>OX451735.1:48223637-50623637 GCA_948472305.1 Vicia faba
AATTCAGAAAAATATAAAAATGGATAAGCTGTGACATAATAATCAAAAATCAGAAATTTAATTTATGCAATTTGGACAGAAAATGCTATATCTTTTTGTGTTATCAGTTGTCGACAACCATAATGGAACATAAACTATTGTTACCAAATTATAATAGCGTTTCTTTGTGCTTAAAGTCAACTAAAGCACCATGGTTAAATTCTTCACACCTTAAACATCTGAGGGAGACAAAGCTTCTCCCTCACTTATTTTAAACCCACTCCTGCAACAAAGTAGCTTGAAAAACAAGCAAGTACCAACAATGCTTCTCTGCCACAAAATTTCATTTTTTCTGTTTTAAGGCCATTTCTTCTTCATTTTTCCATTCTTTTTCTTCCTTTATTTATTCATTCCTTGAAAATGCTAAGTACCTGAAATATGATTCAAAAAATACAAAAAGGGATAAAGTGTGACATAATAATCGAAGAATCAAAAATTTAATCTATGCAATTTGGACAGAAAATGCTATATCTTTTTGTGTTATCTGTAGTCGACAACCATAATGAAACATAAACTATCGTTACCAAATTATAATAGCATTTCTTTGTGCTTAAAGTCAACTAAAGCACCATGGTCAAATTCTTCACACCTTAAACATCTGAGGGAGACAAAGCTTCTCCCTCACTTGTTTTAAACCCACTCCTGCAACCAAGTAGCTTGAAAAAAAAGAAAGTACCGACAATGCTTCTCTGCTACAAAATTGCATTTTTGCTGTTTTAAGGTCATTTCTTCTTCATTTTTCCATTCTTTTTCTTTCTTTTCTTATTTATTCCTTGCAAATGCTAAGTACCTGAAATATGATTCAAAAAATACAAAAAGGGATAAAGTGTGACATAATAATCAAAGAATCAGAAATTTAATCTATGCAATTTGGACAGAAAATGCTATATCTTTTTATGTACCAGTAGTCGACAACCATAATGGAACATAAATTATCGTTACCAAATTATAATAGCGTTTCTTTGTGCTTAAAGTCATCTAAAGCACCATGGTCAAATTCTTCACACCTTAAACATCTGAGGGAGACAAAGCTTCTCCCTCACTTGTTTTAAACTCACTCCTGCAACCAAGTAGCTTGAAAAACAAGCAAGTACCGACAATGTTTTACACACATGTCGCGTACTAAGTAACAAACAATATTAGACAACCTGGTAGGATGGACCGACCTGCTCTGATACCACTAATGTAACACGCCTTTCTAACCCCAAGAAAATATAACATAAAACAGAGTAAGGTAGCATGCATAATATTAAAAGGGTGTCACATGTCATTTTCCAAAACATATAATACCAACAAATAGTTGTCAACATACACCTGGTCATAATCATAACACATATTTAAACTTCATGTTTCATCAAACTATGCACATCATAATAGAATAATTCTTTTCTATAATATTAAAAATGATTATATCCCATACTATAATCATGTGCTAACATAATAACAAATCCATAACATAAATACGGCATATGAATCCAAACACAGGGCACTAAGGCCATCAATCATATTATCTCAAAATACAAAACATAGTTAGAGAATATAACAATATCTCTTAAAAACAAACATAAGTTCAAATCCTCTCCTCAGTTTACATGACCAGAGCATAACAACTACCTCTAACAACAAATAACAATAATCTAAACTCTTTTCCTAGTCCTTGCGAGAATTACCACTATCTTCGGTACCCGAGCGATGCCGTATAAAACATCAATCCCAACAGAAGGGTGAGAATTCACCTCATTATAAATATATGAAATATAAACAATGTATATAACGCACATACATCCAAAAAATTCATCACACTTCATATAACTATCTATAAAATATGGCTTTACCCTTCCAAGTACCTAAACAATTATATCCAAACATTACAAGTATACCAAGTAGAAGAATTCACACAATCATCACATATAACATAGTTTCAACCAAACAAACATCAATGTAACAAGTAATTCAATTATCACATATATTACAAACATCACCAATGTCACGATCAAACAAATTATCACATACATTACGCATCAAAGCAAAAAATCACTTAACAACAAATGTGACTTAAATGCAACTCAAAGCGACTCATGTGTGTGCTAACATCGTGAACCATCAAGCTCACCTCGCTCTCGATTCCATATCTAGAATCAGAGCCACGCTTCTGATTCGGACAATATCAAAGCCCATAATTATGAACATATAGTCCACCACTTTTATTTTCACACAAGGATCAAAGCAACCATCATTATGAACATATAGTTCACTGCTTCTATTTCCACACAAGGATCAAAGCAATCAACTGAAGTTCAATCTCTCCATGTATGCATGTGCAAAAATAACAAAATGTAAGCAAATTTAGATTATCATCAACTTTAATCATACCACATATCACAATAATCCATCAAAATGAATTATCCCACTATTGCATAAAATATACATTTATCATGTTACCATTACCAACAATGAAATTATTTAGCATTCACCAATCACGCATATCACGAATAACATCTAGCAACAATACTAACACATGTTATTCATATTTCACCAATTCATGACATACATATACACATATACATGTCACTTTCCACAATCACATAATGATACAATCAAACAATACGAAAAAACCTAGTTTTATATTAAATTTTATTGCATTACATTCCTAATGCTTCGAATGGTGCCCAAAACAGAATTATGCTTCAAAAGTTATGGCCGTTACAAAATTTGTCAAAAATATTGAATGCCCCTCGGGACTGCTCATATCGACCCATGAGTCTACTCATACTGAGTCTTTTGATGACCTATGTCTTGAATCATAACCTCTATGCATCGACATGTCACTGTTTGACAGAGAGACTCTGCCTCACGGGTATAATCAGGTCGACCCTCCCCTTAGCGTGAGTCGACACATACTGCATAAACATGATTTTTGTGCATTTTATAACTCAAAACCCATACGATTTTCCTTCTTAAAAGCACCATAAATCACCACAAATGTTCATGCTTATCAATTTTAGCAACAACCTATTATTCTAACATGAGAGTACTCATTCTATTCCATTCAACAATCAAATCTTATCAATTTCATAGATTTATACACAAAACCTAACATATAGGATTTTAGAAATTGAAATCAACAACACCTATCATGTTACTACCCATTGCATACATCATATATCCATAAAAACATGAATACCCACTGTTGTACCCCAAAATTTGCCCTCCCATATTTCTCAAAACATTTCAAGAAAGATCTCTAAGTTTCTCAAGGTAGTCCAAGAGTTGGTCAGACAAGCTCTCTCCTAAGGCAGTTTATCCCAAACTAGGGTTTCATGTTGCATCAAGATCCTTTATTCCAAGTGACCCCAAGTGCTCACCAATGTACTAATATGTTTTCAAGATCATCCATGTCAATTTTCAAGCCTTGTAGAGGAAGTTTGCTCAGTCAATTGCTCAAAGGTCCAAAAATCGAATGTGCTAGGGCAAAAAAGTCAATTGTGACCTACATACAGTCAAACATCAAGATTATTGGTCAACATTCTCATTTTTAAGGATATTTAATCATTTGATAAATGGTTGATCATTATTCATCAAGTATTGCTCATAATTCATCAAGATTCAAAAGTTGCTAAATTAGGGTTTTGTAGGAAAAGTCAACTCAACTTTGACCAAGCATAACTTTCTCATACTTTATGATAAATGACCCATCCAAAGCTCATTTTGAAGGGGATGCAATTTCCTACAATCCATCTTCTTCTCCCAAGATCAACAAATGCACTCACAAGAAGTTATGAATTTGGACATTATAGGTCATTTTGAAAAGTCAACAATAACACCTTTTTTGTCAAAGCTTCTAACTTGAGAATGGAATATTAAATTGATATGATACCAAACGGGTTGGTTAGAGGACATCTCAAGCTTTCTAAAAAGTCAAAGAACACCTCCAAAGAGTAAAAATTGAGGAAGTTATGCATTGTTGAAGTTGGACCTTTTTGCAAAATTGCCAAAAGTCAACTATCCCCAAAACTTCAATTTTTGATAAAAATGGGCCCATTCTTTTTTACTTGTTTTGAGTTGGCACCGTAGCCCACATGCTCTAGCCTTGGCCATGTGTCCATATCATATTTTTATTATTTAATTTGATTTTTATTTTAATTAATTCATTTTAAATCAAATTAAATCAAAGCATTGATAACAAAGGATCTTTTGATTTGTTTCAGGCCTCATTGGACAGCTAGAACCATTCAAAACTCGCATCAAGCCATGAGTGCACAAAAATATTGCAAAAGAACCAATTTTGGAAAATTTTAAAGAAGCATATCAAATCCAATTCAAAGTCATTGAAAGAGGAAGATTTGGGCAAGGAAATCAACCCTAATGTATTGTACAATACATAAGGAGGCGAGGCAGACAGAAATCAGGGTTGGAGATCAAGCATAGAGCCAGAACTGAATTTGCAAAAAGAAGCAAGAAGTGTGAATTTGAAATTACTCCTAGAGGCATTTTTAAGGCTTTATACTTCTCTCAATCGTCTCCTGGAAATCTCCACAAGCGAGAGCAAGCAAAACCACACGTTTTCAAGCCCTCCCACACGTTGTTAGTCACTCGAAAACTCGTCCTGTTCTTGAATTCAAATCTCACATTTTAGGCATTGTTAGATGGAATTGATCATACATTTTTAATCTACAGAGCATTTGCAAGCTTTTGGTATTACTCAATTGGATTTATATGACCTGTAACGAAGAAGGAGACGAACTCAACCATGGTATTATAATCCATTTATGTGGCCTGTACGAGATTTTAGAGACGCTTGGTTTGTAGTGACGGACATCTGTCCGTGGGTATAGCCCTTTGAGCTTTTAGCGACGGTGCCATGACAGGGATGAAGGCATGTCGTCCCACCATTCGTCCATTCAAATATTGGCGCGTTTTTTCTGATTTTTGTCACTAATATTCGTTTTTGTACTTTATTATTTTTTGTTAATATTATAACAAACAGTGACAAGTGGTGTAGTGGCAAGCGTGGCATGGATTTCCCCTCAGGACCTGGGTTCGAATCACAGGTCCCCCCATTTTCTCAATATTGTTTTCTTGCAGGAAATCTAGTGCGTGCATGGGCTTGATGACCACCATATGCCTTCCTCATCCAGCACGCCAGATGGCCAGATCTGGTGGCCAGCACTGAAGGTGTACCAAAAGGACAAGTCAATGCATACGCATGGGATCACAAAAAGTCAATCGGATCTTCACAAATGGGCCAACATTATTGCTATTCACACCAAACAAATCAGCCCATTTCTCTACTTCCTTTATATTTTTTGTTTATTTTCATTTAATTGTTTATTTATTTAATTACTAACCAAAATTAATTTTTTTCTTTTTATCAAAAATCACAAAAATATTTTTTACCCAACTAAAATTCAGAATCTTATTTTTTTTATTAAGAAATATTAATTAATTAATTAATTAGGTAGATTAATTAGGTAACTCTAATTTATTTTCCAAATAAATAAAATCAATTAGCATTAATAGGTTTTAACATTAGTTTAATTATTTTATTTTCTTTCCTAAATTAACAAAAAATCCAAAAACATGTCATTTAATATTTTTCATTAATTAACTTATTTAATAATTAATTTAGCATTCCATTTTAGGATTTAATTTCTTTTCTTAAAAAATAAATAAAAACAACCAAAAAAATTTCTTTTAATTAGGAGGGTCAAAACCCTAGATTCGCTTTCGATTCAATTTCTCTCGCGCTCTTTATTTATTTATTCGAATTATTGTATCTGCTCCTGGTTTGTAATAAATAATTAGAACATTTATTTATTTTTCCGCTTTTAAATTTCAAAGGGTTTGTCTTTGGCGATGTAAATACCCGAATCCTTGTAATAATTTAGTTTAAATTCCGCGTTTTAATTCTACAAATTATACAACTGTTAGATGTTTGGTAATATGGTCTTCATGACAAGAATGAATGTTTAATCTTAAAATGGTTAGATCATCCTTAACATGTGCAAAGATAAAAATAACTGAAATTAACACACTCGCACATGCGCACTCCTAGGGTACACCCCACTAGGTTGCCTTTGTAAACGGTCGTTGAGCATAGGTTGTTTTAGAGGTCGCCCTCTTGTCCAAAAGATCATAGTCGCCTCGGATATCATTGCCTCAAATAAATGATCTAAGACATTAGGGTTATCGCTAAGATGTCCTAACGTTGCTTTAGTGACCGTATGTCCCTCTTTCGAATTGACCCTCAAATTCCAACGATGGTGCTACCTACTCATTAATAGTAGGATAGCATTTTCTAAAGGAAAATAGCATAGAACGATTCCTTTTTCGAGTAGGTAGATTAGTTCTTAGATACTTGCTTATCCAAAACAAAACTTTTTCACACTTACACACTTTTACAAATAAAGTTTTCAAAAACACTTCGTTACACTCTTGAGGATAGAAGCAAGAGTTAAATCGAAGTTAAAAACAAAAACTTTTCAAACCCACAAGCACAAAGAAAACAATTTTGAGAATGATGAGCAAGTACCTAAGAGCCCATGGAAAATCATGGATAGAAAGGGTGCTAATACCTTCCCTTTCTATAATCTACCCCCAGTACTCAGAAATATCTCGAAAAAGGAATTTTTCTATGCTCTTTTCCTTTCCTTGTTGGATAAAATAAAAGTCGGTGGCGACTCTTGCTTACCGCGACATTTTGCAAAAACAAACCCAAAACACAAACCAGTATTCCAAAAAAACAGTCAGTTCTTCCTATCGTATCACAAAACTGGCGACTCTGTTGGGGATAATAAGTGGGGTGTACCTTAGGATTAGTTCATCATTGTGTTTTCAATTGCTTGCTTTATATGCTTTATATTTATGGGTTTGAATCGGAGTTACTATAGATCCTAACCCGGATCTGGGGATACCCTTTAGGTAAGTAGCAATAGACTTTGAGGGAACTGTACGACGTAGACCGATACGGTTGAAGCAGTAGCTATGTTGGTGTGACACTTTATGTTTGTACCGATATCCCTTGTGGAGGAACAAGAAGAATATGGGGCTGCTAAGGGGTCATTAAGCACCAACTGACCTTAGAACCTATAATTGAACAACTTGGCCATAGAAAAGTAGCAGTATGCTACACTCATTGAGACCAAACTCTCGCGATGATTCCGGCCGCAAGAAAAGGTTGCTAAACTGGAATTATGACCAATAGAGGGTGGTCAGTGATATTGAGATCCTCTAGAACCCGGTTACTATTTCTAGGACATGTTGAACCAACTAAACTGAAAGAGGGTAGTACCTAAACTCCTTGGCAGCCTGAGATCTAAGGGCTATCTGTGTGACTTGTTTGCCCTTACCATGTTTGCTATCTGTGAATACATGTGTTGTTTTTCTATCATGACATCATGCATCATGACATTGCATGCATATTGCACTGGACTAACCATTTCAAAGACCAATGGGATTCATCTTTGTTCTGTTTTGAAGATCATGGCATCTATGCGTAGAAACAATATTCGGATCAACTTTGTGCAGATCCCTGCTCAACTTAGAGATTTGGTTTCAAAGATCCTTGATACTTCTTCTTTTGTCAGAAGACATGGTCACCTCCTTAGTTTTGTCACTTCCAAGCTGGATGAACATATGATGAGTGTCTTATTCCAGTTCTTTGATCCACTGTACCACTGCTTTACCTTCCCAGACTATCAGTTGGTCCCTACCTTGGAAGAGTTCTCTGATCTACTTGGTATTTCTATTCTAGAGCAGACGCCATTTACAGGTTAGGAGACAACTCTTAAGCCAGAGGATGTTACTACAACCCTACATCTGACAAAGGCTGAGGTAATTTCTAATTGGGAGACTCGGAGTGGTGATAAAGGTTTCTTGGCTAAGTTTCTAATTGGTCAGGCTAATCAGTTCTGGGACAGTTTAGACTTTCAGGCTTTTGAAGACATCCTGGCTCTTCTTATTTATGGTTTGGTTCTGTTCCCCAATTCAGATTCTTTTGTCGACATGAATGCAGTGAAGATTTTCATGTCTCGTAATCCAATGCCCACTCTCTTGGGTGATTTTCTGCATACTCTCTATGCTCGTACTGCTCGGAAACAGGGAACCCTTATGTGATGTGCACCATTGCTGGAGAGGTGGTTTATTTCTCACCTCCCCAAATCTGTTTTAAAGAACAAGGAAGGCATGGGTTGGGCCTACAAGATTATGTCCCTTGCTCACACGGACATCATCTGGAGTACTAAAGACATGAAAAACGTAGCTATTATTGATCGCTGTGGGGAATACCCCAATGTTCCATTGCTAAGAATCAAAGGAGGGATCACCTATAATCCTTGTTTGGCCTTAAGGCAGTTTGGGCGAGCTAGGAGGGATGGACCTCATGAGTTGCCGCTTCCAAGCATTATTTTTTACTTCCAGGGAGATACTGAGGGACATCGCCACAGATTCATATGAGCCTGAGATAGGGTCAATAGGTCTGATCCGCATGAGCTATGCATGAAGACTTCTCTTCCGATGTAACCATATCTCCGGTGGGTTTGAGACCGTGATCAAAAGCTGGGGATGCCATATGAAGCTGTTTTACCAGTGATTGTGGAGCATGCTGATGAAGAAGGGGTTCCTCATACGGTCATCCATCCTCATATGCCTACTTACATCGGGGCATTGAAAAGGTCTTGGATCCAGATAAGGGAAGAAAGGCATACTTACATAGAGAAGTATCATGACCAGGAGCAGAAGATTATGAATCTTACAAGGAAGCTGGAGAATGAGCGGGTCTTCAATGACTATTTCAGCACCAAAGGAAAACGACCATGGGAGCGCTGATGTCTTTTGCTATTTCTAGTTTGAATTTACTTCTCAGTATTTCTTTTTGTAACGCCTTAAAGGTATTTGTTAAACATTGATTTCAAGTTTTTATCTAATAAAAGTGTCTTTCATTTTGGTTTACAAATTTGAATCTCCAAAGTCTTTGAAATCATATCATACACATTCCATTTCGATGCACCTCATTACAGGTAACCTTACAGGTTTCTCATCTTCTTCAATGTTTATTTCAGCACAATCATGTCTTCTGAAGCAACTACTGATCAAGCTATCAAGGCTCTTCAAGCCCAAAATGCTCAGTTCCAAGATATGTTCATGAACTTGGCCAAGGGTCAGCAAGATCTGAAGACTCTTATCTTGAAGGATAAGAAGAAGAAGAAGAAGAAGAAGAAGAAAGTCCTCCTGAATATGGGTCACATATTTGGGAACAATTTGCGGAAAGAAGTTGATTTGTCTCACTCATCTGGAGGGGTAGAAAACCAAGAAGAAAGGGGGGCTCCTAGCCCTGTGTTTTATGACAATGAGACCGACTTTGATGAAGACCAGTATCCTCTGGCTGAGGACAGGTATAAGCAACTGGAAGACCGGTTGAGCGCAATGGAGATCCAAAAGGTCCCTGGCCTGGACTTCGGAGATTTGGGTTATGAATCTGGGGTGGTGATTCCCCACAAGTTTAAAGCGCATGCCTTTTCTAAATACGACAGAGTCTCCTGCCCAAAACTGCACCTCCGCTCGTATGTTAGAAAGATCTTGCCATATACTGCTGATAAGAACCTTTGGATCCATTTCTTTCAAGATAGTCTTTCAGGGACTCAACTTGAATGGTTCTACCAACTAGAAGGAGCTAGCGTCCGTAATTGGGAAGACCTTGCTACTGCGTTTTACAAGCAGTACCAATATAATGCCGACCTCGATCCCACGCGTACCCAACTTTAGGGTATGTCCTTGGGTGCGAGCGAAGGTTTTAAGGACTACGCTCATAAATGGATGGACCTTGCTGGGAGAGTACAACCCCCTCTGGCTGATAGGGAGTTAGTGGACATGTTTCTTGGGACCTTGTCTGGTCCATATTTCAACCATTTGATCGGAAGTTCATCATCTGGTTTCACAGAGTTGATTATGACTGGGAGAGAGTTGAATCCAGTATCAAGAGCGGTAAAATACAAAAGGGTGCTTCGTCAAGCACAGAAAAGAAGCCTTTCAAGAAAGAGTCTAGTGCAGTTTACAGCTCAAGGAGCCAAAACCGACCCGAGCACCGCCAAGCAGTGAATGCGGTGGTAATATCAAGGCCTGATGTTGCCCCACAATGCAATAATCAGCCAAGAGCAGAGAGGCCGCAGAGACAATTCACTCGGCTCAGTATGACCTTGTCTCAAATTCTGCCGCAGTTGTTAAAGACCAATTTGGTGATTCTGAAGGAGGCTCCGAAGAATCCCAACACTACATCACCGATGTATAATCCGAATGCCCACTGTGCTTTTCACTTTGATAACCCGGGGCATGATACGTATAACAGATGGGTCTTGAAGAACAAAGTGCCGGATCAGATTGATGCTAAGGAGATTGAGTTCGAACTGCCAGAGAAGCCTAATGTCATAACGGCACATATGCCCAAACATGACGCGGGAGTGAATGCTATTGGGGATGATGAAGAAGAGTTTGACATTGACAGCTGGATTTACCCGACTACCGACAGTGGATTGAGCAATTGGACAGCGAAGGATTCTATGCCCGTTTCTTTTATTACCCGGTAATGAGACTTTTGTTTTGAGTTTGTAACAGACAATTTTAAACTTTTACGGTCCGGTGCCTTGCCCGAGACACCGTGGCTTTGTTTGTGAGGGCTTTATATTTGTCATCTCCATATATCATTAATAAAAGCATTGGATGTTTTCTTGCATTACGAATTTTGTGCTCCTTGTTTTTCTTTTTCTATTTTTGCAAAACACCTATTTTACACACACTTACATATACAGGTCTACATCCACTATGGATCCCACTGATAACGACTCTTCTACTTCCAGTTATGACTTTGAAAGTCCGATCAACTTAGCCGAAGACGAAGGTGAAGATGATTGTGAAGTGGCTGGGGAACTTGCAAGACTGTTACTTCAGGAAGAGAGGGCCATACAGCCGCATGAAGAGGCAGTGGCATCAGTAAATCTAGGTACTGAGGAAGACAAGAAAGAAGTCAAGGTCGGTGCAAATTTGGAACCTAGTCTTAAACAACGGTTGATTCAGATGTTGTGTGATTATGTTGAGATCTTTGCCTGGTCTTATAAAGATATGCCTGGTTTGGATACCGATATTGTGGTTCACCACCTGCCTACTAAGGAAGATTGTCCTCCGGTGAAACAGAAAGTTCGCCAAATGCGCCCAGAGATGTCTGAGAAAATCAAGGCTGAGGTTATGAAACTGTTTGACGCCGGTTTTCTAGCAGTTACTTCTTACCCGCAGTGGGTTGCCAACGTGGTTCCAGTGCCGAAGAAGGATGGTAAGGTTCGAACGTGTGTTGACTATAGGGATCTGAATAGGGCAAGCCCCAAGGATGATTTCCCTCTGCCTCATATTGATGTTTTGGTTGACAACACCGCACAACATAAGGTCTTCTCCTTCATGGATGGTTTCTCCGGTTATAATCAGATTAAGATGGCTCCCGAAGACATGGAGAAGACAACTTTCGTTACACAGTGGGGTACCTTTTACTACAAAGTCATGCCTTTCAGATTGAAGAATGTTGGGGTAACGTATCATTGCGCCATGGTCGCTTTGTTCCACGACATGATCCATCATGAGATTGAGGTATACATTGACGACATGATGGCAAGATCCCAGACTGAAGAAGAACATCTTGACCACCTTCAGAAGCTATTTGACAGGTTGAAATTGTACAAGCTGAGGTTAAACCCGAACAAGTGCACCTTCGGGGTGAGATCTGGTAAATTGCTGGGTTTCGTCATAAGTGATAGAGGTATTCAAGTGGACCCTGCAAAGGTGAAGGCTATACAGGAGATGCTAGCTCCCCGAACAGAAAAAGAAGTCAGAGGATTTTTAGGACGGTTGAATTACATTTCCCGATTCGTTTCACACCTGATTGCTACTTGTGAGCCAATCTTCAAGCTACTGAAGAAAGATCAAGTGGTAAAGTGGAATTATGAATGTCAGACGGCTTTTGAAAATATCAAGGAATATCTCCAAGAGCCACCTATTCTAATGCCTCCAATTGAAGGGAGACCTTTGATCTTATACTTGACAGTACTCGACAATTCAATGGGGTGTGTGCTGGGGCAGCATGACGAGTCTGGCCGAAAAGTGCATACTATTTATTACATTAGCAAAAAGTTTACCGACTGCGAGACCTGATACTCTTTTCTCGAGAAAACTTGCTGCACTTTGGCATGGGCTGCTCGTCGGCTGAGACAGTATATGCTGACTCACACTACTCTATTAATATCAAAGATGGATCTAATCAAGTATATCTTCGAGAAGCCTGCCTTGTCCGGAAGAATAGCAAGATGGCAGATGATCTTGACTGAGTATGACATCCAGTATACGACCCAAAAGGCAATCAAAGGAAGTGTGTTGGAAGATCATTTGGCACATCAGATAGTGTATGATTACCAGTCTATGAACTTTGAATTCCCGGATGAGAATATCATAATAGTGACTGACTGTGAAGAACCTGGACCAAATGAAGGACCTGAGGAAGGATCCTGATGGTCTATGTAATTTGATGGAGCTTCAAACGCTTTGGGTAATGGAATTAGAGACGTATCTCCTGAAGGCTCTCATACTCCATTCACCGACCGACTATGTTTCAACTGCACCAACAATATGGCGGAGTATGAAGCGTGCATCATGGGTCTTCGAGCAGCAATTAACCTAAGGATTAAGTTTTTAAGTGTTTTCGGACATTCCACTCTCATGATCAGTCAGATCAAAGGCGAGTGGGATACGAAGCACCCTAATCTTATTCCTTACAGAGAGTATGTGTTGACTTTGCTTCTACACTTCGAGGAGATAGCCTTTGAACACATCCCTAGAGAGGAGAATCAGTTGGCGGACGCGTTAGCTATGATGTCTTCTATGTTCAAAGTCAATTGGGACAACAAAGGTCCCCGGGTTATCATTGAAAGGTTGGACGAACCTGCACATTGATGTGACATTGAAACTGAAGAGGTGGAAGATAAACCATGGTCTCACGAGGTAAAGAGGTATCTCGAGGCTCAGGAGTACCCCGAGGGTGCATCTGTTAATGACAAGATGTTTCTGAGGAGGTTCGCGGCGAAGTTCTTCATCAGTAATGACATCCTTTACAAGCGTAACCATGACTCAACCTTACTGCGATGTATGGATAAGAACGAGGAAGAAAGGATTATGGTAGATCTACATGAAGGTACTTTCGGAACTCATTCCAGTGGACACACCATGGCAAAGAAAATCCTACGGTCAGGATATTATTGGTCCACAATGGAAGCCGATTGTTATCAACATTATTGGACCTGTCATAAGTGCCACGTCTATGCTGATAAGGTGCACATACCTCCAATTCCTCTGAACGTTTTGACGGCTCCGTGGCCTTTTGCAATGTGGGGCATCGACATGATCGGCGAGATCAGACCTACAGTGTATAACGGGCATCATTTCATCCTAATAGTTATTGATTACTTTACGAAGTGGGTTGAAGCAGCTTCCTTTGCTACTGTAACCAAGAATGTCGTGGCACGGTTTATTCGGCACAACCTGATCTGTCGATACGGCATACCAGAGAGGATCATTACGGACAATGGTATAAATCTCAACAATACAATGATTACCGAGCTTTGCAAACAGTTCAAGATACAGCATCACAACTCTTCTCCCTACCGGCCAAAGATGAATGGGGTTGTTGAAGCAGCTAATAAGAACATTAAGAAGATCATGCAGAAGATGACAGTGACATACAAAGACTGGCACGAGATGTTACCATTTGCTCTCCACGGGTACCGTACCTCAGCGCGAACGTCAACAAGGGAAACACCCTATTCCTTAGTATATGGTATGGAGGCAGTCTTGCCCATTGAAGTATAGATACCATCACTTCGGATCATGAAAGATGCAGATTTGAGTGAAGATGACTGGATTCAGACCCGGCTTGATCAGCTGAATTTAATCAACGAAAAGAGACTTACTTCTATCTCTCATGGTCTAACGTATCAAAAACGGATGATCAAGGAATTTAACAAGAAAGTTATACGACAAGAGTATCAAGTTGGGGATCTGGTGATCAAGCGCATCATCCTACCCTAAGGTGACCCCAGGGGTAAATGGACCCCTACTTACGAAGGGCCATTTGTGGTTAAGAACATCTTCTCAGGAGGAGCTATGATTCTAACCACCATTGATGGTGACGACCTTCCTCACCCCGTCAATGCAGACATAGTAAAAAAATACTATGCATAATCAAAGACCCGCTAGGTCGACTGGCCTAGGCAAAAATAAGGGCTTCCTGGCGAACCAAAAGGGTTCGGGCAAAAATAAGGGATGAAAATGAAAAAAACTATACACCCGACAAGTCGAAAACCTGAAAAGGTGGCTTGGGAAAAAATGGTATCCCGGTGGACTGAAAACCCGAAAGGGTGATCCAGGCAAAAAATAAGGATTAAGGCGTAACACTATGTCTCATTGGATCACCTTGCAACCAAACTTCGGTATCGACTATCATGCTCGGACTACACCAATCAATTTGATCTACCTTCAACCAAGTAGGGAAGTGATGAGATACTCGAGGACATAAAGGCTATAGCAGAGTTGGAACCCAATGGGATTGTTCAAATAACTGTTTTGTTTAGTTTTTCACAAATTTTATAAACTGTATTGTTCGGCGGTGTTCCCTTACTAGGACGTCTGCCTCTTGTACAAAAACGCCTATTTACAGGCCAAACTTCAAAGTCAATACGATTCATTTTTAGAGAAATTTCAAACTGTTTTTCCTTTTTCTGTTTTATTTTGCAAAGAACATCCAATGTTCATTTTTGATATATGCATTTGACATTAACTGCTGCTCATAAATATTTACATGCAAAACAAAAGACGATTACTTGTAATGTCAGAAACAGGGACAAATAAGAAATTGTCCAAGCTTTAAAGTTGCTCTATCCATCAGGTACAAGGATAAAATTAGATGAAGAACATGACTAAAGTACATTCACTATCTGCAGAGTAAGAGAAAGACCAGTAATGTTAACTATCCCCAACTGAGGCTCGCAACCGCGAATGAGTTGGCAATATTCTCCCCAAGTAGAATTTATCCGTCATCAGCACTAGACAATTATCCCCAACGGAGTCTGGAAAATCTTCCCCAGCGGAGTTTGGAGAATCATCCCCAGTAGTTTCTGGAAGATTGTTCCCAGTAGAGTCTAAAAGGTTATCCCTAGTGAAGTCGCAACTGAAGGATCATCCCGAGCGGAGTTCATTCCTTTCACAAAATCCCCAACAGGATTCTGTATTGCCAACAACGGTAATTCATCCCCAGTTGAATTTACCAACGAAATCCTCTATAGAGCATCTCTTCCCCACAAAGTAATCTCCTCATCAGTTTATTCCCCAACGGAGTTTTTCTCTCCCGCAGGCTTATTCTCACAATCATCTTCATTCGCTATCCCCAACGGAAACGAAGAACCCAATTCTTTTCTCCAGCAGCAATCCGAGACTTATTTTCCCCAGCTGAAAACATCACATTTTCATACATCATGACACATGTATATACACATCATACAACAAAATCTCATTTATTTTGAGAACATCATTGCTTGATACATACCATGCATTACATATAGCTAACCTTTACCTTTCAGGAAAGATACAATCAGATTCTCACAAAATTCAAGCTATGAAGCTTTTACCTTCGTTGAAGTACGGGCGAGTTCATACATCTCAACAGAGATGTTTTCTCAGTTGAATTACGGGCAGGTTCCTAAATCTCGACAAAGTGTTCCTCCGTTGAATTACAGACAAGTTCCTAAATCTCAGCAGAGAAGTTTTCTCAGTTGAATTACAGGCGAGTTCCTAAATCTCGACGAAGATGTTTCCCCAGTCGAATTACAAACAAGTTCCTAAATCTCAGCAAATATGTTTTCTCAGTTGAATTACGGGAAAGTTCCTAAATCTCGACAAAAGTGTTCCTCCGTTGAATTACTGACAAGTTCCTAAATCTCAGCAGAGATGTTTTTCTCAGTTGAATTACTTGCGAGTTCCTAAATCTCGACGAAGATGTTTCCCCAGTTGAATTACGGGCGAGGTCCTAAATCTCAGCAGAGAAGTTTTTCTCAATTAAATTATAGACAAGTTCCTAAATCTCAGCAAAAGTGTTCCTCCTTTGAATTACTGACAAGTTCCTAAATCTCAGCAGAGAAGTTTTCTCAGTTGAATTACGGGCGAGTTCCTAAATCTCGACGAATATGTTTCCCCCAGTTGAATTACAGACAAATTCATAAATCTCAGCAGAGATGTTTTTCTCAGTTGAATTACAGACGAGTTCCTAAATCTCAGCAAAGTAGTTGAATTACAGGCAAGTTCCTAAATCTCAGTAAAGTAGTTGAATTACGGGCAAGTTCCTAAGTCTCGACGAAGATGTTTCCCCCAGTTGAATTACTGACGAGTTCCTAAATATCAGCAGAGATGTTTTTCTCAGTTGAATTACATATGAGTTCCTAAATCTCAGCAAAGTAGTTGAATTACGGGAAAGTTCCTAAATCTCAGCAAAGTAGTTGAATTACGGGCAAGTTCCTAAATCTCAGCAAAGTAGTTGAATTATGGGCAAGTTCCTAAATCTCAGTAAAGTAGTTGAATTATAGACGGGTTCCTAAATCTCGACACCTCAGTTTAATTACGGACGAATTCCTAAATCTCAACAACGATCAGTTTATTCCCCAGCGAAATCTTCCACAACAACAGGTATACAAGCTCTCGCTAAGGAATCTCTTATGCGATCGATACTCCTTCAGATGGAATCTTTAAGCCCATCCCCTTAGCAACCTCCAAATGGCATCTGTAAGCCCATTCCCGACATCACAAGACAATCACCACTTCATGAGAGTGCAAATTTCTGGGCACTCTAGTGCTCAATCATCTTCCACCTTCGGATTACGAAAGGCACGAAAGCCAATCTATATCCTCAGGTTTAAGAAGAATGAACAGGGGCAGCTGTTGTACCCCAAAATTTTCCCTCCCATATTTCTCAAATGATTTAAAGAAAGATCTCCAAGTTGCCTAAGGTAGTCCAAGAGTTGGTTAGACAAGCTCTCTCCTAAGGCAGTCTATCCCAAACTAGGGTTTGATGTTGCATCAAGATCCTTGATTCCAAGTGACCCCAAATGTTCACCAATGTCCTAATATGTTCTCAAGATCATCCATGTCAAGTTTCAAGCCTTGCAGAGGAAGTTTGCTCAGTCAATTGCTCAAAGGTCCAAAAATCGACTGTGCTAGGGCAAAAAGTCAACTATGACCTACATACAGTCAAACTTCAAGATTCTTGGTCAACATTCTTATTTTGAAGTATATTTCATCATTTAATATTTTTCATTAATTAATTTATTTAATAACTAATTTAGCATTCCATTTTAGGATTTAATTTCTTTTCTTAAAAAATAAATAAAAACAACCAAAAACATTTCTTTTAATTCGGAGGGTCAAAACCCTAGTTTCGCTTTTGATTCAATTTCTCTGCGCACTTTATTTATTTATTTGAATTATTGTATCTGCTCCCGGTTTGTAATAAATAATTAGAACATTTATTTATTTTTCCGCTTTTAAATTTCAAAGGGTTTGTCTTTGGCGATGTAAATACCCGACGCCTTGTAATAATTTAGTTTAAATTCCGCATTTTAATTCTTCAAATTATACAACTGTTAGATGTTTGGTAATAGAGTCTGCATGACAAGAATGAATGTTTAATCTTAAAATGCTTAGATCACCCTTAACATGTGCAAAGATAAAAATAACTGAAATCAACACACCCGCACATACGCACTCCTAGGGTACACCCCACTTGGTTTCCTTCGTAAATGGTCATTGAGCATAGGTTGTTTTAGAGGTCTCCCTCTTGTCTAAAAGATCATAGTCGCCTCGGAAAGGTTGCCTCGGATATCATTGCCTCAAATAAATGATCTAAGACATTAGGGTTACCGCTAAGACGTCCTAACGTTGCTTTAGTGACCGTATGTCCCTCTTTCGAATTGACCCTCAAATTCCAACGACGGTGCTACCTACTCATTAATAGTAGGATAGCATTGTCTAAAGGATATTATCATAGAACGATTCCTTTTTCGAGTAGGTAGATTAGTTCTTAGATACTTGCTCATCCAAAGCAAAACTTTTTCACACTTACACACTTTTACAAACAAAGTTTTCAAAAACACTTCATTACACTCTTGAGGATAGAAGCAAGAGTTAAATCGAAGTTAAAAACAATAACTTTTCAAACCCACAAGCACAAAGAAAACAATTTTGAAAATGATGAGCAAGTACCTAAGAGCCCATGGAAAACCATGGATAGAAAGGGTGTTAATACCTTCCCTTTCTATAATCTATCCCCCGTACTCAGAAATATCTCGAAAAAGGAATTTTTCTGTGCTTTTTTCCTTTCCTTGTTGGATAAAATAAAAGTCGGTGGTGACTCTTGCTTACTGCGACATTATGCGAAAACAAACGCAAAACGCAAACCAGCATTCCTAAAAAACAGTCAGTTCTTCCCACTGTATCACACCCACCCTTACCTCTTAGGTTAAATACTCTAGGGTTACCTCTTCTCCTTTTTCTTCTCTTTTCTCCCTTGCCTCTTCTCTTTCTTGTTTTCACAAATGAATCTCTAACCTAGTTTCCTTAATAACTAGTATCATATAAATAACGAGCTTACATGCACACACCCCCTTTATTACTTCTATTTCTCATAGTTAGGCCCAACTAGTTATTTCATTCATTAATACACTTAATACCCAAATAACACAAATAGCACATAGTCATATAATTAAATAATTAATGAATTATATAATTATCATACCACATAATAATTAAATAAATAAATAACTAATAAAATAGCTAATAAAAATCATGATGCTACACGTTTCCCCAGCCAAACACCGTCTAAGCCATAGACGAACAAAAGCAAATACTTCCAGTTCCACAAGAGCCACAAACATACAACAGAAAACTGCCTCCACCTGAAGGATGCCATAAAGATCCTCATCCGAGATGTGCATCTCAAGAAATATAAAAAGAAGGAAGGTCCCCGCGAGGACACCCAGGAGTCCAAGAAGGTCGAGGAAGAGAAGCTTTTCCCCGACAAAACCCCCATGTTCATTGTAACACCCCTTAATCCCCCATGCAATAATATGGCATAACCAGAGTAAATTATCATGCATATCAACGAGGTTGTCTTATTTACTTCAAAATAACAACACAAATACACCGATCATGCTCATAACACTCATTGAAAATCATTTTCCATATATTGACACATGTGCATATCACAACAGAATAATTCTCTTTTCAAAATGATACCAATAATTTAAATCTCATAATGACAATTATATAATAACACATTAGAAACTAAAGTCCACCATCACATAATCTCAATACACAATAACATAAAAGAGAGTGTAATAAACATATCTTAAGATAAACACGAGTTCAAATGTTTCCCCATGTTACATGACCAGAGCATGACTCACTACCTAGTAAGCGGATAAAATAAGAACTAGCTCCTCTGACCAATCCTCACAAGAAGCACCATTAACTTCGGTACTTGAGCGATGTCGTATAAAACATCATTATAGAAATATATAATAATACATAATTGTATCACACACATACATACAATTGAATTCATCACACTTTGTATAATAAATGTATTCAACATTATCCAATCTAATCCACATGTTTACATTTACAACATTACTCGATAATTTAATATTTAAAGATAATCAATCACAAATACCACAAATGTAACAATCACATCAATATCACATCTTGCACACCAAATCAACATTTCACATCGACACATGTGACTCACATGCAATTCAATGCAATATGCACGTGCTACCAATTGTTATCCTTAACGGTTTTTATGTTTAAACCGTGTCCACATCTCCAAGATAGATAACCACCCCAAATCTCGTTCACTAAGTTTTCAAACCCCTATTTCGAAGTTTGGGATAAGTCACTAACTCTTGCAAAAGCTAACAAACATTGCCTCTTAACAACTCATGATGTATGTGCAATCTCAGCATATATATATATATATATATATATATATATATATATATATATATATATATATATATATATATATATATATATATATATATATATATATATATATATATATATATATATATATATATATATATATATATATATATATATATATATATATATATATATATATATATATATATATATATATATATATATATATATATATATATATATATATATATATATATATATATATATATATATATATATATATATATATATATATATATATATATATATATATATATATATATATATATATATATATATATATGTGTGTGTGTGTGTGTGTGTGTAATAACTGGAAAAAAGATAGAGTCGCCACCATTAATTTTTATCCTAAGATGGGAATATATTGGAATAAACCTAAATTTGATAACGAGATTCTAAGTTCTTGATTCACTTTAGACAAAAGGAAGATGTTGGGCACTCTTCACCTAACTTATTCACAAGGATACTGGGGTTTAGGTTTATAGTTTAGGAATAGGGTTTTAATTTTTTAGTTAGCGGACTCACCTTGGTTTTTAAGTCGTGTGCCTACATATCTTTTTATGGATTGTAGAAACATCTTGAATTCTCCTTGAACCAAGTTTGAGTTTTTGAATAGCGAAATTATAGACAGAGTTCGCAGTTAATAAGAAATAACTATACAACCCTTTTTGAAAGGGTTAGTACCTCGTGCATAGACATACTATAAGTGTGCCAAGAGGAACGCACATTCATTGATCTTCTAACCCGGCGTGAAGATACAGTGCAGGAAAAAAAATTGGAATTAACTTTGTTGTTGTTTGCCCTTCCGAAAGTGGTGTTGGGAAGGATGCGATGAAAGTAACGGATGGAGGGATTATAGATAGATGAAGCAAAAAGACCCTCCCATCTTGAAGGTAGCTGTGATACGGTGGCAGAACCGACTGTTATATATTGGTTTTTGCATTTTTTTGTTCGCAATTGTGCGATAAGCAAGAGTCGCCACCGACTTTTCTTTTATCCAACAAAGGAAAGGGTGAAAAGAACATAAAAAGACCTTTTCGAGAGTTTTCTGAGTAAGAGGGGGTAGATTATCGAAAGGAAAGGTGTTAGCACTCTTTCCATCCGTGGTTTTCCACGGGCTCTTAGAAGTTTGCTCATTTTTTAAATACTTTTGTGCTTTGTGCGTTTGAAAATGTTTGGAAAATGCCTTAGTGTTGCGATTTGCTTTGCATTTAACTCTTGTATCAGTTCTCAAGAGTGTTAACAAATCAAATGTTTTTTAAACATGTTTTTGAAAAGTAGTTTTCTGTGTAAGTGCAAAATGTTTGAGCAAACTTCTAACAACGATCTACTTTATTAATCGAAAATGATCGTTCTTTTCCTCTTTTCCTTTAGACGATGTTATCCTACTTTTAGTTAGTAGGTAGCCTTATCGTTGGATTTTGAGGGAAAATCGAAGGGACGTTTTACAGTTATAAAGGAAACATATGGAGACGCTTTAGGAATTTCGTTTAAGGGACGAGATCATTTACCGAAAGAAAACACCGTAGGGTCATCGATGGACTATGATCTTTTTGATTTTTGTGAGTCTTTGCTAAAGCGTCCCCATTCTCGAGGGACGTGACTGTTTTTCCGGAAGGCAACCGAAGCGGGGATACCCTAGAGGTGCATATGTGCATATGTGTTGAGATTCAACTATTTTTGTCTTTTTATTAAGTTAGCTAATGTTTTAATTTACAGTCTTTCCATGCAATCCTAATTACTAACAGTAATATTGTACAAGAAATGTAAAGTATGGAAAATAAAAAGCAGAAGCATAAACCCTAAACTATTATAACGCTTTGGGACAGTTACATAAAAAAATGCAAGAGACAAAGAGTGCGGAATTTTAAATCTAAAGCTATTAAAACTGTGAGCAGTTACAATAAAATAAATGCGCGCGAATTTGAAAATAACGTCTAATAATCCTAAGAATAAAATATTTTTGTTGTTTTATTTTATTTTGGGAAAATGGTCTAAATCTCCTTGATTTTAGTTTTGAGAAAATATTAAGATAATTAAAAGATTAATTAACAAAATTAATTTAATAGAAAAAAACTAGCCTAATGTTTTTGTGGGTTTTTGACTCAATGTAAAAGTAAAAAAAAAGGATCAGTAAAGAAATAACAAAAAAAAGAACAAAAATAAAATATGAAGGAGTGGGGACCCTTCGATCCCCAGGGGGATCATGGTTCTGATTCAGATAAAAAGGCTGCCTTCGATCCTGAGGAAGGCAGATTTTGACCCAGGGAAAAAAGTTAGCCTTCGATCCAAGGGAGAATGTTTGTCCTTAGACCCAGGGGGAGATAATGGTCTTTCGACCCAGGGGAGGAATATGTCTTCTTCGATATAGGGGAGGAAGTTATTCCTTTTGATCTGGTGAAGGAGGGGATTCTCAATTTAGACCTGCAAGAAAAATATTAGCAAAAAAAATGACATGGGTGTCGAACCCAGGTCCTTCGATCCTGTGTGCATTGGTTTATTTAGGCCAGATCTGCAGTATGGGCGTGAGAGGTAAAGGAAAACCAAATGTGGACCTGGAGATGAACCTAGGCCCCTGGCTCTGAATACTAATCGAATAGAGTTACATGTGAAGAAGTGAAAAACACAAGAAGGGGGGTGTTGTACCCCAAAATTTGCCCTCCCATATTTCTCAAAACATTTCAAGAAAAATTCACAAGTCCAACCCGGCGCGTCATATTCAGGTGTTCTTTCACCAAGATATCTCTGATAACGTATTCTCAAATTCAGGTTCGGCTCAAGAGTCAATTCTTTAAAGAAGGTATCTGAATGTGTGAGTTTTCTTGAAGAAATATGGTGAAAAAGTGTGCTGAAAGTGCAGTTTTTACGCGCTAAAAAATTCATAACTTGAAGATCTTGACTCGTTTTGAACCCGTTCCGGTGGCCTAAATTCCGTCTTGACATTATCTACATTTTTATCTCTCACAGCTGGAAGCCAATTTCGATCAGAAGGTCTTCAAAAATATGGATTTATCAAGTATTTTCATACAGAAAATTTGTGACAGAAGTTTATTTGCGTCATGTTCAGAAAATCATAACTTGGTCGATTTTCATCGTATCGAGCTGGTTCTGGCGCCAAAATTTCACAAATTAAGTTGGATACATTTTCATATAAGGTATTGAGTTCAAACGGTATTCAAAAGGCCTTTGTTTTTTGCTCAGAGTGCGCGACACGCCGAAAATCCTGAATGCTGAATATTATTTCATCTGGGCCGAAACTTCGAAAATTCATAACTCGGTCAATTTATATCGGATTGGGCTCATATTTTTACACAAGGTCACTGACTCAGAGATCTACAACTTTGCTTCAAAAGTCGAGACCGGATTATGCTCCGATCAATACCAGTTTTTTATTGAAGAACGTGTCAGAGTCGACACTGGAGCCCAAAATAAGTTTGTCTGAGTTGAAACTTCAAAAATTCATAACTAATTCACCGTTTATCCGATTGAGCCGATTTTCGAACAGGAGTTAGTTCTCGATATCGGCTACATTTTGTTTTCACATTTCAACTTCAAAAATTGCACTTAAGTCCCTTCGATTTAGCCTGGAAAGTGACGAACTCAAGTGAACATTGGAGGCCCAATTGGACATTCAAAGCCAATTTTCTTTACCCTAATTTCCATTATATAATCACATTCTTTTCACAAAAACCAAAAGGAGAGGAGAGAAAAAAAACCTGGCCACAACACTGTCAGAATATCAAATTCTTTCAAGAACCCTAAAACCTTGAAATCCTTATTATAAATCCATCTCTCACTATAAACAAGCCATCTCAGTTACAAACCAACATCTCACTACTTCTTCAGTAAGAGTAAGGCTGGCTTGATCTCCATGATCAAAAGGGCATAAAAGCATTCATGTCACTACTTTTCCAGTAAGGGTAAGGTTGATTTGATCTCCATGATCAAAAGGGTATAATCATTCATACATGCCATATTGTGCCTAAACATTAAATTTCTTCATATATTGGCTTTATTTGCATTTTATGATTTTATTTAATGTGTTCATGAGATTCAACACTGCAGATTTAGACAGGATCCCATGCAGGTTCATTAAGGAACATTGAGGCCAAAATACAAATGGCCAAAAGCCAAAAGCCAAATGGCCAAAACAGAACAGCTTACACATGACATTAATACATGGCGAGACAGACATCCTGAGAAGGTTAAGGAACGTTGAGGCCAGAACACAAATGGCCAAAAGCCAGAACATAAATGGCCAAAAGCCAAAACACAAATGGCCAAAACAAAACAGTTTACACATGACGCCAAAAGTTGTTTCACCCCTTCAATCAGGCCCGTATACTCCTAAACTTTCTCTCTATTTGTATTATGTTCCTTTAATTAATTAATCGTTATTCTTTTTATTAATCACTAACCAATTAACATTTTTTCCTAATAAAATCAAAAACAAAAAAATATTTTATTTATTAAAATTAACTCCATCACTTTTATTTTTGTAAATAAATTAATTTAATCAATTTAGCTTTAATTAGATTTAACTTTTAATATTTTTTGCAACATTTAAAATCAATTTAGAATATTATGTTTTTATTAGCATTAATTCAATTTATTTTATTTCTTTAAAAAAAACTCAAAAATCCAAAAATATTTTAATTAATTAATTAGTTTATTAATTTAATTGTTAACTTAATTTAATTTCTTTTAATCCAAAAATAACCAAAAAATCACTTCCTTTCAAAAAAAGGGTCAAAACCCAAAAAACTCGCATCCGATTTAATTTCTCGCACGCGATCCATTTTATCATATTATTGTATTTGTTTCCCGGAATGTAATAGCTTTTAATTAGAACTTTAATTATTTACCGCTTTTATTTTACTTTCCGCATTTTAATTTCAAGGGTTGTTTTTGGCGATGTAAATACCCGACGCCTTGTAATAGCTTAGATTTAATTTCCCGCAATTTACTTTCCGCAAATTATTAACTGTTAACTATGCATGACAACACTTGTATTAAAATTAAAAACAACTCGTAGATCACCATGATACATGTACAAGATAACATAAACTTAAACAACACACATGCACATGCTACTCCTAGGGTACGCCTCACTTGGTTGCCTCGAGGTGGTCGTCAAGTATAGGGTATTTTAGAGGTCGCCCTCCTGTCTAAGATCTAGTTTCCTCGAAACGGTTACCTCAGATAAAAAGGATATAGGACATTAGGGTTACCACTAAGGTGTCCTACTATTGCTTCGGTGACCACACATTGTCCCTTAATCGAATTGACCCGAATAACTCCAGCGACGGTGCTTCCTACCTCTCAATGGTGGGATAGCACTGTCTAAAGGACTCTTACATAGCCTAATTCCTTAGAGTAGGTAGATTTCTCATGGGTACTTGCTCTTTCAAAAAACAAAAACATCTTTTCGCACCTACACTTTCAAAAAGTTTTTCAAACAAATATTTCATACACTCTTGAGGACTGATACAAGAGTTACCTAGAAGTTTTCAAAATGAAACTTTTTCAAAACCCACAAACACAAGAAAAGCAAACATTTTTTGAAAACATAGTGAGCAAGTACCTAAGAGCCCGTGGATAACCACGGATAGAAAGGGTGTTAACACCTTCCCTTTCTATAAATCTACCTCCCGAACCGAGAAACATCTCGAAAAGGAATTTTGCTGTGCTTTTGTCCTTTCCATGTTGGAGAACATAAAAGACGGTGGCGACTCTTGCTTACCGCGACATTTCGCGAACCAGCATTTCAAAACAGTCAGTTATATTTCCACCGATCACAGGGGGGTTGAATTGTAAAAACTTGAAATCAATTGCAGTCAACACAGTATTTTTATCCTGGTTCGTTTGATCTCAAACTACTCCAGTCCACCCGTCAAGGTGATTTCGCCTCTCTCCAACAAGGTCTTAATCCACTATATTCAACTGAATATTACAACTGCTTTAACAACTGCTAAAGCCTTCTTGAGTCAAACCACAAACCGGTTTCACAAGGAAATACTTTCTTACAGATAATTGAAATCTAAGTGTGTTGAATGTTTTCTACAAAAACTGTTTATCACAACTGTGATACTACACAATTTAAGCTTATGAGAACTAGAGTGCTAAAATAATTGAGTAAAGAATTTGAGAGCTTTTAGCAAACTGAGAGTGAGGAAGATGATGAATAGCTTTAGGCATGTAGAGTGTTGTAGAGCATTAGCCAATTCAATCTTCACTGACTTGTTTATATAGCATTGGAAATAAGGTACGTTGGGAGTCAGTTAATCCGTTTCAATGCCAATAACATTCTTTCCAAATTGAGAAAATCTTGTCTGAAATGATTCCGTTGGTAATAAAGCATCTTGAATGCACAGTACCGTTGCCACTCAAGCGTGTTCTGACTTTGGCTTATTCTGACGCTGCTTAGGTGCTGATGAGTGTTGTTGTCTTGATCAGAGTTCAGATTGCTACGCGCAGATATGTTCATCAAGCTTCAGCGTAAGCACAAGTTGATCTTCTGATTCTGGCATCTGATATAACATCTTCTGATGCTGATGTTGATATCTCATCTTCTGATGCTGATGATGATGTTCTCTTGCTGATACCCATCAGAGTTTCTGTAAGACAGAATGTTATTTTTTTTAGGCAACATATATGTCTTACATGAATCATACAATTAATATATCTTTGCATTTTGTTATCATCAAAACTTAAACTTAGGGTAGTAGATTTAAACTTTGTTCTAACAATCTCCCCCTTTTTGATGATGACAAAAACTAGATATTTTTTAATTGAAAATTAACGTGAAAAGTATCAGAGATAACCAAATAGTAAAGAGTATTAGAATTAAATAGGAGGTTATCAAAGATAAGGGATAAAGAGGTATCAGAGTTTAGATCGGAGATACTCCCCCTGAATTTATTACTTCCCTTTTTAATTCCAAGAGTTCTTCAGGATCAGATCTTTATTGACTTTCTTTGAACATCATAATATCAGAGCTTCAGATCAGAATATCAGAGCTTCAGTGTATCAGAGATGATTAACTTCTTGTACTTGTAGGCTTATGCAAAACAGAAAACATTCAAGTATATCAGAGTGTTAGAATGTTTGAGACTTTTTGTCTCAGTAATCCGTTATTGAAAAATATCATTCTTGTTCTCCCCCTTTTTCTCAGTAATCAAAAAGTGCAAGTAATATAAGCTAAAACGATTAGAGCATAAAAACTGTTATATTTAATTCAAAGCATAGAAGAGAGTACAGAAAACATGGAAAGAAAAAGCATGAAAACATCATGAATGAAAAACTAAGGTTGGGGTGGAAGGTGTGTGAACAGAGTCTCTAGCATTGTCTTAATCTGATCAGCAGTTTCATTCTACTTGTTCACCATGCTGACTACTGTATCAATCTTGCTATCTTGCACATCCATCCTTTCCTTCATCTTATGATCATTATCATCCATTCTTTTCTGCAGACGAATATCATTCTGCTTCAGCTCTTCCAGAGTCTGCCTGTCCAAGGCAGCTTGAGAAACATCAGAAGCAGGATACTTCTGAGAGCTTTCTGCAACATCTTCAGCTTGACTAACATCTTCAGCTTGAGTTGTATGATCTTCTGCTTGCTGAACTTTTGAAGCTGGACGCTTTTCAAACCATGGCTCACTATCCAGAAGTAGCACTTCCTCCTTCGGCAGTTGACTTTCAACTTCCTTCAGCAGCTTGCTGAAGTTCTGTTGTTCCTGTTCATAATTTATGTCTTGCATCTTGAGGGCTTCAGCGTGTACCCACATTCTGAAACGTGTCCAAAGTTGGTATGAGGCAGCAGGATCAATCATCCCAAGACAAACCTGCTTTAGAGAAGCAATCCAATTCTGCAAGCCTGTTTCAAAATTCAAAATGCCAGCACCAACATCTAGTTGTTTGGGTTTGGGGATGGCTATTTTATTTTTGCGGTCAGCAAGACGATCAAGGATTGTTAAATTAATGAAGGTCCTGCTGTGGTCTTCTGTAGTTTGTTTGGGAGATGGAGTGGGAGAGTCAGAAATGACAATTGTACTGTTTGGAGAATTTGGAGGGGTAGTTTCTGGTGAGGATGGCAGTTGGGGTATGTTTATAATTGTACCACATGGCAATTGAATTGCCAAGGGTTGAGGTTCATAGGATTGAGGTGAAAGAGGTTCAGGAGTTTGATGTTCAGGTGATGGAGTTTCAGAGTGTTGAAACTCAGGGTGTGGAGGTGATGGTTGAGGTGAAAGTGGATGAAGTTCTGGTTGAGGAGAGGGAGGTGGAATTTCTGGTTGTTCTGGTATGGGTGAGAGAGTATGTTCTGGTTGAGGAGTGTGGGCAGTTTCTGGTTGAGTGTGTGGATTTTCTGAGAGGGGAGCGGAAGAACGTTAATCAATTTCAGAAAGAACTTTGTCAAGTTCTGATTCTGTTGATGTTGTGGGTTTTGGAGTTTGAGATTTGGTGCGGGATCTCCTGAGAGTCAGTGACTCAGAAGGGTCAGCCTCTGGTTCGGTTTCATCAATGGTTGGTATGGGGATTGGAAGTTCAAATGAAGCTGGGGTTGGGATTGATGTTGGAATAGCAGAAGAATTTAAAACATTAGCAGCAGATAGATTACCTCTCTTCTTAGGGGTCTGCTGGGATGGTCCTTCTGAAGTAGCCTTTCTTTTCTTCGTCTTCTTCACAGTAACTTCTGGATTTTGCTGGTGCAGATCTTTTATGTTCAGAGTGGGATCTGTGCCATCAGCCTTGCAAGCGTCCAAGTATCTGAGAACAATGACTGGTTTAGAGTCAATCTCAGAAAATATTGGAAAGTCGTCCAGAGGGACTCTTCTGCTGGTGATATCAGCAAGAGGAGTGACGCTGGGCTCCTTTCTGATATTCTCTATCAGTTTCATTTTCTTCAGATTCTTGGCATTTAGAGGCTTGCCAACAGTAGGTTCAATAGAACTTAATTCCTGTGCTTCTGTAAGGTGTTCTATCAGCCTATTCTCAGTCAGAATATCTGATATTAACCTGCCAAAGGGTATCCAATCCCTTTTTGTCCTTTCTTCTTCTCTTGTCTCCTTGACGCTGGTCCTGAGGTGATTAAACAGAAGATGTGCCAAGGTAATCTTTACCTTCTGATTAATAAAATAGATCAGAAACTGCTGATCTATGTTTATATAATCAGGAGAGCTTGTGGGCTTCCTGTGATTGAAGCACCCCAGAATAATCTTCGCCCATATTCTGTGCTGATCCTTCAAGTCTCTGATTTTGCTGCTGGGAACTCCATGGGTGAAAATTTCTCTTGCAATGACAGCAGCATCTGAGCATCTTTCTGCCATGTCGATACAGCGGATGCCACCACCGTTGTATCCAATTAGTCTTGCAATGTGATCCTCAATGATCACAATCTTCTTTCCCATTATATAGGAGGTAACTTGATGTGTTGATGAGGACGCATGAATCCAGAATTCTTTGACCAATACTGGGAACGTTGGACCCACCAACCTATCAAAGTATCTCTCCCATCCTTGTGCCCTAACTTCTTCTGTCAAATCGAATCCATTTTCTTTCAGACTGGAGAAATCAACAATCAGTTCAGACAGCACTTCCAAGTTCTTCACTGGTGTAAGGAGCGTTCTGAAGGGAATTTTGTATTGTTCAGATGAAGCCTCCTTCTGAGAACCTGCAGAAACATTGCTAGAGGTTGCCATGTTCACACTTAGGGTTTTCTGAGAAAAAGTTTTGAGAAAAAGGGTTTCTTTTGAGAAAGGATGAACACACAAGAAGAATGCAGAAACTATTTGTATGAATGTAGGAGACGGTAAAAATTTAATGAATGATGTTAATGTGCTTAAATAGATTTCAAAATGAGTTTTGAAAACGTAAACGGTTTTAAGAAAGAGAATTAATTCATGATTACAGTTTAACTCATGATTACGTGCATTTAATGCTTGCTGATTTTGGGGGATTTGAGAAAGATACTTGAAACGGTTACCAGACATGTGTCTCAATGCACCCAATCAACATTTTGCCTTCTTAGAAGCGTGCACGCGTGTTCTGCTTCAGAGATTTGCTGATGATTGGATGACACTTGTTTGATTTAGTGAGCAGCACGTCTATCCTTGAGCTGAGACGCTCAGATCTTTAAGAATAGAATCTGATACAATCTGCATGTCTATCTTTCTGAAAGGAGATTGATCAGAAGTTCACAGTAAAGAGAAAACACATTTTGAAGGTTAATATATAAAATTAAAACATTTTCACTATGGGCAAAGTTTCATGCTGAGATGTTTCAGAATGAAATTGAACCTATCTTCAGAAAGAGGTTTAGTGAAGATATCAGCCCATTGATGGTCTGTATCAATAAACTTTAAGTTCAAAATTCCTTTCTGAATATAGTCCATAATGAAGTGATGTTTTATTTCTATATGCTTAGCCCTAGAATGCAAAATAGGATTTTTACTTAAGCAAATGGCAGAGGTATTTTCACAGAGTATAGGGATGTTACTCTCAAAAATCTGGAAGTCTTCAAGCTGACTTTTCATCCAGAGCATTTGTGTGCTACATCCTGCTGCTGCTATGTACTCAGCTTCTGCTGTTGATAGCGCAATTGTGGATTGCCTTTTGCTGGACCAAGAGATCAGATTTTCTCCCAGAAACTGGCAGCTTCCAGAAGTACTTTTACACTCTACTCTGTCTCCAGCAAAGTCAGCATCACAGTAGCCTACTAAGCTGTAATCACTAGATTTTCTATAAAATAGACCCAGATTAGTAGTACCTTTCAGATACTTGAAAATTCGCTTAACAGCTGTTAAGTGAGATTCTCTAGGATCTGATTGGAATCTAGCACAAATACATACGCTGAATAAGATATCAGGCCTTGAAGCTGTCAGATAAAGGAGAGAACCAATCATACCTCTGTAGACTTTCTGTTCTACCTTTTTGCTTACCTCTTCTCTTTCCAGAATGCACGTGGGATGCATTGGAATCTTTGATGGCTTACATTCTGAGAGGTCAAATTTCTTCAGAAGTTCTCTGACATATTTGCTCTGATGAATGTAAGTTCCCTCAGGATTTTGATTGATCTGAATTCCCATAAAGAATTTCAGTTCTCCCATGAGGCTCATCTCAAATTCTGCCTGCATACACTTAGCAAATTTTCTTCCAAGAGAAGGATTAGTAGATCCAAAAATAATGTCATCAACATAAATTTGGCAAACTAAGATGTCATTCTTAACTGACTTACAGAATAAGGTTGTGTCCACCTTCCCTCTGGTGAATTCATTTTCTAACAGAAAGTTACTTAGTCTTTCATACCAAGCTCTGGGAGCTTGTTTCAGACCATATAGTGACTTCTTTAGTTTGAAAACATATTCTGGATTTTTTGTACTTTCAAAACCAGGGGGTTGGTGCACATAAACCTCTTCTTCTATATAACCATTTAAGAATGCACTCTTGACATCCATCTAATACAGAGTGATGCCTTTATTAACAGCAAACGAAATTAAAAGTCTGATAGATTCTAACCTGGCGACTGGTGCAAAGGTTTCTGTATAGTCTATCCCATCTTGCTGACTATAACCTTGTGCTACCAGTCGTGCTTTGTTTCTGATAACTTCACCTTGTTCATTTAGCTTGTTTCTGAACACCCATCTTGTTCCAATGTTGTTGAATCCTTTTGGTCTGGGAACAAGATCCCATACGTCATTTCTGGTGAATTGATTCAGCTCTTCTTGCATTGCTAGAATTCAGTCGTTGTCCAGAAGTGCTTCATCAATAGAAGAAGGTTCAATCAGAGACACAAGTCCCATGAGGGATTCTTCAGAGTTTCTGAAGCTGGCTCTTGTTCTGATTGGATCTTCCTTTCTTCCTAAGATAGTTTCTTCTGGGTGATCCAAGCTGCTTCTGGGTAGTCTCTTCTGAGGTTGATCAACAGCTGTTGTAGGATTGCTAGCAGTGCTCCTTTCAGATGTTGAAGGAGTGTCTTTGTTGAGAGCTTCTGATGACTTGTCTTCAGAACCTGTAAATTCAACTTCCATACTTGCAAAAACTTCATTTTGCTTTGACTTTTCAGAGTCAAGCTTATCATCAAAACGAACACTGATTGATTCTTCCACAATCTGTGTTTCTGTATTGTATACTCTGTACCCTCTTGAGCGTTCAGAGTATCCTAACATAATACACTTCTGTGCTTTAGAGTCAAACTTGTTCAAATAATTTTTTGTATTTAACATAAAACAAGTACATCCAAATGGATGAAAATATGAAATGTTGGGCTTTCTGTTCTTCCACAATTCATATGGAGTCTTTTCCAGAATAGGTCTTATTGAGATTCTATTCTGAATGTAGCACACTGTGTTTATTGCCTCTGCCCAGAAGATCTTAGCAACGTTTCTCTCATTGATCATGGTTCTGGCCATTTCTTGCAATGTTCTGTTCTTTCGTTCTAGAACTCCATTTTGTTGGGGAGTTCTAGGACAAGAGAAATCATGCAGAATGCCTCTGTCATTAAAGAATGACTCAAAATCTTTGTTTTCAAACTCTCCACCATGATCACTTCTGACTTTAACGATTCTAAGATCCTTTTCATTCTGAACTTGGTTACAGAAGGTAACAAACACAGAGTGTGACTCGTCCTTGTGTCTTAAGAACTTTACCCATGTCCATCTGCTATAGTCATCTACGATTACTAACCCATACTTCTTGCCACTGACTGAAGCAGTTTTAACTGGTCCAAATAAGTCAATGTGCAAAAGTTCTAATGGCTTAGAGGTAGAAACAACATTTTTAGATTTGAAAGAAGGTTTTGCAAACTTGCCTTTCTGACATGCTTCACACAGAGCATCTGAATTGAACTTCAGATTAGGAAGTCCTCTGACCAGATTGATTTTATTAATCTGAGATATTCTTCTCATACTAACATGCCCTAATCTTCTGTGCCAGATCCATTGCTCGTTGTTAACAGACAGAAGACACTTTACATTATGACTTTTCAGTTCAGAAAGTTTGGTTTTATAAATGTTGTTTTTCCTCTTTCCATTAAATAGGATAGTCCCATCTTTCTGACTAACAGCTTTACATGATTTTTGATTAAAGATTATATCATAACCGTTATCACTTAATTGAATTATGGATAACAGATTATGCATTAATCCATCTACTAGCAGAACATTATTTATAGAGGGAAGATTTCCATTACCTACAGTTCCAGAGCCAATGATCTTTCCCCTCTGATTGCCTCCAAAGCCTACGTGGCCTCCAGGCTTTGGAACATATGCGTTCTTCCCGTCATGTGTCGCGAGCAGCCAGAGTCCAGGTACCATGACTGGTGTTTCTGATTTGCTGCTAAAGATATCTGCAACATGTATTATTTTATCCTTAGGTACCCATATTTTCTTGGGTCCTGATTTGTTAGATTTACCAAAACTCTGGTTGAATTTTGGTTTCACAGAATACTTACTACTAGTGTATTTAATATCATGTGTGTGACCATACACAAAATGTGAGTTCAGAGGAGTGTGTTTAATAATTAAATCCATGGCATTCTTTGGTGTAGGTACCTTACCTTGGTATCCTATTCCCTTTCTGCCGTTTCTGCTAACTCCATAGATCATTGAAGCCATTTTGCTTCTATCTATTCTTTTAGCAAGGAACTTCTGAAAGCTATGATCATACTCCTTGATGATCTCATCAGCGTTGCTGGGAGTTTCAGAAATTGTTTCCTTCTGAGCGTTTTGTAAAAGATTTTCTAACTTTTAAATTTTATTTTTCAGCTCAGAATTTTCCAATTTAAGACTCTCAGTCTTATCAGAGTCAGATTCAAGATTCCTTTTTAGGTTTCTGAATTTAACTCTAATCAGCTGGTATCTTTCCAGAATTTCGTTAAGGCTTTCAGCAAGTTCAGCCTTAGTAAAATTAATTGCAAAGTCAGAAATACCTCTTTAGTGTCTGATTCTGAGTCTGATTCAGAAGCTTCACTGTCTTCTGAAATGTTGGCCATGAGAGCTATGTTGGCTCTCTCATCATCTAATTCTGAGTCAGCTTCAGACGAGTCAGAGTCATCCCATGTAGCCATGAGACTTTTCTTCTTTTCTCTTCCAAACTTCGTTTTGGGCTTTTCCCTCTGAAGCTTTGGGCAGTCACTCTTGTAGTGTCCTTGCTCATTGCATTCATAGCAGATGATGTCCTTGGTGTTTGGCTTTCTGCTACCTGAGGAGCCTTCAGATCTTCTGTATCCAGAGGAAGATTCTGACCTTCTGTATTTGGAAGAAGACTCATTCTGATCAGATCTTCTGGGATTCCTGAACTTCCTTTGCCTCTGCTTCCATAGTTGGTTCACTCTTCTAGAGAGGAGAGAAAGTTCGTCTTCTTCTGATGAGGATCCATCAGATGTTTCTTCAACTACCTGGAAAACTTTAGACTCAGATTTTTTGTTAGATTTTAATGCTAAAGGCTTACCTTGCTTCTGAGGTTCATCAGATTCCAGCTCTATCTCATGACTTCTGAGGGAGCTGATAAGTTCCTCCAGAGAAATTTTGTTGAGATCTTTTGCTAGCTTCAGCGCTGTAACCATTGGCCTCCACTGCTTTGGCAACCTTCTGATGATCTTCTTGACATGATCAATAGTAGAGTATCCTTTGTCCAGAACCTTGAGACCAGCCACCAGAATTTGGAATCTTGAGAACATTGTTTCAATGGATTCACTTTCTTCCATTTTGAATGCCTCATACTTCTGAATGAGCGCAAGAGCTTTAGTTTCTTTGACCTGAATGTTTCCTTCATGCATCATTCTGAGTGAGTCAAACATGTTCTTTGTTGTGTCTCTGTTAGAGATCTTTTCATATTCAGCGTAAGAGATGGCGCTGAGAAGAATGGTTCTGGCCTTGTGGTGATTTTTGAAGTCACGCTTTTGTTGATCAGACATTGCTTTCCTGACAATCTTCTGACCACTTACATTCACTGGGTGCGTGGATCCATCTGTCACCATGTCCCACAGATCAGCATCATGTGCCAGAAAGAAGCTTTCAATTCTGTCTTTCCAGTAATCAAAATTTTCTCCATCAAAGACTGGAGGTTTGCCTCTGAATCTGTCTTCATTATTGTCATTGCTGGTGTGTTGATATGTTCCTACCATTGTGTTTTTCTGACGCTGGATCTTGTACTGACACGGTTAAGTGTTTTAGCTCAGAACCAGGCGCTCTGATGCCAATTGAAGAAGTGAAAAACACAAGAAGGGGGGGTTGAATTGTAAAAACTTGAAATCAATTGCAGTCAACACAGTATTTTTATCCTGGTTCGTTTGATCTCAAACTACTCCAGTCCACCCGTCAAGGTGATTTCGCCTCTCTCCAACGAGGTCTTAATCCACTATATTCAACTGAATATTACAACTGCTTTAACAACTGCTAAAGCCTTCTTGAGTCAAACCACAAACCGGTTTCTCAAGGAAATACTTTCTCACAGATAATTGAAATCTAAGTGTGTTGAATGTTTTCTACAAAAACTGTTTATCACAACTGTGATACTACACAATTTAAGCTTATGAGAACTAGAGTGCTAAATAATTGAGTAAAGAATTTGAGAGCTTTTAGCAAACTGAGAGTGAGGAAGATGATGAATAGCTTTAGGCGTGTATAGTGTTGTAGAGCATTAGCCAATTCAATCTTCACTGACTTGTTTATATTGCATTGGAAATAAGGTACGTTGGGAGTCAGTTAATCCGTTTCAATGCCAATAACATTCTTTCCAAATTGAGAAAATCTTGTCTGGAATGATGCCGTTGGTAATAAAGCATCTTGAATGCACAGTACCGTTGCCACTCAAGCGTGTTCTGACTTTGGCTTATTCTGACGCTGCTTAGGTGCTGATGAGTGTTGTTGTCTTGATCAGAGTTCAGATTCTTACGCGCAGATATGTTCATTAAGCTTCACTGTAAGCACAAGTTGATCTTCTGATTCTGGCATCTGATATAACATCTTCTGATGCTGATGTTGATATCTCATCTTCTAATGCTGATGATGATGTTCTCTTGCTGATACCCATCAGAGTTTCTGTAAGACAGAATGTAATTTTTTTTAGGCAGCATATATGTCTTACATGAATCATACAATTAATATATCTTTGCATTTTGTTATCATCAAAACATAAACCTAGGGTAGTAGATTCAAACTTTGTTCTAACAACATGATATCCTGAGCATGAATCAAACAGTGAACAAACATTAATACATTATTGAAATTATAAACATAAATTTGTGAGTTTACCAACGATAGGAGGCTTCAATTTGGCACTTCTAGGCATTTTTTGGCTAGTGTTTGGGAACGCTCCCTGCAGACTTCAAGGAGTGATTGGGAACGTTGCTGAAAGTTCCTTCGATTGGGATTGATTATGAGAATTTTGATGTGTATGTGTGTAATCTCTTTGTGTGCAATGGGTATGCCCTCTCTTTCGTTCACCCCTGGTATTGTGTCCTTGCTCTTGTATTTATAGGAGTGTGCTGGCACATATTAATGGTAAGAGACAGCCACTTAAACAGGCCCTTAAAGCCATGAGACAAGAATCAGACAAATTAAAAGCATTCCTTTTTTGAAACATCCACGTCTCTTTGGAAATCTTGGATGAACCTGGACAATTGGCTCCTTCGAACACCCTCCAGTGTTTCTCTTCGATTGGACTATGAGTTTCCTCCTTCAGATGGACTTCTCATACATCCTTCGAATGGGCCTTTCTGAATACATCTTCGAATGGACTTCTTATGCACCCTTCGAATGGGCCTTCTAAATACATCTTCGAATGGACTTCTTATGCACCCTTCGAATGGGCCTTCTGAATACATCTTCGAATGGACTTCTTATGCACCCTTCGAATGGTCCTTCTGAATACCTCTTCGAATGGACCTTTACAAGTTCTTCGACTGAGTCAATGTTACTTCCTTCGAATGAAGGACCTTTTGGAATGCCAATCGAAGGGCGCTATGTAGATGCCAATTGAAAGGAATTTTGGAGATACCAATCGAAAGGGATTGTTACCATGCCAATTGAAAGGTACTATGTAGATTCCAATCGAAAGACAGTGTTACCATGCCAATCGAAAGGTACTTGTTAAAATGCCAATCGAAAGGCCTTGTTAACAGGCCAATCGAAGGATCTTGTTGACCGCTCAAAAAATTTGTTCTGCTCTCTTTGATTCCCTTCAGTTGGGACTAATCGAAGTGACGTTAAAATGCAAATCAAAGACGCCTTTGTTCAGATGCTAATTGAATGACATTGTGTTGCATGTCCACCATAGGGAGCTGTAGACAATGGGAAATTATGTTTTCTATTTCATCTTTGGGGACACATCGATGGAAAATACCATCGGCGCCTCTATTGAAAAGCAGAGGCTCGTCCCAATAATAATGTTTAAGATCGTGCAAGAACTTCTTCTTTTGTTAATAGGTTAGATCCGACAGAAGCACTCTAGCCGCCAAATAGTTAACAAAGTCGGTGTACCATGGTAATGTGTTCTTAGTGTAAACTGCTTCCACGAATTTGTCAGTCTTAGTACTAAGAGTTATTGGGCATTCAATGGTGTTGTTTTCTAACTAAGCCATGAGTTGTTCGTAAGGGAATGTATTGTTGATAAGAACTTGTTCAGGCTTAATTCCTTCCATTCTAGATAAGTGATCCACTACTACATTTTCAGTTCTTTTTTTGTCTTTGATTTCTAAATCAAATTCTTGTAAGAGTAAGATCCATCTGAGTAATCTTGGTTTGGCATCCTTTTTGCTTAATAAGTATATAATCATAACATGATCAGTATAAATAATTATATTTTCTTCTACTAGGTAGGAACAAAATATATCTAGGGCGAAGACGACAACCAAAATCTCCTTTTTGTGTATGGCGTATTTCATCTTTGCGGGATCTAAGGTTCTACTGGCATAATAGATTGCATGAAGCTTTTTACCTTTTTGTTGTCCTAAAATTGCGCCTATAGCTTAGTCGCTAGCATCACACATGATTTCCAAAGGTAATCTCTAATCAGGTGGTTGCATAATAGGTGTGGTAATAAGAGTTGTTTTTAATTGTTCGAATGCTTTTAAGCATTTTTCATTGAAATTGAATTCAACATCTTTCATTAATAGGCCATATAGAGGTTTGGTAATTTTAGAGAAATCTTTAATGAATCATCGGTAGAAATCAGTGTATCCTAAGAAACTTCGTATTTCTCTTACGGTTTTTGGAGGTTGAAGGTTTTCTATAAGTTCTATGTTTTTCTTTGTCGACCTCGATTCCCTTTTCGGATACTATATGTCCAAGTGAGATTCCTTGTCGGACCATGAAATGGAATTTTTCCCAATTTAATACGAGGCTTACTTTTACGCATCGTTCAAGTTCCATCTGTAAGTTTGATAAGCATCCTTCAAATATTTTCCCACAGACAGAGAAATCATCCATAAATACTTCCATGATGTCATCTATAAAATCAGCAAAAATATACATCATGCACCTTTGGAATGTTGCGGGAGCATTGCATAGTCCAGACGACATTCGTCTATAAGAAAATGTCCCATAAGGACAGGTGAATGTAATATTTTCTTGATCTTTGAGGTGTATGGGGATTTGTAAAAATACTGAATAACCATCCAGATAGCAAAAATGGGAATGCTTAGCTAGTCGTTCGAGCATTTGATCAATGAAAGGTAAAGGAAAATGATATTTTTCAAGTTGCTTTGTTTAACTTCCTATAGTCAATACATATTCTCTATCCGGTTTGAGTATGTTGTGCTACAGATTCACCTTTTGTGTTACTGACAACAGTAACACCTCCTTTCTTTGGTACAACATGTACTGGGCTGACCCATTTATTGTTGGATATTGGATATATTATTTCTGATTCTAATAACTTTTGTACTTCTTTCTTAACTACATCACTCAGAATTGGGTTTATTCTTCTCTGATGTTCTCTTGAGGTCGTGCAGTCTTCCTCAAGCATAATGTGATGCATGCATATTGAGGGGCTTATTCCTTTTAGATCAAAGATGTTATAGTCTAAAGCAGTCGGGTATTTCCTTAAGTCATGTAGTAATTTTCTGTTTCTATTTGTCCTAAATCTGTGTTGACTATGACGGGTTGTTCGAGTTATTTGTTTAGGAATTCATATCTTAGATATTTTAATAATGTTTTAAGTTCGACAACAAGTTTCCTTAAGCAAGGCATAGGGTCAGGAGTTAGTGCAAGACATTCACTTAGATTGTCATCTTTGTTTTCATCAGATCAATTATCATCTTCAAGGATTGGAGGTATTGGAATTTTTAGAGCTTCTGGATATTTTCTATATTGTTTCTCCATTTCTTTAACGGATTCATCAATGACATCTAAGAAATAACATGAATCATCTATAGCTGGTGCTTTAAAAAATTGTGAGAGGATGAATTCAACTTTTTCTTCTCCAACCTCAAATGTGAGTTTACCTGTTTTCACATCTATTATGGCTCTGGCGATGGAAAGGAATAGTCTTCCTATTATAATAGGGATATTGGAGTATTACATGATATCCATAATAATGAAGTCAACGGGGATATAAAATTGTCTAATACGTACAGGAACATTTTCGAGCATTCCTAAAGGAAACATTACTGAACAACTAGCTAGTTGTACGAACATTCTTGTTAGTCGCAACTCTCCCATATTTAATCTTTTGCAAATTGATAAAGGCGTTATACTTATACCGGCTCCTAAATCGCATAGAGCTTTGTCAATGACGAACATGGTATGGAAAAACTACCAGGGTCTTTCAGCTTAGGGGCATGTTATTTTGGATTATATCGCTACATTCTCCAATAAGCATAATACTTTCATTGTCCTCGAGCTTTTTCTTATTAGTTAGAATTTCTTTAAGGAATTTAGCATAAGAGGGAATTTGCGTGATGGCTTCTGTAAAGGGTATAATGATATTTAGCTATACTAGAAGTTCAATGAATTTCTTAAATTGCCCTATATTTCTAGATTTATCTAATCATTGAGGGTATGGTATTGGTGGTTTGTATGTTGGTGGAGGTACATAGGGTTTTTCTTTCTCTTCTACCTATGCGCTTTCATCTCCCTTATCATCTTCTTTTGGTTCGTCTTCCTTCTCAGTTGGTTTACCAATACTCTCATACATGCCTGGATTTTCGTTCCTTGGGCCAGTTGGTCATTCTACTTCGGTTCTGCTTCGGAGTGTTATTGCATTAGCATGATCTTTCGGATTTTGTTGTGGTTGTCCAGTAAAAGTTCCAACTGGAGCATTTGTAGCCACTTGTTTTTGAGCCACTTGAGATATTTGTGTTTCAGGCATTTTGTTATGAGTAGTAAGGGCGTCAACCTTGTTTGATAGCTGCTTTATTTGTTCACTAGTGTGTATGTTTTGATTTATAAAATCTTCATTTTGTTGAGCTTTAGTGGCTATGAAGTTTTCTATCATGATTTCTATATTAGATTTCCTAGGAACATTTGGAGTAATTTTTGCGGCTTTCTACTATCCCGATTGTGTAGTAGGAGCTTACCCAGGTGCATATAGTGCATTTTTGTTCTTGTACGAATAGTTTGGATGAATTTTCTAGGTAGGGTTATAGGTATTACCGTATGGGTTTCCTTGAGCATAATTCAGTTGATCATTCGGTACTCCTGTTAAAAGTGGACATTCAGGCACAGCATGTGCGTGTAGTTCGCATAAATCGCATGTTTTAGCTACTACAGTCGCAGTGGCTGCGGGTGTTATGGTCAAACTTTCTATCTTTTGAGTAAGAGCTTCTACCTCAGTGTTAACTTGGTCTAAACTTCAAAATTCGTACATACCGCCTTTCGTTTGAGTTTTCTCCATAATGGTTCTACCGCTTCCCCAATGGTAATGGTTTTGAGCCATACTTCCGATAAGTTATTAAGCGTTATGATAAGGTTTATCCATCAATGCGCTGCCAGCTGCAGCGTCAATTGTTAGTCTTGTGTTGTTCAACAAACCATTGTAAAAGATGTGGATGATCAACCATTCTTCTAGACCATGATGTGGACAAAGTCGCAACATGTGTTTATATCTTTCCCATTTTTTTTAAGAGAGATTTGCTTTCATTTTTTTTAAAACCATTGATATTGGCCCTTAGCCTAGCCGTTTTACTCGGCAGAAAATATCGTGCTAGGAAAACTTTCTCCAACTCGTTCCATGTGGTAACAGAGTTGGATGGTAGAGACTGGAGCCAAGCTTTATCTCTATCTTGCAATGAAAAATGGAAAATACAAAGTCTTATTGCTTTGGGGATAACGCCATTTTCTTTTATTGTGTCTGCATATTGCACAAACACAAATAAATGTAGCATTGGATGGTCCGTAGGACATCCTGAAAACTGATTTTGTTGGACAGATTGTAATAATGAAGGTTTCAACTTGAAATTGTTCAGAGCGATAGCGAGGGGCTGCAATGTTGTTGTGAGGTTCCTCTTGCGATGGGGCAGCATAATCCTTCAGAGGATGATTTTGGGGTCCTTCGGTCATTCCTGGTTCAGGAAAAGATAAATCAGGAAGATTGAATTCGAGAAGATTGTATTTAATTTGCTATTCTCTAATTCGGCATCTTATACTAACAAAACGCTCAACCTCATCATTTGGTTGTTCTAATTCTTCTCCTTAAGAGCGAGTGCTTGGCATACAATCAACAGATAAAAAGAAAATAAAATTGGTTACCTTTGTCTATACTACGTAAAAAAGGATTCACAATATCGACTAAATCAGTCCCCAACAACGGCGCCAAAAACTTGATTGCGACTTTAAGATCTATCGGGTGTATTAACTGCAAGTGCACAGTTTAATCGTGTAGTTTTAAAATATATTGAACCCATAGGGACTGGTAATCCAATTACTTCTATCTAAAGCTATTGTGTAAAGATAAGGCTAATAAATAGGTTTTGGGGTAGACGAAAAATAAGGTTGGACTTAATTGAAATATTTAATAATGGGTCACCGGTATGTAATAGTCTGATTTCTGGGATTCATTCATTGATTGGAATAAATTTGAGTATTCAAAACATTGTTCAGTAGAAACTATCAGTTTAAAAACCTTTATCTCACACTCTCGTGGTTGTTGATACAAATTATATAATTTAACTTAAATTCTTCCTCTCGCTGTCTCCTTTAAAATCCAAAGATACTTTTTGAAAACAAATATAATCTAATTAACCGTAAACCGCTCTCGTTGTATTTAAAACCAATTTTTGATGACCAATATCCGGTTAAAAGTTCACATTCTCGTGACTATTTATTTTAGCCTTCGTTTGTCTGTTACTCTCGTAACAAAAGAGTTTTATATTGAAATTTAGAAACCAAACCATTAATGTATTTTTATAAAATGTTTGTGCCAATTTATTACCGAACTCCTTCGGTTTGTGACCTTACATACCGGTATCAGGGAAATTAGTCGGACATATTATTAAATATGAACACAGAATACTAACAAACATATAATGATTCAAGCATGAATGATAAATAAATAACAGTAATACAATTAAATTAAAAACCTGGAATTAAATAATGAAAACATAATTTCTTCAAATTTTCAAATATTGATAGCAATCCTCCACAATATGCTGGCACCATTGTCTTGCAGAAAACTAACTTGAATGTAGAAAAAAATATAAAAACTAAAAACAAAGTTCAGGAGGCTATGAGAAGAAACTAATTTTGCAATAGTTTTCCGGTGTAGAAAACTTTTGTTGTTTAGGTGAAGGTTTATCTGCTTAAGTTCTAAACAAAGCTCAAAACTGTTGAAACTGGTATAATGGCGTAAAAGAAAACGAAAATGCAAAATAACGTAATAAAAAGGAGGGAAGCTAAACTCTGTTGTAAAACTGTCCTTCTCTTATAATGATTTCTGTAAAAAAAATGCTTGAGAAAATCTAGGAGTGTGACTTCATGCTTCGAAAAATTCGTGCATGGAGAAAGACCAGGAGGAAAGTAATGCAGAGTCTGTTGCATTGCCAAATGGAGAATCATGGAGAAATCTTCACGCGTCAAGCAGAAAACAGGTTTTGCCGAGTGGCATGCAATGTGTGATGTGGGGCACACATATTCAACCCGTGCTAGTCGTCATGGTTTGTGTGCCTAGGGGCACACACGTTCAACTTGTGCGGGGCGAAATGGAAGGTGTGACAATCGTCACAATCTTATATGAATTCTTCTGCTATTTCTATTGTTTTTTTTCCTGATTTTAAGTCCGTTTCTTTTCCATTTCTTCTATTTTTATCATGTAGGCCTTGGATGGAGTAATTACTTGAAACAAACATGAAATTCCAACATAATGCAACATAATTGAGATAAAGTGGTAACTTTATTTATGCAAATCGGGTAGAATATGCTATGTATTTTTGCGTTATCACAAATCTCCTTTGAACACTCGAGGATGAACCTTCCTGTCAAATGCCTTCTTCATTCGCTTTTGGTATAACTGGAATAAAGTCATCAAGTGTTTTTCTTCAATGAGGTTAATCTAATCAAGTTGCGTCTGAACCCACTATACTTCTTCTAGCTTTGTTTCCATTAGAACTCATAGCGATGGAATATCTACTCCAATAGGAAGTACTGCCTCCATGCCATATACTAGAGAGAAATGAGTTGCACCTGTTGACGTACATACAAAAGTTAGGTATCCATGTAGAGGGAAAGGGAGAATTTTGTGACAATCTTTATATGTCATCACCATTTTTTGAATGATTCTTTTGATATTCTTATTGGCAGCATCAACGGCCCCATTCATCTTGGGTTCATATGGTGAGGAATTATGATGCTCAATATTGAAATCATTGCATAACTCTTTTATCATTTTGTTGTTCAAGTTGGACCCATTGTTTGTAAGAATCCTGCTAGGAACCCCATATCTACATATAAGATTTTGCTCGATGAACCGAGTAACCACTTGTCTTGTCACGTTTGTGTAGGAAGCGGCTTCCACCCATTTGGTGAAGTAATCGATGGCAACTAGTATGAATCAGTGTCTGTTAGAGTCTTTCGGTTCGATCACTCCTATCATATCAATTCCCCACATCGAAAATAGCCATGAAGAACTCAGGATATTTAGAGGCGTCGGTGGCACATGCATTTTGTCAGCGTAAATTTGGTATTTGTAACATGTCTTTGTATAATGGTAGCAATCAGCTTCTATCATCAGCCAATAATAACCTGCTCGCAAGATATTTCTCACCATGGAATGTCCATTTGTATGAGTTCCAAAAGTTCCTTCATGTATTTATATCATAAGTGTATCTGCTTCATGATTCTCCACGTACTTGAGCAATACCATATCATAGTTTCTTTTGTACAACACATCACCATTTAGAAAGAAATTTAAAGCTAGCTTTTGCAGTGTTCGCTTGTCAATGTAGAGGCATTTTCTGGATATTCTTCCTTCTCAAGATACCTCTTGATGTCATAGAACCAAGGCTTGTTATCTTGTCCTTCTTCAATGGCAAAGAAATGTGCATGTTTTTCAAAACATCTGATTGAAATGTGTGGTTCATGATTTGGCCAGGTTACTTTGAACATTGCAGATAAAGTTTCCAAGGCATCCGCCATGTGATTTTCTTCTCGTGGAATGTGAGTGAAGGTAATCTCAATAAATTTCGTAGCTAGCTTCAAAAAATGATCCCGATATGGAATCAATTTGGGATGTATAGTGTCCCATTCACTGTTGACTTGGTATATGACTAATGTTGAGTCTCTGTAAACTCTGAGGTGTTTTTATTCTTAGATCGATAGCAGCTTCTAGACCCAACATACAAGCTTTATATTCAGTGATATTGTTGGTGCAGTCAAAACATAACCTGGCAGTATACGGTTTGTGATAAATCTTCGGAGAAGTCAACATTTCCCCAATACCATGCCCTAGTGCGTTTGAAGCGCCATCAAAGATGAGTGTCCAACATGCCCCTGGTTCAAATCCTTCGTCGGGTCCTGGTAATTCATAGTCACCTATAACCATGATATCTTAGCCTGTAAAGTCAAACTTCATTCGTGTATATTATGGAAATGGCTGATGAGCTAGATAGTCAGCTAGTACACTACCTTTAATAGCCTTTTGAGTAACATACTGGATGTTGTACTTGGATAATAACATATGCCATATGGATATTCTTCCTATAAGAGCTGGTTTTTCAAACACATACTTCAAAGGATCCATCCTTGCTATTAACCACGTGGTGTGAGTAAACATATACTGCCTCAATCATTTAGTAGCCCAAGTCAAAGCACAACAAGTCTTCTCGAGAAGTTAGAACCGGGTTTTGAAGTTGGTGAGTTTCTTACTGAGGTAGTAAATTGCATACTCTTTTCTACCTATCTCATCATGTTGTCCTAATACACATACCATAAACCCTTCAAGCACTGTTAAGTACATGATGAGGGCTCTTCCAGGAACTGGTGGCATCAGGATACATGGCTCTTGTAAATAATTATTTATTGTCTCGAAGGTTGTCTGACAATCATCATTCCTTATCACTATTTGATCTTTTTGAAGTAATTTGAATATAGGCTCACACGTAGCAGTTGGGTGGGATATGAACCTCAAAATATAGTTCAATCGTCCTAAGAAACCACAAACCTCTTTTTCTATTCTTGGAGACGACATTTCTTGTATGGCTTTCACATTGTCGAAATCTACCTCAATACCATGTCGACTTACAATAAAATCCTATAACTTGCCTGACTTAACACCAAATGTACATTTCTTCAGATTCAACCTCAGTTTTAACTTTCACAAACGCTCGAATAACGTTTTTAAAAGTATGATGTTCTCCTGCTCTGTATGAGATTTGAAAATCGTATCATCTACGTATACCTCAACTTCTTTGGGGATCATATTGTGAAATAGTGTGACCATAGCTCGTTAGTAGGTATCCCCTGCATTCTTTAGATCGAAAGGAATTACCTTGTAACAGAAAGTGCCCCAAGGAGTCATGAAAGTGGTCTTTTCCATATCCTCGGGTGCCATTTTGATCTGATTATAACTTTAGAAACCACCATGAATGAGAATACCAATACCAGAGCTGTTTTATCCACCAAAATATCTATTTGAGGTAACGAGAAATCGTCTTTGAGACTTTCCTTGTTCGGATTCCTATAATCTATGCACATGCATACTTTACCGTCCTTCCATGGTACTGGAATGATGTTAGCTATCCAAGGTGGATAATATACCACCACTATGAACCCTCCACCAAATTGTTTAAGGACTTCATCTCGAATCTTGTTAGACATGTCCGGACGAGTTCTGCTGATCTTTTGCCTAACTGGGGAACAACATTCCTTGAGAGGTAGTCTATGCACCACGATATCTATATCTAATCCTGGCATATCTATATAAGACCAGGAGAATATACCCACATATTCATGTAAAAGTTTTATCATCCTTTCTTTGATGTTCTCCTCTAAGGTTTCCCCTAGCTTGATTTCTTTTGAATGTTTCTTTGTGCCAAGGTTGATAATCTCAATAGATTCTTGGTACAGTTGTATATTATCATCCCTTTGATATAATACCCTCTTCATTTCTTCAGAGAGTTCAAGATCTTCTTCATCTTCCTCTTCAGCTTGGTTCATTGGTGCATCAAAATTATATCAGATAGCATCCATAAAATTATCGGTGGTTTTAGGCATGGATCTGGACATTTATTATGTTTTAGTGTAACTTTAGTGTGTGTATTTGGAAAATGAATATGAAGAAAAGTATTTCCATTTTTAAACATAAGAGATAAATGCAAGAGGAAGACAAGGATCTTAATTGAATGAAAAATGTAGCTCTCGTTAATTGAAAATAATGTTTGAAATAAATGGGGGACCCTTACAAGCTATCCCTATTCCTCGGGTGTGACATAGGTTTTTTTTTTAAAAGAAGAAACTTAATTTGGAATGAAAAAGATCTCTATAATCTCCACGACTATCAAATTCTTGAGTTCTTCGCCTGGAGCGCATTCACGGATGAAGTCGAATGCTCTTTTAGTGCTTCTCTTGTTAGATATCATCGCCTCTTGTCCACCATGCTCTACTCCTTTGTTGATGAAGGTTTTCTGGATAGGAGGAAACCACGCCTTACCATTCAAATTAGCCTTTGAAAGTTTGTAGGCCAAACCAAAACGATTTTTATTCTTAGGTATCTCCACAAGTTTACCCTAACCTTTTGAGGTACCATCTTCCATAGCTTCTTGTAAATCTCTCCACGAAGTCACAATAGGTTTCTTGATTTTCTCCACTTGTAGGGTTACCATTGAAGCAACCTTTAGGACTTGAAATGATGTTGCTATGCAAGCTTCATCCGTACTAATATATCTGTAGGACTCTATGTGACTTACAAAGATGTCCTCTTCACCTTCAATTATAACCAATCTTCCTTCAATGAGGAACTTCAATTTTTGGTGTATAGTTGAAGTAACATCCCCCACTGCATGAATCCAAGGTCTTCCGAGCAAACATGTATATGTTAGCTCTATATCCATTACTTGAAAGGTAATATAAAATATATGCGGTCCGATCTTGACAAGAAGATCCACTTCTCCAAACACTGTACTCTAAGATCCATCGAAGGCTTTAACTATTGTAGAACTTGTCCTTATAACAACAATATCTAGTGTTAACTACATCAAGTTGGTTTTGGTAAAACAATGATGGCAAAACCAGTATCGGTGAGTACTCTAGATAGGTTATTTGAACTTATCTGAATGGAAATTTATAGCACTTTATTGTGAGCTCTACCTTGTGGGGGTAACTCACTGTCATTGAAGCCTAGATATGATCCAGATGTTAGATTTGCTATGACATTGTCAAATTGATTCACTGTAATCTCATTTACAACATGAGCAGAACTTAAAATTTTCATCAGAGAATATCGATGCGCTTATGAATTGATAAGCAAGGAGAGTATTTAAATTTTTTCCGGGGTTTGGTGTAACTAATCCACCACCCTATAATCACTTTTCCTGATTATTTTTAAGAATTCTTCCACATTTGGGTCAGTAGCATTCTTGCTTGGAGGTTATTGTTCTTGACTTGCCTCCACCATAGATTTTCCCTTATCCTTCACCATACCATCATTCTTATTTTGTGGTTCGGGACCATAGATCTGTCCACTACAAGTCATGCCCCCTTTCCCTGCTATATTTGTGATTACAGGTTCTTGACTTGTGGATGCTTCACATTCTTGTTTTAAACCATTAACATAGACAATATTATCATAACTCCATGGTACGACTTTGTCACTTTCGTACGGCATGGGGGATGGTCCCCAAATCACCATTTTAGTATTTGGAATCCTTGGTTCTCTCAGAGTCTAGAATGGAATCATCACTTGTGCTTCTGTTGACTTTCCATAAGGATTCAAAAGAGTTTTTTAGCAAGACTCTGCATTTGTCAAGGAATTACCAACAACTTCTTTGTGTTTCCATCACTCGCATTTATGTATTCCTCTTCAGGGTATTGTCCGAATTAGACTATCCCTTGATTCATCAATTTATGTAACGTCTTCTCGAAAGCTTCATTGTGTTCCAGGAGGAACCCATATTCAAATTGTGATACGGTGGCAGAACTGACTTGAGGTTTTGCGTTTTATTGCAAATGTTGCGGTTAGCAAGAGTCGGCACCGACTTTTCTTTTATCCAAAAGGAAAGGTAAAAAGCACAGGAAAGACCTTTTAGATTGTTTCTTGAGTTCAGGGTGTAGATTATGAAAAGGGAAGGTATTAGAACCCTTTTCATCCATGGATTTCCATGGGATCTTAGTTACTTACTAGATCACTTGCTTTTGTTTGTTTGAAATTGTGCTTGGTGTGGTTTTGAAAGTATTTGTAAAAGAGGTCATTCGTTTAGGCAATCTTTGTAATGATTCTCGTTCGTAAGAATGTATACAAAGATGTTTGTCTTTTTGAAAATGTTTTCAATGTTTGTAAAATGTTTGGAAATGTGTGTGTTTGTTTTGAAAATATCAAGGATGTTTATTTGAAATTAGAGCAAGTAACTAGAAGCAATCTACCTACTCAAATGTCTTTCTTATGCATTTTCTATTCCTTTGACATTGTTGTCTTACCATTGATTTGGTAAGCAACCCTATATTTGAGTGTAAACGGGATGGGCGTGGGTCATCGTATATCCATAATTAGCAATGTTGCAAAGTATCTTAGCATTTTTGAGGGACCAAGATCATTTTGTAAGGCAACCTTGAATAGCGTCATCGATGGACTATGATCTTATATTTGTTTGTTTTTCCAAGATACTTCGCATGCGTAATATGGCTATTTTTGTTTTAGGCAACCAAGTGGAGAGACCCTAAGGATGTTTGTGTGCAACTGTATCATTTTCATGCTTTGATTTTGTCTTGTATTTAGGGTTTTCTATTTTGCTTTGTTTGGATCTTGTCATACAAACCCTAATTACTAATCATGGCATATAAAGCAATAAATTGCGTAATGTAAATATTTCTAAGCTATTACAACAATTTATGGGATGGGGGAATACAAATTTGAATGGGAATTTGCAAAAATATAAACCTAAATAAATTATTACAACCAAATCGAATTTGTACGAATTTGAATAAATAATATAATATTTAAAGATGCAATATAATGTACATGTAACAAAAGATTTTTTTTTGTTCTTTTGTCTTGTTTTTATGTAAAAGGAGATTTAAGTCTAAGACCCAAAATTATAAGGAAAAGAAATTAATTTTTCAAAAGGGGTTTTAACCCTGATTTTTATTTTATAAAATAAAATGAAGTTCTTATATGTATTATTTTATGTATTTCTTGTATTAAAATAATAGATAACTTTGTATGAAAATATAAAAATTTTATATATGCAAAAATAAATATTTATAAGTATGAAATGAGAAATAAATAAGTAAATTAAACTAAATATATTTTTGATCATATTTTACAAGTTATTAATAAAATGCATGATATATTTTTAAAAATAAAATATATTTTTTATGTGAAAAATAAACTAAAACAAAATAAAAATACAATATGATTAATTTACATTTTTTTGGATTTTTATTTATTAAAGAAGACAAAAATAAAATTAAATAATAAGTATTATGGAAAATAATGGTTAGGGGGTATAGCAAGCATATTAGAGGCAGCCTGCAAGCAAAAAAATTGTGTCGCAAACGATGGAGGCTCATCCTGCAAAAAAAATCACAAAACTGAAAAATGGAAAAATATGAAAGAAAAAAATAATATCAAAGATCACTCAAAACACGTCCTTGCCCTGTACTTCATCTTATTCCTCAAGCTTGGCCAGACACCATGTAACTCTCTCATACTTCCATGAAAATAAAAACTCATAACATGAAAATTGTAGTGCTTGAACTCACGATTCCAACCATATAAGTTATGCAAGCTAACTATCAAAGATCAAAGAGAATTTTAACAGCCCTAAATTTTAACCTAATATTTCTAGAAATTTCAAGTTCTAAATTCTCTTAACTCAAGTAAAATCAAAGCAAGATAAAGATATGTACAGTTTCGTTATGATGAGGGCTACACTTTTTATTCACAAATCGTGGCCTATGGTTTCCTATACAAGGAGATAGAGTTTGAGATTTTACCTCATTCAGTTGGAATCGTGGATGGAACTTGAGTGGGTTTGATGGAGGCCTGATGCTTGCCTGAGCTTCCTTGAACTTCCCTGAATGTATTTCAACCTTTGCCTTGCTCTGAAAGTATCTGAAACTCCTTGGCCAAGTCAAACTGCAAGCTATGAAGTCAATAATGGAAGATGGTGGAAAAGTGATTACAGACCAGGGATAAAGGTTTGGATTGGTTTGATATCAAGTATGTAAGATGTTTGAATGATCAAAACTCAAAACGCACGCGCCAAACGGAAGATGGGTGTGCTTATGCAAAAACTGTAGGTTTGAACAGATTTCTGGTGTTTTTCTGCTTGGGAGTGTTTCAGGCCTTTTCTAATCGTCCCTTGTGTTGCATAATGTTTGTATATTAGTATAAGATCAGTTTCCTATCTTTCGTTTAACAGATGTGCCAGTTCTAGCCTTTTGGCCACCTTTCTTTCTTTTGAAGCAAAATGAAGGGACAAGGCTTGCCATGCTTGTACTTGCTCTCTTAGGGTTGGTATCAGCTTGTACAATTTACTTTAGACCTGTGAGACTTGTATTTGCAAAGGGGATAGGTCCAATGCTCAAGATTGTAAAGTTGGCAAAAGTTGATCTTTTTCAAAATGGCAATGGTCACTTTTTGCCATAAATGGAATTGCAAGTTGGATAATGGTTCTAAGGCATGGATCAAAGCTTTGTCAACTGAGTAAGAATTTAATTAAGGAGTATGGAACAATTTTGGGACTTGTAAATCATGGACTAGGCAGCATAGGTACTGATTGCAACTATGTTCTTCATGAAATGGCTTGGACAAAAAGTGAGAAAATGCCAACTTCATCTCTTCGATTCTCCCTACTCAAAAATGATCTTGAGGAGTTCTTGGACATTTTGGAAAGCTTGCAATGTGATCTATAACTCACATTTGTAATGAATTTTGAGATACCTCTTTGAAATAGGTGAAAATTTTCCATGAAGTCGGGTCTAAAACCTGCCTAAATTAGAGAAAATTTCACCAAGTTACTTAGTTCATGATCATGTATTCATAAATTTATATCTTGAGATACAATCATCTTTAGGGAAACGTTTGTGAAGAAAAATTGTAGATTTCATAGAGATCTACAACTTTCATGTTGGGAATTGTCTTTGAATCATTATGCATCATGGTGAACATGTAGCCTAAAGTTGAGAAAAAATAAGAAATTTTCTATACTTAGAAAAAAATTTAAGTTAAGAAAAATCCAAATTCAAACCCTAATCTTCAAACTTGGATTTCTTGATGAACAAGTTTCACATCTTGACATGTTTTTTTGAATTATGACCCTTTGCACTTGATTTTGAACAAAAAGTCAAAGTTTGACTTTTCAATGTACAGTTGACTTTTGATCAGTTGACTGCAAATTTCATCTGTCAATCCAATGAAATTGAAATGTTTTGAGCCATGTAATTAGGTCAAGATGATGCAATTGAATCCTTGAAATCATGCTTTAACTCAATTGGTCATTTGCTAGGTTAAAAATAAAAAATTGCCCTTCCTCAGCCAAAACCCTAATTTTGACCATTTTGCCCTTTTGATGATTTGATCAAATTTCTTGAGGAATTGTAATCCAAACATGATCAAATGACACATATAAGTTTAAAATTTTTATGTGGATCAAAAATTATTAAGTTTTACTGGAAAATGGCCATGGTTGACTTTTTCCCAATACAACTGATTTTTAGGTCAATTGTCCAATTGACTGAGCAACAGTGTGATCCAAGGCTTGAAACTTGACATGGGTAATCTTGGGGTTCCATAATGATGTTTGAAAGTCACATGAAGCATTGATAGTCAAAAAATCCTTGTGCAATCTCAAACCCTAAATTTGGGTCATCAATGCAAGATGATATGCCTTTAGCTGACCAAACCCTAATCTAGTCTTTAGTCAAAGAAATATTGTGAGAAAAGTCTTGATAAATGAGAGGGCAAATTTTGGGGTACAACAGCTTCCCCTGTTCAATCTTCTTGAACCTGAAGAGTTAGATTGGCGAGTTTTCCGTTTGTGACTCGAAGGTGAAGGATGATTGGACACTAGAGTGCCCATAAATTTGCACTCGACAATACGTAGTTGAGAGAATGGGCTTAATGATGTCATTTGGAGAAGTAATAGATCCTTGTTGGAGATGGGCTTGTATATTCCATCCAATAATGTTTGTTGAATTGTAAATTGTAAGCTAAAAGAATGAGTGTCAGAATGTCGTCCGTATCTAGAGTGTATCTGTGTTGTATCTGAAGTTGCAATCTGAATGAGTATCAGAATGGCATCCATGTCTGGAGCGTATTCATACTATATCTAAACTTGAAATCTGAATGAGTATCAGAATGGCATCCATGTCTGGAGCGTATCCGTACTGTATCTGAACTTGAAATCTGAATGGCATCAGTGTTTGGAGCGTATCTGTACTGTATCTGAAAGCTGAATTTGAATGAGTAACATAATGGCATCCGTGTCTGGAGCATATCTGAATTGTATCATGACTGAATATTGTTAATGGTAGCTGTTAATCTCATCCTGAAAAGGGTAAAATGTTAGCTTGAACACAAAATTATGTTGCATGAAATGTATGATGCAATATATGTGTTTTATCAATGTTTATGATATGTGGATGCAATGTATGCGCATGTAAGCTGATTTGCTATTTGATTGAGGAAAATAAATCATCGAACACTGATGAGGATATGTTGAATTCTTCACATCTTGAAGTTTGAAGTACCGACAAAAATCTGTTGTGAGAGTAATGCCATGTATTGCTTGTAAGATATTCTCGGGGAATCCTGAGAATTTGACGATCTCTACTGGGGATATAAAAATTTGAAGTTTTACTTCCGCTGGGGATTTAAATGACGTACTGTGGGGATTGCTTATGGAATATCCCAAAGACGTTCTCCTATCCTTTCAACCTAACAATAATTATCTTTCTCATTTTGTTTTTATGTAAACAATAATTATGTTCAAATGCATATGTTCATTAACAAATCATTGGACGTTTTTTGCAAATAAAGCGCAAGTGTAAAGAAAAATAAATATAGTTTTCTGTACTTTCAAAGAGATATCTTTGTATTTTGACTTTGAATAAGTATTTTGTACAAGGGAGACAAACATTCTAGTAAGATAATGGCGTCATAAAACAAGAAAAATTTATACAAAGAAAGATAGCTATGTGTAATAATCCCATGGGGTTTCCATTCTGCTATAGCCTTCGTATCTCTGAATATCTTGTCTATTGGTTGCTTCGTCTGAAGATGATTGAATTGATCAGAAGCTCCGAGTTTGTCAGTGGAAGTCAAGAGGTTATCTTCGAAGTGATCCGACGGGACATAGTCATACGCTTTACTTCCCTAATTTTTGCCTGGATCGCACTTTCGGGTTTTCAATCCACCGGGAAACCCTTTTTTTCCCAAGTCGCCCTTTCGGGTTTTCAACTTGCCGGGTGTACGGATTTTTTTTATTTTATCCCTAATTTTTTCTCGAACCTTTTGGTTCGCCGGGATGCCCTTGTTTTGCCCAGGTGTGTCAACCTAGTGGGTCTCTTATGCGTAGTATCTTTTGACCATGTCTGCGTTTGCAAGGTGTGGCAGGTCGTCGGCGTCCATGGTGGTTAGGATCATTGCCCCAACGGAGAAGATGTTCTCGATTACAAATGGTCCTTCATAGGTAGGAGTCCATTTTCCCCTGAGATCACTTTGTGGCAAGATGATGCGCTTGATCACTAGATCTCCAACTTGATATACTTGGCGTCTGACTTTCTTGTTGAAAGACTTGATCATCCGTTTTTGATACATCTGACCATGGAAAATAGCAGTAAGTCTCTTTTCATCAATTAAATTTAGTTGATCAAGTCGAGTCTGGATCCAATCGTCCTCATTCAAACCTGCATCCTTCATAATTCTCAAAGAGGGGATCTGAACCTCAATAGGCAAGACAGCCTCCATGCCATAAACCAAAGTATAGGGTGTTGCCCTTGTTGATGTGCGAGCCGTGGTACGATACCCGTGGATAGCAAATGGTAGCATCTCATGCCAGTCCTTGTAGGTGACTGTCATCTTTTGTATGATCTTTTTAATGTTTATCTTTGCGGCTTCAACAACACCATTCATCTTTGGCCGATAGGGGGATGAATTGTGATGCTGAATCTTGAACTACTCGTACAAGGCGGTGATTATAGAATTGTTAAGGTTGGTACCATTATCAGTGATGATCCTTTTTGGGATACCGTACCGGCAAATGAGATTCTGCTTGATGAAGCGGGCAACAACATTCTTAGTAACAGATGTGAAGGAAGCTGCTTCGACCCATTTTGTAAAATAGTCAATGGCCACTAGAATAAAGCGGTGACCATTGGAGGTTGTAGGCTTGATCTCCCCATTCATATTGATTCCCCACATAGCAAAGGGCCAAGGAGCCGTCAAGACATTTAGAGGAACCGGAGGTACGTGGACTTTGTCAGCATAAATGTGACACTTATGAAAGGTCCGAGAGTGTTGATAGAAATCTGCTTCCATAGTAGACCAATAATAGCCTGCCCGTAGGATTTTCTTCGCCATCGTATGCCCACTGGAGTGAGTGCCAAAAGTACCTTCATGTAATTCAGCCATGATCTTTTTAGCCTCAATCTTATCCACACACCGAAGCAGAATGGAGTCATGATTGCGTTTGTACAAGATGCCATTAATCAGAAAGAACTTATCAGAGAATCTCCTTAAGAACTTTTTATCATTGATTGAAGCTCCTTCTGGATATTCTTGAGCCTCGAGATACCTCTTGACTTCATGAAACCAAGGCTGGTCCACTACCTCTTCAGTATTAATCTCATGACAGTATGATGGTTCATCCATTCATTCGATGGTGATTTGGGGAGCCTTGTTATCCCAATTAAGTTTAAACATAGATGACATTGTGGCTAGAGCGTCTTCTAGCTGATTTTCTTCTCGAGAGAAATGCTCGAAGGTAATCTTCTCAAAATGTGATAACAATGTCAAAACATGTTCTTTGTAAGGGATAAGATTTGGGTGCTTAGTGTTCCATTCTCCTTTGATCTGACTGACGACCAAAGCTGAATCTCCAAACACATATAAGATTTGATTCCCAAGTCTATGGCATCCTTGAGACCAAAGATGCATGCCTCGTATTCTGCCATGTTGTTCGTACAGTTGAAGCAAAGTATGGAAGTAAAAGGAGTGTGACATCCTTCCGGAGATATGAGTACAATGTCGATACCATTACCATGTGCATTGGATACCCCATCAAAGAAAAGGGTCCATCGGGATCCTTGTTCAGGTCTGTCATATGGTCTGATTTCTTCACAGTTGTCTAATGTCATGATGTCTTCATCCGGGAATTCAAACATCATGGACTGATAATCCTCTACGGCTTGATGAGCAATATGATCAGCTAGCACACTACCCTTTATAGCTTTCTGGGTAGTGTACTGTATGTCATATTCTGTTAGGATCATATGCCATCTAGCTATCCTCCCAGACAGAGCAGGTTTTTCGAAGATGTACTTTATCGGATCCATCCTAGATATCAACAAAGTGGTATGAGTCAACATATACTATCTTAGCCGGCGAGGAGCCCATGCCAGAGCGCAACAAGTTTTCTCGAGTAGTGAATATCTGGTTTCACAATCAGTAAACTTTTTGCTCAGGTAGTAAATAGCATGCTCTTTTCGAGCAGACTCGTCATGCTGCCCCAATACACACCCCATTGAGTTCTCTAAAATGGTCAGATACATGATTAGTGGTCTTCCCTCGACTGGTGGAATCAAAACATGAGGCTCTTGTAAATACTCTTTGATTTTGTCAAAAGCGATCTGACATTCATCATTCCATTTGACTACTTGATCTTTCTTCAATAATTTGAAGATCGGTTCACAAGTAGCTGTTAGGTGAGAAATGAAATGGGCAATATAGTTCAGGCGTCCCAAGAATCCTCTGACCTCCTTCTCAGTACGAGGAGCAGGAATTTCTTGTATCACTTTAACTTTTGTGGGATCAACCTAGATGCCTTTGTTGCTGACGACAAAACCTAGGAGTTTACCGGACCGAACTCCGAATGTGCACTTGTTTGGATTCAACCTTAGTTTATACTCCTTCAACCTCTCGAACAACTTTTCCAAATGATCAAGGTGCTCCTCTTAAGTTTGTGATCGGGCTATCATGTCATCTACATAAACCTCTATCTCATGATCTATCTTATCATGAAATAAAGCTACCATGGCGCATTGATAGGTTGCCCCAGCATTCTTCAGTCCGAATGGCATTACTTTGTAACAGAATGTGCCCCACTCTGTGACAAATGTAGTTTTCTCCATGTCCTCAGGTGCCATTTTTATTTGGTTATAGCCTGAGAATCCGTCCATGAAGGAAAATACCTTGTGTTGGGCCATATTATCAACCAGGATATCGATGTGGGGAAGTGGAAAATCATCTTTAGGGCTGGCCCTGTTTAAATCTATATAATCCACACACATTCGTACTTTGCCGTCCTTTTTAGGCACGGGAACAATGTTGGCAACCCATTGAGGATAGGAAGTGACAACCAAGAATCCAACATTGAATTGTTTCATAACTTCCGCTTTGATCTTCTCCGACATGTCAGGTCTCATGCGGAGGACTTTTTGTTTCACTGGTGGACAGTCTTCTCTTGTGGGTAGACGGTGTACCACGATGTCTATATCAAGTCCTGGCATGTCTTCATATGACCAAGCAAAGATCTCAACATAATCATGCAATAGTTGAATTAGACGCTCCTTGGCACTTGGCTCTAGATTGGCACCCACCTTGATTTCCTTTCTATCTTCCTCGGTACCCAAGTTGATTGTATCCAACGGCTCCTCATGAGGCTGAATAGCTCTTCCCTCTTGTTGTAGTAGTCTAGCCAATTCCCCTGGTACTTCACAATCTTCCTCACCTTCGTCTTCGACTTGGTAGATTAGATCTTCAGAGTCACTAAAGGCCATAGCAGTATCGTTACCCATGGGATTCAGAATGAAAGGGTACCTGCATTTTTTAGTGTGGGTGTGTGTAAGGGTATAGCCATCTTTAAACAATAAAATGTAAAAGTAAGACAATGAGCACAAAAAGTTTGTATGTGATAAACGTCCATGATTCATTGAATGTCATATGAAGATGAAATAAAAACACTTACAAATGGACCATTGTGCCTCGGGTAAGACACAAGGTTGAAAATGTACGAATTGTTTGTGAATATTACAAGTCCAACAGAAATTTAAAAGATAAATTACTGAGAGATAAAAGTTATTGGAACAAAGTCTTTGGCTTCCCAATTGCGAAGTCCTCCATTGACAGTAGGAAATATCCAATCCTCCAAGCTTCCATCTTCTTCACTGTCTTCCACTGTGTTGACCTCTTGGTTGCTAATCTTCAAAGGTGGCCCTCCAGCACGGGCACGACGCACAGCCTTCTAAGCACTTGAAGTAAACCCTTGGCCAAACCTGTCAGATTTATACGGAATGTCTGGAAGCTGCCCCCAGATGGTGCATCCACCCTCCTCTACTATTGTCTTGGCGTCCTTTAGAGATGACATCCGAAGAAGAGGTCTTGTGATCTTGGGGATCGAGGATACCGTCTTGGTTACTACTACTTCTTAAGAGACTTCTTCGAAATGTTGGAAAGGGGTTTCAATGAACTCACCATCCAATTCCACATACCGAAAAGAATTTAGGTGGCTAATCATGTACTCTTCCTCTCCCTGGATAGTGATAATCTTTCCATGGACCAGGTATTTCAGCATCTGGTGTAGTGTAGAGGTGACAGCACCAGCATTATGGATCCAGAGCCGTCCTAGCAGACAGGAGTAAGAGGGGTGGATGTCCATTACATAGAAAGTTGAGTTGAAAGTCTGAGTTCCCACCTTTATGGGGATGTCCACCTCCCCGTGGACCATCCTCTTTGAACCATCAAATGCTCTCACGACTATGTTACTGGGTTTCAATGTCAGTCCTTTGCAATCCAATCTATCGAGATCTTTCTTTGGTAAAACGTTCAAAGATGAGCCAGTGTCTACCAAGACATGGGCTAAAGTTGTTCCTCTACACTCCACAGAGACATGTAATGCCTCGTTGTGTGTTTCTCCCTCTTGGTGTCAGGTCAGCATCAGAGAAGCCTAAGCCGTTATCATCTGTCAAGCTGGCCACACAATCTTGGAATTGGTCAGCGGATGTCTCTTGTGGCACATGGGCTGTCTTTAGAAACTTCACCAGAGCTTTCACATGTGCCTCAGAACACAGCAGAAATGCTAGCATGGAGTTATTGGAGGGAGTTTGCCCCAACTGTTCAACCACGTCATAGTCACTCTTCTTTATTATTCTCAGGATCTCCTCCATTTCCTTCTTAGAGGTTTCGTGGATAGTCAGTGGTTGAGCCTTCGTCCGAACAGGCTCTTCTTGAACACCTTTTCCTCGAGCATCAACAACAGGAGTATTGGTGGGGATAACAGCAGGGGTTGTTTCGTCTTTTTTGATAGGAGTACTTGCGGATATGATTATTGGTATGGAGGTAACCATTGGAGTAGCCACGGGTCCAAAAACTGCCTTTGGAGGGGCAATTTCTGGAGAGAAGATTCTACCGCTACGGGTAATCTTGCTAGTTCCGGCAATATTACTAATGTCGGAGTTTTCTTCTTCGAAGCTCACTTCTTCGGCAGTTAGTCCATCTTGTTTGATACCATGGTAGTACATTTCTCCACCGTAATTCCACGGTACCATTTTATCTGATTCATACGGGACCGGCCCGGGCATTGTGATCTTAAGAGGAGTAGTTTTTAGAATCGATGTAATCCTAACGGGTCTTTTGGGGACCCTAGAAGGATTGGTGGAGATGGTTATGATTGAAACATCTTCAACAGGAATAGGTAAAACGGGAGCATTTTCAAATAGAATTTCTTGGTTGTCTATCAGGCGTTGAATGCATGTCTTCAACAGAGGGCAAACTGTTGGTTAGGATAAGGAATGATGGCAGTCTTCCTTACAACCTGGGAATACACCAGCTTTCAACAAGTTCATCTTAATGATTGGGAGCGGAGTCAAAAGTTCATCCACTGTGGCAACAAATAAATCTTCCTCGACAACATTGGTGTTGTGACCATGCCTAGGCATCATAGCAGAAATGACATTTGGTTTCTCAGGTGCATCAAACTCAACTTCTTTTGCATATATAAGGTCTTGAATTTTGTTTTTCAGGGCCCAACAATTGTTAGTGTCGTGACCCGGACTTTCGGAATGGTATGCGCATCTGGAATTTGGGTGATAATGAGGGGACGCAGTGTTGGGATTCTTTCCGGCCTCCTTTAAAGTTTCCAGAGTCAATTTCAGAAGATGTGGTAAAACCTGGGCTAGAGTTATATTAATCCTGGTGAATTGCCGGACTGGCCTTTCCACCCTCGGTTGGTTACTTCTTGGTTGATCAGATGTAGGATTTGGGATCTTAACGCCCCCCACCATTGGTCGGCGTTCAACTCTTCCTTGATTCCTTTGTGAATAAACAGCAGATACTTCCTTCTTCCCAGTGAAAGGTTTTCTCAAAGGTGTAGAGGCAGACGCATCCTTCTGAATCTTTCCACTTTTTATACGAGCTTCCACCCTCTCCATGTTTAATATTAACTCAGTAAACCCAACAGATGAGCTCCCAATCAAATGGTTGAAGAAAGGGCCCGATAGTGTGCCCAAGAACATATCCACCAACTCCCTTTCAGACAGAGAGGGTTGCACTCTTCCAGCTAGATCTCTCCATTTCCGCGTGTAATCTTTGAAACCCTCATTTGAAGCCATAACCATACTCTGAAGTTGAGTACGGGTAGTCGCCAAATCTGCGTTATACTGGTATTGCTTATAGAAAGCTGCGGCATGATCTTCCCAGTTGTGGACGTCAGCCCTTTCCAATTGATAAAACCAATCGATTTGTGTTTTGGACAAACTATCTTGGAAAAAATGCACCCATAGGTATTTGTCAGCAGAGTGCGGCTGAATCTTCCTCACGTATGATCAGAGGTGCATTTTAGGACATGACACCCCATCATATTTTGCAAACAATGGTACTTTGAACTTTGGTGGGATTACAATTCCCGACACTAGCCCTAACTCTTCAAAGTCTAGACCTGGTACCTTCTGTACACACGTTATATTAATAAGATAGAGTTTGAGTACATCAATGCCCCTTGGGCGAAATAATACAACACTCTAAGATAAAAGTAGTGCGCATTCTCTTTGGTGCAATGTAGGCATTTAGAGTCTGCTCCTCATTAAGTAGCCTAGTGAGTTCCAAAACCTTCTTCTCGCTTGCGTAGAATTGGGCTTCGAAAGTATCACGCTCTCCTTTGAGCTGTATCCAATCCCTTTGTAGGTCTTCAAGAGATGTGGGCATGTCAGGATGTAGGATAGTGTATGGAACTTCTCCCTCCTTGACAGGCTCAATGATCACTGGGATAATGGAAGGATAACATATCATAAGACTTTGAGCGCGGGTTCGTACCCACTTGAGGTAGGGCTCAAGAGGGATGGAATTCTTGTGTCCCAAAGTCTTTCTATCCACCTTGTTTAGCATCCTCCATGCTCGGATGAATCTCTGGCGAAGACCTTGATCGTCATTGTCGTAGTCGAATACCAAGCCTTGAATCAGCATCTCATGTGGGCCATCCCTTCGGGCATAACCAAACTATCTTAGATCCAAGCATGGGTTGTAGGTGTTGCTTCCCATAATGCCAAGTAGAGGGACATTAGGGAATTCCCCACAACGGTCAACAATGATAACATTCTCTTTGGATCGAGAGAACCAATGAATATCTGAATGTTTGAGCGTCATTAACCTTTGTGACCTCCTCAAACCTTGCTCATTCTTTAAGACTGATTGGGGAAGATGAGAAATAAACCATCTTTCCAGGAGAGGAGTGCAACACATAAGAACACCTCTTTTCCTCATTGTATGAGTGTGAAAAGAGTGTAAGATATCCCCAAGCAATGTAGGCACCAGATTGTGTGACATGAAGATTTTGACGGCACTCACATCTATGAGTTGGTCAGGATTGGGGAACAAGACCATCCCATAGATAAGGAGAGCCACAATTTCCTCAAATGCTTGCAAGTCAAAGGAATACCAACAACTTTGGGCCTTCTCAAACAAGAACTTTGCTAAGAAGCCTTTGACACCACTTCTAGTTTCCCAATGGGTTGTGACATCAGATGAGTGCAAGTGCAGAGCTTGAGCAATCTCCTATGGCTTTGGATCTCTTTCTGTACCGTTGAAAGGTAGTTGATTGAGAATGGGAATCCTCAAGAGTTGATAGAATTCTTCCAAAGTAGGCACAAGCTGATAGTCGGGAAATGTGAAGCAATGATGCAAAGGATCAAAGAACTGGAAGAGAACCTTCATCATGTCCTCCTCTGTGTTGGAGGTGACCAAGTTTAGTAGACGACCATGCCCCTCGGTCAATGGAGAGTTCTCAGGGATCCTTGAAGCTAGCTCCTTGAGTTGCGGAGGAATTCTTACAAGTTTGACTTGCATAGTTTTCCTGCAAAGTGAATCCATATCCTACAAAACAAGAACAAAGATGAATCTCCAAAATCCTTGAAATGGTTAGTGGATGCATATGATGCTCATTATGTCCATGATGTTATGCACAAGTATATATATACAAGCAAATCAAGCAAGTTCTTAGTTTAGGCTTGCATGGGGTTTTATAGGTAAGTACCCTCTTGAAGTTTAGTCGGATCAACCTGTCCTAGTAATAGTAACAGGGTTCTAAGGAGCTCAATATCACTGGATTCTTTCCTTGTTCATTGTTTCAGTTCAAGCCTCTTTAATGGCAACTAAAATATCCCAAGAAACCAACCCTCAATGAGTGTAGTATCGAGTATCTACCAACTTCGAACTGCACCAAAGCCGGTCATCTCACTACATCCTAAAAGGCCAAGTTGGTCAAGTAAAGGGTTCTAGAAGTTCATTAGTGCTTCATGATATCACTCAGCGGCCCTGTATTCTCTTTGATTGACTCAAAGGCTACCAATACCCACAAATATGTCACACTAACATAGTTATTGCTTAGACCATGTCGGTATACCCTGCACAGTTTCCACAACGTATTGCTATTTACCTACAATGTTTCCCAAATCCAGGTGGAGGATTCAAACCCAAACAAAGAACCAAAATGTAAAGCAAACAAATCAAACAATATAAGCAAAAAAATGTGATCTAGCCCTAAGGTAACCCCACTTTTATAAATTTCCCCAGCAGAGTCGCCAGTTCTGTGATACGGTGGGAGAACTGACTTGAGGATTTTGCGTTTTATCGCAAATGTTGCGGTTAGCAAGAGTCGCCACTGACTTTTCTTTTATCCAAAAGGAAAGGTAAAAAGCATAGGAAAGACCTTTGAGATTGTTTCTTGAGTTCGGGGGGTAGATTATGAAAAGGGAAGGTATTATCACCCTTTTCATCCATGGTTTTCCATGGGCTCTTAGTTACTTACTAGATCACATGCTTTTGTTTGTTTGAAATTGTGCTTGGTGTGGTTTTGAAAGTATTTGTAAAAGAGGCCATTCGTTTAGGCAATCTTTGTAATGATTCTCGTTCGTAAGAATGTATACAAAGATGTTTGTCTTTTTGAAAATGTTTTCAATGTTTGTAAAATGTTTGGAAATGTGTGTGTTTATTTTGAAAATAGCAAGGATGTTTGTTTGAAATTAGAGCAAGTAACTAGAAGCAATCTACCTACTCAAATGTCTTTCTTATGCATTTTCTATTCCTTTGACATTGTTGTCTTACCATTGATTTGGTAAGAAACCCTATCTTTGGATGTAAACGGGACGGGCGTGGGTCATCGTATAACCATAATTAGCAATGTTGCAAAGTATCTTAGCATTTTTGAGGGACCGAGATCATTTTGTAAGGCAACCTTGAATAGCGTCATCGAGGGACTATGATCTTATATTTGTTTGTTTTGTCAAGATACTTCGCATGCATAATATGGCTATTTTTGTTTTAGGAAACCAAGTGGAGAGACCCTAAGGATGTTTGTGTGCAAGTGTATCATTTTCATGCTTTGATTTTGTCTTGTATTTAGGGTTTTCTATTTTGCTTTGTTTTGATCTTGTCATACAAACCCTAATTAATAATCATGGCATATAAAGCGATGAATTGCATAATGTAAATATTTTTAAGCTATTACAACAATTTATGGGAGGGGGGAATACAAATTTGAATGGGGATTTGCAAAAATATAAACCTAAATAAATTATTACAACCAAATCGAATTTGTACGAATTTGAATAAATAATATAATATTTAAAGATGCAATATAATGTACATGTAAGAAAATATTTTTTTTATTTTTTTGTCTTGTTTTTATATAAAAGGAAATTTAAGTCTAAGACCTAAAATTATAAGGAAAAGAAATTAATTATTCAAAAGGAGTTTTAACCATGATTTTTATTTTTTAAAAGAAAATGAAGTTCTTATATATATTATTTTATGTATTTCTTGTATTAAAATAATATATAACTCTTTATGAAAATATAAAAATTGTATATATGTAAAAATAAATATTTATAAGTATGAAATGAGAAATAAATAAGTAAATTAAACTAAATTTATTTTTGATCATATTTTACAAGTTATTAATAAAATGCATGATATATTTTTAAAAATAAAATATATTTTTTATGTGAAAAATAAACTAAAACAAAATAAAAATACAATATGATTAATTTACAATTTTTTGGATTTTTATTTATTAAAGAAGACAAAAATAAAATTAAATAAAAAGTATTATGGAAAATAATGGTCACGGGGTATAGCAAGCATATTAGAGGCAGCCTGCAAGAAAAAAAATTGTGGCCCAAACGATGGAGGCCCATCTTGCAAAAAAAGTCACAAAACTGAAAAATGGCAAAATATAAAAAAAAAACAAAAGTAGCGCCTAAGTTCGAACCCGAGACATGGGTCTCACCAGCACGCTACGTTGCTACTGGGGTGGCTATACATCCATTGTCTTATGGAAAGCAAAAATAATATAACCCAAAACACATCCTTGCCCTGTACTTCATCTTCTTCCTCAAGCTTGGTCAATCTTCATGTAACTCTCTCATACTTCCATGAAAATAAAAACTCATAACATGAAAATTGTAGTGCTTGAACTAACGATTCCAACCATATAAGTTATGCAAGATAACTATCAAATATCAAAGAGAATTTTAACATCCCTAAATTTTAACCTAATATTTTCTGAAATTTCAAGTTCCAAATTCTCTCAACTCAAGTAAAATCAATGCAAGATAAAGATATGTACATTTTCGTTATGATGAGGGCTACACTTTTTATTCAAAAATCGTGGCCTATGGTTGCCTATACAAGGAGATAGAGTTTGAGATTTTACCTCCTTCAGTTGGAATCATGGATGGAACAGGAGTGGGTTTGATGGAGGCCTGATGCTTGCTTGAGCTTCCTTGAACTTCCCTGAATGTATTCCAACCTTTGCCTTGCTCTGAAAGTATCTGAAACTCCTTGGCCAAGTCAAACTGCAAGCTCTGAAATCAATAATGGCAGATGGTGGAAAAGTGATTACAGACCAGGGATGAAGGTTTGGATTGGTTTGATATCAAGTATGTAAGATGTTTGAATGATCAAAACTCAAAACGCACGAGCCAAATAGAAGATGGGTGTGCTTATGAAAAAACTTTAGGTTTGAACAAATTTTTGGTGTTTTTCTGCTTGGGAGTGCTTTAGGCCTTTTCTAATTGTCCCTTGTGTTGCATAATGTTTATATATTAGTATAAGATCAGTTTCCTATCTTTCGTTCAATAGATGTGCCAGTTCTAGCCTTTTGGCCACCTTTCTTTATTTTGAAGCAAAGTAAAGGGACAAGGCTTGCAATGCTTGTAATTGCTATCTTAGGGTGGGTATCAGCTTGTACAATTTACTTTAGACCTGTGAGACGTGTATGTGCAAAGGGGACAGGTCCAATGCTCAAGATTGTAAAGTTGGCAAAAGTTGATCTTTTTCAAAATGGCAATGGTCACTTTTTGCCATAAATGGAATTGCAAGTTGGATAATGGTTCTAAGGCATGGATCAAAGCTTTGTCAACTGAGTAAGCATTTAATTAAGGAGTATGGAACAAGTTTGGGACCTGTAAAGCATGGATTAGATAGCATAGGTATTGATTGCAACTTTGTTCTTCATGAAATGGCTTGGACAAAAAGTGAGAAAATGCCAACTTCATCTCTTTGATTCTCCCTACTCAAAAATGATCTTGAGGAGTTCTTGGACATTTTGGAAAGCTTTCAATGTGCTATATAACTCATCTTTGAAATGAATTTTGAGATATATCTTGGAACTAGGTGAAATATTTCCATGAAGTTGGGTCCAAAACCTACCTAAATTAGGGCAAAATTTCACTAAGTTACTTAGTTCATAACCATGTATTCATAAATTTATATCTTTAGATCCAAGCATCTTTAGGGAAAAGCTTGTGAGGAAAAGTTTTAGATTTCATGGAGATCTACAACTTTCATGTTGGGAACTTTTTTTGAATCATTATGCATCATGGTGAACAAGTGGCCTAAAGTTTAGAAAAAATAAGAAATTTTCTATACTTAGAAAAATTTCTAAGTTAAGAAAAATTCCAAATTCAAACCCTAATCTTCAAACATGGATTTCTTGATGAACAAGTTTCACATTTTGACATGTTTTGGTGAATTATGACCCTTGGCACTTGATTTTGACCAAAAAGTCAAAGTTTGACTTTTCAGTATACAGTTCACTTTTGATCAGTTGACTGCAAATTTCATCTGTAAATCAAATGAAATTGAAATGTTTTGAGCCATGTAATCAGGTCAAGATGTCGCAATTGAATCCTTGAAATCATGCTTTAAATCAATTGGTCATTTGGTAGGTTAAAAATCAAAAATTGCTCTTCCTCAGCCAAAACCCTAATTTTGACCATTTTGCCCTTTTGATGATTTGATCAAATTTATTGAGGAATTTTAATCCAAACTTGATCAAATGACACATATAAGTTTAAAATGTTTATGTGGATAAAAAATCTTGAAGTTTTACTGGAAAATGGCCATGGTTGACTTTTTCCCAATACAACTGATTTTTAGGTCAATTGTCCAATTGACTGAGCAACCGTGTGATCCAAAGCTTGAAACTTGACATGGATAATCTTGGGGTTCCATAATGATGTTTGAAAGTCACATGAAGCATTGATAGTCAAAAAATCCTTGTGAAATCTCAAACCCTAAATTTGGGTCATCAGTGCAAGATGATATGCCTTGAGCTGACCAAACCCTAATCCAGTCTTGAGTCAAAGAAATCTTGTGAAAAAAGTCTTAATAAATGAGAGGGAAAATTTTGGGGTACAACACAAACAAATGTTCTTTCAATAGATTTATCATAGCTTTTGCTTGTCCGACTGCCCCAAAGTCAATGACTACCTCAATTGCATTTAAAGTAGGTCCACCATGTGAAGGCATGGGGTTTGTCTTAGTATTTTGCTTGTCAAAAGTGATATCTAGAGAATCCAAAAATCTTGAACCTTATGTCTGAAGGCCCAACATTTTTCTATGGTATTCCCCGGAGAATTGACATGATATTTGCACCTGGGATTTTAATCATACTTTGGCAGGAGTGTCGCAATTGGAGGAGCTAATGGCTTTAGCTTCACTAAAGATGCTTTGAGTAAGTGCTGGAATAATTGATTGTTAGGCATAGGGAGACGATTAAATCTTCTCGGAGGCCTTTCAAACCTCTTTTTGTTGTTATTCTCGTGGAATTACCAATGGATGTTGTGCTCTTATATGTGATTCCACAAAATTAGTTTCTCATTCCTTCTTTTTCTAAAATTTAGGAACATGTATCTTTAATTGTAAGGGGTATTGGATGATTCCCCTTGTATCTTGCCACTTTTTATGCCCGCTTCAATTCTTTCACCAATTGTCACCAAATCAGAAAATCCGGAAGATACGCTTCCTACCATCTGATCATAGTATAACCCTTGTAGAGTGCCCATGAACATATCGACCAAATATTTTTCCAAGAGTGGTGGTTGTACACGGGCTGCCATTTCCTTCCATCGTTGTGCATATTCTTTGAAGCACTCATCTTTCTTTTGATATAAGTTCTGGAGCTGCACACGGTTAGGAGCCATGTCCAAATTGTACATGTATTGTCTTAAGAAAGAGTTGGCAAGATCTTCCCATGTTTGGATATGAGTTTTCTCCAATTGCATGTAACAATCTATAGATGTCCCACTCAAATTATCTTGGAAACAATGGATCATCAGCTTTTGATCTTGAGCATTAGCATGAATTTTTCTTCAATACATGCGTAGATGGTTCCTTAGGCATGTGTGTCCTTTTCATTTTTCAGAGTTAGGTAATTTGAATTTTTGAGGGATCACCACATTGGAACTAGGCCCATTTCGAGATCATCAACGTCGAAAGCATCGTAACCCTCCACAACTTTCAATCTTTCTTCAAGAGCTTTATATTGATTTAGCTCCAAGCGTTTTTTAGTGACATGGGTATGGGTTGTTCTTTGAGGTACTTGGTTGTCGTCTTCTAAGTCTAGGTCTCTGTATTATAGATCTATGTAATTGTCCATATTGTTGACCGTAATTTGCAAAGTATGGGACGCCCCTACCTATGGTGGAGGTGGGACCAACCTTTCAATATAAGCTTTCTCAACCTCTTGCTGAGCAACAATTGACTTTAGAGGTCCTGACTCTGGTTCTCTTCTTGGTTGGTGACTGCTCGATGAACCAATAGTCTGGGCTACTTATTCAAAGGTCGCCGTAGCAAGTTTTTCTTGCCTCTCAATGATGTTATTCAAGGCTAGAAGAACTTGGCTCATGTCTTGTTTCATTGAGTCGATATTACCCTTCACTTTCTCCAAATATTCTTTGAAAGCATCTTGATTCTCTTCGATTTGTTCTATCACTTTCTTTTGATGGGCTCTTGTTTGATATGGAGGTTGGAGAGGCGGTGCTTTTGTACCAATGGTGTAACTGGAGAGTGTTTTTTGAAAACGTGTATGTTTTTGTATGAAGTATGAAATGGGATGTTTGCGAATGCACGAATGCGTATGAATATGTTAAAATTTTATTTTTGAATGTATTATTCACTTGATTTTTTTTAGATTTTTTTTTATATATATATTTCTTAGGTTTTGCTTTTTTATTTGTGAGCATCTCAAAAATAAATACACAAACAGGATACGGAAACAAAGTACTTTTGTTTAAATAAAAATTATCCTCATAAAGGAATACAATTCAAATATTGAAAAATATTCAAACCAAAAACATCAAAATTTAATTGCTGAAAGAAATACCAAAGGGAAAAACACCAATCTTCTAAGAGCGCTTGCGGATATCTACTCTAAAACCATCATCCATTTTCCTGCAAAGCTTGAAGAAGTCTTCAACATCTTTCGGGAGAGGGACCATCTCATTTTCTACATCTCTCAAACTTCTAGGGATGTCACCAATGTAATTTTTGGCTAAGAACACGAGTTTTGCATGCTAGTCTTTGTAGAACCGATATTCCTGGTAGAGGTCTGAAACTAACTTATGATTATCATTTTCTGCTTTTGAGATCTTTGCATGTTTCTCTTTCCAAAATAATTTTTCATCTCTAATCTCCGTATAGAGTCTCCTCTATATTAGGAAATTCTTTCGGAGGTCTTGTGACTCATGAAAAACTTGTTCATATTCTTTAGTCTTTTGAGCAATAAGTCTTTTTGTCTCATCCTCTTGAGATGTCATCCCACATCTAATTCTTGGCTATCTTAGAGTCTCGTAGTAAGATATTGAATTTTATCTTCTTGATCTAGAGAAGCTTGTGCCAAACTTTGAATTTGAGCCCTCAAGTTCTCTTCCATCTCTTTTTTGTCTTGTATCGCCTTTTCATACCACCTATTAGATTCCCGATTTCCCTAGAAGCATCCTCCAAACATTGGTTATGGGAATCCAAATTGAAGGTAGCACTCAACAATCCTTCAGTTGAGTGTTTCTGCTTTAGAGTCTCCTTTTCAAATGCTTCACAATTTTTCTGAATCTGTTGGTCTTTTGACTCAAGCTCACATTGAATCTATATTTTCTCTTTAGCGAGGTTATGAATGTTAAGTTCCAATTCCTCTTTCTCCTTTTGAGCTAGATCCAAGTCTTTCTTCAAGTTGTCTATCTCTTCTAAGGATATAGGGAGTGGATCTGGGACATATGGCTTGTACCCAGGATCAACGTCATTTTGTATTTTAATAACGTGCACCCTATCCAAAACCCATTGAGTGCAAGGTTCCCTCGCCATAAAATTCTTCCTTTCTCCCCTTTTCTTTAACCGTATTCCAAACTCGAATGATCTTGTTGAGCAACTCTTGGTCATTTTTGTCCATGTCGTGAACGATCAATTGTTGAAGTTGGTCATTTTAATCCCTTGTACATCACCTTATTTTTCATAATTGAGAGGAAACTCAGGATAAGGGATCCCTAAACCTCTTTCTAAGTCTTTAACATCAATAGTATGTCCAATTCCCACATAAACTTTTTCCTTAGAAAATTCAAGAACCTATCAATTTCTTCCAAAGTCGACGCTAATTGAAAATTTTGAAAGGTGAAATATGTTAATGGAGGATCTTAGAACAGAACCAAGGTAGAGATATCATCCAATTGTACATTCACTTTTTCCAACTCAAGGGTATCCTCATAACAGTGAACAAACATCTTCATAGCTCTTTTAGACAGTTTCCCCGTTATGATTTGTATCTTGGTCATATCTGGCTTGGCGGTGCTAACACGGACAAGTTGTTTCCCTTTGGCATCCATTTTTAAGATGCTTCACCAAAAAACCTTTGATTATTATTTTTTTAATCCTGTGAATAAGACCACAAAAAATGCAAAATAATGAATATTTAAAATGAAAAATGTGTGAACGCATGATGACGCAACATGGTAATGTGATTCATGACAGGTATCGTTAGTTGGTAGGTTCCTAGTTTCAGCCTACGGATATTCTACCCTCCTCATAAGGTGGATTCATTAGGGGGTCATGGATAACACTAGAGGGAAAGGCACAAGGTCCTCCCTTAAGCGAAGCCTCTTTGCATACCAAATATTTCGTTTCTAAGGTCGTTCAAGGTCTCTGTTGCACCCCAAAATTTACCCTCTTGATTTTTGGCTTATGTTTCATCATGAATATCATATTGCATTGCATTCATACATTGTGATGGGTTCAAATTAATTTGGTTATCAAGTCTTCCTTAAGCTTTGAAGGTTGGTTTCTTTGACAAGTTGCTCAAGTAGAACCTTGTCATTTGAACCTCTGGATCTTTCAAGCTCAGAAGTTATTGCATATCTCGAGATGTTTTATCCATCTCTTTGGACCATCAGAGGATTGAAGTTTATGATTGATTATGTGAAGGAACCATTCCTTTGATTCACCAGTCAATTTAGGGTTTTGTTTGAGCAAGATCATTGATCAATATACATGTTTTGATTTGGAAACTATAACATCTCATTGATATTTGGGAGATCTTAGTGCAATAAATTGGCTAAGAGGTCCAGAGGATTTTAAAGTTTTGAAGATGGTTCATCAATCTCCTGAGATGTTAACCAAAATTAGGGTACCAAGTCAAAGCATCTGACAAATAAAGATTTCTGGTATTATTCTCCTAAAATCTCTTTTTGCAAAATAAAATTAACAAAAATTCATTGTTTGATGCAATCGATTGCTCTTAGAGTGCAATCGATTGCACATAGATTATTTTTGCGCCATTTTTGAAAAAAACACTATGCAAATCGATTTTCACTATAGTGCAATCGATTGCACAACGTGAAAATTTGAAAAAATCAAGAATTTTAAACTTGTCAAATTTTGGCTCCAATTTTCCTTCATTTTTGAAAGGTAATTCAAATTTTAGTGACAATCTTTCATTTTAAAGAAGAATTATCATTAATTCAAATTTTGGCTCTAATATTTGAAAGAATTATCATTAATTCAAATTTTGGCTCCAAGAATCAATTACCAAATTACCACTAATCCCAATCCTAAAACTCTATAAATAGAGCCCTCATTTCATTCAAATTTCAAGCTTTTGATAGACAAACTCACTTTGCTAAAAAATCTCTCAATTCTCTCCATCTACCAAATTCACTCAAAGCTCCATTTTCAAAAAGTTAGTAAGCTTTGCATTGAAGCTTACTAATCTTTGAGCTAAACCTTTATCCAAACACTTTTTCCTTATCAATTCTCTACATCCAAGCTTGGCAATTGATTCTTGTGGTTGAATTGAAGCAAATTCTTGAAGTTGTGTTGATAATTCTCTAGATCTACCTTTGGTAAGTTGGATAATTCATCTTTCACAATGTGATCTCTTGTTGATCTTTGGGTTTGATTCTTTGAGCATTATTTTGTGATTCCTATGGTGTTATTTTCTCATAATTTGATGGAATTTTCGTGCTCAATTGGATCCATGATCATAAGGTGTTTTATGGAAAGTTTGAACAAGAAATTGGCCTTTTAAAATGTTGTTTTTGCAACTGTAACAGTGTGCAATCGATTGCAGTCCTGGTGCAATCGATTGCACAGAAGTGTTTCACACATTTTTTTTGAAAATAACACTGTGTAAATCGATTTACATAGTAGTGCAATCGATTTACACTGGGACATAATGCATTTTTTTCCTTGTTTTGGGGCAGCTTTGATCCAAAATGTTTTTTCTACTTACTCCTTTTGATTGTTGGTTTGGATTGCAGTTTTAAATGTCCAATTTCTCTTTAAACTCAATGGACTTTGTGATGTAGATGCAGTTAGATAAATGTTCATCAATCAAATCTACCTAAGAGTGAATTATTTAATTCATTTTTGGTGCTATGGATTAATGATATGTTTAGTGCTTTAATCCATCTAGAGGAGTGGTTGAATTTAAAGATGAAAGAATTTTGAAATGGTGATCCAAATTAGCTTATCATTCCCCTCCCTCTTCATCTTATCCCTTTCTTTTTTAATTGTGCTACATGTTAAGGGATGATGATCTCTATATCATTTATCCAAACATGAAGTACATAGATTTCTATTGACCGGCCTCAAAATAGGTGCGACTTCTACATAAGTCCACTTACGATTGCTTAACATATCGCTAAATTTGTCCCGATTCGAATAAATGATCATTCGTGGCCCAAACTTATGATTGTAAGCCCAAGTATGTTATTTTGATCTCTTTGATCCAATAACCTTTAGATTCATTGTGTGGAGGCTTTGGTTCTACCAATCCTCTAATGGATCTTCAACACCTTTGGTCAACGCGGATCACCTAAACATCGTTGATCATTAAATGTTACTTTTGAGGATTCCTAAATGGATGATATACTTGACAAAAAGCAAATGCAGCTTGTTGTGTGGAGGATTTGGTTCTATCAATCCTCTAATGAGTTCCAAATGCAAGTTTCAAGATGGTCATCCAACTAACCACTAATTTCTAACAATTGATTTTACTTTATGCTTTTATTTTTTATGCTTTACGTACCATTTACTTTTAGCATTTTACATTTCATGCTATTTTCATCTTTTCTTACTTGAGCATTTACTTTTATGTCATTTTTATTTTGCTCACTTGAGCTTTTCTTTTCCTTTTAAAGACACCTAATAATCAACATGAACCATAAAAAACTTTAATGATACTTGGACTATTTGGGTACTATCCTTGGTATTATGGAGAATGAGACTTTTTCTTGGACTTAGGATTAGACACCTTGTCCTATCTTGGAGACTTTGTGACGATGTATAGTATTCCACTTTTGGCCTGAGGCTACTGTGTTTCACTTTATTTGTGGAACACAACTTATTATACTGGCACTGCTATTGTATTTGGCATGTTTGATATTCCATGCAGGATATATACATGAGATTGTGAATACTATACATTGATCATGGGGATCTATTAATATCTGATAATCTCATTACTTACATCCTTATGGCGTAATTTCTGACTTGATTTGTCTATTGATGCCAGCTTGCTTGAAGTTCTCTGGGTTTCTTTTATTCTTGCTCAGTTGCTACGGATAGTTATCTGTTTGGTATTGAACTATCTCCTTTATTCCATTTTTATTTTGTATAATTCTATGACTGTATGATGGGACCCCTATTGCTGATATATGTCAGGAGGCCCTCTGGTTTTTGTCTAATACATATGTTGTGTTAATTGCTGATCAATGAATCACTCAATTTAGATATTGAGATCACGATTTAGCTCTCATTGCATGCTCCCTATAGGATATTTATTGCTTTTCTTCCTTAATTGTTGATCGATGAGTACCCAATTTAGAAATTGAGATCACGACTTCGCTCTCATTGCGTGTTCCCTATAGGATGTTTATTGTTTTTCTTACTTAATTGTTGATCAATAAGTCACTCAATTTAGAAATTGAGATCACGACTTATCTCTCATTGCATGCTCCCTATAGGATAGTTTTGTTAAGCTTCCTTTAGAATGTTAATTAAGGTAGGGTTTTCCTTTATCCTCAACCTTAGGGACAACTACTGTATGATAACACTAGGGATATTACTAGGTTAGATTCCCTTAGTTGTTTTCCCTTTTCTATGCATTCTACATCTTAAAACAAAAATTTGTTTCTTGGCAAATCATAAGACATTTCTAATGAACTCAAACCCTTCTTCAAAGTAAAAGATACAAACCAACTTTACCATGATATCTTGTTATCTTGACGCCGATGTTTCGCTATCGCGCATGTTTTTTATCCTACTTTGATTCTCAATATCATTGTTAGGTGTGATGTTTTGTTATCCGTTTTATTGATGTTTCGCCATCTTTGCCATGATATCTTGTTATCTTGAAGCCGATGTTTTGCCATCGCACATGTTTGTTATCCTACTATGTTTCTCAATATCATTGTTAGGTGTAATGTTTTGTCATCCATTTTATTGATGTTTCACCATCTTTGCCATGATATCTTGTTATCTTGAAGCCGATGTTTCGCCATCACACATGTTTGTTATCCTACTTTGATTCTCAATATCATTGTTAGGTGTGATGTTTTATCATCCGTTTTATTGATGTTTCACCATCTTTTCCATGATATATTGTTATCTTGAAGCCGATGTTTCGCCATCGCACATGTTTGTTATCCTACTATGATTCTCAATATCATTGTTAGGTGTGATGTTTTGTCATCCGTTTTATTGATGTTTCGCCATTTTTGCCATGATATCTTGTTATCTTGAAGCCGATGTTTCGCCATCGCACATGTTTGTTATCCTACTTTGATTCTCAATATCATTGTTAGGTGTGATGTTTTGTCATCCGGTTTATTGATTTTTCGCCATCTTTGCCATGATATCTTGTTATCTTGAATCCGATGTTTCGCCATCACATATGTTTGTTATCCTACTATGATTCTCAATATCATTGTTAGGCGTGATGTTTTGTCATCCGTTTTATTGATGTTTCGCCATCTTTGTCATGATATCTTGTTATCTTGAAGCCGATGTTTCGCCATCGCACATGTTATTATCCTACTTTGATTATCAATATCATTGTTAGGTGTGATGTTTTGTCATCCGTTTTATTGATGTTTCACCATCTTTTCCATGATATCTTGTTATCTTGAAGCTGATGTTTTGCTATCGCACATGTTTGTTATCCTACTTTGATTCTCAATATCATTTTTAAGTGTGATGTTTCGTCATCCGATCTATTGATGTTTTGTCATTTTTTCTATGATTTCTTGTTAGCTCTTAGACGATGTTTCGCCATCGCACATTTGTTTGAAGCCGATGTTTCGCCATCACACATGTTTGTTATCCTACATTGATTCTCAATATCATTGTTAGGTGTATTGTTTTGTTATTTGTTTTTATCATTTGATGTTTCGCCATATTTGACATGTTACCTTGTTATTATTTAACTGATGTTCGACCATCTCATTTGTTTGTTGTTTTACTTGATGTTTTGCCATCTTGTCTATCTTTGTTTGTCTTAATTAAAAAACAAACCAACCAAAACACATAAGTCGAACTACGGCTGCTCTGATTCCTTAAAAGGGATACATAGGCATTGGGGTAGGGCCCAACCGAGCACAACTTTTATTTTCCCTACATTATTTTCTTTCTTTTCGCATGCATTCCCTTCTCAAGTCACAGACATAGGATTTGACCACACCCATTCGGATTAGACAACAAGAGTGGATATCATAGAGTACTACGGGTGTGTGGGGTGCTAATACCTTCCCCTCGCGTAACAGGCTCCCTTACCCGATCTCTCGGTCGAAAGACCGTGATTTCTCCCTTTTCAGGTTTTCTCGATGTTTACCTTTCCCTCTCGACGGGATAAAAGACGTTCGGTGGCGACTTCATTGTTTCGATGATTTTCAGCCGGTGGTTTCAGTCTCACTAAGAGATTTTGTTTTAGGGTTATACAAAAAGTCGTAGGTTTCATTCCAAAGTCCCACCCCCCGAGAATATATCTCTTGAGACATTTTCATTTTTTGGAATTCTAGGGACTCTAGGCGAAGTCGTCACAAAAACTCCTAGTGATGATATATCGCCTTGGCCAATAGACGAACCTTCTTTCTAGGGTTTTGAAAATGCTTTTTTTGAAATAATAAAATCCCACCACAAATAAAACAATATGATATTGAAAGTAATATAAAATAAATAAAACCAAATAATTAAATAAAACAAACAAATATAGAAACCAAAAATTATAGAAAAACCCTAACGAAACCCTAAACCTAAAAAGAGAGAAGTTTCTAAACCCTAGGGTTGAGTATCCCCAGCAGAGTCGCCAGCTGTAATAACCCGAAAAAAATATAGAGTCACCATCATTAATTTTTATCCTAAGATGTGAATATAACGAAATAACCCTAAACTCGATACAAAGATTCTAAGTTCTTAACTCACTTTAAACGAATGTAAGGTGTTAGGCACCCTACACCTAACATGTTCACAAGGATACTAGAGTTTAGGTTTAAGGTTTATGAATAGGGTAAAAAAATTTTAGTTAGGGAACTTGTAACGCCCGTAATTTAATTAATCGTTTAATTAAATTATTGTTGGAATATTTGTGAAGTTGCGTGGTGATTAATTGGATTTAATTTGTATTTTTAAGTGGTGAAATAATATTAGAAGCATAATATTATTAAAGAGAATAATAGGTTATTTTATTTTTGCTAGAAAGAATAGAAAAGAGGAGGCAGTAGAAGAATAAGGATTGAGAAGAAGAACGTGAAGCTGCTGGAAAAGGAGGAAAAACGGCAAAACGAGAATTCAACCAGAGATTATAAAGTGACCTTCAATCTAAGGTAAGGGTGGGGTTATAACTCTATAATTTGGTTCATGATAATTGGTATATTGGGTTAGATGTGAAAGTGTTGCTTTATTCATGAATTGAATGTATATGTTGTTGTACAATGAGAATTGATGAATTATAGATGAATGATGATGTTATGATGCTGTGTAATTGACGTAGAATTATAGGATAACTATAAGTGATGATTATCCATGATTAGATTAAGTTTTTAGGGCTTAAAATATGGAACCCGTAGTGAAAATGCAAAGAAAATCACAGAAATTATGCAGGATAAAACAGGATGTGTCGACCCCAATTGCTATGTGTCGATACAAGAAGGTTTTGAGGCTCAGTATGAGTCGACACGAAGAGGTCTTGCATCGATACATGAGGGTTGTTAGACTCAGGATGAGTCGACACTAAGGAGCATGTATCGATACATGTTATATGGTAGACTCAGTATGAGTCGATACAAGAGAGGATGTGTCAACTCATGTTGCGAGTTCAGTGTAGTACTCGTCGATCCAAGTAGATATGTGTCGACCCATGTTGTCTGGTTTTTGGCAGAATCAGTTTTAGAAGGCTGTAACTTGAGTTTTCGGACTCCATTTGAGATGTCGTTCGAAGCGTTGAATAGCTAACGCGACGAGCTTTAATTCTTGAGGATTAAATGAAGAGTAGTAAGGATAACCCTAGTAATCCCAATTAGGACTAAAGTTAATTCACGCGTTAATTGTTATGTTGGTTTTTTATGCAGAATGTTGAGGATGAAATTTTTATAGGCTGTTGTTTGATTTGTAACAGTAGGAGTAATGATAGTAATGATGTAAGATTACTGAATAGCGGTATGAATTACTGTCGTATTAATGTACAGTTGATTTGTTAATGAGATGTTATTAATGATGTTGTGTTGATAATTTATGATGAATAAATGATGTTTGATGAATTATTATGATGATATGAGATGTTGATAAAGAGATATTGAGATGCTTTAAGATGTAGGCCTTTGGCCAACGATGATGTTGTATTGAGATGTTGTTAATTATGGTGTTGTCATTACATTCATGATTGTGTCACATACATTGTATTTTAAGATGGAGCTTATGCTCGTTGAGATGGCCAGAATTTGGCGAATATTAAGATGAAGGCTTATGCCTTGTTGATGCCTCTATTAATTGGAAATTTTTGAGATGGGAGTTCTGCTCCAATGGTACCACATGCATTTTCATAGTATTGAGTCGCATTATTTGATTGCATAAAGAAGTTGCGCATTGATGTTGTGAATGTGTATTATTGTTGTGATTGTTGTTGATTATGAGATAAGAAGTAGTGATGTTACGTGATCTAATTTAATATATTAATTATCATACGATTTATTATATTGTTAGATATCTCACCCCTTATGTTTGAATGTTGCCCTTATGTTGGTTACATGCAGGTAATTGAGAGTGAAGGTTGTATACCTTCAATAGTTCAAGTCGGTGTCATTGCTCTGATATGTAACACTCAGGGGGATGAACGCTTGTTGTTTTTTATTGTTGATTATTCAGTTGTTAAACTTTAAGTTGATTACTATTAAATTGTGTTGTTTCGAAGTTGCTATATTAATGATAAAGATGTTATTAAGAATTATGATGCGTAGATGTTGAGTTATTTAATTAAAGATGTTATGATGATGGTTCATCCAATGTTTTAAAAGTGTTATATATCCACGATGAATGCAATGAATTTTGATAGAAGAATTTATGGCATCCCGATTCGTTTGCATGAATGATTTTTATAACTCTGATTTATTTATATAATTCGCCCGGGTAGAATTGGGGTGTTACAAAGTTGGTATCAGAGCAAAAGGTTGGTTTAACCTTGTTGTCAAGTCGTAGTTGTCTAATAATCGAGTATTGTTAATTTGAGTTCTAACCATTGTTTATGTTGTAGTGATAAGTTGAGATGGCTGGAAGGAATGATGCTTCACTTGCTGCTTCTCTAGAAGCAATGGCTCATGCGATGGAAAATCAAACGAATGCTGACGGGAATGCTGGATCTCGTAGCTTGGCGACTTTCGAGAGAGAGAATCCTCCTACATTCAAGGGAAAGTATGATCTGAATGGAGCATTGGGTTGGTTGAAAAATATTGAGAGAATATTCTGTGTGATGGACTGCACTCCAGCACAGAAGGTTCGTTATGGGACTCATATGCTAGCAGTCGAGGCTGATGACTGGTGGCTAGAGACTTGTCAGAAGTTAGAAGCTGCAAGTGAGAATGTCACTTGGGCTGTGTTCCATAGGGAATTTCTAAGGAAGTACTTTCCTGAAGATGTCAGGGGTAAGAAGGAAATTGAATTCCTTGAGCTGAAGCAAGGGAATATGTCAGTTGTTGAGTATGTTGCCATGTTTTATGAGTTGTCGAAGTGTATCAAGTTTGAAAATGGGTTGCGCCCGGGGATTAAGAAGGCAATTAGATACCAGAAGATCTGTGTCTTTGCTGATTTGATTGATAGTTGCAGGATTTATGAAGAGGATAATAATGCTCATTACAAGATTATCAATGAGAAGAGGGGTAAGCACTAACAAAATCGTGGTAAGCCTTATGATACCCCAGCTGGTAAAGGTAAATTGAAAGTTGCTCAGGGTCAAAGGACTAGTGGGGTAGATGCTCATGCTGGTGTGGTTTGCTTTAAGTGTGGAAAACCTGGACACAAGAGTAATGTGTGCACTACTGAAGTGAAGAGGTGTTTCTGTTGTGGTAAGAACGGACATGTCGTATCTGAATGTGAACATAAGGATGTGATTTGTTTCAATTGTAGAGAAGAAGGGCATATTGGTAGTTAGTGTCCGAAACTGAAGAGGGCTTAGTCAAGTGGTAAAGTGTTTGCTTTGGTTGAGGATCAGACAGCTACGGACGACAGACTTATTAGAGGTACATGTTTCATTAATAGTACTCCTTTAATTACTATTATTTATACAGGTGCTACTTATTGTTTTATTGCTGCTGATTATGTTGAAAGATTGGGTCTTATGTTATCTTCTTTGAATGGATAAATGGTCGTCGATACTCCAGCCAAGGGGTCGGTGACAACTTGTTTTGTGTGTTTGAAGTGTCCCTTGTCGATCTTTGACAGAGACTTTGCTGTTAATTTGGTTTTTTTAATGTTAAGAGGTTTGGATGTGATTCTGGGTATGAATTGGTTAGAGCATAACTATGTTCATATTAACTGTTATGACAAGTCGGTGAAGTTTTCTACTCCCGAAGAAGAGGAAGATGTTCTGTTGTCTGCTAGACTGTTAAGGGAGTTGATGAAAGAAGAAGCACAGATGTTCCCGTTGATGGCATCGCTATCTGTAGAGACTCAAGCTATGATTGAGGAATTGCAGGTGGTGTGTGGATTTCCTGAAGTTTTCCCTAATGAGATTCCTGATGTACTGCCAGAGAGGGAAGTTGAATTTGCAATTGATCTTGTACCTGGTACCAAACCTGTGTCTATGGCACCATATAGGATGTATGCATCTGAATTTGTAGAGTTGAAGAAGAAATTGGAAGAGTTACTTGAGAAGAAGTTTGTAAGACCAAGTGTGTCACCTTGGGGAGCTCCAGTGTTGTTAGTAAAGAAGGAAGATGGAAGTATGAGGCTTTATGTTGATTATAGACATCTGAATAATGTGACGGTTAAGAACAAGTATCCGCTTCCAAAAATAGATGACTTGATGGACCAATTGGTGGATGCTCGTGTGTTTAGTAAGATTGATTTGAGGTTGGGTTACCATCAGATTAAGGTGAAGGATGAAGATATCCAGAAGACAACTTTCAGAACGCGTTATGGACATTACGAGTATTCAGTGATGCCTTTCGGTGTTACTAATGCGCCGGGAGTATTCATGGAATATATGAATTGTATCTTTCATACTTATTTGGATCGGTTTGTAGTGGTGTTCATTGATGATATTTTGATTTACTCTAAGTCAGAAGAAGATCATGCTGAACACTTAAGAGTGGTATTGCAAGTTTTGAAAGAGAAGAAGTTGTATGCAAAGCTGTCCAAGTGTGAACTCTAGTTAAAAGAGGTTAGTTTTCTTGGTCATGTGATCTCAGGTAGTGGCATTGCTGTAGGTCCATCAAAGGTTGATGCTGTGTTGCAATGGGAAACTCCGAAGTCAGCTACAAAGATTAGAAGCTTTTTGGGATTAGCTGGTTATTATAGAAGGTTTATCTAAGGTTTTTCTAAGTTGGCACTTCCATTGACTAAGTTGACTTGTAAAGGTAAATCTTTTGTATGGGATGTTCAGTGGGAAGAAAGTTTTACAGAATTAAAGAAGAGGTTGACGTCGGCTCTGATTTTGACGTTGGATTTAGGAGGTGTGCTTATGCAGAATGGTAAGGTAGTTGGTTATGCGTCAAGGCAGTTGAGGACTCATGAAAAGAACTATCCTACGCATGATTTAGAGCTTGCTGCAGTTATTTTTGTGTTGAAAATTTGGAGGCACTATCTTTATGGTTCTAGATTTGAAGTGTTTAGTGACCATAAGAGCTTAAAGTATTTATTCGATCAGAAGGAGTTAAATATAAGGCAACGGAGATGGTTGGAATTGTTAAAGGATTATGATTTCAATTTGAATTATCATCCAGGAAAAGCGATTGTGGTAGTTGATGCGTTGAGTCAAAAGACTTTACATATGTCAACAATGATGGTTAAAGAGTTGGAATTGATTGAACAGTTCAGAGACATGAACTTAGTTTGCGAGGTTACGCCGCGAAGTGTTATGTTGGGTATGTTGAAGATTAATAATGAATTTCTAGACAGTATTAGAGAATCTCAAAAGTTGGATGTTAACCTGGTAGATTTGATGGTTGGGATTGATCAGTCTGAGAATAGTGATTTTAAGTTAGATGCGAAAGGTGTGTTGAGGTTTCGTAACTGGATTTGTATTCCTGATGATGCTGAGATGAAGAAAGTGTTACTGGAAGAGAGTCATAGAAGTAAATTGAGTATTCATCCATGAGCTACAACTATGTATCAAGATTTGAAAGGTTTGTTTTGGTGGCCTGGGATTAAGAGTGATGTGGCTCGGTTTGTGTATGCATGTTTAACTTGTCAGAAGTCGAAAGTTGAACATCATAAGCCTGCAGGATTGATACAACCATTGGAAGTTCCAGAATGGAAATGGGATAGCATTTCAATGGACTTTGTGACGGGTTTGCCTAATACTATAAGAGGACATAATTTTATTTGGGTGATTGTTGATAGGCTTACGAAGTCAGCTCATTTTATTCTTATTAACATCAGTTTTCCAGTGTCGAAGTTGGCCGAGATTTACACTAGTGTGATCGTGAAGCTGGATATTGTTCCTTTATGCATTGTGTCAGATAGAGATCCAAGATTTACTTCTGATTTTTGGAAGAGTTTGCAAGAAGCGTTGGGTTCTAAGTTGAGTTTGAGTTCAACGTATCATCCTCAGACAGATCGTCAGACTGAACGAGCTATTAAATCGTTGGAAGATTTGCTGAGGGCATATGTTCTTGAGCAGGGAGGTTCATGGGATACTTATCTTCCATTGATAGAGTTCAATTATAATAACAGTTAACACTCTAGTATTGGGATGGCACCTTTTAAGGCGTTGTATGGTCGAAGATGTAGAACTCTGTTATGTTGGCATGAATCTGGTGAAAGTGTAGTACTTGGACCCGAACTTGTTCGTGAGACTACTGAGAGGGTAAAGTCGATTAGAGAAAAGATGAAAGCTTCCCAAACTAAAAAGAAAAGTTATCATGACAAGTGAAGGAATGATTTAGAATTCCAAGCGGGTGACCATGTGTTTTTGAGAGTTACACTTGTGACTGGTGTTGGACGGGCAATGAAGTCTAAGAAGCTCACTTCTCGTTTTATTGGACCATATCAGATTTCGGAGAGAGTGGGGAATGTTGCTTACAGAGTGGCGTTACCGCCTAATCATTCGAATTCGCATGATGTGTTTCATGTGTCACAACTCCGGAAGTATATTTCAGATCCATCTCATGTGATTCATATGAATGATGTGCAAGTTCCGGATAATCATACGGTGGAGACGATGCCTGTATGGATCGCGGATCGTGAAATGAAGATTGTGAGGGGCAAAGATATTGCCTTGGTTAAAGTGGTTTGGCTAGGAGCTTTCGGAGAAAGCATGTCTTGGGAGTTTGAGAGCAAGATGCGGGACTCCTATCCTGAGTTGTTTGATTAAGGTAAATTTTCGAGGACGAAAATATTCGAAGTGGGGGAGAGTTGTAACGCACGTAATTTAATTAATCGTTTAATTAAATTATTGTTGGAATATTTGTGAAGTTGCGTGGTGATTAATTGGATTTAATTTATTTTATTAAGTGGTGAAATAATATTAGAAGCATAATATTATTTGATCTGGGCTGGTTTAAAGGAATAGAAGTAATAAACGGGGTGTATTAGTTTTGAGCCCAATAAGGAGTAAAGAGAATAATAGGTTATTTTATTGTTGCTAGAAAGAATAGAAAAGAGGAGGCAGTAGATGAATAAGGATTGAGAAGAAGAACGTGAAGCTGCTGGAAAAGGAGGAAAACGGAAGAACGAGAATTCAACCGGAGATTATAGAGCGACCTTCAATCCAAGGTAAGGGTGGGGTTCTGACTCTATAATTGGGTTCATGATAATTGGTATATGGGGTTAGATGTGAAAGTGTTGCTTTATTCATGAATTTAATGTATATGTTGTTGTACAATGAGATTCGATGAATTATAGATGAATGCTGACGTTCTGATGTTGTGTAATTGACGTACAATTATAGGATAATTGTAAGTGATGATTATCCATGATTAGGTTAAGTTTTTAGGGCTTAAAGTATGGAACCCGAAGTAAAAACGCAGAGAAAATTGCAGAAATTATACAAGATAGAACAAGATGTGTCAACCCCAAATGCTATGTGTCGATACAAGAAGGTTTTGTGGCTTAGTATGAGTCGACACGAAGAGGTATTGCGTCGATACATGAGGGCTGTTAGACTCAAGATGAGTCGACACGAAGGAGCATGTATCGATACATGCTGTGTGGTATACTCAGTATGAGTCGATACAAGAGAGGATGCGTCGAATCATGTTGCAAGTTTAGTGCAGTATGCGTCGATCCAAGGAGATATGTGTCGACCCATGTTGTCTGGTTTTTGGCAGAATCAATTTGAGAAGGCTGTAACTTGAGTTTTCAGACTCCGCTTGAGATGTCGTTCAAAGCGTTGAATAGCTAACGCGATGAGCTTTAATTCTTGAGGATTAAAAGAAGAGTAGGAAGGATAACCCTAGTAATCCCAATTAGGACTAGAGTTAATTACCGCGTTAATCGTTATGTTGGTTTTTTATGCAGAATGATGAGGATGAAATGTTTATAGGATGATGTTTGATTTGTAACATTAGGAGTAATTATAGTAATGATGTAAGATTACATATAGCAGTATGAATTACTGTCATATTAATGCACAACTGAGTTGTTAATGAGATGTTATTAATCATGTTGTGTTGATAATTTATGATGAATAAATGATGTTTGATGAGTTATTATGATGATATGAGATGTTGAGGAAGAGATGTGGAGATGCTTGAAGATATAGGCTTTTTGATAACGATGATGTTGTATTGAGATGTGGTTAATTATGGTCTTGTCATTACATTCATGATTGTGTCGCATACATTGCATTTTGCGATGGAGCTTATGCTCGTTGAGATGGCCTGAATTTGGCGAATATTGAGATGAAGGCTTATGCCTTGTTGATGCCTCTATTAATTGGCAATTTTTTAGATGGGAGTTCTGTGCCAATGGTACCACATGCATTTGCATAGTATTGAGTCACATTATTTGATTACATAAAGACGTTGTGCATTGATGTTGTTAATATGTATTATTGTTGTGATTGTTGTTGATTATGAGATAAGAAGTGGTGATGTTATATGATCTAATTTAATATATTAATCATCATACGCTTTATTATATTGTTAGCTATCTCACCCCTTATGTTTGAATGTTTCCCTTTATGTTGGTAACGTGCAGGTGATCGAGAGTAAAGGCTATATACCGTCAATAGTTCGAGTCGGTGTCATTGCTCTGATATGTAACACTCGGAGGGATGAACGCTTGTTTTTTTTATTGTTGATTATTCTGTTGTTCAACTTTAAGTTGATTACTATTAAATTGTGGTGTTTCAAAGTTGATGTATTGATGATAAAGATGTTATTAAGAATTCCGTTGCGTAGATGTTGAGTTATTTAATTAAAGATGTTATGATGATGGTTCATCCGATGTTTTAAAAGTGTTATATATCCACGATGAATGCAATGAATTTTGATTGAAGAATTTGTGGCATCCCGATTCGTTTGCATGAATGATTTTTATAACTCTGATTTATTTATATAATTCGTCGGGGTACAATTGGGGTGTTACAGGACTCACTTTGGTTTTTAAGCGGCGTGCCTACGTAATTTCTTATGAAGAACCATAGTCCCATTCCTTAGTTCGTAGTTGTTTGTTTATATTTTTTTATGGATTGTAGAAATATCTCAAATTCTCCTTGAACAAAGTCTGAGTTTGTGAATAGCGGAATTGTAGACGAAGTTCTCAATTAATAAGAAATATCTATACGACCCTTTTTGAAAATAATATTGAAATATGAATTAAGTTAGTAAAAGGCACTTAATAATTGATTGGCTAGATGTTTTCAAGTATATGAGGCAATATGAGAAAAAAATAAGTTTTAATGCATGAGAAAAATATTTAATGCAAAGAAAATCAGGGTTAGTAACTTAGAAAATATTATTAATAATTTTTAATGTAAAAATGACAAATATAATAACTAAAGTAAATAAAGAGAATAAAATAAAATAATGAAATAAATAAAGTTAATTAATTCAAGCGCGAGGCGGTGTAAATATTAGAATCAGGGGTGTATTAGAAAGATATTTAGGCCCACAAGAAAATTTGAGCCCAAATAGCAGGGGGTCTAAATTGGAATTGGGTAGTAAAAACCAAGGGTGTGAATATTAGGGCCCAAATCCAGATGTTGGATTTGGCCCAAAACACAAGGGGTCTCGTTTTAGTTATGCAACAATCTTAGAGGGGTATGAATATTGAAGGGGCTCAGGCCCATATTGCATTAGGTCTATAATACAGGGGGTATGGTATTCGTTTTAGTAAGTAAAAAAATAAAACAAGGGGGGTGTGATTACAAATTAGGCTCGAGCCCAGAAACATGTTGGTGGAGGCTCGTTTGGTTCGTATGTGAGGAGGTTTATGGCATTATCATGGGGTTGCAAGACGTGGTCGTTTGATCAAGATTAGAGGGATAACGGATGATGGTGTATGATAACAGTGTCGCACGTGATCACAGAGAGGGTTATATTTTTTCATTTTTCTATAATTTTATTTTGTTCCGTCTTCTCTATCTCCTTTACTCTCATTCTCTCTTCTATCATCTTGCTCTTTTCCTTACAGAGAAACACAATAACAACCCTAAACCAAATCTGGTGGCGGCGACAGACAACCCTAAATGCCAACCCCAAATCTCAACAAGAAAATCAAACAACATTTAAGCTAAGTGTAATCGGGGGTACCTCTATCAGGGTTAATCTCTGTGTTTTTCTGATTTTTGGTCCGATCTCCTCCTTGTGATTTCTTTTTTTGTTTCTACTTGAAGGTGGCGATTGACGAGTACGATGATGATTGTGGCGACAACGACGACACCACAAATCAAGGGGTTTCAGGAATTGAAATTCGGATCTCCTTTCTCCTTCTTTTGTTCTCCCATTTGTGAATTTTGTTCCCTTTGTAACAAATTTTGTTCTCTATTTATAGGTTTTAGATTAGAATATTTTAGTAAAATTGTTAGATTATCGTTATTTTTTAGATGATTCTTATAGAAATTAGGATTGATAGAATTAGGTTAAGAAATAATTTTCTAATTGGACAATTTTGTTCTAAAATGATTGATTTATGTATTTGGATTCTTTTGTACGAAGATTTAATTTTGTGAAATATACGACTCGTTTTGGATTTGATTCAAATTTTACGCTTTCTAGGCTTTGGTTGGCGAGCAAGATGAATAACATGGGCCGCCACGACGCGTTAGGGTTTCTACCCTTTCAGTTCACTTAGTCAATGTTACTTAGAATAAAAATAATAATAATATAAAATAATATAATAGATATAAATAATAAAATAGTAATAATAAAATTGTTATAATCTGTATAAATCATCATAATAATAAAAACAAAACAAAATCATAATGAAAAGTTAACTCGCTCGACATATAAAAATAAGCTGACGGGCCTTCAAAAAAATACTTAATGGGCTCTACGAAAAAAAATTTAACCTGGCCCTTTGTACCAAAAATACACCCCTATGATCTTTAATCGGGCCATAACAACTGAAATGGGTCAGTCTAAAATACCAAAATACACCCCCTCATAATATTATTGTAAAAGAGTCTAAAAAATCTTATTGGGCCAGCAGACTTTGATGGGCCATCCCATTCGATAAACACTCCCCTTTTATAATTACGCCCCCATTTTATCTAAAAAAAATAGACAAAAAACAATCTAAATCTTATATTAGACTTTTAAACGAATAATATGATAACACTTAAAAATTAATGACGATAAAAAATTGGTTAGAAAATAGTCGGGAAATTTTGGGATATGACAATATGCAATTAAGACACTCTCCATATCTTAATCATTCAAGCATATTTCAGATAAATCATCACATTTGAATTATACCACTATTGCACATACATACACCAACAATCATATGAAATTAAGACTATATCTCAATCTTAATTATACAAGCATATATCACATAATTCATCACATTTGAATTATCTCACCATTGCACAACATACATAATTAATGTCATCAATCACATACAATCCACTCTCACAACATTAATAAAATCAACACATCATAATAACACACAACAAACAATTTCAAACCATGTTATTCTCATTCATCAACAATTCAAAATATACATCTACGCACTATCCAAGTATTATGTTGATAGCATTCTCAATTCAACACATCACAATAACACATAGAAAATAAAGCTAAAAAATGTTATTCACATCCAACACTAATTCAAAAACAAAAAATAACAATTATTAGTCTGTTGTACCCCAAAATTTTCCCTCCCTTTTTCTTCAAGACATTCTCCTAGGGTTCTCAAAAGCTCAATGTTGCTCAAGAAATGATCGGACAAATTCTTCTCCTAGGCAATGGATCCACAACTAGGGTTTCATTTTTCTCAAGGAAGTTTGGGTTTCTAAGGCCTCAACTGGTTTCCGTGGTTTCTTATAGGTCTCCAAGAATTGCCATACAAAGTTTCATACCTTGCATCACAAGTTTTCTCAATCAATTGCTCAGATGACTAAAAATCAACTATATTGAACAACAAATCAATTGTGGTTAACATACAGTCGAACTTTAAGATTTTTGGTCAACATCAAGATTTTGAAGTCATATTCATTATTTGATCAAGGTTTGATCATGACTCATCAAGGAAACTCTCAAATAATCAAAAGTCAAAAGTTTCTAAATTAGGATATTCCTAAGGAGAAGTCAACTGAACTTTGACCAAGCATAACTTTCACATACTTCATCAGATATTCCTCAACCAAATCTCATTTTGAAGGAAATTCAATTCTCTACAACTTGGAATCTCAAAGATAAAGTCCAAAAAATTCTTCATTTTAAATATATGAGCCAATACATTATAAGTCATTTCAAAAGTCAACAAAAAGACACTTTTTGTCAAGGCAACTTATATCAAGATAAAGTCTGCAAATGCAAAAATGATCAAAGTAGAGATTGAAGACGATATCTTGAGCTTTACAAAAAGTCAAAGATCACCTTCAAATGATAAAAATTGAGAGAGTTATGATTGGTGCAAGTTGGGAAAGTGTGAGGAAATGTATGAAACTCAAATTGATTAAACTCGAATTTTTAGGCTAGTGTGTTGATCTTTCAAGGTCCAAACGTGTATTAGACCTTATTGTGAACCTCTAATTCTATTCATGAACCTCTTGGATTTTTATTCTATTTATTTTTTATTTTATTTATTTAAATTCAAAATTAAAAAGGATAAAACCAAGGCTTTTATGACAAGGTCCAAGCCCACAATGGTTTAACCTAATTCTTCTCTATATATTTCTCTTCATTCATACATAACATCACATGAAAACCCTTGCAGAGAAAAAAATTCCAAAACTTCCTAAAATTCAAGAGATTAGGGCAACAAAAAACCCTTGTTCCAAGTCCTTCTCAATTGAAACCAAGCATTGCATTATCATCATGAAGTGTCCAGGAATCTATCTTAATCCTCAAGCAGTCAAGATCGTGCCAAGAACACCACGTTCATACTCACCGATTTTGGTAGTTTTTTTTTAATTTAAACCTTTGATTTATGCATTGTTAACTAATTTGATACGTTTACATGTGTTCATATACATCATTAGAGAAGGCTGGATGCATAATACGTGATCTCTGGTGCAGTGGTAAACCATGCAGCATGGAAGGCTAAGGGCGTGGGTTCAACACCCACCCCTAACATTTTGTGTGATTTTGCTTCTAACTTATTCTTTTTCCTTATTTTTCCCCTTAATGCAGTGTGGAAGGATAAGGGCGTGGGTTCAACATCCACCCCTGACATTTGTTTGGTTTTTCTCTCAACTTGTGGTTTTTTCCCTTATTTCTCTTCCCATAAACCCTAATTCTTTTGGAAAACTTAACCCTAAATTCACTTAACCATAAAACAACAAACCTTTTTTTTACAAACCTAAAATAATTTTTTTTTGTAAACCCTAAAAATAATTAATTTTAATATTTTCCTTATTAACCTTTTTATTAAAATGTATGGTGTTCGCAATTTGTAACAGCTTAGATTTCTCACTTTCCTTTTTCATTATTATGTAACTATTTTCCGGGTTATAATAGCTTAGGGTTTTTACTTTTTGCTTTCTATTGTGTAACTTCCCCAAAGCCGTGTAATAGGTTTAAGTTTATCTTTTCTGCTTTAACTTTCCGCACTTTACTATCTTTTTTATACTTACTACACTATCGCTTATTAATTAGGGTTGTATAGAAAGATAAAAACCAATCGATAGATCACCTAACTTCAAGACAAAATAACTGAATACAAAACACTTGCACATGCACACCTCTAGGGTAACCTCTCTTGTTTCCTTTCAATTAAACAGTAATATCCCTCAAACGTGGGGACGCTTAAGCAAAGTCCCTCTAATACAAAAGACCATAGTCCCTCGATGAACCTTTCGACGTTGCCTTCTGTAAATGATCTAGTCCCTTAAACGATAATTGCTAACGCGTCTTTACGAGTTGCCTTCGATGACTGTAGGATGACCCATGCCCGTCCCTTCACATCTAATGATAGGGCTTCCTACAAACTAATTGTAGGGTAGCACTATCTAAAGGAGGAGTAAAAGTACAATAAAGACCTTGAGTAGGTAGACCGGTGATAACGCTTGCTCACAAATCTCTTCAAAACAAAAACATTTCACACACACACTTTTGAAATATTTTAAAAATACCTTGTACCTATTCTTAAAGACAGATACAAGAATCATTACAAAGTTTGCCTTACAATTGGCATTTTCAAAATATTTTCAAACATGCACAACACAAAGGAATTTTCAAAACAAAGTGATCTAAGCGATTAAGATCCCTTAGATAACTACGAATGAAAAGGGTGCTAACACCTTCCCTTTTCATATCCTACCCCTTGAAGTCAAAATATTCAAGGTCTTTCCTGTTCTTTTCACCCTTTCCTTCTTGGATAAAAGAAAAGTCGATGGCGACTCTTTCTATCCATAACATTTCCGATAAAATGCAAAACAAGTCAGTTCTCCCACCGTATTAGAGAACTGACGACTCTACTGGGGAACTTATAAAAGGAAGGGGTTACATCAGAGTTAGATCACTTTATCTGCTTTGTTTGAAATTATTTACTTTACATTTGAGGGTTTATCGTGTTTTTATTTCTTGCAAAGATCCTACACTGGGATCTGGGGGTACCCTTAGGTAAGTAGCTATATATCATGGAAATTGTACGGCGTAGACCGATATGGTTGAAGTGATGGCTATGTTAGTGTGACACATTTGTTTGTACTGGTGTCCCTTTAGTCAGTAAAGGAGAATACTAGGTTATCGCATGGTGTCATAAGCACTAACTGACCTTTAGAACCTTAATTGACCCAACTTAACCATTAGAAGGTAGTGAGATGGCCGACTTTAGTGTAGTCCAAAGTTGGTTGATACTCGATGCTACACTCATTGTGATTCGAATCTCGGGATATTTCGGTGGCACCTCAGTTGTACTGCTGAAATAATGCTTGCTAGAAAGATCGATGATATGAGACTCCTAGAACCCGATTACTATTCTTAGGACAGGTTGAGCCAACTGAACTTCAAGAGGGTACTTACCTACGAACCCCATGCAAGCCTTAAACCTAAGTATCTTGTGTGCTTTGTTTGTGTTTCTTATCTATTCAAACATGACATCATAATATCATCACATCATACTATATCATTTTCACTGATCATTTCAAGGATCTCAAGGGCCTGTGATGCAGGTTTATCATAAACCAGACGTCTAGCAAGCGACAAGGGATTTATTTTCATTTAACCAAATGCCTCCAAAGATTAAAATACTTTCTTTTGAGACAAAGGCTAAGACCCACTTGACATGGTGAGCTTGATTCTCATAGAAGGACGTCCAAAGACACAAATTTCTTCAAGTCAAAGTTGCAGCTAGACTCAAATTCTAACATTTTGTTTCTGTTTATCCCGCGAGATCCTTGAAAATACTGCATCCACATATCATGCATGTCAGTACATAACAGGTATTTACCAAGACATGCTTTCTCATCTTTTTGTTTTTTATTTAAGTAAAAGATGGCTCTCGAACAAACTGTGAAAGACCTTCAAGCTCAAAATGCTTGATTCCAAGAGATAGTCATCATGAGGTTTTGAGCGCGAGTTCGTACCCATTTGAGATAGGGCTCTAGAGGGATGGAGTTCTTTTGTCCTAAAGCCTTACTATCAATCTTTCTTACCATGCCCCAGGCATGTATAAAACTTTGACAGTAACCTTGAGGATCATTTCCGTAATCGAACATAATACCCTAGATAAGTGTGTCATGAGCACCATCTCTCCGAGCATAACCAAATGGACATAGATCCAGAGAAGGGTTGTAAGTAATACCTCCCTTAATGCAAAGCAGTGGAACACTAGGGAATTCCCCACAGCGGTCAATGATAGTGATATCCTCGTGAGATCGGGAATACCAGTAGATGTCTATATGTGAAAGTGACATTATTCTTTGCGACCACCTCAAACCTTGTTTATTCTTCATTATCGAGCGAGGAAGGTGCAAAAATAAACCACCTAGAAATCATAGGTATACGACACATGGGAGTTCCTCGCCTCTTCATATTGTAAGTCTAAGAGTGCCAAAGAGGGGGGTGAATTAGGTATATAAAAATTTATTCGGTTTTATGAGAATACTTGTAGTAATATATGGTTAAGTGTTTGAAGGTTTTTGACCATATCTTATCTTTTCTTTATTATGGTGATGAAAACAATAAAAGAGGAAAAGTAAAGAACACGACGATATATCCTGGTTCCCCTCACAATCCGAGAGTACTCCAGTCCCTTTTCCAACACGAAAGAGATTTCACTATAGTTTAGAATGATTTTACAGCCTATGCTTACTATCTAACCTATAGGGTGACCAAAGGTTCTTAACACCTTTAAGGTCAAACAAACACTAATGTGAATGAAGAACAATCCTCTTCAAATCACAACACTTACTTCCAACAATCCTGGATAGTAAGGGAATACTTTCTTTTTGTAATACAATGATTTATTTGAAAGAGATGGAGAGCACTATCAATATTTGATTGATCTTCTTCTTCAACAAAGAAACAATTCTCAAGCAATGATTATAAATGTTCACAATGAATGTATGAAACTTGTAATGATTTCTTAATGAAAATGTATATGGCAAGTTTCACAAAATTTATGATTTGTAAGAACACTTGAAAGTTTGTAAGAATATGCAAATTTGAATGATGAAAATTGTTAATTGAAGAAGGTTATTTGAATTTGAAAATCTGCACAATTTATAATGTCACAAATACCTCTTCATTCATGCCATTTGATATGAAAAAATGCAATGCAATTATGAAATAATACCATTTGAATTATGTTCAAAAAATAAAAGAAAATTTGTACTAGATCGCTGGGAACCGGTTCCGACCCAGGCAGAACCCGGTTCCTAGTGAACGTTATAACCCAGAATTCAAAAATAACACGCAGGAATCGGTTCCCCTATAGGTACAACCCGATTCCTGGTACAAATTCCAAGGAAGTGATTTTTGAAAAAGTTTGGAACCCGGTTCCCTGTTAGGTAGGAACCGGTTCCTGAAAGTTTATTTTCAAAAAATCCTTTTGAAAAAGATTTCAAACATAGTTTTTCTTATTGTTAAAAATGTGGGATATGTATATGATTATGAATGCATATTTGTGAACATCTATATTCAAGTTTAAGAATTATTTATACCTTTTGACATTTGTTGTTTCTTTAATAATTCTTCTTCTAATCTTCAAGACTTGTAACAAGGTTTTATATGATATTGATAAACTTTTTGCACATCCTTTGAATGTTGATATCCATATTGTCTTCATCAAAACCAATGCTTTAAACATGACTTGAGAAGCTTGCAATTACATTCTCCCCCTTTTTGATGATGACAACCAAGTCTTGAAAACAATCCTTGAAATGTTTATGTTGTTTTGTGTAGCAAAAAAATTAAGCAAATGCAAGGCTCCCCCTAAATTGTATGCTCCCCCTAAGTCCATGATTCTTTGAATTTTGGAGTGAGTTTTATGATAGTTATTTTGTCCTGCAATTCCTTTGAAACAAAACAACACATATGCATATTCTTCTCCCCCTTTGTTAACACCAAAAAGGATGGGGAAAAAGAGTGAAACAAATTCATTTAAAAAACACAAACAATATATACACACATATTTTATCAAATAAAAACATATAAAAGAAGGAGTAGAAGCAGAGTGTACTGAAACATAAATTTTTTGAAGAAAAATTAAGACGTGCACCTTATGAGAAACATTTAGAGATCACCTTCATCCAAAATACCAAGTTCTCTTCGGATTTTGAAGAATGGTTCTCGAGCAAGCAGTTTTGTGAAGATATCTGCGAGTTGGTTATGAGTATCCACAAAAGTGACTTCGACATCTCCTGGAAGTACATGATCACGGAGAAAATGATGTCGAATATCTATATGTTTGGTTCTTGAATGCATGACCGGATTATTTTTAATATTGATAGCACTTGTATTGTCGCATCGAAGAGGAATGCATCCGAGATCAAGTCCGTAATCACAGAGTTGTTGCTTGAGCCAAATAATTTGTGCACAACAACTACCCGCTGCTATGTATTCTGCTTCGGCCGTGCTAAGAGCAACACATGCTTGCTTTTTACAAGCCCATGATACTAATGCATTTCCAATAATGTGACAAGTACCACTTGTGCTTTTACGATCAGTTTTACAACCTGTATAATCCGCGTCAGAATAACCAATTAAAGTGCAAATACTACCTTTAGGATACCATAAGCCGACATTGGTTGTTCCTTTGAGATACTTCATGATCCTTTTAACTGCCATGAGGTGTGATTCCTTTGGATTTGCTTGAAAGCGAGCACAAAGACAAACACTTCGTCGGATTTCTCGTCAAACTTACCGAGATTGTCTTTGTCATTGTTAAGAACAAAACACTTGCATCCAAAAATATGGAAGTGAGCAATGTTTGGCTTTCTTCCTTTGAAGAGTTCATATGGAGTCTTCTTTATTATAGGTCTAATGATAACTCGATTTCCAACATAACATGCCTTACTAACTGCATCCTCCCAAAAATATTTAGGAAGATTTGCATCACTAAGCATTGTTCTTGCAAGTTCCACTAGAAACCTATTCTTTCTTTCAACTACTCCATTTTGTTGTGGAGTTCTAGGTGCTGAAAAATTATGAGAGATACCATGTTCTTCACAAAATTCTTCAAATTGTGCATTTTGGAATTCTCCACCATGATCACTTCTTATGGATACAATCTTTAGTGATTTTTCATTTTGGATTTGCTTAGCATACTTCTTAAAAGCTTTAAAGGCATCACTTTTCTGCACAAGAAACAAAGTCCAAGAATATCTAGAAAAATCATCAACAATAACCAAAGCGAATACATTACCTCCGAAGCTTTTTGTTCTTGATGGACCAAAGAGATCCATGTGTAACAATTGTAGTGGCCTTGTAGTAGACACCACATTCTTAGATTTGAAAGATGATTTTGTTTGTTTCCCTTTTTGACAAGCATCACAGAGTCTATCTTTGACAAATTTTCTCTTAGGCAAACCAATGACAAGATCACGCTTGATTAGTTTATTCAAGTGTTCCATATGAATATGAGCAATCCTTTTGTGCCAAAGCCATGAATCATCATTGTTTGCCATGAGACATTTTACCTTCAAGGATGGATCATCAAGGGAAATCATAAATATATTATTAATTCTTTTACCTTTGAGTTTTACCTCATTGGTTGCCTCATCCATAATAAGGCATTCTTCTTTGTTGAATTTGATCTTGAACCCTCTATCGCAAAGTTGACTTATGCTAAGAAGGTTGTGCTTTAATCCTTCAACATAGAGAACATACTCAATTTGAATGGATGGAGGTGTGCCAACTATTCCAACGCCAAGTATCTTTCCTTTGGTGTTGTCTCCATAGGTGACATACCCTTTGGCTTTATGTACTAGATATGAAAATTGGTGTACATCTCCTGTCATATGCTTTGAACATCCACTATCAAGATACCAAACATTTGATGTGGATTTCAAGCATACCTACAAAAACAAATTATTTCTTGTTAGGTAACCAAGTTGCCTTGGGTCCTTCATAGTTAGTTCCCTTTTTCACCCATGCATAATGTCCACTAGCCATACTGAAATTTCTAATATAGCATGCATTGGGTGTGTGTCCAATAATACCACAGTAAAAACAGTTTGGAACAAATTTGCTCTTGTATCTAGGAATTTGTTTTCTTTTAGATACATTAGCCTTTTTCTTTTGATGATTATGAACAACTTGCTTCTTTTCTACTTTCTTGGGATTGGAACTATTACTAGCCTTTACAAAAACAGTGGGATTGTTACTTGGTTTCTTAGTATTCACATAACCAAGACCTCTTTAATCATTTGGATAACGTTGTTGGCTTAGTAATCCTTCCAATCCTATTTGTCCATTTTCATATCGTTCAATGACTCTTTTCAATTGAACAATTTGAAAGACATTTGATTCACACTTGGAGCATGCAATGTTTTCCTTTTCTTTAATAAAATTTTGTTTTTGAAGATCAAAATCTTTAGTCATGGTGTCAATTTTTTCTAGACAAATTAGAAGTTCTTTTTCTTGTTTTGACACCTTTTTGTATAAACTTTTGCATTCTTTCAAGAGTTCATCAATTGCACCTTGAACATCATCATCAAAAAGATTAAATTCATTACTAACCTCTTCTTCATCGTCGGAGTGATGTGAAGCCATCAATGCTAGATTTGCACTTTCGTCACTATCCGAATCGGATGAAGAACTTATTTCATTATCTTCCCATGCAACATAAGCCCTTTTGTTCTTGAACTCCTTTTTACCTTTGAATGCATTTTTCTTGGAGAGTTTTGGACAAACCGGCTTTATGTGACCTTGCTTTCCACATTCATAGCATGTGACATCTTGTGTTGATGTGGAGGCTTCTTTATCTTTATGCTTATAAAATTTCTTTCTTTTTACAAGAAGAAAGAAGTTTTCATCTTCCTCCGATGCATCTTTATTCTGAATTTCTTTTGAATCAACTTTCAAAGCAATGCCTTTGGATTTCTTCTCATGATTCTCATGTTTTTCAAGCCTTCCAAGTTCCGTCTCATATTCTTGAAGCTTTCCGAAAAGTGTTGCGGAAGTCATAGTTGCTAGGCTTTTCTTTTCGGATATTGCCGTCACTTTTGGTTGCCATTCCCTAGTTAAAGACCTAAGCACTTTAAGATTTAATTCATCGTTAGTTAAAGTCTTACCGAGTGCCTTCAAATGGTTTGTCAAGTGAACGAATCTCTTTTGCAAGTCAAGGATGGATTCTTCGGGCAGCATTCTGAATAACTCATATTCTTGACTCAAAGTGTTCAATCTAGACCTTTTGACTTCGGCGGTTCCTTCATGAGTTTCTACAAGAGTATCCCAAATTTCCTTTGCCGTTGTACATGCCGATACTCGGAAAAATTCATCCATACTAAGAGCACTTTGGATAATATTGATTGCCTTTTTGTCAAAGAGAACTTTTTTCTTGTCATCGTCATCCCATGATGCTTTAGGCTTTGATGACCCAACACCATTGACAACACACACTAGAGTAAATGGACCATTCTCAACAGCATTCCATATTTCTTCTCCTTGCGCTTCAAGGTGAGCCTTCATGCGAATTTTCCAAAAGTCAAAGTATTCACCACAAAACAATGGAGGCTTGTTGTTACTACCACCATCTTTGAAAACCGGATTTTGATTTGCGGAAGCCATTCTAGATCTTTAGGAACAAGTTACCTATAACTTGCTCTGATGCCAATTGTAAGTCTAAGAGTGCCTAAGAGGGGGGGGTGAATTAGGTATATAAAAATTTATTTGGTTTTATGAGAATACTTGTAGTAATTTGTTGTTAAGTGTTTGAAGGTTTTTGACTATATCTTATCTTTTCTTGATTATGGTGATGAAAACAATAAAAGCGGAAAAGTAAAGAACACGGCGATATATCCTGGTTCCCCTCACAATCCGAGAGTACTCCAGTCCCCTTTCCAACACGAAAGAGATTTCACTATAGTTTAGAATGATTGTACAGCCTATGCTTACTATCTAACCTATAGGGTGACCAAAGGTTCTTAACACCTTTAAGGTCAAACAAACACTAATGTGAATGAAGAACAATCCTCTTCAAATCACAACACTTACTTCCAACAATCCTGAATTGTAAGGGTATACTTTCTTTTTGTAATACAATGATACACTAATGTGAATGAAGAACAATCCTCTTCAAATCACAACACTTACTTCCAACAATCCTGGATAGTAAGGGAGTACTTTCTTTTTGTAATACAATGATTTATTTGAAAGAGATGGAGAGCACTATCAATCTTTGATTGATCTTCTTCTTCAACAAAGAAACAATTCTCAAGCAATGATTATAAATGTTCACAATAAATGTATGAAACTTGTAATGATTTCTTAATGAAAATGTATATGGCAAGTTTCACAAAATTTATGATTTGTAAGAACACTTGAAAGTTTGTAAGAATATGCAAATTTGAATGATGAAAATTGTTAATTGAAGAAGGTTATTTGAATTTGAAAATCTGCACAATTTATAATGTCACAAATACATCTTCATTCATGCCATTTGATATGAAAAGATGCAATGCAATCATGAAAGAATACCATTTGAATTATGTTCAAAAAACAAAAGAAAATCTGTACTGGTTCGCTAGGAACCAGTTCCGACCCAGGCAGAACCCGGTTCCTAGTGAACGTTATAACCCAGAATTCAAAAATAACAAGTAGGAATCGGTTCCCCTATAGGTACAACCCGGTTCCTGGTACATATTCCAGGGAAGTGATTTTTGAACAAGTTTGGAACCATGTTCCCTGTTAGGTAGGAACCGGTTCCTGAAAGTTTATTTTCAAAAAATCCTTTTGAAAAAGATTTCAAACATAGTTTTTCTTATTGTTAAAAATGTGGGATATGTATATGATTATGAATGCATATTTGTGAACATCTATATTCAAGTTTAAGAATTATTTATACCTTTTTACATTTGTTGTTTCTTTAATAATTCTTCTTCTAATCTTCAAGACTTGTAACAAGGTTTTATATGATATTGATAAACTTTTTGCACATCCTTTGAATGTTGATATCCATGTTGTATTCATCAAAACCAATGCTTTAAACATGACTTGAGAAGTTTGCAATTACACATAGTACGAGTGTCAAGAGAATGCAAGACATCTCCAACCAAGGTAGGCAAAAGATTACGAGAAAGAAATATTTTGATGGTGTTCACATCTATGAGTTGGTCGGGATTAGGGAATAGTACCAACCCATAGATTACACAAAGCTAAGATATCCTTGAAAACCAGAAAACTCATAGCATCTAGAAATAGTTGAGCCTCCTCTATCAGAAATTTGGCAAGAAAGCCCTTGACTCCACTTCTTGTTTCCCAATTGGATATAATATCGTATCGCTTCTGATGTAAGGCTGCTGCAATATCTTCTTCCTTTGGATTTTCCTCTAAGTCGGTGAAGGGTGTCTAATCAAGAAAAGTTACTCCCAGTAATTGAGAGAACTCTTCATTATGGGTACCAACTGATAATCTGGAAAGGTGAAACAGTTATCTGTACGGGCAAAGAACTGGAATAGAACACTCATCATGTCTTCCTCAAAACTTAGGGTAACCAGATTGAGTAGTCGACCATCCCTTTTGATGAATGGAGAACTTTCGAGAACCCTTGAAACTAACTCCTTAAGCTGACGAGGCACCCTTACAAATTTGATCCGGATAGTATTTCTGCGAGCGGATGCCATAACCTACAACAAAGAACAAAAATAAATCCCTTGGTCCTTGAAATGGTTAGTGAAAATGATATGGTAAGATGTCATGATGTTATGATGTCATGTTCGAACAACTAATCATACACAAACAAAACAAACAAGGCCTTAGGTTTAAGCTTGAATGGAGTTTGTAGGTAAGTAGCGTCTTGAAGTTTTAGTTGGCTCAACCTGTCCTAGAAGAATTAATCGGGTTCTAGGAGCCTCAATATCACTGATCTTTCTCCCAGGCATTGTTTCAACACAAGCATATGATTTACGTCCGAAATATACTGAGAGTTTGATCTCAATGAGTGTAGCATCGAGTATCAACAAACTTCAGTCTGCACTAAAGCCAACTATCTCACTACTTTCTAATGGCTAAGTTGTGTCAACTAAGGTTCTACAGTCAATTAGTGCTTTATGACACCACATGGCAGTCCAACATTCTCCTTGACTTAACTCAAGGGACACCGACACCAACCAATGTGTCACACTGGCATAGCCATCGCTTAAACCATATTGGTATATGACGTACAGTTTTCAAGATCTATTGGTACTTACTTAAAATGCCCCAGATCCAAGTATATGATCTATACAAGAAATAAACCCAAGCATGTACCGAAATATAAAGCATACAAGGAAAAAAACTAAAGAAATAAAGGTGATCTAGCTCTTAAGGTAACCCCACTTTTAGTATTTCCCCAGCAAAGTCGCTAGTTCTGTATTACAGTGGGTGAACTGACTTTTGGTTTTGCGTTTTATCTCAAATGTTATGGATAGCAAGAGTCTCCATCGACTTTTCTTTTATCTAATAAAGAAAAGGGTGAAAAGAACAGGAAAGACCTTTGATAATTTTTATGAGTAAGGGGGGTAGGTTATGAAAAGGGAAGGTATTAGCACCCTTTTCATCTGTAGTTATCTACGAGCTCTTAATCGCTATCTTACTTTTCATCTGTGTGTTTGAAAATATTTTGAAAATGCCTAAGTGCAGAAAACTTTATAATGTTTCTCATATCGTTAAGAATGCATACAAAGTGTTTGTTTTGAAAATATTTCATAGAAAAAGTGTTGGGAAAATGTTTTTTGTTTGTGAGCAAGCGACTACGAGCTATCTACCTACTCAAAAATTATTCGCGTTATTTTCCTCTTCCTTTAGATAGTGTTATCCTACCATTAGTAAGTAGGAAGCCCTATCATTAGATGTGTGAGGGACAAACATGGGCCATCATAGAGTCATAAAGGCAACTCGTAGTGCACTTTAGAATTTTATCATAAGGGACTAAGATCGTTTGCCGAGGCAGCGTCGAAGGGTCATCGAGGGACTACGATCTTTTATCTGAGGGTCTTTTCTAAATCGTCCCATGTTCGACGGACATGACTGTATTTTCCGAAGGAAACAAGTCGAGTTACCCTAGAGGTGCATGTGTGAAGGGTGATTTATTTCCAGTTAGTTTGTATTTGATTAGGTTTTCTAACGTTTTGTTTTAATATTGCCATATAAACCTATTACTAACAGTTAAATATATACATACAGGCATACATATTATAGGTGCGGAAAGTAAAAGTGCGCTAAATAAAACTTACGCTATTACAATGCTTTGGGGATCGGTGTTACAAACCATAAAAATAGGGAAAAAATATTAAACCCTAGTTTAAGCTATTACAACCTTTAGCAGTTACAATATTTAGTAAAACTCGCGTAAAACTTAAATTTATAACTATTACAACTTGACGTGAAGCTTATACATTTGATCTAAGAAATTTAAATAGCGAGGAAACTAAATATTAAGGAACATATTTTTTAAAGAAATCTAAAAAGAACTAATTTGATATTTTTGGTATTTTTATTAAATGATTAACCTAATTCTAAATTAAATTATTAAATAAAATAAAACCTAAGTCTAAAATGAATTAAAAATTTTAATTAATAAAAAACTTTTTTTTTAATTTTTATGAAATATTCTGATTAAATTTATTTAATTGATTAAAAGTTGATTATGTTTAAAAATAGGAATTGAAATAAGATGAATAAAAAAAAAGAGGTTGGCCTGTAAGTAAATATGGGGGGTGAGAGGGAAGCAGATTTGTTAGGCCCAACAAAAAAACCCCGGTTATTGTGAGTGTTCCAGTATGGCTGCGTCTATGTATCCCATGGTATGCCGGTGAATCTGGGCGTTGGATCTGACTTGGTGAGAATCTAATGATGAGGAATTTGAAGTGCATGATGAGACGCGATGGATTGTTAAGTAGTGGATCTGAAAGAGAAATGTGAGAAAAATAACATACCAGGGGTAGGGATTGAACCCATGCCCTGGTACACTAACACCCTTACACACACACGCTTACCGTTAGGGCGACCCTTACATCTGGTATCCTATATCAAATGATAACAATATTTTCTAAAATGAAAGCTAATTTCATCCAAACAAAAGAATCGTGCGCTTGGTAGGCCATGGATTATTTAGATCAACCAATCATAATGTTTCGTTGTGCCACGCCAGCATTGACTCCCACTGTATCTTTCAAACAACCGTGGAGGGTGGAAAACACCATCATCTCTGATGGGGTGTTTTTTCAGAAAACCTGCAAGATCAATCAAACATAAAAAAGCAAAATCCTAGATCAACTATGTTGGACCTCACGATCTTAGTGGTGTCATTAGTTTTCACTGAAATAGCCTGCATCGTGAGATTCAAAGCTTCAAACTTCTTGAGCCCTAACAATGGTGTTTTAAAATTCAGACACCAAAACTCACATGTAATACATTAGATCTGTTCTAAATGTCAACAACAATATAAATGCACGCGTAAAATCTATTTAAAATACACGAATTGAAAGTTTTAAACCATGAAAGTTTACCAAATGGAGAAACTATGATATGCTTGATTCAGGCGTTGACATGCTTGGTATGGTTTTGGATCGACTCCTTTGATCCCCAGGGAGTGATTTGTGCACTTGATTTGCAATGAAACTGTTTGTAATCTTGGAACTCGATTGCTTGGCTTCTTTGGAAACTATGTGAACGACACCTTGACTTGGAGGAAATTGCGTGTATTTTTGTTGGTCTCAATTGTTGTTCATATATATGAGATCAATTTAGGGTAACAAATATGGTACCATATCATGTGTAATAAAGTGTACCAAATTTGTGTCAAAACTTTCCAAATATAGAGATTTCTTTCCTTATAACAGCCTTGCACGGTTTTGGCAGGTTTATCAAGTTTCTTTTGGGCCTCAATTGATACAAAAACACAACCATGCGCCTAGGTCGATTACTCACATATTTGTTTTTGAATTAATTCGCTTTAGATGAATAAAAATTCAAATAAAAGAAATAAAAATCATGAAAAATATAGGGATGGTTTTTAGGGGTCCTCTAGCATATCATGAACACATTTGAATTCCAAAACATAGGCCGAATAGCCCAAAATCAGAAATTTACTCAATTGAGATTTCATGCATTTCCCAAAAATTGCCCAACTTGTGCAACACATAACTCACTCAATTTTCATCTTTTGAAGGTGACCTTAGACTTTTTGTAAATCTTAAGATGTCCTCTACAATCTCTCTTTTGATCATTTTCGTATTTGAAGAATTTATCTTGATGTAAGTTTCCTTGACAAGAAGTGTCTTTTTTTTACTTTTGAAATGACTTGATGTATTGACTCATATCTTTCAAATGCAGCACTTTTTGACTTCAGCATACATATACAAACTTGAAGAGAATTTAATTTCCTTCAAAATAGGCTTTGGTTTGGGAAAAATTAATGAAGCATGTGAAAGTTATGCCTGGTCAAAGTTCAGTTGACTTCTCCTAAGGAAACCCTAGTTTGATAACTTTTGACTTTTGATGATTTGAGGACTTTCCTTGAGGAATCATGACCAACCCTTGATCAAATGATGAATATCACTTTAAAATGTTGATGTTGACCAAAAATCTTTAAGTTTGACTGTATGTTGACCAAATTTAACTTTTTACCGAATACATTTGACTTTCATTCATCTGAGCCATTGATTGAGAAAATTTGTGATGCAAGACTTGAAACTTGACATGAGAACTATTGAAGACCTATGATGAACCATGAAAACCATTTGAGACCTTTGAAACCCATTCTTCCTTGTGCAAGATGAAACCCTAGTTGTGGACCCATTGCTTAGGAGAAGAATTTATCTGATCAACTCTTGAAAATCCTTGAGCATTTGAGAACCCTAGAAGAATGTCTTGAAGAAAATGGGAGGGAAAACTTTGGGGTACAACACCATGGAAATATAGAAAGTTCCTGGGCTGAATTTTGAAGAGCTGGGTCTTATCAAGGTCCCTACTTTTTCCAAATAAGATGGTGTTTCTTGTCCTAAGCTTCATCTAAGGTCTTATGTCAGGAATATCCAACCCCATAATGCTGACAGAAAGTTATGGGTTCACTTATTTCAAGAGAGCTTATCTGGCACACAATTGGAATGGTTCTATCAGCTGGAGGGAACCAACATCCTCACTTGGGAAGACTTGATGCTTCTTTTTACAAACAATAACAATATAGGGCTTATGATTTGAAGGATGAGCTTATGATTCTTTATCTTTTTGAATCTTCTCCTTTGGTTCAGTGAATGTTATAGTCACATCTACAAGCTTTTCACACAAATTTGACTTTTCATAGTCAAGCTTGTCATTAAATCTGACATGGATTGATTCCTACATAATTTTTGATTCTGTGTTATAGATTCTGAAGCCTTTACAATGTTCAGAGTATCCTAATAGTAGACACTTATGTGCCTTGGAATCAAACCTACCCAGATTCTATTTAGTGTTTGACATATAACAAATACATCTGAATGGATGGAAATAGGAAATGTTGGGCTTTCTATTCTTCCACAATTCATAAGGAGTCTTACACAAAATAAGTCTTATGGAGACTCTATTTTGAATATAGCATGTTGTATTTACTGCGTCTGCCCAGAAGTGCTTAGCCATTTGAGTTTCTTGAGTCATGGCGCGATCCATTTCTTCAAGAGTTATATTTTTGCTTTCTACAACCCTATTTTGTTGTGGAGTTCTAGGGCAAGATAAATCATGTACTATACCATTCGAGTCAAAAAGATTTTCAAAATATTTATTTTCAAATTCTCCACCATGATCACTTTGAACTCTGACTATTTTGCAACCTTTTTCATTTTTCACTTTGGAACAGAAGGACACAAACACTGAGTATGACTCATCCTTGTGTTTCTAGAAATTTACCCATGTCCACCTGCTATAATCATCAATGATGACAAGTCCATATTTTTTACCATTGACAGAACCAGTTTTCACTGGTCCAAATAGGTCAATGTGAAGAAGTTTTAATGGCCTAGAAGTAGAAATAATCTTTTTAGCTTTGAAAGAGGTTTTTAGAAATTTACCTTTTCTGACACGCTTAACAAAGGGCATCTGAAGTATACTTTAGATTGGGAAAGCCTCTGACTAATCCAAGTTTATTTAGTTGAGAAATCTTTATCAATCTTGTTAGACGATAGGACGTATCTAGAAGGGGGGGGGGGGTGAATAGATACTTGAATTTTAAGATGAGTTTTTAAAAAATAGTTTGAAACATAGTGAAAGCTACTAGGATACACTCGTCTAAAAATGATCCTTTATTGAAAAGATCGGATATGCGTAAAACCGAATGGAATGGGTCAATGAGAATTATTAACACTTAATTCAATGATAATTGATCACTTATACTCTTTAACTGTTTTCAATTACTTCCAATGAGTTATTGAGAAGAAAACTCACAAATTTGCACTTTTGGACATTTATCGAACACGACGTGCGTAATCACACCAAGTCCAATCTATCTTAATTTGTAGTGTTAAAACCAATTATAGCGATCAAAGTGATTAATATAGTCCTTATCAATAGTTATATTGCTCTACAAATCCAGACACTTGGAACCACAAGTGAAAATTCACATATTATATTTAATAAATGGTAAAAGACGAGAAAGAAAAATGACACGCGATTTGTTTAGGCAGTTCCCCCTTGTCGTCCTCACGTGGGGTACGTCTGCCCCTAATTCTAGAATTTAGAACTAGGATAATTTCTATTATGATTGCAAAGTTGATACAAGGGATAGAAAATAGTCACCACAATTCAAACCCAATATGTTGAATTGAAAACTAAGCTCTTCTCTTCCCTTGATTCGATTTGAACTAAGTATGTCACCAATCTTCGATAAACCTCTGGTTGTAGCTACCTTATTGAGAACCCAAATCATTTCTCAAACCCTCTGCTCGGCTGATTTGATTGCAAGATGATGACCCCAATTCTTCCTTTAAAATCCTCCAGTTGTAGCTACCTTGTCGGGTGAACCCATAGTTCGTCAATCCCTTAAGCACGATTGAATTTGATGAAGCAAAGAATTGTCAAAAAACCCCAAATCCCAATGATCTTGGAGGAAAAAACCCTCTGATTTTATTCAAGAAAAACCTAAAATTACTCAACCCGAACAAGATCACAATCTTCTACTTTAGACATTATCAACATATTCTCTGTACCTTGATACAAAAATTATTATGTGTAGTTGTCAATGGATGAGTGAGAAGTTGAAGATGATGAGTACCTTGTGAATCTATTTCACTTTTCTTGTTAAAAAACCAAATGATAAAACCTTACAAGATTATATATGTTATCTCAAGTGAAAACCCAAACTATCAAGCTGAAAAACAGATTTAACGAGTGAACGGTCGACCTATGCAGAAGGGTGACTTGACCTGAGCAATCCCGAAAGTGCTATATAACAATGTGCACGATCCATGCATCGACCTATGCAAAAGGGTGACTCAACCAGAGCATTCCCAAAAGTGCCATATGAAAATGTGCACGATCCATGCGTCGACCTATGCAGAAGGGTGACTCGACCTGAGCATTCCCAAAAGTGCCATATGACAATGTGCATGATCCATGAGTCGACCTATGCATAAGGGTGACTTGACCTAATCATTCCCGAAAGTGCCACATGATAAAGTGCACGATCCATGCGTTGACCGCTCCAGGGCTATGCATCGATGCATAGTTCCTAAACATTACTCACATGAGGAGTCGACCACAAAGTCGATGTGAGTAAACCCGAGACATCCCAAAGGACTAACTTTTAATTATGCGCGAATTGAAGCTTTCTTTGAGTCGACACAAAGCATATAAATTTCCAAAAATACCAGTTCTTGAATACTTTTCATACTACCTTGTCCACCATATCATCTAGAAACATTTTCAACATGTAGTGGAAAATTTTGACATCATTGTAACCCTTATTGAAGGCAGCTTTCCCTCACAAAGCTAACATGACCCAGACGTCGATGCCAGACCCAGTGCTCTTCTTGAACAGTCAGAAGACATTTTACATTTTGGTTTTCCAAATATGATAATCTTATTTTGTAAATATTGTTCTTCCTCTTGACATTGAACAGGACCGAGCCATCCTTCAAGTTAACAACTTTACATGATGCTTAATTAAAGATGATGTCATAACCATTGTCACTAAGTTGACTGATTACCAATAAGTTATGCATCAAACCCTCCACTAAAAGAACATTTTTAATATAAGGAAATTTACCTTTACCAATTATTCTAGAGCCAATGATCTTTCCTTTATGATTGCCTTTGAAACCAACAATGCCTCCAAACATAAGTTCCAAATCTTGGAACATATGCCTTTCACCTGTCATGTGTCACGAGCATCCACTGTCCAGGTACATGACTGGTGTTTCAATGGAACATCAAGGAGATCTTCATTGTAGAATATCTAATCCTTAGTTACCCACTTTCTGGGTATTCTTTTTTTAGAAGTTCCAGAGGTCTTGACCCCTTTGGACTTTCGTGCAATAGAATAATCTTGTGAAATTTGTGCATGATACTTTGGTTTAAAATTTTTCTTATGTGTCTGCGTTCGTGCTATAGAAGTATCATAACCTTATTGTTCTAGACATTTCAAATTTGTGCCAGGAAGCACGAAAATGTTCGAAAAGAGGTTTTGGTTTAATATTCCTAGTCTCATCAATTTTCTTTGATGGTCCTAAATACCCTAAGCCCGTGCTTCAATTTCTACTAACACCATAGATCATTGAAGCTATTTTTCTTCTATCTATGCTTTTAGCAAGAAAGTGTTGAAAAGCTCTATCATATCTGATTACTTCGTCAGTAACAGATGTTTTAGAGAAAATCTCTTCTTCTAATATAGACAATTTTCTTTTTAGAGCAATGTTTGATTTTTGAAAAAAAAAAAAATTTTCATTTAAGTCCGAAATCTTTTGCCCATCCATAGTAGTGTTGTCAAAAGTAGATACAAAACTCTTTTTCAAGATTTTGTGTTTACTTAGAAAATATTGATACATTTTCATTAATTAAGATAAACCAATTTCAAGTTTAGAACGAGATAAATAAGAATGTACCTCTTTATCTTCGTCAGAGTCTCGTAGATAATTATCAGTTTGTCTTTTGATACTGCTACTCCCTTTCTCGTCCTGTCCATGAATGCCATGTTTGCATGTTCTTCATCAGAATCTTCATCTTCTGATTCTAATTCATCCCATGTTTACATGAGACCCTTTTTAGGTTTGTAAGCCTTTTTAGGCTTCTTGTCTTTCTTGAGCTTTGGATAGTAATTTTTGTAATGTCCAGGCTCTTTACACTTAAAGCAAGTAACTTCTTTTACAAAAGCATTTCTTTGACTAGAAGTGGATTCACCTCTTCCATATGTCCTTCTTTGACCTCTGAACTTGCTTTGTCTTTGCTTCTAGATTTGACTTACTCTTCTGGATATCAAAGAGAGTTCATCATCATCTGAATCTTTTTCAGATTCTTTTGATTCTTCCTTAGCTTGATAGGCCTTGGTTTTCCCATAAGTAGACTTTAGAGAAACTGGTTTTACCCTATTCTGAGGTTCATCTTGTTCCAGCTCTATTTCATGACTTCTTAAAGAGATAATCAACTCCTCAAGAGAGGTTTTTTTCGGATCCTTTTCCAATTTTAAAGCAGTTACCATTGATCTCCATTTAACATGAATACTTATGACAATCTTTTTTCGTAACCTTAAGTCCCGCCACAAGAGTCTCTAATCTTGAAAACATTGTTTCCACATGTTCGCTGTCTTCCATCTTGACGGTTTCATACTTTTGAATTAAGGCCATATCCTTTGTTTATTTTACTTGTGTGTTTCCTTCATGTGTCAGCTGAAGAGAATCAAAAATAGACTTTGCAGTCTCTCTATCTGTGATTTTCTCATATTCATTATATGAGATAACACTAAGAAGAATGATTCTTGCTTTATAGTGATTTCTGCATACTTTCTTCTGTAATTCCATCATTTCACATCTTGCAATCTTAAGACCTTTATCATCTACTGGGTGAGTGTATCCATCAACTACCAAGTCCCATAGATCCAAGTCATATGCTAGAAAGTAACTTTCTATTCTATCCTTCCAATAGTCAAATTTCTCCTCATCAAACATTGGGGGTTTTGAACTATAGTGATCTCTGTCATAATCCTTGTTATCAATAGTGGAAGTAGATGTATCCATTGGTTTTTCACACACATTATATCAATACTAGACACTGTTAAGTGTTGATAAAAAATCAAACTTTTTATCTCCTCAGAACCGGAGCTTTGAACACAAGAAAGGGGGGTTTGAATTGTATTTTTAAAAACAAAACTATTCTTTTAAAAATATTCCCCTTTAAGTTAAAAATTCTTTTTCCTTCACTCTTGATAATAAAAATAAGTAAGAACAGGAAGTAAAGAACAATGTATGTTTATACTAGTTCAGTTTAAAATTATCAAGTTAGTCTAGTCCACCTGCCAAGGTGATTTCGCCTCACTCAATCGAGGACTTAATTCACTATAACCAAATTAATTACAATTTGCACAAGCTACTTGCAAGTGACTAACAACCTCTAAGACTCGCAAGCCCTAGAATTCTTAAGGATTCAGTCCTACCTGGTCCCTTAAGGAATATCAAACAATAACCAATCTGATTATTATAATGCACAAGGTACCCGAAAGTGACTAACAACTTCTAAAACTCATAAGCTCTAGACTTCTTAAGAATACAGACCTACCCGGTCCCTTAAGGAAAATCAAACAACTGTTTGAATACAAGCTTTGTTTACAATAATTTTGATTATAAAAATCTGAATATGTAAACTATTTTATAAACAGTGACTTAAGAATGTGAAATATATGAACAACATTTGCGCGTGAATATTCAGTGAATTGGAAGCTTTATCTCTTAGTCTTCAAGCCTTTATATAGCCAATACAATTATATATCTATTTAGGGATACTCTTTGGATTTCTAGAAACATTGGAAGCTTGAACAGTAACATCGGGGACAAGATCGTGCGACGCGCCCGTCCTTTCATGGCAGTGGAATGAAGCATTAATTGTACCATGTAATTTTTAATACCATGTTAACGTTATATTCTTTCCTTCTGCACTTCAGATGATTCTGCGAGCATGAGTTTAGAAGCGAGAATATACCATCAAGTCATCAGAACTTCAAGTCTTTCGAGTCTTCTGAACTGCTTCTTCAGAGTCTTTAACACTTGTTTGTGAGAACCTTTTCTTGGAACCTTGGGTATTTATAACTTCAAGTATTTAGAATATTTAGAACTTCTGTCTTTAGAGTCTTCAGCACTTGGTCCCTAGAACCCTTATCTTTAGAACCTTATTATTAAAAACACAAGTCTTCAGCATCTAGACTTCAGTAGAAACTTTGTCTTCAGATCTTCTAACTTTGTTTCTTTGGAACACATTGTCTTTAGAAGCTTGAGTCTTCAACATCTGGACGTAAGTAACAACTTCTCTCTTCAGATCTTCTAACTGGTTTCTTTAGACAAATATCAGGGCTTACACTTCAGAATGTTCTGGAGTGTCTTTGTACTGTTCAACAGAACTTTATGGCGTAAAAGCGGAATCAATTCTCTTCTAATGTTTTGGCCAGCCATCCATCAGAAGAAGAACTTGTCTGCTCTGTTCGACACACATGGAGCACACAACCAGGAAACATCCCTAATGCATATGCCTGTAATATCTGCCTTGCTCAGAGCAATGACTAGGTACAATCATGACTGTGCGTTTTGACTAAGTCCTAGTAGTTACCTTTTTTTTAGGAACCTAGTATATAGGCCCATAAATAGGAACCAATGGCCAAGCGTCGGGGGCACTATATAAATCCAATAATCACTCTAAAAAACCTAATCTATTTCTTGTATCTCTTTGCACTCTTTATTACTTGAGCATCAGAGTGCCTTGCAGGTACACCCTCTTCTCTCCTCAAATTCCAGCCAAGAGGACATCATCTTCTTGGCCCACTTCATGCTCTGATCAACCGGAAAGATCACAAAATGATCCTGTTTTCTATAATATTCTTATCTTATATTTTTATATAACAAAACTCTAGGTTTTCCTTTTTTTAAATGGAAAACAATCCCTTTTTGCTAAAAACAACCTAAAAAACTCAAAGTGTAAAAATAAACACATCCTAAATTATTTTTGTTTCAATTTTTTTAATAAAAAAAGAGATTGGAAATAATCAAAAACGATAAAAAAGAGACACCTAATTAATAGAAAAAGGGAACTAAACACAGTAAAATAAAATACATGTCACAAAGTTTAATAAAAAAGATTGCAAATGACCAAAATAAAAAATAAAACTAAAATAGAATTACTTGGCTGAACAGACACTAACAGATAAGAAAAAGACTGCAAACTGTTAATTTTCAGCATAGTGTCGAATATCTTTTAACAGTCTGCCTGTAGAACCGAAATATTAATATTATTGAAATATGATCAAATTGGTGTAAAGAGATAAAAATGCATGAAGAGAGATATCATGGATTTTTTAACACTAAAATAACGCAAATGTATATATAAGTTGACTTTTGGTCAACCTAAATGCTTGAATGACCGACTAATGATGTAAATATGATCAATGAATGACTCTGGGAAAAAATTGGGGTATGATAGTATTTCTATGGGTTTGCCTCTCAAGAAGTGCTTTTTAACGTCCATAGCTCGACGACTTACCATTCTATCCTTCTAGACGAACATCTTCTACCAGGCTAATTCCTTGTCCTTAGTAGTAAGGCTTCAATCTCTAGCCGTTACCCTTGAGAGTGTCCCCATTTTTATCATTCCTCAATTCTATTGCTCCATGAGGGAACACTTCTAGGAAACAACCTCAACCTAGAATTAAACAGCAAAACCATTTTTCCTTCCAAAAATTATTTTCTATGAATCTTTTGATCATGCCATTTTTTGGTTTGTTCTTTGTAAATTTGGGCATTCTAATAAGGTTGATTTCTAAATTCTTATTACTCATGAATTTGAATAATGCGAGATTCACCAGTTTTTGTAAGAACATAGTTCAAGAATTTTGAAGCCCAAAATGTTTTGTGCTCTAAATCAAGTAGTAAATGACATGCTTTTCCATAAACTAACTCATAAAGGGAAATACCAATAGGGGTTTTGAAATCCGTTATGTATGCCCATAGTGCATCCTCCAATTTAGTTGCCCAGCCTTTTCGAGAAGCATTGTCAGTCTTTTCAAGAATTTTCTTGATTTGCCTATTCAAAACTTCGACTTTCCCACTTGTTTGAGGATGATACATAGTTGAAATCTTATGCTTCACATTATACTTCTTAAACATGTCTTCATCAGCTTATTCAAGAAATGGGTCCCTTCACCACTGATCAATGATCTTGGCACCCCCGAACCTTGAGAATATATAGTTTCTCAGAAAATTCGCCACCACTTTGGCATCATTGGTTGGTAATGCTACATCTTTTACCCATTTTTAGACATAATATACTGCAACCAAGAGGTAATTATTTCCAAAATATGGTGGAAATTGTCCCATGAAATCTATTCCAAGACATCAAAAAGTTCTACTCCCAACATGGCATTTGGGGGCATTTGATTCCTCTTTGGGATATTACGTATTCGTTGACACCTGTCATATTCCTTCACTATAAAGTGAGCATTTTTAAATAGTGTTGGCCATTAAAATCATGTTTGAAGAATCTTTGTTGTTGTTCTATCTCTACTAAAATGTCCTTCATACTCTGAGTGTGACATTCCTTGAGGACGCCTTTTTGTTCTTCTTCTGGAACACACCTTCAGATTAACCCATCTACCCCTCCCCCCTTTTTTAAAGGAATGGAACGTCCCACTGATACAACCTGCAATCAAGCAAAAAAAATTTCTTTTTGTTATAATCAAAGTCATCAGGAATAATGCCGATGTTGTACCACAATTTTTTCACATAAAATCCCTTCATCATACCATATTGATTTAATAAAAATAAGATCACATTGGGCTTTTAGTTCTCCTCTCGATCTTTAGCTTTGCTCTTTGAGGAATTACCAAGCACCTTGACTTGTTTTTCTTTTGTGATTATGCATGTGTTGTTTTGACTATCCTTTTAATTAATAAAATGCAATGTTTGTTTGTCTTACTTGTTAATAATGTAGGTAAAGGCAATGTGGCTTAGCAAGTTGATCCATGGGTCCATGAGTTTATTTCCATGCCCTAGTCAATAAAGTTTTAGAAGTTCAAACCTCACCATTGGAATTGTTTTGGAATAAATGGCATGGCAAGGTTATTTTGTTTCACCACATTTCAAAGTTATCAAGATTGATTCAAAAGTACAAGGGGTTGATTGAAGAAGTGGTCATGGTTGGACAAGGCCTTGTTCCCATTGGTCACAAGTGCATATTTCTATGAATTATAAAGATATGCAAGTGGTTTTGGTTGCTATGTGTTCTCATTACCATCCTCAACAACTTCTATTTACAAAGCAAAAGAGTTGGTACAAGAAGGTTATTAAAAATTGTCAAAGTTCCTCAAAGCATTTTCTTGATCTAGGAGCTAGGTTTTGAACTTCAAAGAAGTATATCTTGCTCATATTTTGGTATTTTTGAATGATTCTAAATACATCCCTCTCTTCAAAGGGTTATTAACAAATTACTTCAAAAGTTTCAAGGAGTTTTAATGTGAAAGAAACTTGATGATGAAGAAAGATTACAAGTCTTCTAGATGAACCACCAATTTCTCATGTGTGACTTCAATTGATCATAACTTGGTCAATTTTTATCACCTTGAGCCCACTCTTTTTCCAAAATGATCTTGAGGATGATAAAATGGATGGAATATGCCATAAGGATACAAAAGATTATAATGTCATTTCATGATTTTTTTTCCAACTTCAACAATTCATAACAATCTCGATTTTTTTTATATTTTAAATGGTTCAAGTTTCAAAATGTCATTCAAGAGGTCTATTTCATGAAATCTTTTTTGGTCAAGTGCAAATTCCAAGTGGAAGTACATGTTTGGATGCAAAACATTATAGGTCACTTTTGAAGAAAAACTTGAAATATTTCTAAGTATGGAAAGTCATCTTCTTTTTCCCAACTTTGACTCATTACAACTTTTAGCTCAAACATCCATTTGATTCCATTCTTTTCCCATTGCAAAGCTTGCAACCTCATTTATCTAAAGCATCAAGAATCATGCCCTAAGAACCCTTGATTTGAGAATGCCATTGATTTAAACTTGGTAACTTGAAACTGAAGTTTCTTCATAAGTCAGAATTTGAAATTCATGTTTTGGCTTCCAAACATAAAATTAGCACGCGTTTGTGATCTAAACATGTTTAACCAACTTGTTAAAGTGGATTAGAGCCTTAAAACGCATGGTTTGGATGAGTTTTGATGCTAAATAGATCACACATTACTCTAGTATCGGGTTCACACGATTTCCCTCCAAACATCATCATTTCACACGCTTGAACATTCCATTTGATTACCTATAAATAGAGGGTCATCCCTCATTCATTTCCTCAAGCTTGAACAACCAGAATCACCCTGCCAAACTTGCTCCATATCTCATTTTTCGGTATCTTTGAAATCAGTTGTCAAGCCTTTTTCAATCCAATTTTTCTATCAATTCACTTGCTTTTATCTGGAAACACGTGTTGACCATGAAATTAAAAATCCCTTTTCAAAACTTCTCTTCCAAATTGCTTGAGATATAGTTTATATAAATTTGTCGTGAAGGTGTGGTTGTCTTCGTCTAGAAGAGACGAAGCAAATGGCATAGGTTTGAGCTTCTTATTTTACAGTTTGGGAGACCTGCAATTCACGTTGGCTGGAGGTTGAAGATGACCAACGTGTCATCTTCCAACCAATGATGGCTTTCCACTTGTTTTTTTTTTGAAAACCTGATTTTAAATTTGATTCAGTGCTTTATTCACTAATGACCATGATATGCACAACGCGCCAGATCCCTTGGATTTGATTACTAACGCGTTTTGACTCTCATCCAATGGTCCACATATTTTTGACTTTATTTTTTATTCCTCATTTTTATATTTAATTGTTTTAAACTTCAAAAAATCATTTTAAGTCCAAAAAATCTGAAAAAATTATGAAAAATATTTCTGATTTTTCCCTTTCTGATTTTTTCTCACAATTTTATTATGTTTTGATATTTTTTTATAAATTTTCACTTTATTTGATTTGATTTAAATGTTTAAAATTACTTTTATGCATTTTTTAATTCTAAAAAAAATATGGAATGATTCAATGGCATTGTGACAAATATTGGTGACCTCAATTATTTTTTATTTCTGACTTTGTTATTTTTTATTATTTTTGGTTTATTTTACTCATTTCTTTTAATTTTAAAAATAGTTTCTGACTCTTACAAATTACCAAAAATTTTATAAAAATATTTGAGATCATTTCTGATTTTTCTATGGTTTTACTTAATATTTCTTGATTAGTTTGAACATAGTTGATATTTTTCTTTTTTTATTTCTATTTTAAAACTTTTCTAAAACTTTTTTAATGTATATATTAAATGCAATATTATTTTGTGATTATTTTCTGGATGAACTTGGGTTGAATTTTTTATCACGAACTTTATTAACATCATTGGATCCATGGTGTTGAGTCCAACTCCATAAAAATGGATGAATGATTTTAATAATAATTTGATTAAATTTTAATTCAAATGTGGTTTGTATATTATTTCCTACCCCCTCTTCATCTCATCCCTTTCTTATTGCACGAAGTGTTATTGGAGCATTATCTTTATATCATGTCTCAAAACAAATGGTGCATAAATTGCTATTGATCGACCTCAAAATAAGTGCGACTTCTATATAAGTCCACTTACGATTGCTTAACATAGTGCTAAATTTTGTCTCGATTCAAATGAATTATCATTCGTGTCCCAAACCTATGTTTGTATGCCCAAGTATGTTAATTTGATCTCTTTGATCTAATAACCTTGAGATTCATTGTGTGGAGGCTTTGGTTCTACCAATCCTCTAATGGATCTACAACACTTTTGGTCAACACGGATCACTTAAACATTTTTGATCATTAAATGGTACTTTTGAGGATTCCAAATGGATGATATACTTGACAAAAAGCAAATGCAACTTGTTGTGTGGAGGCTTTGGTTCTACTAATCCTCTAATGAGTTCCAAACGCAAGTTTCAAGATGGTCATCCTGTTGCACCCCGAAATTTACCCTCTTGATCTAAGCTTATGTTTCATCAATATCATATTGCATTGCATTCATACATTGTGATGGGATCAAAGTACTTTGGTTATCCAGTCTTCCTCAAGCTTTGAAGATTGATTGCATTGACAAGATGCTCAAGTAGAACCTTATTATCTAAATCTCTGGATCTTTCAAGCTCAGAAGTTATTGCATATCTCAAGGGTCTTTCTTGATCAAGGCTATTGATCAATGTACAAGTCTTGATTTGGAAGCTACAACATCTCATTGGTATTTGGAAGGACTTAGTACAAGAAATTGGCTAGGATGCCTAGAAGATTTGAAGTTTTGAAGATGGTTCATCAGTCTCTTAAGATGTTAACCAAAATTAGGGTTTGGTCCAAGTTGAAGTAATTGGGGTCTAGATGATCCAATTCATGAAGCATCATTATCTTATTATCATTAGAATCAAATTTGAGCAAAGAGTCTCTAAAGATGCCCAATGGAATTAGGGTTTTGAAGCTTGATCAACTATCTCCTAGCACATGGCACAAAACTAGGGTTTTGGATTTAATCAGGATTTCTATGACTTTTTCACCCAAAATTGTTTCCATGTTTCACCACATGTTATTAAGAATTTAGGATTGAAATATTGAGGTTCAATTTGGATTGGAAATGGTTCAATTGATCAAAAGGGGCAAATTGGTCATTTTGACCAAAGTCAATAAAATCAGGAGTTGACCAAGTAGACTTTTGGTCAACCATCGATTCAAGCATCCTCTTTTCATATTCCATACTCAAATTCATCTTTGAATCATGAGAAATGTTGAATTTGAGTGCAACTTGTTCAAGTAACTTAAAATTTGAAAAAATGCTAAGTGCCAAAATGACTTCTCTTGGGCAAGCCACGCGCGTAATTTCCTCAAACACTTGGCAGGCCATTTTGTGGAATTAATTTCTTGTGACACAAGCCTCAATTTGAAAAATTAAAAAGATAATTTTATAGTCTCCCATGAGAGCTTCCCATTGAACTTTGAACCATTCAATTTGGCCAATAATTGAGTGAGTTGTGATGCTTCATAGTTGGTATCTCAAAGCTGGATTCATGCACACCATGCATGCCCATGCACGCGCACGGACCAGGCAAGCCAAATTGCATTTTTGCCTCAAGTTTGCAACATCATTTCTCCATCAAGTCAGCATCAATTTGTAAAATTCAAAGCCCTATGATGTTCTATATTTTGAGAGCTCTTGAAAGGCCCCTCAAGCATCCAAAACGCACGAAGGAATTTCAAATGGCCTAGGCATAAAGTCAGCTAGCCAGGTTTTAGGAAAACCATGCCCATGTTGCATATTTTTGCACAACTTCAGTTTTGATTGGTGTCAACGCAGCCAACTCACTAAGTGCACATGCTTTGCTCAAAATTCCACTCAACGTGACATCACCAAAACGACTTCTAGGTTGGGCATAAGTAGAAACAAAACGCATCACCATTTGGACAATCTTCATTTTTCTATTTTTTGCAAACTCTGCTTCTAACGGCCTTGAGCTTTTCAAAGACCCTTCTACCCTCAGTAGTCACTCTATAAAAGCCATATTTCACACCCTTTCAAGGCACGCATTCATTCTCTCAAAAAAATCAGAAACTGCAATCTCTCTATAAAAAAATTTCTGCTTCAAAGCTCCTTTCTTCTCCATTCCAGAGCTGGATTCATGACCATTTTCACTTCATTGGAGAATTAGAAGCAAGGGACAAGAGTTTTCGCTTTATTTCAGAGGCCATAGTTGAGTTTATTTCTCGACTAGAAAGGTAATTTTCAAATCTGGATTCTCAATAATATTGCTTATTTCATGTGATTTAAAGCTTGTAATCATGTTCATAGATGGCCAGATCTTACATTTGATGTATAAACTTGTTTGATTTTGAAGCATATGCGATTTGGTAAACTTCTGGTTTTTTCATGATTTAATGATTTTCTCAATTTTCTTGCTCGGATTTCTACTTCCATGGTCAATCATTTTGAATTTCGTAAAAAGCATGATGTAGTTGATAATTTGAACTTTGATTTGCGATTGGTATCGTTAATTTTGGTGGAGAAATAAGGGAGAAAGGTGGACCTGAACATGAGACCTAGAACTGAAAGACGCGCGTTTTGAATTGATCCGGAGGTTGAAGATGATGGCTTGGACAGATCTGATTGGTCCATGTGATTTTTAATGCATTTTTCATATTTTTGATTTTATTTGATTTTCTGATTTTATTTTTGTGATCAAAACATTTTCAAAAATCATGAAAACGTTACCATAGGCTAGTAATAATTTCTAGTATTTGTCATATTTTTTCTGATATTTTTTAAAATGATTTGATTAGTTTAAAATATTCATAGGTTTAATTAATTGATTGTTCAAAGTTTATTTTTATTTTAATAGTTCCCTTGATCTAAAAAATTCACAAAAATTATTTTGAACTCATAAAATAATGTAAAGATTGACTCTGATTTTGGTTTATCATTTTTTTTTTCTATTTTTGATTATAAATTTAATTTCAAAGGTTATTTGTAATATTTGTTTGTTTGATTTTTAATTTAATACTTCCATTGATTCAAAAATTCTCAAACAAAATCATGCAAGCTTGTTTTTAATCATAGAATCTGAATATATTTTTATTTTGACCTTTTTGTGATTTTTGGCTAGGGTTTGCATTTTTGCCCTTAAATATTGGTTTAATTGTTAATTGTTTGTATTTTTTTTATTTTTAATATTTCCTTAAATTCAAAAAATTCAAAAAAAATCAAGGATGCATGTTTTTAATTCTAATATTTGAATATATTTTTGGTTGGATGTTTTTTCTAATTTTTTACTAGAATTTCATTTTTGAGATGTGAATATTTGTTAATTGACTAATTGTTTGAATTTAATTTCATTTTTGACTTTTCCTTAATTCAAAAAAATGTGAAAAAATATGTATTCTGACATTTAGGGTTTCTTTTCAATTTGAATTATCTTGGTTTGAATTGCTTGAATTTTGATCTTACTTAATCAATATTTAAGATTAAAAGTCAAAATTTAGGGTTTTGTTGCTTATGGTGCAAGTTTCATTCTCAAAACCACTATGCACTGGATTTTCAGTAGAATTCAAGTCATGATTAGGGTTCATGAATGTGTTGAGGATCTGAAAACCATTTTTCTTGAATTATTTGACTTGGTTTGACATTTTTCCACAAATTATTTTGAAAACTTGTCTTGTGCGGTAGTTTTGCCAACTAGTCTTGAACTTTGGGCATCATTGGATCCCCTCCTCAATCATTAATGAACTTAAGGCTTGCTTTCTGACTTCTACACACTTCAAAGATTCTAATAAGTTTTTGGTTTGGTTTATTGATCCTTGTTTCTATTTTTGATGTATTTTTTAAAGTGAAGGTACCCAATTAAGGTTGCATGCTTTATTGCAATTTGTTTGATGGGCAATGAGCTTGAGTGAGGCCTATAATTGGGCACCTAATGACCATGTTGCATATGTTTATTCAAAATAAACTCAAGCCATTTAACTTAATGCCCCATGTTTGAATGCTTGAACCTTCTAATGCATTGTGTGGGATTCATCTTCTATCGTGCTTGTGAGTTGTGGTTGAATTAATTGTACATGATTGAAATGTGTTTGCCCCTGACCTCCAGGGTCTTTGATTGTATTATTCTCAAGCTCCTATGATCCTTAATAGATATTAAATTGTCAACTCAATATGGTGATAGAAAGGAGCAATATTCCACTAATTCTTTTGACCAAATTGTGCATGTGCCTGTTTCATTTTGTCTATCATACCTAATGCTTTGATAATTGTCATCATGTTTTCCTTAATAGATATTAACTTTGTTGTTGAATGTGCGAGGTACTTTGAGAAAAGTTTTCCAGTTTGGAATTGAGGCTATTGTGTTTCATTTTATTTGTGGAACACAATTTATTATATTGGCACCATTCTTGTGCTTGTCATGTTTGATGGTTTATGCAGGATATATATATGATTGTGAATGCTATACATTTACCATGGGTTTTATTCATATCTGATAAATTACTTACATCCTGATGGTGTAATTTCTGACTCGATTTGTCTACTGATGCCCTCTTGCTTGAAGTTCTCTGGGTTTCTTTTATTCTTGCTCAGTTGCTACGGATAGTTATCCGTTTGGTATTGGAGTATTTCCTTTCTTCCATCTTAATTTTGCATAGTTCTCTGATTGCATGATGGGACCTCTGTTTCTGATATATGTCAGGAGGCCCTCTGGTTTTTGTCTGATGCATGCGTTGTGTTTGCTTTTGATCAATGAGTCACTCAATTTAGAAATTGAGATCACGACTTCGCTCTCATTGCATGTTCCCTATAGGATTTTTATTGCTTTTCTTCTTTAATTGTTGATCGATGAGTCACTCAATTTAGGAATTGAGATCTCGACTTCGCTCTCATTGCATGTTCCCTATAGGATGTTTATTTCTTTTCTTCTTTAATTGTTGATCTATGAGTCACTCAATTTAGAAATTGAGATCACGACTTCTCTCTCATTGCATGTTCCCTATAGGATAGTTCTGTTAAGCTTCCTTTAACATGTTAATTAAGGTAGGGTTTTCCTTTATCCTCAACTTTAGGGTCAACCACTGTGTGATAACACTAGGGATAGTACTAGGCTAGTTTTCCTTAGTTGTTTTTCCTTTCTATGCATTCTGCATCTTAAAACAAAAATTATTTTCTTGGCAAATCATAAAGCACCTCTAATGAACTCGAACCCTTCTTCAAGGTAAAAGATACAAACTAATCCTATTTGTTTATGTGCCTCTTGGCTTTTCTTTTAAACCTGGTTTACCGATGGTTCACCATCGCACATTTGTTTGAAGCCGATGTTTCACCATCGCACATGTTTGTTATCCTACTTTGATTCTCAATATCATTGTTAGGTGTGATGTTTTGTAATCCGATTTATTGATGTTTCGCCATCTTTACCATGATGTCTTTGTTACCTTTTAGCCGATGTTTCGCCATCACACATTTGTTTGAAGTTGATGTTTCGCCATCACACATGTTTATTATCCTACTTTGATTCTCAATATCATTGTTAGGTGTGATGTTTCATCATCCAATTTATTGATGTTTCACCATCTTTTCCATGATATCATTGTTACCTTTTAGCCGATGTTTCACCATCGCACACTTGTTTGAAGCCGATGTTTCGCCATCGCACATGCTTGTTATCCTACTTTGATTCTCAATATCATTGTTAGGTGTGATGTTTTGTCATCCAATTTATTGATGTTTCGCCATCTTTGCCATGATATCTTTGTTACCTTTTAGCCGATGTTTCGCCGTTGCACATTAGTTTGAAGCTAATGTTTTTCCATCGCACATGTTTGTTATCCTTCTTTGACTCTCAATGTCATTGTTAGGTGAGTTGTTTTATCATTTGATGTTTCGCCGTCTTTGACATGTTACTTTGCCATTATTTAGTCGATGTTTTACCATCTCATTTGTTTATTGCTTTATTTGATGTTTCGCCATCTTGATTGTTTTTTCTATCTTAATTAAAAAACACAAACCAACCAAAATATATAAGCCGAACTACGGCTGCTCTGATTACTTAAAAGGGATACGTAGGCATTGGGGTAGGGCCCGATCGAGCATAACTTTTATTTTCCCTATATTATTTTCTTTTTCTTTCGCATGCATTCCCTTTTCAGTTTTAAGCCATAGACATAGGATTTGACCACACCCATTAGATTAGACAACAAGAGTGGATACCGTAGAGTACTACGGGCGTGTGGGGTTCTAATACCTTCCCCTCGTGTAACAGACTCCCTTACCCGATCTCTCGGTCGAAAGAACGTGATTTCTCCTTTTCTAGGTTTTCTCGATGTTTACCTTTCCTTTTCGGCGGGATAAAAGACGTTCGGTGGCGACTTCGTTGATGTTTCATTAACATCCAGATGACAAGTTTCGGCCGCGTAATTTCACATCCAACTAACCACTAATTATTACATTCCATACCATTTTTATTTTTCTCACTTGAGAATTTATATTCTTGCTATTTTTATTTTGCTCACTTTATCTTTTCTTTCCTATTTCAAGACACCTAATAATCAACATGAACCCTAAAAAACTCTTTAATGATACTTGGACTATTTTGTTATTGTCTTTGGCATTGTGGAGTATTGGACTTGTTGGACATAGGATTAGAAAACCTTGGCCTATGATGGATACCTTCTGACCTTAATTAATATTTTGTCTGAAGTTCATGAGGTTTATCTCAAGACATTGGGTTGTTTGTTTATTTTGTGTGCAGGTTGTTATGATTACATAATTTGTTCGTAATCTGGAATTCACCCGTATACAACCGTTACTCTGCCCAATTTTTGTGAAGACTTAATACATTTGAAGTTTGGTTATCTCAAGAGGTCTAGTATCTTTGCTTGTTTGGTTTCAATCCAAGGAATGGGAATCGTATCCTGACTCATAATGTTAAGTATTGGCTTCTTGTTGGTTAGATGGTTCTTATCCCTAGCTTTTACCTTAGGCCTTAGGATAGTCTCTTCTTCTCCTCCCATCTTTTTTAGTTTCAAAAATATCCTCCCTCCTTTTGAAAACCATTCTTGTTTTTAAACTTGAACCACTTTCATAATAAACTTGGACTTATGTCCATGCATTTGAAAACCATTTTTTATAAATAAACTCCAATCAACTTAATAATACCTTGACATTTTTTGTGAGAAGACTAAAAGTCAATCTATCTCATTTCAAACCATTTTTCCACTTTGGATTTTTATTCTAAAACCTTTCACAAAAGGTTAGTGAGGCATTGTTGATTTTAAAATCCAAGCCATATCCTCCACTTTGAGATGATGCAAATTCTCCTTTCTCATGATTGTGGGTAGCAAGTATGTTTTCCACACGGACAATGACAATGATGTCTTATCTCATAAAATTAATTAACACACTTGTGTTGTTTTAAAATTTTCAAAAGAGGAACTACGTGTACCCTGATCCCCTATTGCATGAAAGGTGGTACGTAGGCACTAAAGGTTCTCAATCGCGGCGGGTGCAAAAATCATAAAAAAATATATATATTTCTTTTATCACCTCCACCATCTATTTTACACACAACATCTTTATAGCCAAAATATACATATTTTTCAAAGAGGTTCCTGCGAAATACCGTAGATGTTTAGGGTGCTAATACCTTCCCTTTGCATAATCAACCCGCTTACCTAGAATCTTTCCCCCTCTTTTTAAGTTATTTGCTCTTTTCCCATTCCTTTGGAAACCATAAAGCGCGATGACGATTTTTATTATGATGTGTATAAGTCTAGTCAATCCAATGGCTTAGTCTTAAACATTTCTACCACTACAAAAAAATGGCGACTTCACTGGGGAAAGATTGACCTCTTGTTGGTCCATCCCTTAGTGGGTTAAACCTATCTTTGTTTATATCTGTATATGTGCTTTTGTTGTTTATGTGTTATATGTAATATATATGTTTGTTTGGATTTTCTTGGTTTTCAGGGTGCTTGGTGATTACTTATAAGTCCTATACTCGGACTTGGGCAAACTTTAAGATATGACGGACGGTATAGTCATGTTAACTTTGAGGGAGTAATCCCAAAAAATGAGGCATGAGATACCCCACTCAGTTGAGGCCCTTTTGACTGTAGTGTCATTTTTCTAGTAATTGGGAAGACGTACTGCTTTCGACCTGGGAGCCTGCTGAAGCTGAGGACCGTAGAATACCTAACCCATCTTAGCCTTTTAGGTGTAGTGCGGAAGTTATGATAGAGTAATCCAGAAATAGTTGTCACGCGATACTACGCTCGGACGAGTTTTTTTTAGTATATTACTAACTACCGAGTTAATCGGCAAGTTGGTAATATCCGAAGGAAGGATGTAGACTCTAGGAACATCTAGAACCTTGTTCGAAAGGTGGTAACTTTTAGACCATACCTTATGGGTAGTACCTTAGACCTCATGCTCGTGACATTGAACTTATGAACCCTATGATTGTGATCTTGTGTGTGATTGTTGCATCATGTATCCATGCACTCATAAGCATCTTTTGAAGAAATTTCATTTCAAGGGACTTAAAAGTTGACCATTTGTGGATATCTCAGGTACCTTTTGACCATGGATTCCGGAAAAAGAAATACCAAAAAATACAGTTTCAAAGATCCCAAGATAGATGAGTTAATCAGTCTAATTCCTGAGATTGAGTGTTATGTAGATTTTCGGAAGAAGTATGGATCCATAATTTCTCTCATGAAGCTTAGGATGAAGGAGGGTATTCTCTCGACCTTGGTCCAGTTCTATGATCCGATGTATGATTGCTTTACTTTCCCCGACTATCAGTTGATGACTTCACTAGAGGAGTATTCTTATTTGTTAGATTTACCTATTATCAATCGTGTTCCTTTTACTGGTTTGGAGGGTGAGCCAAAACCACACAAGATTGCTACTTTGATCCATATGTGGAAGTCAGAGGTTGAAGCCCATTTGACTACTAAAGGAGGGATTAGAGGATTACCAGCTCAATTCTTATTAGATAAAGCTCGTTACTTTGCCAGGATGAATTGTACAGTCGCTTTTGAGGCAATCTTTGCTCTACTTGCTTACGGGTTGTTCTTATTTCCTAATATGGATAAGTTTGTCGACGTTAATGCTATTAGGATCTTCATGATTGGAAACCCAGTTCGTACATTGTTGGGTGATGCTTATTTCTCTATTCATCTTCGGAGTTCTTATCATGGGGGGATGATTGTCTGTTGTACCAGTGGTTTATTTCTCATATGCCTCAGTCTGATGCTTTCTAGGAAGTCAGGAAGGAACCCCGTTGGGCTCCAAAGATCATGGCACTTACTCACTCGGATATTGATTGGTATCATCGGTCTTATCAGGATATAGAGATTGTCGACAGTTGTGGTAATTTCCCCAATATACCTCTTCTTGGTACAAAGGGAGAAATTAACTACAACCTTGTTCTTGCACGACGAAAGCTTGGTTATCCGATGAGGGATAAACCAAATAGTATTCATTCGAGTAGTTTTTTTCTGAAGGAGGAAGAAGACCATAGGGAAGCTAGGGAGCAGATTGCAAAGGCCTGGCATCACATTCATAGGAAGAGTAGGAAAGACATGGGACCTAGGGGTGGTGTTTCTTTGGAGCCTTGTCTTCAGTGGGTCCAAACGAGAGCTATTCAGTTGAAGATGCCATATTCCCAGGAAGCACATATGCCTGACTTATTTATGAAGACTACTCATCCCTTATTGGGTGATCTGGAAGAGCTACAACTTGCTATAGTCAGGATGCAACAAGAATTGGAAGAACAAGTGCCAAACTTTGGAGATTTCCTATAGATCAGACTTGAAGGAGAAAGACGACTTGATTGAGATTCTTGAGAGTCGGGTTGTATAGATGATAGAGAGGCAAAGGGATTTATTTTCATCTAAGCCTCAGTCAGATATTAGTTGCTCACTTCCTGATTCAGGTTATTGGAAGAAGGTCTCCACCAAATATGAGGAAGAAAACCAGAGGTTGAAGGCTTAAATTTCCATATTTACGGGGAAGCGCTAGCGTATAGAGTGACCTCCATCAGTTTTACTTCTTAGGGATTTAGACTTTATTTTCATCTTTTACTTGGGATTATTGAAACTTGTACTCCATTTTGAAGTTATTATAATAAAAAAATTTAGCATTTCGAATGTGTTATTACTTTGATATTTGCAATGTGTCTATAAATCTTTAAGTCCCTTGAAATATTAATCAAATAAATCATGTGCACTGCATATCATGCATCATATTTCACATATTTATTGCATTTGTTATGCATATCCAAATGTGTTACCAAGCTTCTTTACTTTGTTCAGCAAGTTGTCTCACCACTACAATACTCGGGCTAATTTCAGAAAGAAGATGGACAACTTAGAACAAGAGAATCGCGAGCTGCGCGAGGAAGTTTCTGCTCTGAAGGCCGGCATGGCCAATTTTACTGCTCTGATGGAATCTCTGGTGGATGCTTGGAATCAGCCACTGAGTGTTCAACCTCAACAAACAAGGGTTACTACTGAAGCTCCGACTGTTCATGTGTCTGCTACTCCAACTGTTATTCAGAATCGCATGCCTCAAATTTGTCCTCGGGGAATGCCAGAGAACTTTGCGCCTGAATTTTTCAATCTTGGTCCTCAAGATACTCTAGTTGTTCAGACTATTGTTACTCCCGCACCTCCTGTGGTGCATGTTGCTCTTGCGACACCTCCTTCCGTCAATATGGTCCCATTTGCTAATGATGATATGTGTCATCCCTTTCCTCCACCAAGTGAAGAATTGGGTCTCTATGATAGAATGGGTGTTTTTTAAGAGAAGTTTGACAAGATGCAGAGGGAGATGAAGGCCCTTAGGGGAAAGGAATTGTTTGGGCAGAATGTGCATGATTTATGCTTGGTCCCAAATGTTAAGATACCTGCGAAGTTTAATGTCCTGGAATTCGAGAAGTACAAGGGCAACACTTGTCCTCGTGCTCATATTATGATGTATGTAAGAAGAATGTCTACCCATACTTATGATCAGCATCTGCTGATTCAGTTTTTTCAGGATGGTTTGATTGGTGCTACGTTGAAGTGGTATATGAGTTTGGACAATTTTAATATCCATACTTTCAATGATTTGGGAGAAGCGTTTATCCGACAATATAAATACAACATGGACATGGCTCCTGACCATGATCAACTCATGGACATGGTCCAGAAAGACAGGGAATCATTCAAAGAATATGCACAAAGATGGCGTGAGGTAGCCGCCCAAGTGATTCCTCCCATGGAAGATAAGGAGATGACTAAGATTTTCTTGAAAACTCTGGTTGATTTCTACTATGAGAGGATGGTAGCAAGTGCGCCAAGTGACTTTACTGAAATGGTAGGCATGGGTATCAGATTAGAAGAGGCTGTAAGAGAGGGTCGTCTAACAAAAAGTCAAAGTTCCGGAAGTGAGAAGAAGTCATCCTATGGGTTTGCCAAAAAGAAGGAAGGAGATACAAATGTTGTTATGCAATAAAGGAGGGTTAATCCTCCTAGAAGAAATTACCAGCATCATTAGTAAGTCGCCTCAGTTACTCCATTTGTTGGTGCAACTCCAACCACCATTGTTTATCAGAGACCATCCCATCAGAGGAATCAAGGGTATAATCAGAGAAGGGAGACTTATGACCTTATTCATATGAGCTATATATAATTACTCCCTGTGTTAATTCAAAAGAAGTTGGTTCAGACCAGACCACCTCCCGTTGTACCATCACCATTGCCTTGGTATTACAAGGCAGATCAAACATGTGCTTTTCATCAGGGAGCGCCAGGGCACAATGTTGAGAACTGCTATCCTTTGAAAACTGAAGTACAAAATTTGGTGAAGTCTGGTATCTTAACTTTCAAGGATTTGGGCCCTAATGTGAAAGATAATCATCTACCAAAGCATGGAGGAGCAAATGTTGTGAACATGGTGGCCAGTTGTCCAGGCGATTTCTAGATTTTTGATATTAAATTGGTTAGAGGAGATTTAGTGAAAATGCATGCAGACCTCTGTGAATTTAGATACTATACGCATGACCATGCCAGTTGTGTTATTTGCAGTATAGATATACATGGTTGTGACAAGATAAAGGTTGATTTCTAGGAGATGATGGATGAGGGCCTCATCTACATAATCAGGCCTAGGGCAGAATATGAAGAGGAAGTAAACATGGTTTCTAGATGTCCTTGAGAGTTCAGAATCTTTGATGTGGAACATATGAATGAAGATCTTGTACAATTGCATGCTACTTTCTTCCACATGGTTGGTCAGGTAGAACATTAGTATGGATCTTGCTGAATTTGCTGTCCGGACTCCCGAGGATGTTCAATTGTAAATAAAGGTGTCCAGTTATTGTTGGATAATGGAACTATTAAGGTTACAGACCAAAGGGATAATTACCATGAAGTTGGTGTGATTGAGGTTTGTTTGGATGAAGAAGATTCAGATGATGAGTATGCATTTGCAGATGAGTTCTTCTCCTCAGGTGAAGATTTGTTTTCCAGGGATGACTCTGTAATGACTGAATATGTTGAAGAGGGAGTAAATGTTATTGTGCCTTGTTTTGGTGTGCCTACCCATTTTGAAGTTGAATATCACATCAAGCAAGCTATTACTCCATTAGTGATTAGTTTGTCAGGTCCTGTCCCCTACAAGTCAGACAAGGCGGTACCCTACAAATATAATGCTAGAATTTTAGAGGATGGTGTTGAAGTTCCCATCCAGCCAATTCCTAATGTTGGAAATATTGCTGAGAATAGCAGAGTGACCCACATTGGTCATGTATTTGCACCATTTGTTCGTGGGGATGTTAGTATTGGAAAGAAAATTGTTGAAAGTGTTGAAACCAAAAAGGATGTGGGTGAATCTAGTGGAGCTACGCTAGAAAAATAGGTTGACGATATTTTGAAGATAATCAAGATGAGCGATTATAGAATTGTAGATCAACTACTGCAAATTCTTTCAAAAATCTTTATCTTGGCTTTATTGATGAACTCCACCGCTCATAGAGAATCTTTGATGAGGGTATTGGACCAAGATTTTGTGGAAAGAGATATGCCTGTAGACTAATTCAGCAGTGTAGTAGGGAACATTACTTCATGTAATAACCTGAGTTTCTGCAACGATGAACTGCTCGATGAACTGCCCACATTTGTTTCAGATTACTTTCCAAGTCATGGATATCGTACCCGCTTATAGCTGCTTGCTGGGACGACCATGGATACATGAGGAAGGGGCTGTCACTTCGACTTTACACCAGAAGCTGAAGTTTGTATGTGAAGGAAAAGTGGTAATTATAAATGGAGAACATGCATTATTGATATCTCATTTGTCCTCTTTCAGCATTGCGAAGGCGGATGAAGCTGTTGTTGGAACCCAGTTCCAAGCTTTATCCATTAATAATGTTAGAGGAAATGAGAATTCCATGGCTTCGCTCAAGGATGCGCAGCAGGTTGTGCGTAATGGCCATAATGAAGTATGGGGACATATTGTTAATCCACCTGTAAACAAGAATAGAGCTTGCTTAGGAGTTTCTGTGAAGAATGATAAAGGGAAGAGCATGAAGCCGAAGTCTGCTGCAGGCAAGTATCAAGACATCTTTCATAGCGGGAGTTATCTTCATCCAACTGTTTCCAGGATTAATGGCATTGTGGAAGATGAAGAAGAGCCAGAAATTCCAGATTATGTGACGCACGGAGTTAGGGTTCAGAATTGGATCACCATTAATGTTCCCTCTTGCATACATGTTTCAAAGTAATTTGTTTTATGTTAATCTTTTTGAAAAGCTTTCACTCTGTCCAAGGTGAAAGTATTAATATTGTATGGGCTCATCGTTTGCTTTGATTTTTAAATCAATAATAAAAGTTGTCTTTGTTTCCCAAATTATGTCTTTATTTTTTGCTTTTTCTTGGAAATTGGTAATCAGAAAAAAAAAACCTTTAAAAATAAATAATAAGTGAAATTCAATCTGCATGATCACTTGTTATATATGTCAGTTTCTTAAAGCAATCATAAATCATATGTGCAGATTAATTAAAAACCCGTTGAATACAATGACCTTGCACCCTCTCCCAACTTTGAATGTCCTGTGTATGGGGCCGAAGAAGAAGACTATGATGAGATTCCAGAAGAGGTCTCACACCTACTTGAGCGCGAGGAGAATGCCATTCAACCATATAAAGAGACATTGGAAGTAATCAATTTAGGTTCAGAAGAAGACCCGAAGGAAGTCAAGATCGGAGCATTGCTGCATCCTGATGTGAAGAGTAGGTTGATTGAAATGTTGAAAGAGTATGTGGATATTTTTTCTTGGTCTTACCAAGATATGCCTGGTCTAGATCTAGATATTGTAGAGCACTGTTTGCCGCTGAAGCCAGAGTGTCCTCCAATCAAGCAGAAGTTGCAAAGAACTCACCCAGATATTGAAATAAAGATCAAAGAAGAAGTTCTAAATCAAATTCATGTCGGTTTTCTTATGAAATTTGTGTACCCTCAGTGGATTTCCAATATTGTCCCAGTACCGAAAAAGACGGAAAAGTTTGCATGTGCGTAGATTACAGAGATCTAAATAAAGCTAGTCAAAAAGATGATTTTCCATTACCACACATTGATATGTTAGTGGATAGCACAACAAAATTCAATGTGTTCTCTTTCATGTACGGATTTTACGGGTATAATCAAATAAGAATGGCTGATGAGGATATGGAAAAAACAACGTTTATCATACACTAGGGAACATTGTTACAGAGTGATGCCCTTCGGGTTGAAGAACGCTGGTGTAACGTACCAGAGGGCTATGACAACCCAATTCCATGATCTGATGCATAAGGAAATTCAGGTATATGTTGATGATATGATTGCTAAATCCCAGACTGAAGAAGGGCATGTAGAAGATTTGTTGAAGTTGTTTCAGTGTCTTAGGAAGTATCGTCTCCGCTTGAATCCAAATAAATGTACCTTCGGGGTTCAATCAAGGAAATTGTTGGGTTTCATTGTTATCCAGAAAGGGATTTAAGTTGACCGTGATAAAGTCAAAGTAATTCAAGAAATGCCAGCACCGAGAACTGAAAAGCAAGTCAGAGGGTTCCTCGGGCGTTTGAATTACATCTCCAGATTCATTTCCCACATGACTGCAACATGTGAATCGATCTTTAAATCATTAAAGAAAGATCAAGGTTGTGTGTGGACAGATGACTGCCAAAGCGCATTTGAAAGTATAAAAGAATATCTGCTTGAACCTCCTATCTTGCTCCCCCCTGTTGAAGGAAGACCTTTGATTATGTTTCTGATAATGTTAGATAATTCTATGGGCTATATTCTGGGACAACAAGATGAAACAAGGAAGAAAGAGTATGCCATTTATTATCTCAGTAAAATTTTTACTGATTGTGAATCTAGGTATTCCATGATGGAAAAGACATGTTGTGCTCTGGCCTGGGTGGCAAAACGTTTACGGTAGTATATGTTAAATCACACTACTTGGTTGATCTCCAAAATGGATCTAATCAAGTACATTTTTGAAAATCCTTCTCTTATTGGGAGAATTTCCCGCTAGCAGATGCTGTCATCTGAATATGACATCAAATATCGCACTCAAAAGCTATTAAAAGCAGCATGTTGGCAGATTATCTTGCTCACCAACCAATTGATGATTATCAGTCTGTGAATTATGATTTCCACGATGAGGATGTGATGTTTCTGAAAGTGAAAGATTGTGATGAACCATTGCCTGAGGAAGGTCCTGATCCTGAATCTCGTTGGGGCATGATATTTGATGGAGTTGTGAATGCTTATGGTAAAGGAATTGGTGTTGCAATTGTCACTCCACATGGATCACACATTCCTTTTACTGCAAGGTTGACATTTTATTATACTAATAATATGGCAGAACATGAGGCTTGCATCATGGGTCTCGAGGAAGCTATTGATCTCAGAATTAAGGTTCTAGATGTGTATGGTGATTCAACTTTGGTAATAAATCAGATTAAAGGAGATTGGGATACTCATCAGCCCGGCTTGATCCCTTATAAATATTATGCTAGAAGATTGTTACCCTTCTTTAATAAAGTTGAATTCCATCACATCCCTAGAGATGAAAATCAAATTGCGGATGCTCTGGAAACTCTCGCTTCTATGTATCAAGTGAATACTTGGAATGATATACCTTGAATTATAGTTCGGAGACTAGATAGACATGCCCATGTGTTTACAACAGAAGAGGTAGCAGATGAGAAACCTTGGTATTATGATATCAAGCATTTTCTTCAGACTCAGGAATACCAGATTGGTGCTTCTAATAAAGATAGAAAGACATTGAGAAGATTGACAGGCAGTTTTTTCCTCAGTGAAAATGTGTTGTACAAGAGAAATTATGACTTGGTCTTGCTCAGATGCGTGGATAGACACGAAGCAAACATGTTGATGCATGATATTCATGAAGGTTTTTTGGAACTCATGCCAATGGACATTCGATGTCTAAGAAGATGCTAAGGGCAGGTTACTATTGGCTGACAATGGAATCTGATTGTTACAAATTTGAAAAGAAATTCCATAAATTCCAGATTTATGCGGACAAAATTCATGTTCCTCCGACACTTCTCAATGTTATTTCTTCCCCATGGCCTTTCTCTATATGGGGTATTGACATGATTGGAATGATAGAACCCAAAGCTTCGAATGGACACCGTTTTATCTTGGTAGCAATTGATTACTTCACCAAATGGGTGGAAGCTGCTTCATATGCTAATGTTACTAAGCAGGTGGTTGTGCGCTTCATTAAGAATAATCTCATATATCGGTATGGTGTGCCGAGCAGAATTATCACTGACAATGGCTCGAATCTAAACAATAAGATGATGACAAAATTGTATGAAGAATTCAAGATTGTCCATCACAATTCATCTCCGTACAGGCCAAAGATGAATTAGGTTATTGAAGCTGCTAATATGAATATCAAGAATATCATCCAGAAGATGGTTGTTATTTATAAAGATTGGCATGAAATGCTCACTTTTGATTTACATGGATATCAGACATTTGTCTGTACTTCAACAGGAGCAACCCCGTTCTCCCTTGTGTATGGAATTAAAGCGGTACTCTCGATCGAGGTTGAGATTCCATCTTTTTATGTGATAATGGAAACCAAGTTGTCAGAGGCTGGATGGGTCAAGAACAAGTTTGAGCAGTTGAATTTGATCGAAGATAAGAGAATGACGGTTTTGTGTCATGGGCAGTTATATCAAAAGAGAATGAAGAAAGCTTTTGATAAGAAGGTCAAGCCTCGTGAATTCAGAGAAGGCGACCTTGTGCTCAGGAAGATCATGTCTTTTAACGCTGATTCTAGGGGCAAGTGGACTCCCAATTTTGAAGGCCCATATGTTGTCAAGAAAGCCTTCTCTAGCGGTGCATTAATTCTTGAAACTATGGATGGCGAGGAGTTCCCATGTCCCATGAATATTGATGCAGTTAAGAAATACTTTTCCTAAACAAATAAAATAACAACTCGCTAACTTGAAAACCCGAAAGGGCGGCTTAGGCAAAAAGGAGCGTCTTGGTAGGCCGAAAACCCGAAAGGGTGGTCTAGGAAAAAATTAGCGACACAAACAGAATAAAATCTCCCGCTAAGTTGAAAACCCATAAGGGCAGCTTAGGTAAAAGTTAGGGCCTTTCTTGGCAAGTAACTGCATCAGACAAGACTTGATCATTGAAGCAACAATCTTCTTGGATCCTCGTCATACTTCAACATAAGCTGCTGCTCAGGATTTCAAAGTTGTTAGAGGGAATAGTTGTCATTGTATTTCAATGTATCTTTTCCATTATATATTACCCTTTTCCAAACTTTGCAATTATCCAATGAGTCTCACCATTCGCAGACTACCATTCTATCAATAAAATTTGAGCTTTTATCAAATTCTTTGTAGTGATTATTTTTATTCAACTTATAAAGACTCCATTTATTATTGATAATAATTTTCAAAGCAAAAAGGATTAAATAACAAAATTGTTTTTCAAAAAGAATTTACAACTTACCTTTACTTTAGATTTTGTGATTTCAAGAGGAAAACAATGATGGTGATCCCAGGAATAGACGAACTCCGGTAATTTTGGGAAGTGTAGTTACCCCGAGAAGGTTTTCTCAGGTTGTTTTCGCTGGTATGCGTGTGATTCTTGTATATTTAAGACGATACCAATTGGTGTATGTTGCGGTATCAGGTTTGTGATCCCAGTGTTCTCGGTCAAGCCTTGGTTCATTTTTATGATTTTTGGGTTTGCATGGTCTAAGTCCTCTATCCCAGATTCCCCAGCGAAATCTTCTCTCATATGATAAAAGGTCTTGTCCCCTTTGTGTGCTGAGAAGGAATTATTTTCTAAATGTCGCTCTTTTTGCAGTATTGGCATTATTGTGGGTATTTATTTCCCAGATAACTAGACCAGGGCAGTATGTTTTATAAGAAGTGTTGAGACAGTTGTCAACCCTTTAGGTTTTCAGTCGCCAAGTGCTGGGTTTGATTTAAAATCCCCAAGAGTTTGACCTCTTTCTATATGTCGACTTCTTGATTCCTCAGGAAAGCTATCCCATGGCATCTTTTTTTGGAATAAGTTTGCATGATATAAAGACTCAATCCTAGATTTCCCAATGAAGGCCTCGCTTATTTGATAGAAGTATTTTCTCCCCATGCATGCTGAGATTTGATTCATTTACGAACCATCTCCCTTTCAGGTGTACTTACATTTTGTTTGATTGCCTGATAATCAGGCAAGGGCAATGTTTTATTTAAGAAGTGTTGAAATGGTTATCAACTTTTTGGGTTTTCACTCGCCGAGTGCTAGGTTTGATTTAAAATCCCCATAAGATTGATTTTTGCTATAATGTTTGACTTCTTAACTCTCCAAGTTGTTGACCCCATGAGGTTTCATACTTTTTCCCCAGAGAAGTTGGTGCAATACTTACTCTCAGTAATGAAGAACGTTTCTTTGTTTTCCCCAATGAAAGACATATCTTGGTTTCCTCTCTTTGATGTGGTGTTGACTTCCCCAATGAAGTCGACACGAGGTCCCTAGTTGATATCTCGATGATGAGGCATTGTCTCCCCCCACTGAAGTTTGTATGATGTTTCCCCAATGAATTCAGCTCGAAATCCTCAGTCGATGTTTTGCCGATTTGGTTTCCATCTGCCTTGTGTGAAATCAGTATTGCAATCCCCAGTAGAAGTGCGGACCATTAAAACTTTTGTTTCCCCATTGAAGTCTGAGTGTTAGAAGGATATCATATTCGTGTATCTGAACTGCTTTGTCACCTTGATTTGATTACTTCCGGTTTATGCTTCTCCCCAATGAGGTTAAGCCGCGAAATAAGATTTTGCTTCCTCAGTTGGTGCTTATTTTTCTATTGGAATGTTCATCTTGGATGTGATTTAGCCGCGTGTTGTTTGTGCCCGAGTTGGTTTGGTCTGATTATTCCAGTGTTATATGTCTGAGAAATTTGTCAGCATATACATAATAACACGCATACATTCATACATACATCATGCATAGTTAAATTTAGTAAATCATTTCTCATTAACATTCGTTAATATTTTTGTTGACATATTACCCTGTTTTGTAGAGTTGTGTTGTCCTCTCTCCAATAGAGTGTCGACCTTAAGCAGAAAGTGTATATTCTTTCTATTTCCCCACTGAATTATCCCTCATGGAAGGTTTTTGTTTTAGCCTTCCTGTACAGCTCTTTGTCTGGAAGATTTGGGTTTCCCTCTTGACTTTATTTCTCTAAGGATGTATTTTGGTTGATTGTTCCATCCCAGTTTATTTCTGGTTTGAATCTTTGTTTCCCAGCAATATTATTACTTTGGGTTTTTGCAAGCTTCGAGCCTTGGTTTTAGAATGTGCATTTATTTTGCACAAGCAGACTTTACTTCCTCAGGAGGAATATATCAGAATTTCCCCAGGAAGTCATATTTCATTCCCCAGGAAGTCATATTTCTTTCACCAGGAAGCAGTATTGTTTTCCCCAGAAAGTCATTTTTACAATCCTTCCTATAACAGCAAGTAGCGGGTCTCTTAATTTGATCAGCTTGTACTTCCTCATAAAAGTCGACGTTACTTTTTTGCTATCTTCTCTATGAGTGAATAGTTTGCAGTTCGTTGTCAAATTACTCCAGTGGATAACAAGTCTTTCAATATGACAGAGACAATTCATTTTGAAATCTTTACAAGTCGTAGTCTCTTTATTTGAGACAACTTATACATCTACCCTTTCCAAGAAGAATTCTTTGGTTAAAGAAGAAGTTGAGACCTGTTCTAGGTGAAACGTCGTAATTTTGGAAAAAACTTGTTATCATTTTGCTACCCTCAGTGAATGTTGGTAGTTCATCATCAGTGAACAGCGGTGCTAAGATACTTTCCTTCTACCTTTAGTGAAAGTTGGTAGATCATCATCAGTGAAAGTCGATGATTGTTATCTTTTTGCTACCATCAGGGAACGTTGGTAGTTCATTGTTAGTGAACAGCAGTGCTATGATATTTTTCTTCTACCTTCAGTGAAAATTGGTAGATCACCATCAGTGAAAGTTTGTGACTGTTATCTTTTTACTACCCTCAGTGAACGTTGGTAGTTCATCATCAGTGAATGGAGGTGCAATGATATTTTCCTTCTAACTTCAGTGAAAGTTGATAGATCACCATCAGTGAAAGTTGGTGATTGTTATCTTTTTGCTACGCTCAGTGAACGTTGGTAGTTCATCGTCAGTGAAAGGCGGTGCTATGATATTCTCCTTCTACCTTCAGTGAAAGTTGGTAGATCACCATCAGTTAAAGTTGGTGATTGTTATCTTTTTGCTACCCTCTGTGAACATTGGTAGTTCATCGTCAGTGAACGGTGTTGCTATTATAATTTCCTTCTACCTTCAGTGAAAGTTGGTAGATCACCATCAGTGAAAGTTGGTGATTGTCATCTATTTGCTACCTTCAGTGAATGTTGGTAGTTCATCGTCAGTGAACGATGGTGCTATGATATATTTTCTCTCTACCTTCAGTGAAAGTTGGTAGGTCACTGTTGTACCCCAAACATTGCCCTCCCGTTTTTCATAAGAAAAGCACAACCCTAGGGTTTCTCAAATATTTAAGATTGGCTCAGGAATCGATTAGACAGATTTTCTCCTATGGCAGTAAATCAGCAATTAGAGTTTTTCTTGCATTTCTCAGAAGAAGTTGAGTTCTCAGAAATTCAATTGATTTTCACATGTTTTTATGCTCTCTCAAATTTACTGAAAAAAAGGCAGTGTTTGTTTGATCCAGGTTAACCAGTTAATTTGCGTCTTTTAAAACATTTTCTTGTTTATGGAATAAACATTTGGCTATTTATTGGAATACACAGTGCGTGTTTTGATTGGAATACAGTTGCAAGGTTACAAGATTACAAGATTACAGAATTACTTGATCATTGGAATTTAAGTTATCTTGATTGGAATTATTGGAATGAAGTTTCAATTATCTTGATCGGGAATCTTAAAGAATTAGTGGAGATGCGAAGAGAAAATTGTGAGTTATTGACAGTAATGGATTTTAATGGACGTCAGATTATCTCATAAGACTTTCTTCATTTATTTCAAAAAAAATTGTTACAATACAATTTATTATTTAAATGCTTTAAGTTTTACAACTTATTGTATTTGAAGAATAAATTAGTACAATTGTTTGAGTATTTCTCTCTAAATTACAAAGAAAAATCTATGCCTAAGGATGACTAAGCTTCCATTGCTTCCAGGCTTGCCAAAGAATCTCTTGCTTCTTCTGCTTTGCCACCATCCAGTTTGCGCTCACATGAAAGAAAGACAGAAAAATAATTAGCAAAGTTAATTGGACATGAATAAGAATCTTCAAAAGAGAAAATGCGTTCATCATTAAAGTTTGCAATTTGGAATCAGAGGGATATTTTTAATTCATCACGTTTTTATTTTTCTATTTGCAAATCACAAGAAGATTACTCTTCTTGGTTCACAAAAAGAAAAATAAAAATGCAAGCAAAGTTGTTCAAATAAAAAAGAATGCAAGCAATTTGTCCAAATACAACTAGGCTGCCCAAACAAGTGAAAATATTCAAGCAGCATGGCCAAATAGATATAACAGGCAGCAGGCGTGCAAATTGCCCAATGGCCAAACAGCAAGGTTGTCCATACAAGGCACAGAACGGGCCAAACTAGACAGCAGCATATCAGCAAAAACAAAATGCAAACAAAGTACAAGTAACAGCAGCATAACAGCTAGGACAAGCAACAACGGCATGGAAAAAATGCAAGCAGTAAGAAGCAAGTAGCATAGCAATAAGAAAGTACAGCAGTATGGTAAACCAAGCCAACAAGCAAGGGGCTTGTTTCAATAGCCTTTTCATCATTTTCCAAGATTTTGAAAAACTTTTCAGAAAAAAGGTGAAAAAGCATTTTGCTTTTATCATTGAGAGATGAGAGAGAGGAAAGAAATCACCTAGGTTGTTGGAATTTCACAAAAGGCACAGTTTTTCTATTCTGCCCACAAGCTAAAAAAAAACAATCTAAATATAACAGTAGGCAAACTGCAAGTTAAGGAGGGAGAACATTTTATAAAACTCAAAATTTCAACAACAGAAGTCTCCTCCAAAAACATTCAAAAAGCTCAAAACTGCATAACCAGTTTCAAAAAACCTGTAACTCAGTTCTCAAACCTGCCAAACTGTCAAAGAAACACAAAGCTACCATCAATCTCCCAAACTGTAAAAAACAGTTTTCAAGTCTCAAAAACCATTTTCAAACAAACCTTCAAACTGTCAAAATCATCATCTAAAACTACCAAAACTAGTTTTCAAACCTCCAAAAACATTAAGGTTCAAAACTTCCAAAGTCCTCAAAAAGTTCAAAACCATTTCAAACTGTCAACAAAAACATTCAAAAAAAATATAAAACTTGTAATACAATAACAACTCAGTTCAAACATCCCAACCTGTTAACTGTCAAATTGTAAAAGCAAACTATCTAAAACAACAACTTTCAGAAAATATCCCAAACCTACAAAACTGTTAAGGTCATACCAAACTGTAATAGAAATCACAAAACTTCAAACCAAGTTTAAACTAAATTTCCAAGGTCCAAAACCAACATCCAACAATCAAAAACTCAGATACTCAACAAATCAAAAGAGAAAACTGACAAAGTTTAAAAAAATAGAACAATACCAGAATCCATCAATATCATCAAATCATCAGCAAACAACATCATTCAAAGCACGAAGAAATCAAAAAGTTAGAAGTACAACATCATTCAAAGCTCAAGGGAAAGAAATAAGTTACCAGAAAAGCTCACGCAATCGTCTTCATTTCTTCCCTCCCTGTTGTCGTCCGCCAATGAGCACCATCAACTCAATCTCACGTTCCTCTCCATTTTCCTGAAAAATTCCAAAGGTATGATTTCGTCACATTTCTCATAAATCGCTTCCTTCATCTCAAGGTACAATACAATTGATTAACAAGCAAAATATGAACAAGATTAACAATAACAGAAATCGTTCAAACTTCAAAATCCACATAATCGTACCTTTCAAAGAAGCGAAAAACGTTAGCGCCTAGGATGTGAGAGAGAGAGTACTCCGGTGACGGGAATTGGGGAGAGAAAATCAGATTGAGCGGTAATCAAGCATCTTAGGTATGAATCAGAGCTTAGGTTTCCAGAAAAGGGGCGTTCTATTCATGAATTAGGAAGAAACAATTGTTGAAACAGGGACGTTCAGTGAGAAAGATGAATAAGAAAGGGACGAAGAGGACGATAGATCCGCTGTGAATGGGGAACCACAAACCCTAATTCATGTTTCCCTTAATCAAAATGCGTTAAAATGAGTTAAGAAACATTGGGCCAATTCCTTTGCAAACCCTTAAGCCCACACACGCGTTTTCTGGTTACCCCCCCCCCCCCCCCCCCCCCCCTTGCCTTTTGTTTTTTTTAAGCAATAAGGTTAATTCCCCTTTGGGCCTAAAACCTCTTAAGCCCATTTCTTCTTTTCAATTTGTTTTATTTGTTTTAAGAAATGCTTAATAAAACTCAATACTTTTTTTATTAAATTAATTTAAATCTTGATTTAATTGTTTATCACTTTCTTTTAATTTAACTTTATTTTTTTTTTTACATTTAATAAAAAACATCAAAACATTGATTTAATTAGTTTTCTTTCTAAAAGCTTATAATTAATAAAATAAACAAAATATAATAAAGATATTTAACTTAAATTATTTTCTTTTTAGATTAAGTTTTATTTTTCTTTTTTCAAGTAAATACATACATTTCATACCTTGTTGATTTTATTTCATAAGTTGTCATAGCTTTGTATTAAATCACACAATAATTCGATTTGGTTGTATTATTTGGACATTGCTATTTATATGTGATTCATCCCCATTGGTAATAATTGTAGCACCATTCCCGGATACTTTTGTAATAGCTTAGAATTTTAATTCCCGCAATTTATTTCTTTCTATATATTGTATAGTAATTAGGCGTGTATGGCAAGATTCAAAATCAATCGCTAGATGACCTAATCCAAGAATAAAATAACTTGAAACCAACACACTTTCTCACATGCGCACCTCTAGGGTAACCTCGCTTGTTGCCTCGGAAATATAATCATGTCCCTCAAATATGAGACACTCTAGAAAATGACCCTTCGATAAACAAAGATTGTAGTCCCTCGATGAACCTCGATGTTACCTTCGATAAAACGATCTCATCCCTTACAAAATTTCTAGAGCGTCTCATAAAGTTGCTTTCAATGATTGTAAAATTGACCCACGTCCGTCCCTTTACATACTGTAAGTGCCTTCGTTTAGGATTGGCTCATTTCTTGTAAAACAAATAGTAACAACAATAATGTAATATAATGTACAATAGGAACAGCCTGAAAATCCTATTGTAAATGCCTAAACATGTTGTGTTGAATCAACATCTGGAACAACATGTCTCAAGAGATGTCATAACATCATACCAGACATCAAGCTACTGAACTGTCAAGTCTGATGCAGTTCTGTTCCTGAAGTTATGCAGAATATTCTGCCAAATAGAATGCATAACAAGTAGCGAAAATTGAAGGCATATGTGGAGCCCTAGAAGATTCAATCAGAAGCTAAGGATAAGGAGAAAAGCTCGATTGAAGACCTAACTTACAGCAGAAGTTTTCTGCTTACTTTATGCAGGTCGTTAAAGCTGCATTGCTGTCATATGAAGGCCCAAATCCAGTTGGGTAAAAAGGGTGATAAATAGAAGTATTGTAACCTAATTTAAGGAGGCCGTGTATTGACAAGATGTAATTATTTAGGGCTAGTTTTGTTGTGAACCACCCGGGCTGTGGGATGGTCACCATACTCCTTGAAACCTGTAGGTTAGAGGATGTATGCATTGTACTTGATTGAAGCTTTTAAGCATGATCAAGGTGTGTAATGGAAGTGTATCTTCTGAGCAGTTTATGTACTGTAGAAAGTTATCACTGCGGTGATTGAGGGGGAGTGAGAGGGGTCTCATATCTAGGATTGGATCTTAGGTAAAAGTGTCATTGGGTAGTGATTAAGTGAGAAGGCTGTCAACGGGTGTGTTGGCTGTAGGGTCTTTGAATTGATACTGCTAATAGTGAACTTTATCCCTGGCTTGGAAGCCTCCAGATGTAGGTTGGTTGAACCGAACTGGGTGAACAATTCTGTGTGTTATTTACTTTCTGCATTGGTTATTTGTTTGATGTCACAGCATTCCTCATGACTTCAATGTATATGATTAACCTTAACTGCTCTGAACTTCAGTAAATCAGAACCTGCGTTTGTCAAAAGGTGTTGCAGGACAGATATCAAAAGCACAGCCTATTCTACCTGTACAGCGCTTAATGTCAGATCAGATGTCTTAACATTCCATTAGACATCCTGAGTCTGTGACATACCTGGAATTTCAATTGGTATCAGAGCAGGCATCCTGTCTGTCTCTGGATGAGATCCATGGGGGATACTTTCCGGTTGTGTACAAGGTAGAATATTGTTTGAACCAGTAGTGCTCATATTGTTTGGTCCCTAGGAGTGGAGGATGGACCAATTTGGGAGAAACTAGGTCAGCTATGTTGAAGGAAGATGAAAGTGTTTGAACAAATTCAAAGACCTCATGCGGGAGTGAAGATTTTGGAGTGCATTGTTCAACCTGTATTCAGCACAGAGAAGAATATTATCAAAACCTTCATGCGGGAGTGAAGATATTGATAAGGCATCATGTGTGTTTATAAAGCTTTCTTTTAACAGGGCTGTAGAGTTGGGTCTAGAAAGTTGCTTGGTGAAGAAGCAAACAACTTGTAGGATTGATTTATTTTCAATCCTTATGTGTCATTCTTGCTATATGGAGTAAGCACTGCGTAAGTTCTGGTGAAGTACTGTTGTTCCGCTGCATAGCTTCTGATACAACCCCTGAAGTGAAAGAAGAACTCTAGGGTTATTATTTTCAACAGAATGTCAAAGATACTTGAGATTTCCTCAAGTCCACTCATAAAGGCTTTTATTATTAGTGTTGATGAGTATCAATTGATCAATGATTCTCATATACATCTGCAAGCTGCTTGAAGAACTTGAAGATTATCAAGGATGATGTGTTCCAAGGAGATGGAACTGATGATGCAACTGCCAGTTGAAGAACAGATGTTCTGGGTGCTAAACACATGTAATGTGAGTACATATGTTTGGAACTTACTCCTGATCTGGAAGAGGAGACATCTGTTTTAAAATAATTGATCAGGACACGATCAACAGGTCAACTACTCCAGTTGTGAGTTTAAGGGAGTATATGTGCTGAGCTAAATGCACTTAAAAGGACTTTAAAGCTGTGATTTCCAGGTTTCCCCTCATGTGATGGATGATGGAACATCATTTCTGTGTCTTCAGCCAAGTAAATATGCTTAGCAAGCATGAAGAAGTAATCAGTCAGGATCCTCTAGTGTGATTAGATAATTCTAACTGAATAAATGATGGAAGCAGAATCTTTATGTGATAAATATGTGGAAATAAGAATCAAAAGTTCTAAAGCTTATGATGATAAAGGATGTACAACATCACAACTGTTGAAGACATCAGTTGTTGAGGAAAGACAGATAAGTTCTAGATTTAGTGAACATCCTCATGATTGATAATGAAGTTTCTTCTAGTACAAGTTACAGAATGTGGCAACCTGAAACTTGTACAGCAAGCAAACTAAGGACTCTTAATTTGAAACCTGTGGCAAATTCCAAATAAAGAGTACTTACTATGTGTCTAAAGTAAAGAGCTCAACACTGTATCCATAAAGAGGGAAGTTGGATAACATTGTGTTCAGAGGGAGTAGTATGATCAAGCGGATGTGAAAGGGAGCTCATCTTACCTTGTTCTATAAGATGCTTGAGTTTATTTCTCATGATCTTAGTGATTTCCAAGGAGGATAGGAATAGATCAGGGGGAGTCCTTAACCTAAAGATCTTGGAAGACATGTCGTACAAAATGTCTTGACATCCTGGACCAAAGTCAAATGGTGGATATCTGCACTTTGACAAGTCATCCCCATCACCTAGGATGAACTTGTTAGTTGTATGTAGCAAGGAGGAGTTATCTTCAAAAGATCATGGGTTCCTGAGAAGATCCTCTTTTTACTTGAAGTTCATTTATGTGGTTGTTGTGGGTCTGATCATAAACCATAGTATAAGCCAGGCTCATATGGTTGAGATCAATGTCAGATCTGATGTTGCAACATCATCTCAAACGAAGGGCCTCTTCAGCAAAGGAAGCTTGTACGGACCAGTTGGTTCTTCATGCATGGAGCAGAAGATTGTTAGAATAATTATCCTACCTTGAGAAGATGGCATAATCTAACTAATAATGAATACTTTGACGGGAGACTAAGTGTTCATTAGGATCTTGCATAAAGATATATATAAGCACTTTGATGGGAGACTAAGTGTTTGTATAATATGCATGCAAGGCTGTATTCTGAACCTATTTTTCAGAACTTGGTAGAGAGTTTATTTCTCTCTAAGAGTATTATGGTGAGTAATTATTGCTGAAGATGAAAATCATACCTTTCTTATGGGGAATATAAAAGGGCATCAATCCCCTGGATGTTAACTTCAGAACCCAAGCAGATAGGTTCATGCTGTAACATCATTATTGTTAGAAGTCTGTGGCAGAGACTTGGGACTGTGAATCTTAACATTCTAGTGTGGCAGTTCTATTGTTGGTTTGGAATAAGTAGATTCTACTTGTGTTTAAAAGTAGTATTCTTAACAATGCATAACTACTGTTGTGGTCTGAAGAATTTACTAGTATTAGCAACTACTAGTAAATATATTATACAGAAGGATGACATGATCAAAGGATAATCCTTCTAGAAAGTCTGAATCTTAGTAAACTTGTAAGCACACTAAGGAGGTTGGAGGTTGGTTTCAGACTATGGCTACATGATTTCTCAGCCATCCAGAGAGTCATGAATCAGAGATGTCCTTACTGTTCTAAGACTAGTTCAGGGTGCTTGAAGTTACCACCTCAGAGCTAGTGCTACTGGCTTCCACGCTACGGTTTTGATTGGCATTAACAAGGGGAGTCACTGAGTGTTGCACTTTCCCCAATTACAATATACATTGAAGGGAGACTTTGTATGTGTATTGTTGGACTTAATCTGAAGATCAGAAGTCAGAAGAGGACGGTGGTATGCTGATGTTTATATGTTCTGATAATATGACATTGTGAACTTCTAAGTGAAGTCATGAATAATGTCTCAACATCAGGAGATTGAAGAATTGTTCTTGGAGCAATTTGGAAGATTCAGATCTTATCAATAACAACTTGGTCTGGCAAATCAGAAATGCTTCTGTGGTAAAGACCTCTCTAGCTCTAGCAACTACTAGTGAATGGAAGATCAGAAGAAGTAAATCAGAAATCTGATATATTCAGCATATGTTCAAGAGGTTCTTGAAGTGGCATCTAAATTTTGTGTATTAGAACTAATCTGTGATGTCTTGTGAAGCATTTTGGAGTCTTCTGGTTTATCCCCTCCTTCCTCATTTTGTTGTCTGGAAGAAGGTAGAAAGTAAATGTGGTGGATCTCAGCAACACTTAAGAAAGCATGATTGATGGCCATGCTTAATGCTACTAGTCTCTTGCTACTGGCTGTTTAAAGTGTCCTTCTCTGTGCCTAACTGAGAGAAGTAAAAAGAAGGCTGCTGTTGTTGAAGAATGTCTAAGTAAGTGTCATGACATTACCAACGACATTGCAACCTTGGGGAAATCAAGAAGAATACGTGGAAAATAACTTCGCCACGTAATTGTAGCTATTCAGGAGCTATATTTGGTATTCTGTTTCCCAAAAGAATCTTCAACCTTAAAAGTCGGTCAAAGGCTGATTTTATTCAGGAATTGCTTTGACCTAAACTTATGCATGTATTAGGACTGGTTCTTTTGGCAGAAACAAACAAAAGCGTCTAAATTTCATGCACAGTCAGTCTGAAACATGCAACAACTTTAACAGGTATCCTTGACCAAGATTTTATATTGCCATCTTCTTGAACCTGTTATCTCCTTATATAACCTCCTGTCACACATTCTTTTCTCTCACAACCATCATGGGGTTTGTACGGATCTGGGAAAACTGTTCTTGGATCTGGTTTTGTGAGGGCCGTCTTTGTCAATTTTTGGCCAAAAAGGGGGAGAAAGGAGTAAAGGAGTACTGTTACGGTTTGACATTGTCCTCGTTGCAGCAGCTACTCAAAATTTTGATCACAAAGACTTGTCACAAATTCAGCAGAAATTCAAATGGCGTGAATTTCTTTGTGACTTGTGATCTGAGTTATGAACACAGTTGTGACCTGTGTTCTGAGTTACAAGGGAGATATTCTGGTCACTCCTTAAAGGTTCTCTGATGCCTCTGAAAGGATAGTTTATCTCCCACGGTCCTCTTTTTCCACCACCAGTGACAAGAAATGGTTCGTGGTTTAAAAGGGAATGAGGTGCATCCTCTTCCTCCTGTGCTTCAAGAGGTCCTGGATGGTTAGTGTGGTTACACTTTTATTTTTTATTGTTGTATTTGTTTTTAGCCAAAATTTGCCAAAGGGGGAGATTGTAAGTGCCTTCGTTTAGGATTGGCTCATTTCTTGTAAAACAAATAGTAACAACAATAATGTAATATAATGTACAATAGGAACAGCCTGAAAATCCTATTGTAAATGCCTAAACATGTTGTGTTGAATCAACATCTGGAACAACATGTCTCAAGAGATGTCATAACATCATACCAGACATCAAGCTACTGAACTGTCAAGTCTGATGCAGTTCTGTTCCTGAAGTTATGCAGAATATTCTGCCAAATAGAATGCATAACAAGTAGCGAAAATTGAAGGCATATGTGGAGCCCTAGAAGATTCAATCAGAAGCTAAGGATAAGGAGAAAAGCTCGATTGAAGACCTAACTTACAGCAGAAGTTTTCTGCAGGTCGTTAAAGTTGCATTGCTGTCATATGAAGGCCCAAATCCAGTTGGGTAAAAAGGGTGATAAATAGAAGTATTGTAACCTAATTTAAGGAGGCCGTGTATTGACAAGATGTAATTATTTAGGGCTAGTTTTTTTGTGAACCACCCGGGCTGTGGGATGGTCACCATACTCCTTGAAACCTGTAGGTTAGAGGATGTATGCATTGTACTTGATTGAAGCTTTTAAGCATGATCAAGGTGTGTAATGGAAGTGTATCTTCTGAGCAGTTTATGTACTGTAGAAAGTTATCACTGCGGTGATTGAGGGGGAGTGAGAGGGGTCTCATATCTAGGATTGGATCTTAGGTAAAAGTGTCATTGGGTAGTGATTAAGTGAGAAGGCTGTCAACGGGTGTGTTGGCTGTAGGGTCTTTGAATTGATACTGCTAATAGTGAACTTTATCCCTGGCTTGGAAGCCTCCAGATGTAGGTTGGTTGAACCGAACTGGGTGAACAATTCTGTGTGTTATTTACTTTCTGCATTGGTTATTTGTTTGATGTCACAGCATTCCTCATGACTTCAATGTATATGATTAACCTTAACTGCTCTGAACTTCAGTAAATCAGAACCTGCGTTTGTCAAAAGGTGTTGCAGGACAGATATCAAAAGCACAGCCTATTCTACCTGTACAGCGCTTAATGTCAGATCAGATGTCTTAACATTCCATTAGACATCCTGAGTCTGTGACATACCTGGAATTTCACATCCAAAGAGGGGGCTTCTTACCAAATCAATGGTAAGATAGCACTATTAAAAGGAAGAAGAAAAGAACAACTTAAGACCTTTCGAGTAGATAGATTCGCTCTTACTTACTCGCTTGCTCACGACAAAAAACTTTACACCTACACCTCCATTTCAAAACACTTTCAAACGACAAAACGTTTTGCATACGTTCTTATAGAGACAAGAACCATGGTGTCGAACCCCAAAATTTGCCCTCTCATATTTCTAAAAGCATTGCAAGAAAAATCTCCAAGTGGATTAAGATTGCTCAAGAGTGGGTCAGTCAAGCTATCTCCTAAGGCAGTCAACCCCAAATTAGGGTTTTGTGTTACATCAAGGTCCTTGCATCCAAATGACCTAAAGTTCTCCCCAATGTCCTAATATGTTCTCAATATCATCCATGTCAAGTTTCAACCCTTACAGAGGATGTTTGGTCAGTCAATTGCTCAAGGGGTCCAAAAATCGACTGTGCTAGGGCAAAAGTCAATTGTGACCCAAATACAGTCAAACCTCAAGATTTTTTGTCAAAATTCTCATTTTGAAGGATATTTCATCATTTGATCAAGGGTTGATCATGATTCATCAAGGATTGCTCAAAATTCATCAAGACTCAAAAGTTGCTAAATTAGGGTTTTGTAGGAAAAGTCAAACCAACTTTGACCAAACATAAATTCCTCATACTTTATGAGAAATAACCCATCCAAAGCTCATTTTTAATAGGATGCAATTTCCTACAATCCATCTTCATACCCCAAGATCAGAAAATGCACTCACAAAAAGTTACAAATTTGGACATTATAGGTTATATTTTTGAAAATCAAAAAAACATCTTTTTTTCCAAAGCTTATAACTTGAGAATGGAATACCAAAATGAGATGAGACAAAAGGGTTTCTTAGAGGACATCTCAAGCTTTCTAAAAAGTCAAATAACACTTCCAAAAGTTCAAAATTGAAGAAGTTATGCATTGTTGAAGTTTGGCATTTTTGCAAAATTGCCAAAAGTCAACTATCCCCAAAACTTCAAATTTTGTCAAATGGGCCCATTATTTTCCACTTGATTTGATCTTGCCACATTGCACACGTGTCCTGGCTTCAGCCTTGTGTCCACTTATCAATTTTATTATTTTATTTGATTTTTTAATTAATTATTTCATTTTTAATCAAATTAAATCCAATAAAATCCAAACATTGATTATTTGATCTCTTTTTGGCTATTTCAGGATTGAATCATCATCATCAAGTGTATCAAATTCTTATCAAGCATTCCATGTGCAAAAAGATTGGATTTTAGACAAAATAGGCAAGCTTTCAATGGTGGATCAAATCAAATCCCATAGCCATGATGTGCAAAGATTCAATCTACAAATGTTGACCTAATACATTGCATATTACATATACAAGCCAAAGCACACAAAATTGAGACCTAGAGACTGCAAGAACACTAAGAACACCATGAATAAAATTTGAAAAAAGTGGAAAAAGTGCAAAACTGAAATCACACTTAGAGGCGTTTACAAAGGCAAAACTCAACACCAATCAATTGCTGGGTGTCTACTCAACCTTCTGCAATCCAAAGCAAGCTCTAATACGCATCAAAACGCATTGTAAGCATCACGTTTCTTGGCCCTGTATTCCAAATCGCAACTCTCTATTTTCGCATCATTTGGACAAATCATGGACATATTTGTGATGCTTATGAAATTTCTGAACTTTTGGCAATACTTGATTTCATTTATATGGACTATAACCCTATAGCCGAATCTAGGGTTTTGTAGTTTGTTTTTTGGGCATTTCTTTTACAGGAAAAATCAGCTCCAATAATGGCCATGGGCATGACTGGAGGAGGAAGACGAGCATAACCATGGTCTTGGACTTAATTTTCATGGCCTAGAATCGATTTTAGGGTTGACCTACGAATTCAGCTGCGGATATGAATCCGCAGGAAAAATTACAGGGTTGGAGGAAGAAGACGATGACGCGTCAGTCCCCCTGTGGCCAATTCAAATATTCGCGCTTTTTTTTTTAATTCTGGCATATGAACGTGTTTCCCCATATTATTATTATTGACTAATATATTAACAGATGAAACGTGATGGCTGAGTGGTAGTGGCGTGTGTCCAATGACCAACAGGACTTGGGTTCGAATCCCAGGTCCCCATGTTATTTGTTATATTTTTTTTTGAGGTGATCTAGTGCAAATCCAAGTGTGTGGTACATCATGCTCCCTCACTCAATCGCTTGCCAGATGGCCCCAGGCCAGATCTGGTGATCCAGATGGAACATCCACCATGCTACCTAGTCAAAGTGTAAACGCTGGATCCAAAATGTCAGCCAAGGCCAACGCCTATTGGGCCTCTGAATTTCCATTCCAACCCCCTAAACAGGCCCAAACCTCCTAACTCTTTCTATTTTTTTATTATTTCTTTTAATTATTTATTGTTATTATTTTTATTATTGACTAACCAATCAAACTTTTTCTTCATAAAATCAAAAAATCAAAAAATATTTTCTTATTTAAATTAAATTTCAGTATTTTATTTTTGTTAACAATATTAATTTAATTAATTTAGTTTTAATTAGGAATAACTTTTAATATATTTTGCAATAATTAAAATTAACTTACACAATTAGGTTTTTATTAACATTGACTAAATTTATTTTTATTTCTTTAAATAACACAAAAATACAAAAATATTATTTTCATTAATTAATTAATTAGTTTATTAATTTAATAATTAATTTAATTTAATTTCTTTCTTAATTCAAAAAGAAACAAAACAAAATCTTTTCTTTAATAATTAAAGGGTCAAAACCCTAAAACTTGCGCCCGATTCAATTTCCCGCACGCGATCCATTTTATTCAATATTGTATTTGTTTCCGAAATGTAATTGCTTAATAGGACTTTAAAAATTTTTATCGCTTTATTTATTTTCCGCATTTATTTTAAAGGGTTTGTCTTTGGTGATGTAAATACCTGACGCCTTGTAATAGCTAGTTTAATTCCCGCAATTTACTTTCCACAAAATATAACTGTTACATGTTTGATAATAGGTATGCATGACAAGAATGGATGTTTAACCTAAAATCAACATAGATAACCACTAACATGTACAAAGATAAAATAAACTGAAAACAACACACTCGCACATGCGCACTCTTAGGGTACACCCCACTTGGTTGCCTTCGTACACGGTCATTGAGTATAGGAAGTTTTAGAGGTCACCCTCTCGTCCAAAGATCATAGTTGCCTCGAAACGGTTGCCTCAGATAAAATGATCTAAGACATTAGGGTTACCGCTAAGGCGTCCTAACATTGCTTTAGTGACCGCACGTCCCTTAATCGAATTGACCCTTACACTCCAACGCCGATGCTACCTACTCATCAATAGTGGGATAGCATTATCTAAAGGAAGATAGCATAGAACAATTCCTTTTTCGAGTAGGTAGATGGTTCTTAAGTACTTGCTCTTTCAAGATAAAACAAATTTTCACACTTACACTCCTTTTCAAAACAAAAACTTCTTCAAACCCACAAGCACAAACAAAAGTAATTTTGAAAACATTACGAGCAAGTACCTAAGAGCCCGTGGATAACCACAGATAGAAAGGGTGCTAACACCTTCCCTTTCTATAATCTACCCTCCGAACCCGAGAAATATCTCAAAAAAGGAATTTTTCTGTGCTTTTTTCCATTCCTTGTTGGATAAAATGAAAGTCGGTGGCGACTCTTGCTTACCGCGACATTTTGCGAAAACAAACGCAAAACACAAACCAGCATTCCAAAAAAAACGGTCAGTTCTCTCCCACCGTATCACAGAACTGGAGACTCTGCTGGGGACGCTTAATAAGTGGGGTGTACCTTAGGAATAGTTCATAATGTTTTCAATTGCTTGACTTGTATGCTTTATATTTGTGGGCTTGTATCGGAGTTACTATAGATCCTAACTCGGATCTGGGGGATACCCTTTAGGTAAGTAGCAATAAACTGTGAGGGAACTATACAGCGTAGACTGATACGGTTGAAGCAGTAGCTACGTTGGTGTGGCACTTTAGTCTGTACCGATATCCCTTGTGTTGGAACAAGGAGAATATGGGTCTTATAAGGGGTCATTAAGCACCAACTGAACTTAGAACCTTTAAATTGAGCAACTTGGCCATAGAACAGTAGCAGTATGCTACACTCATTGAGACCAAACTCTCGTGATGATTCCAGCTGCAAGAAAAGGATGCTAAACTGGAATTATGACCGATCGAGGGTGGTCAGTGATATTGAGATCCTCTAGAACCCGGTTACTATTTGTAGTACAGGTTTAAACCAACTGAACTGAAAGAGGGTAGTACCTAAGCTCCTTGCCTTCCTGAAATCTAAGGGCTCTCTGTGTGACTTGTGTGCCTTTACCATGTTTGCTATTTGTGGATACTTGTGATGTGCTTTCTATCATGACATCATGACATCATAACATTGCATACATCTTGCATTGGACTATCCTATTTCAAAGACAGGAGGGATTCATCTTTGTTCTGTTTTGTAGGTCATGATGCCCATGCGTAGGATCACCATCCAGATCAATTTTGTCCAGGTTCCCACTATGCTTAAAGAATTGATTGCAAAGATGCCAAATACCACCTCCTTCATCAGGAGACATGGTCACCTCTTGGGTTTGGTCACTTCCAAATTGGACGAGAAGATGATGAGTGTCCTAGTCCAGTTCTATGATTCGTTGTACCATTGCTTTACTTTTCAGGACTACCAGTTGGTTCCCACCTTAGAAGAGTTCTCTGATCTGCTCGGTATCTCTATTCTGGAGCAGACCCCGCTTACAGGTTGGGAGAAGATCCTTAGGCTAGAAGAGATTGCTGCAGCCCTTCATATGACAAAGGATGAGGTAATGGCTAATTGGGAGACTAGAAGTGGACCAAAGGGCTTTCTGACTAAGTTCTTGGTTGGTATGGCTAATTATTTCTGGGATATTCTAGACTTCAAGGCATTCAAAGATATTATGGCTCTTCTGATATATGGCTTGGTATTGTTTCTGAATCCTGACTCCTTTGTTGATGTGAATGCGGTGAAAATCTTCATCTCTCGTAATCCTGTACCCACTCTCTTGGGTGGCATTCTTCATCAGCTTTATGCCCGTACTGCTCGTAAGCGGGGAACCTTGATGTGTTGTGCTCCATTATTGGCGAGGTGGTTTAATTCGCACCTCCCCAAATCAGTGCTGAAGAACAAAGAAGGCATGGGCTGGACTTATAGGGTTATGTCTCTCTCATAATGACATCATCTGGACTATCAAGGGTATGGACGAGGTGGCCATTATTGATCACTGTGGGGAATACCCCAATGTTCCACTGATAGGAACCAATGTAGGGATTACCTACAATCCATGCTTGGCCTTACGTCAGTTTGGGCGATCCAGAAGAGAAGGACCTCATGAATTGCTAATGCCTAGTATCATCTTTGATTTTCAAGGGGATAGTGACGAGCAACGTCGCAGATTCATAAGGGCTTGGGATAGAGTTCACAGATCTGATCCACATGAGCTGGGTCTAGAGACTTCTCTTCCAATGAAGCCTTATCTCATATGGGTTCGTATCCGTGCCCAAAAGCTGGGTATGCCGTATGAAGCTGTCCTGCCTATCAATGTTGAAGTTGCTAATGAAGAGGGGGTTCTTCCTACCATCCTGTATCCTTACATGCCCACTGACAATGGGGCACTGAAAAGGTCTTGGATGCAGATGAGAGAAGAGCGGGATGCTTAGTGAGAAAAGTTTAACGAGCAAGAGCAGAAGATCCAGAAGTTGACTAGGAAGCTGGAGAACGAGCGGATTCTCAATGAATATGTCTGCACTAACAAGAAGCGACCATGGGAGCACTGATTGTCCTTTGATTATTTCCTTTCCAGTTTTCAGTTACTTTTCAGTATTTCCTTTCTTGTAACACCCTAAGGGCAATCTGTTGAAAAATATGAATTTCAAAGTTTATCTAATAAAAGTGTGTTTCATTTCTTGTTTACGAATTTGAATCTCTCGATTGTCTTTGAAATCATATCATACGCATTTCATCCCATGCACTTCATAACGGGTGCCCATTACAGGTCTCTTATCTTCTTAGCTATTTATTTCAGCATCATGTCTGCTGAACCATCAACTGAGCAAGCAATCAAGGCCCTACAGGCTCAGAATGCCCAATTACAAGAGTTGTTCATGAATCTAGCTAAGGGTCAGCAAGATCTGAAGACCCTGATTCTGAAAGAGAAGAAGAAGAAGAAGAAGAAGAGGACAGTCCTGTTTAACACAGGTCACAAGTTTGGAAACAGGCTACGGGATGAAGTTAATTTGACCACCTCATCTGGAGGGAAAGATAGTCAGGAAGAAAGGAGGGCTCCTAGCCCTGTGGTCTTAGACAATGAGACGGACTTCAATGAAGACCAGTATCCTCCGACAATGGATAGATACGAACAACTGGAAGACCGGTTGAGTGCGATGGAGGTACAGAAAGTGCCTGGTCTAGACTTCGGTGATCTAGGTCTATCATCTGGGGTGGTGATTCCCCACAAATTCAAAGCACCAGCTTTTGCTAAGTATGACGGAGTTTCTTGTCCGAAGCTGCACCTCCGGTCATATGTAAGGAAGATTCAGCCGTACACCGCTGATAAGAACCTATGGATCCATTTCTTTCAAGACAGTCTCTCAGAGAATCAGCTTGAATGGTTTTACCAGTTAGACGGAGCCAGTATCCGCAGTTGAGAAGATTTGGCTGCTGCTTTTTACAGGCAGTACCAATACAACACCGACCTTGCTCCCACTCGTACCCAACTCTAGGGTATGTCCATGGGAACGGGTGATGGTTTCAAAGATTATGCTCAAAAGTGGAGGGACCTCTCCGGAAGAGTGCAACCACCCTTAGCTGATCGGGAGCTTATGGATATGTATCTGGGGACCTTGTCTGGTCCATTTTTCAACCATCTGATTGGAAGCTCTTTGTTTGGGTTTACAGAGCTAATCATGACCGATGAAAGGATTGAGGATGGTATTAAGTATGGTAAGATACAAAAGGGTGCTTCATTGAGCACCGAGAAAAAGCCTTTTAAGAAGGAGTCTAGTGCTGTTTACAGTTCGAAAAGCCAGAATAGACCTGAACGCCACCAAGTTGTTAATGCCATTGTTATTTCAAGACCTGCTGGTGCTCCTCAGCACAACAATCAACAAAAGGCCGAGAGACCTCGAAGGAAATTCACCCGTCTCAGCATGACTTTGTCTCAGATTCTGCCGTAGTTATTGAAAACCAATCTAGTAACTCCACGGGAGGCTCCGCAGAATCCCAACACGGCATCACCTAAATACAACCCTAATTCCCGCTGTGCTTTTCATTCTGATATCCCGGGACATGATACAGATGATTGTTGGGCTTTAAAGAACAAAATACAGGACTTAATTGATGCTAAGGAGATTGAGTTCGAGGCGCCCGAAAGACCTAATGTTGTGACTGCTCATATGCCCAAGCATGAGGTGAATGCTATAGAGGAAGACTCGTTTGTGGTTTCTGCGAACGACATTATTACCTCTTTGATGACTGTGAAGAAGAACCTTTTGCTAGTCAGTTTATTTTCGGGCTGTGACGAAGGTTGCCGTATGTGCTCTACCCTACCAACCGGTTGCCATCTTTTGAAATCAGGTGTCCAACTCTTGATGGATAGTAAAGAAATTATGTTTGAGAAGGCTGTTGTTCCTTTAGTTCGTACTGAAGAAGTTGCTATTATCACCATTCTCGATAATTCTTCCAAGGCTTCCTCGAGAAAGCCTGTTAGAATTACATATGTTCCAAGAATCGCACCATTGATCATCATTGTTCCTGGGCCTATCCCCTATACATCTGATAAAGCTGTCCCTTGGCACTACGGGGCTGATGTTTATTTTCATAGAGTTAAACAAGAGTTGGATGCTGATACTGACGTCAGCAACATTGTTGGACCTGCTAAAGTCACCCGCAGCGGAAGACTTTTCTCCCCTGATATCTCTCCACCAACTGCCCAAAAACCTGTTGTTATTACGCCTGCCAATGTACCTGCTGCTATCCATGTTCAAGTTCCTATTCTTACCCATGTCACCGAGTCGTCCGACACTCGGGGCAAAGGGACCACTGATGAGCCTGCCCAGACGGAGGCACCGAAGACGATTACTGTTGAAGCTTCTAGACAAGAGATGGAAGAGATTTTAAAGACCATCAAAAAGAGTGACTACAATGTAGTCGAGCAGCTGGGGAAAACCCCGTCCAAAATCTCTATTTTGTAACTATTTCTATGCTCAGAGGCCCATGCCAAGGCTCTGATTGCTTTCCTGAAGACTGCGCACGTACCGCAAGAAACATCAGCTGATCAGTTTAAAGATTGCGTGGCTAGTCTGACTGCTGATAATGGGTTGGGTTTCTCTGATGCTGACTTGACTGCTAAGGGGAAGAATCACAATGACGCCCTGCATGTCTCCATTGAATGCAGGGGCACTACTCTTGCTCATGTATTGGTGGATACTGGTTCCTCATTGAACGTTTTACCTAAGAAAGCTCTAGACCGGTTGGACTGTGAAGGGTTTGAGCTGAAACCAAGCAACATTATCGTCAGGGCCTTTGATGGGTCTAAAAGAATGGTACATGGAAAAGTGGATATTCCGATTAAGGTTGGTTCTCAGGTTTTCAACTCTACATTCTATGTGATGGACATTCAGCCATCTTATTCTTGTTTGCTGGGTCGCCCATGGATCCACAAAGCTGGGGCCGTAACCTCAACGCTCCACCAGAAGCTGAAATACCCAGTAAAAGGGAAGATTGTGACAGTACAAGGAGAGGAGGAATACATGGTGAGCCACCACAACTCTTTCCGATATGTAGAGATGGATGGGGAGTTCATTGAGACCCCATTTCAGCATCTTGAAGAGGTTCCCCAGATGTTGGCATCAACTGAGACTGTTGTTGTAGATCCTCCCATGAAGATGGCTTCCTTCAAGGATGCCCGGGCTGTTGTCGAGAAAGGTGGGTGTACAAATTGGGGACAACTCCCTGATTTTGCACAGAAGGCTAACAAGTTTGGTTTGGGTTTCACTACAGAAGCTCAAAAGGCTGTTCGGAATGCGCGGATCAGAAGACCTCCCTTGTTCATCAGTAATTCGGGAGTGAATGCTATTGAAGACGATGTTGAAGATTCTGAGTTTGACAGTTGGATCTATCCTACGACCGATGGTGGACCAAGCAACTGGATAGCAAAGGACTTCATCCCTATTTCTTTTGTTACCCAGTAATGAGACTTTTATTTTGAATTTATAACAGACAATGTTTTAAACTTTATTGCCCGGTGTCTTACCCGGGGCACCGTGGCTTCGTATGTGAGGGCTTTATGTGTGTCATTTACATATATCATTAATAAAAGCATTGGACGTTTCATGCATTTCGAATTTTTGCGCTCCTTTTTTTTCTTTTATTACATATTGCAAAACAACTATTTTACACACACTCACATATAAAGGTCTATATCCACTCTGGATCCTACTGGTAACAACTCTGCTATTGCCAGTTATGACTTCGAAAGTCCGATCAACTTAGCCGAGACGAAGGTGAAGATGATTGCGAAGTGCCTGGTGAACTTGCTAGACTGCTACTCCAGGAAGAGAGGGATATTAAGCCGCACGAAGAGCTGGTGGAATCAGTGAATCTGGGTACAGAGGTAGACAAGAAAGAGGTCAAGATCGGGGCAAATCTGGAGCTTAGTGTGAAGCAACAGTTGATTCAGATGCTACGTGACTATGTTGAGATCTTTTCCTGGTCTTATGAAGATATGCCTGGGTTGGATACCGATATTGTGGTTCACCGCTTGCCTACCAATGAAGAATGTCCTCCAGTGAAACAGAAAGTTCGCCGAATGCGCCCAGAGGTGTATGAGAAAATCAAGGCTGAAGTGATGAAACAGTTTGACGCTAGTTTTCTAGCAGTTACTTCTCCTTTTGGATGGTTTCTCCGGTTATAATCGGACTAAAATGGCTCCCGAAGACATGGAGAAGACAACCTCTGTTACTCAATGGGGTACCTTTTGCTACAAGGTCATGCCTTTTGGATTAAAGAATGTTGGGGCAATGTATCAGCGTGCCATGGTTGCTTTGTTTCATGACATGATCCATCACGAGATTGAGGTATACGTCGACGACATGATTGCAAGATCCCAGACAGAGGAAGAACATATTGACCACCTTCAGAAGCTATTTGACAAGTTGAAGTTGTACAAGCTGAGGTTAAACCCGAACAAGTGCTCCTTCGGGGTGAGATCTGGTAAGTTGCTGGGTTTCTTCGTAAGCGATAAAGGTATTCAAGTGGATCCGGCAAAGGTGAAGGCCATACAAGAAATGCCAGCTCCCCAAACAGAGAAAGAAGTTAGAGACTTTCTGGGACGTTTGAATTATATTGCCCGATTCATCTTGCACCTGACTGCTACTTGTGAGCCAATCTTCAAGTTACTGAAGAAAGATCAAGTAGTACGATGGAATGATGACTGTCAGGCTGTTTCGAACGGATCAAAGAGTATCTCCAAGAGCCATCTATTCTGATGCCGCCAGTTGAAGGGAGACCTATGATCTTATACTTGACAGTACTTGACAACTCAATGGGGTGCGTGTTGGGTCAGCATGACGAGTCTGGCCGAAAAGAGCATGCTATTTATTACCTTAGCAAAAAGTTTACCGACTGTGAGACCCGATACTCACTGCTCGAGAAGACTTGCTGCACTTTGGCATGGGCTGCTCGCCGGCTGAGACAGTATATGTTGACTCACACTACTCTATTGATATCAAAAATGGATCCAATCAAGTATATCTTCGAAAAACCTGCCTTGTCCGGAAGAATAGCGAGATGGCAGATGATCTTGACTGAGTATGACATCCAGTACACGACCTAAAAGGCAATCAAAGGAAGTGTGTTGGCAGACCATTTGGCACATCAGGCAGTGGATGATTACCAATCTATGAACTTTGAATTTCCGGACGAGAATATCATGTTGGTAACTGATTGTGAGGCACCTGGACCGGATGAAGGACATGAGGAAGGATCCCGATGGTCTATGTACTTTGATGGAGCTTCAAACGCTTTGGGTAATGGAATTGGCGCCGTGATCATATCTCCTAAAGGCTCTCATACTCCGTTCACTGCCCGACTATGTTTCAACTGCACCAACAATATGGCGGAGTATGAAGCGTGCATCATGGGTCTTCGAGCAGCTATCGACCTAAGGATTAAGTTCTTAAGTGTCTTCGGAGATTCCTCTCTCGTGATCAGTCAGATCAAAGGCGAGTGGGATACGAAACACCAAAATCTTATTCCTTACAAGGAGTATGTGCTGACATTGCTTCCCCATTTCGAGAAGATAACCTTTGAACACTTCCCTAGAGAGGAGAATCAGTTGGCGGACGCGCTGGCTACGATGTCTTCTATGTTCAAAGTTAATTGGGACAACGAAGCTCCCCGGATTATCATTGAAAGATTGGACAAACCTGCACAATGCTGTGACATTGAGACTGAAGAGGTAACAGAAAAGCCCTGGTTTCACGAATTAAAAAGGTATCTTGAGGCTCAAGAATACCCCGAGGGTGCATTTGTTAATGACAAGAAGTTTCTGAGGAGGTTCGCAACAAAGTTCTTCATCAGCAATGGCATCCTTTATAAGCACAACCATGATTCGACCTTACTGCGTTGTGTGGATAAGAATGAAGCAGAAAGGATCATGGCAGAGTTACATGAAGGTACTTTCGGAACTCATTCCAGCGGACACACCATGGCAAAGAAAATCCTTCGGGTAGGATATTATTGGTCCACAATGGAAGCCGACTGTTATCAGCATTCTCGGACATGTCACAAGTGCCAAGTCTATGCTGATAAGGTGCACATACCTCCAGTTCCTCTGAACGTCTTAACGGCACCTTGGCCTTTTGCAATGTGGGGCATTGATATGATCGGCGAGATCAGACCTACAGCATCCAACGGGCATCGTTTCATCCTGGTAGCTATTGATTACTTTACAAAGTGGGTTGAAGCAGCTTCCTTTGCTACCGTAACCAAGAACGTCGTGGCACAGTTCATTCGGCATAATATGATCTATCGATACGGTGTACCAGAGAGGATCATTACGGACAATGGTACCAATCTCAACAACAAGATGATGACTGAGCTCTGCAAGCAGTTCAAAATACAACATCAAAACTCTTCTCCTTACCGGCCGAAGATGAATGGGGTTGTTGAAGCGGCTAATAAGAACATTAAGAAGATCATGCAAAAGATGACGGTGACATACAAAGACTGGCACGAGATGTTACCATTTGCTCTTCATGGGTACCGTACCTCAGCGCGGACGTCAACAGGGGCAACACCCTATTCCTTAGTATATGGTATGGAGGCTGTCTTGCCCATCGAAGTTCAGATACCCTCTCTTCGAATTATGAAGGATGCAGGTTTGAGTGAAGATGACTGGATTCAGACCCGGCTTGATCAGCTGAACTTAATCCACGAAAAGAGACTTACTGCTATTTGTCATGGTCAGACGTACCAAAAATGGATGATCAAGGCATTTAACAAGAAAGTTAGACGACAAGAGTATCAAGTTGGGGATCTGGTAATCAAGCGCATTATTCTACCTCAAGGTGATCCCAGGGGCAAACGGACCCCTACTTACAAAGGGCCATTTGTGGTTAAGAACATTTTCTCAGGAGGAGCTATGATTCTAACCAACATGGATGGTGACGACCTTCTTCACCCCGTCAATGCAGACATAGTGAAAAATACTACGCATAATCAAAGACCCGCTAGGTTGACAGGCCTAGGAAAAAATAAGGGCTTCCCAGCGAACCAAAAGGGTTCGGTCAAAAATAAGGGATGAAAATGAAAAACTTTGTACACCCGGCAAGTCGAAAACCTGAAAAGGTGGCTTGGGCAAAAAAGGGCATCCCGGTGGACTGAAAACCCGAAAGGGCGGTCCAGGCAAAAATTAGGGATCAAAGCGTAACACTATGTCTCATTGGATCACCTTGCAACCAGACTTCGCTATCAAGCTCGGACGACATTAATCAATCTGATTTACCTTCGACCAAGTAGCAAAGTGATGAGATGCTCGAGGACATAAAGAGAATAGCAGAGTTGGAACCCAGTGGGATTATTCACATAACTGTTATGTTTAGTTTTTTCACAAATTGTGTAAATTCTATTATTCGGCGGCATTCTCTTACTAGGACGTCAGCCTCTTGTACAAAAACGCCTATTTACAGGCCAAACTTCAAAATCAATACCATTCATTTTCAAAGGAGTTTCAAATTGTTTTTTCCTTTATCTGTTTTGTTTTGCAAAGAACGTCCAATGTTCATTTTTGATATATGCACTTGACATTAATTGCCACTCATAGATATTTGCATGCGAAACAAAATATGATTATTGGTAATATCAGAAACAGGGGAAAATGAGAATTGTCCAAGCTGTATAGTTACTCTGTCCACCAGGTACAAGGTAAATTCAGCTGAAGAATATGGTTAAGGTACCCTCACTCCCCGCAGAGTAAGACAGTAATGATTGCTCTCCCCAGCTGAGACTTGCAATTGTGATTGAATTGGTAATATCTTCCCCAAGCAGAGTTTATCTACCATCACCACTAAGAAGGCTTGATATCCCCGACAGTCTTAATATTCCCTAAAGGAGTATAAGAATGTTCCCCGGTAGAATACAAGATATCCCCAGTGGATTTAAAATTTTCCCAACGCAGTCTGAAAAAGCTTCCCCAACGGAGTTGGGAGAATCATCCCCAATAAACTCTGGAGTTTTATCCCCAGCGGAGTACAAAAATAAATATCCCCAGCCGAGTTCAAAAGATTGTACCCAGCAAAGCTCAAAGGATTATCCCCACAAGAGTCTAACAGGTTATCCCCAGTAAAGTCGCAACTGAGAGATCATCCCTAACGTAGTTCTTTCCTTTCACAAACAGGAATTCAATCCCCAACAGATTCAATATCACCTACAACGGTAATTCATCCCGACGGAATTTATCAGTGGAATCTTCAGCAGAACATCTCTTCCCCACGGAGTAATCTCCTCATCAGTTTATTCCCCCAACAGAGTCATCCTCTCCTGCAGGTTTATTCTCTTCGTTCGCCATCCCCAGCGGAAACGAAGAATCCAACTCTCTTCTTCAGCAGCTATCCGGGATTTATTTTCCCCAGCTAGAAACATTACATTTCCATACATCATGATACAGGCATATACGCATCATACCACACAATCTCATTTATTTTGAGAGCATCATTACTTGATATATATTATGCATTTCATACATCATGACATTGCATACGACTGACTCTTTACCTTTTCAGGGACAGACGAATCAATAAACACCGTTGACTACTTATACGACCTGGTAGTCCCCTCAAAAAATACATATATTGAGAGCTGTTTCAGTGGATTCCTCAGAAAGATGCCCTCGCAAGACTTTTGTCTGGTTCAGTTAAATCGATTCTAAGATTTTTTTGATTCTTACCCAGTCAAAGTTAATCCAAGACCTTCTCTGGTTCAGTCAGATCGATGCTAAGATCTCCCTGATTCTTATTCCAGTTGAAGATATTCCAAGACTTTCGTCTGGTTCAGTTAAATCGATTCTAAGATTTTTCTGATTCTTATCCAGTCAAAGTTATTCCAAGACCTTCTCTGGTTCAGTCAGATCGACACTAAGATATCCCTGATTCTTATTCCAGTTGAAGATATTCCAAGACTTTCTTCTGGTTCAGTTAAATCGATTCTAAGATTTTTCTGATTCTTATCCAGTCAAAGTTATTCCAAGACCTTCTCTGGTTCAGTCAGATCGACGCTAAGATCTCCTTGATTCTTATTCCAGTTGAAGATATTCCAAGACTTTCGTCTGGTTCAGTTAAATAGATTCTAAGATTTTTTCTGATTCTTATCCAGTCAAAGTTATTCCAAGACCTTCTCTGGTTCAGTCAGATCGATGCTAAGATCTCCCTGATTCTTATTCCAGTTGAAGATATTCCAAGACTTTCATCCGGTTCAGTTAAATCGATTCTAAGATTTTTTCGGATTCTTATCCAGTCAAAGATATTCCAAGACCTTCTCTGGTTCAGTCAGATCGACGCTAAGATCTCCCTGATTTTTATTCCAGTTGAAGATATTCCAATACTTTCATCCGGTTCAGTTAAATCGATTCTAAGATTTTTCTGTATCTTATCCAGTCAAAGTTAATCCAAGACCTTCTTTGGTTCAGTCAGATCGACGCTAAGATATCCCTGATTCTTGTTCCAGTCGAAGTTCAAACCTCCTATTAACAATCACCAAGTGGCATGTGTAATCCCATTCCTGACATCATTAGGCTGATACCACTTCATGCGAGTGCAAATTTCTAGGCACTCTAGTGTTAAATCATTTTCCTCCTTCGGATCACGAAAGGCACGAAAGCCAATTTATATCCTCAGGTTTAAGAAGATTGAACAGGGGAAGCTGTCGTACCCCAAAATTTTCCCTCTCATATTTCTCAAAGCATTGCAAGAAAAATCTCCAAGTGGATCAAGATTGCTCAAGAGTGGGTCAGTCAAGCTATCTCCTAAGGCAGTCAACCCCAAATTAGGGTTTTGTATTACATCAAGGTCCTTGCATCCAAATGACCTCAAGTGCTCCCCAATGTCCTAATATGTTCTCAATATCATCCATGTCAAGTTTCAACCCTTACAGAGGAAGTTTGGTTAGTCAATTGCTCAAGGGGTCCAAAAATCGACCGTGCTAGGGCGAAAGTCAATTGTGACCCAAATACAGTCAAACCTCAAGATTTTTTGTCAACATTCTCATTTTGAAGGATATTTCATCATTTTATCAAGGTTTGATCAAGATTCATCAAGGATTGCTCAAATTTCATCAAGACTCAAAAGTTGCTAAATTAGGGTTTTGTAGGAAAAGTCAAACCAACTTTGACCAAGAATAACTTCCTCATACTTTTTGAGAAATGACCCATCCAAATATCATTTTGAAGAGGATGAAATTTCCTACAATCCATCTTCATACCCCAAGATCATAAAATGCACTCACAAAAAGTTACAAATTTGGACATTATAGGTCATTTTTGAAAATAAAAAAAAAACATCTTTTTTTCCAAAGCTTATAACTTGAGAATGGAATACCAAAATGAGATGAGACAAAAAGGGTTTCTTATAGGACATCTCAAGATTTCTAAAAAATCAAATAACACTTCCAAAAGTTCAAAATTGAAGAAGTTATGCATTGTTGAAGTTGGGCATTTTTGCAAAATTGCCAAAAGTCAACTATCCCCAAAACTTCAAATTTTGTCAAATGGGCCCATTCTTTTCCACTTGATTTGATCTTGCCACATTGCACACGTGTCCTGGCTTCAGCCTTGTGTCCATTTATCAATTTTATTATTTTATTTGATTTTTTAATGAATTATTTCATTTTTAATCAAATTAAATCCAATAAAATCCAAACATTGATTATTTGATCTCTTTTTGGCTATTTCAGGATTGAATCATCATCATCAAGTGTATCAAATTCATATCAAGCATTCCATGTGCAAAAAGATAGGATTTTTGACAAAATAGGCAAGCTTTCAATGATGGATCAAATCAAATCCCATAGCCATGATGTGCAAAGATTCAATCCACAAATGTTGACCTAATACATTGCATATTACATATACAAGCCAAAGCACACGAAATTGAGACCTAGAGACTGCAAGAACACCAAGAACACCAAGAATAAAACTTGAAAAAAGTGGAAAAAGTGCAAAACTGAAATCACGCTTAGAGGCGTTTACAAAGGAAAAACTCAACACCAATCAATTGTTGGGTGTCTACTCAACCTTCTGCAATCCAAAGCAAGCTCTAATACGCATCAAAACACACTGTAAGCATCACGTTTCTTGGCCCTGTATTCCAAATCGCAACTCTCTATTTTCGCATCATTTGGACATATCATGGACATATTTGTGATGCTTATGAAATTTATGAACTTTTGGCAATACTTGATTTCATTTATATGGACTGTAACCCTATAGCCGAATCTAGGGTTTTGTAGTTTGTTTTTTGGGCATTTCTTTTACAGGAAAAATCAGCTCCAATAATGGCCATGGGCATGACTGGAGGAGGAAGACGAGCATAACCATGGTCTTGGACTTAATTTTCATGGCCTAGAATCGATTTTAGGGTTGACCTACGAATTCAGTTGCAGATATGAATCCAGAGGAAAAATTACAGGGTTGGAGGAAGAAGACGATGACGCGTCAGTCCCCCTGTGGCCAATTCAAATATTCGCGCTTTTTTTTTAATTCTGGCATATGAACGTGTTTCCCCATATTATTATTATTGACTAATATATTAACAGATGAAGCGTGATGGCTGAGTGGTAGTGGCGTGTGTCCAATTACCAACAGGACCTAGGTTCGAATCCCAGGTCCCCATGTTATTTGTTATATTTTTCTTTCAGGTGATCTAGTGCAAATCCAAGTGCGTGGTACATCATGCTCCCTCACTAAATCGCTTGCCAGATGGCCCCAGGCCAAATCTGGTGATCCAGATGGAACGTCCACCATGCTACCTAGTCAAAGTGTACACGCTGGATCCAAAAAGTCAACCAAGGCCAGCGCCTATTGGGCCTCTGAATTGCCATTCCAACCCCCTAAACAGGACCAAACCTCCTAACTCTTTCTACTTTTTTTTTATTATTTCTTTTAATTATTTATTGTTATTATTTTTATTATTAACTAACCAATCAAACTTTTTCTTCATAAAATCAAAAAACCAAAAAATATTTTCTTATTTAAATTAAATTTCAGTATTTTATTTTTGTTAACAATATTAATTTAATTAATTTAGTTTTAATTAGGAATAACTTTTAATATATTTTGCAATAATTAAAATTAACATAGACAATTAGGTTTTTATTAACATTGACTAAATTTATTTTTATTTCTTTAAATAACACAAAAATCCAAAAATATTATTTTCATTAATTAATTAATTAGTTTATTAATTTAATAATTAATTTATTTTAATTTCTTTCTTAATTAAAAAACAAAATAGCTACTTTAATTCCCGCAATTTACTTTTCGTAAAATATAACTGTTAGATGTTTGATAATAGGTATGCATGGCAAGAATGGATGTTTAACCTAAAATCAACATAGATAACCACTGATATAAAGGGTGTTGTGATCGGTGGAAATAGAACTGACTGTTTTTTAAGCTGGTTCGCGAAATGTCGCGGTAAGCAAGAGTCACCACCGTCTTTTATGTTCTCCAACATGGAAAGGACAAAAGCACATCAAAATTCCTTCTTTGAGAATGTTTCTCGGTTCGGGAGGTAGATTTATAGAAAGGGAAGGTGTTAGCACCCTTTCTATCCATGGTTATCCATGGGCTCTTAGGTACTTGCTCTTATGTTTTCAAAAATGTGTTTGCTTTTCAAGTGTGTGTGGGTTTTGAAAAAGTTTCGTTTGAAAAATTTCTAAGTAACTCTTGTATCTGTCCTCAAGATTGTGTGAAAAATTTGTTTGAAAACCTTTTGAAAGTGTGAGTGCGAAAAGATGTTTTGTTTGTTTTGAAAAGAGCTAGTACCCATGAGAAATCTACCTACTCTAAGGAATTAGGTTGTGTAAGAGTCCTTTAGATAGTGCTATCCCACCATTGAGAGGTAGGTAGCACCGTCGTTGGAGTTATTCGGGTCAATTCGATTAAGGGACATGTGTGGTCACCAAAGCAATAGTAGGACAACTTAGTGGTAACCCTAATGTCCTAGATCCTTTTTATTCGAGGCAACTTGATCTTAGACAGGAGGGCGACCTCTAAAGCACCCTATACTTGATAACCACGTCGAGGCAACCAGTGAGGCGTACCCTAGGAGTGGCATGTGCATATGTGTTGAATTCAGTTAAATTGTCTTTGCATGTTATTTGTGAGCTACGGATTGGTTTTATTTTTCATACATTCTTGCAGTCATATTAACAGTTAAATGATTTGCAGGAAATAAAGTGCGGAAAGGTAAATTCTACGCTATTACAAGGCGAGGGTCTATACATCGCCAAGAACAAAAACCCGTTTGGAAATAAAGTGCAAGAAAAGTAAATTAAGCGGTAAAGTTCTAATTAACTATTACATTTCCTGAGCAGATACAAAATGATGAATTAAAAAGAATAAAATACGCGCGCGAAATATTGAATCGGGACGTCCTGAGGGTTTTGACCCTTTTTGAGAAAGAATTGAATTTGTCCTTTTTTGGTAATTAAATGAAATTAAGCCTAATTATTAATTAATTAATTTATTAAAAGAAAAAAAAAAGTTTTTTGTATTTTTATGTTTTTAATGAAAAAAAAATAAAAGTAATTAAAAGTCAAGAAAACCCTAATTCTAGATTGTTTTTATTTATTATAAAAAAAGTTAAAATTACCTAATTAAACGAATTAACTAATTTACGTTTTATTTACAAAAATAATTAATAGTGAATTTAATAAATAATAAAAATATTTACAATTTTTATATTATCTGGATTTATTATGAAAAATAAATAATTTATGAATTAATAATAATAATACTAACAATTAATAAAAAGAAATTATAAAAGAAAAAGAAAATAAAAAGAGTAACAAAACCAGGGGGTGTTGGACCCTTAGGGAGGTGAATCTGGAAATTTAGGCCCATTAACTCAAGCCTGCGTTGACTTCTGGGATTTGCTGAGCGTTCATTGACTGGGTAGCATGGTGGTCATCCTCTCTTGGCCTTCAGATCTGTAGGAATGGCCACTTGGCGCGCTTGGATGTGAGGTGCATGATGGAGTGCTTTTGGGAACCTGCACACAAGCACATAAGGAAAAATAATATGGAATTTTGGGGGACCTGGGAATCGAACCCAGGTCCCAATGGTGACCAGCCACCTCATTCTCCACTAAGCCAAGCGTTGCATCTGTTATAATAATAACAATTAATTATAATATGTGAAAACCAATGCCTATGCTGGAAAACAAAACGCGCGCGCCACTTTTTTGAATTGTCTAGTCCCATGCCTACACGTACTCATCTTCTTCGTTAAACCTGTAAAACAAAGATCAGATAACGGGGGTTTTTAACCCCCACAATATGGCATGACCAAAAATAGCGAACAGGCGTGTGATGATCAGAAATTGTTCGCGAGGGTTGGGTTGGATTCGTCTGGCCTTGACGAATTCAACCATATGCGTCTCAAGGTCTGATTTTTCTTATATGGGAAAACCCCAATTCTCAAGCTTAGGAACCCTAGATTTCTCCAATGGTGATTCCTGATTCCGTGCATCATAATCTAATTAACCTGCATCATTAGCTTCCTATGGACTTAAACAATGCAAAACAAACAATAAATTGCATCAAATGCTCATGAATCGTTAGTTTCAACTCTGAAAAATATTTACAAACCGTGATTCTGTTTGGTGCGATTTCTCAAGCTTCAGCCCTTGATTTTGAGTCCAAAAGACTCCTGAGAGTTCCTGCAAAGTGTTAGAAATGAAAAAAAAAGGCTTTGAATTACGTTAGAAGGTGGATTTCAGTTTTGACTTTTTGCTTGATTTTTTTGAATATGGTTTGGCCGTTTGCATAGTGCTTAGGTCGTCCCTTAGGTCTGGAATGCTTGCATATGTATATGTGAATGAAATTAGGTCAGCAGCTAGGCTTGGGATCCATTGTATTGATGTCTTGAGATTTTTGTTGATCACCATTAAAGAACATTCCATACTTGGAGCAAAACTTGGATTTTATGCTCAAAATGGCTTGGCACGAAATTGTGAGCTGGCACGTGAAAAATAAAAGTCATTCAAGTCACCAATATGCCATTCCATTAATTTTCTGATTTTATTTGAATTATTATGGATTTAAAATGAATTAAATCAATAAAAATTAAATAAAATAGAAAAATAAATGTTTGATCTTGAACTTAAGCATGGGACACGTGTATGGCATGACAAGGCTGAATCAAGTGGAAGAAAGTGGGCCCTTTTATCAAAAATTGAAGTTTCAAGGATAGTTGACTTTTGCCATTTCACAAAAATTTCCCAACTTCTCCAATGCATATCTTGCTCAATTTTGATCATATGAACATGTTCTTGGACATTTTGGAAAGGTCTTGAAGTCCTCTAACCAATGCCTTTGGTCCCATGTCATTTGGATTTATCAATCTCTAGTTATGGTCTTTTACTTAAAATGCCTTTTTGTTGACTTTTGAAAATGACCTATAATGTAGAAATTGATAACTTTTTGTGAGAACATTTATTGGACTTGGAATCTGAAGATGAGTTGTAGGAAATGTCATCCCCTTCAAGATGAGCATTGGATGGGATTTTTCTGATGAACCATAAAAAAGTTATGCCTTGGTCAAGTTATAGTTGACTTTTCAGCTGTCCAAAAATAGAAACTTTTGCATCTTGATGATTTTTGAGCCATTCTTGTGGAATCATGATCAAGACTTGATCAAATGATGATTGTGGCTTCAAAATAATATGTTGACCAAAATTTTTGACTTTTGACTGTAAAATGACCATTTTACCCCTACATTTGATTGTGAAGCAATTAGGGCTTTTGACTGTGCAACTTGATGCTATTAGCCTTGAAACTTGGCATGTAGATGCTTGACAATGTGTATAGGCCTATTGGATTTGATTGATCCCTTGAAAACCTCAACTTCCTTGCAAGAACCAAAACCCTAATTTTGACTGGCTTAGGAGGATGTTTGACTGTGCAACCCTTGAGAGATTTTGAACCATTTGGAGATTGATCTTGACAAATCTTGAAGAATATGGGAGGGCAAATTTTGGGGTACAAAAGTTGACCCTGTTCAATCTTCTTAGACCTGAGGATGTAGATTGGCTTGTGTGCCTTTCGTGATCCGAGGGTGGAAGATGATTGAACACTAAAGTGCCCAGAAATTTGCACTCACATAGTAGAATATCAGTAGTGTGATGGCGGGAATGGGCTTATAGATGCCATTCGGAGATGTGACAGATCCTTGTCGGGAATGGGCTTATAGATGCCATTTGGAAATGTGATGGATAGTTGTGGAGATGGGCTTATAGATGCCATCAGAAGGTGTCGATCGCGTAAGAGATTCCTTAGTGAGAACTTGCATGCTTTGAGAAAGGAAGATGGTTTCCCGGCCTGTTACAGGGGTTGATCTTCAAACTCTTCATGCAGATATGCCCTGGCTAGTTACGGGTGTCGAATCTACAATCAATCGCTCACAGATATGCCCTGGCTAGATACAAGTGTCGAATCTGGAATTTGTCGTCTACAGATATGCCCTGGCTGGATACAGGTATCGAATCTGGAATTGGTCGTCTACAGATATGCCCTGGCTGGATACATGAATCGAATCTCTAAAATCTTCATGCAGACATGCCCTGGCTGGATACAGGCGTCGAATCTACAATCAGTTACTCACAGATATGCCCTAGCTGGATACAGGTATCGAATCTGGAATTGGTCGTCTACAGATATGCCCTGGCTGGATACAGGGATCAAATCTCTTAACTCTTCATGCAGACATGCCCTGGCTAGATACAGGTGTCGAATCTACAATCAGTTACTCACAGATATGCCCTGGCTGGATACAGGAATCGAATCTGGAATTAGTCTTCTACAGATATGCCCTGGCTGGATACAGGTATCGAATCTCTAAACTCTTCATGCAGACATGCCCTAACTGGATACAGGTATCGAATCTACAATCAATCACCCACAGATATGCCTTGGCTAGATACAAGAATCGAATCTGGAATTGGTCGTCTACAGATATGCCCTGGCTGGATACAGGAATCGAATCTCTAAACTCTTCATGCAGACATGCCCTGGCTGGATACAGGTATCGAATCTACAATCAGTTACTCACAGATATGCTCTGGCTAGATATAGGAATCGAATCTGGAATTTGTCATCTACAGATATGCCCTGGCTGGATACAGGTATCGAATCTAAAGTCAGTTACTCACATATATGCCTTGGCTAGATACAGGAATTGAATCTGGAATTGCGACAGTTGATAGTAATCATCTTTGGATGGACCTTTTTCCTGAAAAGGCAAAACATCAGTTGTATGCAATGTCATGGTGTATGAAATGCATGATGTCATGATGTTCTCAAAAATAAATGAGATCGTGTGATATGCACTTTGTCATGTATGTAAGCGATATGTATGAAATGTGAAATATCTATGAATGTATTTTTGTCTAGGAGAGTAAATCCTTGACGAATGCCGGGAGCTTGGTGAATCCTGGGCTGATGTTGAAGAGTGGAGTTCTTCGTTTCCGCTGGGGATGATGGTTGCAAGAATAAACCGGTAGGAGAAGATGACTCCATTGGGGAATAAACTTTGTTGGAGAGATTACTCCGCGGGGAATTGCTCTGTGGGAAGAGATACTTCGCTGAGGTTTTGATGAGAACTCTGCTGGCGATACCGTTGATATATTTTGTTGGGAGATTTGATGAACTCCGCTGGGGATAGGAAGAACTTCGTCGAGGACGATCTTTCCGTGGTAATTAGCTGAGGATAACCCAGTTATAAGCTCTGGTGGGGAATAATCTTATGAATAAAGCCGGGGAGAGATATGTACTCTGTAGGGGACAAGCTTCCAGAATCTACTGGGGATATGGATTCCACTCTCCTGGGGAAACTTTGGACTGCACTAGGGAAGTGGCTCCGCTGGGGTGTCTGGTATTCCGCCGGGGAACAATCTTATATTAAGACTGTCGGGGACGCTTGCTTAGGAACATCTGTATACTCCGGTGGGGAATATTGAGATCTTCTGGGGATACCCAACTTCCTTAAGGCTGACAGTAGGCTAACTCTGCTTGGGGAGAGTATCGTTGTCTTGCTGGAGATATTGTGCCTTTTCGGGGCTGAGAAGAGTCCAACTCTGCTAGGGGAGAGTATTGTTGAATCTGGTCTTAATCTGCAGGGAGTAAAGGTATCGTGGTTACATTCTTCAGCGGAACTTACCTTGGTACCTTGGTGGACAGAGCAACTAGCTCGCTTAGACAACTCATTGTTGCCCCTGTTTCTGATGTCACCTGTAATTAGTCCTTTGTTTCGTATGCAAGTATTTATGAGTTAGCAATTAGTGTCAAGTGCATATATCAAAAATGAACATTGGACGTTCTTCGCAAGACAAAACAGAAAAAGGAAAAACGATTGGCAATTTGTCTGAAAAAGTGGATTTGTATTGATTTTGAATTTGCCTGTAATTAGGCGTTTATGTACAAGAGGCTGACGTCCTAGTAAGAGAACGCCGCCGAACAACAAAGTTTATACAATTTGTGAAAAGGAAAACAAAACAGCTATGTGAAAAATCACACTGGGTTCCAACTCTGCTATCGCCTCTATGTCTTCAAGCGTCTCATCACTTTGCTGCTTAGTTGACGATGAAGCTGACTGATTGATGCTGTCTGAACCTGATAGTTGATACCGAATTCTGGATGTAAGGTGATCCAATGAGACATAGTATTACGCTTATCCCTAACTTTTGCCTGGATCGCCCTTTCGGGTTTTCAGTCCACCGGGATACCCATTTTTGCCCAAGTCGCCTTTTCAGGTTTTCGACTTGCCGGGCGTACAGATTTTTTCATTTCATCCCTTATTTTTGCCCGAACCCTTTTGGTTTGCCGGGAAGCCCTTATTTTTGCCTAGGTGTGTCAACCTAGCGGGTCTTTAGTCATGCGTAGTATCTTTTTACTATGTCTGCATTGGCGGGGTGAGGAAGGTCGTCACCATCCATGGTGGTTAGAATCACAGCTCCTCCTGAGAAGATATGTTTAACCACAAATGGCCCTTCGTACGTAGGGGTCCATTTACCCCTGGGATCGCTCTGAGGAAGGAAGATCCACTTGATTACCAGGTCTCCGACTTGATACTCTTGTCGTCTGACTTTCTTGTAAAATGCCATGATCATCCGTTTTTGGTACGTTTGACCATGACAAATAGCGGTGAGTCTCTTTTAATCGATTAGATTTAATTGATCAAGCCGAGTCTGGATCCAGTCATCTTCGCTCAAACCTGCATCCTTCATTATTCGGAGAGAGGGTATCTGGACTTCGATAGGCAAGACTGCCTTTATGCCAGAGACCAAGGAAAAGGGTGTTGCCCCTGTTGACGTCCTTGCTGAGGTACGGTATCCATGAAGAGCAAACGGTAACATATCGTGCCAATCTTTGTACGTCACTGTCATCTTCTGCACAATCTTCTTGATATTCTTATTGGCTGCTTTTACAGCCCCATTCATCTTCGGCCGGTAAGGAGAAGAGTTGTGGTGCTGTATCTTGAACTGCTCGCAGAGCTCAGTGATCATTTTGTTTTTAAGATTGGTACCATTGTTCGTAATGATCCTCTCAGGTACACCGTATCGACAGATCAGGTTGTGCCGAATGAACCGTGCCATGACGTTCTTGGTTACTGTAGCGTAGGAAACTGCTTCAACCCACTTCGTGAAGTAATCAATCGCTACCAGTATGAAGCGATGCCCGTTGGATGCCGTAGGTCTGATCTCGCCGATCATATCAATGCCCCACATTGCAAAAGGCCAAGGTGTTGTCAAGACGTTCAGAGGAACTGGAGGAACGTGCACCTTATCAGCATAGATCTGGCATTTGTGACACATCCGAGAATGTTGGTAACAATCAGCTTCCATTGTGGACCAGAAATATCCTGCCCGAAGGATTTTCTTTGCCATGGTATGTCCACTGGAATGTGTCCCGAAGGTACCTTCATGTAGCTATGCCATGATCTTTTCTGCTTCAGTCTTATCCACACAACGCATTAAGGTTGAATCATGGTTTCGTTTGTAGAGAATGTCGTTGCTGAGGAAGAAATTTGCCGTGAACCTTCTCAGAAACTTCTTGTCATTAACAGATTCCCCCTCGGGGTATTCTTGAGCTTCCAAGTACCTCTTCACTTCATGATACCAAGGTTTTTCAGTTACCTCTTCAGCCTCAAGATCACAGCAATGTGGAGGTTCATCCAATTTCCATATAATGATTCGGGGAGCTTCATTGTCCCATTTGACTTTGAACATAGAAGACATTGTAGCCAGCGCGTCCGCCAACTGATTCTCCTCTCTTGGGAAGTGTTCAAAAGTTATCTCCTCGAAGTGGGGAATCAACGTCAACACATACTCTTTGTAGGGAATAAGATTTGGGTGTTTCGTATCGCACTCGCCTTTGATCTGATTGATCACGAGAGCGGAATCTCCGAAGACACTCAGAAACTTGATCCTTAAGTCAATTGCAGCTTGAAGACCCATGATACATGCTTCATACTCTGCCATGTTGTTGGTGCAGTTGAAACATAGCCGGGCGGTCAGCGGAGTATGAGTGCCTTTTGGAGATATGATCACAGCGCCGACACCGTTACCTAAAGCGTTTGAGGCTCCGTCAAAGTGCATAGACCATCGGGATCCTTCCTCAGGTCCTTCATCTGGTCTAGGTACTTCACAATCAGTTACTACCATGATATCCTCGTCTGGAAATTCAAAGTTCATAGATTGGTAGTCATCCACTGCCTGGTGTGCCAGATGGTCTGCCAATACACTTCCCTTGATTGCTTTCTGAGTCGTGTACTGGATGTCGTACTCTGTCAAGATCATCTGCCATCTTGCTATTCTTCCGGACAAGGCAGGCTTTTCGAAGATGTACTTGATTGGATCCATTTTTGAAATCAAGAGAGTAGTGTGAGTCAACATATACTGTCTCAGCTGGCGAGCAGCCCATACCAAAGCGCAACAAGTTTTCTCGAGCAGTGAGTATCGAGTCTCACAGTCGGTAAACTTTTTGCTAAGGTAATAAATGGCATGCTCTTTTCGGCCAGACTCGTCATACTGCCCCAGCACACACCCCATTGAGTTGTCAAGTACTGTCAAGTATAGTATTAGAGGTCTCCCTTCAACCGGTGGCATGAGAATGGGTGGTTCTTGGAGATACTCTTTGATTCTTTCAAAAGCGTCCTGACATTCATCGTTCCAATGTACTACTTGATCTTTCTTCAGTAGCTTTAAGATTGGTTCACAGGTAGCAGTTAGATGTGAGATGAATCGAGCAATATAGTTCAGCCGTCCTAGAAAGCCTCTGACTTCTTTTTCTGTTTTGGGAGCTGGCATCTCTTGTATGGCCTTCACCTTGGCAGGATCCACTTGAATACCTTTGTCACTTACGACGAAACCTAGTAGTTTTCCAGATCTTACCCCAAAGGTGCACTTGTTTGGGTTCAACCTCAGCTTGTACAACTTCAGACGATCAAACAGCTTCTGTAGATGGTCAAGGTGTTCCTCCTCAGTTTGGGACCTTGCAATCATATCATCGACATATACTTCAATCTCATGGTGGATCATATCATGAAACAAAGCAACCATGGCACGTTGGTAGGTTGCCCCAGCATTCTTCAACCCAAATGGCATGACCTTGTAGCAAAAGGTGCCCCACTGAGTGACGAAGGTGGTCTTCTCCATGTCTTCAAGAGCCATCTTAATCTGATTATAACCGGAGAAACCATCCAAGAAGGAGAATACCTTATGCTGAGCAGTGTTGTCAACCAGAACGTCGATGTGAGGCAGAGGGAAGTCATCCTTGGGGCTTGCCCTGTTCAAATCCCTGTAGTTAACACACATTCGGACCTTACCATCCTTCTTCGGCACTGGAACCACGTTGGCAACCCACTGAGGGTAAGAAGTAACTGCTAGAAACCCGACATCAAATTGTTTCATAATCTCAGCTTTGATTTTCTCGGACATCTTTGGACGCATACGGCGGACCTTCTGTTTTACCGGAGGGCATTCTTCCTTGGTAGGCAAGTGATGAACCACAATGTCGGTATCCAACCCAGGCATGTCTTTGTAAGACCAGGCGAAGATTTCCACGTAGTCATGCAACATCTGAATCAACCGTTGTTTCACACTATCCTCCAGATTGGCACCAATCTTGACTTCCTTTCTGTCTGTCTCAGTACCCAGATTTACCGTTTCCACTGGCTCTTCATGTGGCTGAATGGCCCTCTCTTCCTGGAGTAGCAGTCTTGCAAGCTCACCAAGAACTTCACAATCATCTTCACCTTCGTCTTCGGCTAAGTTGATCGGATTTTCGAAGTCATAACTGGTAGTAGCAGAGTCGTTACCAGTGGGATCCAGAGTGGATTGGAACCTGTATAAGTGAGTGTGTGTAAATATAGCTGTTTTGCAATATATAAAGAAGGAACAGGAGCGCAAGATTTGAAATGTGAAAAACGTCCAATGCTTTTATTCATGATATATGAAAGTGACAAATAACAAGCCCTCACAAATGAAACCACGGTGCCCCGGGTAAGACACCGGGCCATAAAGTTTAGTAATTATTGTTCGTTACAAATTAAAAACAAAGGAGTTCATTACTGAGTGACAAAAGTAATAGGTGTGAAGTCTTTGGCAGTCCAGTTGCTTGGTCCACCGTCGGTTGTTGGGTAGATCCAGCTGTCAAATTCGGATTCCTCCACTTCGTCTTTAATAGCATTCACTCCCGGGTTGGTGATGAACACAGGAGGTCTTCCAATCCTTTCTTTACGTACCGCCCTCTGAGCCTCTGCAGTGAAACCCAAACCAAACTTGTGAGTCTTTGGAGTGAAATCAGGAAGTTGGCCCCAGTTTGCACACTCACCCTTCTCAATCACAGCCCGGGAATCCTTTAAGGAGGCCATCTTCAAAGGAGAACCCTCTTCAGTCACAGTCTCTGCTGCTGCCATTGTCATAGGTACCTCTTCAAAGTGTTGAAAGGGGGTCTCTATGAACTCCCCATCCATTTCTACGTACCGGAACGAGTTAAGGTGGCTGACCATATACTCTTCCTCCCCCTGAACTGTCACAATCTTCCCTCTGACCGAATACTTAAGCTTCTGATGTAATGTGGAGTTCACAGCTCCAGCCTTGTGGATCCATGGACGACCCAACAAACAAGAATAGGATGGCCGGATGTCCATCACATAGAATGTTGAATCAAAAACTTGAGAGCCAACCCTGATTGGAATGTCAACTTCCCCGTGTACCATCCTTTTCGATCCGTCAAAGGCCCGGACCACAATGTTACTAGGCTTGAGCTCTAAACCCTTACAATCCAACCTGTCTAGGGCCTTCTTGGGCAATACGTTCAACGAAGAACCGGTGTCTACCAACTCATGGGCAAGAGTAGTGCCCCTGCATTCAATGGAGACATGCAGGGCGTCGTTGTGGTTCTTTCCCTTGGCAGTCAGATCGGCGTCAGAGAAACCCAACCCATTATCGGCAGTCAAGTTGGCCACACAATCGGTAAATTGATCAGCAGACGTTTCTTGTGGCACGTGGGCCGTCTTCAGGAAGGAAATCAGGGCCTTGGCATGGGCCTCTGAACACAACAAAAGTGATAGCATAGAAATTTTAGAGGGGGTGTGCCCCAGCTGCTCAACTATGTTGAAATCACTTTTCTTGATAATCTTGAGGATTTCTTCCATCTCTTGCTTGGAATCTTCAACATTGGTTGTCTTTGGTGCCTCCGTCCGGGCAGGCACATCAGTAGCAATCCCTTTGCCCCGAGCGTCAGATGACTCGGCAGCAGGGGTAGAAGCAGGAACTTGGTCAGGAAGGGGAGCAGGCACCCTGGTAGGTGTGATGACAAGAGGTCTTTGAATAGCTGGTGGCGCAATATCTGGTGAGAACAGCCTACCACTACGAGTAACCTTGGCAGGCCCGGTGATGTTGCTGACACCGGTACTAGTATCGAACTCTTATTTCACTCCCAAAACATAAACATCTGCCCCATAGTGCCACGGGACAGCTTTGTCAGATTTATAGGGGATGGGCCCCGGAACAGTGATGATGATAGGAGCAATCTTCTGAACGGACATGATTTTGACAGGCTTCTTCGAGGGAGCCTTAGGATGGTTATTGAAAATAGTGACAATAGAAACTTCTTCGGTACAGACAGTAGGAACAACAATCTTCTTGAACAAAATCTATTTGCTATCCATCAGGTTTTGGACGCCTGACTTCAACAAAGGACAACCAGCAGGTGAAACAGCACATAGAAGGCAACCTTTACTACATCCCGGAAATAAACCGGCTAGCAACAGGTTACTTTTGACAGTCAACAACGGAGTAACAATCTCATCCATAGAGGCTACATACGGGTCTTCTTCCACAGCATTCACTCCATGTTGGGGCATGGGAGCAGTCACAACATTGGGCCTTTCGGGCGCCTCGAACTGTATTTCCTTAGCATCAATAAGGTCCTGAACCTTATTCCTTAGAGCCCAACAATCATCGGTAGTATGCCCCGGGCTATCAGAGCGATAAGCGCAGCGGGCATTGGGGTTGTACTTTGGAGAGGTTGTGTTCACAACCTTCAGAGCTTCCTTGACAGTTACCAGATTGGTCGATAGTAGTTGCGGCAATATCTGAGACAGGTTCATGCTGAGCCGAGTGTACTGCCTTTTGGGTCTCTCACCCCTTGGTTAGTTATACTGCTGAGGAGCAGCAGCAGGCTTTGAAATTACCACTGCGTTGACAGCTTGGCGGCGTTCTGGTTTGTTTTGTCTTCTGGGACCATAAACAGCACTGGCTTCCTTCTTAAAGGGCTTCTTTTCAGAGCTCGAGGAGGCACCTTTCTGTATCTTCCTCGATTTGATACCAGCTTCGATCCTCTCACCAGTCAGGATCATGTCTGTAAACCCTGCAGAGGAGTTACCAATCAGTTGATTAAAGAATGGACCAGACAGGGTCCCCAAGAACATGTCCACGAGTTCACGGTCAGTCAACGGTGGCTGCACCCTGCCAGCCAGGTCTCCCCACTTTTGCGCGTACTCCTTAAAACCTTCACCCGTCCCAAGTGACATACCCTGGAGTTGGGTACGCGTGGGAGCGAGGTCGGAATTGTACTGATACTGCTTATAAAATGCAGTAGCCAAGTCCTCCCAGTTACGAATATTGGTTCCATCCAGCTGATACAACCATTCGAGTTGAGTCCCTAAAAGACTCTCCTGGAAGAAATGGATACATAGGTTCTTGTCTGCAGTGTAAGGTTGGATCTTCCTTACATAAGAACGGAGGTGCAGTTTAGGACAGGAAGCCCCGTCGTACTTCGCAAAGGCAGGCGCCTTAAACTTGTGTGGGATCACCACCCTAGAAGATAAACCTAGATCTCCAAAATCCAACCCAGGCACGCGTTGGATCTCCATGGCATTTAACCGGTCCTCCAGCTGTTTGTACCTGTCCTCAGCAGGTAGGTATTGTTCATCATTGAAATCTGTCTCGTTGTCGGAGACCACAGGACTAGGAACCTCTCTCCCTGGTGGGCTGTCCTTCCCTGCAGAGGAAGTAGCCTGATCAGCCTCATTTTGTAGTGTATTCCCAAACCTCCGTCCAGTGTTAAACAACACAGTCCTCTTTTTCTTCTTCTTCTTCTCCTTCAAGAGCAGAGTCTTCAACTCCTGTTGCCCTTTGGCTAAGCTCATGACCAGCTCCTGGAACTGGGCGTTCTGGGTCTGGAGGGCCTTGATAGCTTGTTCGGTAGTAGGCTCGGAAGACATGATGATTGAGTGAGTGCTGAAATAAACAGCGAAGAAGATTAAGCAACCTGTAGAAAAAGGGTACCTGTTATACACATGATGCATGATATGCTATTTATGCAATGCATTCAAGGGTTCGAAAGTTCAAATTCATTGTAGACAAAAAGGAACACACGTTATATTAAGAAATAATCTGTTCAGTACATCAGGGCCTCATGGGCAAAACATTACAAAACTTAATCCCAAAAGACACTACGCATCCTCTTTGGAGCAATGTAAGTGTTGAGAGTCTTTTCCTCGCGTAGTAGGCGGGTGAGCTCCAAGACCTTCTTCTCACTGGCATGTAGACTGGTTTCAAGAGAATGCCGTTCTTCCTTGAGTTGGATCCAGCTCTTTTGCATTTCTTCCCATGATGTCGGCATGTCAGGATGTTGAATGGTGTAGGGCACCTCTCCTTCCAAAACTGGCTCTTTGATTACGGGAAAAACACGAGGATATGGCATCACCAGCTTCTGGGAGCGGGCTCGTACCCACTTGAGATAAGGCTCCAGGGGGATGGAGTTCTTGTGCCCCAGTGTCTTACTATCTACCCTGTTGGGCATCCTCCAAGCTCTGATAAATCTCTGGCGAAGTCCTTGTGCATCATTGTCGAAGTCAAAAACTATGTCAGGAATCAACATGTCATGAGGGCCATCCCTCCGAGCATATCCAAACTGTCTCAAAGCCAGACATGGGTTGTAAGTAATGCCCCCCCCTAATTCCAAGTAAAGGAACATTAGGAAACTCTCCGCAACGATCAATGATAGTGACATTTTCTCTGGACCGAGAACACCAATGTATATCAGCATGTGTAAGAGTCATTAATCGTTGTGACCATCTCAAACCCCGCTTGTTCTTCAAAACTGATTGTGGAAGGTGCGAAATAAACCACCTTGCCAGGAGAGGAGTGCAGCACATGAGGACACCTCTTTTTCTCATGGTTCGAGTGTAACATGAGTGGAGGGTGTCCCCAAGCAACGTAGGTATAAGATTCCTGGATATGAAGATCTTGACAGCATTGACATCTATAAGCTGATCTGGATTCGGGAACAACACCAACCCATAGACAAGGAGTGCCACAACTTCTTCAAAGGCTTGTAAGTCAAGGGAATTCCAACATTCTTGGGCCTTCTCAAACAGGAACTTGGCCAAGAATCCTTTGATACCACTTCTAATTTCCCAGTGTCCCTTGATGTCAGATGGTTGTAGGCATAATGATTTAGCAACCTCTTCAAGTTTTGGTTCCATTTCCGTACCGTTGTAGGGTAGTTGACTCAGAATGGGAACCTTCAGAAGCTTAGAAAACTCTTCCAAAGTAGGCACCAATTGATAATCCGGGAAAGTAAAACAGTGGTGCAAAGGGTCAAAGAACTGGAAGAGAACTTTTATCATATCTTCTTCAATGTTGGTGTTGACCAAGCTGATGAGTCTACCATGCTTTTCACTGAAGGAGGAGTTCTCTGGGATCCTGGATGTAAGCTCCTTAAGCTGAGGAGGGACCCTTACAAGGTTGACCTGAATTGTCTTTCTGCGGATAGTTTCCATGTCCTACAAAACAAGAACAAAGATGAAGATTCGAACCCTTGAAGTGGTTAGTAAATGCATATGATGTTGTATGATGTTATGATGTTATGATAAAAACACACCACAAGTATTCACAAAAGGCAAACATGATAAGGCACAAAAGTCACACCAGACAACCCTTAGAGTTTAGGCCAGCATGAGGTCTAGGTATTACCCTCTTGAAGTTGGTGGGCTCAAACCTGTCCTATCAAAAGTAACCGGGTTCTAAGGAGCTCAATATCATTGGGTTGTTTTCTATGTTCATTGTTTTGATTTAGCCACTGAACTGGCGATCAAAATATTCCAAGAAAACGACCCTCAATGAGTGTAGTATCGAGTATCTACCAACTTCAGACTGCACCAAAGTCGGTCATCTCACTACCCCTAAAGAGGCCTAAATAGTAAAGTAAGGTTCCTAAGGTCAGTTGATGCTTCATGACACCACGCGGCGGCCCCGTACTCTCCTTGACTTGACTCAAGGGTTACCGGTACTCACCAAAGTGCCACATCAACGTAGCAAACTGCTTCAACCGTGTCGGTATACCCCGCACAGTTCCCTCACAGTTTATTGCTACCTTCTAAAAGGTATCCCCCGGATCCGGGTTAGGATCTATGAAACTCCCAAAACAGGCCCACAATATTAAAGCAAACAAACAAGCAATTGAAAACAAGAGTGGTCTAATCCTAAGGTACACCTCACTTTTATAGTTTCCCCAGCAGAGTCACCAGTTCTGTGATCGGTGGAAATAGAACTGACTGTTTTTTAAGCTGGTTCGCGAAATGTCGCGGTAAGCAAGAGTCGCCACCGTCTTTTATGTTCTCCAACATGGAAAGGACAAAAGCACAGCAAAATTCCTTCTTTGAGAATGTTTCTCGGTTCGGGAGGTAGATTTATAGAAAGGGAAGGTGTTAGCACCCTTTCTATCCATGGTTATCCATGGGCTCTTAGGTACTTGCTCTTATGTTTTCAAAAATGTGTTTGCTTTTCAAGTGTGTGTGGGTTTTGAAAAAGTTTCGTTTGAAAAATTTCTAAGTAACTCTTGTATCTATCCTTAAGAGTGTGTGAAAAATTTGTTTGAAAACCTTTTGAAAGTGTGAGTGCGAAAAGATGTTTTGTTTGTTTTGAAAAGAGCAAGTACCCATGAGAAATCTACCTACTCTAAGGAATTAGGCTGTGTAAGAGTCCTTTAGATAGTGCTATCCCACCATTGAGAGGTAGGTAGCACCGTCGTTGGAGTTATTCGGGTCAATTCGATTAAGGGACATGTGTGGTCACCAAAGCAATAGTAGGACAACTTAGTGGTAACCCTAATGTCCTAGATCCTTTTTATCCGAGGCAACCGTTTCGAGGCAACTGGATCTTAGACAGGAGGGCGACCTCTAAAGCACCCTATACTTGATAACCACGTCGAGGCAACCAGTGAGGCGTACCCTAGGAGTGGCACATGTATGTGTGTTGAATTCAGTTAAATTGTCTTTGCATGTTATTTGTGAGCTACAGATTGGTTTTATTTTTCATACATTCTTGCAGGCATATTAACAAATGATTTGCATGAAATAAAGTGCAGAAAGGTAAATTCTATGCTATTACAAGGCGCGGGTCTATACATCGCCAAAAACAAAAACCCATTTGGAAATAAAGTGCGAGAAAAGTAAATAAAGCAGTAAAGTTCTAATTAACTATTACATTTCCTGAGCAGATACAAAATAATGAATTAAAAAGAATAAAATACGCGCGCGAAAGATTGAATCGGGACGTCCTGAGGGTTTTGACCCTTTTTGAGAAAGAATTGAATTTGTCCTTTTTTGGTAATTAAATCAAATTAAGCCTAATTATTAATTAATTTATTTATTAAAAGAAAAAAAAAGTTTTTTGTATTTTTATGTTTTTAATGAAAATAAAAATAAAAGTAATTAAAAGTCAAGAAAACCCTAATTCTAGATTGTTTTTATTTATTGTAAAAAAAGTTAAAATTACCTAATTAAACGAATTAACTAATTTACATTTTATTTACAAAAATAATTAATAGTGAATTTAATAAATAATAAAAATATTTACAATTTTTATATTATCTGAATTTATTATGAAAAATAAATAATTTATGAATTAATAATTATAATACTAACAATTAATAAAAAGAAATTATAAAAGAAAAAGAAAATAAAAAGAGTAACAAAACCAGGGGGTGTTGGACCCTTAGGGAGGTGAATCTGGAAATTTAGGTCCATTAACTCAAGCCTGCGTTGACTTCTGGGATTTGCTGAGTGTTCATTGACTGGGTAGCATGGTGGTCATCCTCTCTTGGCCTTCAGATCTGTAGGAATGGCCACTTGGCGCGCTTGGATGTGAGGTGCATGATGGAGTGCTTTTGGGAACCTGCACACAAGCACATAAGGAAAAATAATATGGAATTTTGGGGGACCTGGGAATCGAACCCAGGTCCCAATGGTGACCAGCCACCTCATTCTCCACTAAGCCAAGCGTTGCATCTGTTATAATAATAACAATTAATTATAATATGTGAAAACCAATGCCTATGCTGGAAAACAAAACGCGCGCGCCACTTTTTTGAATTGTCCAGTCCCATGCCTACACGTACTCATCTTCTTCGTTAAACCTGTAAATCAAAGATTAGATAACGGGGGTTTTTAACCCCCACAATATGGCATGACCAAAAATAGCGAACAGGCGTGTGATGATCAGAAATTGTTCGCGAGGGTTGGGTTGGATTCGTCTAGCCTTGATGAATTCAACCATATGCGTCTCAAGGTCTGATTTTTCTTGTATGGGAAAACCCCAATTCTCAAGCTTAGGAACCCTAGATTTCTCCAATGGTGATTCCTGATTCCGTGCATCATAATCTAATTAACCTGCATCATTAGCTTCCTATGGACTTAAACAATGAAAAACAAACAATAAATTGCATCAAATGCTCATGAATCGTTAGTTTCAACTCTGAAAAATATTGACAAACCGTGATTCTGTTTGGTGCGATTTCTCAAGTTTCAGCCCTTGATTTTGATTCCAAAAGACTCCTGAGAGTTCCTGCAAAGTGTTAGAAATGAAAAAAGGCTTTGAATTACGTTGGAAGGTGGATTTCAGTTTTGACTTTTTGCTTGATTTTTTTGAATATGGTTTGGCCGTTTGCGCATTGCTTAGGACGTCCCTTAGGTATGGAATGCTTGCATATGTATATGTGAATGAAATTAGGTCAGCAGCTAGGCTTGGAATCCATTGTATTGATGTCTTGAGATTTTTGTTGATCACCATTAAAGAACATTCCATACTTGGAGCAAAACTTGGATTTTATGCTCAAAATGGCTTGGCACGAAATTGTGAGCTGGCACATGACAAATAAAAGTCATTCAAGTCACCAAGATGCCATTCCATTAATTTTCTGATTTTATTTGAATTATTATGGATTTAAAAAGAATTAAATCAATAAAAATTAAATAAAATAGAAAATAAATGTTTGATCTTGAACTTAAGCATGGGACACGTGTATGGCATGACAAGGCTGAATCAAGTGGAAGAAAGTGGGCCCTTTTGTCAAAAATTGAAGTTTCAAGGATAGTTGACTTTTGCCATTTCACAAAAATTTCCCAACTTCTCCAATGCATATCTTGCTCAATTTTGATCATATGAACATGTTCTTGGACATTTTGGAAAGGTATTGAAGTCCTCTAACCAACGCCTTTTGTCCCATGTCATTTGGATCTACCAATCTCAAGTTATTGTCTTTGACTTAAAATGCCTTTTTGTTGACTTTTGAAAATGACCTATAATGTAGAAATTGATAACTTTTTGTGAGAGCATTTCTTGGACTTGGAATGTGAAGATGAGTTGTAGGAAATGTCATCCCCTTCAAAATGAGCATTGGATGGGATTTTTATGATGAACCATGAAAAAGTTATGCCTTGGTCAAGTTACAGTTGACTTTTCAACTGTCCAAAAATGGAAACTTTTGCATCTTGATGATTTTTGAGCCATTCTTGTGGAATCATGATCAAGACTTGATCAAATGATGATTGTGGCTTCAAAATAAGATGTTGACCAAAATTTTTGACTTTTGACTGTAAAATGACCATTTTACCCCTACAGTTGATTGTGAAGCAATTAGGGCTTTTGACTGTGCAACTTGATGCTGTGAGCCTTGAAACTTGGCATGTAGATGCTTGATAATGTGTATAGGCCTATGGGATTTGATTGAGCCCTTGAAAACCTCAACTTCCTTGCAAGAACCAAAACCCTAATTTTGACTGGCTTAGGAGGATGTTTGACTGTGCAACCCTAGAGAGATTTTGAACCATTTGGAGATTGATCTTGACAAATCTTGAAGAATATGGGAGGGCAATTTTTGGGGTACAACAGGTGCTAACACCTTCCCTTTCTATAATCTACCCCCCGAACCCGAGAAATATCTCAAAAAAGGAATTTTTCTATGCTTTTTTCCTTTCCTCGTTGGATAAAATAAAAGTCGGTGGCGACTCTTTCTTACCGCGACATTTTGCAAAAAAAAACGCAAAACGCAAACCAGCATTCCAAAAAAAAACAGTCAGTTCTCTCCCACCGTATCACACATGGCAAAACCTCTTTTCAAAAACACCTTTCGAGACACGATTCACAAACACCACTTTTGAACTATTTTCGAAACAAACACTTTGTAGATGTTCTTATAGAGACGAGAACTATTACAAAGAAACTTTCCAAAATACCTTTAAAACCCACACCACAAGCACACAATCAAACAAAAGTAAGTGATCTAAACGAGTAACTAAGAGCCCATGGAAAACCATGGATGAAAAGGGTGCTAATACCTTCCCTTTTCATAATCTACCCCACGAACCCGAGAAAATTCTTGAAAGGTCTTTCCTGTGCTACCTTTCCTTTTGGATAAAATAAAAGTCGGTGGCGACTCTTGCTAAACCGAAACATTTACAAACACAAACGCCAAAACTCTAGTCAGTTCTCCCACCGTATCACAGAACTGGCGACTCTGCTGGGGAGTATTTTAAAAGTGGGGATACCTTAGGGTTTTAGATCACCTTTACATGCTTATCTTGTTTGATTTGTAAGCTTTACATTTTTGGTTCCTTGTTTTTTTTTGTTATAAATCCTACACCCGAATTTGGGGACACCTTTTAGGTAAGTAGCAGTAAACTATGAGGGAACTGTGCGGGGTATACCGACATGGTTGAAGCAATAGCTACGTGGATGTGGCACTTTGGTTGGTATCGGTAACCCTGTCGTTGAATCAAGGAGAGTACGGGGTCGCCGCGTGGTGTCATGAAACATCAACTGACCTTAGAACCTTACTTGACCAACTTGGCCTTTTAGGATGTAGTGAGATGACCGGCTTTGGTGCAGTCCAAAGTTGGTAGATACTCGATACTACACTCATTGAGGGTTGTTTTCTTGGAATATTTAGGTCTCCAGTAAAGTGGATAAACTGAAACAATGAACACAGAAAATAATCCAGTGATATTGAGCTCCTAAGAACCCGGTTACTATTTATAGGACAGGTTGAGCCGACTAACTTCAAGAGGGTACTTACCTACAAACTCCGTGCAAGCCTAAACCTAAGGACTTGTCTGCTTTGTGTGAATATGATTTTTTATATATAAACTTGCTCACTTCTCATATATGTACATAACATCATAACATCATACCATAGCATTTTCAATAACCATTTCAAGGATCTCGAGGGTCTTTGATGCAGGGTCACGTTGAACCAGACGTCTACCAAGGGGCAAGAGGATTTATTTTCCTCTGACCAACCGCCGTCAAAAATCAAGTACAACAACTTGAGTCGAGGGCTATGACCCACTTGACATGGTGAGCTTAATTCTTATGGAAGGACATCCACTGATACAAATTTCTCCAATCAAAGATGTTGATCAAAATTCAATCTCTAACTTTTTCTTGTGTTTAGCTCGCGAGATCCTTGAAAACATGCATCAACATATCATGCATCATATCATGATAGGTTTCTCCCATACAGGTCTCCTTATCGTCCTACTGTTTATTTTAGTAAGATGGATATGGAACAAACGGTGAAAGACCTCCAAGCTCAAAACGCTCAATTCCAACAAATGTTTCTGGCTATGGCTAAGGGGCAAGAGGACTTGAAAGCTCTCCTCCTCAAAGACAAGAAGAAAAAGTCCAAGAAGTCAGTAGGCGTCCTGAACTTGAGAAAGAGACCCGGAGAACCAGTCAAGAGAGCTCTAGATATTCCAACTCCATCCAACATAGGGGATAGTCTTGAAGAAGACAACAATTTGGAGATTGATGAAGTTGAAGCCGACTACTCCGAGGAACAATATCCTCCCGTTGATGGCAAATACAAACAGTTGGAGGATCGCTTTAGTGCTATGGAGATTCAACAAATACCTGGCTTTGATTTATGAGACATGAGTTTGGTTTCTGGATTGGTCATCCCGCCAAAGTTCAAAGTCCCTACCTTTTCCTTGTACGATGGAGTCTCTTTCCCTAAGATGCACTTAAAGTCTTATGTCCGCAAGATTCAACCATACACAACTGATCCAAAGCTTTGGATCCATTTCTTCCAAGAAATCCTAGCAGAAACTCAACTCGAATGGCTCTATCAATTAGAGAGTTCTCGAATCCACACCTGGGAGGATTTAGCCGCTGCTTTCTACAAGAAGTATCAGTACAATGCTGATCTTGCACCAACTCGTATGCAATTACAGAACATGACCATGGCTTCCAACGAGAGCTTCAAAGGATACGCCCAAAAGTGGAGATATTTGGCTGGTAGGGTGCAACCCCCTTTAACTGACAGGGAGCTGATTGACATCTTCATGGGAACTTTGACAGGGCCTTTCTTCAAACACTTGATCAGAAGCTCTTCAGCCGGGTTCACCAAGCTAATACTGACTGGCGAAAGGGTCGAAGCTGGAATCAAAAGTGGGAAGATTCAAGAAGCTACACCTTATGATGCTCAGAAAAAGCCCTACAATGGTAAGAAAGAGTCCAATGTTGTGCATGGTCAAAAGAGTCGTCATGACCAACACGTAGGAGCAATCTTGATCTCTAATCCTACGCCTGCTCAACAAAGGCAGGGGCATCAGCGTAAGGAGGTCACTCCTAAAAGACAATACACTAAGATCAACATGTCGCTGGATCAAGCGATACAACACATGTTGAAGGCAGAGCTGATTGCGTTAAAGGCTCCTCATCCGATCCCTAAGACTTCTTCTCCTAACTACAACCCGGATGCAAGATGTGCTTATCATTTTGGTAGCACAGGGCATGACACAAACAATTGTTGGGCTCTGAAGAACAAGGTCCAAGACATGATTGATGCCAAGGAGATCGAGTTTGACCCTCCGGAGACTCCAAACATAATCACTGCTCCTATGACGAATCATTGAAAGCTTTTGTTCATTTGAATTTTCAAGTTGTAATCTCTTTTGTTATTCAAACAATTATCTATTAATGTCAAACTTTGTTTTCATTAATGCATTGAATATATTTGTCTTGATTTGATCCACTCATTTTCATTACATTTAAACTATGATTTTTACTCTCTTTATGACATTCAACTCTTGCTAAAAGTTATGAGCCTTTAGAGGGAGGATGACGAAAACAATGCCATAATCTCATACAGTATGCTTTTGGACAGACCTTGCTGACGATGTACAGGCGTTTCTTTCAAATCCTAAACACTGGAGTTATAAGGAAGATAATCCCTAGTCAACCCCTTCGAGCCAAAGAAGTAGAAGTTTTCTGTTTTAACACAAATTGAAACCTTTAAATCAAAAGCTGGGGCAGGGTAGTCTCTCAGTTAATTCAAATGCGCGTTAAGCCGCAAACTCTCATTTCGTAATACAACAAATGACATCAAAAACATTCCTTTGGAATTAAAAGAGGGTGATGGTTCCCTATCACATAGGCAGTCATTATCTCTCAAAAAGAAAAGCCCACTAAGTCAAAACCTACAAGGGAGGCTTAAGAAAACTGGGGCATCCCGCTGACTGTAAATCTCAAAAACAGGAACAGTCAGGCAAAAATTAGGGATAATAAATCGGAAAAAAGAGGTCACTACAAATTCTCAACAAAAATAATGTTGCAAAAAATGACTACCTTCCAACAAATTCAACTTATGTGAACCATCACCAAAATGTCGTTCCAGACTCATTTGGAGTTCAACCACACAATTAACTGAGTCTAGGATCGAAGAACATCACCAAGAGCGGGTGGGTACAAATATACTTTGAGTCTTTATCCTTTGTTTCTTAAACTGTGAACCAAGCCACGTTACAACCTTTCAAAAGTCCTAATTGAAGCATGGGTTAGTTCGAAAGCATACTGTTACAAAAGGTATCCTGACTCCTGTAAGGCTTTGCTCTAAATCTTGAGTTGAATTTTTCTTACAAAAGTTTTCTGCTACAAAACGCATTTTCAAAATTTCAAGACAAGAATAAACTTTGCATTATTTGAATATCGTAGTTTGCATATGGCTATTTGTTTGGCAGCGGAGAAATTCATACAATGAATATCCAATGAACGAAAGGCTCTCAGTAAACAAAGTCACTTCAAGCGGGATGACACATCCATTGCAAAAATCTCCTATCAACAAAGGGGACATGACATGGCATTGTCCATTAAACCCGGGGCCGTCCAGTTAAGATTTCAAGAAATCTCTCAAAGTCCAGTTAACCTGGGGCAGTCCAGTCAAGATTTCAAGAAATCTCTCAAAGTGCAGAGTAACCAGGGGCAAGTCTCCGTCCCCGTCACTTGGGGCATTCAACGTCAATCCCAACAAAGGATACATGCAGTCAAATATTTCCAGGGGCAATCCCTTCAGTACATCATCAAGATCCCTAGCGGAGATAAATTTCAAAGTCCCCATCAGATTTAAAATTTCAAACTTATGATCCCCAGCGGAGCCAAAACTTTGAACTATAGATACTCAGCGGAGACAAAACATTCTTCCCCAGTGAAGCTAAAACATCAACCTTTAACCCCAGTGGAAACCATCCAGTTTCCTCAAAATCCCCATAGATTTGTCTTAAACCAGATAATTCCCCAGCAAGTTGCTAACTAGACAACAACTTCAGATAATTCCCCAGAAGATTGGCATACACCCAAACTCCTGATATCCCCAACAAAATGAAGATTCTCATTCTTAACTCCCCAGTAGATTGGCATACAACCCAAACTCTCGAACTCACTCCAAAAACAGGAATGAGTTGTTCCCTATAGGGTCTCCTAAAACTCTCCAGCAATATAGCTATTCCCCACATAGTTTTTACTACTCTCCAACAGAATAAACATACTCCCCGGAGTTTTCAATATTTCCCAGCGGAGTTCTCCTCAAACAACAAAACAGGAATCCCCGGTGGAAACATTCTAAGCAAAGTTTTAAGAAACACATACTCTTCAACAACAGCCCAGGATTTAACAAACTTCCTGACATTTGTCAAGGATTTATTTTCACAGACAAAAATACATTCATAAACATTGCACATTTCATACCTCCTATTTACATACATGATAAAGTGCATACGACACAATCTTATTTATTTTTGAGAACATCGTGACATCATGCATTTCATACATCATGACATTGCATATAGCTAACATTTTACCTTTTTCAAAAAAGGTCAATCAACAGACGGCTACCAGCAACCTTTTCGAGTTCCAGATTAATACTTGTAGCAAGCCAGGAAAGCTATTTGTGGATGACTATCTTTCTTTTTCAAGTTCCATATTAATACCTGTAGCAAGCTAGGAAAACTATTTGTGGATGACTGATTGAAGATTAATACCTGTAGCAAGCCAGGAAAATTATCTTTCTTTCTCAGGTCAGAGATTAATACCTGAAACCAGACAGGACAACTATCTTGTCGACCAACCTTTTCGAGTTCCAGATTAACACCTGTAACAAGCCAGGAAAACTATCTACATGTAGAGATTGAATAATAATACTTATTGCAAGCCAGGAAAACATCTTTCTTTCTCAGGTCAGAGATTAATACCTGAAACCAGACAAGACAAATATCTACTCGACCAACTCAAACAACCCAACCTTTCAGATACAGCCCAGATACGCTCCAGACACGGTAGCCATGTTGATCACTCATGCTGATATTCCCTAGCTCAGATACACTCTAGACACGGAAGTCATTTCTGAATCTTATTCAAGTTTTCAACGTTCAGATACAGTCCAAATACGCTCCAGACACGGTAGCCATGCTGTCACTTATTCTGACTTTTTTCCCTAGCTCAGAGATGATCCAGACACAAATGCTATTTTGTCGCTTATTCAAATACAAGATTTAGATATAGTCCAGATACGCTCCAGACACGGTAGCCATGCTGATCACTCATGCTGATGTTCCCTAGCTCAGATACACTCCAGACACGGTAGCCATTCTGACACTCATTCTTCTGACCTGCAACTTACAGTTCAACAAATAGTCTTGGATGGCATCTTTAAGCCCATCTCCAACATGATTCACATCTCCAAATGGCATCTTTAAGCCCATTCCATCAATTAAACTTTTGTCGAACGCAAATTTATGGGCACTCTAGTGTACAATCATCTTTTATCTCGAGCCACGAACGGCAAAACTCACCGATCTAACTCTTCAGGTTCAAAAAGATTGAACAGGGGCAGCTGTTGTACCCCAAAATTTTCCCTCCCATTTTTCATAAGAAAAGCACAACCCTAGGGTTTCTCAAATATTTATGTTTGGCTCACGAATCGATCAGACAAATTTTCTCTTGTGGCAGTAAATCAACAATTAGGGTTTTTCTTGCATTTCTCAGAAGAAGTTTAGTTCTCAGAAATTCAATTGGATTTCACATGTTTTTATGCTCTCTCAAATTTGCTGAAAAAAAGGCAGTGTTTGTTTGATCCAGGTTAACCAACTAATTTGCGTCTTTTAAAACATTTGCTTGTTTATGGAATAAACATTTGCCTGTTTATTGGAATACACAATGCGTGTTTTGATTAGAATACACTTGTAAGGTTACAAGATTACATAATTACTTGATCATTGGAATTTAAGTTATCTTGATTGGAATTATTGGAATGCAGTTTCAATTATCTTGATTGGGAATCTTAATGAATTAGTGGAGATGCGAAGAGAAAATTGCGAGTTATTGACAGTAATGGATTTTAATGGACGTTAGATTATCTCATAAGACTTTCTTCATTTATTTCAAAAAAAATTGTTACAATATAATTTATTATTTTAATGCTTTAAGTTTTACAACTTATTGTATTTGAAGAATAAATTAGTACAATTGTTTGAGTATTTCTCTCTAAATTACAAAGAAAAATATATGCCTAAGGATGACTAAGCTTCCATTGCTTCCAGGCTTGCCAAAGAATATCTTGCTTCCTCTGCTTTGCCACCATCCAGTTTGCGCTCACATGAAAGAAAGACAGAAAAATAATTAGCACAGTTAATTGGACATGAATAAGAATCTTCAAAAGAGAAAATGTGTTCATCATTAAAGTTTGCAATTTTGAATCAGAGGGCTATTTTTAATTCATCATGTTTTTATTTTTCTATTTGCAAATCACAAGAAAATTACTCTTCTTGGTTCACAAAAAGAAAAATAAAAATGCAAGCAAAGCTGTCCAAATAAAAAAGAATGCAAGCAATTTGTCCAAATACAACTAGGCTGCCCAAACAAGTGAAAATATGCAAGCAGCATGGCCAAACAGATATAACAGGCAGCAGGCGTGCAAATTGCCCAATGGCCAAACAGCAAGGTTGTCCAAACAAGGCACAAAACGGGCCAAACTAGACAGCAGCATATCAGCAAAAACAAAATGCAAAAAAGTATAAGTAACAGCAGCATAACAGCTAGGACAAGCAAAAACAGCATGGAAAAAATCCAAGCAGTAAGAAGCAAGTAGCATAGCAATAAGAAATTACAACAGTATGGTAAACCAAGCCAACAAGCAAGGGGCTTGTTTCAATAGTCTTTTCGTCATTTTCCAAGATTTTGGCAAACTTTTCAGAAAAAAAGGTGAAAAAGCATTTTGCTTTTATCATTGAGAGAGGAGAGAGAGGAAAGAAATCACCTAGGTTATTGGAATTGCACAAAAGGCACAGTTTTGCTATTCTGCCCACAAGCTGTAAAAAAAACAATCTAAATATAATAGTAGGCAAACTGCAAGTTAAGGAGGGAGAACATTTTATAAAACTCAAAATTTCAACAACAGAAGTCTCCTCCAAATACATTAAAAAAGGCTCAAAACTGCATAACCAGTTTCAAAAAACCTGTAACTCAGTTCTCAAACCTGCCAAACTGTCAAAGAAACACAAAGCTACCATCAATCTCCCAAACTGTAAAAAACAGTTTTCAAGTCTCAAAAACCATTTTCAAACAAACCTTCAAACTGTCAAAATCATCATCCAAAACTACCAAAATTAGTTTTCAAACCTCCAAAACATTAAGGTTCAAAACTTCCAAAGTCCTCAAACAGTTCAAAACCATGTCAAATTGTCACCAGAAACATTCATAAAAAATCCAAAACTTGTAATACAATACCAACTCAGTTCAAACATCCCAACCTGTTAACTGTCAAACTATAAAAGCAAACTATCCAAAACAACAACTTTCAGAAAATATCCCATACCTCCAAAACTGTTAAGGTCATACCAAACTGTAATAGAAATCACAAAATTTCAAACCCAGTTCAAACCAAATTTCCAAGGTCCAAAACCAACATCCAACAATCAAAAACTCAGATACTCAACAAATAAAAAGAGAAAATCGACAAAGTTTCAAAAAACAAAACAATACCAGAATCCATCAACATCATCAAATCATCAGCAAACAGCATCATTCAAAGCACGAAGAAATCACAAAGTCAGAAGTACAACATCATTCAAACTCAAGGGACAAAAATAAGTTACTAGAAAAGCTAACGCAATCGTCTTCTTTTCTTCCCTCCCCGTTGCCGTCTGCCAAGGAGCACCGTCAGCTCAATCTCACGTTCCTCTCCATTTTCCAGAAAAATTCCAAAGGTATGATTTCGTCACATTTCTCATAAATAGCTTCCTGCATCTCAAGGTACAATAAAATTGATTAACAAGCAAAATAGGAACAAGATTAATAATAACATAAATCGTTCAAACTTCAAAATCCACAGAATCGTACCTTTCAAAGAAGCAAAAAATGTTAGCGCTTAGGATGTGAGTGAGACAGTACTCCGGTGACGGGAATTGGGGAGAGAAAATCAAATTGAGCGGTAATCGAGCGTCTTAGGTATGAATCAGAGCTTAGGGTTTCCAGAAAAGGGGCGTTCTATTCACGAATTAGGAAGAAACAATTGTTGAAACAGGGAAGTTCAGTGAGAAAGATGAATAAGAAAGGGACGAAGAGGACGATAGCGCCACTGTGGAAGGGGGACCACAAACCCTAATTCATGTTTCCCTTAATCAAAATGCGTTAAACCGAGTTAAGAAACATTGGGCCAATTCCTTTGCAAACCCTTAAGCCCACACACGTGTTTTCTGGTTCCCCCCCTTGCCTTTTGTTTTGTTTCAACAATAAGGTTAATTCCCCTTTGGGCCTAAAACCTCTTAAGCCCATTTCTTCTTTTCAATTTGTTTTATTTGTTTTGAGAAATGCTTAATAAAACTCAATACTTTTTTTATTAAATTAATTTAAATCTTGAAGTTAATTGTTTATCACTTTCTTTTAATTTATCTTTATTTTTTTTTACATTTAATAAAAAACATCAAAAACATTGATTTAGTTAGTTTTCTTTCTTTAAGCTTATAATTAATAAAATAAACAAAATATAATAAAGATTTTTAACTTAAATTATATTCTTTTTAGATTAAGTTTTATTTTTCTTTTTTCAAGTAAATACACACATTGCATACCTTGTTGATTTTATTTCATAAATTGTCATAGCTTTGTATTAAATCGCACAATAATTCGATTTGGTTGTATTATTTGGACGTTACTATTTCTACGTGATTCATCCCCATTTGTAATAATTGTACCCCCATTCACGGATACTTTTGTAATAACTTAGAATTTTATTTCCCGCAATTTATTTCTTTCTATATACTGTATAGTAATTAGGCGTGTATGGCAAGATTCAAAATCAATCGCTAGATGACCTAATCCAAGAATAAATTAACTTGAAACCAACACACTTTCTCACACGTGCACCTCTAGGGTAACCTCGCTTATTGCCTCGGAAATACAATCATGTCCCTCAAATATGAGACACTCTAGCAAATGACCCTTTGATAAACAAAGATCGTAGTCCCTCGATGACCCTCGATGTTGCCTTTAATAAAACGATCTCGTCCCTTACAAAATTGCTAGAGCGTCTCACAAAGTTGCTTTCAATGATTGTAAAATTGACCCGCGCCCGTCCCTTTACATCCAAATATGAGGCTTCTTACCAAATCAATGGTAAGATAGCACCATTAAAAGGAAGATGAAAAGAACAACTTAAGACCTTTCGAGTAGATAGATTCACTCTTACTTACTCGCTTTCTCACGACAAAAAACTTTACACCTACACCTCCATTTCAAAACACTTTCAAACGACAAAACATTTTGCATACGTTCTTATAGAGACGAGAACCATGGCAAAACCTCTTTTCAAAAACACCTTTCGAAACACGATTCACAAACACCACTTTTGAACTATTTTCGAAACAAACACTTTGTAGATGTTCTTATAGAGACGAGAACTATTACAAAGAAACTTTCCAAAATACTTTCAAAACCCACACCACAAGCACACAATAAAACAAAAGCAAGTGATCTAAACGAATAACTAAGAGCCCATGGAAAACCATGGATGAAAAGGGTGCTAATACCTTCCCTTTTCATAATCTACCCCCGAACCTGAGAAAATTCTCGAAAGGTCTTTCCTGTGCTTTTTACCTTTCCTTTTGGATAAAATAAAAGTCGGTGGCGACTCTTGCTAAACCGAAACATTTGCAAACACAAACGTAAAACCTCAAGTCAGTTCTCCCACCATATCACAGTCACCATCAGTGAAAGTTGGTGATTGTTATCTTTATGCTATCCTCAGTAAATGTTGGTAGCCCACCGTCAGTAAATATCGGTTTTGTTATTCTTTTCTCTTTCTACCTTCAGTGAACGTTGGTAGTTTCGCCTTCAGTAAAAGTTGGTGTATCCTTTGACCTTTTTACCATCCTCTATGAGTCGGGTATTTTAATCCACCAGTGATATATTTTCCTGGTCGGGTTTCTCTTTTGATTCCTTATTTAATTTTCTACATCCCCAATGGTGTTTTACGTCCCTTTAAAGTTGTTCATGTGCATTCATATTCATTAGCATTGCATAGAATCTTAGGGCCAAAACTAGATTTCTTTTATATTTAAGTATCTTTGATCGCGTCGGCACAAATATTTTTAACCTTCGTATCTCCGGATAGAAGAAACTTGAATAAGGGCAGCTGTTGTACCCTAATTTTTGCCCCTAAGATCCCTTCATCATACCATATTGATTCAATCACAACAAGATCACATTAGGGATTTTGGTTCTCCTCCCTATCTTTAGCTTTGCTCTTTGAGGAATCACCAAGCACCTTGACTTGTGTTTCTTTTTTGATTATGCATGTTTTGTTTTGACTATCCTTTTAATTAATAAAATTCAATGTTTGTTTGTCTTACTTGTTAATAATGTAGGTAAAGGCAATGTGGCTTAGCAAGTTGATCCATGGGTCCATGAGTTTATTTCCATGCCCTAGTCAATAAAGTTTGAGAAGTTCAAACCTCACCATTGGAGTTGTTTTGGAAGAAATGGAATGGTAAGGTTTTTTTGGTTCACCACATTTCAAAGTTATCAAGATTGATTCAAAAGTACAAGGGGTTGATTGAAGAAGTGGTCATGGTTGGACAAGGCATTGTTCCCATTGGTCAAAAGTACATATTTATCTCAATTCTCAAGATATGGAAGTGGTTTTGGTTTCTATGAGTTCTAATTATCATCCTCAACAACTTCTATTTACAAAGCAAATGAGTTGGTACAAGAAGGTTGTTCAAAATTGTCAAAGCTCCTCAAAGCATTTTCTTGATCTAGGAGCTAGGGTTTTGAACTTCAAAGAAGTATATCTTGCTCATATTTTGGTATTTTTGAGTGATTTCAAAGACATAATTCTCTTCAAAGGGTTATAAACAAATCAATTAAAAAATTTCAAGGAGTTTTCATGTGGAAGAAACTTGATGATGAAGAAATATTACAAGTCCTCTAGATGAACCCCCAATTTCCCATGTGTGACTTCAATTGATCATAACTTTGGCAATTTTTATCACCTTGATCCCACTCATTTTCCATAATGATCTTTAGGATGTAAACTTCATTCCTTCTTTTATGTGCAAAGTGAGAAAATAGATGGAAGATGCACTAAGGATACAAAAGATTATAGGTCATTTCATGATTTTTTTCCAACTTCATCAATTCATAACTCTCTCAATTTTTGGATATTTTGAATGGTTAAAGTTTCAAAATTTCCTTCAAAAGGTCTATTTCATGCCATCTTTTTTGGTCAAAATCAAATTCCAAGTGGAAGGCCATGTTTGGATGCAAAACATTATAGGTCACTTTTGAAGAAAAACTTGAAATATTTCTAAGTATGGAAATTCAACTTCTTTTTCCCAACTTTGACTCATTACAACTTTCATCTCAAACATCCATTTGATTCTATTCTTTTCCCATTGCAAAGCTTGCAGCCGCATCTTTCTAAAGCATCAAGAATCATGTCCTATGACCCCTTGAGCTGAAAATGCCATTGATTTGAACTTGGTCTTGAAACTGATGTTTCTTTATAAGTCAGAATTTGAAATTCATGTTTTGACTTCCAAACATCAAATTAGCACCCGTTTGGGATCTATGCATGTTTAACCAAGTTGCCAAAGTGGATTAAAGCCTTAAAACACAAGGATTAGATGAGTTTTGATGTAAAATAGATCACGCCTTACTCGTGTATCAATTTCACACGATTTCCCTCCAAACTTCATCATTTCACACGCTTGAACATTCCATTTGATTCCCTATAAATAGAGGGTCATCCCTCATTCATTTCCTCAAGCTTGAACTGCCAGAATCACCCTTCCAAACTTGCTCCATAACTCATTTTTCTGTAACTTTGAAATCATTGTTCAAGCCTTTTTCAATCCAATTTTTCTATCAACTCACCTTCCTTGATCTTCCATGAAGCTAACCATACAATTACCTTCAAGAATTGTGCCCTATATTGATCCATAGAAGTCCAGTTTCAGAGCTCTGCAACTCAACTTCAATAGGTAGATTTCTCCATCAATTCTTCAAAACTTTGATATCATTGTGAAGCTCTCGTTGCCCTGGTTCTAGTTGCAACACTTGCTTTTATCTGGAAACACGTGTTGACCATGAAATTTCAAATCCCTTTTCAAAACTTCTCTTCCAAATTGCTTGAGCTATAGTTTATATAAATTTGTCGCGGGGGTATGGTTGTCTTCGTCTAGAAGAGACGAAGCGAATGGCATAGGTCTGAGCTTCTTATTTCACAGTTTGAGAGACCTGCAATTCACGTTGGCTGGAGGTTGAAGATGACCAACGTGTCATCTTCCAACCAATGATGGCTTGCCACTTGGTTTTTATGAAAATCTGATTTTACATTTGATTCAGTGCTTTATTCTTTAATGACCATGATATGCACAATGCACCAGATCCTTTGTATTTGATTACTAACGTGTTTTGACTCTCATCTAATGGTCCACATAATTTTTACTTTAATTTTTATTCCTGATTTTTATATTTAATTGTTTTAAACTTAAAAAAATCTTAGAAAATTCATTTTAAGTCCAAAAAAACTGAAAAAATAATGAAAAATATTTTTGATTTTTCTCTTTCTGATTTTTATTTTTTCACAATTTTATTTTTTGTTTTGATATTTTTTATAAATTCTCACTTTATTTGATTTTTTTAAATGTTTAAAATTACTTTTATGCATTTTTTTAATTCTGAAAAATAAATGGAATGATCCAATGGTATTGCGACAGATATTGGTGACCTCAATTATTTTTTATTTCTGACTTTGTTATATTTTATCATTTTTGGTTTATTTTACTCATTTCTTTTAATTTTAATAATTGTTTCTGACTTTTTAAAAATTACCAAAAATTTTATAAAAATATTTGAGTTTATTTCTGATTTTTCTATGGTTTTACTTAATATTTCTTGATTAGTTTGAACATAGTTGATATTTTTCTTTTTTTATTTCTATTTTAAAACTTTTTAAACAATTTTTTAATGTATATATTAAATGTAATATTATTTTGTGATTATTTTATGGCTGATCTTGGGTTGAATTTTTTATCATGAACTTTATTAACATCATTGGATCCAAGGTGTTGAGTCTAACTCAATAAAAATGGATGAATGATTTTAATAATAGTTTGATTAAATTTTAATTCAAATATGGTTTGTATATTCTTTCCCACCATTCTTCATCTCATCCCTTTCTTATTGCACTAAGTGTTACTGGAGCATGATCTCTATATCATCTCTCAAAACAAATGGTGCATAGATTGCTATTGACCGACCTCAAAATAGGTGTGAATTCTATATAAGTCCACTTACGATTGCTTAACATAGCACTAAATTTTGTCCCGATTCAAATAAATGATCATTCGTGCCCTAAACCTATGTTTATAAGCCCAAGTATATTAATTTGATCTCTTTGATCCAATAACCTTGAGATTCATTGTGTGGAGGCTTTGGTTCTACTAATCCTCTAATGGATCTACAACACTTTTGGTCAACGCGGATCACTTAAACATTGTTGATCATTAAATGGTGCTTTTGAGGATTCCTAATGGATGATATACTTGAAAAAAATCAAATGCAACTTGATGTGTGGAGGATTTGGTTTTACCAATTCTCTAATGAGTTTCAAATGCAAGTTTCAAGATGGTCATCCAACTAACCACTAATTATTAAATTATTTTACTTTATGCTTTTATTTTTTATGCTTTATGTACCATTTACTTTAAGCATTACATCCCATGCCATTTTTATTTTGCTCACTTGAGCATTTATATTCTTGCTATTTTTATTTTGCTCACTTGAGCTTTTCTTTCTTTTTTCAAGACACCTAATAATCAACATGAACCCTAAAAACCCTTTAATGATACTTGGACTATTTGTTTACTATCCTTACCATTGTGGAGTATTGGACTTCATGGACTTAGGATTAGAAAACCTTGGCCTATGTTGGAGACCTTATGACCTTAATTTATATTTTGTCTATAGTTCTTGAGGTTTACCTCAAGACATTGGGTTATTTGTTTATTTTGTGTGCAGGTTGTTGTGATTACATACTTTGTTCGTAATCTGGAATTCACCCGTATACAGCCGTTACTCTGCCGAATTTTTGTGAAGACTTAATACATTTGATGTTTGGTTCTCTCAAGAGATCTAGTATCTTTGCTTGTTTGGTTTCAATCCAAGGAATGGGAATCCTATCTTGACTCATAATGTCAAGTATTGGCTTCTTGTTGGTTAGATAATTCTTATCCCTAGCTTTTACCTTATGCCTTAGGATAGTCTCTTCTTCTCCTCCCATCTTCTTTAAGTTCAAAAATCTCCTCCCTCCTTTTGAAAACCATTATTGTTTTTAAACTTGAACCACTTTCATAATATACTTTGACTTATGTCCATGCATTTGCAAAACATTTTTTATAAATAAACTTCAATCAACTTAATAATACCTTGACATTTTTTGGGAGAAGACTAAAAGTCAATCAATCTCATTTCAAACCATTTTTACACTTTGGCTTTTTATTTTAAAACCTTTCTCAAAATATTAGACTCTTGTCAATTCTTGTAGTGATGCAAACAACTATACTTCTACAATATGTAGTGAATTGAGATTTTTTCCACTTGGGTGTTGAGTGAGGCATTGTTGATTTTAAAATCCAATCCATATCCTACACTTTGAGATGATGCAAATTCTCCTTTCTCATAATTGTGGGTAGTAAGTATGTTTTTCACACGGACAATGACGATGATGTATTATCTCATAAAATCACTCAAAACACTTGTGTTGTTTTAAAATTTTCAAAAGAGGAACTATGTGTACCTTGATCCCCTATTGCACGAAAGGTGGTACGTAGGCACGAAAGGTTCACAACCGCGGCGGGTGCAAAAATCATAAAAAATATATATATTTCTTTTCTCACATCCACCATCTATTTTACACACAACATTTTTATAGCCAAAATATACAGATTTTTCAAAGAGGTTCCTGTGGAGTACCATAGATGTTTAGGGTTCTAATACCTTCCCTTTTCATAACTAACCCACTTACCTAGAATCTTTCCCCCTCTTTTTGGGTTATTCGCTCTTTTCTCATTCCTTTGAAATAATAAAGCGCGGTGGCGATTTTTATTTTGATCTGTATATGTCTAATCAATCTAATGACTTAGTCTTAAACATTTCTACCACTACAGGCACCTACCAAATAGTTTTCATAGTCTGAAAACCATGGTGAACCCGTAAGTGAAAGGATGTGTTCATTGGAAAACTCATCCTTTATTTGGTGTGTCTATATTCAATTTATTTAATCGGGGATGAAATTCTGGCACTTGCAATAGAGGTGTCAAGGCTAATTTCCCAACACCACAACACAATGTCAAGATAGATGTTAAGACATCATCTACTAACAGAACAATTTTACCAAAATAGAAATTATGCAAAATTAAACTGAAGAAGGTAAAATATACAATCAATTGTTAATCCAGTTCAGTGAAATATCACCTACTCTAGGGGCTACCAAGCCAAGAAGGAAATCTACTATAATAGTATCAGTTCAAAGCCTAAATAATCCCAGTTTACAACTTATCACCTAATCACTACCTTAGGCAATTTCTACCTAGGAACCTCCTAGATATGAGAACCCCCTCTCACTTCCCTCAACTATCTCAATGATAAAACTATTCACAAACCAGTGACAAGAACCAAAACAAAAGATTACACTTCCAATAACTTGACACACAATCAACTTTTTTCTTAAAAGCTCATGAGTGATGGGAAAGTAACAATGAAAAATTAGTCTACCTCAATGTATTAGAAGATACATCAGTGACATACAAAAAAACAAAGCGCCTAAAGTCCTCTCAAAACACAAAAACCTTATTTCAACCACACATGATTTTTTTAATGTAAATTCTTATGTTTATAGGTTTAGTAAGTCCTTTTATATAGACTCTTCAAGTATGGGTTTGGAATCTTCAATCAAATCCAATATTCCAGTAGTAAATCAGTTGCAAGATCTTCTCCATAAAATAGGAACAAATCTTCAAAGTTTCGTAAAAAGTCTCCAAGATCCTTTTTATGAAACCAAATAAAATATGCACTTCTCCTAAAATTTCCTTGCTTGGTTGTGCATGTGGAGAGCTAGAATCATCCTTAGTCTCATATGTTAAAATAAAATCTTCATGTTTTTAATAACTGCATTATTATGATGTTATGGTATAACATGTCAGAACATCTGTCAAAAAATAATAGTTGACTCTGTTGTACAAGTTGATCAAGATTTTTGGACATCTTTCTTAACATTAGGTTGTGATACATGTTTTCAAATTAAAACACATTTTACCAAAATTGTTGTTAATCGTGAAATCACATACCTAATAATCTCCCCCTTTGGCAAATTTTGGCTAAGACAATAATTAATGGTATGTTCCTTTAATGATCCTTACGAATGGGCATGGTTAGTGATATAAAGTATTACCACTTGTGGAGATTTAGATCTTTGATGCTATAATCACGGGCGTTGATAAAGGACAACACCTCTACTAAGTCCACGTGAACAGACAACCTTCAGTCTCAGTGCTAGCTGCTAGGAATGAAGGCTTTGAGTGAGAGAGAAATACGGCCAGGGTTTCACAAACCCGGATTTCATCAAGTGAGAAAGCTTATGCACAAGGGTTGTATTTATAGAACCACTTGTGTGGGATGCAAGCTAAAAAACCCAACTTAAGTGCTCCATATAATAATAATAATAATAATAATATTTTTATTATTATAATAATTTTTATTACAATAACTATTATTATAATAATTATTATTGTACTAAACATATTTTATTATTATTATATTTTATAACTATTATCAAATAATTATTATTATTATTATAATAGTAACTATTATTATATTATATGATGTTCCATATTTTACTTAAGTGCATCGTACCTTACGGTGTTCCATAATTCTCTCAAGTACACTGTATCTTACGATGTTCCTTATTTATTCAATCTCTCATTAATTTTTTCTTATGTGTGTGACCCTGTACGTTCTCGTAACATTGGCAATTATTAGATAAACAGTGAGTGATATCTAGCAACACATCACTGCTACCCAAGTCACAAAAATGGCATGTGATATGACAAAACATTTTCCATGATAATTTTTATATGTACATTTACCCTTTTTCCCTCATGTCTATATTGAACACAAGGCATAGACTGTGTCACCTTTGTCTAGTTCAATATTGAACCCTTAGACATTTATCCTGTTACACCGGATGAGCATATTCTATCTAGGTCACTCATGTCCCTTAGCATCCTTTGTGAATTACCCATTAACTATTTTTATGGTCATCTAGTTACGGATAACGTTTGATTAGCAATAAAGCACTTAACTCTACATGTAGGGTCCATAGTGGTTTCAGGTTGAAGGGTGGTATACACCACTTATGACACTTTGCATAACATTTTACGTAGTATTCTCATAGTAGGTCAATCCAGTATAAATATTACTCCTAATATTCATACTTATGTCAAGACTTGATAACTTCTTATCCATGATCCATGAGATGTGATCATCAGTCTATCTTCATAATAATCTCAATGATTTAATGTTAACCTGCTTCACAATAAATCTTGACTACAGATAGTTTAAGAATATTGTCATTATGTTTAATGAGATCTCATGATTAAGTCACACTTAACATTTCATTAAATAGACTAAATATTCCAGGGACTTTATCATTTTGGAAAAACAAACATAATACAAAAATGCCTTTTATTATTAATAAATAAATCAATTCAAGTACCAAAAGTATTGGCCTCTAGAGCTTACACCAACAATCTCCCACTAGTACTAAAGCCAATTAGATATACATCTAAGACCCATAAATCTAGTATGGTCATCATGCTTCTACTATGCAAGAGGCTTTGTTAGTGGATCAACGACATTGTCAAGTGTTTGCACTCTGCATATCTTCACATATACTATTTATATCATCTCTCAAATGAGGTAATATCGTCTAAGTGTGTGTTTAGATCTAGGCTCCTAAGCTTGTGCAATAGCACCATTGTTATCACAATAGAGATCAACGAGATCCATAATTCTATGGACTATGGCAAGTTCATAATGAACTTCTTGATCTAAACAAATTCCTTTGTTGCATCCCAGACAACAATACACTCGACTTCGGTTGTAGAATCAATAACTATATCATGCTTTAACTTGTTCAAGCTTTCAATGCCACCATTTAATCAAAACACATAACCAGATTTGAGTGATATACCATCTACATACAATATCAGGATGGTCATCATGCTCCCATTAACCTTATTGTAGACACAAGGCTCATTTTGATCCATGATTAATACATCACCTTGATCAATTACGAGATAACCATATCTCTGAGGTTGATGGTGTATCATATTTGATTTATTCTAGTCTTGTTCTACTTGAGTAGGTTGATCTTCCACAACTACTTGTGTTTCCTGCTCTAGTTCCTTCATAGGTGTATCACTTCTTTTGTGATTCTTAAATTTATTTAAACTCTACTTTTCTCCAACTGATTCCTTTGGAAATAAAGTCCTTTTCAAAGAAAACTCAATTTCAAGCGACAAACACTTTTCCATTAGAAGGATTGTAGAAATAATATCCTCTTATTTCTTTAGGATACCATAAAAATAAGCATTTGTCAAATTTGGGCTCAATCTTTGTTGAAATTTCTCATTTCACATAAACTTCGTAACCCCAAATCTTCATAAAAGACATAAGTGGTCTCTTACCACTTCATATCTCATATGGTGTCTTCTCATTATTTTTGGGTGGAACATGGTTAAGTGTGTAAGTTGTTGTTAATAAAGTGTGTCCCTAAAATGAGTTTGGAAGATTGGTGTGACTCATCATAGATTGAACCATGTATAACAATGTTCAGTTTCTTCTCTTGGATACACCATTCCATTATGGTGTTCTTAGAGGAATAAGTTGGGATAGAATCCCACATTCCTTTAGATGGTCATCAAACTCTAGGCTTTCGATCTGATTAAAGAACTTTAATATTCTTATCTAGTTGGTTTTGTACTTTATCCTTGAATTCCTTGAATTCCTTTAATATTCTTTATGGAGTTTGTAAATACATTTCTTATTTATGTGGCTTAAGCGACAATGCCAAAGGTAACTTGGATTTAACTCATTAGGTTTAATCCTTTTTGTATTAATGTTATAATTTTGCATTTCAAGATTAAGGACATACAGTCCATTGTTCATTTGTACAAAAGCATAGAATATATCATTCAAATAAATGGAGCAACAATTATTCTTTATTATGAATGAAAAACCAAACGTGTTCAAACAAGAAATGGAAATAATATTCTTTCTAATTGCAGGTACATAATAACAGTTCCCTAACTGAATTATTAAACCACTAGGTAAAGTCAAAACATAAGTTCCTACGGCTAAAGCAACAACCTTTTCTCCATTGCCAACTTGTAGGTCAACTTTATCTTTTTCCAAATCTCTACTCCTTTCAAGCCCATGCACATATTTATAAATGAAAGAACTGCATCCAGTATCTAATACCCATGATGCAGAAGTAGATGAATTAATTTCTATAACAAAAATACCCGAATTTGAAGTTTGTACCCCATTCTTCTTAAATCCCGGGTACATTGGGTAGTTTCTCTTCCAGTATCTGGTCTTATCGCAACGAAAGCAAGTGCCCTCTTTTGTTATACGTCCACTAGGCTTCAAAGCAGGAACAATAGGTTTAGGTTTGGCGACTTCCTTGCGTTTCCCTTTACCAATCTTCTTGGTGGGCCTTTTATGCAACTTCTTTCCATTACTGGCCATCATAATGGATTTCCCTTTTGAATTCACATTTTGCTCAGCAATTCTTAACATGCTTAGCAACTCTGGAAGTCTTTTCTCCATGTCATTCATGTTGAAATTCAGGAAAAATTGGCTGAAGCTCTCTTACAATGATTGAAAGATCATATCACTTGCAAGTTCCTTTCCAAGAGGAAACCATAATCTTTTCAGGTTCTCCACATCCCAATCATCTTGAGTACATGGGGACCTACAAGGGTTCCCTCAGCTAACTTGCTATTAAAAAGGTCCTTTTAAACCCGAAACCACTCATTTCTTTCCTGCTCTTGATAGAGCATCTTCAGATGTTTGATTATATCGAACGCTGGCATGTTCTCATACTGCTTTTGCAACTCTAAGTTCATGGTAGCTAGAATAATGCAACAAGTTTCATTGGCATCATCGACATGCTTCTTATAAGCATCTCTTTTTGTCTTAGGTGCAAAACTAGGAGGTTCCACTACAGGAACAAGTGTCTCCAAGGCATAAAACTTCTTATCATGCTTGAGGACAATCATCAGACTCCGGTTTCAATCCAGAGAATTTTTCTCAGACAATTTTTCCTTATCAAGGATTGATCGTAAAATGTTGTTAGAGGTGTTTGTTGTCATGGTAATCCACAAGAAAAATATGGAAATATAAGTATCACTAAAATAACATATTTAATTAGGCCTTTAATCAAATATGCTCCCACTATTTTGCTCTAACCAAATGACCCTCATCATTTGATTCGGAAAATCCCATTGGAATATTTTCTTGTTGGTCGAGATCCATATTTCACTTTGTTTTAAGTCAGCGTTAGGCTGATTACACAAAACTAGGTTATTTAGGTATGACCTCCTTCGAATTATATCTCATACAATTCTCGAATATTTCCAGTTGGGTGAATAACTCCTTATTCTAATCCATCTTATGAATCATTCCCAACTCTTGATTTTAAACATGTATAATCTTATTATAATTTGTTTAGTTATGTTTGACCCAGTGTTTTAGCAATTGGATATTACATTTATCCAATCGCACCCTACTAATATAGAACATGCACCTCTCGTTAGGAGAAACCTACATTGTTCGATACTAGTCTTGATGAGTCCTAAAACTTGGAAAGCATAAACTTAATATTCCTTTTGAAGGAATTTTATATTAGTTTGATCTCACCGGCTTAAAATGCAAATCGTCTCTCACATGTATCAACATACAAAGACATGCATCAACATACATATAAAAATACAAAGTTATGGCCCCTAGCGCGATTGTTCTCCCAAGCCAATGTAACACGCCATCATAGGCCCCCAATCATTCACCCATACAGATCCAGTCAATAATGCTCAAACAATATCATATAACATTATCACACATTTTTCTATGCACACATCTCAAACATATTAGACAAATTCCATACAAAAAGGCATAAGCCTCCTAACAAATACTCACCCAGTGTATTCAAAAATATTTTTATATGGACACCTGAAACAAAATATATGAATTTCTAAAGTTTTTGAAATAATTTTGTTCGACACAGTGGTAACCGGTTACCCAACATCTGGAAACTGATTACCATTCCTTCCAGTAACCAACATACACAAATATACCTAGTGGTAACGAGTTACCTCAAAACAGGTAACTGGTTACCTCACAAAACAAAAGTCAAAATTCTCAACTTTTGATCAGGCAATCGGTTACCCCAAAACTGGTATTCGGTTACCATTGCTTCAATAACATTTTCCATTTTATTTTCAAAATACAAAAATTACTTTTCTCACACCCAAACATTCCTAATTCTCATACAATTACAACCACTCATCATTATAAAAATGGTACACAAACTCAACACTTATATGAACATAGCACACCAAATGGCAATGTATTATTAACACACATCACAAGTAACACGACACACAAATACATGTCATTTTAGATAATCATGCAGTGATTATATCTTTTAGTGCCAACAAGATAACTTTTATTGAAAATAATACCACAACCAAAGAAGGAATATTTACAAAGTTTCTCTAGACCTGGCCCCGCGACCAAATTCCTACGTATCCCTTTTGAGGAATCCGAGCGTCGTAGTTTGGCTCAAAAGTTCCCGTATGTTTTGTGTTTCTTATGAACAATATTAATTTCTCTTTCAGCCGTAACTCGAACTTAGGAGACTCACGCGTCGGAACATAAAGGAATTAACACGTTCCACTTAAAAAGGTATTTTCAAAATAAAAGTGCTCGAAGGCAGATAATGCTACATTGGTGCTCTAGAAATTTAGACATGGTGCCACACGACCTTTGGGGATTTACGCATCGTTTTGCGTAGAGTACAATTAAAACATACTTTTGAAAGTTTTGAAGAATGGCCCGAAGTCAGAAAAAGTTTGCATTAGTTGATTTTTTTTACCTTGGAAAAAGATTTGAAAATGTTAGAGTGTTTTATACATTTGCCAAGAAAAAGGATTTATTCTAAAGGATTCAAAAGGAAAAAATACGTCTAAAGGAAAGTATCTAACTCTGTCCCTAATGTTATTATACAATGATGGCCCTGAGGATGAGGTTTGAAAAGGCAAATATCTACATATGTTAGCATGCATGGATTACAATCCTAATGTCTAACTTGCATTGAAAACGAAACAAGCGAATCCTAAGGGAGCATACAAAGGTTACAACCTAATGGAAAGAATAAGCATAAGGTGCGAACAAACAAAGAGTAGTCGAAGCCTAAACAAACATCGAGTGCAAGCTAGCAACAAACAAATGAGTTCAATAGATCTCAAAGTGGGAGTAAGGAACTCTTTCAACTTGATTTTCTCGAGCACCGGCATCGAGTAACAACTCTGAGCGTTAATGTCGAGTGATGCGAGCTAAAATCATCGAAACAAATGAAAATGAATGGGAGTTGGTTATGGACCCCTGTATTCCACTTTATATGACTCAATGGACAAGAGTAAGCACGATTTAAAGCATCAAAGTAGAATGCGATCTAGAAACGACACAGACTGGAATGTGTGGGGATCGATTGCGGACCCTCTGTTCCACTTATTGACATGATAGCAAGCACAATGTAAAAGGGAAGGGGAAATGTATTCTTTGAGGACTTTAGCAAAAATTCCTCTTTTGAGGTCTTTAAATAAATAACATGAAATTTATCCTTTTGGAGTCTTTTGCAAGAAAAAACATCTCCTCATTAAGGTCTTTAACAGAACAAACATTTCCTCACTTGAAGACCTTAAACATATTTCCCACCTAATGTAGGGACTCCCAGTTCAAATGTTTGATTTGACAAAATTCTTTTTCACTTGATGATTTTAACACGAAACAATACCTTTTAAGAATCCTCGGATGAATATGAATGAATCATAGAGGTAGACCCTTAAAATAACCCTCTCCATGATCTTTACACTGATGAATGCTAACAAGCTCAAACCATGTAAAAGAAACTATAGCTTCAAGATCCTTGATCCCATGCCCATTTGATTGATTAACGATGCATGGTGTGTTAGATGACATAATAATAGGTATTACATTATGTTTATGAGAAGTGAAAAATGCATAAGCCAGAAACATGAAAAGGTAGGACAAATTTGGGGTATGACAAACACTATACTTTCATCTACAATGAAATGGAACTTCTCCCAATTCAGAATCAAGTTGGTTTGTTGGCATCTATCTAAGACAAGAGACAAGTTAGTTAAACATTTATCAAAATAAGAACAAAAATAAATAAATAAATCATCCATAAACACTTCCATATTTTTTTCACGCATGTCAGCGAAAATGCATGTCATACACCTCTGAAAAGTAGTTGGTGTGTTGCATAACCCAAACATCATTCTTTGGTAAGAAAGAATACCATATGGGCTTATGAATGCCGTTTTCTCCATATATTTAGGGGCCACTGGAATCTGTTTATTCCATGAATATCCATCAAGGAAACAATAGTAATCGAAGACCAACCAACCTTTCCAACATTTGATCAATGAATGGTAAAGAAAAATGATATTTTCTTGTTACAATGTCCAGTCTTCTATAATCAATGCACACTATCCACCCGGTAACTGTTCTAGTTGGGATCAACTCATTTTTCTCATTCATGACCACGGTAGCTCCTCCCTTTATTGGTACAACATGCACGGGACTCAACCATGAACTATCAGAGATTGGATAAATAAGACATGCATCCAACAAATTCACAACCTCTTTGTGAACCACTTCTTTCATTGTTAGATTAAGTCTTCTTTGAGGTTGCACTACCGGCTTGTGATCATCTTCCATTAGTATCTTGTGCATGTAAACTATCGGGCTAATTCCCTTCAAATCTTCAATGGCCCAAACTATTGCACCCTTGTACCTTTATAGTATTGACGCGTGATTTTTACAAGTATACGAATCGCGTTAGAGTAATATAAAAGATTATCGATCCCACAGAGACCAAAACGTCAATCTATCAAATTCTATTGTCACTATGTTTATCTAAGGCAGATCAAATCAGAGTTTTATAGCAGAAAGCGTAAATAAAGTAAAAGATGTCAATTCAGATAAAAGCAACGGGTTCGAATGCAAATCACAATAGTCAGATAATACTATAAAATGCTCCTAATAGAACTACTTTTGGGGCAATATTTCTTACTTTGAAAAGAACTAATTTAACAGGAATTGTCGCTTGGGCGTATTCAAAACCGAGTTTATTCTTTAAATAATGCCTTTTTATTGTCACAGATAAAAGGTGCGTATTGTGTTAAAGTAATAAACTGATTTTTAAGAAATATAGTTACTTGACTAAGTTGAAAAGTGATTTTGACAGAACTTCTAACCAAGATATGATTATACTTTTAAACCTATAAACGCGTCCGAAAAAGGTTTTGAAATCATTTCTTCTAAAAAGTTAAAGGTTCTTACTTAATTGAACAAAACGCTTTCGCTCTCTTTGAGCAATTAAGACTAAGCAAGTTTATCAATGGTTGGACGAATTTTGATCTTACCCAACGGAAAATAAAGTGCAGAAAACTTATGCTAAAAACCAAAACAGCCCCTAAAGTATTCCTACTGATGCAATGTTTAGATAGTTACCTTAACCATGATCATTACATTCTAACCCTAAAGGAAATTAGCGAGTGTTGTACCCCAAAATTTGCCCTCTCATGTTTTCCAAAGTCTTCCCCCTACATGGTTGACCAAAAACCCTTGCCTAAGGAAAAAGAAAATTTTTGAGTGGTGCTTTAAGTACCTTTCGATTGGCATTCTGAAAGGACCATCAATTGGTACTTTGAAGGAACACTTCGATTGGCATTATGGACAAGCCTTTCGATTGGCACTCTGAAAGACCTTTCAATTGGCACTCTGAAAGACCTTTTGATTGGCATTCTGCAAACACTTTGATTGGAATTATGTCAAGGCAGCTTCGACAGGCATGATTAACCATGTCCTTCGATTGGCATGAACAGCGCCTTTCAATTAGCCTGTTAACAAAGCTATTCGATTGGGATCCTTCGATTGACATTTGGACTAGGGCCATTCGAAGAACACCTCCCAAGCCATTTGGAAGAGGCCATCAAAGGGCACTCAGAAAACATGTCCAGGTACGCTGAACATGAGAAAATGGCACATTTCCTTTGCAAATATGGAAATAATTAAATGCTGATTGTGGATTTAATTCCCGAGTTAAAGGCCAGATTCTTGCCTTTTCTGTTCCTAAAGAGCTTATTCGACCAGAGTGTTTCTGTTCAACTCAAGACCATTCGAAGAAGCATTCAGAAGGCCCATTCGAAAGATACATGGGAAGTCCATTCGAAGGAAGCAACTCAAGACCATTCGAAGAAGCATTCAGAAGGCTCATTCGAAAGGTACATGAGAAGTCCATACGAAGGAGGCAAATCAGGACCAATCGAAGAGCAGATCATGAAGGCATTCGAAATTCAAAAGTGTCCAGGTTCATTCAAGAGACATGAATATTTCAAAAAAGGAAAACTTTTAATGTGTCCGTTTCTTGTCTCATGGCATTTAATGGCCTGTTTAATGGTTGTCTCTTGCCATTACTGCACCCTCACACCCCTATAAATACAGAGGCCAGCGTACATATCCAACACACAAAAAACTCTGCAGGAAAACAGAACACACGAAAATATACAGAAAAATAGAGAACTTGGAGATACGCTGCCAAAAGTCATCAGCACTTCCAGGAAGCCATACCCAATCCTTGCACAAGCCAAAGCTGCCACCCAACGAACCCCTCAACCCTCAGAACTACAGATCGAAGCACCTCTGTTTGGTAAAAAAAATCTAATCTCAAACTCATTTTTTAAATTCATTTTGATTGCATATTCATATTATTACTGTTGTTTGTGAATGATTTAATGTGCTACATATAAGCTACAACGCAGAGACGAGATTGTGCCATTGCTTGGGCACAATCTGAGTTTCTCCTTCAAATCCCAGGATAAAACAAACCCAGACCCAGATTCAGCAGGTGCGAATAAGGGGGAGATTCGAACCAGGGGGGTAAAATCCCCCCTGGACCTTTAACATGTGTTTCGTTTTTGCAGGAAATATATTCTCAGGATCCTGTTCAGAGTTTCGAAGCTCAGCAGCTTAGCTTCGAACTGGACCCAGGACTTCCAGATCGAAGGATGACATGTCCAGATCGAACACCCTCAGAGTGCAGCCCCTCATGCACCTTCGATCCAGCCTCTTCACTGGGTCGAAAGACAACCTGCACCTCTTTCGACCCAGACCTCCAGAATTATATTTTTTCTTGTTTTGTTGCCTGGCCCATTTGTACTTTGTTTACTTTGTTTTTGTTTATTTCTTTTAGTTTGTTTTTTAAATCAACATAAAAATCATAAAAATCAATAACTTAGAATTAGGATTTAATTTAGTTAAATATTTTAACTTATTTTCTTAAATTTTAAAATCAGTAGACTTAGGATTTATTGAATTCAGTCCTTTTCATAAACAAAAATGCAAAAAATATTAGTTTTGTTTTAGAGTTAATTTTAATCAGTATTTTTGATTAATTAAATTTGACTTAATTGAACATTTAGCATTTTCCCAAAAAATAAAATAAAAACAACAAAAAAAAGAGTTCTTATTCTTAGGATTTTTTAGATTCACGCGCGTTTATTTTATTGTAACGGCTTACTGGTTTGTGGTAGCTTAAACTAAGACTTTTACTTTACTGCTTTTATTTCCCCAATTTTTAGACATGTAAATAATCCCCCTCCGCGAAGCCTTGTAATAGCTTAGAATTTACAATTCCCGCACTTTAAATTCCTATACATATATTAACTGTTTAGATGTATGCTAACTAGGATTGCATGACAAGATTAACTCTTAATTTAAAATCAACCACAACTCACCATAACATGTACAAAGATAACATAAACTGAAAATTGACACACTTGCACATGCCACTCTTAGGGTACACCTCACTTGGTTGCCTCAAACATGGTCATTAAGTATAGGATGTTTTAGAGGTCGTCCTTTTGTCCCAAGATCATAAGTCGCCTCGAAACGGTTGCCTCAGAAAAATGATCTAAGGTATTAGGATTACCACTAAAGCATCCTAACATTTCTTTAGTGAACACATGTCCCTTAAATCAAATTGACCCGAAAACTCCAACGCCGGTGCTACCTACTCCTCAATAGTGGGATAGCACTGTCTAAAGGACATTTGCACAGTTTAATTCCTTTTTGAGTAGGTAGAGGTTCTTAAGTACTTGCTCATTTTAAAAACAAAATAAAACTTTTCGCACTTACACTCTCTTTAAAAACAAAACTCTTTTCAAAACCCACAAACACAAAGTAAAGCAAACTTTTGAAAACATAGTGAGCAAGTACCTAAGAGCCCGTGGATAACCACGGATAGAAAGGGTGCTAACACCTTCCCTTTCTATAATCTACCTCCCGAACCCGAGAAACAATCTCGAAAAGAAATTTTTCTGTGCTTTTGTCCTTTCCTTGTTGGATAAAATAAAAGACGGTGGCGACTCTTGCTTACCCCGACACTTTGCAAAAACAAACGAAAACGCGAACCAGCATAAAAAAAATAGTCAGTTCTCATTCCCACTGATCACAGAACTGGCGACTCTGCTGGGGATAATCTTAGTGAGGTGTACCTTAGGATTAGATCACTTGTGTTTTCAATTGTATTGCTTTGTATGCTTTTAATTTTGTGGGCTTGTATCGGAGTTCTATAAATCCTAAACCTGATTTGGGAAACATTCATAGATAGCAATACGTTGTGGAAACTATGCGGGGTATACCGACACGGTTGAAGCAATAGCTATATTAGTGCGACATATTTGTGAGTACCGGTAGCCTTTGAGTCAATCAAAGAGAATACGGGGCCGCTGAGTGATGTCACTAATCACTAATGACCTTAGAACCTTACTTGACCATCTTGTCCTTTTTTAGGGGTAGTGAGATGACCGACTTTGGTGAAGTCCGAAGTTGGTAGATACTCGATACTACACTCATTGAGGATTGTTTTCTTGGAATATTTTGGTCGCTAGTTCAGTGGCTAAACCAAAACGATGAACATAGAAAACAATCTAATGATATTGAGCTCCTTAGAACCCGGTAACTATTTATAGGACAGGTTTTGAGCCAACTACACTCAAGAGGGTACTTACCTATTAAACTCCATGCCAGCCTAAACTTAAGGCTATATGTGTGACTTGTGTGACTTCAAACCTGAACTACTTGCACATTCTTGTTATCTGACAACAAGAGTTCCTTGCAGGTTTTGTTTACAGTCCTTATCCAATAATTTGGACTTATTGCAGGGTTTACTTACATCACCTCACACTTTTGCTTAAACGCATACACATCATAACATCATGCCTTAACATTTCTTTAACCATTTCAAGGATCTCAAGGGTCTGTGATGCAAGTTATGGTAAATCAAATGGCTAGCAAGGGGCAAAGGGGATTTATTATCCTCTAGCCAAGGTTGTCTAGAAATCCAAGCACGATAACTTGAGTTAGGGGCTATGACCCACTTGATATGGTGAGCTTGACTCTTGAAGAAGGACTCTCAGCAAGATGAAGTTCCTTCAATCAAGCTACCAGATTCAGATTCTAACAGTTTCTTGTTTGCCCCGCGAGATCCTTGAAAACATTGCATACATATATCATACATATCATTGCATAACAGGTCTCCCAGTACAGGTCTCTTATCTTCTTCGCTGTTTATTTCAGCAATCATCATGTCTGCTGAACCATCCACTGAACAAGCTATCAAGGCCCTCCAGGACCAGAATGCCCAATTTCAAGAGCTGGTCATGAGCCTAGCTAAGGGTCAGCAAGACCTGAAGACCCTGATTCTGAAAGAGAGGAAGAAGAAGAAAAAGAGGACCATCCTGTTCAATACTGGACGCAGGTTTAGAAACGGGCTGCAGAACGAAGTTGATCTGACCACCCCATATGGAGAGAAAGACAGTCCACAAGAAAGGAGGGCTCCTAGCCCTATGGTCTCCGACAACGAGACGGACTATGATGAAGAATAATATCCTCCTGCTGAGGATAAGTACAAACAATTGGAAGACCGTTTAAACGCTATGGAAATACAGAAGGTGCCCGGTCTGGACTTCAGAGATCTAGGTCTATCATTTGGGGTGGTGATTCCCCACAAGTTCAAGGCACCTGCCTTTGCCAAGTATGACGGAGCTTCCTGTCCCAAGCTGCACCTCCGGTCATATGTGAGGAAGATCCAGCCTTACACTGCTGATAAGAACTTGTGGATCCATTTCTTTCAAGACAGTCTTTCAGGGACTCAGCTTGAGTGGTTCTATCAGTTGGACGGAGCCAGTATTCGCAACTGGGAGGATTTGGCTGCTGCGTTCTATAAGCAGTATCAGTATAACTCTGACCTCGCTCCTACGCGTACCCAACTCCAGGGCATGTCAATAGGGACGAGTGAAGGATATAAAGAGTATGCTCAAAAGTGGAGAGACCTTGCTGGAAGGGTACAACCACCTTTAGATGATCGTGAACTTATTGATATGTTTTTGGGGACCCTGTCTGGTCCATTCTTTAACCACTTGATCGGAAGCTCTTTAGCCGGGTTCACCGAGCTAATACTGACCGGCGAAAGGGTCAAAGCTGGCATCATAAGTGGGAAGATTCAAGAAGTTACACCTTCTGATGCTCAGAAAAAGCCCTACAATGGGAAGAAAGAGTCCAGTGTTGTCTACAGTTCAAAACGACAGAATAGACCTGAACACCGCCAAGCTGTCAACGCAGTTGTTATTTCAAAACCTGCTGGTGCTCCTCAGCATCACAACCAACAAAGAGGCGAGAAACCTCGAAGGCAATTCACTCGTCTCAGCATGACTTTGTCTCAGATGTTTCCACAGTTGCTGGAGACCAACCTGGTGACTCTAAAAGAAGCTCCGAAGATTTTAAATACAACATCACTGAAGCACAACCCTAACGCCCGCTGTGCTTATCACTCTGATAGCCCGGGGCATAATACGGATGATTGTTGGGCTTTGAAGAACAAGGTTCAAGACCTGATTGATGCCAAGGAGATCAAGTTTGACCCTCCGGAGACTCCAAACATAATCACTGCTCCTATGCCAAATCATTGAAGGCTTTTGTTTCATTTGATTTTCAAGTTGTAATATCTCTTTGTTATTCGAACAATTATCTATTAATGCCAAACTTTGTTTCATTAATGCATTGCATATGTTTGTCTTGATTTGATCCAGTCATTTTAATTACATTTAAACTATGCTTTTTACTCACTTTATGACATTCAACTCTCGGAAAAATTCTAAGCCTTTAGAGGGAGGATGACGAAACAATGCCATAATCTCATACAGTATGCTTTTGGACAGACCTTACTGACGATGTACAAGCATTTCTTTCAAATCCTAAACACTGGAGTTATAAGGAAGATAATCCCTAGTCAACCCCTTCGAGCCAAAGAAGTAAGAGTTTTCTGTTTTAAACACAAATTGAAACCTTTAATTTAAACCTGGGGCAGGGTAGTCTCTTAGTTAATTCAAAAGATGCTCATTGAAGTCGCAAAACTCTCAGTTTATAATACAACGAACGACATCAAAAGCATTCCTATGGAATCAAAAGACAATGGAGGTTCCTTATCTCATAGGCAGTCAATCTCTCAAAAGAGAAAATCCCACTGAGCCAAAACCTATAAAGGAGGCTTAAGAAAGTTAGGGCATCCCGCTGACTGTAATCTCGAAAACAGGAACAGTCAGGCAAAAGTTAGGGATAACAAATCAAAAGAACGAGGTCGCTACAAATCCTCAACAACATGAAAAATGTTACAAAAATGACTGCCTTCCAACAAATTCAACTTGTGTGAACCATTACCAAAAACGTCGTTCTAAATTCGAATAGAGTCTGGCGCACAATTAACTGAGTTTAGGATTGAAGAACATCACGAAGAGCGGGTGGGTACAAATATACTTTGAGCCTTTATCCTTTGTTTCTTAAACCTTGAACCAAGCCACGTTACAACCCTTCAAAAGTCCTAACTGAAGCATGGGTTAGTTCGAAAGCATACTGTTACAAAAGGTATCCTGACTCCTGTAAGGATTTGCCCTAAATCTTGTGTTGAATTTGTCTTAAAAAAAGTTTTCTGCTAAAAAACGCCTTTTTCAAAAAAAAAACTTCGAGACAAGCATAAACTTTGCATTATTTGAATATCCTTGTTTTCATTTGGCTATTTGTTTGACAGCGGAGAAATTCACACAACGAATATCCGATGAACGAAAGCCCTCTCAGTGAACAAAATCACTTCAAAAAGGATGACACTTCCATTGACAAATCTCCTTCCAATCAAGGGGCATGGCATGATCATTGTCCATCACCTGGGGCAGTCAAGTCAAGGTTCAAGCAATCTCTCAAGATGCCAAATAGCCAGGGGCAGATCTCCATCTGAATCACTTGGGGCATTGGACATGAATTTCGGCAACGAATCTTGCATGATCAAACATATTCTAGTAGTATGGCAACACAACACTACCGACAGTGACAACTCCCTACACTCTGAGAGCGTGGACATAGTCAAAAAAGTACTACGCATAATCAAAGACCCGCTAGGTCGACTGGCCTAGGCAAAAATAAGGGCTTCCCGGCGAACCCCTTATTTTGTACACCCGACAAAAATTAGGGATAAAAATGAAAATTTTGTACACCCGGCAAGTCGAAAACCTGAAAAGGCGGCTTGGGCAAAAAAGGGTATCCCGATGGACTGAAAACCCGAAAGGGCGGTCCAGGCAAAATTAGGGATCAAAGCGTACGACTATGTCCCGTCATCTCGTCACTTACCTACCAGAAGAAGATTTGTCATTTCAATCAAAAGAGACCAAGCACCTCATAGGTTGGGATAATACTCGATCCACAAAGCCTCCCCAGGAACCTTCTCCCATAGAAACAGGGGAAATAAGAATTGTCTGAACTGTATAGTTGCTCTGTCCACCAGGTACAAGGTAGATTCAGTTGAAGAATATGGCTAAGATACCTTCACTCCCCGCAGAGTAAGACAGTAATGGTAGATCTGCCCACTGAGACTTGCAACCATGGATGAATCAGCCATACTCTCCCCCAAGCAGAGTTAGTCTACCATCAGCCCTAAAAGAGGCCGGGTATCCCCAGAAGGTCTTAATATTCCCCAGTGGAGTATAAGGATATTCCCCAGCAAACATAAGAGTATCCCTGACAGTCTTAATATTCCTCAACGGAATATAAGAATGTTCCCCGGCAGAATGCAAGGTACCCCCAGTGGAGCCATTTCCCCAGCGCAGTCTAAAAAGCTTCCCTGCCAGAGTCAAATCATCTTACCCAATAGATTCTGGAAGCTTGTCCCCTGTAGAATACAAATGTATCTCCCCAGCCAAATTCAGAAGGTTGTCCTCACAAGATTCTAACTGGGTTATCATCAACAAGTTGCAACTGAAAGATCATCCCCAGCGAAGTTCTTTCTTTCCCCAAGAAGGACTTCTATCCTCAACAGGTTCAATATCACCAGCAACGGTAATCCATCCCCAGCGGAGTTCATCATTGAAATCCCCAATGGAGCTTATCAACGAAATCCCCAGCGGAGTTTATCTTTAAAATCCTCAGCAGAACATCTCTTCCCCACAGAGTAATTCCCCTCGGAGTAATCTCTTCACCATGTTTATTCCCCAACGGAGTTCCTCTCTCCTGTAGGTTTATTCTCACAACCATCTTCGTTCATCATCCCCAGCGGAAACGAAGAACTCAACTCTATTCTCCAGTAGCTCCGGGATTTATTTTCCCCAGCTAAAAACATCACATCTTCATACATCATGACATGCATACGCATCATACAATACAAATCTCATTTATTTTGAGAACATCATGACATGCATACACATCATACAACACAAATCTCATTTATTTTGAGAACATCATGACATCATGCATTTCATACATCATGACATTGCATACAGCTAACGTTTTACCTTTTTCAGGAAAAGGCCAATCAAAATATGGCTAACATCAACCTTTTCAAGTTCCAGATCAATACCTATAGCAAGCCAGGAAAATATCTGTGGACGACTGATTGTAGATTGATACCTGTAACAAGCCAAGAAAATTATCTACATGAAGAGATTGAAGATTAACACCTGTAACAAGCCAGGAAGACCTTTCTTTCTCAAGTCAGAGATCAATACCTGAAACCAGCCATGACAAATATCTCCTCGACCAACCTTTTCAAGTTCTAGATCAATACCTGTAGCAAGCCAGGAAAATATCTGGGACGACTGATTGTAGATTGATACCTGTAACAAGCCAGGAAAATTATCTACATGAAGAGATTGAAGATTAACACCTGTAACAAGCCAGGAAGACCTTCCTTTCTCAGGTCAGAGATCAATACCTGAAACCAGCCAGGACAACTATCTCCTCGACCAACCTTTTTCAGGTCCCAGTTTAATACCTGTAGCAAGCCAGGAAAATATCTGTGGATGACTGATTGTAGATTGATACCTGTAACAAGCCAGGAAAATTATCTACATGAAGAGATTGAAGATTAACACATGTAACAAGCCAGGAAGACCTTTATTTCTCAGGTCAGAGATCAATACCTGAAACTAGCCAGGACAGATATCTCCTCGACCAACCTTTTCAAGTTCCAGATCAATACCTGTAGCAAGCCAGGAAAATATCTGTGGACGATTGATTGTAGATTGATACCTGTAACAAGCCAGGAAAATTATCTACATGAAGAGATTGAAGATTAACACCTGTAACAAGCAAGGATGACCTTTCTTTCTCAGGTCAGAGATCAATACCTGAAACCAGCCAGGACAGATATCTCCTCGACCAACCTTTTTATGTCCCAGTTCAATACCTGTAGCATGCCAGGAAAATATCTATGGACGACTGATTGTAGATTAATACTTGTAACCAGCAAGGAAATTTATCTACATGAAGAGATTGAAGATTAATACCTGTAACAAGCCAGGAAGACCTTTCATTCTCAGGTCAGAGATCAATACCTGAAACTAGCCATGACAGCTATCTCCTCGGCCAACCTTTTCAGGTCCCAGTTTAATACTTGTAGCAAGCCAGGAAAATATCTGTGGACGACTGATTGTAGATTAATACCTGTAACAAGCCAGGAAAAGTATCTACATGAAGAGATTGAAGATTAATACATATAACAAGCCAGGAAGACCTTTCTTTCTCAGGTCAGAGATCATTACCTGAAACCAGCCAGGACAGATATCTCCTCGACCAACCTTTTCAAGTCCCAGTTTGATACCTGTAGCAAGCTAGGAAAATATCTGTGGATGACTGATTGTAGGTTAATACCTGAAACCAGCCAGGAAAATTATCTACATGAAGGTTAACACCTGTAACAAGCCAGGAAAACTATCTTTCTTTCTCAGGTCAGCGATTAATACTTGGAACCAGGCAGGACGAGTACTATAACCTCAACGGTATACTCCTTTGAGCACGAGTCAGTTCCTAGATCTTGATGTTTCCCTATGTCAAAGTGTGGACGAGTACTATAACCTCAGCGGTATACTCCCGGTGAGCACGAGTCAGTTCCTAGATCTTGATGTTTTCCTCCGTCATAGTGTGGACAAGTTCTATAACCTCAACAGTATACTCCCGGTGGGCACAAGACAGTTCCTAAATCTTGATGAATATGTTTCCCTATGTCATAGTGTGGACGAGTACTATAACCTCAACGATATACTCCCGGTGAGCACGAGTCAGTTCCTAGATCTTGATGTTTTCCTCCGTCATAATGTGGACAAGTTCTATAACCTCAACGGTATACTCCATTGAGCACCAGTCAGTTCCTAGATCTTGATGTTTTCCTCCATCATAGTGTGGACAAGTTCTATAACCTCAACGGTATACTCCCGGTGGGCACGAGACAGTTCCTAGATCTTGATGAAGATGTTTCCCCCAATTGAATTATGGACAGATTCCTAAATCTCAACTGAAGCATTCTCTCAGTTGAAGTACAGGCAGGTTCCTAAATCTCAACGAAGTTAGACTTCCCCAGTGGAATCTTCTACAACAACAGGTATGAAAGTTCTTGCTAAGGAATCTCTTATGCGATTGACACTCCTGCAGATGGCATCTATAAGCCCATCATCCTACCAACATTCTCCAAATGGCATCTGTAAGCCCATTCCTGACATCACAATGCTGATACTACACCATACGAGTGCAAATTTCTAGGCACTCTAGTGTTCAATCATCTTCCACCTTCGGATCAAGAAAGGCACGCAATCCAATCTACATCCTCATGTTTAAGAAGATTGAACAGGGGAAATTGTTGTACCCCAAAATTTGCCCTCTCATGTTTTCCAAAGTCTTCCCCATACATGGTTGACCAAAAACCCTTGCCTAAGGAAAAAGAAAATTTTTGAGTGGTGCTTTAAGTACCTTTCGATTGGCATTCTGAAAGGACCTTCGATTGGTACTTTGAAGGAACACTTCGATTGGCATTATGGATAAGCCTTTCGATTGGCACTCTGAAAGACCTTTCGATTGGCACTCTGAAAGACCTTTCGATTGGCATTCTGCAAGCACTTCGATTGGAATTATGTCAAGGCAGCTTCGACATGCATGATTAACCATGTCCTTCGATTGGCATGAACACCACCTTTCGATTGGCCTGTTAACAAAGCCTCTCGATTGGGATCCTTCGATTGACATTTGGACAAGGGCCATTCGAAGAACACCTCCCAGGCCATTTGGAAGAGGCCATCAAAGGGCACTCAGAAAACATGTCCAGGTACGCTGAACATGAGAAAATGGCACGTTTCCTTTGCAAATATGGAAATAATTAAATGCTGATTGTGGATTTAATTCTTGAGTTAAAGGCCAGATTCTTGCCTTTTCTGTTCCTAAAGAGCTGATTCGACCAGAGTGTTTCTGTTCAACTCAAGACCATTCGAAGAAGCATTCAGAAGGCCCATTCGAAAGATACATGGGAAGTCCATTCAAAGGAAGCAACTCAAGACCATTCGAAGAAGCATTCAGAAGGCTCATTCGAAAGGTACGTGAGAAGTCTATTCGAAGGAGGCAAATCAGGACCAATCGAAGAGCAGAGCATGAAGGCATTCGAAATTCAAAAGTGTCCAGGTTCATTCAAGAGACATGAATATTTCAAAAAAGGAAAACTTTTAATGTGTCAGTTTCTTGTCTCATGGCATTTAATGGCCTGTTTAATGGCTGTATCTTGCCATTACTGCACCCTCACACCCCTATAAATACAGAGGCCAACATACATATCTAACACACAAAAAACTCTGCAGGAAAACAGAACACACGAAAATATATAGAAAAATAGAGAACTTGGAGATACGCTGCCAAAAGTCATCAGCACTTCCAGGAAGCCATACCCAATCCTTGCACAAGCCAAAGCTGCCACCCAGCGAATCCCTCCACCCTCAGAACTACAGATCAAAGCACCTCTGTTTGGTAAAAAAAATCTAATCTCAAACTCATTTTTTAAATTCATTTTGATTGCATATTCATATTATTATTGCTGTTTGTGAATGATTTAATGTGCTACATATAAGCTACAGCGCAGAGATGAGATTGTGCCATTGCTTGGGCACAATCTGAGTTTCTCCTTCGAATCCCAGGATAAAACAAACCCAGACCCAGATTCAGCAGGTGCGAATAAGGGGGAGATTCGAACCATGGGGTAAAATCCCCCCTGGACCTTTAACATGTGTTTTGTTTTTGCAGGAAATATATTCTTAGGATCCTGTTCAGAGTTTCGAAGCTCAGCAGCTTAGCTTCGAACTGGACCCAGGAATTCCAGATCGAAGGATGACATGTCCAGATCGAACACCCTCAGAGTGCAGCCCCTCATGCACCTTCAATCCAGCCTCTTCATTGGGTCGAAAGACAGCCTGCAACTCTTTCGACCCAAACCTCCAAGAATTATATTTTTTTCTTGTTTTGTTGCGTGGCCCATTTGTACTTTGTTTACTTTGTTTTTGTTTATTTCTTTTAGTTTGTTTTTTTAATCAACATAAAAATCATAAAAATGAATAACTTAGAATTAGGATTTAATTTAGTTAATTATTTTAACTTATTTTCTTCAATTTTAAAATCAGTAGACTTAGGATTTATTGAATTCAATCCTTTTCATAAACAAAAATGCAAAAAATATTAGTTTTGTTTTAGACTTAATTTTAATCAGTATTTTTAATTAATTAAATTTGACCTAATTGAACATTTAGCATTTTCCCAAAAAATAAAATAAAAACAACAAAAAAAAGAGTTCTTATTCTTAGGATTTTTTAGATTCACGCGCGTTTATTTTATTGTAACGGCTTACTGGTTTGTGGTAGCTTAAATTAAGACTTTTACTTTACTGCTTTTATTTCCCCAATTTCTGGACATGTAAATAATCCCCCTCCCCGGAGCCTTGTAATAGCGTAGGATTTACAATTCCCGCACTTTAAATTCCTGTACATATATTAACTGTTTAGATGTATGCTAACTAGGATTGCATGACAAGATTAACTCTTAATTTAAAATCAACCACAACTCACCATAACATGTTCAAAGATAACATAAACTGAAAATTGATACACTTGCACATGCCACTCTTAGGGTACACTTCACTTGGTTGCCTCGAACGTGGTCATTAAGTATAGGATGTTTTAGAGGTCGTCCTTTTGTCCCAAGATCATAAGTTGCCTCGAAACGGTTGCTTCGGAAAAATGATCTAAGGCATTAGGATTACCACTAAAGCATTCTAACATTGCTTTAGTGACCACACGTCCCTTAAATCGAATTGACCCGAAAACTCCAACGACGGTGCTACCTACTCCTCAATAGTGGGATAGCACTGTCTAATGGACATTTGCACAGTTTAATTCCTTTTTGAGTAGGTAGAGGTTCTTAAGTACTTGCTCATTTTAAAAACAAAATAAAAGTTTTCGCACTTACACTCTATTTAAAAACAAAAATATTTTCAAAACCCACAAACACAAAGAAAAGCAAACTTTTGAAAACATAGTGAGCAAGTACCTAAGAGCTCGTGGATAACCACGGATAGAAAGGGTGCTAACACCTTCCCTTTCTATAATCTACCTCCCGAACCCGAGAAACAATCTCGAAAAGGAATTTTTCTGTGCTTTTGTCCTTTCCTTGTTGGATAAAATAAAAGACGGTGGCGACTCTTGCTTACCGCGACACTTTGCGAAAACAAATGCAAATGCGAACCAGCATAAAAAAGCAGTCAGTTCTCATTCCCACCGATCACAGCAAGACATGGAAATAAACTTATTAAAGCAAATTATGTTTAAGCAGAAAGTAAAAAGGTTAAAAGATAAGTAAATGTGATGCGAGAAAATAAACAAAGTAAAGAAAGTGCAAAGAAATCAGTGCGATAAATGCGGAAACTTAAATAGAAACCTGCTCCAAATGGAGGGCTTTAATGCAACTTGACTGGAAGGTAAATTTGACTGAAATAAAGGAAACTTGAATTAAAATGGCGGCAAGATTGTAAAGTTATCCAAACTTTATTACTAACTCAATGACTCGTGCGATAACTCTTCAATGTGAAGAGATTACCGCTTACAATTGGAAAATATATGGCTTAAGTCAGTGCAACTAAGATTGGATGAAGAAGAAGAACTGAAATCACTTCTATTTATAGGTCTAGGAGGATTTTGGAAATCACAAGAATGCCCTCCAACTTATTTTGAACGAGAATCAAATTTGCAAAGGTGGCGCCTGCCATGGGAGTGAGGCGGCTTCCATGCTCCAAAAATGAAGAAGTAGTGGAGAACGTGGCAGTTGGCAGTTGGCTAATGTTCGCCACCTCATGGATGACCCTATGGCGGGCACCATGGTGGAAGCCACGAGTGCAAAAACTCAAAAATCTTGATTTTTAGGTTGTTTTTCTTCATTTCTTCAGGCAAGGCTTAGGAAAGACAAAAAACTGAAAATAAAACAAAATGCAAACATAACACAAGAAAATAACAATCAAAACCTAATAAACATGTGCGAATCGAGTCAAATATATAGTGCAATTCAGTGTTATCAAATTCTCCCACACTTAGACCTTTGCTTGTCCTCAAGCAAAATCTTTGTATAGCTCAGCATAGAGAAATAGTATTATCAAACAATTTGGGCAAAAAGGGCTTCTAAGTTTAAAGCAAGATGTAATGATAGGTACTACGTAGGTGAACTAAGGGTATCGTGACAACACATTCTACAAGAATATAGACACAAATATCGATCCTATACAAACTGATCTATTCAACACCATCACACTTAGGCCTAATTTTGAAATCTTTTTCATTCAGGCGCAATCACATTAAGCTCGTTATCTAGCACATACTCATAGAAGAATGACCGGTTAGTGACTCTGATCTCAAACACGGGGTTCTGGTACATAAGTTGGTAACCCCTTAAATGGCCCAATTGTGGTTGTGAGGGATTGAGTCGTAACGCGCCCTACCAAGTCCAACATCAGAAACCTCTGAACCAACCAACAAAGAGCAAACATTATTTTCTTTTATTCTTTTTGCAATTTCTCACAACCCCTTTTTAGGTTAAGTGACTTTGTGAGGGTCACCTATCCCGGAGTTGTAGCATATGAATCATGAAAGCATAGCAAAAATAATTTGGATCACTAACTTATATTCATCGGTCTCATACATAGAGTATGATTAAGCTGGAGCTTACTTCTAGAATAAACTACTAAAGATGAAGGTTAAGGCCATAGCATAACGTTATCAGGATCGGTTCCTATAATTATGAAGCTTATGGTGTTGAAATGATACCTATTTTTCAAAAGGACTTCCCAAGTTATCTACATGCTATCTTAAACTTGTCTTAAAGCCCAAATTTTTTCAAAATACTGTTTTCTTTTGTCAAAATATTTTGGTAGGGCTAAGAAATGGAGCAAAATAGAAATACACCACACAAATGACTCGACAAGCACATGAATTTTATTGAAAACAAACAAAGCAAGGTAAATAAGCTGAAAAAGAAAAAAAAGAAGACTTAAAAATAAAGAAAAGGAAAAGCAATAAAATCTCCTCCCACACTTAAATCGAACATTGTCCCTAATGTTTCGAAATAAAATATGGAAAGAGTAACCTGCATGTATCTAGGGTTTGCCACTGGTACCCTCGCCATCCTGCTGATGCCTAGGGTGACGAGACCTGCTGTGACGATATTTACTCTGGGAAGAGGCTAGCTGCTCCACTCTGGCTAATAGAGCGGCCTTAGAACTCCGAATTTGTCGAAGGTTCCCTAATAGGGAACCCTGAGTGGCCTCCATGAGTGTAAAGTGCCTCTCAAAATAGCCTTGCTGACATTTTTGCTCAGTACTTATCGCAAGCTGATATTGCATGATATTCTGAAGACATTGATCAGTATGTTGTTGAGAAGTTTGCATGCAGCTCATGTTGTCAGTCAACTGCTGTTGTAATGTGGTGAGCATGCCATCTTTCCTTTCCTCTCGATAAAGATGCTCGCGCCACATCTCCACATGTTTTCTTCATAATTTGAATCCTGGATGACATAGGTTGATAAAAATAAAAATAAAAATTCATAAAAATAAAATAAAATAAAACAAAAAATAAGAGAAAAAGTAAATAATGAAAAACATCAACATGCAATATATTAATATATATATGTAGATATGCGATACGATTGTTAGAGATAGATTCATAAAAACGAAAACAAATCCAAGAAGAAATAAAATATAGATAACGATAAGTATGGAAATAAAAATAATGATAAAGCATATAAATAGCATCTCTGCCTCAGATGGGAGGAACACCGTCAACACCAGCAGGGGGATCGTCATCAAGGTTAGAGTCAGACCCTACTGGGGCTTGTGGGCCTCCTGCTATCTGTCGGCACAACTCAAAAATCTCCTGGTAAAGAAGGCCAGCTTCCGACGCATGAGTCAAATCATAGACATCATGCTGCAAGGTGAGGTCAGCAATCTCTTGTCGAAGTCGGGCCACCTCCATACACAGCTCCGTTTGCTGGATATGCACATTTGGCTTCTTCAAATAGAAATTATTAGAAAGTATGATGATCCTGGGTGAAAGTGGTGCAGGGATGTACTCTTACATAGGTGGAGATCTAGGTGCATCAATGGTCACTACCTGGCCTTCCAAAACGTAGGTCTAGTTAGCTGGATCATGTACACTAGTCATCATAGGATCTGGCAAAGTGAAGTAGTGTATCGTCTCAGTCTTGATCAGGAGCCTGCAAAAGTATGAGCTGAAGGATACCCGCCTCATAAATCCATGGTCCAAGCAATACTCGATATCCAACAACGTGTATCCATAGTAAGGGGTCAAGTGACGTAATTGCCTCTCAAGACCCAAAGTAATAGCAATGTGCGTCACCGTCCCTCCCACATGTATGATACTCTCAGAGGGAAGGGTAGTGGTGTGCAAATTCCACATTAAGAAGATACGTGACTGATTATCACAAAACAAGAAGAATACCTCCTCATCACCTACATGGTGGTCATTATCACTCCTTCCTAAGAAGGTATGGGCCAGAATCATCTGAAAATAGCGGAGGGCCGAATTATGGATGGCGTTTGACATCACGTGGTCAGGATCATGGCTACTCCTAGCAGTGATGTCATCACAAAACTTCTCCACATCTCTAGTCATGAAGTAACCCAAGGTTAACTCTGGAATAGCATCAGGATAAGTCCGAAAACCTAAAAGATCATCGAACTCCTTGTGGTTGAAAGCATACTCTGTCCCGAACAATCTGAAAATGATGTGGCCATCTGGGTTAACATATGGACCATAGTCCAATGAGCTGAGGAACTCTAAAGTGAGGTTTTGGTAAGTCTCGTTCTTGCTATCAACATACTTCTCCCAGTTGAATTGGTGGCATAGGAATCTGACACTAGGCTCCAAGCCTAAGACTTCCAAGAAACATTCGTCTTGATACCGGGTAGGAGCCATAAGGCGAAGGGACAAGGCCTCATAGCACTGTTTCTGAATCTCATTTCAGAAGTTCACGTGCATTTCATCAAAAGTATGCATCTTGAAAAGGTATGGTTAGACGAGAATGTTGTCTTGAAAAATACAAACATTAAAACTGTTAGTCGAAAAATAGGGAAACATAAGGCAATAAAATTATAAAATAAATAAATAAATGCAAGTAAAGAAAAAGGAAAGAAAATAAAACCCATGGGTTTCCTCCCATGTAGAGCTTGTTTAACGTTATTAGCTCGACGAAATAGACTTCATATCTCGGAAATGGGTATTGGAGAGTCGATCAAAGTATGGATGGAGTAGTAAATCAGAATGTCACCTCCTTTATAAAGCTTGAGGCTTTGTCCATTTACAATGAATGGGTTGCAAGAGTTGTTTCTGATTTCCATGGCACCTAACTTTAATATCTTAGAATCTTTATAAGAACCATTCCATTTGGAGCGTAGCTTACCTGGAAAAAGTCTCAACCTGTAGTTAAATAGGAGAACATGATCGCCTATGTTGAATTCCGTTTTTATAATCCTCTTGTCATGCCATGCCTTAGTTCTTTCTTTGTATATTATGGCATTTTCATATGCATTATGGCAGATTTCTTCTAGTTTATGAATGTCAAGGATTCTTTTCTCACCAACAGCCAAATAATCTAGATTTAAGGATTTGATGGCCCAATAGGCTTTATGTTCTAATGCAAAGGGTAAATGACATGACTTTCCATAGACCAATTGATAGGGGGTAGTTCCAATAGGGATTTTATAAGATATCCTATAGGCCCATAATGCTTATTGTAGTTTTGAGACCAATTTCTATATATTGAAATATTTTTCTCTAGGATCTGTTTAATCGCCCTATTAGATACTTACACTTGTCCACTAGTTTGTGGATGGTAAGGTGTTTCCACTTTATGTCTAACTCCATACTTACTTAAAATTTTGTAAAAGATCCTTGATATAAAATGTGATCCACCATCGCTTATGACAAGACGGGGTATTCCGAACCTGGGGAATATGTAATTTTTGAACAGTTTGAGTACTACTCGTGTGTCATTTGTGGGTGCAGCTATAACTTCAATCCATTTAGACACATAGTCAACAGCCACTAAGATGTATTTATTTCCTAAGGAGGATGGAAAAGGAACCATAAAATCTATACCCCATACATCGAAAATTTCTACTTCTTGGATGTTCCTTAAGGGCATTTTGTCACGTCTTGAGATGTTCCCAGTGTGTTGGCACCAATCGCATTGGTCAATGTAAGCATGGACATCACGCCAAAGTGTGGGCCATAAAAGGCCGGCTTGGAGGATTTTAGCGTATGTTTTATAGTTTCTCGTATGTCCACCATAAGGTGAGGAGTGACAATGTTCTATGATATTCCTTACCTCTTCTTTAGGGACACAACAGCGAAAAATACCGTCGGTGCCTCTTTTCAACATAAGTGGTTCATCCCAATAAAAGTGATTCACATCATTAAAGAACTTATTTTTCTGGTGATAGCTAAGATCTAGGGGTACTATATTAGCAGCTAAATAATTAACAAAGTCATCTTACAAGGTTACATTACTAACTGCTAGGGCTTTCTAATGGATCTCGTAATGATTTAGGTCATCTTCCTCAAAGGTTCCTATTTTGGCTACTAGTCTGTCATAAGCAAAGTCATTATTTATAGGAATTAACTCTGGTTTCAGGTATTCGAGCCTATAAAGGTGGTCAGCAACTAAACTTTATGTGCCTTTCTTATGTCGAATATCTAGAGAAAATTCTTGTAGTAAAAGGATCCATCGGAGTAGCCTAGGTTTAACATCTTTTTTACTTAATAGGTAGTGGATAGCTGCATGGTCTGTGTAAACTATAATTTTAGCTCCTACTAGATAAGATCGAAGTTTATCAATAGAAAACACTAAAGCTAAAAGTTCTTTTTAGATGGTAGCGTAGTTAAGTTGGGCAGCATCTAGGGTTCTGCTAGCATAGTAAATCACATGCAACATTTTATCTTTTCTTTGACCTAGAACATCTCCAACAAAATAATCGCAAGCATCACACATGATTTCAAAAGGTTCGGTATAATCTGGGGGTTTCATAATAGGTGCGGAAATTAGGGCTTGTATTAAAAGGTTAAAAGCTTCGGCACATTTTTCATCAAAAATAAACTCAACATATTTCATCAACAGACCAGTTAAAGGTTTTGTTATTTTAGAGAAATCCTTGATAAAGTGTTGGTAAAAACCGGCATGACCAAGAAAACTACGGACTTCCCTAATGGTCTTAGGTTGTTTAGGTTTTCTATAACTTCTATTTTGGCTTTATCAACTTCAATACCTTTCTCAGAGACTATGTGTCTTAAAACTATACCTTCGGTCACCATGAAATGGCATTTCTCCCAGTCCAATATGAGGTTTACTTCTACGCATCTTTCCATAATTTTCTCAAAGTTAGTGAGGCAATTTTTAAAATCAAACCCGCATATCTAGAAATCATCCATAAAAAATTCCATAATTCAATCGAGATAATCTGTGAAGATTGATATCATACAACGTTGGAAAGTGGCAGGAGCTTTACAGATTCCAAATGGCGTTCGTCTATAGGAAAAAGTTCTGTAAGGGCATGTAAAAGTTGTTTTCTCTTGATCTTAAGGATGAATAGGGATTTGGAAAAATCTAGAATATCCATCAAGGTAGCAAAAATAAGAGTGTTTAGCTAAACATTAAAGCATTTGGTCTATAAATGGTAAAGGGAAATGATCTTTCCCAATCGCTTTGTTTAGCTTTCTATAATTTATGCACATATGCCAACCGTGTTCCAAACATTTGGCTACATGCTCTGCTTTTACGTTTTGCACGATAGTGATGCCTCCCTTTTTGGGTACTACATGAATAGGGCTTACCCATCTACTATCTAAGATTTGATAAATGATACCAGCTTCTAGTAACTTAAGGACTTCTTTCTTTACAACATCACTCATTATAGGTTTTATCCTTCTTTGGTGCTCTCTGGAGGGTTTAAAATCTTCCACTAGTAAAATTCGATGCATACATACATACAGACTTATTCATTTCAGATCAGAAATGCTATACCCTAAGGCTGAGGGATATTTTCGTAAAACTTATAAGAGTTGGTTTGTTTCAGCTTGGTTTAAGGTAGCACTGACGATAATTGGGCACTTCACCTCCTCGTCAAGAAACTCATATATTAGATTCTTGGGTAATTCTTTAAGTTCTAAAGTGGTTTCAGCTTGTTTTTAATTGTTTCAAACTTCAAAAATTCATTTTAACTTCTATAATTGTGAAAAAATTATCAAAAATACTTTAGATTTTACTTTTTATGATTTTTATTTTTTCAAGATATTATTTTGTGATTTGGTATTTTTTATATTTTTTCTCTTTATTTGACTTGTTTTATTTTATTTAAAAATACTTTTTGGTTAATTTAAATTCTGGTAAAATTATGGAAGTATCCGATGACCTCCTGACAAATATTGGTAACCTCATTTTATTTTTATTTTACTAATTTTCACAAATTTTGGTTTATTTTTATTATTTCTTTTTATTTTAAAAATAGTTAATGACTTTAAAAAATTCTAAAAAAAAATTGTCAATACTTATTGACTCATGTTTGACTTCTGGTATTTTTAAGGATTTTTATTTAGTGTTTTGATACATGTTGTGTATTTTACCAATTATTTCCTTTTTAAATTTTGTCTATATTAAATATATTTTATTATTTTTTATTGGTCCTGATTTAGAGACACTTGGGTGTTATTTTGGGACAAGTTCCTCAACCTCGATTGATCTTGTGTGTTGATATGTTGGGAAACCAAATCCACCAAAATGGATGAATGATGTTGATATTTTGAAACCCTAATTTCATTGTTTTACCCCAATTTTTGCCCCTAAAATCCCTCTATCATCTCATATCAACTCAATCACAACAAGATCACATTAGGGTTTGAGTTTTCTCCTTATCTTTTTGTTTTCCCATGGGGAATCACCAAGAACCTTGACTTGTATATTGTAATCATCCATGTTTTGTTTTGATTAAATTTTAACTAATGAATACTATGAATTTAATCTCTAGTTGATGATGCTATAAGTGAAAGCAAAACACATTTCATCAGGTTGATCTATAGGTTCATGAGTTTATTTCCATGCCTTGTTCAATAAGATTTCATTGAGGTTCAAGCTTCATCATTTATGGTTCTTTGTAGTGACATCATGACAAGGTATACTATGATTCATCATGCCTCAATTTGTCAAAGAAATTCAAAGGATGCAAGGGTTGATTGAAGAGGTTTGATCTAATTGGACAAGTTCTTGATTTCTTGATCACAAGTGCATAATTCCCTCAATTCTCAATATTTGTAAGTGGTTATGGTTGCCATGGTTTATCATTATCATATTCAACAACTTATATTTACATGACAAAAGTATTTATGCAAGAAAGTTTGTCAAATTTGAAAAGTGTTTCTAAGGTACTTTGTTGCTATAAGAGTTAGTGTTTTGAACTTCTAAAGGCTATATCTTGCTCTTTTTTTTTTATTTTTGAGTAATTCCAAATACATGCTACTCTTTAAAGGGTTATCAATAAATAACTTCAAAATTTTCAAGCAAATTTTATGTGGAAGATGCCTAATGATTGAGAAAGATTACAAGTCCTCTGGATAGGCCATGAAATTCCCTTATATGACTTCAAAAGAACATAATTGGGTCATTTTTTTAATCTCCTTGAGTCCATTCTTTTTCCACAATGATCTTAAGGATGTGAACTTCAACCATAATTTTATGTGCAAAGCTTGAAAATGGATGGAAGATATCTTAAGAACTCAAGAGATTATAGGTCATCTCATGAATTTTTACCAACTTCACTAAGTTATAACTTTCTCATTTTTTGGATATTTTAAATGGTTCAAGTCTCAAAGTGTTATTCAAGGGATCTACTTCATGCCATCTTTTTTGGTCAAGAGGAAATTTTAAATGGAAAGACATGTTTAGATGCAAGAAATTATAGGTCATTTTTGAAGAAAAACTTAGAATTTTTCTAAGTACAAAAAGTCAACATTTTTTCTCTACTTTGACTCATCGCAATTTTCAGCTCAAGCATCCATTTGATTCCATTCTTTGCACATTGTAAAGTTTGTGATCATATCTTTCCAATGCTTCAAGAATCAAGTCCTATGGTTCCCTAAATTGTGCACACCATGATTTCAAAGTTGGTACCTTAGAACTAAAGCTTCTCAAACAGTCAAAATGTATTTTCCATAATTTGACTTCTAATCACAAACTTTGTGCCTGTTTTCTACTTAAAGATGATTAGCATAAGCATGTGGATGATTTAGAGTGTCAAAACGCATCATTTGGATGAGTTTTGATGCACATGTGATCACACTTATTTCATGAAAACATGTGTGCATGATTTCCCTCCAAATTGCATCATTCACCCCTCCTCTTGTCTCCATTCAATTCTCCTATAAATACAGGTTCTATCCCACTCATTTTCGCAAGCTTAGATAGCCAGATTCACCCTGCCAAACTCTCTCTTGAATCCACTTTTCTGCAACTTCGAATTTGGTTTTATAGCTTTCCTCAATCCATTTTCTTTGTCAATTCTTCATCCGTGAACTTCAGTGAAGCTAACAAAAGAAGAACCTAGTTCTAAGACTTCCTAAATCGTGCTAGCCAAGTCAAGTTTCAGAGCTCTGAAATTGAACTTTAATAGTAGATTCCTTCACCAATTCTCTCAAAATTTGGTACTGTAATGAAGCTCTCATCATTCTGATTCTATTCGCAAACTGGAAGTGAGTTTTGGCCATGAATTTTCAAATCCCTTTTCAAATTTTCACTTATAAAACGACTGAGCTACACCTTACATAAATTTTTCGCGAGGGTACCATTTGAATCGTCTTGAAGAGACAAAGTGAATGGTACCGATCTCGAGCTCTAATTTTTCCATTTCAGAGACCTGCAATTTACGTGGCTGGAGTTTGAAGATGACCAACGTGTCATCTCTCTACCAATGATAACGTGCCATTTTTTTCTTTTCAAATTCTGGTTTTAATAAATGATTCAGTTTTTTATTCACTAAGGACAATAATATGTACAGCGCGTCTGATCCAGAGGATTATCTTACTAATGTGTTTTAACTCTCATCCAATGGTCTACATCTTTTTGGTTTTTATTTTATTTTCTGAATTTTATATTTTATTTGTTTTAAACTTCAAAAATTCATAAAAAAATCATTTTAACTTCAAAAAATCTAAACAAATTCTTAAAAATACTTTTGATTTCACTCTTTTTAATTATTATTCTTTCACAATTTTATTTTGTGTTTTGATATTTTTTTAAAATATTTTTTCACTTTATTTGAGTTATTTTAAATGTTTAAAAATACTTTTCTTAATTTTTAAATTCTAAAAAAAATATGGAAGGATCCAATGACCTCTTGATAAATATTGATGACCTCATTTTATTTTTATTTCTTACTTTACTATTTTTCACAATTTTTGGTTTATTTTGCCTATTTCTTTTAATTTTAAAAATAGTTTCTGACTTTAAAAAATTACCGAAAATTTTATAAAAATATTTGAGCTTATTTCTGATTTTTCTATGGTCTCATAGAATTTTTCTTGGATGTTTTTAATATAGTTGCTATTTTTCCCTTTTATTTTCATTTAAGAAAAATCTTTTCTTTATTTTTTTAATACAATTTTATTTTTGTATATATTCTGGCTGATCTTGAACTATGAGATTTTGATCATAAGCTTCATTAACATTGTTGGATCTTGGGTGTTGAGTTTAACTAAACCAAAATGGATGATTGATTTTAATGATAGCTTGCTTATATTTTTGGTTCAAATGTGGTTTGATTTCTATCCCTTCCCTCTTCATCTTATCCACTTCTTACTTGTACTACATAATGTTGTAGAATGGTTTATATATCATTTCTATAACATGTTGGTACATAGATTTCTATAGACCGGCCTAAAAATAGGTGTGACTTCTACATAAGTCCACTTACGATTGCTTTACATAGCGCTAAATTTCGTCTCGATTCAGAAATGATCACTCGTGGCCCAAACCTGTGTTTTCAAGCCCAAGTATGTTAATTTGAGACCTTGAATCCAATAATCTTGAAGTTCATTGTTAGGAGGCTTTGATTTTATCAATCCTCTAATTAATTTCATGAACTTTGGTCTAAGGGAATCATTTGAACATCGTTTATTATATGTGGTTGCTTTGAGCACTTGAAATGAATGATATACTTGACAAAACACAAATGAGACTTCTTATTAAGAATATTTGATTTTTCAATCTTATAATGAGTTTTCAAATTCAATCTTCAAGATGGTCATTCCACTAACCTTTTATACTTGACCTCTAACATCTAATTCACTAACAATTAACTTTACTTTACGCCTTTAATTTGATGTTTTACTTTTGCTAACTTGAGCATTTATCTTTATGTCATTTTTCCTTTGCTCACTTAGGCATTTATCTTCATGTCATTTTATTTTTGCTCACTTGAGCTTTCTTTTCTTTTGAAAATACTAAATAATCAACTTGAACATTAAAATCCTTATGTTTACTTGGACTATTTGGTTACTACCCTTAGCATTGTGGAATTGTGGATCTCTCGGGCTTAGGATTAGAAACCTTGATACTTTGGGGACCTTGTTGCTTTGTTATTTTGTCTGAAGTTCTTGGGGTTTACTCCGAGGCATTGGTTTGATTTTCTTTGTGTGTAGGTTATTCTGATTATATGCTTTATCTGTGATTGAAAATTCCTCTATATACAGTCGTTACTTTTCCTAATTTTTGTAAATACTTAATTCATCTGAAGCTTGGTTTTCATCAGATGTTTAATATCTTTGCTTGCTTGGTTTTAATCCAAAAGATGGGAATTCTACATTGACTTATTATGTCAAGTGTTGGCTTTTTGGTTGGTTAGATTGTTCTTTTGCTTAGCTTTTATTTTATGCTTTAGGATAGTCCCTTCATCTCCTCCAATATTCTTTAATTTCAAAAATATTCTCCCTCCTTTTAAAAAGTCTTCTTGTTTTCTAACTTGAACCACTTTCATAGTAAACTTGGACTTAGGTCCATGCATTTTAAAAATCTTCACTTAATCCAACTTTAATAAATTTAACCATACTTTGACATCTTTCTCAAGAATAAAAGTTAATTATCCTGATTTAAATCTGTTTTCCACTTTGTCGTTTTTACTTTAAAACTTTTCTCAGAAGATTAGACTCTTATCTATTCTTGTAGTGATGAGAGCAACTACACTTCTATGATATGTAGTGAAGTGAGATATTTTTCACTTGGGTGTTAAGTGAGGCTTTTTTTATTTTAAAATCCAAGCTATATCCTCCACTTTGAGATAATGCAAATTTTCCTTTCTCATAATCGTGGGTAGTAATTATGTTTTCCACTCGGATATGATGATGATGTCTCTTCTCTTAAGATTAACTAGCACACTTGAGTTTTAAATTTTTTTAGGTGAACAACAAGTACCCTGATCCCCTATTGCATGGAAGTTGGTATGTAGGAACTAAAGGTTTGTAACCTAGGCGGGTGAAAAATTGTAAAAAATACTTCTTTTCTCATCTCCCCCATCTATTTTTGTATACACCTTTTATAGCCAAAAATAAACAGATTTTCAAAGAGGTTCTTGCGGAGTATCGTAGATGTTTAGGGTGCTAATACCTTCCCTTTTCATAACCAACCTTCGTACATAGATTATCTCCCCCTATTTTTTTGGTTTATTTTCTCTTTTCTCATTTCCTTTGGAAACGATAAAGCATGGTGGTGATTTTTATTTGATTTCTATAAGTTAGGTCAATCCAATGGCTTAGTCTCAACATTTCTACCACTACAATACTGTTAGTCATAAACCTTTATAGATGTTTATTAGCATCTTCACTTTCCTTCCATGTGAAAGGTATGCTCTCTAGATAAGTAATTAAGCTCAGATGAAACTGAAAGTTTGGCATATTCAGTGGTTGGTTTACTATTGTCATCCTACTACCCGGTGCATTTGCTCTACCATAGTCACCAAGGAATCTCTCAGGTGCTCGAGGAACTTCAACCATAGTTTCTACTTATTTCTCTGACTCTAAATATGAATGGAGGGAGATTTTCTCTTCTTTGGATTCTTGTCTTGCTAATCTAGATTTTCTAAGCCTTGCGTGCAAAGTTCTTTCGATTTTTGTGTCAAAAGGAAAATCAGATGAGGGCTCTCCTTGCATACAAAAATAACAAACAAATTAGTGACTAAAAATAATAGAAATTAAATTTTAGTTGCAGGGCAACAAAATTTCAATTGGACTAAAATTAAAACTATATTTTTGCAGTTCCCGACAACGGCACCAAAACTTTGATCGATAAAGTAGCAAGTGTACTATTCTGCCCTTTGTAGTAGTAATGAGAAAAGTCCTCAAATGTCGATCTCAAGGACTGCATTACAATACAGAGTTTGAATTTTAGTTCAATTAAACAAAAACTAATGTTTGGATTTGATTCAGTAATTTATAAAAATAATGGCGATAAAATAAATAAAGTGATTGAACGATTAAGAAAGAAATGAGTAATATGCTAGGGAAAGTGTATGATTCATTCATGTAACAACTCTAAACTAATACAATAATAACATATTTTAAATAACTAATTATCAGTTCTTATGGGTGTTTACTCCTAAGTCCTTAGTGAGAAACATTTAATCGTTCAAACTAATTCATATGTCCGTAGAAAATTAAGGATGAAATTAAGCATTACTATATCAAGAATAATATAGTTTTTATAGGGTATTCCTAGTCTTAGATGATATCTACTATAAAATATTCTCACGAAAAGCATTAACAATAGCGTTCTAGCGTAATTGTTAATCATACGAGAAAGAATTAAAATCATCACGAGAATAAATCAATTATGATAAAACAAATTGTTAGTGCGAAAATCAATTTAAAGTCATTACAAATCTGAATCAGGGACACCCCCTAACATTGGGGGGGGGGGGGGGGGTAGCTACTCATAGAAGTAAAGAAACATAATAAACATTGTTGTCATTACAGATAATTTAGGATGAATTGATCTTAAAATGCGGCCTTGAAAATATGTTCTCTACTGTCAAAAATCATCTAACCCTTGGAAAATTGCCCATTTTGATTAAATAGAAACAAATTGGGATTTTGTACAATTTAGGCCTCCATATGCGTATCATGCTTGTAAGGTATTAAGAACATGGAACTTGATATGCAGATGGTGTGCATAAGGCCATCACGCGGGCACCATATTGTTAGACGATGTGATCGATCTAGAAGGGGGGTTGAATAGACCGTTTAAAACATTATTTGCGCTTTTTTAAATTGTTTTTCCGAAATATATGTGAAAGCTCCCAAAATATCTAATCGTCTAAACGATCCTCTATTGAAAATATCGAATATGCATAACCGTATGGGATAGGATGACAAAGTAAGAATCAATACGTTTTACTCAATTGGTTAATCACTTAAACATCCTCAATGAGTATGAATTACTTCCAATGAGTTTATTAAGATAAAGCTAAACACAATGAATAATTTGTGGATGAATCAATTTGTCAAACACCTAATTTTCAAATCACCTTAGGTTTGATTTTACTAAATTATAGCGGTGAGTTTTCTTAGGTATCAATCAAACAAATTGTTAACAATGTTATGAAATGATCAACACACCATAATTTCAGTACAAGCAAATTCGACAATTTAATTCCCACAAATTATAGTAGTCAAGTATGGAAGTAAAGAAAAAGAAGAATAACACACGATATGTTAAGGCAGTTCCCTTTTTCGTCCTCGCGTAGGGTACGTTTGCCCCCAATTATAGAATCTAGAATTGACATATTTGATACTAAGATGCAAATGTTACAAGAGAAGAGATAGTTCACAATACAAACAAACCAATGTTGCTGATGTAACAGTCTTCTTCCCTTTTCTTGGTTTGAGCCAAACCAAGTGCCAAATTCTTGGAACAAACCTCTGATTACTGCTACTTGATTTGCACGAACGCTTGTTCTGCAATACTTTCACTCGGCTAATTTCGATCGCAAGAAGTTTGGCCCTAAATATTCCTTCACAATCCTTCGGTTACCACTTGTTGATTAATAAAAACCATTGTTTCTTAATCCTTTCACTCGGCTAAATTCGATGAAGCAAAGACTTGTACAAAAACCCCCGCACTAATTGGAATCTTTAACGAGAAAATCCAAACAATTTTATTCAAGAACAACCCATAGTTGCTCAACCTAAATCTGAATTGAATCTTTGATTTGAACGATATCACCATAACACTTTTCTTAAATCAACAACCATGATTATGTGTAGATGTTGATTTTTGAGAAGAGAGGGTGAAGATGATGAGCACTATGTGTATCTTTCCCTAGTTCTTGTTAACTGCTCAAAAGAAATCAAAACACTATTTATATGTGTTAGTAAAACAAATAATATTTGAGAAAGAAAGAAAATAAGACAAACATAATTTTGAGTATGTTAAGTGAAAGGTCGACTGCTCCAGAGGATTGGATCGGTGCAACATAACTCACGCCTAGGAGATGAGCCAGACAACTTGAATGCGTTGACGGCACCAGGGGGTTTCTTTGAGGCATCCTTCAATTTTCTTGACCATTAGGTTGAGTCGACCAAGGGGTCAGAGCAACACAACCCGAGAGAAGCACAAAGCTTTAAGTCGACTGGAGCTAGTTTGCATCGATGCATGCTTCATTTTTCTTTCCAAAAAGGTTATTTTCATCCAAGCTTACATCCCATACTTTGTCCCAAGTATATTTTATGTAGCACTCATGTCATTGAGGATGGGAGAGGTTTTGACATCATGAAAACATGAATCTTGAACTCACATACTCCCCCTTTTTGATGATGGCAAAACCTACATAATATTGTCAAATAAAAAATACAGCAAATGACATAAGAAGAAGGAACTCCCCCTGAGTTTGTGCACATCTTCAGATCTCATAAGTTGTAAGTCTATCTCACTCTCAGAAACTTCTCCCCCTTTGACAACATCAAAAAGTGTAAAGCATTTGATTAATAATAGAAATTAAAAGAAGAGTAAAGTTCATAAATTTGCACCTTAACGCACTAAAGACCATTCACATAAAATGAAAAATAGTGCAAATGAGATAATTAAACAATCATCACAAAGTATTGTATATATCAAATGACAAATAAACATAAACAAACACAAAGTAGGTGGATTGGAAGGAGGCTAAGTTGTCAGTTTGTGTTTGAATCATTCCATGCAAGGTTGAATACCTTTGAGCTTGGACAACCGAGTAAGAAGCAACGGTTTCACTTTGGACCTTGATAATATTGTAGATGTTAGATATTCTTTCATTTTGGAGAGAAGCATATTCATGTTGCTGGATATGCATCCTTTCCAATTGAGCTCACGCACTACAGTTGTCGCTTTAAGAAGCAGGAGTATCTTCATCCATATCTTCAGCATTTTCATCACTTTCTTCTCCTTCACTCCCAATATCAATTTCCTTATCCTCTTCACCGTTATTGTTCTGTAATTGTACACGTTTACTTCTTATGATATGTCTGTATCTTAGCCTTTGGAAATCCCACAGAAAACCCATTGAGGTGAGTGATTTGATGGAGAATTCTTGGTCTATACCCAAACTCATGTAAGAGATACCGGGCACATGAATGATTTCTGAGTTGAGAATTCGTTGGATAAATGATGGGTAGCATAGTGTAGTCTCTCTCATAGAATTATGTAGAACGAAGATCCTGCTAGCAAAGTAGTATGGCCAATGAATCTTGATCTTGTTCTTGAGCACATAAATGAGCTAAACCTTTGGCTTGTCCACGCAAGAGTACCCACCATTTTTGGGTCAAATGATGTGGAAAATGATCCAAAACAAAATCCTTTCAAGAGGTGATAGGGCACCCGTGGTCACAGACTTGGGAAATAGATCACTATTCACAATCCGCTCAGTGTAGGGTTTCTTTAGCATAGAGTTCAAAGAAGTCTTAAATTCATATCCAGGAGCAACATTAGAGTCAGCAAATTTAATTGAATCAGAGTCAATAGGGCACATCTGAACCAAATTTTTCCAAACATGAGAATTGAACATATAATTTTTGTTATTCATCCTATACCTAAACTCAAAATCCTCAAAATTTCCTTAGACACCCGCAAAACATTTCCTAACCAGATCTTCATTATACTTATCGTTACATTCAAGAAATTTGTGAAGTTTCTGAAATCTAATAAGATCAGTGAGCTCAGGTAGGTGTAAATGACCCAAAGTTGTTGTTTCCACAAAAAATTATTTAACAACCTTTCTCTTTCCAAACTTAGCTTCATAAGATTCAACTATGTCATCAGAGAGAAGAGAAAGAGCATTTACTGGAGATTCGGAAGGAGCATTGGAGGAACTACCTCTGAGGGTTCTCTTCTTTACAACCCTAGATGTGGCCATGATGAAGTTTTCTTGAAGAGTTTCGAGTACAGGGAATTTTGTGTTTGGTTTCGAGGAGTTTAGGGTTTGTGGGGTTTGGAAGAAATAAGGATAATTGAATTAACACAAACCACACAGCATAAAAATAAAATTCTGAAAAATCACGAGATGCATCGACTATACCAGGTCGTGCATCACTGCAATGTTAAAAAAATTGATACTGAATAGGTTATATAAGAGTTCACCGATGTAATCTTGTTGTGGGTCGACTCATCCAGCGAGATTTTGAGATTTACTACACTTTAGAAGGAAAGTCATGTAATAGGGGAAGTAACAATAAATCACACATGCATATCAATAATATAATGAATGTAGAGCAAGAAGATAACCTAAATAAACACATATATATGATCAAGAAGGGGAAATAGATAGGATGGATATTGCCTTCATGAAGATTAATGAGAGCTTTCACTAAAACTATCAATAAGTACATCAAACATTAAGGGAATATATGCAATAAAATAAGGATCATGCAACTTAATTAAGTTGCAACCTATCCGAGATATCGAGAACACCAAGTTCCCTACGGATGTTAAAGAAGTGTTCTATAGTGAGTGGTTTAGTAAAAATGTCAGCAAGTTGATTTTTGCTATCAACATGCTCGAAAATGACATCACCCTTTTCCACATAATCCCTTAGGAAATGATGCCTAATATCAATATGTTTTGTGCGAGAGTGCAAAATCGGATTTTTGGTTAGTTTTATGTCACTTGTATTGTCACAAAAAATAGGAATGCGATCAAGTCGAACATTGAAGTCGAGAAATTATTGTTTGAGCCACAAGATTTGGGCACAACAATTACCAGGTGCAACGTATTCTATTTTGGCGGTTGACAAAGCAACATAAACTTTCTTTTTGCTATGCCAGCTGACCAAATAATTTGAAAAGAAATGATAAGTACCACTAGTGTTTTTCCTATCCGATTTGCACCCAGCAAAGTCGGAATCAGAATAGCCAACTAAAGAACAATAACTACCCTTGGAGAACCAATGTACATACTTTGTTGTACCACTAAGATACCTAAGTATGCGCTTTACGACTTTTAAATGTGACTCCTTAGGACATGATTGAAACCGAGCACACATACAAACATTAAACATGATATCTAGACGAGAAGCCATAAGATAGAAGGGAACAAATATTACCTATATACCTTTTTATATCGACGAGTTTACCATTTTCATCTCGGTCTAAGTTCACGGCCATAGGCATAGGAGTATCGATTGCTTTTGAGTTTGTCATGTCGAATCGCTTGAGTAGGTCAAGGCAATATTTCGTTTGACTCAAGAATGTCCCTTAATTTAGTTGCTTAATTTGAAGTCCAAGGAAGTATTTTAACTCCCCCATCATGCACATCTCAAAATTCTCCCTGCATTAGCTTAGCGAGTTCCTTGACCAAAGATATGTTAGAAGAACCAAAAATAATGTCATCTACATATACTTGAACTAAAATATAATGTTTTCCTTCATGCTTTATAAAAAGGGTTGTGTGAACCTTTCGGCTTGGGAATCCTTGATCTAGTAAGAATTTTCTAAGACGTTCGTACCAAGCCCTGAGGGGCTTGTTTAAGACCGTATAGCGCACGCTTGAGTTTGTAAACATAGTTAGGATTATCAAAATTCTCAAACCCGGGAGGTTGAGACACATAAAACTTTTCACTAATGTATCCATTTAAGAAAGAACTCTTTACATCCATTTGAAATAATTTGAAGTTTTGTGAGCATGCATATGCAAGAAAAAGGCGTATAGCCTTGAGTCGGGCCACCGGAGCGTAAGTTTCCTCATAATTGATGTCTTCCTCTTGGTTATACCCTTGGGCAACAAGAAGAACCTTGTATTGAGTTATAATTCTGTTTTCATCTAGTTTGTTCCTAAATACCCATTTAGTTCCAATACCTCGATGATCTCGCGGAGGAGAGAAAAGTTCTCAAACCTCATTTCTTTTAAAATAATTTAGTTCCTCTTGCATAGATAAAAACCAATGTTCATTGAGTAAGACGTCTTTGGAAATTTTAGGCTCAATTTGAGAGACGAAAGCAAAATGATAACAAAAGTAAGTTATCTTAGAGAGAGTGGTGAATCCCTTTGATATGTCTCCTAGGATGTTATTGATGGGATGATCCTTAGAGGTTTTCCATTCCAAAGAAAGATCATTTTTATTACTTGGATGATCTTCCCCTCTTTCTTCAGATACTTGATCCAACTCTCCCTCTATTTTAATAAAATTCGAGTCCTTTTCTTTGGGATCTTTTAGTATTTTTTCCAAAGATACACCTGCACCATCATAAACACTACCCTTTTCGACTAATTTCAAATTGGATTGATCAAAGGAAACATGCAAAAACTCTTCAACAATATGTATACTTTTATTAAATACTCTATAAGCTTTACTTGACTGAGAGTATCCAACAAAGATACCTTCGTTGGCTTTTGAGTCAAATTTACCTAGATTTCTCCTTACCATTATTTAACATAAAGCATTTACATCTGAGAACGTGAAGATGAGAAATATTTGGTTTTCTTCCTTTTAAAAGTTCATAGGGAGTTTTTTTTTAGAATAGGACGTATTAGAACCATATTCATAACATAACACGCCGTGCTAATGGCATCATCACAAAAGTATTTTGGAAGACAATATTCATTGATCATAGTTCTTCTGAGTTCTTCTAAAACACGGTTTTTACGTTCCACCACTCCATTTTGTTGCGGAGTACGTGGGGCAAAAAAATTATGATCAATGCCGTATTTTTCACAAAATTTATCAAAGAGATCATTCTTAAATTCACCATCATGAAAGCTTTGAATAGTAACTATGCTAGTGTTCAATTTGTTTTGAGAAATCTTGGCAAACTATTCAAATGCCCGAAAGGTGTCACTTTTATTTTCTAAGAAAATTGTCCAACAAAATCTAGAGTAGTCATCTACAATAACAAATCCATAGTAGTTACCACCTAGACTTTTAATTCTTGATGGTCCAAAAAGGTCCATATGGAGAAGTTCAAGAGGTCTCGTTGTAGAAACAATGTTTTTAGATTTTAAGGAGATTCTTGTTTGCTTCCCAATTTGGAAAGCACCACATAAGTGATCCTTTGAGAATTTTAGTTTGGGTAAACTGACTACTAAATCTTTTGAGACAATATTATTTAAAAACTCAAAATTCAAGTGAGCTAGACATATGTGCCAAAGGCATGAGTCCTCACTTAAAGTGACTATACATTTATCTCCCGCTAAGGATACATTATTCAAGTCATGCATGTATACATTGTTTACCCTCAAGCCTTTGAACACTTCATCTTTCTTATCATTGTGTTCAATTATGCAACAATCTTTTGAAAAAGAGACATTGTATCCTTAGTCGCATAATTGACTAATGCTAATAAGATTGTGTTTAAGACCATCAACTAATAGGACATCAGAGATAGTAGTAGAAGAGGGATTACCTACACTACCTTTAACGAGTATCGCTCCCTTATTATTGTCGCCATAGGTGATAAATCCTTTCTTTTTTGCCACAAAGTCAAAAAATAGGGAGATATCGCCCGTCATATGTCTTGAGCATCCACTATCGGGAAACCATCATTTCTCCGTAGTCACAAAACATTCCACCTACAAATTTAAACAAGGGAAATAGGTACCCAATTTTTATTGGGACCTTGTGTGTGAGTGATAATTGAGTTTCATTTTGTAAACCATTTAAAAATTCCTTGAGGAACCAAAAACCTCCTAAATCGGCATTTGCCAAAGGTGTGGCCCCTTTTGCAACAATATAAACAAGTTAGAGTTTTGGGTAAGTTACTTTTGCTTGGAGGACCTCTTATTTCATAAGTGTGTTTTTGATATGGATTAATCATACTACTTCTGAAATTTGATCAATCAATGCCAAAAGTAATTTTGGATTGTAAAGCCTTGTCAAGTTTGGCTTTGAGATTTTACCTCTCTTTGCCAAATATAACAAGTTTCACATCCAGTCCAATCATGCCAAGAAAACTTGTCATCTTTGCTATCAGTTTTGATTTTCTCTACCATAGATGCCTTGAGGGCTTCCAACTGTTTTTCAGAATTGGACACTTTTTGCTCAAGGTATGAAATTTTTTTCTTGTTTGAGGCTAATCGTTTAAAAGCTTCTTTAGCCTCATTTTGTAGAGTATCAAAAGCTCTTTGAAATTATATGTGAGACATTTTATCAATATGATTATATTTATAGTGACTTACATTCCTTTTCTTCTTTTGATGAACCACGAGACAAAGGTTGATCGTTTCTTCTTCATCACTAGTGTCAATTTTTCTTGAATCTCCATTATCACTATCCCAAGAAATGTATTATCTTCTAGCTTTGTTAGGGCTCCTTTGGAATTTGTCTTTTCCTTTGTCTTTCTTGAGCAATGGGCAATCCGGTTTGTAGTGACCGGGTTTTCCGCAGTTGAAACATGATCCTCTTAATTTTGATTTCTTACCTTCATCTTTCCCTGAAGGTTTTAATGGGCTTCTATATTTGATGAGATTTTTGTCCGAGTGTTGGACTTCATTCTTTCAGAGATATCTATGATATTTTCTCGCAAACAACCTCATGTCTCCACTTGAACTTTCATCATCATCACTAGAATCACTCACACATGAGTTATTGGTGGAGGACTTTGATCTTGAAGCCTTTAATGAAATCGACTTCTTTTCCGTGTCTTTTATTTTTTCTTTCTTTTCCTTTTTCTCGTGCTTGTTGAGATTTATGAGCTCTTGCTCATGCTCTTGAAGCTTCCCAAACAATGTTGTTATGTCAAGTGTAGCTAGATTGTTGGCTTCCTTGATTGCTGTAACTTTAGGTTGTCATTCCCTATTAAGACATCTCAAAATTTTGTTAGTAGCAACAACATTGGGAGTAACTTGACCAAGAGTGTGTAAGCGATTGATTATATGAGAAAATCTCTTTTTCATATCTGCAATGGTTTCACCATACTTCATGTGAAAGAGATCAAACTCTTGAGTCAATGTATTGATTCTATCAAGTTTAACATCATTTGTCCCCTCATGGGTAATTTGTAGAGCATCCCACATTGTCTTAGCAGTAGCATAATGTGAAACTCTAAAATACTCATCAACACCTAAAGATGCAATAAGCATATTTCTACCATTCCAATCATAGCTATACTTTTTCTCGTCTTCCTCATCCTATAGTGCTTCCGGTTTGGGCATGGTGATGTTATCCTCATTGGTCATGGTTATTTGTATAGGACCATCCTCGATAACTTTCCATATCTTTCTATTAAGAGAGTTAATATGCACACGCATACAACATTTCCAATAGCTATAGTTTTCACCAGTGAAAACAGGAGCTCTCGTATAAGCCCCTTTTGGATCATTCTCCATATTCTACAAAGTAATATGCGAAGCAATAGATAAACTGGCGCTCGTGATACCACTTGTTAGACAATGTGATCGATCTATAAGGGGGGTTTAATAGATCGTTTAAAAAATTATTTGCACTTTTTAAAATTGTTTTTCAAAAATATATGCGAAAGCTCCCAGAATCTCCAATCGTCTAAATGATCCTCTATTGAAAATATCGGATATACGTATCCCTATGGGACAAGATGAAAAAGTAAGAATCAATATGTTTTACTCAATTGGTCAATCGCTTAAATATCCTCAATGAGTATGAACTACTTCCAATGAGTTGATTAAGATAAAGCTAAACACAATGAATAATTTATGGATGAATCCATTTGTCAAACACCTTATGTGAAAAGCACCTTAGGTTTGATTTTACTAATTTATAGCAATGAGTTTTCTTAGGTATCAATCAAACGGATTGTTACCAATATTGTGAAATAATCTCAACACACCATAATTTCAGTACAAGAAAATTCGAGAATTTAATTCCCACAAATTAGAGTAGTCAAGTATGGAAGTAAAGAAAAAGAAGAAGAACACACAATTTATTAACGCAGTTCCCCTTGTCGTCCTCGTGTAGGGAAAGTCTTCCCCCCAATTCTAGAATTTAGAATAACGATATTTGATATTAAGATGCAAATGTTACAAGAGAAGAGATAGTTCACAATACAAACAAACCAATGTTGTTGATGTAACAGTCTTCTTCCCTTTCGTTGGTTTGAGCCAAACCAAGGGCAAAATTCTTTGAATAAACCTCTGCTTGCCGCTACTTGATTTGCACGAACTCTTGTTCTACAATACTTTCACTCAGCTGATTTCGATCACAAGAAATTTGACCCCAAATCTTCCTTCACAATCCTCTGGTTACCACTACTTGATTAAGCAAACCCACCGTTTCTTAATCCTTTCACTCAGCTGAATTTGATGAAGCAAAGACTTGAGAAAAAAACCCCGCACCAATTGGAATCTTGGAGGAGAAAATACAAATGATTTTGTTCAAGAACAACACACAATTGCTCAACCCAAATATGAATTGAATCTTTGATTTGAACATTAACACCATGGCAATTTTCTTGAATCAACAATCATAATTATGTGTAGATGTTGATTTTTGAGAAGAGAGGATGAAGATGATGAGCACTATGTGTATCTTTCAGTAGTTCTTGTTAACTAATCAAAAGGAATCAAAACTCTATTTATATGTATTAGTAAAACAAATAATATTTGAGAAAGAAATAAAATAAGACAAACATAATTTTGAGTATGTTAAATAAGCGGTCGACCGCTCCAGAGGCTTGGGTCGGTGCAACACAACCCGCTCCTAGGAGATGACCCAAACAACTTGAATGCATCGATCACACCAGGGGGTTGCATCAATGTAGCCTTCAATTTTCTTGACCATCAGGTTGAGTCGACCAAGGGGTTGGCGCAACATAACCCAGGAGAAGCACAAAGTTTTGAGTCGACTGGAGCTAGTTTGCATCGATGCAGGCTTTGTTTTTCTTGCCAAAAAGGTTATTTTGATCAAATCTTGCATCCCATACTTTGTCCCAGGTATATTTTTACTGTAGCACACATGTCATTGAGGATATGAGAGGTTTTGACATCATGAAAACATGAATCTTTCCCTCACACATACGTGTATCATACGCGTATGGGAAAAAGCCTTTTTCCACATGTTTTATTGGATTTTGTATGTTACACATATGGGAGTATGGCCATACGTGTATGGCTTAGGTCCTTATGTGTATGGGAAGTTGATTTGAATATTCCCTGTTTTTTCTATGCTTCTGTGTTCTGGCTCGATCATTCTTATTTGATCATGGATTTTGGCTTTTTTTTATCTGCATCCAACATGCTACACATACCAAAAGAATAAAAATAGATAAAAGAAACTCAAACTCCAACAAACAATGTCTTGACACAAATTGACTCATAAGATTAAGACTAAAGTCATACAGTTCACCTAGATTTTTGACGAATAAATGACAAAAATTGTAGCATAAATGGAGATTGATCAGCCTACCATGATGAAGAATATTACCACCTTCATCAAGAAGTGCGACTAGTGTCAGAGGCACCCCGACCTTCATCACCCTCCAACTAAGCTTCTTCAGTCAACGATAGTGTCACTACGTTTCTGCTAGTGGGGCTAGAGATCTTAGGTATGTAACCCATGTAACACGCTAAAATAATTAGATTATTTATTTAATTATTTGATTAACTTATGATGAGTTTTTGTGACTTATTTGTGGTGTTTATATGATTTATTGATGATCATGATGCTTGATATGATGTTTTGTGTGATGTATGATGGGGTGGTAGGAATTAAGAAGGTATAGAGTATTTTAGAATAATTTAGATAATTAAAATAATTAATTGGAATTGTTTTATTTTTTAAAATAGAATAATATTAGTGTTAGAGATGACAAGGGCCTAATGGTCATTTGGAAGAAGTTAAATGAGGCCAAAGGTTGAAGGACCATATTAGGGGTCCAAGGGGTAAGATTTAAAAATACAGAATATTGAGGTTTAAGCGATTCACTCTATAAGATCGCTTTTGGAAGAAAAGAAGAGAGAAGAGGCTAGGGCATATAGGGTGAGGAAGAAAACTCGTTAGAACTCAAAGAAGAAGTAGCAATTGCTGGAAATTTAAGGTAAGGGGTATTTATCATTGTTATTATAATTGATCTAAGGTTTAGATAATTATAGGTTTTTGTTAGGTTTTGGTTGAATTTGATAACATGATGATTGTGATGAAATTGGTGGCAAATTGATGTTATAATTATGAGGAATGAAGTATATGATGACTAATATGATGTACTATTGTGATATTGTGAAACCAGGATGATTTAGATGAATTTTGGGTTTGTATTAGTATTAAATTGCAAGTAGGTTCGGGGCTGAATAGGTGCAGAATCGCAATAGTAAGTTGTAGTTGTCTATGCATCACCAGTCGATGAGAAGTTTCTTCGGGCGATGTTGTCGTTGCTTAGGAGTCTACAGGAGAGAAGCAAAGCGATGAAGGGCAGAAAAGGGATGCTACTGGAGTACGTTGCTTGCAACGTCATTAAGCGGTGCATAAGTGAGAGGAGTGTTTCCAGGCGGGCAAGGTGTTTCTCCAGGAAATGGCATCCATAATGGAATTAGTGTGTTGTCGCTCCCACGTCACCAGGCGGGCTGTAGGTGGTGGATGGCAGTACATTTTTCAAAGAGCCATAACTTGAGCTTTAGAACTCAGTTTGAGGTGTCGTTAGAAGCACTGGATAGCTAATGCGATAAACTTTAGTTAGGTGGAATAAAATGAATGATAGGAAGTATATTCCCATTACTTAGACTATGATGAAGTTAGGTTTCTCGTTATTGGATTATGTCGTACACCAAATTTTTCCTACCTCGATGATTTTATTTTTCAAGATTAAAATAATAAAGAAATGATTAATTAAGGATGGTAAAACAATATCTGATGGCCCATTATTAAAATTCAAGTCGACTAGGGGGTGTATTCTAATTTAGGAGAGAGGCGCTTTCTAAATCAGAAAGACTCATATATCCGTAGGCCCATTTATGAAGCATGTTGGCCAATGGCCCATGCGATTCGAATATAGAAATTTATTTTAGAAATAATTATTAAGTTATTAATTTATTAAGTCAACTTAAGTTTAAGTGGTTGTTAGTAAAGAAAGGGGGTATAATTTCAAGTTACAGGCCAAAAGAAATTGAAAACATTGAAGTAGCCCATTCAATCTACTTTTGAAAATCATCCTATTGTGCTTAAAAATTATTTTGCTGTTTATTTAGTAAAGCTGGGCCCTTTTGTCTTGTTGGATTTTTAATGTCTCATGTCAAAAGGTAGCATTAATACTAAAATTGTTTTAATAAAAAATAAACAAAATATTTTTTCTTGGTTAAAAATGCAGTATATTTTTAGTACGCACAAGCTTTTTAAAAAATTGTTTTTGTTAAACTCATTTAATAATGTTTCATATGTCAATAAATAAAATTTGTTTATTTATTAAAAGCTTTTTGTTAAATTAGCATTGGGTTAGAAGCCAATTGGGCCTAGAAATGTTAGAGAACGTTTTATTTGCTGTAAAAAAATATATATTGTAGCTGAATCAAATTAATTTAGTTGGGCTGATGATAAAATAATAGCGTAAAGGCCCAAGTAAACAAAAAAACAGCCACTGTTCCAATTCGCCTAAAATTTGTGAACGTTTTGTATCATAAAACAAGTACTGTAGAAATCAAAGATAAACCAAATCAAATCATTTACAACAAATATCCAAAATGAATAAAGTTACAGTCAAATAAAATCAAACCTTATATAAAATATACAACCCAGAACCAATTACAATTCAATAAATCCCGAAATCTCTTCTTACAAAAACAGATCAAATCTCCATAGAATCGAATGGAATCAATTACAACAATTTTGTATCCCGAATATAAGGTGAATCTATAACAGCAATTCAAACCCTAAATAATGAAACTTTATAAATACAGATTAAAAAAGTACAGCAAAGGGGGTCGATTACTGTGAGGAAAATTTGGGAAGAACATAAGCCAAAGACGAATTCATAAGAGGAAGAAGAAGAACCGCGAAACTTATAGAGAGACAGAGAAGAGCTTGATGAACGAAAGACCTCATTTTTCCATTGAACCATGAAGGTTGATGTGATTGGGGTTTCGACATCCAAAACCCTAATCGCTAGTCGCTTCATCCGTACACCACTGTCTTCAATACTCCGCCTTTGTTACTTCTCATTATCGGAATTTGCAAAAGAGAGAGAAGGAAGGGATTAATACTCACTGGTACCCGCAAAGAAAGTGAGGAAGGAGATCAGAATAAAACCGAATCGAACGCTTTAAGTCAGAATCACAAAGGGGGTAAAACATTTAGTTCATTGTTTTTTGTTGTTTTATTTTGAGCTTGTTGTGTTTTGTATTGGGGTTATAGGTTGATAAGCATTGGGAAAGGGGGTAGTCGCGGCCGTCGCCAGTAGCGGCGCTAAGTTTTGCAAGACAAGGGTTTGTGCTTCGCGAGAGAGAAATATGAGCTACTGTAAAACCAACAAATGGAAATGTAATGAAAAAAACAATTGTTATATGTCCATTTTGGTTCTCTACATGCAAATATATAGTAATTAACATATTCATTCAATCCCATCCGCATGATCTCGATCAGACGGCCATAGGCCAAGTCCCGTGATAAGCACCATACACCCAACCCATCTGGCTTTCAAAAAAATTTGTATTGGGTCAAACCCAATTGTTTTTCGTACCTCCCAGTTGCTTTAATTTCTAAACCAATAAACAGCGCACACCCCTTGGCCAACTGGGCCTGAATGAAATTCAGGTCCTAATTTTTAACACCCCTTATTTTTACTTTATAACTAAAACGCACCCTCCTTTACTTAACTAATTATTTTCTATATTTTTTTATATTTTTATTTTTATTTTCTTTTTATATTATTTATTGCTTTTTATAATAATTGTTATTAAAATTTTACATACTAATTATTAATTTTTAATATCATATTACTATTATCATCTAAATTATTTTATTTAAAACTCATGTACATATATTAATTTTGTTTACATATTTGCATTAAAAAAATTTTATATCATGCATTAATCAAGAATTTCATAGTCAATACGATTAAAAAACACTAATAAATCTCAAACTATTTTTCACAACCAACTAAGCTAAAAAACTATTTTTGCAAAAAGGGTTTCAAACGGATTTTGACTAATCGCGCATTTAGCCAAAATCTCTGCAATCACTACAACTGGTCAAAATGCGAGGCGACTCAAAATACATTTGCAACCCCGAAAAAACACCAACCAACTTCGAACTACAAATTGAGACTCTGATTCCTCATAAGAGGATACGTAGGCATATGATAAAAAATCATTGCGAGTTCCCCTATTAAAAAATTTAAACCCTTTCCCCTATTAAAATTTAAAATCCTATTTTACCCGAACCTAAACAAAGAACCTAGTATCCTTGTGAACAAAGTAGATGGAAGGTGTCTAACACCTTCCTTTTGTCTAATGAAGCCCGAAACCTAGAATCTCTGTAGACGAATTTGGGTTTCCTATTAGATGCTCTTCCCTAGGATAAAAACTAATAGTGGCGGCTCTGATTAAAAATCCAGTTGCAATAGCTGGCGACTCTGCTGGGGATATCAACATTAGGTTTTAGGGTTTTTTGCTTTGGGGTTTTTATTTATTTATTTATTGCTTTATTTATTCATTGCTTTCATTTATTCATTACATTTATTTAATTATTGTCTATTGTTTATCATCATATATACTGCGTGGAAGGATTTTTTATTTCTCAAAATATTTTCAATAACCCTTAGAAAGAAGGTTCGTCTATTAGCTTAGGGGGTACATCATCCCTGCGAGTTTATGTGACGACTTCGCCTAGAGTCAGTGAACTTCCGAAAAAGGAATACTTATCAAGAGATATCCTATTGACGAGTAGGAATTGGAAGGACACCCATGACTCTTTATAACGACCTTACCTAAAAACTCATGACCAGACCTTTCACGACTTTGAGACGAAAGTTTCGTTCCATAAAGAGGCTCCACCTAAGGGAGGCCCTTGTGCCTTTTCCCTCTGGTGTTATTCGTGATACCCTTAAGGAAACCACCTTCTGGGAGGTTAGACTAACCGTAGGTAAAAATAAAGGAACCTACCTTCTAAGGGTACTTATCACAAAACCCCGTCACTGAACCATACATACCTACCTTATAGGGGTACTTATCACAAAAATCTCGTCACTCAACCCTATATCTATGCATTCGTACATTCATCATATATTCGTCACCCGTTTCTTTGTCTTATTCACAAGGTACAAAAAATAATAAAATTAAGATCTTGGTAACTATCTTTAAAAATGGATACTGAAGGACACAACTTATCCACGTTAACACGTCAAACATGTATGAAATCAAATCCACAAAAGGGAAATAATGTGCTAAAACTTTCTCAAGCTTTGTCAAGCAAAGGTGGATAGTTTCAAGAGCAGATATTTGCAGGCGCACCTAGAAGACTTATTTCCCTTTGCTTGATTTCACACAAATAAAGTTTTGGTTTAAGATTGTAATATTTTTCAATATCTGAATTATGTTACCTTAAATAAAGTCATTTTGTTTCCCTATCTTATTTGCGTATCTATTTTTAAGCTTGTCACCGAATAAAAATAAGCAAAAGACAAGCATGTACCCAAATTAATAAGACATGTAAAACAAGAAACCATTTCATATTCATACACAATCATACGCATGTATGCATTTATAATAACCTACATATCATATCAAAACTCATATCGATTTTTCAAAAACAAATCTCTCCAGTTAAGCCATGGGTAGAAGAAGGTCACCACCTCCTTGGCCTCCATATCAAACAAGGGCCTATCAACAAATAATCCTGGAACAGATTGAGGAAAACCAAGCTACATTCAAGGAAGCTCTAGACAAAGTCAAAGGTGATGTGAGTTCGATTAAAGGAGATATGAGTCAAGTTCTCCTAGACCTAAAGAACTTCATTGACAAACAAGACCAGATTCCCAGGGTAACTTTCGAAGAAGTAGCTCAAACGATTGGTGAATCAAGCAATCGTCGACTAAGAAAAGAGCCAGAAGCAGGACCCTACAATACAAAAAGGCCAGCTTTAGACTCCCCAAAAAGACAAGAGGGAGAAATTAATGTCGTTGCCTCACAACGAAGGGCACAATAACCATTAATGATCCCATAAGGAAATCAGCAAGGCAGAAGGCCACCCAGAAAAATTTGATCCGCTCCCTATGCAAGCTAGCCCTTATTGCAACAGCTGGTTAAGGCATCCTTGTGGAAATCAAGCCTCTAGCTCCTCCAGTCGGGCCACTCCCATGAAGGTACAACACCGACGCCATATGCGAATACCATGCTAACTCTCTAGGGAACACCATAGAACAATGTTGGGTATTTAAACATAAGGTCCAAGACTTGTTAGAGTCTCAAGACATCACTTTTGAGAAACCTAACATCAAATCAAACCCTATGCCTCAACACGGTGGACCAACAATAAAGGAAATTAAACTGGTCGCCGACTATAGGGCAACCAGACAAGAAAAATCCCCGATAAGCTTGTCGAGGGAATATCTATGGGAGTGTGGGTTCATATTGGATAATAATGAAGCCTTCGAGAAAACTCCGCTAAAGCTAGTGGACTAGGGGATAGTCCAGTTCGGATAATACCTTGAAGAAAAATACGTAGCTACTCTAAGGGATAAAGCATGGGTCTCTTCAATCTAAGAAGCCTTTGTAAAAAAGGGAATAGAGCATGGCAGACATGTGGCAATGATATCCAACAAAGTCAATACCAAAAGGGGTCAATGAATTCTTCGAGAATTCGCCCTAGGAGAAGAACTCGAAAGATGGACTCTCGTGGAGGTTCCCGGGATCTTTTTCTTTCCTAAGTAACTTTTCTTGTTTTTGAAAGAACCTATGTCAAGCCCGAGACATAGGGGTTTCTTGTAGGGGCTTCCCGTTTTGTTTCAGACAATATTTGCAATTAATAAAAGTTATATTTTATTTTTAATTAAGATCCTTGTCTTTCTCTTGCATTTATTCTGTAAATTTAAAAATGGCAATACTTTCTCTGCATACGCATTTTCAAATATTCATATACTAAAATTCGCACCAAAACATGATAAAGGTGCCAATCCATGCCCAAAAACACCGATAATGCTACTGCTGCGACCCGATATAATTTTGATGCTCCCATCAACCGAGCCGAAGAGGAAAATGATGAAGATCTTGAACTATCTGAGAAAGGGCAAGGGAAATAGAACAAAAGGTTGACAACATACAACTGTATCAAGAGGCTATTAAGACCATTAATATCAACACAGGGGAAGATCCAGAAGAAACCAAGCTAAGGGGAATTGTTAGAGCAGAGCCACAAAGAAGCTGATTAAATTATTGCACATATTTGCTTGTTCTTACAGAAACAGGCCAAGGTTAGATACCAAAATGATGGTGGACAGATCTTCTCTTCAAAGAAGGTTGTTCGCCAGTTAGGAAAAAATAAGCTACTATGAAATACCAGGACCTGACGAAGAACCCGAGCCAGGGGCGCATTGAACATTCATGTTCGACGGGGCTTCAAATACATTGGGGGGCGATATATGGGCAATTTTGACTTCTCCAAAGAATTCTCAGAAGCCATATGCCTGGTCAATAGCTAATGGGATACCAAACACTCAAAACTGATTCCATATCAGGATCATGTTTTGAAAACTTGTTGCGAAATTCACAAAGATGACTTTCAGTCACATCCCACGAAAAGAAAATCAAACGGAAGACGCTCTGGCAACTATATCATCTACGTTCAAAGTAACCTGGTCAAACCACAAACCATGCGTCACAAACAGAAACTTCTAAGAGCCCGCACATTGCCTTGCTATCAAAGAAAGACCAGACAACCAGCCTCGAAGTTACGACATCAAGAATTACTTGGAAAAGCAAGACTATCCAGAAAATGCCTCTAGCGATGACAAATGAACTCTATGGAAATTAGCCTCGAAATTCTTTATGGGTGACGGTGTACTTCACATGATGAAACACAGCATGGTCTAGTACTCCAGAAGATTCTGCTACCTTGCCTCAACTCACGTGGTAAATGGACACCCAACTACGAAGGTCCATACATACTGAAAGCAACATTCTTCAGAGGTGGTCTTATCCTCACAATAATGGATGGGGAAGAACTACCCCATCCGGGAAATTCAGAAGTAGTCAAAAAATACTATGTATAAGAAGCTTGCTAAGCTCGAACCCTAAGAGGGTGACTTAGGCAAAAAGGAGCGTCCCGGTGGATCGAAAACCCTAAAGGGTGATCTAGGAAAAAATTAGGGGCATATAACAAAAATTATCCCGGTGAATTGAAAACCCGAAAGTGCAATTCAGGCAAAAGTTAGGGATCAGCCAAAATGAAATAAAGAACAAAAAGACTGCGATCTAAGAAATACGACTACGAACCACGAAGGGAGAGATATATCTGAATCATACAACTCAGAAGCAAAGGAAATAAGACCATTAAAGGGATATTGAGGAAAAGCAGCAGTAATTATCATTTTTCATTTCCATTTACAGTTTTAAAAATTTCTGTAATTACCTCTTTCTAGGAATTGCATCTTGTATGCTCGCCTATTCAGAAGCATATCAATAAAACATTTTCTTTCTTTGTATCTTTCAAATTGTGTTATTCTTTTCTCTGACTTGTTTAATAAAAACTACGATTATTACATGTGAATATTATCTTGAAATCATTTAGGGGAATTAGAAAATAAAAGAATTTGACAAAATATCAAAAAAGCATTTTGGTTAGAAAAACATCAAGAAAATCCACTACCACGTCCATACCCACTCATACGTCTATGCTTGCACTCACAATACAAAAATCTATACATATATACTCCTACTTCTACGCGTCCATACACAAAGTCTACGTCCATATACATGTCTGTGCATATGCCTACACTTGCAACACAAGAATCTATACGTATCTACTTCTACGTCTACGCGTCCATACACAAAGTCCACGTCCATATACATGTTTGCGCCTATGCCTACACTTGCAACATAAAAGTTTACACATATGCCAATACATACGTCTACACCTACACTTACAATACATAAAATCAATGTTCAAAATTTTTCTAACATTGTTCATTGCGTTCAAATTCAACAAAGCTACGATGACACAACATACAACGCAAGAGGATTGGTAACTCTAAGCCAATGGTTTAAAAAAAAAGAATGCAAGAAATAGTATTCATAACATTTCAAGGCATTCGCGCATCTTACACACATTCCATACATACATTTTGCATATCAAAAACATACATACACTATACATTTTTGCATACAATACGCATATATTCAGGGTTCCATATCAATGTCAAACATCATACATACACATACATTCAATACACATATACTCAGGGTTCCATCTCAATATCAGACATCATACGCCTATATCACACAACAAACAAACATTCTCACCCTCGATTTAGCTATCTAAGGGTCAACCAACAAGACACCTCTCCTACGATTCAACTCGTCACCTAAGTCTTCATGTCGTGACACGTTCAGTCTATTGCCTAAGTCTTCATGCAACAATGTGTTTCTTTATTTCGCAACACAAACCATCGCCTAAGACTTCATGCAGCAATATTCGAAAACCAAAATTAGCTTATCCCCTCAGACATCATGCAGTGATTTGCGAACCAAACCCATTGCATAAGAATTCATGCAACAATGTGTTTCTTTATTCTGTGATACAGACCATCGCCTAAGACTTCATGCAGCGATGTTCGAAAACGAAATTTAGCTTATCGCCTCAGACTTCACACAACGATTGTCAAACCTAACCCATTGCCTAAGACTTCATGCATCAATCTGTTCCTTTATTCCGCGACATAGACCATCGCCTAAGACTTAATGCAGCGATGCTCGAAAACAAAATCTAACCTATCGCCTCAGAATTCACGCATTGATTTGTGAACCTAACCCATTTCCTAAGTCTTCATGCAGCAGTGCATTTCCTTATTCCACGACACAAATCATCGCCTCAGAATTCATGCAGTGATGCTCGAAAACAAAGTCAAGCCTATCGCCTCAGACTTGACGCAGCGATTTTCAAACCTAACCCATTGCCTAAGTATTCATGCAACAGTGTGTTTCCTTATTCCACGACACAGACCATCGCCTTAGACTTCATGCAGCGACGCTCGAAAACAAAATTTAGAATATCGCCTCATACTTCACGCAGCGATTTGCAAACCTAACCCATTCCTAAGACTTCATGCAGCAATGTGTTTCTTTATTCCGCAACACAGATCATCGCCTCAGACTTCATGCAACGATGCTCGAAGACCCAAAATCTAGCCTATCGCCTCAGACTTCACACATCGATATGTGAACCTAACCCATTGCCTAAAACTTCATGCAACAATGTGTTTCTTTATTTCATAAAATAGATCATCGTCTCATACTTTATGCAGCGATGCTCGAAAATACAAAACCCAGCCTATCGCCTCAGACTTCACACGATGATTTTCGAGCATAACCCATGGCCTAAGACTTCAAGCATCCGTGCATCACCAATTACTGTTTCATGCATCCCTCCAAAATAGATGAATAAACAAAAGCAAAACCAAGGCATACAAAATTGTGCTCTCAAACTCAAGACTATCTGTCACATCATCCAACCCTGGTAAGTGATGTATCATCAGCTTCGCTTATTTCCTCAAGACTCATGAGGGTATGCTATATCAGCGTAACCTTATGATTGTTCAGACAAATTTTGGGTATTCCAAGTATTCAATAAACTCCAAATTAGAATACGTGTATTCTCACGCTATTTGATTGGAAAATAATTAAATAGGGGCAGTTGTCATACCCCAACTTTGTCCTACCTCGATTATTTTATTTTTCAAGATTAAAATAATAAAGAAACGATTAATTAAGGATGGTTCAGCAATATCTGATGGCCTATTCTTAAAATTCAAGTCGGCTAGGAGGTGTATTCTAATTCAGGAGAGTGGCGCTTTCTAAATCAGAAAGACTCATATATCTGTAGGCCCATTTATGAAGCATGTTGGCCAATGTCCCATGCAATTCGAATATGGAAATTTATTTTAGAAATAATTATTAAGTTATTAATTTGTTAAGTCCACTTAAGTTTAAGTGATTGTTAGTAAAGAAAGGTGATATAATTTCAAGTTATAGGCCCAAAGAAATTGAAAACATTAAAGTAGCCCATTCAATCTACTCTTGAAAATAATCCTATAGTTCTTAAACATTATTTTGCCGTTTATTTAGTAAATTTGGGCCCATTTTTCTTGTTGGATTTGTATTGTCTCATGTTAAAAGGTAGCATTAATACTAAAATTATTTTAATAAAAAATAAACAATATTTTTTTTCTTGGTTAAAAACTCAGTATATTTTTAGTACGGACAAGCTTTTTACAAAAATGTTATTGTTAAACTCTTTTAATAATGTTTCATTAGTCATTAATTAAAATTTGTTTATTTACTAAAAGCTTTTAGTTAAATTAGCATTGGGTTAGAAGCCAATTGGGCCTAGCAATGTTAGAGAATGTTTTTTTGCTGTGAAAAAAAACAGAATGTAGCTGAATCAAATTAATTTAGCTGGGTTCATGATAAAATAACAGCGTAAAGGCCCAAGTAAACAAAAAAGCAGCCATTGTTCCAATTCGCCTAAAATTTGTGCACGTTTTGTATCATGAAACAAGTACTGTAGAAATCAAAGATAAACCATATCAAATCATTTACAACAAATATCCAAAATGAATAAAGTTACAGTAAAACAAAATCAAATCTTATATAAAATATACAGCCCAAAACACATTACAATTCAGTAAATCCCATAATCTCTTATTACAAAACCAGATCAAATCTCCACAGAATCGAATGGAATCAATTACAACAATTTTGTATCCCTAATCTAAGGTGAATCTATAACATCAATTTAAACCCTAAATAATGAAACTCTATAAATACAGATTGAAAAAGTACAGTAAAGGGGGTCGATTACTGTGAGGAAAATTTGGGAAGAACATAAGCCAAAGACGTATACAGAAGAGGAAGAAAAAGAACCGCGAAACTTAAAGAGAGACGGAGAAGAGCTTGATGAACAAAAGACCCCGTTTTTCCATTGAACCATGAAGGTTTATGCGATTGGGGTTTCGACATCCAAAACCCTAATCGCTAGCCTCTTCTGCCGTACACCACCGTCTTCAATACTCCGTCTCTGTTAGTTCCCTCTATCGGAATCTGCAAAAGAGAGAGAAGGAAGGGATTAATACTCATTGGTACCCACAAAGAAAGTGAGGAAGGAGATCAAAACAAAACCGAATTGAACGCTCAAAGTCAGAATCACAACGGGGGTAAAACACTTAGCTCATTGTTTTTTATTATTTTATTTTGGGCTTGTTGTTTTTGTGTTGGGGTTATAGGTTGATAAGCACTGGGAAAGGGGATAAATTGTTGTCGTCGCCGGTAGCGGCGCTACGGTTTGCAAGACAAGGGTTTGTGCTTCGCGAGAGAGAAAGATGAGCTACTGTAAAACCAACAAATGAAAATGTAATGAAAAAAATAATGGTTATATGTCCATTTCGGTTCTCTACATGCACATATACAGTAATTAACGTATTCCTTCAATCCCATCTGCATGATCTCGATCTGATGGACACAAGCCAAGTCCCATGATAAGCACTATACGACCTCATACACCCAACCCATCAGGCTTTCAAAAAAATTTGTATTGGGCCAAACCCAATTGTTTTTCGTACCACCCAGTTACTTTAATTTCTAAACCAATAAACAACACACACCCCTTGGCCAACTGGGCCTGAATGGAATTAAGGCCCTAATTTTTAACACCCTATATTTTTACTCTATAACTAAAAATGCACCCTCCTTTACTTAAATAATTATTTTCTATATTTTTTTTTATATTTTTATTTCTATTTTCTTTTTATATTATTTATTTCTTTTTATAATAATTGTTATTAATATTTTACATATTTATTATTAATTTTTATTATCATATTACTATTATTATTATTATCATCTAAATTATTTTATTTAAAACTCATTTACATATATTAATTTTGCTTACATATTTGCATTAAAACATTTTTATATCATGAATTAATCAATAATTTTGCAGTCAACACGATTAAAAAACACTAATAAATCTCAAACTATTTTTCACAATAAACTAAGCTAATCAACTGTTTTTGCAAAAGGGTTTCAAACGGATTTTGACTAATCGTGCATTTAGCCAAAATCTCTGCAATCACTACAACCGGTCAAAATGTGAGGCGATTCAAAATACATTTGCAACCGCGAAAAAACACCAACCAACTACGAACTACAAATTGAGACTCTAATTCCTCATAAGAGGATTCATAGGCATACGATCAAAAATCGTAGCGAGTTCCTCTATTAAAAAATTTAAACCCTTTCCCCTATTAAAATTTAAAATCCAATTTTACCTGAACCTAAACCTAAAACCTAGTATCCTTGTGAACAAGGTAGATGGTAGGTTCCTAACACCTTTATTTTGTCTAATGAAGTCCGAAACCTAGAATCTCTGTCTACGAATTAGGGTTTCATATTAGATGCCCTTCCCTTGGATAAAAACTAATAGTGGCGGCTCTGATTAAAAACTCAGTTGCTACAGCTGGCGACTCTGCTGGGGATATCAACTTTAGGTTTTAGGGTTTTTTGCTTTGGGGTTTTTATTTATTTATTTATTGCTTTATTTATTCATTGCTTTCATTTATTCATTACAGTTATTTAATTATTGTCTATTATTTATCATCATATATAATGCGTGGCAGGATTTTTTATTTCTCAAAATATTTTCAATAACCCTTAGAAAGAAGGTTTGTCTATTAGCTTAGGGGGCACATCATCCCTACGAGTTTATGTGATGACTTCGCCTAGAGTCGGTGAACTTCCGAAAAAGGAATACTTATCGAGAGATATCCTCTTGACGAGTAGGAATTGGAAGGACACCCATGACTCTTTATAACGACCTTACCTAAAAACTCCTGACAAGACCTTTCACGACATTGAGACAAAAGTTTCGGTCCGTAAAGAGGCTCCACCTAAGGGAGGCTCTTGTGCCTTTTCCCTCTGGTGTTATTCATGATACCCTTAAGGAAACCACCATCTGGGAGGTTAGACTAACCGTAGGTAAAAATTAAGGAACCTACCTTCTAAGGGTACTTATCACAAAACCCCGTCATTGAACCGTACATATCTACCTTATAGGGGTACTTATAACAAAAATCTCGTCACTCAACCCTACATCTATGCATTCGTACATTCATCATATATTTGTCACCCGTTTCTTTGTCTTATTCACAAGGTACAAAAAATAATAAAATCAAGATCTCAGTGACTTTCTTTAAAAATGGATACCGAAGGAAACAACTTGTCCACGTTAACACGCCAAACATGTCTGAAATCAAAGCCATAAAAGGGAAATAATTTGCTAAAGACTTTATCAAGATTTGTCAAGAAAAGGTGGATAGTTTCAAGAGAAACTATTTGGAGCCGCACCTAGAAGACTTATTTCCCTTTTCTTGATTTCACACAAATAAAGTTTTGGTTTAAGATTGTAATATTTTTCAATATCTAAATTACGTTACCTTCAATAATGTCAGTTTGTTTCCCTATCTTATTTGCGTATCTATTTTTAAGCTTGTCACCGAATAAAAATAAGCAAAAGACAAGCATGTACCCAAATGAATAAGACATGTAAAACAAGCTACCATTTCATATTCATACATAATCATACGCACGTATGCATTCAAAAACACCTACATATCATATCAAAACTCATCTCGATTTTTCAAAAACAAATCTCTCCAGTTAAGCCATTGGTAGAAGAAGGTCACCACCTCCTTGGCCTATATATCAAACAAGGGCCTATCAACAAAGAATCCTGGAACAGATTGAGGAAAACTAAGATGCATTCAAGGAAGCTCTAGACCAAGTCAAATGTGATGTGAGTTTGATTAAAGGATATATGAGTCAAGTTTTCCTAGACCTAAAGAACTTCATTGACAAACAAGACCAGATTCCCAGGGTAGATTTCAAAGAAGTAGCTCAAACGATTGGTGCATCAAGCAGTCTCCGACTAAGAAAAGAGCCAGAAGCAGGACCCTACAATACAAAAAGGCCAGCTTCAGACTCCATGAAAAGACAAGAGGGAGAAATTAATGTCGTAGCCTCACAACCAAGGGCACAACAACCGTTAATGATCCCACAAGGAAAGTAGCAAGGCAGAAGGCCACCCAGAAAAATTTGATCTGCTCCCTATGCAACCTAGCCAGTTATTGCAACAGTTGGTTAAGGAATTCATGGTGGAAATTAAGCCTCTAGCTCCTCCAGTCATGCCACTCCAACGAAGGTACAATACCGACACCAGATGTGAATACCATGCTAACTATCTAGGGCACACCATAGAACAATGTTGGGCATTTAAACATAAGGTCCAAGACTTGTTAGAGTCTCAAGACATCACTTTTGAGAAACCTAACATCAAATCAAACCCTATGCCTCAACACGGTGGACCAACAATAAAGGAAATTGAACTGGTCGCCGACTATAGGGAAACCAGACAAGAAAACTCCCTGATAAGCTTGTCGAGGGAATATCTATGGGAGTGTGGGTTCCTACTGGAGAATAATGAAGCCTTCGAGAAAACTCCGCTTAAGCTAGTGGACTAAGGGATAGTCCAGTTCGGATAATACCTTGAAGAAAAATACGTAGCTACTCTAAGGGATAAAGCATGGGTCCCTCCAATCCAAGAAGCCTTTGTCAAAAAGGGAATAGAGCATGACAGACATGTGGCAAAGATATCCAACAAAGTCAATACCAAAAGGGGCCAATGACTTCATTCGAGAATTCGCCCCAGGAGAAGAACTCAAAAGATGGACTGCCGTGGAGATTCCCGGGATCTTTTTCTTTCCTAAGTAACTTTTCTTGTTTTTGAAAGAACCTATGTCAAGCCCAAGACATAGGGGTTTCTTGTAGGGGTTCCCCGTTTTGTTTCAGACAATATTTGCAATTATTAAAAGTTATATTTTATTTTCAATTAAGACCCTTGTCTTTCTCTTGCATTTATCCTGTAAATTTAAAAATGGCAATACTTTCTCTGCATACGCATTTTCAAATATTCATATACTAAAATTCGCACCAAAACATGATACAGGTGCCAATCCATGCCCAAAAACACCGATAATGCTACTGCTGCGACCCGATATAATTTTGATGCTCACATCAATCGAGCCGAAGAGGAAAATGATGATGATCTTGAACTCTCTGAGAAAGGGCAAGGGAAATAGAACAGAAGGTTGACAACATACAACTGTATCAAGAGGCTATTAAGACCATTAATATCAACACAGGGGAAGATCCATAAGAAACCAAGCTAAGGGGAATTGTTAGAGCAGAGCCACAAAGAAGCTGATTAAATTATTGCACATATTTGCTTGTTCTTACAGAAACAGGCCAAGGTTAGATACCGAAATGATGGTGGACCGATATTCTCTTCAAAGAAGGTTGTTCGCCAGTTAGGCAAAAATAAGCGACTACGAAATACTAGGACCTAACGAAGAACCCGAGCCAGGGGCGCGTTGAACATTCATGTTCGACGGGGCTTGAAATACACTATGGCACGATATATGGGCAATTTTGACTTCTCCAAAGAACTCTCACAAGACATATGCCTGGTCAATAGCTAATGGGATACCAGACACCCAAAACTGATTCCATATCAGGATCATGTTTTGAAAACTTGGTGTGGAATTAACAAAGATCACTTTCAGTCACATTCCAAGAAAAGAAAATCAAACGGAAGACGCTATGGCAACTATATCATCTATGTTCAAAGTAACTTGGTCAAACCACGAACCATGTGTCACAAACAGACACTTAGAAGATCCCGCACATTGCCTTGCTATCAAAGAAAGACCAGACAACCAGCCTTGAAGTTACGACATCAAGAATTACTTAAAAAAGCAAGACTATCCAGAAAATGCCTCTAGCATCGACAAACGAACTCTATGGAAATTAGCCTCGAAATTCTTTATGGGTGACGGTGTCTTGCACAAGATGAACAACAACATGGTCTAGTACGCTAGAAGATTCTGCTACCTTGCCTCAACTCACGTGGCAAATGGACACCCAACTACGAAGGTTCATACATACTGAAAACAACATGCTCCGGAGGTTGTCTTATCCTCACAACAATGGAAGGGGAAGAACTACCCCATCCGGGAAATTCAGAAGCAGTAAAAAAATACTATGTATAAGAAGCCTGCTAAGCTCGAACCCTAAGAGTGTGACATACGCAAAAAGGAGCGTCCCAGTGGATCGAAAACCCTAAAGGATGATCCAGGAAAAAAATAGGTGCATATAACAAAAATTATCTGGGTGGATTGAAAACCCGAAAGGGGAATCCAGGAAAAAGTTAGGGATCACCCAAAAAGAAATAAAGAACAAAAAGACTGTGATCTAAGAACTGCGACTACGAACCACGAAGGGAGAGATAGATCTGAATCATACAACTCAGAAGCAAAGGAAATAAGACCATTAAAGGGATATTGAGGAAAAGTAGCATTAATTATCATTTTTCATTGCCATTTCAGTTTTTAAATTTTTTGTAATTACCTCTTTCTAGGAATTGCATCTTGTACACTCGCCTATTCAGAGGCATATCAATAAAACATTTGCTTTCTTTGCATCTTTCAAATTGTGTTATTCTTTTCTCTGACTTGTTTATAAAAAACTACGATTATTACTTGTGAATATTGTCTTGAAATCATTTCGGGGAATTAACAAATAAAAGCATTTAATAAAACATCAAAAAAGCATTTTGGTTAGAAAAACATCAAAAGAAAATCCACGACCATGTCCATACCCACGCCTACGCCTATGCTTGCACTCACAATACAAAAATCTATACATATCTACTCCTACGTCTACGCGTCCATACACAAAGTCTACGTCCATATACATGTCGGTGCATATGCCTAAACTTGCAACACATGAATCTATACGTATCTACTCCTACGTCTACGCGTCCATACACAAAGTCCACGTCCATATAGAATTTGTACGCCTATGCCTACACTTGCAACATAAAAGTCTACACATATGCTAATACATACGTCTACACCTACACTTACAATACATAAAATCAATGTTCAAAATTTTGCTAACATTGTTAACTGCGTTCAAATTCAACAAAACTAAGACGACACAACATACAATGCCAGAGGATTGGTAACTCTAAGCCAATGGTTTAAAAAAGAGAATACAAGAAATAGTATTCATAACATTTCAAGGCATACGCGCATCTTATACACATTTCATACATACATGTAGCATATCCAAAGCATACGTACAATATACATTTTTGCATACAATATGCATATATTCAGGGTTCCATATCAATGTCAAACATCATACATACACAGACATTCAATACACATATGCTCAGGGTTCCATCTCAATATCAAACATCATACGCCTATATCACACAGCAAACAAACAGTCTCACCCTAGATTTAGCTATCTAAGGGTCAACCAACAAAACACCTCTCCTACAATTAAACCCGTCACCTAAGTCTTCATGCCGTGACACGTTCAGCCCATTGCCTAAGTCTTCATGCAGCAATGTGTTTTTTTATTCCGCGACACAGACCATCGCCTAAGACGTCGTGCAACAATATTCGAAAACCAAATTTAGCTTATCCCCTCAGACTTTCATACAGTGATTTTCGAACCAAACCCATTGCCTAAGACTTCATGCAGCAATGTGTTTCTTTATTCCATGATACAGACCATCGCCTAAGACTTCATGAACCGATGTTCGAAAACCAAATTTAGCTTATCGCCTTAGACTTCAACCAATGATTTTCAAACCTAACCCATCGCCTAAGACTTCATGCAGCGATGCTCGAAAACAAAATCTAGCCTATCGCCTCATCCTTCACGCATTGATTTGTGAACCTAAACAATTGTCTAAGTCTTCATGCAGCAATGCGTTTCCTTATTCCATGACACAAACGATGGCCTTAGAATTCATGCAGCAATGCTCGAAAACAAAATATAGCCTATCGCCTCAGACTTCACGCAGCGTTTTGCAAACTTAACCCATTGCCTAAGTCTTCATGCAGCAGTGTGTTTCCTTATTCCACGACACAGACCATCGCCTCAGACTTCATGCAGCGACACTCGAAAACAAAATTTATCCTATCGCCTCAGGCTTCACGCAGCGATTTGCGAACCTAACCCACTGCCTAAGACTTCATGCAGCAATTGTTTCTTTATTCTGCAACACAGATCATCGCCTCAGACTTCATGCAATGATGCTCTAAAATACAAAACCCAGCCTATCGCCTCAGACTTCACATGGTGATTTGCGAGCATAACCCATGGCCTCAATCTTCAAGCAGTCGTGCATCACCAATTATTGTTTCATGCATCCCTCTAAAAGGGATGAATAAACAAAAGAAAAACCAAGGAATACAAAATTGCACTCTCAAGCTCAAGACTATCTGCCGCGTCATCTAACCCCGGTAAGCGATGTATCATCAGCTTCACCTATTTCCTCAAGACTCATGAGGGTATTCTATATCAGTGTAACCTTATGATTGTTTGGACAAATTTTGGGTATTCCAAGTATTCAATAAACTCCAAATCAGAATGCGTGTATTCTCACGCTATTTGATTGGAAAATAATTGAATAGGGGCAGCTATCGTACCCCAAATTTGTCCTACCTCGATTATTTTATTTTTCAAGATTAAAATAATAAAGGAACAATTAATTAAGGATGGTACAACAATATCTGATGGCCCATTCTTAAAGTTCAAGTCGATTAGGGGGTGTATTCTAATTCAGGAGAGTGGCGTTTTCTAAATCAGAAAGACTCATATATTTGTAGGCCCATTTATGAAGCATGTTGGCCAATGGCCCATGCGATTCGAATATGGAAATTTATTTCAGAAATAATTATTAAGTTATTAATTTGTTAAGTCCACTTAAGTTTAAGTGGTTGTTAGTAAAGAAAGGGGATATAATTTCAAGTTATATGCCCAAATAAATTGAAAACATTGAAGTAGCCATTCAATCTACTTTTGAAAATCATCCTATTGTGCTTAAACATTATTTTGCTGTTTATTTAGTAAAGTTGGGCCCATTTTTCTTGTTGGATTTTTACTGTCTCATGTTAAAAGGTAGCATTAATACTAAAATTATTTTAATAAAAAATAAACAATATATTTTTTTCTTGGTTAAAAACTCAGTATATTTTTAGTACGGACAAGCTTTTTACAAAAATGTTATTGTTAAACTCTTTTAATAATGTTTCATTAGTCATTAAATAAAATTTGTTTATTTATTAAAATCTTTTAGTTAAATTAGCATTGGGTTAGAGGCCAATTGGGCCTAGCAATGTTAGAGAACGTTTTTTTGCTGTAAAAAAATATATAATGTAGATGAATCAAATTAATTTAGCTGGGCTGATGATAAAATAACAGCATAAAGGCCCAAGTAAACAAAAAAACAGCCACTGTTCCAATTCGCCTAAAATTTCGCATGTTTTGTATCATGAAACAAGTACTGTAGAAATCAAAGATAAACCAAATCAAATCTTTTACAACTAATATCCAAAAGATACAACCCAAAACCAATTACAAATCAGTAAATCCCATAATCTCTTATTACAAAAACAGATCAAATCTCCACAAAATCGAATGGAATCACTTACAACAATTTTGTATCCCTAATTTATACGATTATCCCTAATCTAAGGTGAATCTATAACAGCAATTCAAACCCTAAATATGAACTCTATATATACAAATTGAAAATGTATAGCAAAGGGGGTCGATTACTGTGACGAAAATCTGGGAAGAACATAGGCCAAAGACGAATATAGAAGACAAAGAAGAAGAATCGTGAATCTTATAGAGAGACGGAGAAGAGCTTGAAGAACGAAATACCTAATTTTTCCATTGAACCACCAAGGTTGATGCGACTGGGGTTTCGACATCTGAAACCCTAATCGCTAGCCGTTTCCTCCGTGCACCACCGTCTTTAATACTCCGCCTCTATTACTTCCCTTTACCGGAATCTTCAAAAGAGAGAGAAGGAAGGGATTAATACTCACCGATACACGCAAAGAAAGAGAGGAAAGAGATCGGAATAAAACTGAATCGAACGCTCAAAGTCAGAATCACAAAGGGGGTAAAACACTTAGCTCATTTTTTAAAAAAAATGTTGGGGTTGTTATTTTTCTATTGGGTTTATAGGTTGATAAACATTGGGAAAATGGGTAAGTCACCACCACCGGTAGGGAGCTATGGTTTGCAAGACAAGGGTTCATGCTTCGCGAGAGAGAGAGAGAGAGAGAGAGGGATGAGCTACTGTAAAACCAATAAATGAAAATGTAATGAAAAAACAATGGTTATATGTCTGTTTTGGTTCTCTACGTGCACATATACAGTAATTAATGTATTCCTTAAATCCCATCCGCATGATCTCGATCAGATGGCCACAGGCGAAGTCCCATGATAAGCACCATACGTCCACATATACCCAACCCATCAGACTTTCAAAAAAATTTGTATTGGGCCAGACCCAATTTTTTTTCGTACCCCCCAGTTGCTTTAATTTCTAAACCAATAAACAACGCACACCCCCTGGCCAACTGGGACTGAATGGAATTCAGGCCCTAATTTTTAACACTCCCTATTTTTACTTTATAACTAAAAACGCACCCTCCTTTACTTAACTAATTATTTTCTATATTTTTTATTATATTTTTAATTCTATTTTCTTTTTATATTATTTATTTCTTTTTATATTAATTGTTATTAATATTTTACATATTTATTATTAATTTTTATTATCACATTACTATTATTATTATTATCATCTATATTATTTTATTTAAAACTCATGTACATATATTAATTTTGCTTATATATTTGCATTAAAACATTTTTATATCTTGTATTAGTCAAGAATTTCATAGTCAATACGATTAAAAAACAATAACGAATCTCAAACTATTTTTCGCAACAAGCTAAGCTAATCAACTGTTTTTGCAAAAGGATTTCAAACGGATTTTGACTAATCGCGCATTTAGCCAAAATCTCCACAATCACTACTACCGGTCAAAATGTGAGGCGATTCTAAATACATTTGCAATCCCTAAAAAACACCAACCAACTACGAACTACGAATTCAGACTCTGATTCCTCATAAGAGGATACGTAGGCATACGATCAAAAATCGTAGCGAGTTCCCCTATTAAAAAATTTAAACACTTTCCCCTATTAAAATTTAAAACCCTATTTTACCCGAACCTAAACCTAAAACCTAGTATCCTTGTGAACAAGGTAGATGAAAGGTGCCTAACACCTTCCTTTTGTCTAATGAAGTCCAAAACCTAGAATCTCTGTCTGCGAATTAGGGTTTGCTATTAGATGCCCTTCCCTAGGATAAAAGCTAATAGTGGCGGCTCTGATTAAAAATCCAGTTGCAACAAATTACAATAACCCATATGATTTTAATTATATGATGATGTTATGACGATGCTTTGTATATTTGATGATATGATGATGTTATGATGATGTTTTTTTTATTTTGATTATATGATGATGTTGTGATAAATTCATGAATGATGATGTATTTTGACTAGTCGTTGTCGTATTTATTATGTTGTTGTGCATCATGCATTGATGGCATAGTTAGGACTTTGGTCCAGTGATGTTGTTAGGACTTCGGTCCAGCGATGATGATAGGATTATAGTCCAGTGAAAACAGCAATCCCATAGTGTGGATTAAGTGCAATATTGGGAACTGCTCTGGTTCCAAGTGGGAATTGGTCCTATTGGTGGGGATATTTGGAGAAAACAATGACGGAATCATCAGTGAAGTTTTGGAACCACATACATGAGTCTATGATGTTGCATTACATTATAAGTGATATTTCATAGTGATTTGATTAAATGATGCTTGATGATAAATGTTGTTATGATGATATGTTGTTTTGTATTGATGATATTATGAAGGTGTGGGTTTTGACATGAGGTTTGATGATGTGTGATGCATTGCCTATGTGCATGTCTACTATATTTATTTCTTATGTCTTTTATAATGATTATGATTTACTCACCCTTGCTGCTTGGAAATGTTGCCTCTATACGTGGGTAACTTACAGGTAATCAAGAATAGTTCACCGAGGCTTAGAGGATAACTGCAGAGTATGTTCTTAATTTATTATTGAATAAAAGGGGTCTTGCTTGGATATGTAACATCGGGGATGGGATCATTTATTTTGAATAATCATGTTGTTATGTTTAATTTGAGATTTGAACTACCCTTGTGGTAATTGAGTTGTTTTGGTTTGATGAAGTTATTTAGAAGTATATTAATAAAGATGTTTTATATTATGAATTTCCACTGCGAGTCATTGATTTTTAAAAACATGTGTTACAGAGCAGGGTGTGTTTTATTATGAAGATAGTTTTAATCAAATGTGACACCCTTTTTGATGCAATACTCTAATTTAATTATCGAATCATTATGCGAATATTCCTTGGGATTTTGAACGGTGTCACACCCCCTTGTGTCATGCCAACTAAAAGAATTGTCAGTGTGAGTAGATTACTTCATAAAGTGGATATAGGTGGATGTCGTCGCCAAAATCATCGTAGAAAGAGTTCAATGCTTCTATTGGCAAAATATTATGTGCATTTTCGGGCTTAATGGAGCCATTGTCTCTGATAATAGGATCCAGTTCTCCAGCGTTATGGTCACTAGCTTTTTACGAGATTTAGGAGTACAAACAATGTTCATATTTTTTTTACACCCACAAGCTAATGGGCATGTTTAATTGATGTGCAAAGTAATTTTTGAAGAGACTCAAGAAGAAGCTTGACGATGCCAACAACTTGTGAGAGAAATTGCTTCACGAAGTATTATGATCATATCACACCACCCCTTACTCCACTACCAAAGAAACTCCATTATCCATTCTATATGGAGCAGATGTCATGTTGCCCGTACATATCAACACGCCCTCGTTGAGGCTGTAACGCCCCTCTAAACTCCTTGTATAACTAACAAATAAATAAATTAAAACACAACACAAGGGTGTCACACTTCATAAAAATATAAATATCCTGATCCATAATATGGGTTACACCAAATCATGTTATTAATCTCAGAACTTCATTTTTATGATGTTTACACAACATCAAAACACCTCTGATAAATTTGCAACATAAACATCTTTCAAACAATCATAGATCAACTCAAAACATTTAGTCTAATAATAAACACTTTATAACATAATAAAAATGATTGCATATTCCAATCAAAAATGTTAGATCGTCTCAAAAAATTTAATAGGATGTAACATCAAACATAACAATAGTTTTGAAAATGAAACAATCGCCTCAACCCGATGTTAGCTGATAAGAGCAGACTTTAATTACATAAAACGATTAACTAAAAGCGAGCTCCAATGGATAGCTTTCACTTACTTCAATAGAATCTACTCATGATTGTTTGTGTGTTACCTGTTGTACCCCAAAATTTTCCCTCTCATTTTACTCAACATATGTTCATTGAAATCTTCAACTTGCCCAAGGATGCCCAAGGATTGACCAGACAAATTCTCTTCTAAGGCAATGAACCTTAAACTAGGATTTCCATTTTGATCAATATGGGTGAACTACTAAGGTCTAAAATATTTTCCATGGTCCTAATATATTCTCAAGAACATCCATGTCAGGTCACATTCCCTGCACAAGAAGTTTGCTCAGTCAACTAGTCAAATGCCTGAAAATCAACTGAGTTAGGTCAAAAGTCAAATGTGACCCACATACAGTCAAACTTCAATATTTTTGCTTAAAATCAACATTTTGATGGGATATTCATCATTTGATCAAGGTTTGATCATGATTCCTTAAGGAATTCCCCAAATTCATCAAAACTCAAAAGTTGCTAAATTAGGGTTTCTATAGGAAAAGTCAACCAAACTTTGACCAGACATAACTTTCTCATGCTTTATCATAAATTTCACATCCAAGGCTCACTTTGAAGAGAATCCAATTACCTACAATTCATATTCATTCCTCTAGTTCAAAATATTCACTCATGAAAAGATATGAATTCAGGCATTACGGGTCATTTCAAAAAGTCAACAAAAACACCTTTGGGTCAAAGCTTCTTATATGAACATGGATGATCCAATTGAGATGAGACCAAAAGGGTTGTTTAGAGGACATCCTAAGATTTCTAAAAAGTACAATAACACCCCACCTTAGGGTTAAAATTGAAGGAGATATGCATTGTCAAAGTTGGCCATTTTTTGAAAATTGTCAAAAGTCAACAATACCAAAAATTTCTTTTTTTGTCAAATGGGCCTAACTTTTTATGCTTGCATATTACTTGTAACATGGTCCACGACCCAAAAACTCTCCCACATATTATTGGCTTTATATATTTAATTTTTTTTTGATTTTAATCATTTAAAAATCATTATAACTCCAGTAAATGATATAAATTAGTAAAGATTTGTTTTTGATCTGATTTTGAATAGAATCACAATCCAATTATGTTGTCAAACAAAATCAAATCGTACAAAGGGTGATTGGGATGAGAATGGCATGATTTAGGAATAAATAATGCAAATAGGAAATCAAATTCAATCTTCATAATTTTCCAAGATTTGAATACTTTTTGTTGACCTAATTCAGTGCACTACATATATAGAACAATTCCCAAGCACAAAAAAGAGGATTGCACGCGTGAAACAACCAAGAGAACTTGCTATTTTTGCCAAAAAAGTCTCAAGTAGAATTCCATTTTAGAGCCATCTTCAAGGAGATTTAATATTTTCAATATATTCCTGGACGCTTACAAAATATTCTCCAACCAGTTGCACGCATTGAGACATCCGGAATTGACCTGCATGCACATCACGGTTTGCCATTGTTCTTGATTTTGATTCTGATTATTTGAACATGGTTAATAGTTTTTAAGCACACCTTCATGTTTTTATTGTCATTTAGAACGTATTGGCATGATTAATTATGAGTTTTGATGCACATATGGAAAATTGCCATTATTAGGGTTTATGCTTTCATTTTAGGGCTTTGTGATACAGGTAAAATCAGGTCCAAATATGGGCACCATCATGCTCACGAGGTCAAACTGAGTGGATTTGCATGCTTAGATTTCATTTATCTTGTTTATTTGAGATTTTTTGAGATGTGTAGGTTATAGTTACAGTCAATGAACCGTAGGTAAAAGCCTTTACCTAATACGACAGTACTGGGGAAGAAGACCATTGTATGGCAATGTCTCATTGGACCATTTGAATATTAGTGCGTTTTTCTAGACATCACGTGTTTTTCCCTTATATATAATTTTGTTCAGTTATATTAACAAAAGGTCGACTGGCCCAGTGGTGTGTAGGAGAGTTGTTCAAGCTTTGTGAGTGAGTGGTCAGGGGTTCGACCCCTGCCTCCAACATTTGTTATTTTTCCTTCAAATTCCTTGCAGGTTCCGTGCGCTTCATGATCAAGTGTCCACCATGCACCTAAATGTCTCAGCCATTGGATCCATCATCAGTCCAGATCTAGCACACCACAGGTGTAGCACATGGTGAACCATCCCAGGCGTTGCTACACTGGATCAGGCGCAGGACAACTGGGCCACCATCATCCCGGACCTTTGCAATTTTCAAAAATGCACCCCCAATTTGCTTAGCTATATCAAGCCCACTCTTATTCCTTTTTTTAATTTCTTTATTTGTTTTCTTTTCAATTACTGGTTTTAATTATTTTTACAAAATCATTTTTTTTAAATCAAAAACAAGAAAATCACAAAAATATTAGGTTTAGTTTTTTTTTCATAAAATATTTATTTGCATTAATTAATTAGTTTAATTAGGTTAACTTAAATACCTTTTTTTCATAATTAAAATTTAATAGAAATTAGGTTAATTTGCAAGATTAATTACTTTTATAAAAAAAAAATCAAAAAATATCTTTTCTTTATTCACCAATTAATTGTTTCTAAACTTGATGTTAATTCCCCGTTTGATTTACTCTCGCGTGCATCTTTTTTCCCATTATTTTTCCTATTAATATAATTGCTCCGAGTTTGTAATAGTTAATTAGGTTTACTATTTTGCATATATTATTTTCCCGGTTTTTGATTATGTAACCCCCCTCCCCAAGACCTTGTAATAAGTAGGGTTTTAATTTCTCGCGCTTTAATTTCCTCAATTATAAACTGCCTAGATGTGTGGATAATAGGCTTGTATGGAAAGAAATAATGTTTAAAACGGTAGATAACCCTAATTGTGCAAAGATAACATTAACTGAAATCAAACATTTACACATGCTCACTCTTAGGGTTTTTCCTCACTTGGTTTCCTCGGAAAGAATGGTTATGTCCCTCGAACTTAGAGAAATCTTAGCAATGACCCGTGTTCAAAGTCGTCATAAAGATCATAGTCCCTCATTGTTCCTCGAGTTGCCTACGAGAAATGATCTTATGAAGATAGTCCCTTCAAAATGCTAAGGTATCCTTACTTGTTTCCTTCAGTGACCATTTCGTCCCTTCGAATGTCCCTTAAAACTCCAACGATAGGGCTACCTACTCCTTAATAGTAGGATAGCTCTATCAAAAGGAAACGAGAACGAACAATCTTTTTTCGAGTAGGTAGAACATCTTAAGTACTTGCTCAAAACAAACAAATCTCACACAAACACTTTCAAAACAATTTTCATAACAACTTCGTCACGCTCTTGACGACCGATACAAGAGTTATCACGAAGTTAAACAAAACTTTTTGCAAAGCACACACAAGCAATTTCAAAAATAAGCAAGTACCCAAGAGCCCATGGAAAACTATGGATAGAAAGGGTGCTAACACCTTCCCTTTCTATAATCTACCGCTCGTGCTCAGAAACATCTCGAAAAAGGTTTTTTTTTGTTCTTTTTTCCTTTTCCTTTGATTGGATAAAATAAAAGTCGGTGGAGACTCTTGCTTACAGCGACATTTGCGAAACAAAAAATGCAAACCAGTATTAAACTATCAGTTCTACCACCGTATCACATTACCCATGTAGGGAAAATATTCAAACAGAAGGGATGGGTAATCATAATCAATTATAAGAGACATATGAAATAATAGATTGCAAAAATTATAAGCAACAAGTTAACAACATGAACATATCATAAAATCACACCCCAAACATCATAAGTAACTCATATATAACTTCCATCACAAGGATCACTGATCAATGTATTTTGATGTATGTTCTTCTACGTTTGTACTTAGTGTAGCCGTAGAAATGTTTAAGACTAAGCCATTGGATTGACTACACTTGTACAGATCTAAATAAAAATCGCCACTGTACTTTAATGTTTCCAAAGGAATGGGAAAATAGCGAATAACCTAAAAAGAGGGGGAAAGATTCAAGGTAAGGGGGTTTGTTATGAAAAGGGAAGGTATTAGCACCCTAATCATCTACGGTACTTCGCAGGAAGCTCTTTGTAAAAACTGTATATTTTGGCTATAAAATGTTGTATAAAAATAAATGGTGGAGGTGAGAAAAGAAATAATTTTTTATGATTTTTTCACCCTCCGCGGTTGCGAACCTTTAGTGCCTACATACCACCTTATGTGCAATAGAGGATCAGGGTACACGTAGTTCCTCTTTTAAAAATATTAAAACACAAGTGTGTTGGTTAATTTTATTATATAAGACATAATCGTCATTGTCGTGTGGAAAACATACTTACTACCCACAATCATGAGAAAGGGGAATTTGCATCATCTCTAAGTGGAGGATATGGCTTGGATTTTAAAATCAACAATGCCTAACTCAACACCCAAGTGGAAAATATCTCACTTCACTATATATTGTAGAAGTATAGTTGTCTGCATCACTACAAGGATTGACAAGAGTCTAATATTTTGAGAAAAATTGAAAGATAAGAGACAAAATGGAAAAATGGTTTGAATGAGATTGATTGACTTTTAGTCTTATCATAAAAATATCAAGGTATTATTAAGTTTATTGAAGTTTATTTATGAAAATGTTTTGAAAATGTTTTGAAAATGCATGGACCTAAGTCCAAGTTTATTATGAAAGAGGTTCAATGTTTAGAAAGAAGAAGATTTTTCAAAAGGAGGGAGAATATTTTTGAAATTAAAGAAGATGGGAGGAGAAGAAGGGACTATCCTAAAGCATAAGGTAAAAGCTAGGGAAGAGAACCGTCTAACTAAAAAGAAGCCAACGCTTGACATTATGAGTCAAGATAGAATTCTCATTCCTTGGATTGAAACCAAGCAAGCAAATATACTAGAATTCTTGTAAAAAGCTAAACTGCAAGTGTAGTAAGTCTTTACCAAAATTGGGCAGAGTAACGGCTGTATACGGGTGAATTCCAGATTACAGACAAAGTAGGTAATCACAATAACCTGCACACACAAAAAAACAAGCAACCCAATATCTTGAGGTAAACCCCAAGAACTCCAGACAAAATATTTATTTAGGTCACAAGGTCTCCAACATAGGCCATGGTCTCTAATCCTAAGTCCAAGAAGTCCAATACTCCATAATTCCAAGGATAGTAACCAAATAGTCCAAATATCATTACTGTTTTTTATGGTTCATGTTGATTATTAGGTATCTTTAAAAGGAAATGCTCAATTGAGCAAAAATAAAAATGGCATAAAAGTAAATGCTCAAGTGACCAAAGATGAAAATAGCATGAAATGTAAATGCTAAAGTAAAATGGTTCATAAAGTAAAAGGCATAAGATAAAAGCATAAAATAAAGTCAATTGTTATAAGTTAATTATTAGTTGGATGATCATCTTGAAACTTGCATTTGGAACTCATTAGAGGATTGGTAGAACCAAAGCCTCTGAACAACAAGTTGCATTTTCTTTTTGTCAAATATATCATCCATTTAATAATCCTCAAGGTAACAGTTAATGATCAATGATGTTTAAGTGATCCGCATTGACCAAAATTGATGAAGATCCATTGGAGTATTGGTAGAACCAAAACCTCCTAACAATGAATCTCAAGGTTATTAGATCAAAGGGTTCAAATTAACATATTTGGGCTTGCAATCATAGGTTTGGGGAACGAATGATCATTTTCTTGAATCGAGACAAAATTTAGCGCTATGTTAAGCAATCGTAAGTGGACTTATGTAGAAGTCGCCCCTATTTTGAGGCCAGTCAATAGCAATCTATGTACTTCATGTTTGGATAAATGATATAGAGATCATCATCCCATAACATGTAGCACCAATAAAAAAGAAAGGGATAAGATGAAGATGGAGGGGAATGATAAGCTAATTTGGATCACTACCTCAAATTTCTTTCATCTTTATATTCAATCACTCATCTTGGTGGATTAAAGTACTAAACACATCATTAATCTAAAGCACTAAAAATAAATTAAATAATTCACTCTTTGGTAGATTTGAATTAATGAACATTTCTCCAACTTCATCTAAACCTAAAGCCCATTGAATTTAAAGATATATTAGACATTTAAAATTGCAATCCAAATCAACAATCAAAAGGAGTGAGTAGAAAAAGATAGATGGATCAAAACAGCCCCAAAACAAGGCAGAAAATGCATTTTGTCACTGTTACAATCAATTGAACTTTGGGAGCAATCGATTGCATCAGTTCTTTTTTTCAAAATAAAGTGAATTCATTCTATGACAATCGATTATGCTCTAACAGCAATCGATTGCACCCTGTGTAAAACATAAAATCAGCATTTCAAAAGGCTAAATTCTTGTTTAAACTTTCCATCAAACACCTTATGATCATGGATTTAATTGAGCACGAAAACTCCATCTAATAATGAGAAAATAGTACAAATGGAATCACAAAACAATGCTCAATGAATCAAACCTAGAGATCAACAAGAGATCACATTGTGAAAGATGAAAAATCCAACTTACCAAAGGTAGATCTAGAGAATTATCAAAACAACTTCAAGAATTTGCTTCAATTCAGCCCCAAGAATCAATTTCCCAAGCTTGGATGTAGAGAATTGATAAAGAAAAAGTGTTTGGATGAAGGTTTAGCTCAAAGATTAGTAAGCTTCAATGAAAAGCTTACTAACTTTTTTTTGAAAATGGAGCTTTGAGTGAATTTGGTAGATGGGGAGAATTGAGAGAATTTTTAGCAAGGTGATTTGGCTATCAAAAGCTTTAGATTTGAATGAAATGAGTGCTCTATTTATTGAGTTTAGGCTTGGGATTAGTGGTGGTTTGGATTTTAGTTTGGGAAATGAAATTAGGCTTAGTAATTAACTCTTGGAGCCAAAATTTGAATTAATGATATTTCATTCAAAAAATGAAGAAAAATTGGAGCCAAAATTTCAATTAATGATATATATTTCAAAAAATGAAGAAAAAATTGGAGCCAAAATTGACAAGCTTGAAATTGCTGATTTTTTTTCAAAATTTAACTATGTGCAATCGATTGCACTTTGGGAGCAATCAATTGCATCAGTGTTTTTTTTCAAATATTGCGCAAAATGCACTATGTGCAATCGATTGCACTCTAAGAACAATCGATTGTATAGTGAAAAAAATGAAAAAATTTAAGTTTTTTTTTGCAAATAGAGATTTTAGGGAAATAATACCGGAAAACCTTATTTGTCAGATGCTTCGACTCGGTATCTACAAAACATAAATATTCAAAAACAAATGTTTTTTGTATTTTGATTAGAAGTTAGTCGAAAACACATATACAAAATATACCACTAAGGTGCTTGCAGATCCTTCAAGAGCAAACTTAAAGATAGGATGCAATAGGAGAAAAACCTCAAACCTTAGTTTGTGATCTAGTTGCATTGTGATGGTATTAGACTATAGAGGAATCTTAGGGGATAAAAATAGGGTACAACAGCTGCCCTTATTTAAGTGTCTTCTATCTGGCGATACGAAGGTTAGAAATCTTTGTGTTGACGCGATTGAAGATACTTAAATATAAAACAAGCCCTATTTTTGGCCCTAAGATACCATGCAATGCTTATTAGTATGAATGCAGATGAATAAGTCTAAAGGGACGCAAAACACCACTTGGGATGTAGCAAAGGAAACAAAGATCAAAAGAGAAACCCGACTAGGTAAATAAATCACTGGTGAAGGAAAAAAAACAAGCCTCTGTTGGGGTAAAGTCTAAGATAGGATCCAAAGCATCGTCAACTTAAGAGAGTAAAGGATAGTGGTAACTGATAGATGACTGCGAACTATCCAATATTTGAGGGGATAGCAAAAAAAGTAACGTCAACCCACCAGAGAAAAAGATGGTAAGATAATACCAGGAAATCTAAAGATGTATCCAATGGAGTAACAGAATATCGACGACGAACTTCCTTCTATAATGATAAGGCTATCATCCATCGGAATAAAAAAAATCTCAACAACAGACTACCTTCCATAATGACAAGGCTACCGTCCATTGGAGTAACAAGAAATCTCAACAACAAACTACCTTCCATAATGACAAGGCTACCATCCATTGGAGTAACAAGAAATCTCAATAATAGACTACCTCCTATAATGACAAGGCTACCATCCATTGGAGTAACAAAATTCGAATCTTTTCTTGGAGTTATCAGATCCATTGGGGGAAGTACAGGTTGCTCAAATAAAGAGACATGTCACTTCCTGCTATGAGGAGGAAATACAATAAAGACTTTCCCGAAGGAGGAAAATATGGCTTCTTGGGGAAAGAGATGGAACTCCTGGATAAATGCCAATAAATTCCTGCTAAGGGGATAAAATCTTCTTGTGCAAAATAAATACACATTCTCAAACAAAATCTCAAAGCTTGCGAAAATCTGAATAATAATGTTGTAGAGGGTATCCACTCCAAACAAAAATAAACCGGAATGAACAGTCATCCAAAATACGTCTTCTGAAAAATAAACTCAAGAAGGAATCCCATTTCGTCCAGACAACGAGCTGAAAAGAAGGATGAAACAAAAATTCTCCCATGAGGGATAACTTAGTGGGGAAGGTGAAGGAATATTCATTTTTGCTTAAGGTTGACACTCTATTGGAGAGAGATTAACACAACTCAGCAAAACAGGATAATATACCAACAAGATTAAAAAAAATTCCAGTGAGCAATGATTATGCATGATGCTGATATGAAGGTATGAATGTTATCATGTGTATGTTGATGAAAAGTCATATAACACCGGGGATACACACAAGACAAAAAATGGGTACAATCAATACCCAGCTAAATCACAAACATGATGGAAATTCCATAATATAGTAAGCACCAACCAAGGAAACAAATTCTTATTCCATAACTTAACTTTGTTGGGGAGGCACAAGATCAAACAAAACAGCGATGTGACATCTTCCTCTGAGCTTCCACTAGGAAATCATATGAACTTCAGGGGGAGGGGGGGGGGACAAAATGTTTGAAGTTCATACTTCTGCCACGATTGACTTCACTGGGGAAAAACAATATCACCTTATTGAGACATCAGTTGGGGATGACATACTGACTTCATTGGGAAGTATAATACTATATTGGCGAAGAATACTTCAATATACATTCTCAATAATGAAAGTGATAATTGCACCAACTTCTCTCGGGAGGAAGTACGGAAACATCACAGGGCAACAATTTCAGAAAAATATCTCATCTCAACATCACCCGGGGAATTTTCAAGAAGTCAAACACTACAACAAGAAAACTTATGGGGATTTTAAATCCAACCCAGCACTCAGTGGAGAAAACCCAAACACTTGATAACCAATTCAACACTTCTTCAATAAGACATTACCCTTGTCTGACTGTCGAGCAAACAAACAAATGCTAGTACTACTGAAAGGAGATGTTTCGCAAATGAGTCCAATCTCGGCATGTACGGAGAGACAAAAACTTTACCAAATGAGTGAATCCTTCACTGGGGAGACTTGGATAGAGTCCTCATAATATGCAAACCTTTTGAGTTTATTCGTTCCCGGAATTATTAATCTTATCCTCCTTGTATCACAAAATTTAAAGCAATTTGTAAATTCTTTTGAAAAATAATTTTGTTATTTAATCTGTTAACTTTGATCATTACTATCAATAATAAATGAAATCTTTATAAGCCAAATAAAATAAGAATTGTAAAGAGTTGGATAAAAGGCTCAAATTTTATTAATAGAATGGTAGCCTACAAATGGCAAGACTCCATGGATGATTACAAAGTATGAAACATGGTAATATATATTTGAAAAGATTCATTGAGTTACAATGACCACCATTCTCTCTAGAAACTTTTAATTCCTGAGCTGAAACTTTGGTCGAAGAGTAGCAAGATCCAAAGCAGATTAATTCTCCATTGATCAAGTCTTGTCTAATGCAGTTACTTGCCAAAAAATCACTAACTTTTTCCTAGGTTTCCCTTGCGGGTTTTCAACCTACCAGGAAAATTTATTTTGTTTATGTCTCTAATTTTTGCCTAAACCTCCCTTTCGAGTTTTCGGCCTACCGAGATGCTCCTTTTTGCCTAAGTCGCCCTTTCGGGTTTTCATCTTAGCGAGTTATTCTTTTATTTTTCTAGGCGAAATATTTCTTGAATGCATCAGTATTCACAGAACGTGGGAACTCCTCACCATCCATTGTTTCAAGAATCAATGCACCGCCGAAGAAGGATTTCTTGACAACATATAGGCCTTCAAAATTGGGAGTCCACTTGCCCCTAGAATCATTGTTAAAAGAAATGATCTTTCTGAGTACGAGGTCGCCTTCTCTGAATTCTCGAGATTTGACCTTCTTATCAAAAGCTTTCTTTATTCTCTTTTGGTATAATTTCCCATGACACACAGCCGTCATTCTTTTTTCTTCTATTAAATTCAACTAGTCAAACCTGTTCTAGACCCATTGAGCCTCCTACAACTTGGCTTCCATTATTACTCGCAAAGAGAAAATCTCAACTTCAATGGGGAGAACTACTTCCATGCCATATACAAGAGAGAACGGGGTGGCTCATGTTGAAGTGTGGACAGATATTTGGTACCCATGTAAAGCAAAAGGGAGATTTTCATGTCAATATTTATAAGTAACAACAATCTTCTGGATGATCTTCTTGATATACTTATTAGCACCTTCAAAATCCCCATTCATCTTTGGCATGTACGGAGATTAATTGTGATGAAAAATCATGAATTCTTCACAACGTTTTGTCATCATCTTGTTATTCAGATCCGAGCCATTGTCGGTGATGATTTTGCTTGGCACACCATTCCGACATATGAGATTGTTCCTAATGAAGCGCACTACCACCTTCTTAGTAACATTAGCATATGAAGCAGCCTCCAGCCATTTGGTGAAGTAATCAATTTCTACCAAGATAAAACAGTGTCCATTCGAAGCTTTGAGTTTAATCATTCCAATTATGTCAATACCCCACATAGATAAAGGCCACGGGGAAGAAATAACGTTGATAAGTGTCTAAGGCACATGAATTTTGTCCCCATAAATCTGGAATTTATGGCACTTCTTTGCAAATTTGTAACAGTCAGATTCTATAGTAACCTTCCCTTAGCATCATCTTAGCCATCAAATGTCCATTGGCATGAGTTCTAAAGGAACCTTCATGAATCTCATGCATCAACATGTCTGCTTCGTGTCTATCCATGCATCTGAGCAAGACCATGTCATAATTTCTCTTGTATAGCACATTTTCGCTGAGGAAGAAACTACTAGCCAATCTTCTCAATGTCCTTCTATCTTTATTCGATGCACCAATAAGATATTTCAGTGTCTGGAGAAAATGCTTGATATCATGATACCAAGTTTTGTCATCTACTACTTCCTCTTTTGTAAACACATGAGCAGGCCCATCCAGTCGCCGAACTATAATCCAAGGTATATCATTCCAATTATTCACTTGATATATAGAAGCCAGAGTTGCCAAAGCATCCGCCATTTGATTTTAATCTCTGGGGATGTGATGGAATAAAACCTTATTAAATAAGGGTAACAATCTCCTAGCATAATCTTTGTAAGGGATCAAGCCAAAGTGACGAGTATTCCACTCTCCTTTAATCTGATTTACTACCAAAGTTGAATCACCATACACATCTAGAATTTTAATTCTGAGATCAATAGCTTCTTCGAGACCCATGATGCAAGCTTCATACTTTGCCATATTATTGGTGCAATCGAATGTCAACCTTGCAGTAAAAGGTATGTGTGATCCATGAAGAGTGACAATCACATCACTAATTCCTTTACCATAAGCATTCATAGCTCCATCAAATATCATGCTCCAATGAGACTTGAGATCAGGACCTTCCTCAGGTAATGGTTCATCACAATTTTTACTTTCAAAAACATCACATCCTCATCAGGGAAATCATACTTCATAGACTTATAATCATCAACTGCTTGGTGAGCAAGATAATCTGCCAACACACTGCTTTTAATAGCTTTTTGAGTGAGGTATTCAATGTCATACTCAGATAACAACATCTTCCAACGGGTAATTCTCCTAGTGAGAGCAGGCTTTTCAAAAAGGTACTTGGTTGGATCCATTTTGGAGATCAACCATGTTGTATGATTCAACATATACTACCATAAACGTTTTTCCTCCCAAGCCAGAACACAACATGTCTTTTCAAGCATAGAATACCGTGAGTCACAATCAGTAAACTTTTTACTAAGATAATAAACAGCATACTCTTTCTTCCCTATTTAATCTTGTTGTCCCAGAATACAGCCATAGAATTATCTAACACTGTCAGATACATAATCAATGGTCTTCCTTCAACAGGAGGGAGCAAGATAGGAGTTTCAAGTAGATATTCTTTAATACTTTCAAATTCGCTTTGGCAGTCACCTGTCCACACACAACCTTGATCTTTCTTTAATAATTTAAAGATCATTTCACATATTGCAGTCATGTGGAAAATGAATCTGGAGATGTAATTCAAACGCCCGAGGAAACATCTTACTTGCTTTTCAATTCTCGGTGCTAGAATTTCTTGAATTGCTTTGACTTTATCAGGGTCAACTTCAATCACTCTTTGGCTGACAATAAAACCCAACAACTTCCCTGATCGAACACCAGAGATACACTTATCTGGATTAAAGCGGAGACGATACTTCCTCAAACGTTGAAACAACTTCAACAAATCTTCTACATTCCCTTCTTCAGTATAGGAATTAGCAATCATATTATCAACATATACCTCAATTTCCTTGTGCATCAGATCATGGAATAGGGTTGTCATAGCCCTCTGGTACGTTGCACCAGCGTTCTTCAACCCGAAGGGCATCACTCTGTAACAGAATGTTCCCTAGGGTGTAACAAACGTTGTTTTTCCCATGTCCTCAGGAGCCATCCTTATTTGATTATGTCCGAAAAATCCATCCATGAACGAGAAAACATTGAATTTTGTTGTTCTATCCACTAACATATCAATGTGCGGAAATAGGAAATCATCTTTTGGACTAGCTTTATTTAGATCTCTGTAATCTATGCATATGCAAACTTTTCCGTCTTTCTTCGGTACTGGGACAATATTGGCAATCCACTAAGGATACATTGATGTCACAAGAAAACTAGCATTAATCTGCTTTAGAACCTCTTCATTGATCTTTACTACAATGTCAGGATGAGTTCTTCTGAACTTTTGCTTGATGGGCGGGCACTCTGGCTTCAAAGGTAAATGATGCTCCACAATATCGATATTTAGACCTATCATATCTTGGTAAGACCAAGAAAAGATGTCTAAATATTCCCTCAACAGTCCAGACAACCTTCTATTCACGTTAGGATGCAATAATGCTCCAATTTGGACCTCTTTTGGCTCTTCTTCTGAACCCAGATTGATTACTTCTAATGGCTCTTTATATGGCTGAGTGGAACTCTTCTCATGCTCAAGAAACCGTGAGACCTCTTCCGGAATCTCATCATACTCTTATTCTTTTTCCCCTAACACAGGATATTCAAAGTTGGGAGAGGGTGCAGAGTTATTGTATTCAATGGGTTTATTAAATAGTCTGCACATATGAATTATGATTGCTTTTAGAAACCGACATATATATCAAATGATTATGAAAATTTCTTTTCAAATATCATTCTATTCAACAAGAATTTTTATTATTACCATTTTCCATGAAAAAACATAAACATAAAAGACACAATTTTGAGAATCAAAGAGAACTTTTATTTATGATTTTAATGATCGAAGCAAACAAATAAGCCCATACAACATTAACTTTCATATTGGGAAGAGTGAAAGCTTTTTGCAAAGAAAAAAAAATTACTTTGAGACATGGATGCAAGAAGGAACATCATAAGTGATCCAGTTTAGGATTCTGACTCTAGGCATCAAATAACTCAGCATTTACTGATCTTCTTCACCCTTTTCAATAGCATTAACCCTAGAGACAATTGGATGGAGGTAGCCTCTACTGTGAAAAACATCGTGATAACTGCTCATAGTAGACTTCAGCTTCAAACTTTCATTCTTTCCATTCTTTTTAGAGAATCTTAAATCATCCTTGTTCTTGTTTACCGGAGGATCAACGACCTATCCATATACTTTGCTTGGCCCGTTGCACACAACATGTTGAGAATCCTTTAATGAAACCATAGAGTTCTCATTCCCTCTTACATTGTCAACAAATAGAGCTTGGAAATGTGTCCCCACAACAACCTCATATGCTTCAACAACACTGAAAGATGATAGGTGAGATATCAGAAATGCTTTCTCCCTGTTTATAATAACCACTTTTCCTTCACGTATGAACTTAGGATTTTGGTGCATAGTGGAAGTGACAGCCCCTGCTTCGTGTATCCATGGTCTTCCCAGTAGAAAACTATATGCAGGCACAATATCCATGACTTGGAATGTGATCTGGAACAGATGCAGGCCTATGTGAATAGGAAGATCGACCTCCCCAATAATCGACTTCCTTGACCCATCGAAAGCTTTAACAATAATACCACTTGGGCGCATAGGAGCCCCTTGATATTTCAACTTCATCAGCGTACTTCTCGGTATCATATTCAATGCGGATCCATTATCAATCAGTACATTGGATAATGAATCATTCTTGCAGATCATAGAGATGTGGAGGGCCAAATTATGATTCCTTCCTTCATCGGGTAGTTCATCATCGTAGAAACTCAGGTTATTACATGATGTGATGTTCCCTACCACACTGCTGAATTGGTCTACTAGCATATCACTTTCCACGAAAGCTTGGTCCAATACCCTCATCAAAGATTCTCCGTGAGCAGCAGAGTTCAACAATAAAGCCAAGATAGATATTCTTGAAGGAGTCTGCAGTAACTGATCCATAATTCGGTAGTCACTCATCTTGATTATCTTTAAAATATCATCCACCTCTTTTTCTAGAATAGCACCACTGGATTCACCTGTAGCCTTCTTTTCTTTAACATTTTCCACAACCTTCTTTCCAGTACTAACATCCCCACGAACAAATGGTGCAAAAACACGGCCATTGCGGGTCATTTTACCAATCTCAGAAATATTCTCAACATTAGACATTAGTTAGATGGGAACTTCCACACCATCCTATAAAATTGTAGCATTATACTTGTACGGCACAACTTTGTTGGATTTGTAAGGAACGGGCCCTGGTTAGCAAATCACCACAGCGGAAACAACTGGCTTACTACAGTATTTAATATCAACAGGGGAAGAATCATTGAAACACATCACAATCACATTCACACCTTCTTCAGTCATCAAAGAATCATCACCAGAGAAAAAATCCTCATCTGAGGAAACGAATTCATCTGTGGAAGCATACTCATCATCATTTGATTCTTCCTCAACCTCAATCTCGTTAACCTTATAGTAAGTATCTCTTTACCCTGAAACCTTGATGGTTCCATTATCCAACTGAAACAACCTGCCAAACCTTTATCAGATATAAAATCAATGAAGTTGGTGCCATGGTGTTAGAACATAGTTTGATTCTACAACCCTTAGTTAGAGTTTTGATGATAACAAATACAAAGAACAAATAATCAATTACAAAGAACAAATATGCACCCTAAAATTATGTTTTTATGTATACAGAAGTTCTGACCATATCAGCATCAGAAGTTAAAGCTTAAGAGCTACACGCTGAAGAAATCAGAACATGCGCTGAAGATTGATGACCAGAACCTGCGCTAAAGCAAAGCAAACTCTGATTCTGAACAAGAACATGTTAATCCAAGTCATCAATATTTTGAAGCGTCATCAGCAGGCAAGGATGTAAGATTCTGAAGCGTTACTGATCATTCAAGACAGCATCAATTCCAACGGCTTCTTGCAAACATGATCTTCTCCAAATGGAAAGTTGGTTAATGTCATTAAACATGCTTGATGATCAACATTATTCCACTTCCTATATAAAAAAAGTCAGCATTCAAAATCATAGACGATTTGCTACATTACCTCTCATGCATATTCAAATCTTCAAGGAATATTCTTTACATTTCCAACATATAATCTTGTGTAAATTATCATATTTGTGATAAACAATTTTTGTAAGAAAAACAACAACACACATCTTGTATAATTGTCCTGAAACTCTGTTCCTTGAGATTAACCGGATTGTGGTTGTACTCAAGAAGACTTTAACAGTTGTTAAAGTAGTGATTGTAATCCCTTTGAGATTAGTGAATTAAGACCTCGTTGGAGAAAGGAGAAATTACCTTGACGGGTGGACTGGAATAGTTTGAGATCAAACGAACCAGGATAAAAATACTGTGTCATTGTGCTTTTGATTTCAAGTTTTAAATTCAACCCCCCCCCCCCTTCTTGTGTTTTTCACATCTTCAATTGGCATCAGAGCGCCTGGTTCTGAGCTTAAACACTTAACCGTGTCAGTACAAGATCCAAGCTTCAGAAAAACACTTTGGTGGGACCAAGCCAAAACATCAGCAATGACAACCATGAAGACAAGGACAGATTCAGTGGCAAACCTCCAATCTTTGATGGAGAAAACATTGACTACTGGAAAGACAGAATTGAGAGTTTCTTTCTGGCCCATGATGCTGATCTGTGGGACATGGTGACTGATGGATACATGCACCCAGTGGATGGACGTGGTCAGAGGATACACAAAAAAATGTTGTCTAATCAGCAAAAGCGTGAATTCATAAACCACCACAAGGCCAGAACAATACTTCTCAGCGCCATCTCATACTTAGAATATGAGAAAATATCAAACAGAGAGATTGCCAAGAACATGTTTGACTCTCTGAGAATGATGCATGAAGGCAACATTCAAGTCAAAGAAACAAAGTCCCTTGCACTCATTCAGAAGTATGAGGCATTCAAGATGGAAGATAGTGAATTAATAGAAACTATGTTTTCAAAATTCAAAATCCTTGTTGTTGGACTGAAGGTTCTTAACAAAGGGTATTCTAGTGCTGATCACGTTAAGAAGATCATCAGAAGCTTGCCCAGGCAATGGAGGCCAATGGTCACAACATTTAAGCTAGCCAAAGATCTCAACAAAATATCTCTGGAGGAACTTGTCATCTCCCTCAGAAGTCACGAGATATAGCTAGAAGATGATGAGCCTCAAAAGCAAGGTAAGCCACTAGCTTTAAAATCTAACAGAAAATCTGACTCTAAGGTTTTGTAGGCTGTGGAAGAAACTTCTGAATGATCCTCATCAGAAGAAGATGAACTGTCTCTCCTCTCTAGAAGGGTGAACCAACTGTGGAAGTAGAGACAAAGGAAGTTCAGAAATCCCATAAGATCATAGAATCAGAATGAATCCTCCTCTAGATACAGAAATCATGAGTCTTCCTCTGGACACAGAACATCTGAAGGTTCTTCATGATACAGAAATCCAAACAATAAGGACATCATCTTCTATGAGTGTAACGAGCAAGGGCACTACAAAAGTGACTGCCCAAAGCTTCAGAAGGAGAAGCCAAAAAAGAAGTTCTTTAAGGAAAAGAAGAAAAGCCTCATGGCTACATGGGATGATTCTGACACCTCTGAAGCTGACTCAGAATCAGATGATGAAAGAGCAAACATAGCTCTCATGGCAAACGTATCAGAAGACAGTGAAGCTTCTGAATCAGACTCAGAATCAGACACTGAAGAGGTATTTCCTGATTTTACCATAAAATTTACTAAGGTTGAACTTGCAGAAAGTATAAATGAAATTCTGGAAAGGTATCAGCAAATCAGAGTCAAATTCAGGAACCTGAAAATGAATCTTGCCTCTGACTCTAAAAAGTCTGAGAGTATCAGATTAGAGAATTCTGAGTTAAAAGAAAAAATTTCAAAATTAGAAAATGATTTGCAAAACTCTCAGAAGGAAACAATCTTTGAGACTCCTAGTAATGCTGATGAGATCATCAAAGAGTATGATCACAGCTTTCAGAAGTTTCTAGCTAAAAACATAGACAGAAGCAAGATGGCTTCAATGATCTATAGAGTTAGCAGAAATGGCAGAAAAGGGATAGGATATCAAGGTAAGGTATCTACACCAAAAAATTCCATGGACTTAGTTAAAATACACAAGTAGTGATTATTCTGTCAAACAAAAATTCAATCAGAATTTTGGTAAAACTAACAAATCGGGACCCAAGAAAATGTGGGTACCTAAGGATAAAATTATACATGTAGCAGATATCTTTAGCAGCAAGGCTAAGACACCAGTCATGGTACCTGGACTCTGGCTGCTTGCGACACATGACTGGAAGAAGGCATATGTTCCAAAGGCTGGAACTTAAGCCTGGAGGCTACGTGGACTTTGGAGGCAATCAGAGAGGAAAAATCATTGGCTTTGGAACAATAGGTAATGGAAATCTTCCCTCTATAAATAATGTATTATTAGTTGATGGATTAATGCATAACCTGTTATCCATAAGTCAATTAAGTGATAATGGTTATGATATAATCTTTAATCAAAATTCATGCAAAGGTGTTAGTCAGAAAGATGGGACTATCCTATTTAATGGAAAGAGGAAAAACAACATTTATAAAATAAAACTTTCTGAACTAAAGAGTCAAAATGTAAAATGCCTACCTTCTGTTAACAACGAGCAATGGGCCTGGCACAGAAGATTGGGGCATGTTAGTATGATAAGAATATCTCATATTAATAAACTCAATCTGGTCAGAGGACTTCCTAATTTGAAGTTCAGCTCAGATGCTATGTATGAAGCATGTTAAAAAGGAAAATTTGCAAAACCTGATTTCAAATCCAAAAATGTTGTTTCCACCTCTAAGCCATTAGAACTTATGCACATTGATATATTTGGACCAGTAAAAACTGCGTCAGTCAGCGGTAAGAAGTATTAGTAATCATAGATGACTATAGCAGATGTACATGGGTAAAGTTCTTAAGACACAAGGACGAGTCACACTCTGTGTTTGTTACCTTCTGCAACCAAGTTCAGAATGAAAAGGATCTTAGAATTGTCAAAGTCAGAAGTGATCATGGTGGAGAATTTGAAAATAAAAATTTTGAATTATTTTTCAATAAAAAAGGCATCTTGCACGACTTCTCTTGTCCTAGAACTCCCCAGCAAAATGGAGTTGTAGAATGAAAGAACAGAACATTGCAAGAAATGGCCAGAACCATGATCAACGAGACAAACGTTGCTAAGATCTTCTGAGCAGAGGAAATTAGCACAGCATGTTACATTCAGAATAGAATCTCAATAAGACTTATTCTGGAAAAGACTCCATATGAATTGTAGAAGAACAGAAAGCCAAACATTTCTTATTTTCACCCATTTGGATGAACATGCTTTATTCTGAATACAAAAAATCATCTGAACAAGTTTGACTCTAAAGCACAAAAGTATATTATGTTAGGATACTTTGAACGCTCAATAGGGTATAGAGTATACAATACAGAAACACAGATTGTTGAAGAGTCAATCTGTGTTAGGTTTGATGATAAGCTTGACTCTGAAAAGTTAAAGCAGAATGAAATCCTTGCAGGTATGGAAGTAGAACTCATAGGTACTGAAGATAACTCATCAGAAGTTCTCAACAGAGACGCTCCCTCAACATCAAAAAGAGTTATTGCAAGCAATCCAGCACATTCTGTTGATCAACTTCAGAAAAGGCTATCCAGAAGCAGCATTGATCATCCAAAAGATACAATACTGGGAAAGAAAGATGATCCAATCAGAACCAGATCAGCATTCAGAAACTTTTCAGAATCTCTCATGGGATTGGTCTCTCTGATTGAACCAACAACTATTGATGAAGCACTTCTGGACAATGAATGGATTCTGGCAATGCAGGAGGAACTGAATCAATTCACCAAAAATGACGTATGGGATCTGGTTCCCAAACCAAAAGGATTCAATGTCATTGGAACAAAGTGGGTGTTTAAAAACAAACTGAACGAGCAAGGAGAAGTCATCAGAAACAAAGCATGACTGGTAGCATAAGGTTATATTCAGCAAGAAGGGATAGACTATACAGAAACTTTGCTCCAGTCACCAGGTTAGAATCTATCATACTTTTAATATCATTTTATGTAAACAATGGCATCACTCTGTATCAGATGGACGTCAAAAGTGCATTCTTAAATGGCCATATAGATGAATAGGTATATGTGCACCAACCCCCTGGTTTTGAGAATTCCAAAAATCCAGAAAATGTTTTCAAACTAAAGAAGTCACTCTATGGTCTGAACCAAGCTCCCAGAGCTTGGTATGAAAGACTAAGTAACTTCCTGTTAGAAAAGGAATTCACCAGAGGGAAAGTGGACACAACCTTATTTTGTAATACAATTAAGAATGACATGTTAGTATGTCAGATTTATGTTGATGACATCATATTTGGATCTACTAAACCCTCCATGGGAAGAGAGTTTTCTAAATGTATGCAGGCAAAGTTTGAGATGAGCCTAATGGGGGAACTCAAATTCTTTCTGGGCATTCAGATAAACCAAACTCCAGAAGGAACTTACATTCATCAGAGCAAATATGTCAGAGAACTTCTGAAGAAATTTGATCTCTCAGAATGTAAGCCCTCAAAGATTCTAATGCACCCCACGTGCATTCTAGAAAAGGAAGAGGTAAGTAAAAAGGTAGAACAGAAGGTCTACAGAGGTATGATTTGTTCTCTTCTCTATCTGACAGATTCAAGGCCTGACATTTTATTTAGTGTTTGCTTATGTGCTAAATTCCAATCAGATCCTAGAGAATCTCACTTAGCAGCAATTAAGCGAATTTTCAAGTATCTGAAAGATACTACTAATCTGGGTTTGTTCTATAGAAAATCAAATGATTACAGATTAGTAGGTTATTATGATGCTGACTTCGCTGGAGACAGAGTAGAGCGTAAAAGCACTTCTGGAAGCTGCCAGTTTCTGGGAGAAAATCTGATCTCATGGACCAGCAAGAGACAGTCCACAATTGCACTATCAACAACAGAAGTTGAATATATAGCAGCTGCTGGATGTAGCACGCAAATGCTCTGAATGAAAAGTCAACTTGAAGACTTCAACATATTTGAGAGTAACATTCCTATCCTATGTGACAATACTTCTGCTATTTGTCTCAGTAAGAATCCAATTTTGCATTCTAGGGCTAAGCATATAGAATTAAAACATCATTTTATTAGGGACTATATTCAGAAAGGGATTCTCAGCTTAAAATTTATTGACACAGACCATCAATGGGCTGATGTCTTTACAAAACCTCTTTCTGAAGATAGTATTAACTTCATTCTGAAACATCTCAGCATGAAGCTATGCCCAAAATAAAATATTTTATTTGTATATCTTAACCTTCAGAACTTTGTTATTTTCTGTGAAATACTGATCAACCTATCTTCAGAGTTTAGAAGTACAGATTGCATCAGAATTTATCCAAGAAGATCTGAACGTTTCATTTCAAGGATAGAAGTGTGCTATTCACATAATCAAACAGTTGTCATCCATTCATCAGATACTTTCTGAGGCCGAACACGCATTCACTTTTCTGAAAGGTCAAAAGCGTCGATTGGGTGCATTGAGACACATGTCATGGGTAACCGTTCCAGTATCTTTCTGAATCCCCAAATTTCAGATGTCATTAATGCTTATAATCATGACTAATTATTTATCTCTCTTACTGTTTACACTTTCAAGAAAAACTATTTAAACTCAAATTTAACTTTTTACATTCACTTCTTTTTACTCTCTCAATATTTTCTCTCGTTGCAAGTTCTTATTTTGAAAAAACCCTTTCATCTTCCTCAAATATTGTGTGAACAATGGCTTCTTCAAGCGTCCAAGACATCGGTACTCAGGAATCTACTTCAATGGAACAGTATGAAGAACCTTACAGAACGCTCCTCACACCGATTGATAATTTGGAAGTTCTCTCAGAACTGATTATTGACTTTGAAAGCTTGTAAGAAAATGGCTTCAATCTATATGAAGACGTCACTACTCAAGGTTGGAACAGGTACTTTGACCGTCTACTGGGGCCAACTTTTCCAATTCTTGTCAAAGAATTCTGGATACATGCTTCTTCTTCAAATCATCAGGTTACCTCTTATGTCATGGGGAAGAAAATTGTTATTACAGAAGACCTAATTCCAAAGCTTATTGGATACAATGGTGGAGGTGTCAGATGTATTGACATGGCTGAGAGATGCTCTGAAATAAGTTCTATTGCTAGGGAAATTTTTACTCGTGGACTACCCTCCAGCAAAATCAGAGATCTGAAGGATCACAAAAGAATTTGGGCAAGAATTATTTTGGGTGTATCAACCACAGGAAGCCAACCAACTCTCCTGATTATATCAACATTGATCAGCAGTTTCTGATATATTTCATTTCTAAGAGGACAAAGGTAAACCTTCCACACTTGTTGTTTAATCATCTCAGAACTAGTGTGAAGGAAATAAGAGAAGATGAACGGACCAAGAGGGACTAGATACCCTTAGGCAGGCTCATATCAGATATTCTGACAAAGAATAGGCTGATAAAACATTTGACTAAGGCCAAGGAAATCAGCACATTGGAAGCAACCGCTGGGAAGCCCCTGAACGCTAAAAATCTGAAGAAGATGAAAATCATTGAGAATATCAAGAAGGAACCTACTGTTACCTCTGGATGATTTTCCTCTATTTTCTGAGATTGACTCCAAACCATAAATAATAGTCAAATATATGGACGCTTGTAAGGCAGATGGTACTGCACCAGAAATCAACATCCAGGATTTGCATAAGGCTGCTCCTGAAGTTGATTTGAAGAAGACCAAGAAAAGGAAAGCTGAAGCAGAAGGACCATCTCAGAGGACTCCAAAAGCTTCCAAAAATAAAGGTAATCCCTCCTCTATTACTGTTATAGAATTAATAAATGTATCAACATCTGAAGCCATGCCTACTCAACCAGAACATCCAACTCCCCAAACATTTGAAGACTTTGACATAGGGTTTGACCCATCAGAAACTCTAGGTCTGAATAAAACTCACTCCATATCTCAAAATCCAAATCTTGAACAAAACCAACCAGAACTTGCCAAAGTTCTGTCTGATATTGATTTATTTGACCAAGACTTTTCCGCTCCCATACCACAAAATCAAAATTCTCAACTCCCAGAAAATCCAAACTCTGATACCACACCAGCAATTCCGCAACCACTTTCTCTACAAATAGAAATTCCACAACAAGAAATTCATCATCCGCAATCACCTCAACCAGAAACCCATAAACCAGAAATTTCTCAACCAGAAATTTCACAACCACAATAACCTCATCAAGAAATTCCTCAACCAGAAATACCACAACCAGAAGATCTAAACTCCAACTCTCCACAACCAAAAGCTCAACCTTCTGAAAATCAATCTTCTGATATCCATGAACCAGAACCTCACCATGTTTCAATAAACCAATCTAAAGAACCTCATTCAGATTCTGATACAATTCCAATACCTGGAATCACAAAACCACTTGCGGTTCGCATGCCTCTCACCATCCACGACATTCCAGAAATCCCTTCATCTCTGGAATCCACTCCTCCAAACACCCCCACTAGACCAATCATCATACCTGACTCTCCCACTCCTTCACCTACTAGTTGTCCAACTGCAAATTTGAGACTTGTCATTGATCCAATATTGCTGGAAAGAGTAACCTCCACATCTCTCAAAACTACCATTCCCAAACCCAAACCAACTGAAACCACATCAGACCCATCAGATGTTGGTACAAATTTGTTGATTTTTTAAACAAGAATGCAAGAATGGATACATTCTTTGAAGCATGCTAGTCAAGAGATGACTAATCCTGCTGCTTTTGATTATATGTGTAAAAGATTCAGAAAACTGGTTTAGTTCTGAAACGATGAAGCTGAAGGAACAGAGTTATGAACAGATTCAGTAGAACTTTAGTGATAAGCTGAAGGCTCTTCAAGACCAATTTTTGACCCCACTGTTCAAGAAAGACATCCTCTCTCTGGATAATGCTCCCTGGATAGAGCATCATCCCTCAGATGAAGTTCAACCAGAATCAGAAATTCTCTCCCTGACTGCTGCTCTAGAAGACATGGTTACAGCAGAAGCAATGGTTCACTCTGAAAAAGCTGCAGAATGCTCTGAGCAACGTCCAACTCCTGAAGAAACTCCAGCAACATCCTTAGTTATGAAAACTCTGGAAGAGTTGAAGAAATAAAATGCTCTTATTCATGCAAGTTTGGATCAACAGGAGGACACGAACAAGGAGATTAAAAGCATTATGGGTAAACAGGAAGACACCACAAAGGAAATCAGAGGCATATTGGGCAAGCAAGAAGAGTCTAATACTCAGATCAAGAGCTTGATGGAAGCGTTGTTCACACGTCTTCCCCTTCCTTCTTAGATTTCTGTTTTAAATTTGTTTATCTGTAACGCTTAATTTTTACCTCTTCCATTCTGGAACTTATCATTGCATCATGTTTTTAATATAATTCTTATCTTTTGGCTCTGATTATATTGCCTTTTTGATAACTGACAAAAAGGGGGTAGAAAGTAAGATATTTTCAATAATGGTTTACTGAGACAAAAGTCTCAAACATTATGAATTTCTTAACCTCTACTTTCTGAGAAGTTTGAATAGGTACAAATTCTGACGAAAGATGCAGCTAAACTCTGATGCTCAAAGAACTTAAGGGAAGTAATCAACTCAGGGGGAGTTTCTCTTAACCTTTTGTTCTTTATTTTAATTGAAAAATCTAGTTTTTGTCATCATCAAAAAGGGGGAGATTGTTAGAACATAGTTTGATTCTACAACCCTTAGTTAGAGTTTTGATGATAACAAATACAAAGAACAAATAATCAATTACAAAGAACAAATATGCACCCTAAAATTATGTTTTTATATATACAGAAGTTCTGACCATATCAGCATCAGAAGTTAAAGCTTAAGAGCTACACGCTGAAGCAATCAGAATATGCGCTGAAGATTGATGACCAGAACCTGCACTAAAGCAAAGCAAACTCTAATTCTCAACAAGAACATGTTAATCCAAGTCATCAATATTCAGAAGCGTCATTAGAATGCAAGGATGTAAGATTCTAAAGCGTTACTGATCATTCAAGACAGCATCAATTCCAACGGCTTCTTGCAGACAGGATCTTCTCCAAATGGAAAGTTGGTTAATGTCATTAAACATGCTTGATGATCAACGTTATTCCACTGCTATATAAACAAAGTCAGCATTCAAAATCGTAGACGATTTTCTATGTTACCTCTCATGCATATTCAAATCTGCAAGCAATATTCTTTACATTTCCAAGCTATAATCTTGTGTAAATTATCACAGTTGTGATAAACAGTTTTTGTTAGAAAAACAACAACACACATCTTGTATAATTTTCTTGAAACTATGTTCCTTGAGATTAACTGGATTGTGGTTGTACTCAAGAAGACTTTAACAATTGTTAAAGTAGTGATTGTAATCCCTTTGAGATTAGTGAATTAAGACCTCCTTGGAGAGAGGTGAAATCACCTTGACGGGTGGACTGGAGTAGTTTGAGATCAAACGAACCAGGATAAAAATACTGTGTCATTGTGCTTTTGATTTCATGTTTTTAATTAAACCCCCCCCCCCCCCCCCCCCCTTCTTGTGTTTTTCACATCTTCACATGGGTCGCTGTGAAAGGACGGCATATCGTTGTCTTTGAGTGTCATCTCAGAAGGAAACATGCATGTCATCGAAATTCTCCATCCTGAAAAATGTAGTTTAGCAAAGACGGGTAGTAGGTGATGCCTGAAATCATAAATTTTGCAACTATTAGTATAAAGATAAAAATAAAATTTGATAAAGTAAAAAGTAAATAAATGCAAAAAATAAAAATAAACCCATGGGTTGCCTCTCATGCAGCGCTTGTTTAACGTCGTTAGCTTGACGAGTAAACTTCATATATCAGAAACTGGCACTGATGGATCAATCAGAGTGTGGCTGGAGTAGTTGGTGGGAATGTCACCTCCTTCGTAGTTCTTCAATCTCTACCCATTGACTGAATGGGCTACAAGAACTGTTCTTGATCTTGACTGCTCCAGATCTTAGGATTCTAGAGACCTTAAAAGGACCAGTCCATCTTGAACGTAGCTTACCAGGAAAAAGTCGCAACCTGGAATTGAAAAGGAGAACAAGGTCGCCTATATTGAAATCTTTCTTTACAATTTTTATGTTATGCCAAGCTTTGGTTCTTTCTTTATATATTATAGCATTCTCATAGGCGGAACTGGCGGAATTCCTCCAATTTATGAATGTCAAGGATGCACTTTTCACCAACAGTCAAATATTCCAAACTCGGGGTCTTAATGGCCCAATAGGCTTTATGCTCTAACTCGAAGGATAAATGACAAGATTTTCTATAGACTAATTGGTAAGGGGTTGTTCCAATAGGGGTTTTAAAAGCTGTTATGTAGGCCCATAGTGCTTCATGTAGCTTATGAGACCAATCTTTTCTGGAAATTGAAACAGTTTTTTCTATGATTTGTTTAATCTCCCTGTTAGACACTTCTACTTGGCCGTTAGTCTGTGGATGATAAGGTGTTTATACTTTGTGCTTTACTTCATACTTACTCAAGAGCTTATCAAAGATTCTGGATATGAAATGTGATCCTCCATCACTTATAACGAGACGGGGTGTTCCAAACCACAGAAAAATGATATTCTTAAATAACTTGACAACCACTCTTGTGTAGTTTGTGGGTGATGCAATAGCCTCAATCCATTTAGACATGTAGTCCACAGCTACCAAAATTTACCTATTTCCCATTGAAGGTGGAAATGGTCCCATAAAGTCTATACCCTAAATATAAAATAGTTTAACTTCCTAGATTTTCCTCATCGGCATATCGTCACGTCTTGATATGTTCCCGATGCATTGGCATCGGTTGCACTTGACAATGTAGGCATGAACATCGCGTCATAAAGTTGGCCAATAGAGGCCTGCTTGAAGAATCTAGGCTTGCGTTTTAGATATACCTACATGTCCACCATAAGGTGCAGAATGACAGTGTCTGATGATGTCTTCTATTTCCTCTTCTGGGATGCACCGCCTGAAAATATTATCTATTCCTCTTTGAATAGGAGTGGTCCATCCCAGTAGAAATGTTTAACATCTTTGAAGAACTGCTTTTTCTGCTGGTAATTTAGATCAGGGGGTATGATATCTGCAGCTAGGTAGTTTACAAAATCAGCGTACCAAGGTACGCTCTTCATTACTGAAATTTTTTAAAAATCTTTATCTCTGTAAGGCTCGTAATCATCAGTCTTGGCTATAAGTCTGTCATAGGTGAAATCATCATTTATAGGAAATAAGTCAGGTTTTAAGTGTTCTAATCTAGAGAGGTGGTCAGCGATAACATTCTCTGTGCCTTTCTTATCCTTAATGTCTAGATCAAACTCTTGGAGTAACAGGATCCATCTAAGTAACCTAGGTTTAGCGTCCTATTTATTTAATAGATAACGTATGGCAGCATGTTCAGTGTAAACAATGGTCTTCGCTCCAACTAGGTAGGACCTAAACTTATCTATCGCAAAAATTACTGCCAGTAATTCTTTCTCTATAGTTGCATAGTTGAGCTGGACGTTATCTAGGGTTCTAATAGCATGATATATAACATGTAATTTCTTGTCTTTTCGTTGTCCTAGAAAACCACCAACTGCATAACCGCTGGCGTCGCACATGATTTCAAAAGGCCGTGTCCAATCTGGGGGTTGCATGATCAGAGCTGAAAGTTGTGCTTGTTTCAAAAATTAAAATCTTCGAGACATTTCTATTTAAAAACAAATTCAATGTCCTTCATTAGAAGATTAGTCAAAGGTTTTGTTATTTTAGAGAAGTCTTTTATAAAACGCCGATAAAAACCAGCATGTCCAAGAAAACTTCTAATCTCCCTAATGGTTTTAGGTGGGCTGAGGTTTTCTATAACTTCAATGTTGGCTCTATCGACCTCAATTCCTCTTTCGGAGACAATGTGTCCTAATACTAAACCTTCATTAACCATAAAATGGCATTTTTCCCAGTTTAGCACTAGGTTCACCTCTACGCATCTTTCAAGGATTTTTTCGAGGTTGGAGAGACAATCTTTAAAATTGAATCCACACACCGAGAAATCGTCCATGAAAACTTCCATTATTCCATCTAGATAATCTGTAAATATAGACATCATACAACGTTTAAAATTGGCAGGGGCATTACATAGTCTGAAGGGCATTCGTCTATAGGCGAACGTTCCATAAGGCCAGGTGAAGGTTGTTTTCTCTTGATCCTCAGGGTGAATAGGTATTTGGAAAAATCCTGAGTATCCATCTAGATAGCAAAAGTGCGAGTGTCTGGCTAGATGTTTGAGCATTTGATCTATAAATGGAAGAGGGAAATGATCCTTCCTGGTTGCTTTGTTTAATTTTCTATAATCTATACACATACGCCAGCCTCCTTCTGTTCATTTAGAAATATGCTCACCTTTCTCATTTTCTATGATTGTGATGCCTCCTTTCTTTGGCACCACATGCACGGGGCTCACCCAATTACTATCTGATATTTGGTAAATTATACCAGCCTCCAGTAACTTAAGAACTTCTCTTTTAACAACATCTCTCATTATAGGGTTTATTCTTCTTTGATGTTCTCTTGAGGGTTTTTAGTTTTCCTCTAACTAGATCTGGTGCATGCACACTGATGGACTTAATCCTTTTAAATTGGAGATGTTATACCCTAAAGCTGAGAGATATTTACGTAAGATTTCTAAGAGTTGAGTTGTCTCGTCTTGAGTTAAAATAACGTTAACTATAATAGGATGATTCATCTCTTTATCTAAGAATGTGTATCTCAGGTTCTTGGGAAGTTCCTTCAGTTCTAAAGACGGTTTCATAGGGCAAGGCATGGGATCGGGAGTAAGCGATAAACATTCATAGAGGTCGTCATCAATTTAAGGTTCTAAACTTTTAAATCCATCGTCCTCCATAATGGGGTCCAAGGTAACTTGATATTTTTGTTAGATTCCTCTCGCTTAAGTTCTAATATGCACTCGTCAATGACGTCGATGGCATAACAGGACTCTCCTATGACTGGAGCCATTAAGAACTTTGAAAGAATAAATTCTATCTTTTCATCACCCACCTAAAATGTTAATTTTCCTTTCTTAACGTCAATTATGGATCCGGCTGTTGATAGGAATGGTCTACCTAAGAGGATTGGGATTTCTTCGTCTTCTTTAATATCCATAACCATGAAATCATTTAGGATATATTGCTGACCGATCTTAACTGGTATGTCTTCAAGTATGCCTATAGGATAATTAACTGGTCTATCAGTCAGCTGGAGAGACATTTTAGTCGGCTGCAATTCTCCTAAGTTTAACCATCTACAAACTGCTAAAGGCATAAGGCTGACACTAGCTCCTAGATCTAAGAAGGCTTTGTCAATAGTATGATTTCCTAAGATACAAGGAATGGAAAAACTTGTTGGATCCTTTTCTTTCTTGGCAAGTTTATTTTCTGAAATAAAATTACATTCGATAGGTTTGGGATTATCAAGTCTACGCTTGTTGGTCAGGATGTATTTTAGGAATTTAGCATAAGATGATATCTGAGTGATGGCTTCGGTGAAAGGAATCTCTACATGGAATTTTTCTATAACTTTAACGAATCTCTGGTATTGATTGTCAAGTTTGGTTTGTTTAAGTCTTTGCGGAAATGGGACTGAGGGTCTGTACGGGGGTGGTGGTGTATTAGTTTTATCTTTTAATTCTGGTTATTTTTTCTTTTCGGGTTCCTATGGTTCCTCCACTTGGACTGTAGGCAAAAAAAATTTTCTTAGGTTATGAGGGTGTACTCATGGCTGGATTCCTGGGTCCATCGTAAGTAGTCCCACTTTGTAAGGAAATGACATTAGCTTTCCCTTTAGGATTTGCTTGAGGTTGTCCAGGGAATTGGCCTCTAGGTGTAGTTTGTGGGGCTTGTGTTTGGGCTATCTGCGAGATCTGGGTTTCAAGCATCTTGTTATGCATAATTATCTGATCAACCTTAGTTCCTAATTGCATGATTAGTTTGTTTACGTGAATATTCTGATTGAGGAACTCTTTGTTTTGCTGGGTTTGAGCTGAAATGAAATTCTCCATGATTTTCTCAAGGTTTGGTTTGGGTACCACAACTTGCATAGGTTGATTTTGTCTTTGGGCTTGGAAACTTGTAGGTCTCGGAGGTGCATAGTTTTGTATTGGGCTATTGTTTTTATAAGAAAAGTTTGGGTGATTCCTCCATTCGGGGTTGTAAGTGTTTGAAAATGGGTTTCCTTGGGTGTAGTTTACTCGGTCTGATCAAGGCTCATTCAACAAGTTACATTCCGCAGGTTGATGTCCTTGGGTCCCACATATTTCACATTCTGAAGCTAGTGCGGCCAGAGTATTACAGTTTTGAGACATGTTTTAAACTTTTAAGGCAAGAGAGTCCATTTTAACTTGCATCATGTCTAGAGAACTTATCTCATGTTTTCCTCCTTGGGTCTCCTTTTTCTCTACCGTAGCTCGTTCTGTTCCCCATTGGTAATGGTTTTGGGCCATGTCATCAATGAGAGCGCAGGCTTCTAGGTAAGGTTTATTCATCCATGCTCCACTAGCGGCAACATTGATGGACATCTTTGTGTTGTAATGGAGTCCATTATAGAAGGTGTGGATGATTAGCCATTGTTCTAAGCCATGGTATGGACAGGCTCTTAACAGGTCCTTATATCTCTCTCATGCTTCAAAAAGTGATTCTCCCAGGTTTTGGTTAAATCTAGTGATATGGTTTCTAAGGATAGCAATTTTGTTGGGCGAGAAATACCTTACGAGAAATACTTTCCTCAGGTGTTACCAGGTTGTTATTGAATTTGGCGGAAGGGAGTCTAACCAATCTCGTGCGTTATCTTTGAGGGAAAAAGGGAATAATCTTAGTCGTATTGCCTCAGGCGAAGCACCATTTCATTTTAAAGTGTCTGCTAATTGTATAAAAGTTTTTAAGTTTTGATTCGGGTTCTCAGTAGCAAGACCACCGAATTGGTTTTGTTGCACCAATTGTAGCAATGAGGGTTTTAGTTCGAAATTATTTGTGGTTATAGCTGGGTTTACAATACTTGAACTAGGTTCCTCATCTGACGATTGGGCAAATTCCTTAAGGGGTCTTTGGTTACGATTCTCGGCCATAGTTTTTCTAATTCTACAGAGAAAATGGATGTAACATTCAGGTTCCGCTAAAGGATTGAATAAGGTTCCGGTGCTGCAACATATTCACATTAATCGGTCTGTAAAACTTAGTCTAGATGGTGCGACTATAGGGTGCAAAATTTGACGAAATTGTTCCCCGGCAATGGCGCCAAAAACTTGTTGCGGTGTATTCACAAGTGTACGAATATTGTCAGAGTAAAATAAAAGATTATCGATCTATAGAGAATAATCGTCAATCTATCGTTTCCTATTGTTATGGTGTTTAGCTAAGTCAATACTAAACAGGGAATTAAGCATGCAAGAAAGTAAAGTGCGGTGAAATAAACTTCAGAAATAAAAGCGGGGTCGAATGTAATTCACATAGTCAAATGATATTAGGAATGCTTCGAAATAGAACTACTTATAGGCCAATATTTTCTACTAAATAAAAGAACTAATTTAACAGGAATTATCGCTTTCGTGTAATCAGAACCGAGTTTACTCTCTAATCAGACCTTCTTATTGTCACTTATAAAAATCCATGCATTGTGTTAAAGTAATAAACCTATTTTAAGAAATAAAGTACTTGACCAAGTTGAAAGCAATTTTGATCTGGAATTTCTAATAAAAAGGTAACCAAACTTTAACCCTATAAACGCGTCCTAAAATAATTTTAAAATAGATTTCTTTGATAATAAAAATCCCTAACTAACTTGACAAAGTGCTTTCGCTTCCTTTGACCAGTTATAACTAATCGAGTTTAACAAAAGGTTGGACGGCTTTCGATCTTATTTGTAAGTGTTTGCTTGTTGGCATTAATTTTTGGTAAAACCAGACTTGCGAATGTCATGACTGATGTCATAACATTCTGGGATAAAGACAAATTATGCAGAAGGAATGTTCTACAGGATCAACTCAGTATGAGTGAATATCATGATGATTTAGTTATGATCATATGTACTGAATTCTACCAAAATTAGTGAGCAGGATACATGATGTCATAACCAATGTTAAGACATCCTGTACTGATCAAGTTGTTGTGTAGATTTATTGTTCCTGAGAATTTTCATGAATCTGGTGTGAAGATCAGATGCTCACGTGGATATTAGGTTAACGTTGCTTAACCCTAATTTGTTATGATGAAAGTCCAAGACCAAGTCTTTAGGTTAACTTTGGTTAACCCTAGCTATTTTTATGGATGCCCAAAATGAAGAATAGACTGCATATATATTTCTAATGAATCCTAATGGTGTGCAACGCTTTTGTATAGAAGATCAATAAGGCATTTTGTAGTTGTGACAGTTTTAGTAATTACTGTGAGCCAAGCAATTATCTCTTGATAAGTGACTTGGAGTAGGATTTGGTTGTAAGGGTTGTTTATCACTCAAATCTTTGAAGCACGAGTGTTGTGTCTCTTGATTAAAGCTTTAAAGCAAAATCAAGCGTGTGTATTGAAGAATGTCTTCATAATCTTATTAATCAGTAGATTAGTATCACTGCTGTGATTGAGGGGGAGTGAGTAGGAACTCAGGTTTAAGTAGGACTTAGATTGAAGTTGCATTGGGTAGGTCTTAAGTGAAGGAGATAAACTGGTTGGTTTATTCCTAAATTAATACCTCTTATAGTGAATTTCCTCCCTGGCTTGGTAGCCCCCCAGATGTAGGTGTTGTTATACACTGAACTGGGTTAACAATTGATTGTGTTCTTTACTGTCTTTTAAATTACTGTTTGGTTTGTGTACAATTTGTCAGATACGGTGTCATAACATTCACTGTGACATTAATATCTGTTGCCAGAATTTCAATTGGCATCAGAGCAGGCACCCTACCTATCTTTCTGGGTGAGATCTAGGGATATTATTTTCTGGCGCTATGGACAAGGAAGGAGGATTTAGGAACAGACCACCTATTCTGGATGGATCAAACTATGACTACTGGAAACCTCGTATGATTGCCTTCTTGAAGTCACTGGACAAAAAGGCTTGGAGAGCTGCTGACAAAGGATTGAACCATCCCACCATATCTGGGAAAGATGGGACGACTAGTCTGAAACCCGAGGAAGAATGGAGCAAAGAAGAAGAAGAGTTAGCCATGGGTAACTCTAAAGCATTGAATGCCTTGTTCAATGGAATTGATAGAAACATATTCAGACTAGTACATCAATGTGAACTGGCCAAGGATGTTTGGGACACTCTCAAAACCACCCATGAGGGTACATCCAAAGTAAAAATGTCAAGACTTCAGATGCTCACTACCAAATTTGTGAATCTAAGGATGAAGGAAGATGAGACCATTCATGAGTTTCACATGAACATCTTGGAAATTGCCAACACCTCAAGAGCATTAGGAGAAAAGATGTCAGAAGAAAAGCTGGTGAGAAAGATTCTCAGATCCTTGCCTAAATGGTTTACAATGAAAGTGACTGCTTTAGAGGAAGCTCGGGATATCTGAAACTTGAAGGTTGATGAACTCATTGGGTCACTTCAGACATTTGAGATGGGGATCAGTGACAATGTTGACAAGAAAAACAAGAGCATAGCCCTTGTATCCAATACTGAAGATGAAAGCAAGGAGAGTGATGAAGAGAATATATCAGAAGCTATAGCTATGCTTGGAAGGCAGTTCAACAAACTCATCAAGAGAATGGACCCAAAGTCAAGGTCAAATGTCAAGAACATTTCCTCTGACATTAGCAGATCCTATGACTCCAGCAGAAGAACTAAGTTTGAAGAAAAGGGAAATCAAAGCAGAGGAATCCAATGCCATGGATGTGAAGGATATGCGCACATTCGAGCTGAATGTCCTACCTTTCTAAAGAAACAAAAGAAAGGAATGTCTGTTACTTGGTCTGATGGTGACTCAGAAAGTAACTCTGAAGAAGAATCTGCTAAACTAGTTACTGCACTATCTGGTGTTTGTAACTCTAATAATGATTCTAGCAATGAGGAAGTGACAATTGAAGAACTTGCTGACTCCTACAAGAAGTTATGTATCAGAAGTGCTGAAGTCTGTCAGCAAAATGAGAAACAGAAAAATCTCATAGTGAAGTTGGAGGCTGAGAAGAAGGAAGACACTTCTACTATAAGCCATCTCAAAGGTGAAGTTCTAATGTTGAACTCCAAACTTGATCAGATGACTAAGTTTGTCAAGATGTTAACAACTGGAACTGACAAGTTGGAAGAAATCCTTCAGGCTGGACAAAATGCAGGAATCATGTCTGGTCTAGGATTTGTGGCTGCAAAGAAATCTGCTGTTGACAAGAAGAAGACCAGGCCTGATAAACAAATGTCAAAGCAGATGTCACAACATAGGACTCAACACCAAGAACAGAGAAATATGAAGAAAGAGTATCAAAGATGGAGATGTCATTATTGTGGGAGGTTTGGTCACATAAAGCCATTCTGCTTTAGATTATATGGATATCCTAATCAGACCCCATATGTCAAACCTAAGACTAACAAGGCACCATATACTCAACAATGGAAGAAAAAGACTGCAAGCCTGATAGCTCACACCTCCCTTAGAGTTTCTGCCAAGGAAGACTGGTACTTTGAAAGTGGATGCTCTAAACACATGACTGGAATAAAGAATCTGCTGAATGATGTCAAACCTCATACTACTAGTTATGTCACTTTTGGAGATGGTGCTAGAGGAGAAATCAAAGGAGTTGGAAACTTGGACTTCCCTGGAGTTCCAAACCTAAATGAAGTGTTGCCGGTAAATGGTTTGACTTCTAATCTCATAAGTATCAGTCAATTATGTGATCTAGGATTCAAGGTCAACTTCACCAAGTCTGAATGTCTTGTAACTAATGAAAAACAAGAAGTTGTAATGAGAGGAGTCAGATCAAAAGACAACTGTTACTTATGGGAGTCTGAGAACACTAACTACTCTTCTGTGTGGTCTATAGCCAAAGAAGAAAAGGAAGTGAAACTGTGGCACCAAAAACTTGGTCATTTACATCTTAGAGGGATGAAAAAGATCATATCCATGGAGGTTGTCAGAGGGATTCCAAGGCTTCAGATTGATGAAGGGAGAGTCTGTGGTGAATGTCAGGTTGGAAAGCAAACTAGAATGTCACATCCAAAGACAAGACATCTGACCACCGCTAAGGTGCTAGAACTTCTACATATGGATCTGATGGGTCCCATGCAGGTGGAAAGTCTTGGTGGAAAGAGATATGCATATGTTGTTGTGGATGATTTTTCCAGATTCACCTGGATAAACTTCATTAGGGAAAAGTCTGATGTATTTGATGTATTTAAGGAATTATGCAAAAGAATTCAAAGAGAAAAAGAAGGATGCATTGTCAGAATCAGAAGTGATCATGGTAAGGAATTTGAAAATAGTAAGTTTGATGAGTTATGTTCCTCAGAATGAATCAATCATGAGTTCTCTTCACCTATAACTCCTCAACAAAATGGAGTTGTAAAAAGGAAAAACAGGACTATACAGGAATCTGCCAGAGCAATGATACATGCCAAGAAGCTTCTTATTCATTTTTGGGCTGAAGCTATGAATACAGCATGTTATGTCCACAACAAGGTCACCTTGAGAAAGGGAACATCATCCATCCTTTATGAACTATGGAAAGGAAGAAAGCCTACAGTGAAGTACTTCCATGTCTTTGGGAGCAAATGCTATATTCTGACAGATCGTGAACAAAGGAGAAAGATGGACCCTAAAAGTGATGAAGGAATATTCCTAACATACTCTACCAACAGCAGAGCATATAGGGTGTTCAATTCCAGGACCAAAGTTATGATGGAGTCTATAAATGTCATAATTGATGATCACCATGAGGAAACAAATGTCCCATATGATGTTGAGACATTCTTTGAGACTTTAACACAAGTGTCTAAAAAGGATGATGTGCCTAATCCTACTCCATCAGAGTCTGAATCAAAGGAAGCTAACAAAGATCCTTCCATCAGAATTCAGAAAGATCATCCTAAGGAACTCATCATAGGAGATCCTAACAGTGGAGTCACTACAAGATCTAGAGAAATCATCACAAACTCTTGTTTTGTGTCTAAGATTGAACCAAAAAATGTTAAAGAGGCTTTGACTGATGAATACTGGATTGGAGCAATGCAAGATGAATTGAACCAGTTCAAGCAACATGAAGTATGGGAGTTAGTTCCTAGACCAAAAGGAACAAACATCATTGGCACAAAGTGGATCTACAAAAACAAGTCAGATGTTGAAGGAGTTGTCACCAGGAATAAGGCAAGGCTTGTTGCTCAAGGATACACTCAAGTTGAAGGGGTTGATTTTGATGAGACTTTTGATCTTGTAGCCAGACTGGAATCAATCAGACTTCTCTTGGGAGTTGCTTGTCTCCTTAAGTTCAACCTGTTTCAGATGGATGTCAAGAGTTCCTTCCTAAATGGGTACTTAAATGAGGAAGTGTATGTGGAACAACCTAAAGGATTTGTGGATACAAACTGTCTTGATCATGTCTACAAATTGAGGAAAGCATTATATGGTCTGAAACAAGCTCCTAGAGCTTGGTATGAAAGGTTGACAAAGTTCCTCACTGACAAAGGATATAGGAAAGGAGGTTTGGATAAAACTCTTTTTGTCAAGGATGAAGGAGGAAAGATAATGGTAGCTCAAATTTATGTTGATGACATAGTGTTTGGAGGAATGTCAGATAAAATGGTTAAACATTTTGCTAACCAGATGCAAGCTGAATTTGAAATGAGCCTCATGGGAGAATTGACCTACTTTCTTGGACTACAAGTCACACAGATGGAAGACTCAATTTTTCTGTCACAAAGAAAGTATGAAAATAATATTGTTAAGAAGTTTGGGATGGAGAATTCCAGTCATAAAAGGACTCCTGCACCTACTCATTTAAAGTTGTGCAAAGACACAAGTGGGGCAAATGTGGATCAAAGCTTGTACAGAAGCATGATAGGAAGTCTGATATACTTAACAGCCAGCAGACCTGACATTGCCTTTGCAGTTGGAGTATGTGCAAGATACCAGGCTGATCCCAAAGTAAGTCACATCAACCAGGTGAAAAGAATTCTGAAGTATGTGAGTGGAACTTACAATTATGGCATGTTGTACTCTCATGGATGTGAACCAATTATGTCTGGTTATTGTGATGTTGGTTGGGCTGGTAGTGCTGATGATAGAAAGAGCACCTCTGGAGGATGCTTCTTTTTAGGAAATAATCTTATTTCTTAGTTCAGCAAGAAACAAAATTGTGTGTCTCTATCTACTGCTGAAGCTGAATACATAGCAGCTGGTAGCAGCTGTTCTCAATTGATCTGGATGAAACAGATGTTGACTGAGTATAATGTCACACAAGATGTCATGACATTGTACTGTGACAATTTGAGTACTATTAACATATCCAAGAATCCTATACAGCACAGCAGGACTAAGCATATTGACATTAGACATCACTTCATCAGAGATCTTGTGGAGGAGAAGGTGATTAAGCTGGAACATGTTGCCACTGAACTACAACTGGCTGATATTTTTACCAAGGCACTTGATGCTAGTCTGTTTGAGAATTTAAGGGGCAAGCTGGGTATTTGCCAATATGAAGAGATGTAGCAATTAATTTTGCTTAATACAAGGTTTGAAAGAGATATTTTAATCAAGTTTATTCTGATTGGGCTAATCATTTGTTTCCCTCTTTCTTTCAAAAAGTTTAAGAAGAGGAATAGACATATTTATATCTCCCTCTTCTCAGTTTGTCAAACCATCACTTCCAAGCAAGTCAAGCACTGACCCTTGAAAGGGAAGCTAACTGCAAGCAAGCTGAGTGTGAAGTTTTCCATACTGCACAAAATTGGTGCAGCTAACTGGGTTCCCACCAACCACAAATCCACCATCTCCACTGGTTTGGGAAGATTTATCTATGCTGTTAGAACCAGAACAAACTTTGATCATGGCAACTACATCTTTGATCAAACAATGAAACATGCTGAGAGCTGTGCTATTAAAGGCCCTATTGCTTTTCCCTTTCTCCTGTGTGGTATAATCATTGATCAGTATCCTGATATTCTGGTCGAAAAGGACTTTGTATGCAAAAGAGCCCCTGCACTTGGTTTTCACTATAAGATGTTTCAGGGAACACATGTCCCTGACATTGTTATGACATCTGCTGAGACATCAAATGTCAAAGCTCATCCCAAGAAAGCTGATGTTATAGATGTTCTAAAAGAAACCTGCAAAGAGCTTGATGCAAGAAAAAGGACTCTTGAAGAGCTGATTACTAGTCTGGAATAGGAGGAGAATGAATAACAAATGAGGGAAGAGGATGCTGATGAAGAACAGCATGATGGTTCTGCAAGAAGCTCACCAGAAGATGCTGTTGAAAATAGTGCTTCCTAAGGGGATGGCAGTACCTGAAGGTCTGTGTTTGCTGAGTTGTAAAGATTGATGCTGGAACTTGCTGTTGCTATTTGATACCTTCTCTCTGTTTTTGTGTTTTTTGTATTTCCTTTTGATGACTGTATAACTTGAAGTACTAGATCCTTTGGCCTCTTTATGGCTAAAAAGGGGGAGAAGTAATTGTGGTATTTTTGGTAGAATTGGATATTGGTAGTTAGATTAACTGTTATTAAAAATTATGCTGCATTCTAATCTCTGATTGTTTAGGGGTTTTAGCCAAAAATTTGCCAAAGGGGGAGTTTGTAAGTGTTTGCTTGTTGGCATTAAATTTTGGTAAAACCAGATTTGCGAATGTCATGACTGATGTCATAACATTCTGGGATAAAGACAAATTCTGCAGAAGGAATGTTCTACAGGATCAACTCAGTATGAGTGAATATCATGATGATTAAGCTATGATCATATGTACTGAATTCTACCAAAATCAGTGAGCAGGATACATGATGTCATAACCAATGTTAAGACATCTTGTACTGATCAAGTTGTTGTGTAGATTTATTGTTCCTGAGAATTTTCATGAATCTGGTGTGAAGATCAGATGCTCACGTGGATATTAGGTTAATGTTGCTTAACCCTAATCTGTTATGATGAAAGTCCAAGACCAAGTCTTTAGGTTAACTTTGGTTAACCCTAGCTATTTTTATGGAAGCCCAAAATAAAGAATAGACTGCATATATATTTCTCATGTATCCTAATGGTGTGCAACGCTTTTGTATAAAAGATCAATAAGGCATTTTGTAGTTGTGACAGTTTTAGTAATTACTGTGAGCCAAGCAATTATCTCTTGATAAGTGACTCGGAGTAGGATTTGGTTGTAAGGGTTGTTTATCACTCAAAGCTTTGAAGCACAAGTGTTGTGTCTCTTGATTAAAGCTTTGAAGCAAAATCAAGCGTGTGTAATGAAGAATGTCTTCATAATCTTATTAATCAGTAGATTAGTATCACTGCTGTGATTGAGGGGGAATGAGTAGGAACTCAGGTTTAAGTAGGACTTAGATTGAAGTTGCATTGGGTAGGTCTTAAGTGAAGGAGATAAACTGGTTGGTTTATTCCTAAATTAATACCTCTTATAGTGAATTTCCTCCCTGGCTTGGTAGCCCTCAGATGTAGGTGTTGTTATACACTGAACTGGGTTAACAATTGATTGTGTTCTTTACTGTCTTTTAAATTACTGTTTGGTTTGTGCACAATTTGTCAGATACGGTGTCATAACATTCATTGTGACATTAAGTATCTGTTGCCAGAATTTCATTATCCAACAACAATAAAGTACAAAAAACTCGTATTAAAATCCAAAATAGCCCATAAGCATTTCTATTGACACATTATTTGGAATATCGATCTAACTAGATTCCATACATTCTAGCCCAGTAAGGTTTGGCATGACATGGGAATGTAAACAGACATGTTAAAATAAATCATGCGAGAATGTAAATAATTTAAAGTGTGGTGCGGGAAATAAACAAAGTAAAAGCAGGTGCAGGAAATAAACAAAGTAAAAGCAGGTGCGGGAAATAAACAAAGTAAAAGCAGGTGCAGGAAATATACAAAGTAAAAGCAGGTGCAGGAAATAAACAAAGTAAAAGTAGGTGCAGGAAATAAATAAAGTAAAAGCAGGTGTAGGAAATAAACAAAGTAAAAGCAGGTGCAGATATATAAATACAAACCTCCTCCAAACGGGGAGGTTTTAAATCTGGTACAATTGGAAGTAAAATGCGACTGGAAATAAATAGCAGTTGAAAATAAACATGGCAAGATAAACTTCTGCCAAAGTGCTCCAAACTCGATTACATACTCAATCTACGAACTCGATCACGGACTCAATCAACATTGCAATAATTCCCCGATGTGAAGAATCATTGCTTTACAATGGAAAAAATATATGGCTTAAGTTCGCAACTATGGTTGGATCAAGTTTTCAACTAAACTTGGGTGATTTGAAATGAAATCAGGAACTTCTATTTATAGAGGATGAAGAATGCAGGAAATCACATGAATGCCCCCCAACTCCTTTTAGGGGAGGAAACCATCGTCCAAAGGTGGCGCCCTCCATGTGTGTAGATGAAAGGGAAGTGGGGAACGTGGCAGTTTAGGTTAGCAGGAGGTGGTCCACGTCATGGCCTACCTTATGGCTGGAGCCATGGTGGACGCCATGAGTGAAAATTTGACCTAAACTCCTGTTTTTCAGTCTGTTTTCCTTCATTTCTTCAGGGGAGCTCTGAATAATTGAAATAGCTGAAAAGGAAACAAAAGATGGGCATCATACGAGAAAACAATAATAAAAAACCTAAATAACATGTGAAATCAGGGTCAAAAACAAGTGTAAATTAAGTGTTATCAAATTCTCCCACACTTAAATCTTTGCTTGTCCTCAAGCAAAAACTCTAAATAGATTAAGAAGAAAAACGGTGTTAGTGAAGAAGTTGGGCTGCAACGGTCCTCTGGAATTAATATAAGGATGTATTGATAGGTACTGACTGATTTAAACCGATATCGTAGTGAAACTCTTCCATAAAATGGACATAAGCTTCGTTCTTTTACGAACCAATCCATATCATGCCACTATGCTTAGGCCTATATTTTTCCTTTTTTTCAAATCCTTTTTCATTCAGGCGCAATCACATTAAGCCTGTTATTCATACATGCTTATAGTAAAGTGATTGGGTAGTGATTCTGATCATAAAACGCAGGGCTCTGGTACAAAAAGTTGGTGTAGCCCTTTTATTGACCCATTTATAGTGGCGGGGGATCGGATCATAATCCGCCCTACCAAGTTCAGCACCAGATACCTCTAAACCAACTAAAGATGGGTAAAAAAAATTTTCTTTTTCTTTTTCTTTTTCTTTTGCTCTTGCTTTTGCTTTATTTTTCAACATACAACTTTTGTTGAGTTAAATGAATTTGTGAGGGTCACCTATCTTGGGGTTGTGGTTTATAATAAGAACATATCATATAGATAATTCAATTCTCTTCAGTCCCCTATGTAGAGCATGCTTAGACCGGAGTTGACTGCTAGGATAAACTATTCAAGGATTTAAGAATGAAAATTTTAAGGCCACGACATAGGGGGTATCAGGATTGAATTCCTAAATTTACGAAGCTTAAGGTGTAAAAACGATGTTGATGCTTCAAAATGGATTTCCCAAGTCATACTACATCCTATCTCAACCAGGTCTTATAGCCCAACTAAGTTCAAAACACAGTGTTTTTCTTAGAAAAAATTTCGGTTAGGCTCAAGAAATGGGGGAGTGGACATACACTAGACCATACAGATATAGATGACTCTTCAAACACATGTATTATTTTGAGAAGAAAGCAAACAAGCAAACTAAAGCAAATAAAGAAGTAAAATAACGAGAAGGAAAATGCAGAAAAGGAAAAATAAAGCTAGAAAAATAAAAATAAAGCGAGTAAATCTCCTCCCACACTTAAATCGAACATTGTCCTCAATGTTGCAAAATAAGATAAGGAAAGAGTCACCTGGTAAAGTACTAAGGCTGGTTGGGTCCCTCGCCATCCTGTGGTGAATGTCTAGGATGACGGGATCGGCTGCGACAATGACTGCTCTGAGAAGCCTCGAACTGGTCGAATCTGGCAAACAAGGCAATCTGTGAACTCTGAATCTCGCGAAGGATTCCTAAAATGGAATCTTGAGTGGCCTCCATGAGGGTGGAGTGCCTCTGAAACTGAGCTTGTTTCCTATGTTACTCGCGGGATATTTCCAATTGAGATTCCATAAGACTTTGAAAAGAGCGGTCCGTCTGTTGTCGTGGCGCCTCCATAAAACTCATGTTATCTGCCAGCTGCTGTTGGATGGAAGAAATTAAACCATCTCTTCTCTCCTCTCGGGCTAGCTGGTCACGCCACATCTCTTAAGTGATGTAGAAGCCAGGAGTCGTACCTGCAAAAGTGTTAGAAGTAGAAGGTGCAGTGTGTGCGGGTAAAGCATGATGGGGGGACACAGGTGGGGCAAGGGGTTCATCCCTCTGCTCGTATTCTTCATCAGTCTCGTGTCCATCCCCAAGTGGAACATTAGGAGGTAATGGACCCGTAAAAGGTGGAGCATCTAGATCGTAGTTCCAATTCCTTGTAATTCGTACAGCAGTGCGTCTAGTGCAAGGCATAACGACTGATGGGATAACGACACCCCAAACCATAAGTTCAAAGCCACTCGCTCTTCTCACCTTGCACAATTTCATATCTTTTAGAAATTTCAAATTAATTATGTGTGGAGGCAGGGGTTCTAGGGTAGTTATCTCAGCGTCAAGGTGCATATCTCTAGCAATAGATGTAACTAGTCATCCAAAAGATATGGTCCCTGTGTGTCTCAGGACAACAATCATGTGAGCAATCATAAATGGGACTGAATTAATTCTTCTATTAGTGAGACTAACTTGCAAAAATAGAAGTTCTCTAGCATTTACCTTGTTTAGATTCTCCCGGCCAAAAATACTACAGGCGAGCATATATCGAAAAATTCGAATAGCGGGGTTATGGATCAATGATGCTAAAATTCCTTCAAATAATTTATAGAAGAGTTTGACAATTGATGCCAGAAGGAAAATGCATCAGTGGACCATTCAGAATCCAAAGGGGCCTCACAAATAGCTCCATCACCATGAGGAATACCCAACAGAGCTGCTAGTTCGTTGGTGCTATATTCATATTCAACATTAAATAGACGGAATTTAACCGTACTGACGGTACTAGCAGTGTCGGGGTGAACCAAATAAATTAGGGAACTTAAGAATTCCCGAGTTAGCCTCTAAAAGGTGGGCTCTTTTCTAGTAAAAATATCATGCAATCCTAGGATGTCAGCTAAATGAAAAAAACTATGATAAAGTCCTAAAGCATACATACAGTCTTCATCGACATACCTGGTTGAGACAATTTCTCGTCCTTGCAATTTTTCAAGGATTTTCCGTTGTCGGTCTCCGGGTTTGCCTTCACGAAGAACGTATCCATTGAACTCCATTGTTTCTCCTTTGGAAGAAAATTGAAAAAATGGGTGTTGGAGATTGGGAGGAGAAACTTTCAATTTGTATGAAGGTTAGAAAAATGGATGTTGGAGTGGTTAATGGGGTAGTAAGTGGTTGATAAAATGAGAGGTGTTGGGTGGTTAATGGGGTAGTAGATGGTTGAGAAAATGAGAGGTTTTGGGGTTGAAAATGGAGAAAGTGGGAGGTTTCGAAAAAATGCCCGTTAAAATCCCAGACCCCATGGCGGGCGCCATGGTCTTGGTGGCGGGCGCCATGTTTGAAAATTGGGCGGAGCTCAAATTTCATTGTTTTTTTGGTTTGGGTTTCTTATTCCAATTTATTCTCGTAGGTGCAAACAACAATTCTTCATTTGGTGCTTCCAAGGATTGATGTATGAAAACAAATTTCTTTTATGTTTATAACTTGAAAATAATAAACTCATAAAAATAAAATAAACAATTAATTAAAGGGAAAATATATAAATAAAAAGAAATATACTTAATCATGGTAAATCACGAAAATAAAAATAAAAAGAAAGTAGAGTGCAAGAGTTAGTGTTGGCTGAAGATTTTGATATTGTGATTCGAAATGAAATGATTGGGCTTTGTTTGAATAAAGCAAGTTTTATGGTTTGGAACGGAAGAGACTGTTTTTTCGAATGGAAATATTAAAGTTCAAGGTTTCGAATGATAGTTGTGGAGTGTAAGTCTAAATAATTTTCGAAATAATGATGAGATTATATTTGTGAAGGTTGTTTTCAAAAATAACCTTTGAAACGAATTCGAAATGAAGGTTCCAAGGCGTTTGAAATTCAAACGTGAGCGGGATATTGGAAATTCAAATACATAAGCGTTGGAGCGTTCGAGGACGCGTGGAGGCTAGAGGGAAGTAATGCTATGCATGCTTCGAACGTGGCTGATTCTGATATCAAGACCCTTATGGTCGAAATAATATAAATAGAGGTCTTAGTGTTAGGATTTCGGGGTGTCATATCTGTTGTACAAATTCAGTAAACATTCAAAATACCGCATGGATAGGGAAACAAATGCTCGAAAGATGTACGTATGATAACACCAACATTTACAATTCAATGAAAACTCTTTATATTTTCCAGTTTTGTCTTTCATTTCCATTTCATTTGTGCTTCAAACATTTTTACGTTCATGCCTTTACATTAAAGCTTTTACATTCAGAGTCATTTATTTCTTTCTGCATTTAAACGCTTTTCTTATGTTCGAATCGTTTAAACATTCAGAAACTTTTACATTCACTCACTTAATCCTTCCATTTACCCAATCTTAAGTCTTTTTACTTTTCTAATGAACATTCCTTATATCATATAGAAATTATCCTTCGAATCATTTAGTGTAGTAATCGAAGTGGATTGGATGTCTTTGAAACACTTTAATTAGAAGTCCTAAATATGAATACCAGTTTTACAATTAGATTTAGCAAAACAACTATGTCCCATAGGATCAATCTAGTCGATCCTGCAAGTTACCAGAGAAATTGAATAACAGTAATTAAGTTCATTCGATAGTTTGGAAGACTAGCGGTTGTTCACCAGAAATCACTGTGAACAAATTGGCACACCTAGTGGGACCCGTTGTTAAGAAAGTCGAAAGTAAAGATTTTTAGGATATAATCTCGCTGTGTAAGTTCTTTTCTGAGTATCAATTTCGCTGTTATATGAACCTTAGAAGTGGTAAAACAACTAATAGTAACCAACCCTTACCCAGAAGAAAACGTAGTAGTAGGATGTCTAATCCAAGCAATTAACAAGGGGAACAAAATGCCCCACATGGAATAGGCACCAATACGTCTGTTTCGACGGGGACGTCTAATGCGATCCCTACGAACGCACAGTCTGTTGCATCTTCTACCAGTAGTGTGGCCACAAATGGAGCAAGTGGCACGACAACCAACAGTTCGACCCTAGGAAATACAGGGACCACTGGTTATCCTGCGGGATTTGTCCCACCATCAGGGACACAAACCCATTTCACCACCCCACCACCAACTAGACCACCTGGTTTCGATGGAAATAGACCTAGAAATCGCTCTTATGGGATGCCAACATCTTTTATGGCGGGTTTGCACTATTCCACATCAAATTCGTCACCACAATTTGGGTCCGGATCTGGGGCCAACAAATTTATGAAAAATACCCAAGGTTCAGTAGGTCATAATACATTGTCTATCTTAACCACAGAAAATCAGATGGCCTTTAGACAATTAATGGATGATAGTAACCATAATATGATAGGAGTGTTTGCGCAGACTATGCAAGAAATCTTTGCCCCAATAGTACAAAATATAACTGTAACCAACAGAGAAAACGCGGACAACATGAGTCAAATAGCAGATTTTTTCGCTCCGCCAGAAAGGCGTAAGCAGAATCAGGCGTTGGTCCGGGCGAACATACCCATCATAGAACAAATTGCTGATGACCCACCCTATAGACCAGCTAGAGAGGGGGTTAACTTGGGGGCAAGGGCACAAAGACAAGATGCCCCAGTGATTCGAGAGGAACCACAAAGGAGATTTATAGAACCAGGGGCAAGGGTCGAAAGGTTAGAAGTCCCAGATTTTTGAGAAGAACAACCTAGAGGAGTTGTCATGGTGGGTTGACACCAAGATGCTGATGAAGTCGTTCATAGAATTCAAAATGACAACATCTTGACAGAAAATAATTTAACCACCATGATAGAAAGGATTATGGCTCAAAACGGTCTCAATACAGGAATTAGAAGGCCAAACTATTCCTCTCCCATAGTAGATTATGTGATGCACACTGATTTACCAAGGGGATATAGGGTCCCTAAATTTACAAAGATCACTGGAGACACCAATGAGTCAACAGTCGAACACATAGCCAGGTATCTGACCGAAGCAGGAGACATAGCAAATAATGAGAACCTTAGGATTAAATATTTCCCAAGTTCCCTAACTAAGAACGCTTTCACATGGTTCACCACATTGCCTCCTGGATCCATAGATACTTGGACTCTTTTGGAGAGATTATTTCATGAACAATTCTACATGGGACAATCTAAAATAAGTCTGAAAGAGCTAGCCAGTGTCAAGAGGAAGTTTACTGAACCCATAGATGATTATCTGAATAGGTTCAGACTCTTGAAGTCTAGATGTTTCACAGTAGTTCCTGAACATGAGTTAGTCGAAATGGCTGTTGGTGGCCTAGACTACTCCATTCGAAAGAAATTAGATACACAATACTTGAGAGATATGGCCCAATTAGCAGACAGGGTTCCACAAGTCGAAAGACTAAAGGCCGAGAAAGCCAGGGTTTTTAAAAATAACAAGAAAGAAAGGGTTTCCTATGTCGAAACTGAGGAAGCAGAAGATTACCCTGAATTCGAAGAGGTCGAAATTGATCTCGCTGAATTGAAACAGGCTCCACCTTACTCTTGTAAATTACTAGTTCCCACAAAAGGGAAAGAAATTATTGAAAAAGAGAAAAGTGACAAGTTCCCAAAGAAGGTGTATACCTTCGACGTAACGAAATGTGATGAAATTTTTGATTTTCTTGTCAAAGATGGCCAACTAATAGTGCCATCGAATGTCAAATTACCACCTTTAGATCAAAGAAAGAAAAGAGGTTTTTGTAAGTATCACAGTTTCTTAGGCCACAAAACCTCACAATGTTTTCTTTTCAGGGATCTGATTCAAAATACAATCAAGGATCGTAGATTAAGGTTCGCTGACAAGCCAAAGATGAAAGTGGATGATGACCCTTTAGATGTTGCTGACACCAATTACTCTGAACCTGCATACATTGGAGAGATAAATATGGTTGGAACAAATGAAGGTGACACTCCATTAGAAGAGGAAAACACTGAAGATGAAAACTACGTGTTAGTTGAAGTCGAAAAGGAAGTTACTGAGGACTTCCATAAGGAACAAGAAGCTTTGATCGAAGCAGTTCCTTTGGTTGCTTCGAAAGAGATCCAGGCTACTGAAGGACAGGAGAACCAAAAACAAAATTTGACACAGGCTACTGAAAGCCTGAGGCGAAAGTTGGAGAAAGTACAGATCACACTGCCAGTTCTTCCTCAGAAAGGAATATGGGATACCTTGGGGGAGCCCAGCGGAAAGTTCAATTACATGGTGAAGTATTCCGCCCCAGAAAGCTCAAAAACCCCAATTGAAGACATCAAACCTATAGGATGGGGAGATACTGACATCAAAGGAGAAGATGTGGATGTTAACATGGTAAATATGGAGCAACCTTGTTCCAAAATGAAGGAAATGGAAAGGTACTTAGAGAAAGAAAAATACAAGATGGAAGACAGTTATGCTAGGGATGCCAGTCTCAAAGACTACCTTATGCTATGACACAAAGAGAATGTTGTAATGATGTTATGTCCCAGATGCAGCATCATTTGTAATCAGAGAATTGTTGCAGACTTTGAAAAAAGACAAAGGGCACGAACAGGCGTCAACTGGCGCCAGGATAACCAGCTGTTCAGATGCTACCCTAAGGCTGGATAAAGTCTTTTGGGGTTCTTAGTTCGTTGTCACAAGGGGGCAACCAAATTCCTAGTGTGTCCAAGATGTTCTGCAGTATATGATCAGAAAGTGGCTGAAACCTTCGAAACAGTCCCTTTCGCCCCATGTTGGAACCACAGAGAAACTGGTCAGATGGGCCAACATTTTGAGAACAACTACACCTAACGGAGGCCTGACAACCCTTATCCTAGAGGCGCTCGAAGGGTAACATTCAAAGTTCCTGCTGAGGTACCAACGGACAAGTGGCTACAAGTTAGGGCTGACAAGGGGAAAGACAAGTGGAGGAATAATGAACGAAATGCACGCCATGCCATGGCGTACAGAAGGCAATTCAATATGGCGAAAAGGGAAGAAGTAAGGTTGGAAAACTACAAGGGAAAGAACCCTATGTCAAGGTGTTTACCATGGAAATTGGTAAACAACCGCTGATCCTCCAAAAGGTTACTTATTTGGTGACTCGCAGGATCGATCAGATTGATCCTAAGACATGGTTGATTTTTTGGGGTTTGACTAAGTCTAATGATGGTTAATGCCAGTAAAGTAAAAACACTTTATGTAAATTGCATGAAGAAAAGCTTGATAGAATAAATGAAAGTGTTAAATAAAGGCTTCGACGGAGAAGGGTAAATGAAAGGCAATAAAGTGCTGGAATATAAAAGACTTTGATTAATTTAAATGGTGTTTCACACATACATTCTCAACAATTCTTTCGCTCGCACTGGGTACATGAATCTAAATGACTGACTTGTATATAATGATGAACACACGCGAAAACTACGTGAACAACTAGTATTTATACTAAACACATCTCAAGTAACCGTTGGGCAGTTACGTTGCTTCGAGATGACCCCACTTGGCATGCTCACAACATTCGACACTCCTGATCTTGGCACGTTGCACTTGGTAACTGCTGGGAACCGTTTTCCCTCCAAACATTCGAATCTCAAACCGTTCCACCCTGGGCATCAAATGCCTTTGTCGAGAAGTTCCTTCGACGTCGAAGGCAACAAGATTCCTACTTAAAGAAATTCTCTAAGTACCTTGCCACTTTCTGACGAGCATTCGACAGGATCAGTTGGTCGAAACCATTCCTCATAATTAATGGTCTACATTAATAACAAACAAGGGTGTCGAATTTAGGAGCCAACAAATTGCCTCCCAAGAATGCCTTATTTCGACGTTGAAAAGAAAAAGGCATTCTTTGAGATTCCACCCGACACCTGTCCTTCATTCTTAGCCACAGATTAACTTGTGCGCTTTTCGTCTCCTACCAACCAACTGACAATCCCAAAAAGCCATAATTCCAACTGTTCCTAAGACGTCACTTCAGTAAGGCGTTTGGCGTGCCCAATGTCTTTTCACAGATTGTCATCATGACAATTCCCGAAATCGAGGATGCACGTTGCACCGTTTCCGTTCTGCAGAACGGCTACGTCAGCAAATGAGCACCACGTGCCCCACTATCGTCTAAAACATTAAATGACCTCGAGTTTTGTGATTTTCCAATCACTATAAATAGCGCTAAGTGCCCCTCGTGGGACTTTTCACGCTATTCTTCATCCAAGCCTTATTATTGAACAGAAACTTCTGCAAACACTTTGTTCTTCATCCATCTTCATCTCAACCCAAAAATGGCTTCATGTTCTCGTTCTTCCAATGCTCCTAGTTCTAACGCTCCCTTTAAAACTGCCCAACCAAATATATTTTCAACTGTTCCAACAGTTAACTCCAAAGGCATGCGAAGGGTTCCTGAACCCTTGGGAACTGCTGAGCGTGAAGCTTACTCTTCTCAACTGCTGATTCCTGTTGGATACTCCAACCAGGTTTTCGCCATGTCTTGTCCTTTATCTGCATGCATTTCTGACTCAACGAAGATCAAGAGCTTCTTCCTGGTGCTTGAGGCACTCAAGCCTGTTGGGTGCTCCAAAAAGGCTACAGATGACAACGAAGATCCTGCAAAAGAAAAGATAGATCTTCGTTTCTTTAACAGAGGGGTTAGGGCTTTTAGGTCTATCCCTAGCCTTACACCAGACTACAGAGCTTGGCTCGACAAGATGGAAAAAAGCCAGGCTTTGATTTGGAAGAACCTGGGGATTTATGACCTAGTCATGCTGTCGAAGACTGGTCTCAACTACTCCCCTGAAATGCTGGTAGCCTCTTTGCTTTTTTGGGACTATACTCACTTCACCTACACCTGCCTTGTGGAATGGTAACACCCACTCTCTTCGACGTGGCTTCCATTACCGGTCTTCGACCAACTGGGGATTACTTTGACCTAGAGGAAATGTGTGAAGACCAGATTGGGTTTTCAGCTACCAAACCCACTTACACCACCTACATCAACCACTATCATGACAGATCGACAGCTAATGTGACGGACGTGGAGCACATTGCGTTTCTATCCCTTTGGCTGTCACGCTTCGTGTTCTGCACGAAGTCTCTACAGGTGACGAAGAAAATGGTCACCCTTGCTACCCAGCTTCACCACAGTCAAAACATTTGTTTGGCCAAATTAATACTGGCGAACCTATATGAGTCGATAAGCAGTGGAGCGACTCTGTTAAAGGTAATAGAAAATAGAGCCAGTTTGTTGCTTGCAGGACCCTTCTGGCTACTACAACTATGGCTAAATGCCACTTTTGAGTCTTTCTTACCTCAGAAAACTCAGATAAACGAACAAGCTCCTGAGATAGCCAAAAGGCGTATCGAAGGCACCAGACTGGCTTTACTGACTCCCACTGAGGATGGGCTGGAACTCCAACAGACCTTTGCAAACTTCGTTTTGATGTTTGCAGGAAGAAAATAATTCACCTCGACCATGGCTCCTTTCGCCCGTCGAAAGTTTGGTCCAGAATGGTTCACCAGGCCCCATCCCAAGTCATCAAGGGACCCTCATCTCGAAGAACACACAACACTGTGGGAAGCATTTCTCACTCCCAGAATAATGCCATTGCGCTTTAAGAGTTCCAAGAATCATCTGAGCCTGATCGCTTATCAGCCAAATTTGGTCTCTCGATAGTTTGGTATCATCCAATCACTTCCTTCTCCCATTTTTCCTAGGGAGAAATCAATGTTGTATTTTTGCAATGATTACACTGAGGATGCTGCTACCAAGCACATTGGCAGGTACGCTGGTCGAACAGTACTTTCACTGATCGACTATCAACTCAACTTCCTCTGTTCACCATCTTTTGAAGACTGGTGGAAGAGTTATTATGCCGAAGAGTTCTTCGATGAAAATTATTTTGTGGACGAACTCCAGAAGTCCTTCGTTTTGGTCCTTGACAAAATAAAGAAATGTACATTCACTCTCCAAATTAGATTTGTCTTTCCATTTCGACTTATAACTTGTTAATTATAACTTGTGAACGCGTCTTCTTTCAGTTGTTCGAAAGCCTGCAACAAAGAAAACCACAGAAAGCCATCAGGGAGGAGGTCCCTCTACAAAACCTTCAGCACCGGTAACCAGACTTTTATTATTTCCTTCTGGTTTTAACATCCTGATTTTCGATGTGGCGCTCTAAATCGACTCCATTTGGTTTTCACGAACCTGCACCTAAGAAACGACCTGCACTAACGGTCGAATCTGCGAGTGACGACGAGGATGAATCTCCCCCCGTTCCTCTTAAACGGAGAAAACTGAAGAAAGATGCCCCTGCTCCTGAGCCTCGACCCATGATCAGAATCAAGGTTGCAGGGAGAAGACCCAGGCCACCTCCCGTGATCATCGAAGAGCCCACGGAGGAGGAGCTGAACGTCTTGCTCAGCAAACCTGTTGAAAGTGATAATTCCAGCCCTGGGGCTGAAATTCCTCTACAGGTAGCTCCTCCGACCATTTTTAACTTAGGTGTCGATGTTCACGTTCGATTGTGTATCTTTCTAAACCAGAAGATTCTTCCTCTTCCATTTTCAGGAGACCACCGAAAGTTCAGCACCAAAAAATTCGGAAACACAAGACTCTGTTGAACATAGTAGGCAACAAGAGGAGGAATTGGCGAACGATGAAGCCATTGCCAAGGTAGAGGAACAACAACCAAAGGAAACTCAAGTGGTCGATCTGACAGAGGAGCAACGTGACGAAGGGGATCATGTTGATGCTGGCACTACTGAACTACATGTCGAAGAGAGTCATGTCGATGCAAACGCTACTGAACAACTTCACCCCCAAGGCAACGCTGCTGTAGGAGCGACCACCTCGACAAAGCCCAAGTCTAAAGAATACTTGGCCCTTTTGAAGCAAACTGATCCCATTGGCTACCTGAATGCCATCATTGAGAGTAGGGGAAGTTGATCTGACCTTAGTCATGATGCTTCTACTGCATCGGGGAAGTCCACTTCGACTTCTCCTCTTGATGAGGCTTTGATGAAAGTAAAGGCTCAATTCTTCAAAAAGGATCTGATGAAGGCTTTGGAGGGGGATCCTACTGCTCCGTCTTGTCTGGGAGCTGTTTTGAATGCAGTCGATTTTCTTGCTGTGTCTCCAGAGGTTTCCAGCTTTATCTTGGAGTTATACTCCATTGTTGACCAAGTCTCTGCGGACTATCAACGTCAGAGGGGCTTCAACAGCCAGCTCGAAGCGCTACATGGCAAGAGTTCTTCTACCTGGACCGAGGTAGCTGAAACAACTTCTCGAATTGCTGAGTTGTCGAAGCAGAAGACATCCAAGCAGGAGGAAATTGACGCCATAGATCGAGATAATGCCTCTATAAAGGCGCAGATCGAGGAGCTGGAGGCCAAGATAAATGCTAACACCAAGCGCAAAGAGGAGCTCCTCTCGACTGTTTCGGACACAGAGAGCCAAGCTGAAGTTACACGAGGCCTAGAGTTCGCTGAGAAGGCCCAAGCCTTCGATGACCAGATTGCCAAACTTTCTCAGGCGACTGCCTTGTGTAGCAAAAGGCTGGAGTTGCAGCAGGCCAAGTATCTTCGACTTAAAGCTTCTATCCCTTTCTAATTTGCTCAGCCATTTATTAACCATGTACTGTAATATTTGTAAGACAATGTAACCATTTTGGCTAATTCTTATATAATTTTCCATTTTGGCTCTTTATGGTTAATTTGGTCATTAATTGCTATTTATTTTGATCTCTTGGAGCATAGGTTTATATTTTTTCAAATATTTGCCGTTTACTCTCAAGAGTCTTGTATCTTCACCTAACTCTTCGACCTCATAAGCTCCACCAGAAAAAATTTGGATAATTTTGAACGGTCCTTCCCATTTGGGTGACCATTTTCCCATGCTTCGATCCCTTCGATCCATGGGGAGAATCACCTTCCAAACTAATTCTCCAGGCGAGAATGCCTTAGGTTTTACTTTTTTATTGTAAGAGTCTTCCACTATTTTCTTCTGAATTCTTAGTAGGTCGAGAGAGCGTAGTCTTTCTTCGTCCAAATCTACTAGTTCGTCTAACATCATATCCCAATAAACTTCAGAGGGGATATCATGATGTCTCTGAACCCTTGCTGATTGAAGACAAATTTCCGCTGGCAACACTACGTCATGACCGAAAGTTAGCCGATATGGTGTTGTACCTATGGCTTCTTTTGGGGACGTTTGACAGGCCCACAAGATCTGGTCTAACGTCTTATGCCAATTTTTTGGCTTCTTTCCTACATGCTTTTTTATCAGGCCGATCACTATTTTATTCGCTGCTTCAACTTGACCATTTTCCTGTGCATAATAAGGTGTTGATGTTAGGAGTCTAAAGCTTGTTTCTTGAGCAAATTCCTGCATCTTTCGACCAGTGAACACTGATCCTTGATCAGTAGTTATAGTTTCAGGGATTCCAAATCTAAAGATAATGTTCTTTTGAATAAATTCAATGACATTTTCTTGGTCTGCATTGACTAAAGGAATAGCTTCGATCCACTTAGTGAAATAATCAATGCCTACCAATATATACTTCTGGCTCTTTGATGATGTTGGTCGAATCTCTCCAATAAGGTCCAACGCCCATCCTCTAAAGGGCCAAGGTTTCACTATTGAGTGAAGTTCGCTTGCTGGTACATGTTGGATGCCCGTATGGACTTGACATTCCTGGAAACCCTTCGCGAACTCAACACAATCTTTCAAGATGGTGGGCCAGTATAGTCCTTGTCGAAACAACAACCATTTCATCTTATGGCCTACTTGGTGAGCCCCACATGCTCCAGCGTGCATAGTCGAAAGGGCTATGTATGCTTCAGTTTCACTTAAGCACTTTAGCAGTACCCCTTCAGGCGTCTTTTTAAATAACTCATTACCCATGAGTACGTAACTCAACGCCCTATATTTTATTTTCTGTTCTGTTAAAGCTGCTGGATTTTGTAGATAATCTACAATGGGTTTCCTCCAATCTTGCTCTGACAAATTGTCTATGAACGATATTTCAAAGTTCCTTTGATCAGCATACCCTAGTCTTGTCGATTTCAAATCTTTTGGTGACAGACTAGTTGCTTTTATTTTTTCTCGGACTTCGATTGCTCTTTGTAATCTCGTTTTTGAAATTTTGTACCCAGATGCAATTTGTGCCAAATCATTGGCTATTTGATTTTCCAATCTGGGTATGTGTCGAATGTTGACCATTTCGAATTTTTTCAATAAACGATTTGCTATCACAAAGTACATAATAAGATTTTCTCTTTTGCACTTATATTCTTTTGTGACTTGCTTAATGACTAACTCTGAGTCTCCCATTATTTCGACTCGAGTTGCCCCCAATTCCAACAATATCTCAAGGCCAGTAATTAGAGCTTCATACTCAGCCTCATTGTTCGAACAAGTACCTGATATCTTGTACTTGAATGTTGTTGGAATTTTTTCTGGAGAAATAATCAAGACCCCTACTCCTGTTCCATCTTTATGGCTGGAACCATCGAAGTAGAATTTCCAAGGCTCTATCTCCACATAATTTATATTCTCAACCTGAATTGAGTGGTCGACTATAAAGTCTGCCACCACTTGCCCTTTCACTGCCCTAAGAGGCATAAAGGTCAATGAGTACTCAGTTAACGCTAGCGCCCATTTGCCAATTCGGCTGTGCAGGATGGGTTTCGACAACATGTACTTGAAAACATCAAAATGAGACGAAACGTACACATCAACTGGTTTTATATATTGTTTGAGCTTTGTACAAGAGAAATAAAGACATAGACATAATTTTTCAACTTCGCTATATATAGTTTCTGCATCGTTCAAAACTCTACTAAGATAGTAAATGGGTCTTTCGACTCCATTTTCATCTTCCTGGGCTAACATGCTTCCCAAAGTTTTGTCGGATGCAGCTACGTACAATCTCATACTCCTGTTGCTGCAAGGAGGCACCAAAATAGGTGGCTTGGTGAGATACCCTTTGATTTTGTCGAAGTCTTCTTGTTGCTCTTGCCCCCATTCGAATATTTCCTTATTCAATCGAAGTAAGGGTGAGAAGGCTTGAGCTTTTCCACTTAGGTTAGATATAAATCTCCTTAAGAAATTTATCTTGCCTAGTAGAGATTGCAGTTCCTTTTTGTTCGCTGGCGCTTTCGCTTCCAGGATTGCCTTCGTCTTGTTCTGGTTGATTTCGATTCCTTTCTTGTGGACGACGAAGCCCAAGAAATCTCCAGCTTTTACATAGAACGCACACTTCAAAGGGTTCATTTTCAGACCATGTTCTCTCATTCTTTCAAATGATTGTCGAAGGTGGTCTATATGGTTCTTCCTGGAAACAGATTTTACAACAATATCATCAATATATACTTGCATAAAAGTGTTAATAAAATCATGGAAGATAGAGTTCATCGCTCGCTGATATGTTGCCCCAGCGTTCTTTAGGCCAAAAGGAATCACTACCCACTCGTAAGTGCCTAAAGCCCCGGGGCATCGAAAAGTTGTTTTCGACACATCTTCTTCGGCAATGAATATTTGATTATATCTTGAATAACCATCGAGCATGCTCAGGTACTCATGGCCAGCGGCAGAATCGACTAGCATTTCCGCCACAGGCATAGGATATTCATCTTTGGGTGTAGCAGCATTCAAATCTCTGAAATCTATGCATACCCTTAATGTACCATTTTTCTTAATCACTGGCACAATGTTTGCAATCCATTCGACATACCTCGTAGCTCGTATGAATTTGCATTTCAGCAGTCTTTCGACTTCTGTTTTGATCTTCGACAGTATTTCTGGAGCGAAGCGTCTTGGACTTTGCTTGACTGGCTTCTTCCCAGGTTTGATTGGCAACTGAAGTTCTACCAATCCTCTGTCGAGACTAGGCATCTCGTCGTAATCCCATGCAAAGCAGTCCTTGAACTCTTTTAACAAATGGATCACTTCCAACCTGAGCTCTGGGTCTATTTTTGCGCTAATGTAAGTTGGCTTTTTCTCTAAACCTTCGCCCAAGTTGATTTCTTCTAAAGGATTATGCGCTAACATTTTGATGTTGTTCGCTTAGGGGTCCTTTTCTAATCGCAAAGGCTCATCGTCGTAGATGGCATCGAGCCTTTGTGCCTGCATTTCTTCTGGCATGATATCAGGGGGTTCTGGGTCGAAATCCTTTCCAGGACCTGCAGAAGGTAGCTCTTGATCATTGGCCTGTGTGGCCATGTATTTTACTTCGGCTTTGAGAGCCGTTATCATCCTTGTTTCGGCTACATAAGCCGAAATTCGCTGCAGTGATTGTGACTCAGTCATTGTCACTGAATTCACTTCCCCAACCAGTTGGCTGGATGTCAGTTAGCCCACTGAAAATAATGTGGGACAAGTCTTCTCTGTCCCATTGAAAACCATGCTCAGGGTGCAGGTATAAGGAACAAAAAGCATTTGCGCTGGCGCCAAGTCGAAGTCAGGTGCTGGGCATGGCCCAATGTGAGCCAAATTTTTGTCAAAGTCTGCTCTCCCTAGGTGATTTACTTCGCCCAAGTAATAGCTCTGATCCGCTTCTATATTTTCGACCATTCCATCAGGACGCCATAGTATCAACCTTTGGTGCATTGATGATGGTACTGCTCCAACACCATGTATCCATTCTCGGCCAAACAAAAGATTATAATTTGGTTTGGCCGATATGACCATAAACATAGTTGGTCGAAGGATGGATCCCACTTTGATGTCTAGTTGGATAACACCCATAGTGGTCCCTATTCCGCCTTCATAATTTGACAGGACCATGTTGTGAGGCTTGATGTTTTCATCGCTCTTGCCTATTTTTCTCAGCATAAAGTGAGGGATAATGTTGATGGTTGCCCCACAGTCCACCAAGATCTTATTTACGGTGGTTTCTTCGAGTTTTGCCCTTTTGAATAAAGGCTTGAGGTGATTTTTCATCGCCTCTGTAGGAGATTCGAAGAAACCATTTTGCTCTTCAGTAGCGCCATTATCCATGATGAAGTAGCATACTGGCCTATGCTTGGCCATTTCTTGTTCGACTTCCCAATCGTTCGATTCGACTTCCACCTGGCGGTTGAACTCTCTTGGAAAAACTGAGACTATGTTCACCATGATATCTAGGGTGTCATCAGACTCAGAGCCATCTTCGTCATCAACTTCGCCCTAGTTAGGCCAGACTAGTCTATTGGTCACTGGTTGTCTTTCCAGAGGCTTTCTCTGCTCTCTCTGAGGGACATTTGAACTTGATTCTGGCTTTGGTTCATTAGTAGCTTCCCTCTCAGCCTTTCGTCGCCTCTGGTATCTTCTCCATTGGGATCGAGACATGGGATTCTTTCCCTTGTAGTTACTTGATACCTGGGTCACTTTAGAGGTGACAACCTGAGGTTCTTTCTTATGTGTCAAAGATGAACCTCTTGGCACTTCGAAGGAGTTCCACCTTTCCTCGCTCGGTCTCTTTCGACCTGATGTTTTATACCACGTATCAACTGGCACATTGGTTGGAGGCCTGAAAGTCAGTGGCCTCTTCTCTTGATTTTAACCCTTTTGGTAGGTTCTTCTGGGGTCATGTCGAATATCAACACTTTCCCTTCTTCTGTTTGCTGCTCTTACACCTTGGATGTGTTCAACAGCTTTTTTGTCGAATATCGAGCTACACCAAGGACACAGCATCACTTCTGACTTCTTCTCCTGGCATCTTTGCAGGAAATCTGCCAGATTTTCATTTTCCCGAGGGAAAGCCGTTTTGTTGGCCTGTTCTTGCCTAGTGGCCTCCTCTGATGCTTTTGGTTCAGAGATTTCGACCATGTTGACATTCATGGTGTCTTTGGTAGCAAGATTCATTTGCTTCATCTGGGCCTCCAGGCCCTCTATCTGGCCTTGGACTGCAGCCAAGTAGGAACTGGGTTTTGCTCCAGATTTTGGGGCTCCAACTGTCTCCAGTTTTGGGCTTTCAACAGCTTTTAGGACTGCTTCAATTGTTTTTCTAGAAAGGCTCCCAGAAAAACTGCCAAAGATTGGCATGTTGACATGATCCTTGGTGACTTCGACCATAGTTATTCCTGGCCTTTTCACCTGGCTTCTGGACGCCTCGATCGCATTCACCTCTGAAGGTTCAGCATAATAGGCTTCAGCCTGCAAAGGGTTAGAGTCCACAGTCATGGGGGTCTTATCGGCAAATTTCAGCCTCCCTTCTTCGATAGCATCTTGCACGAGATTCCTGAAAAGAAAACATTGAGATGTTTTATGGCCCAGAAAATTATGATATTTACAAAAGCCTCTTTTCTTTCTTTGATCAAGAGGAGGCACTTTTACCCCTGGGGGCACTATCATTTGGCCATCTTTTACAAGTAAGTCAAAAATTTCATCACATTTTGTGATATCAAAACTGTAAGTCTTTTTGGGGAACCTATCGTTGGCCCTTTCAGGACCAGTGGGGTTTTTTCCACTTGAAGGGACTAGCAGTTTGCAAGAGTATGGTGGCCCTTGTTTTAGCTCCGCTAAATCGACCTCGCTTTCTTCGACGGTTATAGTTTCGTCGAAGGTTTCTGGATCTTCATCGTCCATTTCGACATATGCTATCCTTTCTCTTTTATGAGTTTTTGTCGCCTTGGCTTTTTCAGCTTTAAGGCATTCTACCTGTCGAACTCTGTCGGACAATTGGGCCATGTCTCTCAGGTATTGAGTGTCTAATTTCTTCCTAATGGAATAATCTAAACCTCCTGCGGCTATTTCGACTAACTCGTGTTCTGGCACTTGCGTAAAGCATCTTGCTTTGAGCAACCTAAACCTATTTAGATATTCGTCTATAGGTTCAGTGAATCGCCTCTTTACACTGGCCAATTCTTTCAGGCTTATCTTGGTTTGTCCCATGTAGAATTGCTCATGGAACAATCTCTCTAACTGTGTCCAATGGTGGATCGAATTGGGGGGAAGAGTTGTGAACCAAGTAAACGCGTTCTTTGTTAGGGAACTTGGGAAATACTTAATCCTCAGGTTTTCGTTGTTTGAAATATCTCCTGCTTCAATCAAGTATCTCGCCACATGTTCGACAGTAGATTCTGTCGTGTCCCCTGAAAATTTAGTGAACTTAGGGACTTTACATCTAGGAGGTAAGTCTGTTTGTAACACATATTCTGACAGTGGGGATGTAAAGTTGGGCCTACGAAGGCCCGTATTCATCCCATTTTGCATCATGATTCTTTCGATCATGGCTGTCAGGTTATTTTCCAAACCCATATTCTGGTATTGGATGTGCTGAACTATTTCGTCAGAATTTTGGTTTTTGTTGACTATCCTTACTTCCGGGGCTATAACCCTAGGTTCTTCGACCCCGGGTTGTTTCAATCACGTCCTAAGTTTTTCTTCGACAGGCTGCTGGACTTGGTTAATCGTGGTTTCTTCCTCTAGAAGTATACCTTGGTTTCCCCTTATTTGCGCCCTTTGGGGCTGTCGAATAGGTTGGGGTACCCCAAAGAAATCGGCCAGACGCACCATTTGCGCTGTCATCTGGTGATTCGACTGGGTGGTATTTTGTATTAAAGGATTCAACACTGTACTTAAAGTTTGTGCCAACATTTGGACCATATCGTGGTTGCTTTCATCCATTTGCTGCCTCAGGACTGCTGTCGAGGCATTCGTAAGGCCATGCGCTACTTGGGACGTTCCTCCTAAGATTTGGGTCCTACCCCTTTCGCCATACCAACTCCAGAACCTTGGAGTGGCGAAGAGGCGCTCACTAAAGGGTCTGAAAAAGTGGACGCAACGTTCGTCAGGCTAGTCAATTCAGAAGTTGGCATGCCATAGAGTGGTTCTCGATTTAGACCGCCTGTCGAAAATCCTGGGGGAACATAAGGCCTAGTTCCTGGGTTTCCCCTTGGTGGGGGAGTTCCCAAAGGCATTCTGGGGCCAGTGAATGGAGGTAATGGCCCCGTTTGTGTGACCGTTACTGCTGGTGTTGAACCAGCGGTTAGCGTTTCACTTACGGTTGGGATAACCGTTGTTCCCACATTTGTTTGTGGGATTTCGCTATTGTTTGGCGGATTCGCCATCGCTTCTCTTCTTCTCGTAGTATTGGTATCGTTAGTGTATATTCTACCACTTCTCAATAACATGCAATACTTCTCGAAAAAGATGATATTCTATATAAATACGGTTAACCTTAAAAATCAACACTAGGTCCCATCGGGTGTGCCAATTTGTTTACCGTGGAAATTGGTAAACAACCGCTGATCCTCCAAAAGGTTACTTATTTGGTGACTCACAGGATCGATCAGATTGATCCTAATACATGGTTGATTTTTTGGGGTTTGACTAAGTCTAATGATGGTTAATGTCAGTAAAGTAAAAACACTTTATGTAAATTGCATGAAGAAAAGCTTGATAGAATAAATGAAAGTGTTAAATAAAGGCTTCGACGGAGAAGGGTAAATGAAAGTCAATAAAGTGCTGGAATATAAAAGACTTTGATTAATTTAAATGGTGTCTCACACATACATTCTCAACAATTCTTTCGCTCGCACTGGGTACTTGAATCTAAATGAGTGACTTGTATATAATGATGAACACACGCGAAAACTACGTGAACAACTAGTATTTATACTAAACACATCTCAAGTAACCATTGGGCAGTTACGTTGCTTCGAGATGACACCACTTGGCATGCTCACAGCATTCGACGCTCCTGATCTTGGCACGTTGCACTTGGTAACTGCTGGGAACCGTTTTCCCTCCAAACATTCGAATCTCAAACCGTTCCACCCTGGGCATCAAATGCCTTTGTCGAGAAGTTCCTTCGACGTCGAAGGCAACAAGATTCCTACTTAAAGAAATTATCTAAGTACCTTGCCACTTTCTGACGAGCATTCGACAGGATCTGTTGGTCGAAACCATTCCTCATAATTAATGGTCTACATTAATAACAAACAAGGGTGTCGAATTTAGGAGCCAACACAAGGTCACAATGGCGCGGGCAACAAAGAGTTCGAAAAGCTGGGAGAGAAGCTATGTTAGACAAAGGAGTGGCTTCGAGCAAGGACAAGAAGAATAAAACATTAGGTAAATGGTCACCTCATTGGGAAGGACCCTTTCGAATAATAAAGAGATTCTCAAACAATGCGTATGAAATCGAAGAGTTAACTGATGACAAACGAATCTTAAAGGTTAACGGAAAATATTTGAAAAAATATATACCTCGCCTGCAGGAGATTCGAATAATAGAAACGCATTCAAAATATTATAAGGAGATGCCAAAATGGTGCCATACGTTGCCAAAATGGCGTTGTTCAAATATTACAAAACCGAGACTCAAATTAATTCAAATAAGCAAAGATTTAAAAATAAACGTTGTTTTCTCAATCTTGCGAAGGTGCTTCTAAAGGAATCAAGTCTTTGCTGGGTATAACGTCTCGCTCCTTCCAGAGTAGTTACTTCTCCTTTGATACGCTCTGCTGCTTCTGTTTCAGAAAGGCCCCTGCTAAGAAGTTCTTCGAATTGGTTACTAACGGTGTCAGTTTCGTAAGCCAATTGTTGTTGTTGAGCTTCTTTGACCTTTTGCTGGAGCTCTTGAATTTGTCCTTCCCAAAAGAGAATATACCGCGCTCGAACTTCATAGTCAGCCTTCGCCTGTGTAAAACGCGTTGCTTGGTCTTTAGCCTCTTTAGAAAGTTTCGAAGCGCGCTCATAAGCAGCATCCATGGCGTTTCGTTTCTCCTGAACTTTAGCAGCAGCTAATTCATCTTGTAGGAGACATCCAGTCACATCATCCAATAATACTTGGAGGTCGAACAGTATGGTGCTGACTGGCAAGGAGCAAGCTGCGAAGTTAACTTGAGTGAGAAGTTCCTTCATGGTATAGCAAGCAGTGCTATCCTTTTTAAGAACTTCGAATAGGTCTACATCAAGGATTGTTTTCCTGACTTTGTTAAGAAGTATAGCTCTAGCATCTGGGGACAATGTGTTGTTAGTTGAACCAATGCCAACCCTAGTGAAAGGGATGTCCTTTTGGGCCAATTTAGTTTTCATGTACCCAATTGGGTCATTGTGTTTTAGGAGAGCTAGTTCCTCTTCAATCAGTCGAGGCTGGGAAGTTGGGGGAAGTTCCATGTTCAAAGGAGTCACGTCCATTTCGACCTCTATAGGTTCTTTAGTCTTACCACCATTATCTTCATCCTTGCCTTGCTCATTACTTTCTCCTTCGTCGCACAGATCCACCACATCGATAATATTGGTCTCGCTGCTATTAGCATCAGACTTGGTTTCATCAGCCGAACCACTTTGGGTTTCGTCTTCACCAGATCTTTCTTATGCAGTTTCTTCACTCTCTTGAGGAGAATTAGTCTTGTCCTTTTCAGCATGAGTGATTTTTGGACTCTCTTGAAGAGTTCCAAGAGGAGATTTCAGAAGGGAAGTTTCTGGTGGATTTTCTTTAGACTTTTTGTGTGATTCTTCATTTGCTTCCTTCAAAGGAGGTGAGGTGCCTTGATCATCGTGTGCCTCTGAAGTCCCAGTCAGGGCCACCATGTTGGAAGACCCTTTGTTTTGCACGAAGTTGCTGGAGTCCCCATGGAGAGAGGAAGTGATCGGAGCAATGGTCCCGGTTGGAGGAGTTGAAGCAGTAGGATTCGTGTTCGAAGTATCCTGCATGAACAAAGAAAAGTTAAGAATATGTACCAAGGTATGAATAACTATTTTTGTTAGGAATTCGAATTTGAATTACTTATGGATTATCAGAAGAAATGTTACTGTCAATATGTTCCAATATTACATTGGAGGTCGAAGGTGAAATTTTGGATGTTGTTGAGGGAGCAACGTCTTTGGAATCAAGTCCAGGAACGTTAGTAGGTTCAGGGCCTTTGGAGCTTTCTTTCTTTTGCTTCTTCATAGAAGTTGTTGGAGAATTTTCACCAGTCTTGAGGTTCTTTTCAGTGGGGCCTTGTTTCCTTTTCTTAGGAGTAGTTGGTGGAAGTTTGCTAGTCTGAAAAGGTTTAAACATAAGTTAGATCTAAATCATAAACTTCAGTTTATTTGAAACAACAGGGTTAGTTGATTACCTTTGGAATTGAAATGTTTGCTGCTGCCGGTGTTGTTGTTGTAGTAGTTATTGTTGTTGTTGGTATTGTTGGAGTTACATCATCGCTAACTTCAATAGCTTGTTGAGAAGTGTTCCCTTCCTTGGGCTTCGAAGTAACGTTTTTATCCTAATGGTTGAAAAGTGAAACAATTAAGGTAAATTTTAAGGATAATGGAATTAGGATACAATTGGAATTTTCCCAAGCATTCGCACCTGTGCCTTGATTAGATGTAATCGAAATGGCAGGAAGGTAATAGCGAAGATGTCCTGGGAAATTATGAAGCCAGTAACGAGCCCATGTCACAGTCTCATATGGCTTTAGTTTCTTTCGAGATTGGTATTTGAACATTTCTTTGCAAGTAAACCACCAAGGGTATGGAGGAAACCAAGCCAGAGCCAGTTCTGAGGTAGGCAACCTAGGAAATTTAGGTGGATGCATTTCGAGTGCCAACCTATACCTATCCTCAGGTGAAAACCCTGAAGGAAGTTTGAACTCAGAAATTTTTTCTTTAAATTTTTCCTTCAAGGTGTCGGCCGCTCGATGTACAGTGGTTCCCAAGTGTGTGGGATCATAAGTGGTTTCGAAATAATTTTGAAAAGCCCTAATTTCTTTGACATGAGTGAACATACCTTTCTTGGAGTGTACATGCACATTGAACGCGCCAGTTAGCTTTTGTTGAATGGTGAGTGTGTCAAACATATATGTCTTGTAGAACTTAGTCCACCATTCAAGAAATCCTTTTGCTGTGAAGTATGTTGGCTCGGAAGGTAAAAGCTCGAACTGAGCAAAATCTTGATATTGCTCCTGTTATAATTTAGCCTCTCTTTCTTTGAACGTTTTGCCTGAGGTTATGGAACTTTGTGTTTGGAACAAAGGTTCAGGAATTAATTGGCACAGGCCAAATTATCGAGAAACGAAATTGGGTTGATAAGCCAGAAAGAAAATCTGATTCTTTGTTGGAGTAATTCTTGAGGAAATTAGCCTAGGAAGAAGAAACGCTTTCCAAATGTCCTGCATCTCTCTACTCTTGACAGCTTCTGAGAGAGACGTTGTGAACATGATGGTCCACAAGTCCTTTGAGCAAAAGGTGCCATGGACTCTTCGAACTTGTGTCTTTTTGAGAAGATCATGATGTATTTAGAAAAATGGACTTTAAAATCATCCTTGTCATCATTTGGAGTAAGCTTTGGAAGCCTTGTGCCTTCGATGATCCTGTCAGCTATTTCTGGATCTTGTTCGATGATAGTATCAGCAGTTGATAAAGAAGATTCGAACATGGCATTAAGCCATAGTTGAAGCAACCAAAAGGGTCCAGCCATAAGAATGTTCTTTGGAGCATGGGATTTTAAACCAGAAACTGCTGACCTTAAGCTCTCATAAAGATCGACAAGTAGCAGTTCACTCAGGCAGACTTTCCTATTTTCATGGAAATCCCTGGCTAGGGGAATGAACCTACTCTCCACTTGCAAGGATTTGCTGCATAACACATATCGTGATAGCCACAAGGTAAGGAAAGCGATATGTTCTATGTCTGAGACATCATCCCCTTCAGTATGATAATGGCTGATGAATTTTGAAAAGCTAGCTAGTTTGACATCGAAGTCAATGATGCTAGAATGTTCTTCATTATCAGGAATATAAGTTTCCCCCACTGGTGAAAGACCAGTGATGGCAGCTATATCAAAGAAGGTGGGTGTTATCATTCCGCCCGGAAGGTGGAAAGTGTTATAAGTGTTGTCCCAGAAGTACAATGAAGCAAATAGCAATGGGTGACTGTAAGTAAAGCCTGGTTTCGACAGTTTGATTAAATTATAAATTCCTAATTCTTCCCATTGCTGGGATTTTTTGGATTCTACTTTAGTGAGCCAATTTTGATATGCTACATCTGAAGTGGGGCAGGATCGGAATGGTTTGAAATTGCTTTTGATGTAATCTAAAATAAAAGGATCTTTTGGAGGTGAGACTGGAGTTTCATTTGTTTTCGAATCAGATGATTCGCTTATGTCTTCAGTTCCTGCCTTAGGGGCATCCATCTTGTTGAATAGGGGTTTGAATTTATAGTAAACGGGAAAAAATTTCCTAGTATCTTTCAGAATTTCAAAAACGGTTAAAGGACCCATTAGGGCAAACCTTTTTCCAGCAACAATGGTAGGGATTAATACCTGAGAAGCATACATCATTTCTTTCTCTTTGGAGATCGCTTGAGGATTGAGCACAGATTGATTCTGATAAGTACCCACCTTGCTCTCCATGACAGTTTCCGTGTTGTTGTTCTTGTTCTTCCTCTTTGATGATTTCTTCAATTGTGATGATGTTGATGAAGACATTATTAAGATTGCTGGAAGTTTTAGGGTTTAGTGAAAAAAAGAGGGGGGTTTCAGAATTTTGGAGAAAAAGAAGAAAAGACTAAACTGATGAGTTTTATAGAGAGTGTGTAAGAGTGAGTGTAAACACCCACTAAATAAGACTAGGGGTACGTGGAAGTCGTTGGTTGGATTAAGAGAGAGGTGGCGTAAGATCTAGTGTTGGTAATGAGTGTGATTAATAGTAATCATTATTTTTAAAACCGCACCATGCTGTGGTAACTGGTCCAAGACGGTTAGGTACTCAAAGAGGCGTCTTGATTGACGTGGGTAAAGTCATGCACAGTAAATGTCATGATTCTTCAAAAGACCTATGAAAATCTTGTGAATCTATTTAAAATAAGTATTTCTTAAAGGGTTTGAAATACATATTTTAAAGGGGCATTTTGTTGGCTGAAGATTTTGATATTGTGATTCGAAATGAAATGATTGGGCTTTGTTTGAATAAAGCAAGTTTTATAGTTTGGAATGGAAGAGACTATTTTTTCGAATGGAAATATTAAAGTTCAAGGTTTCGAATGATAGTTGTGGAGTGTAAGTCTAAAGAATTTTCGAAATAATGATGAGATTATATTTGTGAAGGTTGGTTTCGAAAATAACCTTTGAAACGAATTCGAAATGAAGGTTCCAAGGCGTTTGAAATTCAAACGTGAGAGGGATATTGGAAATTCAAATACATAAGCGTTGGAGCGTTTGAGGACGCGTGGAGGCTAGAGGGAAGTAATGCTCTGCATGCTTCGAACGTGGCAGATTCTGATAGCAAGACCGTTATGGTCGAAATAGTATAAATAGAGGTCTTAGTGTTAGGATTACGAGGTGTCATATATGTTGTACAAATTCAGTAAACATTCAAAATACCGCATGGATAGGGAAACGAATGCTCGAAAGATGTATGTATGATAACACCAACATTTACAATTCAATGAAAACTCTTTATATTTTCCAGTTTTGTCTTTAATTTCCATTTCATTTGTGCTTCAAACATTTTTACGTTCATGCCTTTACATTAAAGCTTTTACATTCAGAGTCATTTATTTATTTCTGCATTTAAACGCTTTTCTTATGTTCGAATCCTTTAAACATTCAGCAACTTTTACATTCACTCACTTAATCCTGCCATTTACCCAATCTTAAGTCTTTTTACTTTTCTAATGAACATTCCTTATATCATATAGAAATTATACTTCGAATCATTTAGTGTAGTAATCGAAGTGGATTGGATATCTTTGAAACACTTTAATTAGAAGTCCTAAATATGAATACCAGTTTTAAAATTAGATTTAGCCAAACAACTATGTCCCATAGGATCAATCTAGTTGATCCTGCAAGTTACCAGAGAAATTGAATAACAGTAATTAAGTTTATTCGATAGTTTGGAAGACTAGCGGTTGTTTACCAGAAATCACTGTGAACAGTTAGGCATAAAAATAAATAAGTCTGGAAAAGGAATCAACATGATAAACAAAACAGAAAAAACAGTGCAGATATGAATCAAGGTCATCAAGGAGTAGTAGGGTCCTTGGTCGACTGAGAACCATGAGCTGTAGCAAACTTACTGCGGAGGTCATCAATTTCCTGTTGTAGCAGGTCTGCCTCAGTAGAGTGAGTAGAATCGAAACCATAACCTAAAGAGAGAGGTCTTCAACTGTCTGACGAAGTTGGGCTACCACTCTACGCAGCTCAGCAACCTGTGCATAGATGTTGGGTTGCTGCAAAGAGAAATTATTAGAGAATACAGTGGTCCTTTCTGGTGATGTACATGGATGATACTCAGGTATCGGAGGTGATTTTCGCTCGTCCACAGTCTCTCCAAGACCTTCTAAGGCACATGTCCAATTGGCAGGGTTATGGACATTATTCATCATGGGATCAGGCAAGGTAAAATAGTGAACTGTTTCATTATCAATCAGGAGTCTATAATGGTTGGGGTTAAAGTAGACTCTTCTCATCAGCCCACGATCCAAACAGAAATCAATGTCCATTGTTGTATGTCCACAATAGGAGGTAAGGTGAGATAACTTACTTGTATGACCCAAAGCAGGAGCAATCTGAGTCATTGTCCCTCCCACATGGAGGATACCTTCAGCAGACTTAGAAGTCATCATGACATTCCACAGCAGAAAATTTCCACAGGCTACAGGGCGAGACTGGGTCGCACAGTAGAGGAAAAAGATCTCCTCCTCGCTAACATGGGTATCAGTGACGGCCTTCCCTAGGAAAGTGTGAGTAATAACCATCTGAAAATACCTGAAAGCGGGGTTGTGAATAATAGGGGATAGCTGAGTGGAAGGATCAAGGCTCCCTCCAGAAGTAATATCTCTCCAGAATTTCTCTATATCTCTAGTCATGAAATAGCCAACTGGTAGCTCAGGTATAGCATCGGGTGTGGTCTGAAAGCCTAGTAAGTTGCCAAACTCCCTCTGTGTAAAATAGTATTCTATCCCGAATAGTCTGAAAGTGAGATATCCATCCTGGCCATTATAGGGCTCAAACTCAAATGAACTGAGGAATTCTAAGGTGAGGTTCCTATAGGTCACATTTAGGTCATCTGCATACTCGTCCAACTTTAGCTGGTTGTATAGATACTTGATACTGGCTTCAAAGCCAAGAGCTTCCATGCAAATATGGACTGCATATCTGGTCGGTGCCATGGGTCGCTGTGAAAGGACCGCATAGCATTGTCTCTGAGTGTCATCTCGGAAGGAAACATGCATCTCATCGAAATGATCCATCCTGAAAAATATAGTTTAGCAAAGACAGCTACCAGGTGATTCCTGAAATCATAAATTTTGCAACTTTTAGTATAAAGATAAAAATAAAATTTGATAAAGTAAAAAGTAAATAAATGAAAAAAATAAAAATAAACACATGGGTTTCCTCCCATGCAACGCTTGTTTAACGTCGTTAGCTTGACGAGTAAACTTCATATATCGGAAACATGTACTGGTGGATCAATCAGAGTGTGGCTGGAGTAGTTGGTGGGAATGTCACCTCCTTCGTAATGCTTCAACTTCTACCCATTGATGATGAATGGGCTACAAGAATTGTTCTTGATCTCGACTGCTCCAGATCTTAGGATTCTAGAGACCTTAAAAGGACCAGTCCATCTTTAACGTAGCTTGCCAGGAAAAAGTCGCAACCTGGAACTGAAAAGGAGAACAAGGTCGCCTATATTGAAATCTTTCTTTACAATTTTTATGTTATGCCAAGCTTTGGTTCTTTCTTTATATATTATAACATTCTCATAGGCAGATTGGCGGAATTCCTCCAATTTATGAATGTCAAGGATGCGCTTTTCACCAACAGTCAAATATTCCAAACTCGGGGTCTTAATGGCCCAATGGGCTTTATGCTCTAACTCGAAGGGTAAATGACAAGATTTTCCATAGACTAATTGGTAAGGGGTTGTTCCAATAGGGGTTTTAAAAGCTGTTATGTAGGCCCATAGTGCTTCATGTAGGTTCTGAGATCAATCTTTTCTTGAAATTGAAACAGTTTTTTCTATGATTTGTTTAATCTCCCTGTTAGACACTTCTACTTGGCTGTTAGTCTGTGGATGATAAGGTGTTGCTACTCTGTGCTTTACTCAATACTTACTCAAGAGCTTATCAAAGATTCTGGATATGAAATGTGATCCTCCATCACTTATAACGAGACGGGGTGTTCCAAACCTCAGAAAAATGATATTTTTAAATAACTTGACTACCACTCTTGTGTCGTTTGTGGGTGATGCAATAGCCTCAATCCATTTAGACACGTAGTCCATAGCTAAGAAAACGTACCTATTTCCCATTGAAGGTGGAAATGGTCCCATAAAGAGTATACCCAAAACATCAAAGAGTTCAACTTCCTGGATATTCCTCATCAGCATCTTGTCATGTCTTGATATGTTCCCGGTGTGTTGGCATCGGTAGCACTTGACAATGTAGGCATGAACGTCGCGCCATAAAGTTGGCCAAAAGAGGTCTGCTTGAAGAATCTTGGCATGCGTTTTAGATATACCTGCATGTCCACCATAAGGTGCAGAACGACAGTGTGTGATGATGTCTTATATTTCCTCTTCTGGGATGCAACGCCTGAAAATATTATCTATTCCTCTTTGAATAGGAGTGGTTCATCCCAGTATAAATGTTTAATATCTTTGAAGAACTTATTTTTCTATTGGTAATTTAGTTCAGGGGGTATGATATCTGCAGCTAGGTAGTTTGCAAAATCAGCGTACCAAGGTACGCTCTTCATTACTGAAATTTTTTCAAAATCTTTATTTGTTTAAGGCTCGAAATCATCAGTATTAGCTATAAGTCTGTCATAGGTGAAATCATCATTTATATGCAATAAGTCATGTTTTAAGTGTTCTAATCTAGAGAGGTGGTCAGTGACAACATTCTATGTGCCTTTCTTATCTTTAATGTCTAGATCAAACTCTTAATGTAACAAGATCCATCTAAGTAACCTAGGTTTAGTGTCCTTTTTATTTAATAGATAACGTATGGCAGCATGATCAGTGTAAACAATGATCTTCGCTCCAACTAGGTAGGACCTAAACTTATCTATCGCAAAAATTACTGCCATTAATTCTTTCTTTGTTGTTGCATAGTTAAGCTGGGTGTTATCTAGGGTTCTACTAGCATAATATATAACATGTAGTTTCTTGTCTTTTTGTTGTCCTAGAACAGCACCAACTGCATAATCGCTGGCATCGCACATGATTTCAAAAGGTCGTGTCCAATCTGGGGGTTGTATGATCGGAGATGAAATCAATGCTTATTTCAAAAATTTAAAAGCTTCGAGACATTTCTCGTAAAAAACAAATTCAACGTCCTTCATTAGAAGATTAGTCAATGGTTTTGTTATTTTAGAGAAGTCTTTTATAAAACGCCGATAAAAACCAGCATCTCCAAGAAAACTTCTAATCTCCCTAATGGTTTTAGGTGGGCTGAGGTTTTCTATAACTTCAATTTTGGCTCTATCGACCTCAATGCCTCTTTCGAAGACAATGTGTCCTAATAATAAACCTTCATTAACCATAAAATGGCATTTTTCCCAGTTTAGCACTAGGTTCACCTCTACGCATCTTTCAAGGATTTTTTAGAGGCTGGAGAGACAATCTTTAAAATTGAATCCACACACCGAGAAATCATCCATGAAAACTTCCATTATTTCATCTACATAATCTACAAATATAGACATCATACAACATTGAAAAGTGGCAGGGACATTACAGAGTCCGAAGGGCATTCGTCTATAGGTGAACATTTCATCAGGACAGGTGAAGATTGTTTTGTCTTGATCCTCAACGTGAATAGGTATTTGAAAAAAATCCTGAGTATCCATCTAGATAACAAAAGTGTGAGTGTCTGGCTAGACGTTCTAGCATTTGATCTATAAATGGAAGAGGGAAATAATCCTTCTTGGTTTCTTGGTTTACTTTTATATAATCTATACACATACGCCAACCTCCTTCTCTTCGTTTAGAAATATTCTCACCTTTCTCATTTTCTATGACTGTGATGCCTCCTTTCTTTGGCACCACATGCACAGGGCTCACCCAATTACTATCTAATATTTGGTAAATCATACCAGCCTCTAGTAACTTAAGAACTTCTATTTTAACAACATCGCTCATTATAGGGTTTACTCTTATTTGATGTTCTCTTGAGGGTTTTGAGTTTTCCTCTAACAAGATCTGGTGCATGCACACCGGTGGACTTATTCCTTTTAAATTGGAGATGTTATACCCTAAAGCTGAGGGATATTTACGTAAGATTTCTAAGAGTTGAGTTGTCTCGTCTTGACTTAAAATAGCGTTAACTATAACAGGACGATTCATCTCTTTATCTAAGAATTCGTATCTGAGGTTCTTAGGAAGTTCCTTCAGTTCTAAAGATGGTTTCATAGGGCAAGGCATGGGATCGAGAGTAAGCGATAAACATTCATAGAGGTCGTCATCGATGTAAGGTTCTAAACTTTTAAATCCATCGTCCTCCATAATGGGAGTCAAAGGTAAATTGATATTTTTGTTAGATTCCTCTCACTTAATTTCCAATGTACACTCGTCAATGACGTCGATGGCATAACAGGCATCTCCTATGACTGTATCCATTAAGAACTTTGAAAGAATAAATTCTATCTTTTCATCACCTACCTCAAATGTTAATTTTTCTTTCTTAACGTTAATTATGGCTCCGACTGTTGATAGGAATGGTCTACCTAACAGGATTGGGATTTCTTCGTCTTCTTTAATATCCATAACCACGAAGTCAGTTGGGATATATAGTTGACTGATCTTAACTGGTATGTCTTTAAGTATGCCTATAGGATACTTAACTGATCTATCAGCCAGCTAGAGAGACATTTTAGTCGGCTGCAATTCTCCTACGTTTAACCATCTATAAACTGCTAAAGGCATAAGGCTGATGCTAGCTCCTAAATCTAAGAAGGCTTTGACAATTATCTGATCTGGGAGATCTGGGTTTCAAGCATCTTGTTATGCATAATTATCTGATCCACCTTAGTTCCTAATTGCGTGATTAGTTCATTTACGTGAATATTCTGATTGAGGAACTCTTTTATTTGCTGGGTTTTAGATGGAATGAAATTTTCCATGATTTTATCAAGGTTTGGTTTGGGTAACACAACTTGCATAGGTTTATTTGGTCTTTGGGCTTGGAAACCTGTAGGTCTCGAAGGTGTAGAGTTTTGTATTGGGCTATTGTTTTTATAAGAAAAGTTTGGGTGATTCCTCCATCCGGGGTTGTAAGTGTTTGAAAATGGGTTTCCTTGGGTGTAGTTTACTCGGTCTAAGAAAGGCTCATTCAACAAGTTACATTCTGCAGGTTGATGTCCTTGGGTCCCACAGAGTTCGCATTCCGAAGCTACTGCGGCTACATTATTAGGATTTTGAGACATGTTTTGAACTTTTAAGGGAAGAGCGTCCATTTTAAGCTGCATCATGTCTAGAGAACTTATATCATGTTTTCCTCCTTGGGTCTCCTTTTTCTCTACCGTAGCTCATTCTGTTCCCCATTGGTAATGGTTTTGGGCCATGTCCTCAATGAGAGCGCAGGCTTCTAGGTAAGGTTTATTCATCAATGCGCCACCAGCGACAACATTGATGGACATCTTTGTGTTGTAATGGATTCCATTATAGAAGGTGTGGATGATTAGCCATTGTTCTAGGCCATGGTTTGGAAAGGCTCTTAACAGGTCCTTATATATCTCCCATGCTTCAAAAAGTGATTCTCCCAGGTTTTGGTTAAATCTAGTGATTTGGTTTCTAAGGACATCAGTTTTGCTTGGCGGGAAATACCTTGCGAGAAATACTCTCCTAAGGTCTTCCCAGGTTGTTATTGAATTGGGCGAAAGGGAATCTAATCAATATCATGCTTTATCTCTGAGGGAAAAATGGAATAATCCTAGTCGTATTGCCTCATGCGAAACACCATTGCATTTCAAAGTGATTGCTAATTGTATAAAAGTTTTTATGTGTTGATTCGGGTTCTCAGTAGCAAGACCACCGAATTGGTTTGTTGCACCAATTGTAGCAATGAGGGTTTTAGTTCGAAATTATCTGTGGTTATAGTTGGGTTTATGATACTTGAACTAGGTTCCTCATCTGACGGTTGGGAAAATTCCTTAAGGGGTCTTTGGTTACGATTCTCGGCCATAGTTTTTCTAATTCTATGGAGAAAATGGATGTAAGGTTCAGGTTCCGCTAAAGGATTGATAAGGTTCGGTGCTGCGAGATCTTCGCATTAACCGGACTGTAAAACTTAGTTTAGACGATGCGACTATAGGGTGCGAAATTTGACGAGATTGTTCACTGGCAACGGCGCCAAAAACATGATGCGGTGTATTCGCAGGTGTACGAATCGCGTCAGAGTGATATAAAAGATTATCGATCCACAGAGACCAATCGTCAATCTATCCTTTCCTATTGTTGCAGTGTTTAGCTAAGTAAATATTAAACATGGAATTGAGCATGCAAGAAAGTAAAGTGCGGTGAAATAAACTTCAGATATAAAAGCGGGGTCGAATGTAATTCACATAGTCAGATGATATTCGCAATGCTTCAGAATAGAACTACTTATAGGGAAATATTTTCTACTAAAGAAAAGAACTAATTTAACAGGAATTGTCGCTTTCACGTAATCAGAACCGAGTTTACTCTCTAATCGGACCTTCTTATTGTCACTTATAAAAAGGTGTGCATTGCATTAAAGTAATAAACCTATTTTTAAGAAATAAAGTACTTGACCAAGTTGAAAAGTATTTTGATCTGGAATTTCTAACAAAAAGGGAACATAACTTTAACCCTATAAACGCGTCCGAAAAAAGTTTCAAAATAGATTTATTTGATAATAAAAATCCTTAACTAACTGGACAAAGCGCTTTTGCTTCCTTTGACTAGTTAGAACTAACTGAGTTTAACAAAAGGTTGGACGGATTCCGATCATACCCAACAACAATAAAGTACATAAAACTCCTATTAAAAACCAAAATAGCCCATAAGCATTTCTATTGACAAATTATTTGGAATATCGATCTATCTAGATTCCTTACATTCTAGCCCAGTAAGGTTCAGCCTGACATGGGAATGTAAACAGACATGTTAAAATAAATCATGCGAGAAAGTAAATAATTTAAAGTGCGGTGCGGGAAATAAACAAAGTAAAAGCAGGTGCAGGAAATAAACAAAGTAAAAGTAGGTGCATGAAATAAACAAAGTAAAAGCAGGTGCAGGAAATAAACAAAGTAAAAGCATGTGCAAGAAATAAACAAAGTAAAAGCAGGTGCATATATATAAATAGAAACCTTCTCCAAACGGGGAGTTGAAAATAAACTGCAGTTGAAAATAAACGTGGCAAGATAAACTTCTGCCGAAGTGCTCCAAACTCAATTACAAACTAAATCTACGAACTCGATCATAAACTCAATCAACAGTGCAATAATTCCCTAATGTGAAGAATTATTGCTTTACAATGGTGAAATTATATGGCTTAAGTTCACAACTATGGTTGGATCAAGTTTGCAACTAAGCTTGGGTGATTTGAAATGAAATCAGGAACTTTCATTTATAGAGGATGAAGAATGCAGCAAATCACAGGAATGCCCCCTAACTCCTTTTGGAGAGGAAACCATCGTCCAAAGGATGCGCCCGCCATGGAGGCCATGGCGCCCGCCATGTATGTAGATGAAAGGGAAGTGGGGAACGTGGCAGTTGAGTGCAAATGATGGATGCCATGGTGGACACCATGAGTGCAAATTTGACATAAACTCCTGTTTTTCAGCATGTTTTCCTTCATTTCTTCAGGGGAGCTCTAGATAATTGAAATACATGGAAAGGAAACAAAAGATGGGCATAATACGAGATAAAAATAATAAAAAACCTAAATAACATGTGAAATCAGAGTCAAAAACAAGTGTAAAGTAAGTGTTATCATGCGCGATGACGAAACATCGACAACAAACATATGCGATGGCGAAACATCGGCAAAAAGATAACAAAAACATGGAAAAGATGGTGAAACAACAATAAACTAGATAATAAAACATCACAACTAACAATGATATGGAGAATCAAAGTAGGATAACAAACATGTGCGCGATGGCGAAACATCGACAACAAACATCTGTGATGGCGAAACATCGGCAAAAAGATAACAAAAACATGGCAAAGATGGTGAAACATCAATAAACCAGATGATAAAACAAAGCATGAAGGCGCACAAGCAATTAAGATTGGTTTGTATTTTTTACCTTGAAGAAGGATTTAAATTTATTAGAGATGTTTTATGATTTTCCAAGAAGAGGTTTTAGTTTTAAGATGCAAGAATGCAAAGAAAGGAAAAATAACTAAGGAAGACTAGCCTAGCACTATCCCTAATATTATCATACAATGATTGATCCTAAGGTTGAGGATGAAAAGGAGAACTACTACCCTATGTTAGCATGCATGGATACATATCCTAGTGTCACACTCGAGGACTAAACCTACACGAGAAATCCTAAAGAAACATGGTAAAAATGTCACAAATCCTACGACAAAAAACAAGCCAGCAGATGGAGAAACATCTGGACAAACAACAGCTCGAGTACCACTCGAATATCAAACACCTACAAGGCACAGGCCTAGTAGTAGAAAGGGAGGTCCCGCCATAGACAAGAAACCAAACATCAGACCAGGGGTCAAGCCACGGACAAAGGGAGCGTATCACCCGAGTCAACAAGCTCTAGAATTATAGGAATGCAAAAGGGTCCTTAACCATGGTATCAATTACCAAGGCAAGGAAGATATGGGGGAAAAGACAAAGTGCATGCATACACTAAGCATCAATGTTGGTCAACACGGGCTAAAGAATGTGTGGGGATCCGATTGTGGGAACCCTTTTCATTTTCCTTTAAAGGACTTAACTTAATTCGGATCTTGGGCACATGTTCAGAGCATCTACTTGTAGAAAGTGAGCATAGGAACGGTATGGACTGGAAAGTGCGGGGGTCGATTAAGAACCCCTTTTGCTCGCTTATTTTGAGGACTTATCACCTGTATTACAATGCGGGCACAAATATAAACACGTGTGCATAATACCTAATCCGAAGGTAGGGTTTTAAACAATCACAATTAGCACACCGACAGAATTGCCTTAAACAGGAAATGGTCAGCAACGGAAGTCTCCGTCATACATCCATATTCCTACTTGACATGGCAAGGAAAGCGATAAGAACCCTACTTCTCAGGATCTCTAGAAAGAAGTAAATGGTAGAGATTAAAGGGTAGTTGTGCAATACCAAACGGATAACTGTCTGTAGTAACTAAATGAGAGAAAGAAATGCAGCGAACTTCAAGAAAGCTAGCATCAATAAACAGATCAAGTCAGAAATCACTCCATTGAATATGAGCATTTAGGCTTCAAATATGAACATGTCCCACAAGTGGTGCATAGCAGTCACAATCACATATATATCCTGCAAAGATTATCAAATATACAAAGCACAAGAATTGTAAAAGCATAGCCAATTGTGTTCCACAAATAAATTGGAACACTACCGCATCAAGTCAAAATGGACAACTTTCTCAGAGTACCTCGCACATTCAACAGACAAATTAGAGATCTCAAGAAGAAACGGTGAATCATATGAGGGATGGATGATGACATAACAAGGAAATGGAAAGAAAATATTAGTAAATATCAAAGAATTAGATATGGGAAACACCAAGTAGGCATAGGCAACAAATATGTCAAAGCATAAGAATTGTTGCTCCTTTTTATCACCATGTTGAATTGACAAGTAAATATCAATCAAGGATCATAGGAGCTTAAGAAGAATACATTCAAAGACCTTGGAAGTCAGTAGCAACCACTACTCAATCATACCCATTTATTTCATTATGATTCATAAGCATAATAGAAGGGGGATTCCACAAAATGCATCACAAAGCATAGATCTCAAGTTAACAGTGAAAGGGATTCAAACAAAGGCAAAGTTAGAAGGTTTTAAACCATTCAAAGACTTGAAATCAAGCTTCAAACATGCTATGAGGATATAATCAAAAGGTTAGAATGTTGATCCAAATACATGTTGCACAAGTGCATTCAATATACCTCAAAGATTCAGGATGAGAAAAGATACGAACATCAAATTCATACATGAATGAAATTGGTTCTAGAACTAGAGATCAATTATTCTGAAGTTCTTATGAAACTATCATTGAAGTATCATTTCCCTACATATTATCATTGGCCACTTGATGACCTCAAACTCAAGTTAAAAGCTCAAGTTCCAAAGTGAAAATCAATAAGAAAACATTAATTACAAAGCATGCATCAAAAGGCTCAACATTCAATTATGAGGAAATTAAGTGAATTCACTTGAGTTTATGTGAGGAAACATAAGCAACATGATCATTAGGTTCCTAAATTACATGCTCGACATAAGTTCATTTGCCACTAAACAAGTTGCAACAAAGAATGCAAACTCAATTGATCACCTTCACTTAAAAATATTTCAAAAGTAGAAACAAAGATCAATAATTCAAAAAAAAAATTATTAGCATCTTTTAAGTGTGTAGAAGTCAAAAAGAAAGTCTTGAGTTCATGAATAGTTGAGGAGGGGATCAAATGAGGCCAAAAGTTCAAAACTAGTTGGCCAAACTACCAAACTAGACAAGTTTCCAAACTAATTTGTGGAAAAATATCAAACCAATTCAAATAATCCAAGAAAAATCATATTTAAATCCTAAACTCATCTATGAACCATAAACAAGATCCAAATTCTATTGGAAATCCAGGGCATAATTATTTTTGACTTGAAACTTACATAATAAGCAACAAAACCCTAATTGTTTGACTTTTAATCTTAAATATTAATTAGATAAGATTGAAATTCAAACAATTCAAATCAAATATACATTAATCATGATAAAACTCAAGAGATCCGAATACCTATTTTTCCATTTTTTTTAAATTAAAGAAAAGCCAAAAATAAAAAAAAAATAAAAAAAATTAATCAAATAAACAATCAATTACATCCCAAAATAAAATTATAATCAAAACTCAGAAGAAAAACATCCCAAAATTAATATTCAAATATTAGAATTAAAAAGAAACTTCTAAAATTTTTTGTGGATTTTTTGGATTAAGAAAAATATTGAAATAAAATTAAATACAAACAATTAAACCATTAAACCATTATTTAATTCCCAAAATGCAAACCCTAATCAAAAATCAGAAAAGGACCAAAACAAAATTATATTCAAATACTAAGATAAAAAACAAGCTTCTATAATTTTTTGTGGATTTTTGCATTAAGAAAAATATTAAAATAAAATTGTGAAACAAAAAAAATCAAATAAACTTCCAAATTAATATTCTAATCAAAAATAGGAAAAACACCAAACAAATTTCAGAACCAAATTCAAAATAATTTTAAGAGTTCAAATCATTTTAGGTGGAATTTATAGATCAAAGAAAATATTAAAACAAAAATAAGCATTAAACAAACAATTAATTAAACTTACGAATTTTTAAACTAATCAAAACATTTTTAAAAATTCCAATAAAATTACACAAAATAGTAGGAATTGTTTTGGACTTGTGATAATTTTTCCAGAATTTTTTAAGTTGTTTTGATCAAGAAATAAAAATTAGAAAATCAATTGAAATCAAAATATAAACTATATTCAAATTTTCAAATTGGACCGTTCAGATGATGACACCTCATCATCTCTAACCTCCAGCCAGATCAAAAACGCGCGCACCCTCAGTGTTATGCCTCAACTTCATATCCACCAAGCAAACTCGTTTCTCAACCATTTTACATCAAATCAAGTGCAACATAAAGCCAACATGACAAGGAATTCAGTGCAATTCGAATCACACCAAGTAGTCAAACGTTGATCTAGAAATCTATGCATGAAAACATCAAAAACTCAGTGAAACCTAGAGTTTCATAGATCTCAAACAAGCGTTATATACCAAATCAAACCTCAAGTTGCTTCGGAAATAATCATACAACATCCACAAACAGATATTCATGATTAAATTCAACAAAAACAGCTACATCTCAAGAATCAAAGTTGGATGAACCTACCTCAAATGAAAATCTGAATGCTTGATTCCCTCACTCAAGAAGAAAATCAATGGTTCAAACTTGATCCTCTTGCTCCACTGAATGTGTCTCCACAAAAAGAATGAAGAAATCACCAAGGAATTAGAGGATTCGAAGAAAAATGCAGAGGAAGGAAGTTTGAACTCAGATTTAGGTTTCTTGCAATGGAGGCGTGTGTGTGATCAAATGAGCCTTGCTACCCATTATATAGAGTGAGTAGAGGAGGGTAGGAGTCGAAATGCAAGTTGAATACCTTTGGAGGGAATGTTTGGAAATTTTGGCCAAAAGTGAGGATGCACATGGATCCTGCATTACATTCGTGCACTTGCTTGCCTTTTGTGCGTTTTGTGAGCCAAATGAGGTCAGAAATTCATGCTTAAAATGCCAGCTCATGATTGTTTGAAATGAAAGAGTGTTGGTGAATTTGCAAAATCAGGCATGTTTTGTGATTTTTTAATCAAACAAGTACAACACCACATGGGGCACGAAATGGTGAGTATGATGGGCCTCATCATGTCACAAATTGGTCATGGGCTTGATTAGAAACAAAAATAAAGGTTGAAACTTGATTTCTCAAGAATTCGCCATTTTGCATACTTGTCAAATTTCAATAAAATGTCTCAAAATTCCAAAGTTCATAACTTGCTCATTCTTTTGAATTTTGACACAAATGAGCACTCTTTGGAAAGGTCTTGCAATTCTCTTCAACCTTGTGGAAATTGTACTCACATTTTATTCCATCAAGTTCTTTAAAAATTGCAATGAAAATCACAAATTTTGGAAAATGACCTATAATTTCACCTTGAGACATGAACTTCCCAAGACCATAACTCTTGATTCCTTGATAATTTTGATATGAGAATAAAAGGAGATGAAAGACCATTCTCTTAGCTTTCCAGGAATGCCTCATTTGCATTTTTGTGATCAAGGATGAATAAATGGTGAATTTTTGAAGTTAAGTTCTCATTTACCAAATTTAGAAACTTTTTAAGGTTTCTTCATGAACAAGTTTCAAGCCAAACTTCAATCTTCTTGATCCAATGGTAAAAATGGACTTGAAATATGAAAATTAAACATTTGACTTGATGTTTGACCAAAAGTTCACTTGGTCAATCTTGACTTTGACTGATTTTGGTCAAAATGACCATTTTGCCCCTTTTAATCAATTGATCCACTCCTCTTCAAAATTGGTGATCAAAACATAAAACATATTATATCCCAAACATATAGAGGCCATGTACAAAGTTTCATCTCAAAATTCTCAAGAAATCCTGATGAAATCCCAAACCCTAGTTTTGGTCAACATGTTAGGAGAATGATGAATCATCTTCAAAACATCAAATTCTCTGGATATCTTGGCCAATTTCTTATACAAAGATATTTCAAATGTCAATGAGGTGTTGTAGATTTAAAATTAAGACTTTCAAATTCATCAATAGCCTTGATCAACCAAAACCCTAATTTTAACTGATGAATCAAAAGGATGTGATCCTCCTTATAATCAACATAATCTTCAATATTTTGATGATCCAATGAGATATATAAGATATCTTGAGATATGTGATACCTTTGAGCTTGAAAGATCCAGAGGTTTAGATAATAAGGCTCTCCTTGAGAAACTTGTCAATACAATCAACTTCAAAAGCTTGAGGATGACATGATAACCAAAGTACTTTGACCCCAACACAATGCATGAATGCAATGCAATATGATGTTTATGATGAAACATAAGCCTAAATCAAGAGGGTGAATTTTGGAGTGCAACACCAACAAAAATTGAATATATTTTCTTACAATTGAACATCCCCGGGAGTCCTAGAAGCAAATTCGGCAAGATCTATATTGATGTTCTACCTGACCAGCCACGTGGCAGAAAATAGCATGCATTTGTATGAGATCATCATTCATGTGTTCCACATAAGATATTCTGAACTCTCCAGGACATCCAGAAACTATATTTACTTCCTCCTCACACTCTTCCCTAGGAATGATTATGTGGATGAGGCCCTCATCCATCATCTCTTATAAATCAGCCTTTATCTTATCGCAACCTTGTATATTAGTACTACAGGTACCACAACCAGCATGGTCATGAGTGTAGTAACTAAACTCGCAAAGGTCTGCATGCATCTTTACCAAGTCCCCTCTTACTAGCTTAATATCATAAATACGGAAGTCCCCTGGACAGCCAGCAACCATGTTAACAACATTCGTTCCTCCGTGTTTTGGGAGAGGATTATATTTTACATTTGGACTCTCACCTTTGAAATACAAAAGGCCAGATCTAACCATTTTCTATACCTCGGATTTTAGAGGATAACAGTTTTCCACATTATGTCTCGGTGCACCTTGATGGAAAGCGCATGTATGGTCTGCCTTATAGTACCAAGGTAAAGGGGATGGTACAGCAGCCGGTGGCCTAGTCTGGACCAACTTTTTCTAGATCAACAATGTAAGTAGTTCTACATAACTCATAGGGATATAGTCAAATGGTTCTCGTCTCTGATTCCGCCCTTGACTTCCCTGAGGGTCTGGTCTTTGATAAGCAACTGTAGTAGGAGTCGTGTTCACAATTAGAGTTACTGAGGTAACCTGTTGATGGCGCTGATGATTTCTTCTAGAAGTATTAACCCTTCTCTCTTGACTAAAAACATTTGTTTCCCCATCTTTATTCTTAACAAATCTAAAAGATGGCTTCTTCACATTACTGGAACTTTCATTCTTTGTAAGACGCCCTTCTCTCACAGCCTCTTCCAAAAGAGCGCCCATTCTCACCATTTTAGTAAAATCAATGGGCGCACTCGCCACCATCCTCCCATAATAGAATGGACCTAGTGTCTTCGGGAAAATATTTGTCATTTCTTTTTCTTTCATTGGAGGAATCACCTGGGCGGCTACCTCACGCCATCTTTGGGCATATTCCTTCAATTGTTCCTTGTCCTTATGGACCATGGCCCTGAGTTGATCATGGTTAGGCGCCATGTCCATGTTGTATTTGTATTGTCTGATAAATGCTTCACCTAAGTCATTTAAAGGATGAATATTGGCATTGTCCAAGCTCATATACCATTTCAATGTTGCACCAGTTAAACTATCTTGAAAGAAATGAATCAACAAGAGTTGATCATTTGTATGAGTAGAAATTCTTCTTACATACATCACCAAGTGAGCACAAGGGCAAGTGTTGCCCTTGTACTTTTAAAAATCTGATACTTTAAACTTCGTAGGTATCTTGACATTCGGAACCAGACATATGTCATTCACATTCTATCTAAACAGCTCTTTTCCCCTGAGGGCCTTCAATTCTTTCTGCATTTTGTCAAACTGCTCTTGAAAATCATCCATTCTTTCACAAAATCCCAAACTTTCACTTGGTAGAGGAATATGACGATACACATCATCATTATCAAACGAGATCACATTCATTGAGGGTGGTGCAACATAGTGAATATGGTTTCTAGTGGCAGGTGTAACATGCACCACAGGAAGTGCAGGTGTAGTAGCATTCTGAGTAAGCGGAGCAATCTGAGGATCCTGGTTAAAACCTTCGGGCACAAAGTTTTATGGGATCCCCCAAGGATATCCTGAAGGCACACAATTCTGAATAATATCTGGAGTAGCAGATGTGGGAACAGTTAGAGCTTCAGTATTAACCATTGTCTGCTGAGGCTGAACACTCGATGGATGATTCTGAGCAGCCACCAGAGATTCCATCAGAGCAGCGAGATTAGCCATGTCGGCCTTCAGAGCAGAAACTTCCTGGCGTAGCTCACGGTTCTCTTGTACTGGTGAGACAGCTTGCTGAACGAAGTAAGGAAGCTCGGTAAGACACTTGGATATGCACAATAAATGCAAGAAGTATGTGCAATATGATGCATGATATGCAATGCACATGATTTATTTTATTATTATTATTTCAAGGGACTTAAAGATTTATAGACAACATTGCAAATAATAAAGTAATAATGCATTTGAAATACTGAAAAATTTCATTATAACTTCAAAATGGATTACAAGTTTCAATAATCCCAAGTACATGATGAAAGTAAAGTCTAAAACCCTGAGAAGTCAAGCTGATGGAGATCACTCTATACGCTGATGCTTCCCTATATGTCTGGCAACCTGAGCCTTTAACCTCTGGTTTTCTTCCGCATACCTAGTGGCAACCTCCTTCCAATCACCTGAATCAAGAAGTGAGCAACTAGTATCGGACTGAGGCTTAGGGGAAAATAAATCCCCTTACCTTTCCATCATCTCTACAGCCCGACTCTCAAGAATCTCAATCAAGTCGTCTTTTTCCTTCAAATTTTCTCTGTAGGAAAACTCTAGAGTTTGGCACTTATTCTTCCAAGCTTCCTTTTCCTGTTGTATTCTGACTAAAGCGAGCTGTAGATCTTCCATATAATCCAATAAGGGAGGAGTGGTCTTCACAAACAAATCAGTCATAGGTGCTTCCCGAGAATACGACATCTTCAACTGAATAGCTCTAGCTTGGACCCACTGAAGATAAGGCTCCAAAGAAACAGCACCTCTAGGTCCCAAGTCTTTCCTACTATTCCTGTGAATGTGACGCCAGGCCTTCACAATCTGCTCCCTAGCTTCCTTATAGTTTGGTCCCTCTTTTATGAAGAAACTACTCAAATGAATACTATTTGGTTTATCCCTCATCGGATATCTAAGTTGTCGTCTTTCAAGAATAAGGTTGAAGTTAATTCCTCCATTTGTACCAAGAATAGGTACATTAGGGAAACAGCCATAACTATCGACAATCTCTACATCATGGTAAGCCTGACGATACCAAACAATATCTGAGTGAGTAAGTACCATGATCTTAGGAGCCCAACGAGGTTCCTTTTTGACATCCCAAAATGTATCAAACTGAGGCAAATGAGAAGTAAACCACCGGTACAATAGAGGCGTGCAACAAATAATCATTCCCCATTATAAGAATTCTAAAGATGAATAGAGTAATAAGTATCACCCAACAATTTAAAAATTGGGTTCCCTATCACGAATATCTTGATGGCATTAATGTCAACAAATTTGTCTACATTAGGAAGTAAGAATAATTCGTAAGCAAGTAGAGCAAAGATAGCCTCAAAAGCGACTGTACTCTTCATCCTGGAAAAGTAACGAGCTTTCTCCAATAAGAACTGAGCTGGTAATCCTCTAATCCCTCCTTTGGTAGTCATGTGGGCTTCAACCTCAGACTTCCCCAGATGGATCAAAGTAGTAATCTCATGTGGTTTTGGCTCACCCTCCAAACCAGTAAAAGGAACACGATGGATAATAGGAAAGCCCAACAGATAAGAATATTCCTCTAGTGTAGGCATCAACTGATAGTCATGGAAAGTAAAGCATTGATACATCAGATCATAGAACTGGACCAATGTTGAGAGAATACCCTCCTTCATCCTAAGCTTCATAAGAGAAATAATGGACCCGTACTTCCTCCAAAAATTTGCAGAACACTAAATCTCGGGAATCAAACTCATTAACTCATCTATCTTGGGATCTTTGAAACTGTATTTTCCGGTATTTCTTTTTCCAGAATCCATAGTCAAAAATTACCTGAGATATTCACAAATTGCCAACTTTTAAGTCCCATGAAATGAAATTTCTTCAAAAGATGCTTATGAGTGCATGGATGCATGATGAAACAATCACACACAAGATCACAAACATAGGGTTCATAGGTTCAATGTCACGAGCATGAGGTCGAAGGTAATACCCATAAGGCATGGTCTAAGAGTTATCACCTGTCGAACAAGGTTCTAGAGGTTCCTAGAGTCTACATCCTTCCTTCAGATATTACCAACTTCCCGATTAACTCGATAATTAGTAATATTCTCAAGAAAAACTCATCCGAACGTAGTATCGCGTGACAACTATTTCCATATTACTCTGCCATAGCTTCCGCACTACACCTAAAAGGCCAAGATGGGTTAGGTATTCTACGGTCCTCAGTTTCAGCAGGCTCCCAGATCGAAAGCAATACGTCTTCCCGATTACTCGGTAAACGACACTACAATACATGGGCCTTCATTGAGTGGGGGTATCATGTCTCCTTTTTTGGGATTACTCCCTCAAAGTTAACATGACTATACCGCCCGTCCTATCTTAAGTTTTCCCAAGTCCAGGTATAGGACTCATGAGTAATCACCAAGCACCCTGAAAACCATAAAAGTCCAGACAAACATATATACAACATATAACATATAACAAACAATAGAACATATGCAAATATAAATAAACATAGGTTTAACCCACTTAGGTATGAACCCGCAAAAGGTTAATCTGTCCCCAGTGAAGTCTCCATTTTTTTTCTTTAGCAGTAGAAATGTTTAAGACTAAGCCATTGGATTGACAAGACTTGTACAGATCAAAATAAAAATCTCCACCACGCTTTATTGTTTCCAAAGGAATGGGAAAAGAGAGAATGACCCAAAAAGAGTGGGAAAGATTCAAGGTAATGGGGTTGGTTATGCAATTGGAAGGTATTAGCTCCCTAAACATCTACGGTACTCCACAGAAACCTCTTTGTAAAATTTGTATATTTTGGCTATAAAATGTTGTATAAAAATAGATGGTAGAGGTGAGAAAAGAAATATTTTTTATGATTTTTCACCCGCCGCAGTTCCGAACCTTTAGTGTCTAAGTACCACCTTTTGTGTAATAGGGGATCAGGGTACACGTAGTTCCTATTTTAAAAATTTTAAAACATAATTGTGTTGGTTAATTTTATAAGATAAGACATCATCATCATTGTCCGTGTGGAAAACATACTTACTACCCAAAATCAACAATTCCTCACTCAACACCCAAGTGGAAAATATCTCACTTCACTACATATTATAGAAGTATAGTTTTTTGCATCACTACAAGGATTGACAAGAGTCTAATCTTTTGAGTTGATTGACTTTTAGTCTTATCACAAAAATGTCAAGGTATTGTTAAGATGATTGAAGTTTATTTATGAAAATGTTTTGACAATGCATGGACCTAAGTCCAACTTTATTATGAAAGCGGTTCAATGTTTAGAAACAAGAAGAGTTTTCAAAAGGAGGGAGAAGATTTTTGAAATTAAAGAAGATGGGAGGAGAAGAATGGAATATCCTAAGGAATAATGTAAAAGCTAGAGAAGAGAACCGTCTAACCAACAAGAAGCCAACAATTGACATTATGAGTCAAGATAGAATTCCCATTCCTGGGATTGAAACCAAACAAGCAAAGATACTAGACCTCTTTATAAAAACTAAACTTCAAGTGTATTAAGTCTTCACAAGAATTGGGCAGAGTAACGGCTGTATACGGGTGAATTCCAGATTACAGACAAAGTAGGTAATCATAATAACCTGCACACAAAAACAAACTAGCAACCCAATGTCATAAGGTGAACCCCAAGAACTCCATACAAAATATTAATTAAGGTCACAAGGTCTCCAACATAGGCCAAGGTCTCTAATCCAAAGTCCAAGAAGTTCAATACTCCATAATGCCAACGATAGTAACCAAATAGTCCAAATATCATTAATGTTTTTTATTGTTAATGTTGATTATTAGGTATCTTTAAAAGGAAAAGCTCAAGTGAGCAAAAATAAAAATGGCATAAAAGTAAATGCTCAAGTGAGAAAAGATGAAAATAGCATGAAATGTAAATGCTAAAGTAAAATGGTTCATAAAGTAAAGGGCATAAGATAAAAGCATAAAATAAAGTCAATTGTTAAAAGTTAATGGTTAGGTGGATGATCATCTTGAAACTTGCATTTGGAACTCATTAGAGGATTGGTAGAACCAAAGCCTCTCAACAACAAGTTGCATATGCTTTTTTTCAAGTATATCATCCATTTAATAATCTTCAAGGTAACATTTAATGATCAATGATGTTTAAGTGATCCGAATTGACCAAAATTAATGAAGATCCATTGGAGGATTGGTAGAACCAAAGCCTCTTAACAATGAATATCAAGGTTATTGGATCAAAGGGTTCAAATTAACATACATGGACTTGTAAACATAGGTTTGGGCTATAAATGATCATTTTCTCAAATCGGGACAAAATTTAGCGCTATGTTAAGCATTCATATGTGGACTTATGTAGAAGTCTCACCTATTTTGAGGCCGGTCAATAGCAATCTATGTACTTCATGTTTGGATAAATGATTTAGAGATCATCATCCTATAACATGTAGCACAAATAAAAAAGAAAGGGATAAGATGAAGAGGGAGGGGAATGATAAGCTAATTTGGATCACTACCTCAAATTTATTTCATTTTTAAATTCAATCACTTATCTCGATGGATTAAAGTACTAAACATATCATTAATTCAAAGCACCAAAAATGAATTAAATAATTCACTTTTTGGTAGATTTGAATTAATGAAAGTTTATCAAACTTCATATACACCCAAAGTCCATTGAATTTAAATAGAAATTGGATAATTTAAAATTGCAATCCAAATCAACAATTAAAAGGAGTGAGTAGAAAAAGATAGATGGATCAAAGCAGCCCCAAAACAAGGCAGAAAAAGAATTTTGTCACTGTTACAATCGATTGCACTCTGGCAGCAATTGATTGCATCAGTGCTTTTTTTCAAAAAAAAGTGAATTCTTTCTGTGACAATCGATTGCACTCTGACACCAATCGATTGCACCCTGTGCAAAATAGAAAATTAGCATTTCAAAAGGCTAAATTCTTGTTCAAACTTTCCATCAAACACCTTATGATCATGGATTTAATTGAGCACGAAAATTCCATCAAATTGTGAGAAAATAGCACCAATGGAATCACTAAACAATGCTCAATGAATCAAACCCAAAGATCAACAAGAGATAACATTGTGAAATACGAAAAATCCAACTTACCAAAGGTAGATCTAGAGAATTGTCAAAACAACTACAAGAATTTGCTTTAACTCAGCCCCAAGAATCAATTTCCCAAGCTTGGATGTAGAGAATTGATAAAGAAAAAGTGTTTGGATGAAGGTTTAGTTCAAAGATTAGTAAGCTTCAATGCAAAGCTTACTAACTTTTTTTGAAAATGGATCTTTGAGTGAGTTTGGTAGATGGACAGAATTGAGAGATTTTTAAGCAAGGTGAATTTGGCTATCAAAAGCTTTAGATTTGAATGAAATGAGGGCTCTATTTATAGAGTTTAGGCTTAGGAATAGTGGTGATTTGGAGTTCGGTTTGGGAAATGAAATTAGGCTTGGTAATTAATTCTTTGAACCAAAATTTGAATTAATGATATAACTTTCAAAAAATGAAGAAAAAATGAAGACAACACATATACAAAATATACCACTAAGGTGCTTGGAGATCCCTCAAGAGCAAAATTAAAGATAGGATGCAATAGGAGAAAAACCTCAAACCTTAGTTTGTGATCTGGTTGCATTGTGATGGTATGAGACGATAGAGGAATCTTAGGGGGAAAAACTGGGGTACAACACTTAGGCATTCCCATGGTTTATTTTGTTTCTTTTTCTATTTTATGATGTTTTTATAATTTAGTTTATTTGTGCCTTCGTTTGAACTTCGTATTTTATTTTCAACAATAGAAGCTTTCAATGAAAAAAATCATAATTGGAGCTACGAGAATCAGATTGATGAATTCTAATATTCGTTAGAAATATGAGATAAATAGCTACAACTTTCATGTTGAAGCCAAAAGATGATTTGGATTATAGAAGGCTTGAATAATTTGTTGAAGTTTCAGACAATAGAAACATTTAGTTTTGGACCAATTTTGGGTCGGGTTTTTTATGTTTTTGACCCAGTTTGGTTATGACCTGAATTTCTTGTTTCACTTTTACCTAGGACAGTCGTTTCACTATTGAAATTATTCACTATTCATGTTTCACGAAAATATTCGAAGCTTTGTACGAATTGGAACAGCAAACTAATTTCCCAAGAATCAATTTGTTGTACTCAAATTCTTTTTTGAGGTTCTTTTATAAATTTCACATCAACCTTTTTCCTTTGAATTTTTCCTATAATTTCAATTGTTTGCTTAATTTGATTGTTTCTAAAGGATAGAATTCTTAAATTAATTTTTTGATTGATCCTGAATCAATCTTGTTTAACGTAGATTTTACATTTTAAAGATCGATCAAGTTGCATTTTCTTAATTTGCAACAATTTTTAATCTGTTTGCTTAATCCGAAATTCAGGAACTTTCATCGTATAATTTATATTGCGCTTGTCAGTGGTCATTGTAATCGAATATGATCAGACTCATTTAGGGAATTGGAATTTTATAGGAATCAATGATAAGTTGGAAGTCGATATAGTAGGTTGATTCGTTTTAGCTTATTCATTAATCACTTAATTACACTATTTCTTATTTGAAAAATTATTGAAACATCCCTCATTGTTCTACTCGTTGGTTATTAACAATACAAGAATCCTTGAGAACGATACTCTAGTTGTCGCTATTTTGATTTGTGCGTGATAGTGGATCAAATTGACGCTGTTTTCGGGGATTCTTGTTGTTATTAACCGATATTAGAGTCATAGGTATAGTATTCTTGTTAATGTTTTTCTTGTTTTTTTAGTTGTGTTTGTTGATTTTCAGGGTTGTAATACCGGTTGCAGCATAGCGATAAGTATTTCAATTTGTCAGGTAAGTTTGCAAGCTAGTATTTTGATTTGCTCCAAATTATTTCAAAAAGTTCTGGAAAAAATCGACGAACAATACTTCTTTAATTGTTTTTTGTGTCTTCTAATTGTTTTTGCTTAAGAGGAACATTGTTGGTATGAAACATCATGTGGAAGAACATTATGTTTTTTACATTGAATTGATTTCTGAGTTGTTTGATGATACTTATTCTGATTTTATTTCAGATGATCTTCCATCATTGTCCAACTTTGATGAATATTACTCTTGAGATTCATGTACTGACACTAATAGTTTCTCTGTTTGCGCTGAGATTGAGGTTTCCTTGCAGGTTGACATTGTTCCTACACATGAAGTTGTCAATAAAGTTGTTTATGCAGCTGATGTTTGTTGTATCTATGCTTCCCCAATTGCACCATCCATTGGTTAACCACTTTCGTTAGAGCCTGAATCACTTCCTGCAGATTTAAATTATTCACCGGAGACAAAATTTGAGCTGGAAGAGAAATTACTACAGAAACATAAAAAGGGAATTGGATGGACCTTGAACGAAATTCCTAATATTAGTAAGTTCATGTATATGCATAGGATCTTACTTGAAGATGGGGAAAAAGCAGTGAGGGAGCCTCTTATTCCTTTTATCGTTGATATTGTGATGGATGAGATCACTTTTACGTGCTCATTCCACACTTTTACTTTTAGAAGAACTTTTTTTGATCCTGGAATAGAAAGTGAAGACAATGATAAAAATTGCAAAGTCAATGGACACTTCCTTAAGCTATTCCATTAGAGCTCCACATTGGAAGAGGAAGTTGTAGAAGAACTCTTATTAGGAAATTCTACTTATGCGATCGCCTATCCTCCTTGACTGCTAGGATGTGTTCTTTCCTTTCTCTCTCTCTCTCTTTATTTATATTTATGTTCTTTCATTGAGGACAATGTATGTCTGAAGTGTGAGGGGGAGAATTATTTCTTTGTTTTTTTTCTTTCAGTTTCCTTTGTTTTTACTTTGTTTTGTTTAAGTGAAAAAAATTTATACTTAGAAACACAATGCATATTTTAAAAGTTTTAGGCTATAATTTGAGGTTAGTTTGTAGAGACTTTGGAAAAGTTCACAGGATCGGTATCGTTTTAACACCTTAAGTCTCCTGAATATGAATTTTCATCCTTTAATAGCTCTTAAGTAGTTTATCTTAGCAATCGACACCATCTCACACACACTCTACGTAGGGAAGCCAATGAAAATAAGTGAGTGATCCAAAGTTTTAATTGAAAACAATAGGGAATGCACCTTCTAACGATTGTGGAATCGACAAAAACATAATAATAAGATTCGTTGTTGGTTGGTTCAAAGGTTTCTGGTGCTGAACCTTGTAGGGCAGATTATGGTCTGATCCTCCACAACTACAATTGAGTAAATAAGGGGTTATGCCACTTAGTTACCAGAACCCTATGCAAAAAGGATCAGAGTCACTAACCGATCACCTTACTATGAGTGTGTGGTGATAATGGGCTTAATGTGATTGCGCTAGAATGAAAGAGAGAAAAAAGGAGGATGAGTAAGTTAGACTTATGCATAATAACATGATTCATATTGGTTTGTATAGGAGGGAGGCTTATTATTATAAAATTTTGGATTTGTGTTCCTACAATATCCTTAGTGTGCAAGATTAGTACCTATCGATGCTATCTTAATCTAAGAAGAGTTTGTAGCCTGGAATGAGTATCTGAATGTTGTTGTGTTTCATGAGTCTTGATTCTATTTTTGCTCGGAGTGCAAAAGTTCAAGTGTGGGAGAATTTGATCAGTACATTTTGATGCACATTCTTTGAGTATTGTACTTAGACATTCCTATGGTTTGTTTTGTTTATTTTTCTGTTATGATGTTTTTATAATTTAGTTTATTTATGCCTTTATTTGAGTTTGGTATTTTATTTTTCAGCATTAGCAGCTTTCAATGAAAAAATCATAACTGGAGCCATGGGAATTGGACTGATGTGGTCAGATATTTGTTAGAAAGCAGAGATAAAGAGCTACAACTTTCATGTTGAAGCCAAAATTTTATTTGGAGTGTAGAAGGCTGGTATAATTTGTTAAAGTTTAAGACAATAGCAACATTTAGTTTTGGACCGATTTTGGGTTGGTTTTTATGTTTTCGACCCAGTTGGATTACAATCCGAATTTTTTGTTTCACTTATACCTAGGATAGTCGTTTCACTATTGACATTAGTCACTATTCACAATTCACAAATATATCTGAGGTTCCACTTTGAGGTTCTTTTATAAATTTTATATCAACCTGTTTCCTTTGAATTCTTCCTATAATTTCAATTTCTTGTTTAATTTGATTTTTGCTATAGGATAGAATTCTTAAATCCTATTGTTGATTGATCCTGAATCAAGTTCGTGTTAACATAGTTTTTGTATTATCACAATCGATCAAGTCGCGTTTTCTTAATTCACAAAAGTTTTTAATCAGTTTGCTTAATTTGGAATTCAGGAACATTCATCGTATAATTTTTATTGCGCTTATCAGTGGTCATTGTAATTGAATAGGATCAAACCCGTTTAGGGAATTGGAATTTTATAGGAATCGAAGATAAGTTGGAAGTCGATATAGTAGGTTGATTCTTTTTACTTTATTCGTTAATCACATAATTACACTATTGCTTTTTTGAAATAGTAATGAAACAACCCCTATTGTTCCAATCATTGGTTATTAATAGTACAAGAATCCTTGAGAACGATGCTCGTGTTGTCGTTACCATTAACTACAATTTTCCAAAGATTCTCCTTTTAGATCCGTGCGGGACAGTGGAACACTCACATATAATCACGTAACATTTACAAGTATCACCACATCATATAGCACCAAAATAATTATGCAATGCCACATAGAATGCTAATGCAACATCATTTACTCAATACATGTGGTATCAAGTTATGAACACACGAGTTCATTTGTCTCTATGTTCCACCACCATAGGATAAAATATCTACCACCATAGGATCTATTTCACTCTTGAACCGGAGCACATCAAAAAAATAGTTATCTCCACCATAGGTAACGCTTCACTAATTCCTCATCATCGGAAATTAGCACCTCGCACTCGAACCACCACCATAGGATTTAGGCCACATCATAATTAGAACCGAAATTTAGACAACATGGATGCATGAGTAGGACATGCAACAACAACCTCGTCAACATCATCACCATAACAATAGCATCAAACTTCATAATCATAACAATGTCATCATAACATAAACATCACCATAACAATGCAATAATATATTTACCGAACATATAAACGAGTAACTTCACAAATATAGTAAACATAGAAATACTACTCAAATAATTCAAAAATGTCTATCATGTTATATCTTTCTGTGTTAGCTTCCCAATGCTTCAAACAACTCATCATTTAGATACACGGCTAAAAAGTTATGAGGGAAACGTCAAAGCATGTCATTGTTAAAAATAAGTTTTTTAAAAAAAATCAACTGATGCAATCGATTGCACTGGGACTGCAATCAATTGAAATTAAACATATGTTGCCTCTGTTTATAAAATATTAACTGATGCAATTGATTGCACCAAGACTACAATCGTTTGTACTGGGAAGTTTTTCCAAAAATTCCAGTTTCCTGTTACGTAACTTTGTCCTCTCCAATCCCTCCTCATCCTAACTAAACCAGTCCCAAGTTCAAAAACTTTATTTAAGCCAAATTAACTCCTAATAACACTAATACACTAATCACATCATATTGAACAGAAATCCACTAAAATTGTCATGAATTATTCACCCAATATCAGGCCCCCAAAACCCCTAATTCACATTAAAGTCATCATGACTCAAGAACACAACTACAACATATTAACATATCATTTATAATTCAGATCATCGTACTTCAAACAATATACATCATAAATTATTTATCAACATTCATCATCAAATATTTCATAAGGTTCATCATTAATCAAAAGAAAACTAAAACCCTACTCTACTCTTCCCTCATGTCAATCACAATTGAAAATCATTTACCCAACCTTACCTTAGATTTTCTCCAAGATAATTTAAATCCTAGAGTTCTTCCTCAACCTCAAGCTTTTGATCTCCTATGCCTTAGCCTCTTTCTCATTTCTTTCAATTTTTCACGTATGATGTAACTCTAACTCACTGAGAGAATTTTCGTCCCAAAAAAATTATTTGATAAAAACAGAGTCGGGTACGACTGTAACGCCCGTAATTTAATTAATTATTTAATTAAATTATTTTTGGAATATTTGTGAAGAAGTGTTATTAAATTGGATTTTATTTTATTAAGTGGAGAAATAATAATATATTAGAGGTATTATATTATTATGTGGTGAAATAATATTAGAAGTATAATATTATTTAAGTGTGGGCCTATGGTGTGAGTGGAAGTAATAAGGGCGTGTAAGTTTTGAGCCCAATGAGAATAATATAATAATATTAGGTTATTTTATTATTTGAGAGAAGAATAGAAAGAGAAGCAGTAAGACGAAAATAAGGATTTGGAAGAGAACGCGAAGTTGCTGGGAAAAGTGGAAAACGGCAAGAACAAAGATTCAACCCAGAAATTGTAGAGCGACCTTCGATCCAAAGTAAGGGTGGGGTTCTGGCTTTATAATTGGGTTCATGATGTTTGATATGTGGGGTTAGAGGATTGTTGTTTTTGTTATTAAATTGAATGATGTATGATGAAGATTGATGAATTCTTGATGAATAATGGTGTTATGATGCTGTGTAAACGATGTAGTATTATAGGTTAATGATAGGTGATAATTTATCATGATGATAATAAGGTTTGTAGGGCTGTAATATGAATTCCCGTAGTGAATTACATAAGAAAACGCAGAAAATTATGCTGACTGTCGAAGGATGTGTCGACCCTAAGCTGGATGTGTCGATGCATGATGAGTACAAGACTCAGGATGAGTCGTCACAAAGAGAGGATGTGTCAATACATGAGTGTGTGAGACTCAGGATGAGTCGACCGGTACGATGCATGTGTCGATACATTCTGTGTTTTGAAGCAGGACGAGTCGATGCATGGAGGTTTTTCATCGATACATGCTGTGAAGGAGAAGTAGGATGAGTCGATCTATAGTGTTTTGTGTCGATACATATTGTCTAGTTTTTGACATAATTGACTTTTAATTGTTGTAACTTGAGTTGTAGGATGATGTTTGTGATGCCGTTCAAAGTGTTGATTAGCTAACGCGGTGAACTCTATTATAGAGGATTAAAATGATGATGAAGAGGTGTAATCCTAGTAACCAATCTAAGATTTACAATTAATTCCCGGAGATGACCGTTGTGTTGTTTTTGGGACAGATTGACGAATATGAGATGTTTAGAAGTATCTGTTAGGAAATATGACAGTAGGATTAGCGACAATAATGATGTACAGTAGCAGAATAACAGTAGGGATTATTGTATTATTAATATACAGCTGAGTATTAGTGAGATGTTATTATTAAAATGGTGTTTGATAATGTATGATGAACAAATGATGTTTGATAAATAAGTAATGTTTAATAAATTATTTTGAGATGTTTATGAGATGTTGTAATTGAGACGTTTTGAGATGTTTATGAGATGTTGTTATTTTGAGATGATTGAGATGTTGTTGTTCTGAGATGTTTATGAGATGTTGTTGTTCTGAGATGTTTATGAGATGTTGTTTCGAGATGATTGAGATGTTGTTGTTTGAGATGACTGAGATGTTGTCGTTTTGAGAGGATTGAGATGTTATTATTTTGAGATGTGTTTTGAGATGTTGTTAAATGAGTGTGTTATTACATTCATGTTGAGTCACATACATTGAATTTTTTGAGATGGAGCTTATACTCGTTGAGATGTCCTGGATTGGCAAATTTTGAGATGAAGGCTATGCCTTATTGATGCCTCTATTAATTGGCTGATTAGATTTTTGAGATGGGAGTTCTGCTCCAATGGTACCACATGCATTTGCATAGTTTTGAGTCGCATTATATGATTGAATCATGAAATGTATTTGATGTTGATGAATGAATATATATCCTGTAATTATTGCTGATTATGAGATGAGAAGTGGTGATATTATTGATCTAATTTAATATATTAATTATTATGCGCTTTATTATATTGTTAGATATCTCACCCCTTCTGTTTGAATGTTGCCCCTTTGTTGGTAACGTGCAGGTAATCGCGAGTGAAGGTTGTATGCCTTTAATAGATCGAGTCGGTGTCATTACTCTAATAAGTAACACTCGGGGGGATGAACGCTTGCTGATTTTTGATTGCTGAATTTTAGTTGCTGAATTTTGAATTGATTATTATTAAATATGAGATGTTTCAAAGTTGCTATTTTATTTAAAGATGTTATTGAAGAATTCCGCTGCGTAGTTGTTGAATTATTTTATTAAAGATGCTATGTTGATGGTTCATCCGATGTTTTATTATAAGTCTTATATATCCATGATGAATGCAATGAATTTGTTAGAAGAATTTGTGACGTCCTGATTTGTTTGTATGAATGAAATTTTATAACTCTGATTTATTTTGCATAATTTGCTTGGGGTAGAATTGGGGTGTTACGAAGTTGGTATCAGAGCAAAAGGTTGGTCCGACCTTGTCGTTGAGTCGTAGTTGTCTAACAATCGAGTATTGTTATTTTGAGTTCTAATCGTTGTTTATGTTGTAATACCAAGTGTATCTCCGTGGGCAGCTCCAGTGTTGTTAGTGAAGAAGAAAGATAGAAGTATGAGGCTTTGTGTTGATTATAGCCAGCTGAATAAAGTGACGATTAAGAACAAGTATCTGCTTCCAAGAATAGATGACTTGATGGACCAATTGGTGGATGCCTGTGTGTTTAGTAAGATTGATTTGAGGTCGGGTTACCATCAGATTAAAGTGAAGGATGGAGATATTCAAAAGACGGCTTTCAGAACGTGTTATGGACATTACGAGTATTCAGTGATGCCTTTCGGTGTTACTAATGCGCCGGGAGTATTCATGGAATATATGAATTGTATCTTTCATACTTATTTGGATTGGTTTGTAGTGGTGTTCATTGATGATATTTTGATTTACTCTAAGTCGGAAGAAGAGCATGCTGAACATTTAAGAATATTATTGTAGATTCTAAAAGAGAAGAAGTTGTATGCAAAGCTGTCCAAGTGTGAATTTTGGTTAAAAGAGGTTAGTTTTCTTGGTCATGTGATTTCAGGTAGTGGCATTGCTGTAGATCCATCGAAGGTTGATGTTGTGTTGCAATGGGAAACTCCAAAGTCAGCTACTGAGATTAGAAACTTCTTGGGATTAGGTGGTTATTATAGAAGTTTATCGAAGGGTTTTCTAAGTTGTCACTTCCGTTGACTAAGTTGACTTGTAAAGGTAGAGCTTTTGTATGGGATGTTCAGTGCGAAGAAAGTTTTACGGAATTGAAGAAGAGGTTGATGTCGGCTCCGATTTTGACGTTGCCTAATCCAGGAGAACCTTTTGTAGTGTATTGTGATGCTTCAAAGATGGGTTTAGGAGGTGTGCTTATGAATAATGGTAAGGTAGTTGCTTATGCATCGAGGTAATTGTGGACTCATGAGAAAAACTATCCTACGCATGATTTAAAGCTTGCTGCAGTTGTTTTTGTGTTGAAGATTTGGAGGCATTATCTTTATGGTTCTAGATTTGAAGTGTTTAGTGACCATAAGAGTTTGAAGTATTTATTTAATCAGAAAGAGTTGAACATGAGGCAACGAAGATGGTTGCAATTGTTAAAGGATTGTGATTTCAGTTTGAATTATCATCCAGGAAAGGGGAATGTGGTAGCTGGTGCTTGAGTCGAAAGACATTACATATGTCAGCAATGATGATTAAAGAGTTGGAATTGATTGAGAAGTTAAGAGATATGAGCTTAGTTTGCGAGGTTACTCCGCAGAGTGTTATGTTGGGTATGTTGAAGATTAATAATGAATTTTTATACAGTATCGAAGAAGCTCAGAAGTTGGATGTGAAACTGGTAGATTTGATGGCTGGGATTGATCAATCTGAGAATTGTAATTTTAAGCTAGATGAGCAAGGTGTGTTGAGATTTCATAATCGGATTTGTATTCCTGATGATGCTGAGATGAAGAAAGTGATACTTGAAGAGAGTCATAGAAGTAAGTTGAGTATTCATCCAGGAGCTACGGAGATGTATCAAGATTTGAAATGTTTGTTTTGGTTGCCTGGGATGAAGAGTGATGTGGCTCAGTTTGTGTATGCATATTTGACTTGTTAGAAGTTGAAAGTTGAACATCAGAAGCCTGCAGGATTGATGCAACCGTTAGAAGTTCCTGAATGGAAATGGGATAGCATTTCAATTGACTTTGTGTTGGGGTTGCCTAGTACTTCAAGAGGACATGATTCGATTTGGGTGATTGTTGATAGGCTTACGAAGTCAGCTCATTTTATTCCTACTAACATCAGTTTTCCAGTGTCGAAATTGGCTGAGATTTATGTTAGTGTGATTGTGAAACTGCATGGTGTTCCTTTGTGCATTGTGTTAGATATAGATCCAAGATTTACTTTTGATTTTTGGAAGAGTTTGCAAGAAGCGTTGGGTTCTAAGTTGAGGTTGAGTTTAGCGTATCATCCTCATATAGATGGTCAGACTGAACGGACTATTAAATCGTTGGAAGACTTGTTGAGGGCATGTGTTCATGAGTAGGGAGGTTCGTGGGATACTTATCTTTCGTTGATAGAGTTCACTTATAATAACAGTTACCATTCTAGTATTGGGATGGCACCTTTTGAAGTGTTGTATGGTCGAAGATGTAGAACTCTGTTATGTTGGCATGAATCTGGTGAGAGTCTGGTACTTGGACCTGAACTTGTTCGTGAGACTACTGAGAAGGTGAAGTTGATTCGAGAAATGATGAAAGCTTTGCAGAGTAGACAGAAGAGTTATCATGACAAGCGAAGTAAGGATTTAGAGTTTCAAGCCGGTGATCATGTGTTTTTAAGAGTTACACCTGTGACTGGTGTTGGGCGAGCATTGAAGTCTAAGAAGCTCACTTCTCGTTTTATTGGACCGTATCAGATTTTAGAGGGAGTGGGGAATGTTGCCTACAGAGTGGCTTTACCGCCTAATCTTTCGAATTTTCATGATGTGTTTCATGTGTCGCAACTTCTGAAGTATATTTCAGATTCATCTCATGTGATTCATATGGACGATGTGCAAGTACGAGATAATCTTACGGTGGAGACGATGCCTGTACGGATCGCGGATCGTGAAATGAAGACTCTGTGGGGCAAAGAGATTGCTTTGGTTAAAGTGATTTGGCTATGAGCTGCAGGAGAAAGCATGACTTGGGAATTTGAGAGCAAGATGTGAGACTCTTATCCTGAATTGTTTGATTGAGGTAAATTTTCGAGGACGAAAATATTCTAAGTGGGGGAGAGTTGTAACGCCCGTAATTTAATTAATTATTTAATTAAATTATTTTTGGAATATTTGTGAAGAAGTGTTATTAAATTCGATTTTATTTTATTAAGTGGAGAAATAATAATATATTAGAGGTATTATATTATTATGTGGTAAAATAATATTAGAAGTATAATATTATTTAAGTGTGGGCCTATGGTGTCATTGGAAGTAATAAGGGATGTAAGTTTTGAGCCCAATGAGTATAATATAATAATATTAGGTTATTTTATTATTTGTGAGAAGAATAGAAAGAGAAGTAGTAAGAAGAAAATAAGGATTTGGAAGAGAACGTGAAGTTGCTGGAAAAAGTGGAAAACGGCAAGAACGAAGATTCAACCCGGAAATTGTAGAGCGACCTTCGATCCAAGGTAAGGGTGGGGTTCTGGCTTTATAATTGGGTTCATGATGTTTGATATGTGGGATTAGAGGATTATTGTTTTTGTTATTGAATTGAATGATGTATGATGAAGATTGATGAATTCTTAATGAATAATGATGTTATGATGTTGTGTAAACAATGTAGTATTATAGGTTAATGATAGGTGATGATTTATCATGATGATAATAAGGTTTGTAGGGCTGTAATATGAATTCCCGTAGTGAATTACAGAAGAAAACGCAGAAAATTATGCAGACTTTCGAAAGATGTGTCGACCACAAGCTGGATGTGTCGATGCATGATGAGTACAAGACTCGGGATGAGTCGACACGAAGAGAGGATGTGTCGATACATGAGTGTGTGGGACTCAGGATGAGTCGACCGGTGCGATGCATGTGTTGATACATGCTGTGTTTTGAAGCAGGATGAGTCGATGCATGGAGGGTTTGCGTCGATACATGCTGTGAAGGAGAAGTAGGATGAGTTGATCCATAGTGTTTTGTGTCGATACATATTGTCTAGTTTTTGACAGAATTGACTTTTAATTGCTGTAACTTGAGTTGTAGGATGATGTTTGTGATGTCGTTCGAAGTGTTGATTAGCTAACGCGATGAACTCTATTCTAGAGGATTAAAATGATGATGAAGAGGTGTAATCCTAGTAACCAATCTAAGATTTAGAATTAATTCCCGTAGATGATCGTTGTGCTGTTTAAGGGACAGATTGACGAATATGAGATGTTTAGAGGTTTCTGTTAGGAAATATGACAGTAGGATTAGCAACAATAATGATGTACAGTAGCAGAATAACAGTAGGGATTACTGTATTATTAATATACAGCTGAGTATTAGTGAGATGTTATTATTAAGGTGGTGTTTGATAATGTATGATGAACAAATGATGTTTGATAAATAAGTAGTGTTTAATATATTATTTTGAGATGTTTATGAGATGCTGTAATTGATACATTTTGAGATGTTTATGAGATGTTGTTATTTTGAGATGATTGAGATGTTTTTGTTCTGAGATGTTTATGAGATGTTGTTGTTCTGAGATGTTTATGAGATGTTGTTCCGAGATGATTGAGATGTTGTTGTTTGAGATGACTGAGATGTTGTCGTTTTGAGATGATTGAGATGTTGTTGTTTTGAGATGTTGTTAACTGAGTGTGTTATTACATTCATGTTGAGTCACATACATAGCATTTTTTTAGATGGAGCTTATGCTCGTTAAGATGGCCTGGATTGGCAAAGTTTGAGATGAAGGCTATGCCTTATTGATGCCTCTATTAATTGGCAGATTAGATTTTTGAGATGGGAGTTCTGCTCCAATGGTACCAGATGCATTTGAATAGTTTTGAGTCACATTATATGATTGAATCATGAAATTTATTTGATGTTGATGAATGAATATATATGCTGTAATTATTGCTGATTATGAGATGAGAAGTGGTGATATTATTGATCTAATTTAATATATTAATTATCATGCATTTTATTATGTTGTTAGATATCTCACCCCTTCAGTTTGAATATTCCCCCTATGTTGGTAACGTGCAGGTAATCGCGAGTGAAGGCTGTATACCTTCAATAGATCGAGTCAGTGTCATTGCTCTGATATGTAACACTCAGGGGGATGAACGCTTGCTGATTTTTTATTGCTGAATTTTAGTTGCTGAATTTTGAATTGATTATTATTAAATATGAGATGTTTCGAAGTTGTTATTTTATTTAAAGATGTTATTGAAGAATTTCGCTGCGTAGTTGTTGAATTATTTTATTAAAGATGCTATGTTGATGGTTCATCCGATGTTTTATTATAAGTGTTATATATCCATGATGAATGCAATGAATTTGTTAGAAGAATTTGTGACATCCCGATTCTTTTGTATGAATGAAATTTTATAAATCTGATTTATTTTGCATAATTTGCTTGGGGTAGAATTCGGGTGTTACAAAGTTGGTATCAGAGCAAAAGGTTGGTCCGACCTTGTCGTCGAGTCGTAGTTGTCTAACAATCGAGTAATGTTATTTTGAGTTCTAATCGTTGTTTATGTTGTAAGACCAAGTGTATCGCCGTGGGGAGCTCCAGTGCTGTTAGTGAAGAAGAAAGATGGAAGTATGAGGCTTTGTGTTGATTATAGACAGCTGAATAAAGTGACGATTAAGAAAAAGTATCCGCTTCCAAGAATATATGACTTGATGGACCAATTGGTGGATGCCCGTGTGTTTAGTAAGATTGATTTGAGGTCGGGTTACCATCAGATTAAAGTGAAGGATGAAGATATTCAGAAGACGGCTTTCAGAACGCGTTATGGACATTACGAGTATTCGGTGATGCCTTTCGGTGTTACTAATGCACCGGGAGTATTCATTGAATATATGAATTTTATCTTTCATACTTATTTGGATCGGTTTGTAGTGGTGTTCATTGATGATATTTTGATTTACTCTAAGTCGGAAGAAGAGCATGCTGAACATTTAAGAATAGTATTGCAGATTCTGAAAGAGAAGAAGTTGTATGCAAAGCTATCCAAGTGTGAATTTTGGTTAAAAGAGGTTAGTTTTCTTGGTCATGTGATTTTAGGTAGTGGCATTGATGTAGATCCATCGAAGGTTGATGCTGTGTTGCAATGGGAAACTCCAAAGTCAGATACTGAGATTAGAAGCTTCTTGGGATTAGCTGGTTATTATAGAAGGTTTATCGAAGGGTTTTCTAAGTTGTCACTTTCGTTGACTAAGTTGACTTGTAAAGGTAGAGCTTTTGTATGGGATGTTCAGTGCGAAGAAAGTTTTACGGAATTGAAGAAGAGGTTGACGTCGGCTCCGATTTTGTAGTGTATCGTGATTCTTCCAAGATGGGTTTAGGAGGTGTGCTTATGCAGAATTGTAAGGTAGTTGCTTATTGTGATATGGTGGGACAACTGACTTGAGGTTTGCGTTTGTGTTTGCAAAATGTCGCGGTTAGCAAGAGTCGCCACCGACATTTATTTTAGCCAAAAGGAAAGGTAAAAAAGCACAGGAAAGACCTTTGAGATGTTTTCTTGAGTTCGGGGGGTAGATTATGAAAAGGGAAGGTGGTAGCACCCTTTTCATCCATGGTTTTCCATGGGCTCTTAGTTACTTGCTTAGATCACTTGCTTTGCTTTTGAAATTATTTGAAATGGTGCTTAGTGCGGTTTTGAAAAGTATTTGTAAAAAGAGGCCTTTGTTTATGCAACCTTTGTAATGATTCTCGTTCGTAAGAATGTATACAAAGGTGTTTGTCTTTTTGAAAATGTTTTCAATGTTTTGAAATGTTTTAAAATGTGTGTGTTTGTTTTGAAAATAGCAAGGATTTGTTATGAAATGGAGCAAGCAACTTAGAAGCTATCTACCTACTCAAAATGTCTTTCTTGTATTTTCATTCCTTTGATGTTGTTGACCTACCATTGATTTGGTAGGCAACCCTATCTTTGGATGTTAAACGGGAAGGGTGCAGGTCATCGTATAACCATGATAGCAATATTTCTAGGTATCTTGGCATTTTTTCTGAGGGACCAAGATCATTTGTTTAGGCAACCTTTTGATAGCGTCATCGAGGGACTATGATCTTATTTTTTTTGTTTTGTTTTGCCAAGATACTTTGCATGCATACCATGGCCATTTTTAAGGCAACCAAGTGGGTGAAACCCTAAGGGTGCTTGTGTGCAATGTGTGTCATATTACATGCTTTTGTTTGTCTTGGATTAGGTCATTCCATTTGTTTGTTTTTGGTCTTATCGTGCAAAACCCTAATTTACTACACAAGTATATAAAGCGATAAATTGCGTAAATAAACTAAGCTATTACAACGATTATTATGGGAAGGGGGATACAAGTTTTTGAATGGGGATATTGCACAAATATAAACCCTAAAATACGATTACAACCCAATTGAATATGTGCAAATTAAATAAATATACAAATATTAAATATGCAATAAAAATGTAATTATGCAAAAATATTTTGTATTTGATTTTTGTATGAGAAAAATGAATTAATTAATCTTAGAAAATAAGGAAAAATAATACTATTATTTTTGAAAGGGTGAAACCCTAGTTTTTGATTAAAGAAATATATGTTTCTTATTATTTATTTTATCCATTTTTTTGTACAAGAAATAATAAATAATATTATTAACAAATATTAAAAATTAAAATATGTATGAAAATAATATTTTATGTGTATAAATGAAAAATTAAAAATGTATAGTATTTTTTTAAATATATTTACAATTTATTATAAGAAAATAAGTTCTATTTATTCTAATAAGCCATTTTCTAAGTAAAAAAATAATAAAAAAATAAAATAAAATTGCAAAAAATTAAGAAATTATTTTTGTGATTTTTTAATGTTTAGAAAAAATTATTAAAATCAATAAACATAAAAATATGAGAAAATATGAAAAAATAAAATAAAATAGGTCACGGGTGCAAAAGTAATCAACAGGGTGTGGATAACAAAAATAGCAAGGCTCAGGCGCGCCAAGGCCCAAGACAGTCGTCCATGTCCTCCAGCTTCCCCCATGCACGCGCGTTTTGCTTCAAATCTGTATCTTTATATTGCTTGCATAAAAACAAAAACTTATAACACAAAACATGTAGCATTTTAACTCACGATTCCAATGATATAAAATTTGTAACCTAACTCTCAAAAATCAGAGAGAATTTAATCAGCCCTAAATCGTGACCTAAAAAATCCAGGAACTTCAAGTCTCAAATTCTCATGGCACAGTTAATATAAATGCCAAATATGCATATGTACAGCTTCACCATGATAAGGGCTACATTTTTGCTTCACAAATCGTGGCTTGAGGATGCCTAAATAGAGAGATAGAGATTTGAAGCATACCTCCTTCAGCTGGATTTGGATATGACAATGTGGGGACTTTGAGTGAGGCCTGAGGATCGTGTGAGCTTCCTTGAAGTTCCTTCAACCTATTCCAATGCCTAGCCTGCTTTGTGGATGGCCAAAACTCTCTGTAGAAGTCGAGTTGCAAGCTTCCAAAGTGAAAATGGTAATGGTTGAAACAGGGGCTACAACAACAATGTAAAAGCTTGGATAGCTTTGATATGATGTGGATAATATGTTTCAAGTGTCAAGAGGCAAAACGCATGAGCAAATATTGAGCTTGCTATGATTTGTGCATAACTGTTGTATGTTGGGCAGAAAAATGTGTTTTTAAGTTTCAGGGTGTTTTGGATGCTATCAATTCGTGTCTTGGCTTGTGATAAGTTTGTGAATATGTATAGAATGGATACAAAGTCCACTCTTCACTAGTTGTACCAGTTCTGAACTTTTGGCCAACTTTCTTGCATTTTAAGAAAAGTGAGAAGTGACTATGCAAACATGCTTGTACTTCTTTCTTATGAGCTGCAAAGGGCTTGTACAAGTTGCTCAAAACCTGTGGAAATTGCCTGCACCAAAGGGACATCTCCAAGGCTCAAGAATTGTAAAGTTATAAAAGCTTGCTTTATGAAAATGGCAATGTGCCCTTTATGCCATTAATGGAATTATCTCTTGTACAATGTTCCAAAAGCCAAAATAAAGCCATTAACCTCTGAGTTTGCATTTAATTATGGAGTATAGAATGAGTTTAGGACCTGTAATGCAAGGTAAAAGCATGCAAGGATCTGATTTGCAACTTGATCTCATGTAAAAATGGCTTGAACAAAAGTGACAAAATGCCAACTTCCCTTCTTAGATTCTCCCTAACTACAAATGATCTTGGAGAGTTCTTGGACATTTTGGAAAGCTTGCAATGTTCTATACAATTCTTATTTGAAATGAAATTTGAGATACCTCTTGGAACTAGGTGAAAAATGTCCATGAAGTTAGGTCAAAAACCTGCCTAGAGTAGGGCAAAATTTCACTAAGTTAATTAGTTCATGGACCCCTATTCACAAATTTATATATTGAGATCCAAGCAACTTTTGGGAAAACTATTTGAATCAAATTTGTAGATTTAATGTAGGACTACAACTTTAATGTTGGAAGTTTTCTTTGAATCAAATTGCATCATAGTGAAAAATTGGTGAAAAGTTAGGAAAAAATAAGAAATTTTCCATACTTAGAAAAATTCTAAATTATGAAAAAATTTCAAATTAAAACCCTAATTTGCAATTTTAGATTTCTTGGTAAACAAGTTTCACATTTTGACATATCTTGATGAATTATGACCCTTGGCACTTGATTTTGACCAAAAAGTCAAAGTTTGACTTTTTAGTGTACAGTTGATTTTTGATCAGTTGACTAGAAAATTCATCTGTCAATCCAATGTACTTGAGATCTTTTGAACTATGTAATTAGGTCAAGATGATTCCATTGGATCCTTGAAACCATGCTTTAACTCAATTGGCCATTGGCTAGGTTAAAAATCAAAAATTGCCCATTCCTCAGTCAAAACCCTAATTTTGACCATTTTGCCGTTTTGATGATTTGATCAAATTTCTTGAGGATTTGTGATCCAAACTTGATCAAATGGTTCATATGAGTCTATAATGTTGATTTGGGTCAAAAATTATGAGGTTTGACTATAAATTGGCCATGGTTGACTTTTTCCCCAATACTGCTGATTTTTAGGTCAATTGTCCAATTGACTGGTCAAAAATGTGTTTCAAGGCTTGAAACTTGGTATGAGCAATCTTGAGGGTCCAACATGATGTATGAAAGTCACATGAAGCATTGATGGTCCAAAAATCCTTGTGGAAACTCAAACCCTAATTTCAGGTCATCAGTGCAAGATGAGGTGTCTTGAGCTGACCAAACCCTAATCTTGTCTTGAGTCTAAGAAGTCTTGTGAGAAAAGTCTTGATAAATGAGAGGGTAAATTTTGGGGTACAACAGCTTCCCCTGTTCAATCTTCTTGAACCTGAAGAGTTAGATTGGCGAGTTTTATCGTTCGCGACTCGAAGGTAAAAGATGATTGGACACTAGAGTGCCCATAAATTTGCACTTGATGAAGTAGTTGAGGGAATGGGCTTAAAGATTCCATTTGGAGAGGTGAGAGAAACTTGTTGGAGATGGGCTTGTAGACTCCATCCAAGAATGTTTGTTGTAAGTCAAAAGAATGAGCATTAGAATGGTGTCCGTATTTGGAACGTATCTGAGCCGTATCTGAACTTGAATCTGAATAAGTGACAGAATAGATTCCGTGTCTGGAGAGTATCTGAACTGGAATCTGAATGAGTAACAGAATGGCTTCAGTGTCTAGAGCGTATATGAGCTGGGGGAAATCAGAATAAGTGACAGAATGGCTTTCGTGTTTGAAGCGTATCTGAACATGAAATCTGAATCAGTGACAGAATGGCAGCCGTGTCTAGAGCGTATATGAACTGGGGAAAATCAGGATAAGTGACAGAATGGCAACCGTGTCTAGAGCGTATATGTACTGTATCTGAATAAGAGATCTGAATGAGCATCAGGATGGCATCCGTATCTGGAGCGTATCTGAACCGTATCTGAACTTGAAATTTGAATGAGTATCAAAATGGCTTCTGTGTCTGGAGCGTATCTGGATTGTATCATGAAGTTGAGGTCTGAATGAGTAACAAAATGACTTCCGTGTCTGGAGTGTATTTGTACTGTATCCGAGCTTGAAATCTGAATGAGTAATAGAATGACTTTCGTGTCTGGAGTGTATCTATACTGTATCTTGACTTTGAATTCTGAATGAGTAATAGAATGACTTCCGTGTCTGGAGTGTATCTATACTGTATCTGAAATCTTTGAACATTGTTAGATATAGTTGTTAATCTTATCCTGAAAAGGGTAAAATGTTAGTTGAAACACAAAGTTATGTTGCATGAAATGTATGATGCAATAAATGTGCTTTATTAATGTTTATGATATATGAATGTAATATATGCGCATGTAAGCTGATTTGTTGTATTGCTGAGGAAGATAAATCCTTGACTGCTGCCGGGGAAAATAAATCCTTGACTGTTGAGGATAAGAAATCCTTGGTAACTTCTCTGGGGATTTAGGGATCCTTCATGTCTTGAAGTTGTAGTGCTGACAAAAATTCCGTTGTGAGAGTAATGCCAAGTACTGCTTGAGAAACCTGCTTGGGGAATCCCGAGAACTTTGATGACTTCGGTTGGGGATTAAGAATGGAAATCTTCATTCTGTTGGGAATTAATAAAAACTCTGCGGGGAAAAAGTTTATCCTGTTGGGGAGCAGTGAAAAATCTGAGGGGAAAAGCTATCCTGCTGGGGAGTTCAGGAGTTTGGGTTGTATGCCATTCTACTGAGGAATTATCAGAAGTTGTTGTCTGGTTAGTTTTCAGGCTTCAAAGCAACTTGCTGGGGAATTATCAAGTTTTAAGATAACCTGCTGGGGAATTTTTATAGAAACTGGATGGTTTCCACTGGGAATTAATGGTTGAAGTGTTAGCTCCACTGGGGACCTTAATGATGTACTGTAGGGATTGCCCCTAGAATAGCCTAAAGACGTTTTCCTATTCTTTCAACCTGCCAGTAATTATTCTTTTCCATTTCGTTTATTTGTAAACAGTGATTATATTCAAATGCATATGCTCATTAATAAATCATTGGACGTTTTTGCAAATAAAACACAAGTGTAAAAAGAAAAAGCACAAATAGTTTTCTTGTACTTTAAAGAGATATCTTTTTATTAACTTTGAGTAAGTGTTTTGTACAAAGGAGACAGACGTCCTAGTAAGAGGATGTTGTCATAAAAATGAGAAAAATTTATACAAAGAAATATGGCTATGTGTAAAAATCCCATGGAGTTCCCATTCTGCTATTGCCTTCATATCTTCGAAAATCTTATCCATTTGTTGCTTCGTCCGAAGATGATTGAGTTGATCAGAAGCTCGGAGTTTGTCTGTGAAGAGATTGTCCTTAAAGTGATTTGTCGAGACATAGTCATACGCTTTAATTCCCTAACTTTTCCTGGACCGCCCTTTCGGGTTTTCGATCCACCGGGAAACCCTTTTTTTCCCAAGTCGCCCTTTCGGGTTTTCAACTTGCCGGGTGTACAGATTTTTTTTGTTTTATCCCTAACTTTTTCCCGAACCTTTTGGTTCGTCGGGATGCCCTTGTTTTGCTTAGGTGTGTCAACCTAGCGGGTCTTTTATGCATAGTATCTTTTGACTATGTCTGCGTTAGCAGGGTGTGGCAGGTCGTCACCGTCCATGGTGGTTAATATCATTGCCCCACCAGAAAATATGTTCTTGATCACAAATGCTCCTTCGTAGGTAGGAGTCCATTTTCCCCTGGGATCACTTTGTGGCAAAATGATGCGCTTGATCACTAGATCTCCGACTTGATATACTTGGCGTCTGACTTTCTTTTTGAATTCCTTGATCATCCGTTTTTTATACATCTGACCGTGGCAAATAGCAGTAAGTCTCTTCTCGTCAATCAAGTTAAGTTAATCAAGTCGAGTCTGAATCCAATCGTCTTCACTTAAACCTGCATCCTTCATGATTCTTAGAGAGGGAATCTGAACCTCAATCGGCAGGACAGCCTACATGCCATAAACCAAAGAATAGGGTGTTACCCCAGTTGATGTGCGAGTCGTGGTCTGGTACCCGTGGAGAGCAAACGGTAGCATCTCATGCCAGTCCTTGTAGGTGGCTATCATTTTCTGTATGATCTTATTAATGTTTTTGTTCGCAGCTTCAACAACACCATTCATCTTTGGCCGATAGGGGGATGAATTGTGATGTTGAATCTTGAATTTCTCACACAAGGCGGTGATTATAGTATTTTTTAGGTTTGTACCATTTTCAGTGATGATCCTTTCGGGGATACCATACCGGCAAATGAGATTCTACTTGATGAAGCGGGCAACAACATTCTTAGTAACGGATGCGAAGGAAGATGCTTCGGCCCATTTTGTTAAATAATCAATGGCCACTAGAATGAAGCGGTGTCCATTGGAGGTTGTAGGCTTGATCTCCCCAATTATGTTGATTCCCCACATAGCAAAGGGCCAAGGAGTTGTTAAGACATTGAGAGGAACTGGAGGCACGTGCACCTTGTCTGCATAGATTTGGCACTTATGACAGGTCCGGGAGTGTTGATAGCAGTCAGCTTCCATGGTAGACCAATAATAGCCTGCTCGTAGGATTTTCTTCTTCGTCGTATGCCCACTAGAGTGAATGCCAAAGGTACCATCGTGTAATTCAGCCATGATCTTTTCAGCTTCAATCTTGTCCACACAATGGAGCAGAATACAATCATGATTGCCCTTGTACAGGATGCCATTGCTTAGGAAGAACTTAGCATAGAATCTCCTCAAGAACTTTTTATCATTAACCGAAGCTCCTTCTGGGTATTCTTGAGCCTCGGGATACCTTTTGACTTCGTGAAACCAAGGTCGGTCCACTACTTCTTCGGTATTAATCTCATGACAGTGTGATGGTTCGTTCATCCGTTCAATGGTGATTTAGGGAGCCTCGTTATCCCAGTTAAGTTTAAACATAGATGACATTGTAGCTAGAGCATTTGCTAGTTGATTTTCTTATCGCGGTAAATGCTCAAAGGTAATCTGCTCGAAATGTGGTAACAATGTCAAGACATGTTCTTTGTAAGGGACAAGGTTGGGACTTTTAGTGTCCCACTCTCTTTTGATCTGACTGATGACCAAAGCTGAGTCCCCAAACACAACCAAAGATTTGATTCCCAAGTTTATGGCAGCCTTGAGACCAAAGATGCATGCTTCATACTCTGCCATGTTGTTAGTGAAATTGAAGCAAAGTCTAGCAATAAAAGGAGTATGGGATCCTTCTGGAGATATAAGCACAGCACCGATACCGTTACCAAGTGCATTGGGTGCCCCATCAAAGAACAGGGTCCATTGAGATCCTTGTTCACGTCCATAATATGGTCTAATTCCTTCACAGTTGTCCAAGGTCATGATGTCCTCGTCCGGGAATTCAAACTTCATGGATTGATAATCTTCAACAGCTTGATGAGCAAGATGATCAGCTAGCACACTGCCCTTTATAGCTTTTTGGGTCGTGTACTGTATGTCATATTTTGTTAGAATCATCTGCCATCTAGCTATCCTTCCAGATAAAGCAGGCTTCACGAAGATGTATTTTATCAGATCCATCTTAGATATCAGCAAAGTGGTATGAGTCAACATATGCTGCCTTAGCCGGCGAGCAGCCCATACCAAAGCGCAACAATTTTTCTCGAGCAGTGAATATCTGGTTTCACAGTCGGTAAACTTTTTGCTAAGGTAATAAATGGCATGCTCTTTTCGGCCAGACTCGTCATGCTGCCCCAGTAAGCACCCCATTGAATTTTCTAAGACGGTCAGATACATGATTAGCGGTCTTCCTTCGACGCGTGGCATCAAGACAGGAGGCTCCAACAAATACTCTTTGATTCTGTCAAAAGCAATCTAGCATTCGTCATTCCATCTAAGTACCTGATCTTTCTTCAACAGTTTGAAGATTGGCTCACAGGTAGATGTTAGGTGAGAAATGAACCTAGTAATGTAGTTTAGGCATCCCAAGAACCCTCTGACTTCCTTCTCAGTGCGAGGAGCAGGCATTTCATGTATCACTTTGACTTTGGCAGGATCAACCTCAATGCCTTTGTTGCTGACAATGAAACCCAAGAGTTTACCGGACCGGACTCCGAATGTGCACTTGTTAGTGTTTAACCTTAGCTTGTACACCTTCAACCTGACGAACAGCTTCTGCAAGTGATTAAGGTGTTCTTCCTCAGTTTGTGATCGGGCTATCATGTCATCTACGTAGACCTCTATCTCATGATGTATCATATCATGAAACAAAGCTACCATGGCGCGTTGATAGGTTGCCTCGGCATTCTTCAGTCCGAATGGCATCACTTTGTAGCAGAACGTACCCCACTATGTGACAAAAGTAGTTTTCTCCATGTCTTCAGGTGCCATTTTGATCTGGTTGTAACCTGAGAATCCGTCCATGAAAGAAAATACTTTGTGCTGTTATGTTGTCGACTAAGATGTCGATGTGTGGAAGTGGAAAATCATCTTTAGGGTTGGCCCTATTTAAATCTCTATAATCCATGCACATTCGCACCTTACCGTCCTTTTTAGGCACAGACACAATGTTAGGAACCCATTGAGGATAGGAAGTAACAGCCAGAAATCCAGTGTTGAACTGCTTCATAACTTCTGCTTTGATCTTTTCCGACATTTCAGGTCTCATACGGCGAACTTTCTGTTTCACTGGTGGATAGTCTTCTCTTATAGGTAGACGGTGTACCACGATGTCTGTGTCGAGTCCCGGCATGTCTTCGTATGACCAGGAAAAGATCTAAACATTATCATGTAACTGCTGAATTAGGCGTTCCTTGACACTCGGCTCTAGGTTGGAACCCACTTTGATTTCTTTCTTATCCTCCTCGGTACCCAAGTTGATTGTATCCAACAGCTCCTCATGAGGCAGGATGGCCCTTTATCCTTGTTGTAACAGTCTAGCCAATTCCCCTGGCACTTCACAATCTTCCTCACCTTCGTATTCGGCTTGGTAGATCAGATCTTCAGAGTCACTGAAGGCCATAGCAGAATTGTTACCCATGGAATCCGGAATGGAAGGGTAACTGCATTTGTGAGTGTGGGTGTGTCTAAGGGTATAGCCACCTTTAAATAAAAATTGAAAAAGAAAGACAATGAACACAAAATTTATATGTGAAAACGTCCATGATTCATTAAATGGCATATGAAGATGAAAAATAAAAACCCTTACAAATGAACCTTTGTGCCTCGGGTAAGACACAAGGTTAAAAGTGTACGAATTGATTGAGAATTATTACAAGTCAACAGAAATGTTTGAAAGATAAATTATTGCGGTGTGAAAGTAATCGGAACAAAGTCTTTTGCTTCCCAGTTGCACAGTCCTCCGTCGACAGTAGGAAATATCCAATCTTCCAAGCTGCCCTCTTCTTGGTTATCTTCCAGTGCATTGACTCCTTGGTAGCTGATCTTCACAGGTGGCCCTCTAGCACGGGCGCGGCGCACATCCTTTTAAGCAGATGAAGTAAACCCCAAGCCAAATTTGTCTAATTTGTATGGAATGTCCGGAAGCTGCCCCTAGATGGTGCATCCTCCCTCTTCAATCACTGCCTTTGCATCCTTAAGAGACGACATCCGAGGCGGAGGTCTGGTAATCATGGGTACTGAGGACACTGTCTTGGTTGCCACTATCTCCTGAGCTACCTCTTCAAAATGTTGGAATGGAGTTTCGATTAATTTTCCATCCAATTCTACATAGCGGAAAGAATTCAGATGATTGATCATGTATTACTTTTTGCCATGGACAGTTATGATCTTCCCCTGGACAGGGTACTTCAACATTTGATGTAGAATGGAAGTGACAGCTCCTGCATTGTGAATCCAAGGTCTTCCTAACAGGAAAGAATAACAAGGAAGGATGTCCATCACATAGAAAGTGGAGTTGAAGGTTTCAGTTCCTACCTTTATCGAGATGTCCACCTCCCCGTGGACCATCCTTTTGGAACCATCAAAGGCTCTCACAATTATGTTGCTGGGTTTTAGGGTTAAGCCTTCACAATCCAATCTATCCAAGGCTTTCTTTGGTAAGACGTTCAAAGACGAACCAGTGTCTACCAGTACATGTGTTAGGGTCGTTCCTCTGCACTCCACCGAGACATGCAAAGCATCATTATGTTTTCTCCCTTTTGATGTCAAATCTGCATCGGAGAATCCTAGACCATTGTCAACTGTTAAACTAGCCACACATTCCTGGAATTGATCAGCGGAGGTTTCTTGTGGCACATGGGCCGTCTTCAAAAATCTTATCAGAGCATTAGCATGAGCTTCTGAACAAAGCAGCAGAGCCAACATGGAGATCTTTGAGGGGGTCTGCCCCACCTGTTCCACCACATCATAGTCACTCTTTTTGATTATTTTCAAGATTTCTTCCATTTCTTTTTGGGAGGTTCCAGGGATGATCAATGGCTGAGCCTTCGTCCTGACAGTCTTTTCTTTGATCCATTTCCCTTGAACATCAGCAGCAGCAGAGGGGATAACCACAGGGGTTGTAACTTCTTCAATGATTGGAGTACTCGTGGATATGTTTACCGGTGTAGAGGTAACCTTATGAGCAGCTAAGGGTCTAAAAATTGCCTTTGGAGGGGAAATCTTTGGAGAGAAAATTCTACCACTGCGGGTAATTTTGCTCGTTCCGACAATGTTTCCAATGTCGGAGTTGTCTTCTTCAGAACTATCTTCATTCAATTCAATTTTTTTAATACCATGGTAGTAGATTTCTCCACCATATTTCCATGGTACTGATTTATCGGACTTGTACGGGACGGGCCCGGGCATAGTGATCATCAAAGGAGTAGTCTTCGGAGCGGATGTAATCCTAACAGGTCTTTTAGGGACCTTGGAAGGATTGGCGGATATGGTTATTATCGAAACATCGTTAACAGGAGTTGGTAAAACAGGAGTCTTTTCGAACAGAATTTCTTGGTTATCAATCAGGCGCTGGATGTCGGCCATCAACAGTGGACAGTTGGTTAATGAGGATGAACAAAGGTGAAAATCTTCTTTACAACCTGGGAAAACCCCAACCTTCAACAAGTTTAATTTGATTATCAGGAGTGGAGTTATCAACTCATCTATTGTAGCAACAAACAAATCCTCCTCAACAACATTGGCATTGTGGCCATGCCTCGGCATCAGGGCAGAGATATCATTCGGTTTTTCAGGCACGTCGAATTCAACTTCTTTAGCATCTATCAGATCCTGAATTTTGTTCTTCAGGGCCCAACAATTTTCAGTGTCGTGCCCTGGACTCTCTGAATGATAAGCGCACCTGGCGTTTGGATGGTAGTGAGGAGAAGCAGTATTCGGATTCTTCGAGGCCTCTTTCAGACTTGTTAGATTCAACTTCAAGAGATGTGGTAGAACTTGGGAAGGAGTCATGTTTATCCTGGTGAATTGCCGAACTGGCCTTTCCACCCTTGTCTGATTGGTTCTTGGTTGATTGGTTCTGGGCTGATCAGATGCAAATTTTTGAATCATAACGGCCCCCACCGCTGGCCGGCGCTCAACTCTTCCTTGAACTCTCTGAGAATAGACAGTTGACACTTCCTTCTTTCCCGTGAAAGGTTTTCTTATGGCAGCAGAAGCAGATGCATCCTTTTGAATTTTCCCGCTCTTTATACCGGCCTTCACTCTTTCTCCAGTTAAAATCAGTTCAGTGAACCCAGCAGATGAGCTCCCAATCAGGTGGTTGAAGAAAGGACCTTATAGGGTACCCAAGAACATATCTACTAGCTCCCTCTCAGATAGAAGTGGTTGTACTCTTCCAGCTAAATCTCTCCATTTCCGGGCATACTCTTTGAAGCCTTCATTTGAAACCATGCCCATACTCTGAAGTTGAGTACGGGTTGGTGCCAAGTCTGCATTGTATTGATACGGTTTATAGAAGGCAGCAGCAAGGTCCTCCCAATTATGTACATCAGTCCTCTCCAGTTGATAGAACCAATCAAGCTATGTTCCGGATAAACTATCTTGAAAGAAATGGACCCACAAGTATTTGTCTGCAGAATGCGGCTGTATTTTCCTCACGTAAGATCTGAGGTGCATTTTGGGATATGACACCCTGTCATATTTAGCAAACAGCGACACTTTAAACTTGGGTGGAATCACAATTCCTGTTACCAGCCCCAATTCTTCAAAATCCAGCCCAGGCACTCTCTGTACTTCCATAGTAGCTAGATGTTCTTCCAGGTGTCGGTATTTGTCGTCTGCCGGAGGATACTGTTCTTCAGAATAATCCTCTTCCTCTTCTTCTCCTTCAGATTCAGATAGGACTACAGTCTCTTTCCCTTTTCTCTCCCCCTCATCAGAAGTTGTCGGAAAATCTAGAGTCCTTCTAGCTTGGCCCGAAAATCTTCTACCCATGCTCACCATACCTGTTGGCTTCTTCTTCTTTTTGTCTTTGTCTTTTTCCAGAAGTGTCTTCAGCTCCTCCTTCCCCTTGGCCAGAGTAGTAAGTAGCTGCTGAAACTGCATATTTTGATTTTGTAGATCTTTGACCGTCTGCTCTAGATCCATCTTACTGAATTAAATAGTAGAGAGATGAGGAACTTGTTGCAAAGACCTATTATGTTATGATGAATGTCGTTTATGCATACGCAATGCATTCAAGGATTTTAAGAAAATCAAATTTGTTTAAACAAAAAGGAAACACATGTTATATTAATAAAATAGAGGTTAGTATATCAATACCGCCTGGGAAAAATAATACAATGCTCTAAGATAAAAAAAGTGTTGTGCATCCTCTTTGGTGCGATATAGGCATTAAGAGTTTGCTCCTCCTGAAGTAGCCTGGTGAGTTCCAAAACCTTCTTCTCGCTGGCGTAGAATTGGGCTTCAAAAGTATCACGCTCTCCCTTGAGCTGTATCCAATCCCTTTGCAGATCTTCGAGTGATGTCGGCATGTCAGGATGTAGGACGGTGTATGGAACCTCTCCTTCCTTAACAGGCTCTATAATCACTGGGAGAATAGAAGGATAAGGCATCATAAGATTTTGGGTGCGGATTCGTACCCACCTGAGGTAAGGCTCAAGAGGGATGGAATTCTTGTGTCCCAAAGTCTTGTTGTCTACCTTGTTTGGCATCCTCCAGGCTCGGATGAATCTCTGGCGAAGAGCTTGATCGTCGTTGTCGTAGTCGAAGACCAAACCTTGAATCAACATATCATGTAGGCCATCCCTTCAGGCATAACTAAACTATCTCAGAGCCAAGCAGGGGTTGTAGGTAATGCCTCCCCTAATGCCAAGTAGAGGTACATTAGGGAATTCCCCACAACGGTCGATGATGATAACATTCTCTCTGGACCGAGAACACCAATGAATATCAGAATGCTTAAGTGTCATCAATCGTTGTGACCACCTCAAACCTTGCTCATTCTTTAAGACTGACTGGGGAAGATGAGAAATAAACCATCTTTCCAGGAGAGGAGTGCAGCACATGAGAACACCTCTTTTCCTCATTATATGAGTGTGAAAAGAGTGTAAGATATCCCCAAGTAATGTAGGCACCGGATTGCGTGACATGAAGAACTTGATAGCATTCACATCTATAAGTTGGTAAGGGTTAGGGAACAAGACCATCCCATAGATGAGAAGATCTAAAATCTCCTCAAAAGCTTGAAGGTCCAAGGAATTCCAACAGTCTTAGGCCTTCTCAAATAAGAACTTTGCCAAGAAGCCTTTGACACCACTTCTAGTTTCCCAATGAGCTGTGACATCAGATGGTTGCATGTGCAGGGCTTGAGCAACATCTTCTGGCCTTGGATTTCTTTCCGTACCGTTGAAAGGTAGTTTACTGGGAATAGGAATCCTCAAGAATTGAGAAAATTCCTCCAAAGTAGGCACCAACTGGTAGTCAGGAAATGTGAAGCAGTGATGCAGAGGGTCAAAGAATTGGAAGAGAACTTTCAACATATCTTCTTCTGTGTTGAAGTTGACCAAGTTGAGTAGACGACCATGCCTCTCAGTGAATGGAGAATACTCAGGGATCCTGGAAGCAAGCTCCTTGAGTTGTGGAGGAATTCTCACAAGGTTGACCTGGATAGTTTTCCTGCGTAGTGAATCCATATCCTACAAAACAAGAACAAAGATGAATTTCCTAAATCCTTGAAATGGTTAGTGGATGCAAATGATGCTTCATGATTTCCATGATGTTATGCACAAGTATATATGTACAAGCAAATCACACAAGTTCCTAGTTTAGGCTTGCATGGGGTTTCATAGGTAAGTACCCTCTTGAAGTTTAGTTGACTTAACCTGTCCTAGAAATAGTAACCGGGTTCTAAGGAGCTTAATATCACTGGATTGTTTTCTGTGTTCATAGTTTTAGTTTAAGCCTCTTTACTGGCGACTGAAATATCCCAAGAAAACAACCCTCAATGAGTGTAGTATCGAGTATCTACCAACTTTGGACTGCACCAAAGCCGGTCATCTCACTACATCCTAAAAGGCCAAGTTGGTCAAGTAAAGGTTCTAAAAGTCTATTAGTGCTTCATGACATCACTCAGCGGCCCCGTATTCTCTTTGATTGACTCAAAGGCTACCGGTACCTACAAATATGTCGCACTAATATAGCTATTGCTTAGACCGTATCGGTATACCCCATACAGTTTCCACAATGTATTGCTATTTACCTATAATGTTTCCCAAATCCGGTGGAGGATTCAAACCCAAACGATAGAACCAAAGTGTAAAGAAAACAAGGCAAACAAGATAAGCAAATAAAGGTGATCTAAACCCTAAGGTAACCCCACTTTTATATTATGTCCCCAGCAGAGTCGCCAGTTCTGTGATACGGTGGGAGAGCTGACTTGAGGTTTCCGTCTGTGTTTGCAAAATGTCACGGTTAGCAAGAGTCGCCACCGAATTTTATTTTATCCAAAAGGAAAGGTAAAAAAGCACAGGAAAGACCTTTGAGATGTTTTCTTGAGTTCGGGGGGTAGATTATGAAAAGGGAAGATGCTAGCACCATTTTCATCCATGGTTTTCCATGGGCTCTTAGTTACTTACTTAGATCACTTGCTTTGCTTTTGAAATTGTTTGAAATGGTGCTTAGTGTGGTTTTGAAAAGTATTTGTAAAAAGAGGCCTTTGTTTAGGCAACCTTTGTAATGATTCTCGTTCGTAAGAATGTATACAAAGGTGTTTGTCTTTTTGAAAATGTTTTCAATGTTTTGAAATGTTTTGAAATGTGTGTGTTTGTTTTGAAAATAGCAAGGATTTGTTTTGAAATGGAGCAAGCAACTTAGAAGCTATCTACCTACTCAAAATGTCTTTCTTGTATTTTCATTCCTTTGATGTTGTTGACCTACCATTGATTTGGTAGGCAACCCTATCTTTGGATGTTAAACGGGACGGGCGCGGGTCATCGTATAACCATGATAGTAATGTTGCTAGGTATATTGGCATTTTTTCTGAGGGACCAAGATCATTTGTTTAGGCAACCTTTTGATAGCGTCATCGAGGGACTATGATCTTATTTTTTTGTTTTGTTTTGCCAAGATACTTTACATGCATACCATGGTCATTTTTAAGGCAACCAAGTGGGTGAAACCCTAAGGGTGCTTGTGTGCAATGTGTGTCATATTACATGCTTTTGTTTGACTTGGATTAGGTCATTCTATTTGTTTGTTTTTGGTCTTATCATGCAAAACCCTAATTTACTACACAAGTATATAAAGCGATAAATTGCATAAATAAACTAAGCTATTACAACAATTATTATGGGAAGGGGGATAAAAGTTTTTGAATGAGGATATTGCACAAATATAAACCCTAAAATACTATTACAACCCAATTGAATATGTGCAAATTAAATAAATATACAAATATTAAAAATGCAATAAAAATGTAATTATGCAAAAATGTTTTGTATTTGATTTTTGTATGAGAAAAATGAATTAATTAATCTTAAAAAATAAGGAAAAATAATACTATTATTTTTGAAAGGGTGAAACCCTAGTTTTTGATTAAAGAAAATATATGTTTCTTATTATTTATTTTATCCATTTTTTGTACAAAAAATAATAAATAATATTATTAACAAATATTAAAAATTAAAATATGTATGAAAATAATATTTTATGTGTATAAATGATAAAATAAAAATGTATAGTATTTTTTTAAATATATTTACAATTTATTATAAGAAAATAAGTTCTATTTATTCTAATAAGCCATTTTCTATTTAAAAATATAATAAAAAATAAAATAAAATTGCAAAAAATTAAGAAATTATTTTTTTGTGATTTTTTAATGTTTAGAAGAAATTATTAAAATCAATAAACATAAAAATATGAGAAAATGTGAAAAAATAAAACAAAATAGGTCAAGGGGTGCAAAAGTAATCCAGGGGGTGTGGATAACAAAAATAGCAAGGCCCAGGCGCGCCAAGGCCCAAGACAGTCGTCCCTGTCCTCCAGCTTCCTCCATGTGCGTGCATTTTGCTTCAAATCTGTATCTCTCTATTGCTTGCATAAAAACAAAAACTTATAACACAAAACATGTAGTATTTTAACTCATGATTCCAATGATATAAAATTTGTAACCTAACTCTCAAATATCAGGGAGAATTTAATCAGCCCTAAATCGTGACCTAAAAAAACCAGGAACTTCAAGTCTCAAATTCTTATGGCACAGTTAATATAAATGACAAATATGCATATGTACAGCTTCACCTTGATAAAGGCTACATTTTTGCTTCACAAATCGTGGCTTGAGGATGCCTAAATAGAGAGATAGAGATTTGAAAAATACCTCCTTCAGTTGGATTTTGATATGACAATGTGGGGACATTGAGTGAGGCCTGAGGATCGTGTGAGCTTCCTTGAAGTTCCTTCAACCTATTCCAATTCCTAGCCTGCTTTGTGGATGGCCAAAACTCTCTATAGAAGTCAAGTTGCAAGCTTCCAAAGTGAAAATGGTAATGGCTGAAACAGGGGCTACAACAACAATGTAAAAGCTTGGATAAATTTGATATGATGTGGATAAGATGTTTCAAGTGTCAAGAGGCAAAATGCACGAGCAAATATTGAGCTTGCTATGATTTTGCAGAACTGTTGTATGTTGGGCAGAGAAATGTGTTTTTGAGTTTCAGGGTGTTTTGGATGCTATCAATTTGTGTCTTGGCTTGTGGTAAGTTTGTGAATATGTATAGAATGGATACAAAGTCCACTCTTCACTAGTTGTACCAGTTCTGAACTTTTGGCCAACTTTCTTGCATTTTAAGAAAAGTGAGAAGTGACTATGCAAACATGCTTGTACAGCTTTCTCGTGAGCTGCAAAGGGCTTGTACAAGTTGCTCAAAACCTGTGGAAATTTCCTGCACCAAAGGGACAACTCCAAGGCTCAAGAATTGTAAAGTTGCAAAAGTTTGCTTTATGAAAGTGGCAATGTGCCCTTTATGCCATTAATGGAATTATCTCTTGTACAATGTTCCAAAAGCCAAAATAAAGCCACTAACCTCTGAGTTTGCATTTAATTATGGAGTGTAGAATGAGTTTAGGACCTGTAATTCAAGGTACAATCATGCAAGGATCTGATTTGAAACTTGATCTCATGTAAAAATGGCTTGAACAAAAGTGACAAAATGTCAACTTCCCTTCTTCGATTCTCCCTAACCACAAATGATCTTAGAGAGTTATTGGACATTTTGGAAGGCTTGAAATGCGCTCTACAATCCATATTTGAAATGAAATTTGAGATACCTCTTGGAACTAGGTGAAAAATGTCCATGAAGTTAGGTCAAAAACCTGCCTAGAGTAGGGCAAAATTTCACTAAGTTAATTAGTTCATGGACCCCTATTCACAAATTTATATCTTGAGATCCAATCATCCTTTGGGAAAACTTTATGAAGCAAAGTTGTAGATTTCATGGAGGACTACAAATTTCATGTTGGAAGTTTTCTTTGAATCAAATTGCATCATGGTGAAAAATTGGTGAAAAGTTAGGAAAAAATAAGAAATTTTCCATACTTAGAAAAATTCTAAGTTATGAAAAAATTTCAAATTAAAACCCTAATTTGCAATTTTAGATTTCTTGGTCAACAAGTTTCACATTTTGACATATCTTGATAAATTATGACCCTTGGCACTTGATTTTGACCAAAAAGTCAAAGTTTGACTTTTTTGTGTATAGATTTTTGATCAGTTGATTGGAAAATTCATCTGTCAATACAATGTACTTGAGATCTTTTGAACTATGTAATTAGGTTAAGATGATGCCATTGTATCCTTGAAACCATGCTTGAACTCAATTGGCCATTGGCTAGGTTAAAAATCAAAAATTGCCATTCCGCAGTCAAAACCCTAATTTTGACCATTTTGCCTTTTGATGATTTGATCAAATTTCTTGAGGATTTGTGATCCAAACTTGATCAAATGGTTCATATGAATCTATGATGTTGATGTGGGTCAAAAATTATGAGGTTTGACAGTAAATTGGCCATGGTTGACTTTTTCCCTAATACTACTGATTTTTAGGTCAACTGTCCAATTGACTGGTCAAAAATGTGATTCAAGGCTTGAAACTTGGTATGAGAAATCTTGAGGGTCCAAAATGATGTATGAAAGTCACATGAAGAATTGATGGTCCAAAAATCCTTGTGCAAACTCAAACCCTAATTTCAGGTCATCAGTGCAAGATGAGGTGTCTTGAGCTGACCAAACCTTAATCTTGTCTTGATTCCAAGAAGTCTTGTGAGAAAAGTCTTGATAAATGAGAGGGAAAATTTTGGGGTACAACACTTATGCGTCGATGCAATTGAGGACTCATGAGAAGAACTATCCTACGCATGATTTAGAGCTTGCTGCTGTTGTTTTTGTGTTGAAGATTTGGAGGCATTATCTTTATGGTTCTAGATTTGAAGTGTTTAGCGACCATAAGACTTTGAAGTATTTGTTTGATCAGAAAGAGTTGAACATGAGGAAACGAAGATGGTTGGAATTGTTAAAGGATTATGATTTCAGTTTGAATTATCATCCAGGAAAGGCGAATATGGTAGCTGATGCGTTGAGTCGAAAGACTTTACATATGTCAGCAATGATGATTAAAGAGTTGGAATTGATTGATCAGTTTAGAGATAAGAGCTTAGTTTGTGAGGTTACTCCGCAGAGTGTTATTTTGGGTATGTTAAAGATTAATAATGAATTTTTAGACAATATCAGAGAAGCTCAGAAGTTGGATGTGAAAATGGTAGATTTAATGGTTGGGATTGATCAATCTGAGAATAGTGATTTTAAGCTAGATGAGCAAGGTGTGTTGAGATTTCGTAATCGGATTTGTATTCCTGATGATGTTGAGATGAAGAAATTGATACTTGAAGAGAGTTATAGAAGTAAGTTGAGTATTCATCCAGGAGCTACGAAGATGTATCAAGATTTGAAAGGTTTGTTTTGGTGGCCTGGGATGAAGAGTGATGTGGCTCGGTTTTTGTATGCATGTTTGACTTGTCAGAAGTCGAAAGTTGAACATCAGAAGCCTGCAGTATTGATGCAACCGTTGGAAGTTCCTGAATGGAAATGGGATAGCATTTCAATGGACTTTGTGACGGGGTTGCCTAGTACTTCAAGAGGACATGATTCTATTTGGGTGATTGTTGATAGGCTTACGAATTCAGCTCATTTTATTCCTACTAACATCAGTTTTCTAGTGTCGAAGTTGGCTGAGATTTATGTTAGTGTGATTGTAAAATTGTATGGTGTTCCTTTATGCATTGTGTCAGATAGAGATCCAAGATTTACTTCTAATTTTTGGAATAGTTTGCAAGAAGCGTTGGGTTCTAAGTTGAGGTTGAGTTCAGTGTATCATCGTCAGACAGATGGTCAGACTGAACGGACTATTCAATCGTTGGAAGACTTGTTGAGGGCATGTGTTCTTGAGCAGGGAGGTTCGTGGGATTCTTATCTTCCGTTGATAGAGTTCACTTATAATAACAGTTACCATTCTAGTATTGGGATGGCATCTTTTGAAGCGTTGTATGGTCGAAGATGTAGGACTTTGTCATGTTGGCATGAATCTGGTGAGAGTGTAGTACTTGGACCTGAACTTGTTCGTGAGACTACTGAGAAGGTGAAGTTGATTCGAGAAAAGATGAAAGCTTCGCAGAGTAGACAGAAGAGTTATCATGACAAGCGAAGGAATGATTTAGAGTTTCAAGCCGGTGATCATGTGTTTTTAAGAGTTACACCTGTGACTGGTGTTGGGCGAGCATTGAAGTCTAAGAAGCTCACTTCTCGTTTTATTGGACCGTATCAGATTTCTGAGGGAGTGGGGAATGTTACCTATAGAGTGGCTTTACCGCCTAATCTTTCGAATTTGCATGATGTGTTTCATGTGTCGTAACTTTGGAAGTATATTTCAGATCCATCTCATGTGATTCATATGGATGATGTGCAAGTACGGGATAATCTTACGGTGGAGACGATGCATGTACGGATCGCGGATCGTGAAATGAAGACTCTGAGGGGCAAAGAGATTGATTTGGTTAAAGTGGTTTGGCTAGGAGCTGCAGGAGAAAGCATGACTTTGGAATTGGAGAGCAAGATGCGAGACTCCTATCCTGAATTGTTTGATTGAGGTAAATTTTCGAGGACGAAAATATTCTAAGTGGGGGAGAGTTGTAACGCCCGTAATTTAATTAATTATTTAATTAAATTATTTTTGGATTATTTGTGAAGAAGTGTTATTAAATTGGATTTTATTTTATTAAGTGGAGAAATAATAATATATTAGAGGTATTATATTTTTATGTGGTGAAATAATATTACAAGTATAATATTTTTTAAGTGTGGGCCTATGGTGTGAGTGGAAGTAATAAGGGGGTGTAAGTTTTGAGCCCAATGAGAATAATATAATAATATTAGGTTATTTTATTATTTGTGAGAAGAATAGAAAGAGAAGCAGTAAGAAGAAAATAAGGGTTTGGAAGAGAACGTGAAGTTGGTGGAAAAAGTGGAAAACGGAAAGAACGAAGATTTAACCCGGAATTTGTAGAGCGACCTTCGATCCAAGGTAAGGATGGGGTTTTGGATTTATAATTGGGTTAATGATGTTTGATATGTGGAGTTAGAGGATTGCTGTTTTTGTTATTGAATTGAATGATGTATGATGAAGATTGATGAATTCTTGATGAATAATGATGTTATGATGTTGTGTAAACGATGTAGTATTATAGGTTAATGATAGGTGATGATTTATCATGATGATAACAAGGTTTGTAGGGCTGTAATATGAATTCCCATAGTGAATTACAGAAGAAAACGCATAAAATTATGCAGACCGTCAAAGGATGTGTCGACCCCAAGCTGGATGTGTCGATGCATGATGAGTACAAGACTCAAGATGAGTCGACACGAAGAGAGGATGTGTCGATACATGAGTGTGTGAGACTCAGCATAAGTCGACCGGTGCGATGCATGTGTCAATACATGCTGTGTTTTGAAGCAGGATGAGTCGATGCATGGAGGGTTTGCGTCGATACATACTGTGAAGGAGAAGCAGGATGAGTCGATCCATAGTGTTTTATATCGATACATACTGTCTAGTTTTTGACAGAATTGACTTTTAATTGTTGTTCAAAGCGTTGATTAGCTAATGCGATGAAATCTATTCTAGAGGATTAAAATGATGATGAAGAGGTGTAATCCTAGTAACCAATCTAAGATTTAGAATTAATTCCCGTAGATGACCGTTGGGCTGTTTTTGGGACAGATTGACGAATATGAGATGTTTAGAGGTTTCTGTTAGGAAATATGACAGTAGGATTAGCGACAATAATGATGTACAGTAGCAGAATAACAGTAGGGATTACTGTATTATTAATATACAATTGAGTATTAGTGAGATGTTATTATTAAAGTGGTGTTTGATAATGTATGATAAACAAATGATGTTTGATAAATAAGTAATGTTTAATAAATTATTTTGAGATGTTTATGAGATGCTGTAATTGAGATGTTTTGAGATGTTTATGAGATGTTGTTATTTTGAGATGATTGAGATGTTGTTGTTCTGAGATGTTTATAAGATGTTGTTGTTCTGAGATGTTTATGAGATGTTGTTCCGAGATGATTGAGATGTTGTTGTTTGAGATGACTGAGATGTTTTCGTTTTGAGATGATTGAGATGTTGTTGTTTTAAGATGTGTTTTGAGATGTTGTTAACTGAGTGTGTTATTACATTCATGTTGAGTCGCATACATTTCATTTTTTGAGATGGAGCTTATGCTTGTTGAGATGGCCTGGATTGGCAAATTTTGAGATGAGGGTTATGCCTTATTGATGCCTCTATTAATTGGCAGATTAGATTTTTAAGATGGGAGTTCTGCTCCAATGGTACCACATGCATTTGCATAGTTTTGAGTCGCATTATATTATTGAATCATGAAATGTATTTGATGTTGATGAATGAATATATATGTTGTAATTATTGCTGATTATGTGATGAGAAGTGGTGATATTATTGATCTAATTTAATATATTAATTATCATATGCTTTATTATATTGTTAAATATCTCACCCCTTCTGTTTAAATGTTGCCCCTATGTTGGTAACGTGCAGGTAATCGCGAGTGAAGGATGTATACCTTCAATAGATCGAGTCGGTGTCATTGCTCTGATATGTAACACTCGGGGGGATGAACGCTTGCTGATTTTTGATTGCTGAATTTTAGTTGCTGAATTTTAGTTTCTGAATTTTGAATTGATTATTATTAAATATGAGATGTTTCGAAGTTGCTATTTTATTTAAAGATGTTATTGAAGAATTCCACTGCATAGTTGTTGAATTATTTTATTAAAGATGCTATGTTGATGGTTCATCCGATGTTTTATTATAAGTGTTATATATCCATGATGAATGCAATGAATTTGTTAGAAGAATTTGTGACGTCTCGATTCATTTGTATGAATGAAATTTTATAACTCTGATTTATTTTGCATAATTTACTTGGGGTAGAATTGAGGTGTTACAAAGTTGGTATCAGAGCAAAAGGTTGGTTCGGCCTTGTCGTCGAGTCGTAGTTGTCTAACAATCGAGTATTGCTATTTTGAGTTCTAATTGTTGTTTATGTTGTAAGACCAAGTGTATCGCCGTGGGGAGCTCCAGTGCTGTTAGTGAAGAAGAAAGATGGAAGTATGAGGCTTTGTGTTGATTATAGACAGCTGAATAAAGTGACGATTAAGAACAAGTATCCGCTTCCAAGAATAGATGACTTGATGGACCAATTGGTGGATGCCCGTGTGTTTAGTAAGATTGATTTGAGGTCGGGTTACCATCAAATTAAAGTGAAGGATGAAGATATTCAGAAGACGGCTTTCAGAACGCGTTATGGACATCACGAGTATTCAGTGATGCCTTTCGGTGTTACTAATGTGCCAGGAGTATTCATGGAATATATGAATCGTATCTATCATACTTATTTGTATCGGTTTGTAGTGGTGTTCATTGATGATATTTTGATTTACTCTAAGTCGGAAGAAGAGCATGCTGAACATTTAAGAATAGTATTACAGATTCTGAAAGAGAAGAAATTGTATGCAAAGCTGTCCAAGTGTGAATTTTGGTTAAAAGAGGTTAATTTTCTTGGTCATGTGATTTCAGGTAGTGGCATTGTTGTAAATCCATCGAAGGTTGATGCTGTGTTGCAATGGGAAACTCCAAAGTCAGCTACTAAGATTAGAAGCTTCTTGGGATTAGCTGGTTATTATAGAAGGTTTATCGAAGTGTTTTCTAAGTTGTCACTTCCGTTGACTAAGTTGACTTGTAAAGGTAGAGATTTTGTATGGGATGTTCAGTGCGAAGAAAGTTTCCGGAATTGAAGAGAGGTTGACGTCGACTCCGATTTTGACATTGCCTAATCTAGGAGAACCTTTTGTAGTGTATTCTGATGCTTCCAAGATGGGTTTAGGAGGTGTGCTTATGCATAATGGTAAGGTAGTTTCTTATGCGTTGAGGCAATAGAGGACTCATGAAAAGAACTATCCTACGCATGATTTAGAGCTTGCTGCAATTGTTTTTGTGTTGAAGATTTGGAGGCATTATCTTTATGGTTCTAGATTTGAAGTGATTAGTGACCATTAGAGTTTGAAGTATTTGTTTGATCAGAAAGAGTTGAACATGAGGCAATGAAGATGGTTGGAATTATTAAAGGATTATGATTTCAGTTTGAATTATCATCCAGGAAAGGCAAATGTGGTAGCTGATGCGTTGAGTCGAAAGACTTTACATATGTCATCAATGATGATTAAAGAGTTGGAATTGATTGAGCAGTTCAGAGATATGAGCTTAGTTTGTGAGGTTACTCCGCAAAGTGTTATGTTGGGTATGTTGAAGATTAATAATGAATTTTTAGACAGTATCAGAGAAGCTCAGAAGTTGGATGTGAAACTGGTGGATTTGATGGTTGGGATTGATCAATCTGAGAATAGTGATTTTAAGCTAGATGAGCAAGGTGTGTTGAGATTTTGTAATCAGATTTGTATTCCTGATGATGCTGAGATGAAGAAAGTGATACTTGAAGAGAGTCATAGAAGTAAGTTGAGTATTCATCCAGGAGATACGAAGATGTATCAAGATTTGAAAGGTTTATTTTGGTGGCCTGGGATGAAGAGTGATGTGGCTCGGTTTGTGTATGCATGTTTGACTTGTCAGAAGTCGAAAGTTGAACATCAGAAGCCTGCAGGATTGATGCAACCGTTGGATGTTCCTGAATGTAAATGGGATAACGTTTCAATGGACTTTGTGATGGGGTTGCCTAGTACTTCAAGAGGACATGATTCGATTTGGGTGATTGTTGATAGGCTTACGAAGTCAGCTCATTTTATTCCTACTAACATCAGTTTTCCAGTGTCGAAGTTGGCTGAGATTTATGTTAGTGTGATTGTGAAATTGCACGGTGTTCCTTTGTGCATTGTGTCAGATAGAGATCCAAGATTTACTTCTAATTTTTGGAAGAGTTTGCAAGAAGCGTTGGGTTCTAAGTTGAGGTTGAGTTCAGTGTATCATCCTAAGACAGATGGTCAGACTGAACGGACTATTCAATCGTTGGAAGACTTGTTGAGGGCATGTGTTCTTGAGCAGGGAGGTTCGTGGGATACTTATATTCCGTTGATAGAGTTCACTTATAATAACAGTTACCATTCTAGTATTGGGATGGCACCTTTTGAAGCATTGTATGGTCGAAGATATAGAACTCCGTTATGTTGGCATGAATCTGGTGAGAGTGTAGTACTTGGACCTGAAATTGTTCGTGAGACTACTGAGAAGGTGAAGTTGATTCGAGAAAAGATGAAAGCTTCGCAGAGTAGACAGAAGAGTTATCATGACAAGGGAAGGAAGGATTTAGTGTTTCAAGTCGGTGATCATGTGTTTTTAAGAGTTACACCTGTGACTCATGTTGGGCGAGCATTGAAGTCTAAGAAGCTCACTTCTCATTTTATTGGACCGTATCAGATTTCAGAGGGAGTGGGGAATGTTGCCTACAGAGTGGCTTTACCGCCTAATCTTTCGAATTTGCATGATGTGTTTCATGTGTCGCAACTTCGGAAGTATATTTCAGATCCATCTCATGTGATTCATATGGACGATGTGCAAGTACGGGATAATCTTACGGTGGAGACGATGCCTGTACGGATCGCGGATCGTGAAATGAAGACTCTGAGGGGCAAAGAGATTGCTTTGGTTAAAGTGGTTTGGATAGGAGCTGCAGGAGAAAGCATGACTTGGGAATTGGAGAGCAAGATGCGAGACTCTTATCCTGAATTGTTTGATTGAGGTAAATTATCGAGGACGAAAATATTCTAAGTGGGGGAGAGTTGTAACGCCCGTAATTTAATTAATTATTTAATTAAATTATTTTTGGATTATTTGTGAAGAAGTGTTATTAAATTGGATTTTATTTTATTAAGTGGGGAAATAATAATATATTAGAGGTATTATATTATTATGTGGTGAAATAATATTAGAAGTATAATATTTTTTAAGTGTGGGTCTATGGTGTGAGTGGAAGTAATAAGGGGGTGTAAGTTTTGATCCCAATGAAAATAATATAATAATATTAGGATATTTTATTATTTGTGAGAAGAATAGAAAGAGAAGCAGTAAGAAGAAAATAAGGATTTGGAAGAGAACGTGAAGTTGCTGGAAAAAGTGGAAATCGGCAAGAACGAAGATTCAACCCGAAATTGTAGAGCGACCTTAGATCTAAGGTAAGGGTGGGGTTCTGGGTTTATAGTTGGGTTCATGATGTTTGATATGTGGAGTTAGAGGATTGTTGTTTTTGTTATTGAATTGAATGATGTATGATGAAGATTGATGAATTCTTGATGAATAATGATGTTATGATGTTGTGTAAACGATGTAGTTTTATAGGTTAATGATATGTGATAATTTATCATGATGATAATAAGGTTTGTAGGGCTGTAATATGAATTCCCGTAGTGAATTAAAGAAGAAAATGCAGAAAATTATGCAGACTGTCGAAGGATGTGTCGACCCCAAGTTGGATGTGTCGATGCATGATGAGTACAAGACTCGGGATGAGTCGACACGAAGAGAGGATGTGTCAATACATGAGTGTGTGAGACTCAGGATGAGTCGACCGGTGCGATGCATGTGTCGACACATGCTGTGTTTTGAAGCAGGATGAGTCGATGCATGGAGGGTTTGCGTTGATACATATTGTGAAGGAGAAGCAGGATGAGTCGATCCATAGTGTTTTGTGTCGATACATACTGTCTAGTTTTTGATAGATTTGACTTTTAATTGCTGTAACTTGAGATGTAGGATGATGTTTGTGATGTCGTTCCAAGCGTTGATTAGCTAACATGATGAACTCTATTCTAGAGGATTAAAATGATGATGAAGAGGTGTAATCCTAGTAACCAATATAAGATTTAGAATTAATTCCTGTAGATGACCGTTGTGCTGTTTTTGGGACAGATTGACGAATATGAGATGTTTAGAGGTTTCGGTTAGGAAATATGACAGTAGGATTAGAGACAATAATGATGTACAGTAGCAGAATAACAGTAGGGATTACTGTATTATTAATATACAGCTGAGTATTAGTGAGATGTTATTATTAAAGTGGTGTTTGATAATGTATGATGAACAAATGATGTTTGATAAATAAGTAATGTTTAATAAATTATTTTGAGATGTTTATGAGATGCTGTAATTGAGACGTTTTGAGATGTTTATGAGATGTTGTTATTTTGAGATGATTGAGATGTTGTTGTTCTGAGATGTTTATGAAATGTTGTTGTTCTGAGATGTTTATGAGATGTTGTTCTGAGATGATTGAGATGTTGTTGTTTGAGATGACTGAGATGTTGCCATTTTGAGATGATTAAGATGTTGTTGTTTTGAGATGTTGTTAACTGAGTGTGTTATTATATTCATGTTGAGTCGCATACATTGCATTTTTTTAGATGGAGCTTATGCTCGTTGAGATGGCCTGGATTGGCAAATTTTGAGATGAAGGCTATGCCTTATTGATGCCTCTATTAATTGGCAGATTAGATTTTTGAGATGGGAGTTCTGCTCCAATGGTACCACATGCATTTGCATAGTTTTGAGTCGCATTATATGATTGAATCATGAAATGTATTTGATATGATGAAAGAATATATATGCTGTAATTATTGTTGATTATGAGATGAGAAGTGGTGATATTATTGATCTAATTTAATATATTAATTATCATGCGCTTTATTATATTGTTAGATATCTCACCCCTTTTGTTGGAATGTTGCCCCTATGTTGGTAACGTGCAGTTAATCGCGAGTGAAGGTTGTATACCTTCAATAGATCGAGTCGGTGTCATTGCTCTGATATGTAACACTCGGGGAGATGAACGCTTGCTGATTTTTGATTGCTGAATTTTAGTTGCTGAATTTTGAATTGATTATTATTAAATATGATATTTTTCAAAGTTGCTATTTTATTTAAAGATGTTATTGAAGAATTCCGCTGCGTAGTTGTTGAATTATTTTATTAAAGATGCTATGTTGATGGTTCATCCGATGTTTTATTATAAGTGTTATATATCCATGATGAATGCAATGAATTTGTTAGAAGAATTTGTGATGTCCCGATTCGTTTGTATGAATGAAATTTTATAACTCTGATTTATTTTGCATAATTTGCTTGGGGTAGAATTGGGGTGTTACAACGACTCTCTCATATGATCCTCACACTTCCAAGTTATACTCCCACTAGTTGTTCCTCCCCATACTACCTTCACCAAAGCAATATCTTTACCCCGCAACTGCTTCACCTTCCATCCTCTATCCATATAAGTGAAGCTTCAACTGTTAGATCATCTCTCACTTGTACATCATTCACTTGGATCACATGAGAAGGATCTGAGATGTATCTCCTCAACTGAGACACATGAAACACATCATGAATATTAGCAAGCGACAGCGGTAAAGCAATCTGATAGGCCACCATACCTATCCTCTGTATAATTTGGTATGGACCAACAAAATGTGGTGTGAGCATAACGCGACTTCAGATCTCTACCAACACCAGTTACCAGAGTAACTCTCAAGAACACATGATCTCTATTTTGGAACTCAAGTGCTTTTCTCCTCTTATCATGATAACTTTTTTGACGATTCTGCAAAGCTTTCATCTTCCCTTTAATCATCTTGTTCTTTTCGATCGTCTCCTAAACAATCTCAAGGCCGAGTACAACACTCTCGCCTGACTCATACCAACACAACAGAGTCCTACACCTCCTACCATACAACGCCTTGTATGGTGTCATTACAATACTAGAATGGAAACTATTTTTGTAAGTGAACTCAATCAACGGCAAGCAGTTATCCCAAACAGCTCCTTGTTCTAACACATAAGCCCTCGGAAAATCCTACAAAGACGGGATGGTTCTCTTTGTATGACTGTTCGTTTGTAGATGATAAGGAGAACTCAACTTCAACTTAGTACCCAAAGCCTCCTGCAGACTTTCCTAGAACCTTTATGTAAACCTCGGATCTCTATCTGACACAATACTCGAAGGTATTCCTTGTAATCTCACAATCTCTTCGATATACATCTCAACTAAACTCTACAAGAAATGATTGATCCTCAACGATAATAAGTGAGTCGATTTAGTTCATTTAACCACTATCACAAAAATAAAATCATTACCCTTAACAATCTTCGACAAACCTGACACAAAATCCATGTAAATGTTGTCCCATTTCCACTTCAAAATATTTAACGGTTGCATCAGACCAAAAGGTGTTTAATATTTGACTTTTCATAATTAAAACAAGCATAGATAAACTCAATAATTTCCTTCTTAATACCGGACCACCAAAACAATTTCTTCAAGTTCAGATACTTTTTGTTGCACCAGGATGAATACTTAGACCACTTCGATGTCTTTTCCAAAAAATAATCTTCTTAAGTTCTGGCACATCTGGAACACACACTCTATCTCTGAACCTTATCAAACCATTCTCATCAACTCGAAAATCGCCCCTACTACCTTGGTTAATCATCAATAACTTGTTAACCAAACCCAAATCAGATTTCTAACCTTCTCTGATCTCTTCGAGAATGCCCCTTGTCAGCCTCAACATCTCCAACATCACAATGTTAGGAGTCACTTCACACACTAAACTCATATTTATGAATTCTTCAATCAATTCTAACTCTTGAACCATAAGCATTTACATGTGTAAGGACTTCCTACTGAGTGCATCAACTACAACATTAGCTTTTCCCGGATGGTAACTCAAAATCATAATCTTTCATAAGTTCGAGCCATCTTCTCTGCCTCATGTTTAACTCCTTCTACTCGAATAGAAAATTTAAACTCTTGTGATCACTGAACACTTCAAACTTGGAGCCAAAAAGATAATGCCTCAAAATATTCAAAACAAATACCACAAATTCCAATTCTAAGTCATATGTAGGATAATTCCTTTCATGACTTTTTAGTTTCCAAGAAGCATAAGAAAAAAAATTGTCGTTTTGCATCATCACACCACAAGATCCATCTTTTAAACAAAACAATATACCATAAAAGACTCACTCGGATTAGGCAAAATCAATACTGGAGCACTCGTTAATTTCTTCTTGAGTTCACCAAAACTCTCTTCACATGCAACATCCCACACAAAAGCTTAACACTTTCGAGTCAACTGAGTCAAAGATAATTCAAACTTCAAGAATCCTTCAATAATATTGTGATAATAACCTACTAAACCAAGAAAACTATGTATCTCAGTAGCAGACTTCAGAGTCTCCCATTGCAACACAGTATCAACCTTGGAAGGATCTACAGAAATTCCACCACTCGAAATCACATGGCTAAGGAAGCTCACTTTCTTCAACTAGAGTTCACATTTCGACAACTTAGGATAAAGCTTTTTCACTCTCAACACCTGCAACACAATCTTAAGATTTTTACATGCTCTTCATTAGACATAGAATATATCAAAATATCATCGATAAAGACCACTACAAACGTATCCATATACAGATGGAAAACTCGATTCATATACTCCATGAACATTCTTGGTGTATTATATATGCCAAACGACATCACAGTTTACTCATAGTGACAATATCTCATCCTGAGTGTCCTCTTAATAATATCCTCTAGTTTGACACGAATCTGATGGTAACCAGACCTCAAGTCGATATTGTTAAACACATAACACCTACTAATTAATCCATCAGATCATCAATCCTTGGATGTGGATATTTATTCTTGATACTCACCTTATTCAACTACCTGTAGTCTACACACAACCTCATACTGACATCCTTCTTCTTAACTAATAACACATGTGAACCCCACACAGAAACACTTGGTCAAACAAACTACTTAAAAAAATTCTTCCAATTGTTACCTCAACTCAACCAATTTTGATGCTGAAATCCTATAAGTAGCCGTAGAAACTAAAGTAGTATCGAGCATCAAGCCTATAGAAGACTCGACTTCTAGCTCTGGAGGCAAGTCACATATACCTTCAAGAAAAACATTAGGAAATACACACCGTTAGAATATCACTAGCTGTCATATTGCTTTCTACTCTTCGAGAAGAAAACATCAACAATACCTGATCATTATTTCTCAAAGAAATCCCAAATTGACTGGCAGACAAGAATCTCGATTCCATGCTCCCTTTGTGTTCAAGAAACAACACAGCTCCAACAACGCTTACACCTTTGAAACTAGTAACACACAGAACCAACACTTCACAACTGAAACATCTCAGATAAGAAAAAAATTCTCCCCCACTTGTGTATATCTCATTCCCAACGATAAACAATTAGAAAAACAAGCAAGCACCGACAAAGTTTCACACACATGTCGCTGATAAGTGCAAATTGTAGCTATTTTTGTATATACTTTTTGTTGCACTTATCGACTCTTTATTGTTAAATTTGGTTGAATAAACCTAACTTTTGTGTAAATATGTATACTTAGTGTATAATTATATTTATGATTCATTTATTTATCGTTTGATAGTTTTAATGTCTTTTTGTAGGTATTTCCGCATATTTGGAGCATCGAGGAATAAGGTCTCAAAGGCACGGCTTCGGATAAGCATTTTTTGAAGAAGTAAAGAAAATAAGTATTGCTAACGAGGCTAAGCGCAGTCTGTATACACTGTAACACGGTGGGAGAACTGACTTTTATTGGTTTTGCATTTTATCGCAATGTTGCAGTTAGCAAGAGTCGCCACCGACTTTCCTTTTATCCAACAAAGGAAAGGGTGAAAAGAACATGAAAGACCTTTCGAGATTATTTTCTAAGTAAGGGGGATAGATTATGGAAAGGGAAGGTGTTAGCATCCTTTTCATCTGTAGTTATCTACGGGCTCTTAGTTGCTAGCTCATTTTGAAAAAACTTTCTGTGTTAGTGCGGAAAACTTTGTAATGTTTCTCATTTCGGCGAGAACGTATACAAAGTATTTTTTGTCTTTGAAAATATTTAGAAAATAGTTTGTGTATGTGTGGAAAAAATTTTATTTTTTTATGAGCAAGCAACTAGGAGCTATCTACCTACTCGAAAGGTTTATTCCTTTCCTCTTTTCCTTTAGACAGTGCTATCCTACTATAAGTGAGTAGGTAGCCCTACCGTTGGATTTTTTTGAGGGACAAGCGAGGTTCATCGTATAGTCATGAAAGAAAATTAGTAAGATACTTTAGTAACTACCCTAATATTTTAAGATCATATACTGAGGCAACATCGAAAGGGTCATCGAGGGACTTATGATCTTTAAACCGCAGGTTCGTCACTAAAACTTCTTACATTCGAGAGTCACGACTGTTTATTCCGAAGGCAACAAGTGGAGATACCCTAGAGGTGCGCGTGTGCGACTGTGTTATGTTTCAGTTATTTATCTTCGAATGTTAGGTTTGCTAGCGTTTACTTTTAGTCTTTTCATACAAGCCTATTAGCATTCATCTAGCAGTTAATATTAGTACGAAAATAAAGATGCGGGAATTTAAATCTACAATATTATAAGGCTTCGAGGTGGGGAATTACAAACCAAAACGGGGGGAAATAAAAGTTTAAAATTCCTAATTAAAACTATTACATCCTTTATACAGTTACATAATTATGAAAAATAATGTGAATAAATAAATAGATGCGCGGGGGGAAAATGAAGTAGAAAAACCCTAAGCTCCTAAACACTTAAAATATTTTTGTTGTTTTTATTTGTTTTAAGAAAGTACTTAAATTAAACTAAATCTAATCTTAATTAAAACTAAAAGTGATTATTAATTGAAATTAAATCTAATACAAATAAAGAAAATTAATTATAATATTTTTGGTATTTTTGTTGAGAAAAAAGATTTGAAACGATTAAACCTAGTTCTAACTGATTTTAAATTAATCAAAATAAGTCAAAAGAATTAAATTAATAAATTTGCAAAAATTAAATTTAATTAGAAAAAACCTAAATCTATTTTTTGTGATCTTCTGGTTTTATCATAAAATAAAAATGGTTTTAAAAAATAACATAAAAACAAATAAGTAAATAAATCAAAGCAAAAATAAAATTTTGAAAAAAAGGGCCAGATGAACAAAGCAACTGGGGTGGGGGGTATGCGTCTGGAATTCTGTTTATTCCTAACAACAGGAGGCCTACCATGAACTCTCAGATTTGGAGCATTAGATCTAGCGCTGATGAGATCCAATGGTAATGATAATGGAACGTATGGTGCACGCGCTTGCCCCTGTAACACTGAATCTGCAAAGAGAAATTATAAAAATAATAGGCAAGAGGAAGGGATTGAACCCCTTCCCTTGCCCATAGAAAACACCTTAACACACATTACTTTAACCGATGGGCCATTCAATTTAATTGTGAGTATAACAACATAAAAATAATATTATGAGAATTCAGTTATATTCCCAGATTTTCAAACGCATGTGCCAGAATATTCTAAGGGACCAATAGGGTGATGACGTTTTGGCAACCGGAGTCATTAAAAGTCAACGGTGCCGGAGTCAAACTCCGGTCACCTTCTCCAATCCGCTAAACATCTTAAACCTGCGAAAATGTGAGATTTGAGACAAGATCAAACACATATCCTACATAAAATCAAGCTCTGAGCTCGAATATGGCCTAACAATGGCAAATCTTCGTTCTAGCGTCGAACCTCACATGTAATGGTTCTAAACATCCATAAACATTAGCAGCAACCAAACTATACATATAGAAACCATTTTTTTTACATGAGATAAAATTTTGAGATAAAAAAATTATACCGTACGGTGCAATGGTTACGTGCTCGATCTGGACGTTGAAGCGCTTGTATGAGGATTGGGTTGGGTTCCTATAAGCCTCAAGGATGTGTTTGAACGCTTGTAAGGGTCTAACAACGGCTGGAACACGAGATCTGGATTTGCAATCTCTTTTGAAATTTTGAAAGTTTTTTAAAGTTCTGTTGAGGCTGGATGCGCATATCTTGAGGCTTGAGACTTGTTAATAATATGTAGTAGTAACTAGGTTAACAAAATTTGCACAAAATCTCTATGGTTTGATGACAAAATATGAGATTTCAATTTTGTACCAAAACTTTCCTTTTTTGCTTCAAACCTCTTCCATTCTATTTCTGGACGTTTTTTACAGGTTTTTTAGGCTTCTTGGGCTTCAATTTGATCAACAACTAAAGCCCACATGCCTTACATCCTACTTTGCATTTTGTTTTGACTTAATTGGTATTTAAATGAATAAAATTAAAATAAATAAAAATAAAAATTACAATAGTGCATGAATAAGTTTAGAGGTCCTTGTGTAAGTCATAAACATGCTTGAACCCCAAAAATAGGTCCATTAACTCAAAGATGCAATTTTGTTCAAAGTTGACTTATTGCATTTTCACCAATTTTCCCAATTTGCACTAGTCATAACTTGATTAATTTTTAACTTTTGAAGATTACCTGGGACTTTTTGGAAATCTAAATATGTCCCCTACAATATCTCTTTTGATCATTTTTGCTTTTGGAGAGTTTATCTTGATGTAATTTGCCTTGACAAAAAAGCCTTTTTGTTGACTTTCAAAAAGACTTATAATGTATTGGCTCATATCTTTCCAATGATGCATTTTTTGGATTTGAGAATAAAAGAAAAGTTGTATAGAATTGGATTTCCTTCACAATGAGCTTTGGTTTGGGCAAAATGGATGAAGCATTTGAAAGTTATGCCTGGTCAAAGTCCAGTTGACTTTTCCTAAGAAACCCTAATTTAGCAATTTGTTATTCTTATTGATTTGAAAGCATTCCTTGCGGAATCATGATAAACCCTTGATCAACTGATGAATGTCACTTCAAAATGTTGATGTTGACCAAAAATCTTGAAGTTTGACTGTATATTGACTATAATTACTTTTGACCTAATACAAATGATTTTCAGTCATCTGAGCAATTAATTGGGCAAACTTGTGATGTAAGACATGAAACTTGGCATGAGCATTCTCGAGGACATATTAGGAGCCATGGAAATAACTTAAGGCCTTTGAAACCCAAAATTCTTTCTGAAAAGTGAAACCCTAATTGTAAGTCCGTTGCTTAGGAGGAGAATTTGTCTGGTCAATTCTTGGTCAACCTTGAGCATTTGAGGACCCCTAGGAGGGTGTCTTGAATAAAATCAGAGGGAAAATTTTGAGATACAACACATGCTTAGTGCGCCCTGGAAGTTGAAGAGCAAACTTTTGGCAGAAACGAGCATGCTAAGCGTCGTTTGAGACTGTTTAGCACGCTCTAAGGCATATTAGTAAAAATAAGAGGAGCCCGCTTAGCGCAGCTAGCGCGCTTAGCGCGGTCTGTGTATTTCAGATTTTTAATAAATAGCTCAAAACATATTTTTGTTATATTTTATCATCTATTTCCCTCATGGAGGAGCTCTGATCCGATTTTCTGTAGTTTAGAGGTTTAGGTAACATCATTGGGTGCTACATCTTGCCAATTGGCTATGGGTTGTCTTGGATCGTGTTGACACTGCGAGAAGTTTATATACATCTCCTTCTTCCCTATGTATCATTATAATGGTGGATTTTTTATGTATATTTTTACTCTTTATGTATGTACATTTGTTGATCATGGGATTGCATGAAATCTCTTTTACAAACTAATACAAGTGTTTGTTCTTGATTTTTACTTTATCGCGGAGTTTTGGTTTGTCGTAGACATATGCTTTCAAAATCTCTTTCTTGAATGAATATTTATTAGGTCCTAGACTCTATACGTAGATTTAGGCTTAATATTCATGTGGGTATCAATTATAAAATGCATCCGTATTGTTTGAGTTGCACGCGAAATTGCCTCCGAGAGTAATACGGGTGATGTATCACTTTGCGTTGGAGATAGCCTTAGTGTGAGCGATATGTGATGGTATTGACCAGTGATTTAGGTTGGTAATTGATCTGCAACTTTAAGTATTTGATGGGTAGAGTGAAATGAATTTCTATAATGAATTCTCTTATGCTACAGATGATTGTTTATCGCTTACTTTATTGCTTTATTTACTTTTCCCACACTTTTTCCGCAAACCCTTTTTGAAACTTAGAAGGATTGAAACTATTTAACGGTAGTTTTCCCCTCTCACTAATTATTATGGAGACGATATGATAAAACTAAATAAATACTTACTTTTGCTTGCTGCTTTACCGCTTTAGAAAAATGGCATTGTTGTCGAGGATTGGTGTTGATATTAACTACATCGCAATAGTTTTGCTTTCTAAGTTTCATAAATATGTCTATATCGTATATTTGAGAATAGTTTACATACTTGTTTATTTTATACATATAGTTATTTTGTTTTACGTTTTCCAAAGTGTGGTTAGGTTTGTAGTTCTGGTTTGAGCTCGAGGAGATGAAACCAAAGGCGGGAGCGAAAGCATTTTTCTCATTTAAAGCAACTTGGTTGTTTGTTAATAAAAGTCATTGAGCTTACGATGTAAAACAAGCTCTTATTGGGAGGCACCCCAACGATTTTGTAGTATGTATATATTTTGTTTTTGATTGTCTAGGTTTGTTGGTGTAGTGGAGCCTTGGTGAAAATGCAGCAACTTTGCTGGTTTTTCTGCTTTTTCCTGAGCGCATTCTGTTGTTTTCAGCCAATGACTTCTATTTGTGTCACTTTGCTTCCTTCCTTTTCCCACTCCACCAGTGTTGTTTAGTTATAGTTTAGGTAGTTGAATGCAATTGTCTAAAAAAATTTACCACGGGCAAGTTCTTAAATTTCATATCTTCACTTTTAAATTTGGTTAGACAATTTCATTCAGGTTTTTATTATGTGTATAGTAATTGTGTTCACTTTTTTGTTTTCCTTTGTGCTTGTGGTCAATAGCTTGAGGATATTGAGGTGATTTATCAAGTTTGTTCATTTCGACTTGTGAATGCATGGTAATGATTTTGTTAGAATTTTGTACACGTTCGAGGTATGTGTTTATCATTTTCTAGACTTTAGCATATTCATGATACTTATACTTTTTACAATTCTTATGCCATTCATTCTTTTGTATACTTGTTTATTTGTGAATCAATTTAGTTCCTACTACTTTTTGTGAGGAAGCTTTCCATTGTTTACCATATGTTGGAGGCCACAATTCTTGTTCTGACTGGATTTTATTATGCTCAATCTTTTGTTTATGTTGATTATATGAAATCACGAAAAAGATCAATGAATTTTTGTTTCATTTTGAGCACAACTACCTTAGAAAAGTAGTTAATTCAACTTGTGAGTGTGTGATTATTTGTAACCCCTTTGATCCTTTTGTCACTGTCCATATTCTTTGAATTTGATGCTAGTCTATAAGTATTGATTTCACTTTTTGTAATGATTTTGATTGTTGATTTTTTCTTGAACCCTCAACTTTGTGTTTGAAATTTTGGTAGGTCAAAACTTTATATGTCTTATGATATGTTGGAACATCTGATCTGACATAAACAACACAAGAAAGGTATAAATAATAAAAACGTTACTGAAAAGCATAAATAACACACATAAATTGTTAACCTAGTTCATAACAACTCTCCTACTCTGGGGGCATACCAAGCCAGAGACAAGTCCAATATGATAGTATCAATTCATAGATCCTACAGAAAACATACCAATTTACGATCTACTCACTTAATCACTACTCGTGTTATACTTCTATATAAGACTCACCTAGATATGAGGCCATCCTCAAACCCTCATCAATCACAGACAGAGATTGGAGAACAAACAGGAAGACACACTTCTAAGATAGCAAAACACAAGACACACTTTCATGACAATACTTAGTCAATACCTAAATATAAAATTCACCGTTTACAACTTTACTCATAATTAAGACCACAATTTGGAGTTGTTTAAAAGCTTCCTCCCAAGAACAATACTCACTCTTGGTTCATAGCTTCGAGGAGAAAAATAATCAACCCATTACCTAAATTATTTTGAGTGATAACAGAACCTTGCAATCCAAGGAACAAAATCTAACTCACATGTCGAGTCGATTACAGAACCAACTCTCCTAAAGAGTGGTACAATCCAAGCCTTAATGATTACATCTTTTCAATTCTCAGCTGGTACAGAGACAAAGCCCTAAACTTCTACATTTGGACCCGTGCCTTTTCTAGGTTACCAGCATTCTTTTTATAACCTATTCCCAACTGGATTTAGGCTTCTAATCACAACACATTATCTATTATAAATCAGCAAAAACTTTTGCTACAAACAAGGTCTTCAATCATTAGTTTCCTAATATATCTTCATATTTAGAGACTACATATTCTTCAATATTCTGACTTTATTCTTCTTGACCTACAAATCAGGGCCACATAATATTGGATAATATTCCCAAAATATTCTGCATTTGTTAAATCATAAATGAATTCACTAATCCGGCTTAGCTCAGGTGCGATGACGTATGACGTTGCATATGACATCTTATCTGACATGTTGCTCCAGATGTTAAAACATTTCAACTCAACATGTTCCTTCATAAGATATGACTTCTTGCTCAACCTGTTCTTGCTTAGAAAGTTAAGACATCATATGTAACATATTTCTATTATATTTGTTTTACTAATATTAATGTCAATCCTAACAATAGAGAATTAACAGTGTTGTTGTAAGAATTTTAACCTTGGCTTAGAAATTAGGGAGTATTCACATGATAATGTAGGTTGAATTCAAGTTGGAGAGAAAAATGATTGTGCACTTGTAGTTGAATGATATGCGGTTGTGAAAAAGAAAATAAAAAGAAAGAAAAAAATTGAGAAAGAAAGAAAAGAAAAAGAAAGAAAAAATGAAAAAGAGAGAAAAGAAAAAGAAATAAAAAAATGAGAAAGAAAGAAAAGAAAAAGAAACAAAAAATGAAAAAGAAAGAAAAAATGAAAAAGAAAGAAAAAATGAAAAAGAAAGAAAAGAAAAAGAAAGAAAAAATGAAAAAGCTTTGAAAAGGAAAATGAAAAAGAGTTTGAATAATTGTGCAAATAAGTAATGTGATTTGTGTAACAATTTGGGATTCGAAAGAAGTTTAACTGAAATTTTTTGTTTAAAGTTGTATGAGTTGATCACTCCCTTAGGTTTAGGAAAATTTTTGTTTCGATTAGCCTTAGGAATTATCCCTTGTTTGTTTACCCGACCACGCTACAACCTTGAAAAGCCCTTGTGATTCTTTCTTTTATGTCTTCAACATGATTTTTGGATGTGTGTATAATTTAATCTTTTATTTGCAAGGTTGTTGGATGAGTGAAAGTACCTCATTTTTGTGTTTTTGTCATCTACCGATGATTGTGTGCTAGGTGTAATTCATTTGTGAACTAGTGTTGCTTTAGAATGTTTGGCATGACTTTTGTATTTAGCATTTCTATCGTGTTTATGATATAATCATAGTTTAGTGGTAAGTGTTTACTTTGTGTGTATTGATTTTCATTCGAACCATTGCATATATTTTCCATTTTCATAACTTGTCGATTTGTGATTCTTTGGTTGATCATTTTTGTTTTTTCGAGTTGTTTGTTTCTTGTTTAGGGACAAACAAGTTCAAGTTGGGGAGAGTTTGATAAGTGCAAATTATAGCTATTTTTGTATATACTTTTTGTTCCACTTATTAACTCTTTGTTGTTAATTTTGGTTGAATAAACCTGAATTTTGTGTAAAAATATGTATACTTAGCGTATAATTGTATTTATGATTCATTTATGTATCATTTTATAGTTTTAATTTCTTTTTGTAGGTATTTTCGTGTATTTGGAGCATTGAGGAATAAGGTGTCGAAGACACAGCTCATGATAAGCATTTTTGGATGAAATAAAGAAAATAAGTTTTGCTGACGGGGCTAAGCACGGTCTGTGCGCGCTTAGCGTGCCCTAGAAGTTGAAGAGCAAAATTTTGGAAGAGGCGAGCACGCTAAGCGCGGGGTGATCCCACCTAGCATGCTCTAAGGCTGTTTAGTAAAAATAACAAGAGCCCTCTTAGCGTGGCTAACGTGCTTAGCGTCGTCTGTGTATTTTAGATTTTTTATAAATAGCTTAAAATTGTTTTTTTAGGTTTTATAATCTCTTTTACCTCATGGAGGAGCTCTGATCCAATTTTCTGTAATTTAGAGGTTTAGGTAACATCATTGGGTGCTACATCTTGTCGATTGTCTATGGATGGTCTCGGATCGTATTGACACCGTGAGAAGTTTCTATTCATCTCCTTCTTCCTTATGTATCATTCAAAAGGTGGGTTTTGTATGTATATCTTTACTCTTTATGCATGTACATTTGTTGATCACGGGATTGTATGAAATCTCTTTTACAAATTAATACCGGAGTTTGTTCTTGATTTTTGCTTTATCGTGGAGTATTGGTTTGTCGTAGACATATACTTTCTTAATCCTTTTCTTAATTGAATATATATTAGGTCCTAGACTATAGAAAAAGATTTAGGCTTAATATTCATGTGGGTATCGGTTATAAAATGCATCTGTGTTGTTTGAGTTGCACGCGAAATCTCCTCTGAGAGCAATACATGTGATGTCTCACTTTGTGTTATAGATATCCTTAGTGTGAGCGATATGTGATGGTATTGACAAGTGATTTAGGTTACATGCAATTGATCTGCAAGTTTAAGTATTTGACGGGTAGAGTGAAATGCGATTCGGGAATGAATTCTCTTATGCTACAGATGATTGTTTATCGCTTTCTTTATTGCTTTATTTACTTTTCCCGCACTTCTCCGCAAACCCTTTTCCAAATTTATAAGGAATGAAACTTTTGAACGATAGTTTTCACCTCTCACTAATTCCTATGGAGACGATATAACATATATCACCTTAAATACTTACTTTTGCTTGTCGTTTTATCGCTTCAGCAGTCGCAAACGAAGGAACAAACAACATTAGACTATCTGGCTGGACGGACCGAACTCCTCTCATACCACTAATGTAACACCCTTATAAACTCCACGTATAATTGACGAATAAATTAATTAAAACACATCACAAGTGTGTCACACTTAAAAAAATCCTAAATTTCCTGCTCTGTAACATGGGTTATGATAAATGCTTAATTCATGTTAAAATATCTGTTGTACCCCAATTTTTGACCTAAGATCCCATTTTTATTTTTGCATTTTTTAAGATAAGTCAAGGTCACGAAATACGGTCGGTTTTAACGTCTCACCTTCGAGCTTTGACTATGCGAAGATTGTCAAGTGTTTTGAACATTTTTAGCGTATGTATCACTAATTTCTAATCGCATACAAAGGTGTATGTTCATGTTTTCTTTTATGTCATGTGCAGAGACAGGTCTGAATCAAGAGCATCAGGTGTCGCACCTCAATTAAGGTTTTGAGACTCCCAAGCCAAAAGTACGGTTGATTGTGGATTCTCGAAGACTGATTCATCAAGGCACACCGTTGCACCCTTAATTTCGCCCCTAATTTTTTTAGTCGCACATTCATACCATATTTTGTCATTTGGTCACAATCATTAGTAAATATCTTCATTCATCACATTTTTGCATCATTAGTCGTATTTAAGTTGACCAGGAAAAGTCAGTTTAAATCAAAGTTTGCATCGTCTTTCAGTTGTAAAATACCCGACATTTCACTTCATTCATTTTTATCTGTTTACTATTTTCTTTCACTGATCCAAGTTGTTTATATGTCGATAATAAAATATTTCGGTTTATAGACAGACTGTTAAAAGCGATTCGACACTATACGGGAAAGTACCGAGAAAATATTTCAAGTTTTCACCTCTTACCGATCATTTTATGAATCTGCGCTTCGCGTAGATTATGACGGTATGCTCGCTTTATTTTTTCGGTACAGTTCGAAGTCTCGTTTTTAACCTTAAACGTTTGTTTAGTCTGATATTTTTATTATTATTCTATTTTTGATTTTTGACTTCTTGAATATTTTTTTCTTTAATCTTTGTGACATGTAGATTATTTTAATGTGTTCATTTTATTTTTTCGGATAAATTTTCGTCCGTTTTTTTATCATTTTCGATCATTTTGGGTCTTTATTTTTTATTCATAAAATATTCAAAAAAATCATTTTAAATTGAGTTATTTTTTATAATTTTAGGTTTTTATTTTATTTTATCATTTAAGGGCGTTTTAGTCACAAAAAAATATTAAATATACTATGCTTGATTTTCATTGGTTGCTGGCAGAATTTACGGATCGATACAAAAAATTGCCAAAACGATTTGAAAATATGATATTTTTTTTCCTCTGAATTTTCCTATTTTAACACTTCTTTCTTTCTTTGTAAATGATGACAAGAGAAACTAACAAAAAGACCCCTCCACCTCTTTTCTCTTCCTAACACAAAAATACAACACAGTAAACCACTCATCTTTCTCTCCATTCCCAAAACAGCATCTCAAATTCTCTTCCTCTCTCTAGCGCCTTTTTTTCATCCATCCTTCAATTCCTCACCAATCAACTTCCGCCCTTCACCACCAACATGCAGTAGCACAACATATTCCCTCCCCACTTCCTTAGTTATCTTGGATCTCACTCACACACAACTCAGATCTAGGTCGATGGAGAGCGAAAAGAAGTCGTCTTCAATATCAAACTTTGGAGCATGGGGTATGAACGTTGTAAGCTCCGTTGGAATTATCATGGCCAATAAACAGCTCATGTCCAACAATGGCTATGCTTTCACCTTCGCCACTACATTGACCGGTTTCCACTTTGCCGTTACTGCTCTCGTCGGTATTGTCTCAAATGCTACCGGTTATTCTGCTTCTAAACATGTTCCTCTTTGGGAGCTTATTTGGTTCTCTGTTCATAAACCCACCAAAACACAACTCACTCACTCTCCCAAACTAAGTAAACCCTTTCTTTCCTTCATTCTTTTCTTCTCACAAAAAACCAAAACCCCTTTCGATCCATCTATGGCAGAAGAAGCCAAAGCCAAAGGCAACGCCGCATTCTCTTTCGGCGATTTTTCAACCGCCATCCGCCACTTCTCCGCAACCTGCTATCACGCCATCATCATCAATGTTATCAACCACTACCTGTTGTTGGCAAACCTCGCACGCGTACCTCCGCCTCTGTTTCTTTCGGCAACAACATCCTCTGCCGCTAACCCCAACCCTGTTCCGCGATTTCCAGCACCGTCAGCAACATCACCAACCACCATCTGTCATAACCTCAAGATCCACTAAACTGTTTTCCCCTTCATTCATTTCCGCCGCTAACCGGATATTGTCATCATAGTTTCACCTCAACCTTCGACACCCATTTCGTAATACCCCCTTCCGTTTTTTTCTTTTTTCTCCATGACAACCTTTTTTTATTCTATTAATTATTCCTAAATAATACCTTTGTTTTATACAAATTGGATTTAAGCTGTGTTGCAATTTTAATTTCAAAATGTGATAATGGGGCACTTGGAGTTTAGGCATCACTATAGTGAGAACAATAAGGTGTTGGAAAAATGTTTGTTTATTTTAGTATTACCATATCAACGATTTTTTTTTTATCAGCATGTTTAAGTGTTATCATTATTATTCCCTTAAATCTATATATTATTTTGTTTTGTGTTTTAATTTCGTTTAATGAATATGTATCCATGAATGTATGGTTGGATTTAGTGTTGAAATAGTGTGAATATGTTTTCGTGACATTTTCAATTTTATTTTTTTTAATACTTAACTGTTTGATTTTTATTGATGAAGGTATTGTTAAGTCTTTTATCTATTCGAAATTGATTTAATATTTGATACTGTAAATATATACTTGTATATAATATTTTGACTGTATATTTTATTCATTTCACTTGTAAATAAATTCAGGATATGTAAATATTATTTTCATTGTGTTGCTATTTTAATTTTAATTCTAATTCTAACTAACTTCTGAAAATCGTACGGATGCACGTAAGTTTCCCCGTGCTGTTAGATTTGTCGGTATATCTCTTATGATGCAGGAATTTTTATCTGATACCGTGAGCTTTATCCATCGCCTTTGCGCTTTATCTGATTCCTCTCCTGACACGCTTTTCTCGTATGTGATTTATTTTCACTTGATGCGCTTTATCTGATGCTTGGAGTATTATCTCACATCAGGTTTTTTTGATGCTGTCGGCTTGTGATTTATTTTCACCTAAGGTTTGGTATACTTTTAGCTTACTTATCTGTCTGTGGTTTTAAATCCAAGGGAAAGAATTAATTTGTTGACTTCGTGTCATCGAGTATCTAATACGATTATGTGAAGTCCCTTCATACTTTTTTAGTTTTATTAATCTTAAGACGAATCTCCTACAAATCAATTTTTAAACTCACACCTCTTTTTAAGCCAAAACTTCGACATTAGGTTATCACATCTTCAAAATCTCTCCAACACCGATTTTTAGCCAAACGAACCATTTTAATCAAACAAACAATTTTAACCAAAAAACAAATATTTCAAAAGGTTCCTGCGGAGTACCGCAGATGCATTGGGTGCTAATACCTTCCCGTTGTATAACCAACCCCCGAACTCTCGATCTCTTTTAAAAATGCATTGTATTTTCATTACTTTTAAATATTAATTTACATTGCATACTTTAGGGTTTTATTTCGCTCTTTTCCCTTTTCCCTTGGAAATAATAAAGCGCGGTGGCGACTCTTGCTTTTTGTGAGTCAAGTTAATTAATAGCTTGATCTCCGATTTTCACCGCTACAATATCCTATTAAAACATAACATTTATCTTACTTAAATGACATCATTATAACATAAAAACCTCAAATATTGAATATTAATGTTATTATGCAAGTATACTTGGTTTGGTTTGTTTTGTGCATGATTTCGTCCCTAAAGCAAAAACTAGCTATCAGACACTTCGCTAAGCGAGTTGTAGCAAACTCCAAGTAAAGTCAAGACATAAGGATTAAAGTCCAGCAGACAGACACTTCGCTAAGCGACGATGTAGAGAAAAGAACAATTCTCTTAGAGAGTCACAATTCTCGTAGCAAAACCAAGGTAGAAGCAAATCAACCAAGTTTTCCAGCAGCGAGGAGAAGCGAAGCATTTCGCTTAGCGAATCTGGACTTCACTTACTGAAATAAGGCGGTTAAAGAAAGATATTTTGAGAAGACTTCAAGATGAAGATAGCAACATCGCTAAGCGAGTCTCACCTCGCTTAGAGAACTTTGGCGGTTTTCAAAAGACAAGTTGATTTGAAATCTTAATTAAAAAGTAACAGTTCACTTAGCGAAAGCATAGTTCTCTTAGCAAACTCAGGCGGCCAAAACTACTATAAATAGACCAAAACTCAGCATAATCAAGACATTCCAGTTTTTACCATTGTAATACTTGAGAATACACTATGTAATATCAGTAGAATAATTTTAAAGGAGGTTGTAAGGAGAAGGAGGTGGATTCGCATCAAGGGTCGGGAAATCATTGTTGATGTCGTTTCAACTTAATTCGCCATTTGTGCTTCAAGCTACCAGAGTAGCTAAATCCCTCTGTTGTTGGGATTGGTCATAGTTCACCAAAAAAGTATGTATTTACTTTGATCATGGCGTTATATGCAATTTATGTTTGAATCATTATTGTTGGTTTCTTTGCTTAACCGTTTATTTCATGGATTAAATCGATATTGACAAATACGGTTCTAATTTCGATCCAAGATAACAACTATTAAACTCTAAGTTCTAGACATAGATTTAGGTTTAATATTCACTAAAAGTATCAAATCATAATTCTACCATATTGTTTAATAGGCTGAGAAATCGTTGATTAAACTATAAGATGGAATTATCATTAAAGTTTAGACATAAACTTTGTTTGTGTGTGATACGCGGTGATAATGAAATGAGCTTAAATTTTGTATAACTGATTTAGGAAGTATATATTGAATCCCTGAATGAAAACCAATTCCCAACAAGTCTATTCATCTTAATTTCATCTTTCATTAGTTTATGCATTTACTTTTCGTACTTACAAACCAAACAAATCTTGAAACTTATGCTTAGAAATATAGAAATCGTTGAATGGTTTTGATATCGCTTCAATCCCTATGGAGATGATAAAACAATACTTTCATTTTATTTTAATCAACATCAAGTTACACCAAATCATGTTATTAATCTCAAAACATCACTTTTATCATGTTTACTCGACATTAAAACACATCTAATAAATTTACAGCGAAAACATATTTAAAACAATCATATATCAACTAAAAACAATTAGTCTTATAATAAAAACTTTCTAACATAATCTAAATTATTTCATCTTTAAATCAAACATATTAGATTGTCTCAACACATTAAATAGGATGTAACATCAAACATAACAATATAATAGTTTTGGAAGTCAAACATTCGCCCTGAAAGCTCTAAAGATTTGACTAATTTTGGTAAAACTATATGCTGAACAAGATGTTAAAATATGTTGAAAACAAAACGTCGAACAATATATTCTACAATGAAGACTCGACATGCTGGACTGCTGCATCAAGTTTTTAGTAAATCTGTTTCAATATTTAAGGAGCTCTTTAACAGTGGATCAAGGAATATTTTAATAGAAGATTTGAAGCCCATAGACAGCTGAAGATTATAAAAGTAAGACTTATACCTAGTGAACTTGAAATAATCGTTGTGTAAGACTTTTGTAAAATAAAAATAACGGTTTAGGGTTTTGAGAGTCGTGGACTTTCTTGTGTTGTAAGTCACCCTTTGTATTGGTTTGATACATTGTGGTAGACATTGTTTCTATACATATTCGGAAGCCTTTAAGTAATGAATTGGATATTGTTCTTGGATGAATATTTGAAGCAGATTCAAGTATGCTTGTTAGTCAAGAGTCTTGGCTGAACTTTATTTTGAAAGGGGTGTCTTTCAAGGAGTTTGATGCAGTCACCATAGGTTGTGAATGTTTGATATCACTAAGGTGATTTAGGGAGTGAGACGGGTTTCTCTTATCTTAGATGTGGGTCTGAGATAAATATTACATTGGGTAGTGATTAGGTAAAATGGAGGTTGTTTACATAAAATAATACTACTGATAGTGGAATCTTCTTCCTGGCTTGGTATCCCCCAGAGTAGGTGTTGTTGTGCACAAAACTGGGTCATCATATCTTTGTGTTATTATCATTCTTCATTGTTATGTTTTTTCTTGTTTATTAACATGTCATATAAGATGTTGGATCATCCATCATGACGTTGTTCTAATAAGTATTATATCAGTGTGCTTTATCAAGTCCATATGTTGTTACACAGAGATCTTTGTATCAATAAGTATTACGAAATTGTTATTTGTACTCCAAAATTTCAATTGGTATCAGAGCAGGCATTATGTTCTGCTCAGTGTGAGATCTAGGGAAGATACTTTCTGGTACAATGGACTTGAAGGAGCAAAGTGTTGGTTGTAGCTATGGATATGGTTGTGGTGTTACTTGTGAGACGTATCTCTCTTTTGCTACATGTGTCTCTGATGTGTGAACCTGTGGTGTTTAGGTTGGTTTGTCTTTTTGTGATTTAGGTCTTCCCTTTAGGAGGATGTTTAATTAGGAATGACAAAGGGAGTTATGTCCATATACTCTAATCACTAACTATTGGCTGATACTGGGGACATCTCTTCCCAATGATGTCTTGTAAGATGTTTTTTGACATCTTGCCTAGAGCCTATTTAGAATATGTTTTGTTCCGCTGCATACGTCTTTGTGTTCATTGGGTTGTGGTTCAAGTATGGTCTTATTTTTGAATAGGTTGAGTTGTTATTTGTCCAAAGAAGTGATAAAGTTGTGTATTATGGTCTTAGTCTCTTGAGTCTCTCTCAAGACCCTTCTAGCTCTCATCTAAGGTATAGATGTCTAGTTGTTCACATCCTAGATGAATGAATCAAGAGGGTGCCAGTGTCTATAAAAGTACAAGACCAGATGGGAGTAAGATAAAGAGAAGATGTTGTGTTGATTCTTTCATTCTCTGATCCATGATTGGTAAATACTCTTATCATGTATGAAGTAGCCAAAGATACTTGAGATTTCTATCAAGTCCACTCACAATGATACTTCTATTTGTGAAAAGAGTTTAGAAGAGAACATGATTAAGATGAAGATACTTTGGGAGTGAGAAACCTCTACAGAAAAGCAAGAGCAATTTATTTTTGGTCTTGAAGGGCTTATATTCTGATGTAAGTGATTTAATTTCGCCATTTGTGTTCTTGTAAGAGTAACTCTCTAACCCTCATGCTTGATCAAGTCTATTAGGATACGCTCCCTTTTAAGAAATGTTGATATGGTTTGGCCATCTAAGTCGGAAAGAGAATGCCATAATAGTTAAATGCAAGTTTAGTGAATGATGTCATCCTTGATGTCTCAACATTGTCCTTGACATTGAAAATACATGACTTGTAATCGTGTGTATGGCCATCTGAACAAGGATTTAACATCTATTGCTATTTGTGACATCCACAAGTATTTATTTTCTTATCCTTTATTTGGAATTTAAGAGATATGAAGTCTAGATGTGACACCAGGGTGCAACATCATTAGTTGAGAAATCTCAATAAGTTGTCTCATGTATCTGATTAATGCTTGCCAAGTGAGAGTCCTGGAAGATGGATATAGGTGTATGTTCTCCTTTTGCATAAGTATCATATGTTTAGTCCTCAAAAGATCCTGAATCTAGCTAGAATGAAGGAGATGATGTAGGTGAAGACATCTCCAATCTGGTGAATATCCTTGGGTCAATCTATTTTTATTCCAATTTACAGGAGCACAACAACTGGCATCTTCTTATGAACAAGTGTTGGAGATCTCTATCAGAATATGGAGGTATAGATTAAAGGTGTAGGACACTCACTGAGATATCTTGAAGACTTGTTTGCTCTGAAGGTCAGAAGTGTTTAGTGGAAGACCATTCTTAAAGATTGGTTAATGTTCTTTAAGCAGGATGGAGGATGTCAACTCAAACTTGAATTCTTGATCATGTCTATGGAAACATGGAACTCTGGTTATGCTGAAAAAGACATCCTTGGTATGATATATTTTGGAAGTTTATAGATCTTCGCAACTATGATAGCTACTTAAGCCATTGATGTTCTGACATCATGTTGAACATTTGGATGTTCTCTATGAAAGCGTTGTATGAAGTGAAGTAGGATCATCTTGAGATAAGCTGATTTTCAGTTAAGATTTTAACTCATGATTTTGCAAAGGTCTATAAAAGTTCTCTAGAATTGTGTGTACCATTATGTCAGTGATATACTTGCATTGGAGTCTTATCTAAACTGTTTGGTATGAGGATTTTAGAATTATGGTTGTTGTAAGGAGGATTCAGAACTGAAAGATCCTGTCTTACTTGTGAATCAGAAGGCTATTGATCACCCTTGAATAAAGTTATATGCTCAAGGCAGGTTCTGTTTAAGCATGGGTCTAAGAAATGTGTGTCATTTGCTCTTCAAATTCTGATGCACCTTGTGGCATGGAGGAATGTACAAAAGACTAGAAGATAGAAAACTTAAGTAGGATTTGGGTCCTTCCTTGCCTTGATTCTTATAGAGATAATCTCTGCTTAAGGTTCTTAAGGTTGATTGCAATATTTGTATTAACATTGTGATTTTAGTGGAAGCTTTATGAGAAGTATGAGAGTTTATCTCTCTCAGTGGTATTTCATCTTTTCCAATATCTAGTTTTTGAAGATTATGTTGATCCACCTGTGAGATCCTTGTGAAGTATTTTTATGCAAATGTTTATGTCTTATGTAATGTTACAACATCATACTGGTTTGGAAGATGACTTGGAGTTATGGTTGAAGTTTGATACTCATCATATGATTCAGAAGTGTGTTGGTGAATATTATGGAGAAGATTGTCCTTGAGGATATTATAATTTATGATGGGTCTGTGTTACAAAGCAGACTTAGTGCTCTGACTCATGCTGAGATTAAAATGCTTATGGGGAAGTGGTTTCTTCTGCTACAAGTTACTCTATAAAAATGGGTCTATTTGAGTCTTGTAAAGCAAGTGAATAAAGATCTATTATTATGGAGAATGTGGTTCATGGGAATGACATCTTGCCTAACCAAAAAGTTGATATACTTAGTTGAGGTAGTCTAGGAGGTTTGGATGTATTCTCAACAATGATAGCCGCATGTGTCTTTAAGAGTCATGATTGGGATTACAACATGAGAATGTGTTTAGTGAGTATGTTGAATAAGGGGTGTAATGCTATGTGAACATAAAGTTGAGTCTTGTGTTGTCATTCACTATTTATGATGTTCTTGTCTAAGGAGACTATTTGATAGAGGCAAGAGGTGGAAGTTCACTTGAAGATGATCAATGTTGTCTTATTCCCAAGACTATAGTATGTCTCTGCTACTACTGCTGATGGTAGCATGTGCGTGTGAATGATGTCCTACCAAATGTTATGACATATTTCCTAATGTGTGAACTTTGGAAGCTCATATTGACGTGTTGTCTTGGAGTTTATTGTGTCTTGGATTTTCTTCTTGAAGGGGAGAATTAACTTTCCAAAGCTAGGGATAAAGGTTGATTATTCTGGTAGAAAAGACAGTTTCTATATGAAATGTTTTGGTCATTCATATATGTTGGATGCTTGAACTTTTATTCAAGGAGCTAGAGTACCTCGATACAGTATGTGTATGTGTTCAACAAATGTTTTAAAGAATATTAATGACTCTAATATTATGCAGATGATTCATTGAATCATGTGTTCAATTCATCCTCCTCTGGAAGTTAGTCTCAATGGATGTGTTGGTTGATGAATGATAAAGTCTCAAATGATGTCTTGACGTCTTGTATGTTTTACTACTTCTGGATGAAAGGAGTAATCTTAGAGTTTAATGGAAGGCATTATGATTTTGCTTCAAAACATGGATGTCTATGAGTATATCCTAGAGAAATCTTTTTTAACCACTTTGTGGCCCTAGTCTGAAAAATTTCTGGATGTATGCTGAAAAAGGTGTTGGTTCTTTTGAAGAAAGTAGACAATGTCTGGTCGGATGCCGGGACATTGTTCAGGACTTGTCTCTATGAATATTAACAAGTGGAGCTTGTAGACGATGTAATCAAGTTCACGTCAGGAGGAAGTGTGACACGTGTTTTTGACCATGCCTGTGCATTCATTGGAATTTTAAATTCCAGGAGAAACCGTCCAGAATGAATTAAGGATTAAAGAATGCTTTGTGAACGGTGCACACTTAATTTTTGGTGCATTTATATTCCTCAAATAACGCTCCCATTGACCAAGACCATTGCTACAGTCAAGAGTCGTTAATTCCTAACAGCTCGGATATTTAAAGGAGTCATCTCTTCCCTTTTTACATCTTGTGTTAGGTTGTTTTCATCAAAGCTCTTATGGCTTTTGTCTGGGTTTTGGTGAGTACAATTTGGGTATGGTTTTGTGTAGGATATCTTTTCACTTTTTTGGCTAAAATGGGGTAAAAAGGTATTGGTCACCATATAAGTATTGTGTCTATCCTTGCAGTTGTTTTGCAAGGATGTTTAGCAGGATGTAACAATATCATGTCTGAGTCATCATCATGTCTGAGTCATGTCTCAGTTTGTGTATTGTGATCTGAGTTATAAACACAGTTGTGTCCTATGTCATGTGTTGTGAGTTATCCAGGTTGGTGTTTGGTTACTTAAGGTAAAGTTTATGTTTCTTCTTGAGGGTTCTCTTATACCCCCAGAGAGAAATATTAATCACTTCGTGACAAGAATAGGTTCATGGGTTAAGGGGGAGTAACTGGATGATCAAATGTGTGTTCTGGTTATCTTATCCCTCGTGTGTAGGAAGAATAAAAGCTTTTGACTGAAAGAACTTCAGGACTCTTTGTTCCTGGATTTTTGTTCTTAGGTTTATTGTACAAAAGGAGTTTTAGCCAAAACTTGCCAAAAGGGGAGATTAGAAGCTCTAAAGATTTGACTAATTTTTGTAAAACTAGATGTTGAACAAGATGTTAAAATATGTGGAAAAAAACATGTCGAACAAGATGTTCTACAATAAAGACTCAACATCTTAGACTGCTGCGGCAGCTTTTTAGTAAATTTGTTCCAAGATTTAAGGAGTGCTTTAGCAGCGGATCAAAGAATGTTTTAACAAAAGATTTGAAGCCCATGGATAACTGAAGGTTATAAAAGGAAGACTTAGACCTAGGTCGGTTCAATTAATCCTTGTGTAAGACTTTTGTAAAGTAAAAATAAGTGTTTAGGGTTTTGAGCATCGCGTACTTTCTTGTGTTGTAAGTCACTTTTTGTATCGGTTTGATACATTGTGGTAGACATTGTTTTTATACAAATTCAGAAGCCTTTAGGTAATGAATTGTATATTATTCTTGGAAGAAGCTTTGAAGCAAATTTGAGTATGCTTGTTAATCAAGAGTTTTGGCTGAAATTTATTTTGAAAGGGGTGTCTCTCAAGTGGTATGATGCAGTCACCGGAGGTTTTGATTTTTAGATATCATTTAGGTGATTTAGGGAGTGAGATGTGTTTCTCTTATCTTAGATGGGGTTATGAGATAAAGATTGCATTGAGTAGTGATTAGGTAAAACAAAAGTTGTTTACCTGTAAACCTGAGGTTGTTTACATAAAATAATACTAGTGATAGTGGAATCTTCTTTCTGGCTTGGTAGCCCCCGGAGTAGGTGTTGTTGTGCACTGAACTAGGTCATCATATCATTGCGTTGTTATCTTTCTACATTGTTTAGTTTTTTCTTGTTGATTAAAATTTCATATAAGATGATGGATCATCCATCATGACGTTGTTTTGATAAGTATTATAGCAGTGTGCTTTATCAAGTCCAAATGTTGTTACACAGTGATCCTTGTCTCAACATGTGTTAGGATCTTGTTTTCTGTACTCCATAATTTCACGCCTCAACCCAATGTTACATGATTAGAGGAAATTAGCTACTCACACTCGAACCACCACCATAGGATTGAGGCGACATCATAATTAGAATAGAAGTTCCTATAACATGGATGCATGATTACAACATGCAGCAACAACCTCATCAACATCAGCACCATAACAATAACATCAAACTCCATCATCATAACAATGTCATCAAAACATAAATATCATCACAACAATGCAATAATTAATTAATTAAATATTTAAATGATAAAACTAAAAAAAATAGTAGACATAGGAATACTACTCAAACAATTCACCTATCTCTATCATGTTATAGCTCTATGTGTCAGCTTCCTAACGCTTCAAACGGCTCTTCATTTGGATAAACGGTTAAAATGTTATGGGGGAAAACGTCAAAGCATGTTATACTTAAGAACAAATTTTTTTAAAAAATTCAACTGATGCAATTGATTGCACTGGGACTGCAATTAATTAACATCAAACATATGTCGCCTATGTTTTCAAAAATTTAACTGATGCAATCGATTACACCAGGACTACAATTGATTGCACTTGGCAGTTTTTCCAAAAATTCAAGTTTCTTGTTACGTAACTCTATTCTCTCCAATCCCCTATCATCCTAAACCAGTCCCAAGTTCAACCACTTTATTTACACCAAATCAACTCCTTATAACACTAATACACCAATTACATCATATTGAAAATAAATCCACTAAAATTGTCGTGAATCATTCGCCCAATAGTAGGCCTCAAAATCCCCCAATTTACATCAAAATCATCATGACTCAAGAACACAACTACAACATATTAGCATATCATTTAGAATTCAAATCATGTTACATAAAACAATATGCATCATCAATTATTTCTCAACATTCATCATCAAATATTTCATAAGATCCATCATCAATCAAAAGATAACTAAAACCCTACTCTACCCTTCCCTCATGCCAATCACAATTGAAAACCATTACACACCCTTACCTTTGATTTTCTCCAGCAAAAATAGTTTGAATCCTAGAGTTCCTCCTCAACCTCAAGCTCTTGATCTTCTATTCCCTAGCCTCTTTCTCCTTTCTATCAATTTTTCATGCATGATGTAACTGACTTCCTCTTTTCCAATATCCCCTTATTATAATAACATTATTCCCCTTAATTATGTTTTCCCTAATTTACCCATGTTGCAAATGGTTTTAAATTGTTAGTCGCCACCTTTAATGTTTATCCTAAGGAAGGAAATATAAAGGATAACCCTAAAAAGTTAGAGATTCTAGGTTTTGGATTCGGTTCTAGACGAAGAGAAGGTGCTAGGCACCCCTCATCTACCTTGTTCGCAAGGATACTAGGGTTAGAAGCGCAGTTTTAGGAAAAAGGGTTTTAATGTTTTATTAGGGTAACTCGCCACAATTTTAATCGTATGCCTACATATCCTCTTAGAAGTAATCAGAGAATCGTTTCGTAGTTTGCGGGTTGGTTTGTGTTTTTTATAGATTACGAAAAATATTTGAATATCCCTCATACTTAGCCTAGGTGTGTGAATGGTGAAGATTTTAGACGAAGTGCGCAGTCGATTTAAATATTATCGTAATCTCTTTTAAAGATTTTTTATTCAATTAATTTTATTTACGAAAAAAAGTTTTGGTGTTTGGTTGAATGTTTTTTAGTAATATTAATTATGAAAATATCTAATTAATGCATGTTTAAAAATAATTTAATTTAACGCAATAAATAAAAATAATATTTTGATGAGTTAGAAAAATAAATATTTTATTTATAAAATAATATCATAATTATAAAATAGGAAATATATAATATAAAAATTATAAAATAAAATAATAAAGAAAAATAGATAAAACGTGGGGGGTGTAAATTATATTACAGTAGTAAACTAGGAAGGTGTTAATAGCATGGGCCTGAATCTAGATATTGAATTCAGGCTCAAAAGGCAAGGGGTGTGTTTTTTATCTATGCAGTAAATTGGGGGGTGCATGGATCCAGGGCCCAAGTCCAGATCTTGGACTTGGCCCGTTTGGCCTAGGGGGTATGTTTTTGTGCAGGTTAACAAAAATAAAGAAACAAGAGGGTTGTCTTAGTAATGGGCCAGGCCAAATGCATCAAGTGATGGGGGAGTCCGTTGGATAATGTTTGGTTGCGCGTATGGTAATTGCATAGGCTCGTGCGTACAGGATAGTTGGACTTATTATATTTTTATTTTACATAATTTTTGTCATTTCATTCATCTCTTTCTCTCTCTTAGCTTCTGTTTTCTCTCTTCTCTACCTAAAAACATACAACCCTACCGAACCCCAAAAAACCCTAATCATGGCGGCGGCGCTACACCCGATTCCTTCTCCTCCTCTCTGATTCCACTACAAACCCCCTAAAACCCCAACCCTTGTATTGAACACATCAACAAAAATAACATAAGCTAAGTGATAACTACCTCGTCGCATGTTTTTCTCTGAGTTTCGATCTCTCTTCACTAACCCTTTTCTCGTTCTAATTTTTGTAGGTGATAAGTTGGCATTTGAGCGGCGGCAGCTGAGGGTGCTTTGGAGGCAGTGGCGGAAAAGGGTTAGGGTTTCAGATATTGAAACCCTAGATTTGCAAGGAGTGGAGATTTATGGAGACAAACCTCCTCTATTTTTCTTTTCTGTATTTTCCTTTCCAATCCCTTTCCTTCTGTAATTTTTGTCCCCTATAACCCTCTTTTATGTCAATCTTTCCTCTGTATCTTTTCTTCACTTGTATTGTTCTTAGTCTTAGGTTTTATAGCTATTTTGAATTAGTATATTTAGGAAATAGAATTATGAGATGTTATTAGGGATTGTAATTTAATTCAAATTTGATTCAGTTTGAATTTGTTTCTGTTTTGGTCCTGATTTTGTCCCTGTATTATGAACTTAATGCAAAGATATTTTGATTTGGTATTGATTAGTTTACTGTATTAGTTCATTCTTGTTTTGGAAAAAATACAAATGCGAAATCTGGTAATTTTCTGTATTGATTTAAATAGTAACCATTTTCTTAGATTAAACGTGCGTTTTCTTTTTTTGATTAATCAGTACATGTTTTAGGTCTGCAAAAAATATGTGTTTGTTCTGGTTTGGGTTGGGCCGATTCATAATTGCCTCCAAGTTCTGGGTTTGGGCTTTGGACCATGCAACATAATTTTTAATCTTTTTAACTTAAACAATAAAAATATGGCTATTAGAAATGGTAGGGCAATTTTGGGGTACGACAACCCACAACTTATCCTTAGGTAATTACCTCATTTCCCTCAAAATCTTTACCAATTCTAATTTATTTTACATTTCTTATTATTTTAATTATTAACAACGTAAAACTACTATTTAATTAATCTACTATATTTTCTAACTCAAGATCTTACACACCCACCAATAATCTAATAAATACAATAAATTACAAAATATCATAAATAAATACATAAGCAACATAATTTCTAAATTGGGGTGTTACAGCGACGCTAACAATTTAATCAAGAAGTAAATAAGGTAGGATTAAAATGTGCGTCTGACTTGATCGACGAATTGAGAGAAGTCTCCCATGCTTGAGAATTCACTGCCAAGCATAGAGTTGCGAGAGGGCAATTTGGTCTTAAAGGAAGTGGTTCCGCTTGCACAATAGGGAGAATTAAAACCCAATTAGGAGGGGCCATATCACATATTCTAGAAGCTCCCTTACGGGGTACAAGTTGTTGGAATCTGACGGTCTGCACCTACCCAGAACCCCAAATGAGATGGCGTCTAAGGCCAATCTTCTAAAGCATGTGCCATATGAGATGGCTACTGTATATTATCATTTTCTGAAACATGGTTATTTGCGTAATTTTCTCCGAAACATGGTTATTTTTCTTTCTTTTTTTTAAAACCTGGTTATTGCAAAAAAAATTCTATAAAGATACTACTTAGGGTTTGATGTAAAGCACACTTATAAAAAAATTAGGTTTTAAATTTAGGTGATAAGGATTCCATTGGATTTTCATAAGGATCATATTAGCATAAGCATGTAGTAGACATATTTTTCATTTTGCATTCACATTGCATTTTTATAAAAGTATGAAGGGTGGTGACCATCTTTTCTTTTATGACTTTTCTTAATAGAGGGGAAAAAAAGAGCAATGTGGTCATTTCTATTGCAATAGTTTCATTTAAGAGTTTTGAATTTAGGGGTTTTATGATCATGATCATTACAAATTTTAGCAAACTTCTTAACATTATTATCAGGTTCATAATTTAGGCCGGATTTATTATACAATGCTCTTTGATTTCTAAAAAGGAGATTCAAGTTATCTCTTTCTTTAATGAATATTTCAAGTGTGTTTGGAAAACCTTTGCTTTCATTTTTCAAAATATCAAATTAATTATACTTGTCAGATTCAACTAATATTTCGTGAGAATTGGAAGATACTTGAGCTAAAACAAATTGTCTTTCTATAAGAATTTCCACTTCTTCCATAAGGTTTTATTTTTTAATTTCAAGGAAGTATATGGATTCTCTAGAAGTATATATAAGTTATTTCAACTTATTCATTTCTTTATTTAACTTCTTGCAAATATGAAACAAATCATGAAAAGAAAAGTGGGATGTTACCTCGTTATCTTTATGAACTTTCATGAGACATATATTGGCTTCTTCTTCATTTGAGGACTCCGTTTCATTTTCATCCCAAGCATTGTACGCTTTATTTTCTTTCATCTGAGATTTCTTAGACTTTTTATGATTCTGATTCTTCTAACTTTCAGGGCATTTGGTCTTATATGCCTTTTGTTTTCACACATGAAGCATATATGAGTTAATGATGATCTTCCTTTATTTCTTTTCTCATCCTATTGTTTGTCTTGTTTCATGAACCTTATAAAATTTTGAACGGTCAGTATCATTTCATCATCATTGGAGTCATAGTATTTTTGTTTAGTCTTGAGTTCCAGAGTCTACTTCTTCATGTCACCTTCTTCATCTTCGGCAAGTCTATTCAGTTTCATCTCATGTTCCTATAATTCACCAAAGAGAATAGCCAAGTTAATGGATAACGAATCCATAGAGTTCAAAATCACATTGAATTTGGATTTCCAATTGTAATTTAGGAATCTAAGGAATTTCACAAGAAAGTCCTCATTTTGAAAAAATTTCCAATGGTTCTCATGTAATTAACTATGGGAATAAGGCTTTTTTTTCATGTGATAAATATTTTCTTTAGGATTCATCCTAAATATTTAATGAGTTAATGTGTTCATACTTTCCATCTTGACCTCAGTAGTATCTTCACGGATAACTCGAAGGTGTCCCACATTTCTTTAGCAGTCTCGAAGTGTGAAATATGCAAAAACACGTCAAAATCGAGAGCGGTAATGATGATAGTTTTAGATTTCAAAATGCACTAGACTTGTTCTCTTTCCTCTTTGGTCAAATTTTCATCCTTTATGTTTACCACAACATTATTAAATTCGTGTTGAGAAAAAAATGGACCCCTTTTCACAACCTCCCACACTTCAAAATCCACCATTTCTATTAAAAATTTCACCCTCTCATTCTACAAAGCAAACTCTTCTCCATTAAAGGATCGGGATTTGGTAAGTGAATTGTTTGAAGTCTCTTGTTTCATCTTGGGACGTTTAGTCTTGAACTAAAGTTAAGCTCTGATGTTACTTGTTAAACAAATTACTCAAAATACAAGAGTGAGGGTGAATTGTAAAGTAAGGAAATTTTGATTAATTTTAAAAGAACTTTTTACCTTTAAAACAATTTATGTTAGTTCAAAGATAAAGCAGTGGAAATAGAAAGAGGTAATTAAAGAGGATATAAAAATAAATTGATAGAAATAAAGCAGATAGGGAGAGAGATTGCAACAATATTTATAGAGATTCGGCCTACAACTTGTTTTACTCCTCTACCCAAGAATTTCCAGTTGATAGTTCCACTATAATAATCTCTTGAGATTTTATAGATATGCCTACAAACCTTTTTAAATATATGAGAGGTTTTACACAAGTTGATCCCCCAAACCAAATAGAGCTTTTAACAATTGAGCTTACAAACTAAATAGAGATTTTACTGGCTAAACTCAAGAGCCACCCAAAGATTTAACCAGGAACATCTAAATAACCAAACAGATGTTTTACTAGAAACAACTCTAGAACCAGAAATATCAAACTAGAGAATCACACTCTTGATGAATAATACTTAAGAACAAATACTAGTACAACAAAAAAGCTCTCTGTAGTATTTTTCACTCAAAATGCAATAAGACAACTTTAGTGAAATAATATAAAAAGAGATAAGAGAGAAAATAAAAAAAGGATAGTAGAAACCCAAATTCTAGTGTAATTTGAAATGATAAAAAGCCTCCTTAATATAGGAAATGATTCGCCTCAAAAAGGAAATGATCCACGAATTAACTGTCATAATCGAGTATACCATAGTCATAATTGATTATGAGCTTCAAAATATGAAAAATCTAATTCCCAAAAAGAAACACCTACAATGGCTAGTGTCTTAAAAGTGTTTCTAATCTATTATGAAGTTATTTTCATTGCTTTAATTGATTAGAAAAGGTCCCTTATTGACTAGGAGGTGTAAAAACTTCCCGAATTGATTAGAAATACTTCTTAAACAATCCTAAACAAGTCTTGTTAGGTTTTAAAGATATTTTGAGATGTATTAGAAAAAGAGAGAGTTTTGGAACTATTTTCAAATGAAGACTTCACACATAGTGTTTTCATCATCAGAACCATTTAGTTCATTTGACTACTACAGACGTTGAACTTTCAAGCACATAGATCCACAAGTATTTATGATAGCAACTGGTGATGAGTGTCAAGAAGAAGATAAATCTATAAGTAAAATGGATTTTTGGTGTTGATAGTTCTCTTCAAGAGTTCTTTGTGATAATTATCAAAGGGAGGGTTTATTGAAACTATCCTGTAGTTCTTGTTTATAGGATTAGAATCGCCTCCAATTTCCTCTTTAATGCCCCTCATCATGCGTTAAAATTGACCATTAGATTGTATTATATTTATCTCTCTTCCATTTATTTATTATTTCCATATCTTCTTAACCCTAAAATTCATGGCATAAGACATAGTAGAAGAGGTAAGCATGAGACAATTTATTTCCTTGATGATAGCATCTGATCAATAAAAAGATATATCAAATCTCCTCAGTTTGTTTATCCAAAATTAAATATAAGTGATAATCAATTGAATAAAGTATAATATCTTGAAGTCTTAAATTTTTGAAATTTAGAAAGTGAAAAAGCTCGTTTGGTCATGCGTTTAGCACATTAGACTAAACATTTTTTATTAAAAGAATAAGATTAAGTTTTGAGGTAGTAAGGCAATCACACACACATAATACTTCTCAAACCTCTTCCATTTTTATTAACCTTCTAAAAACCAATTCAATCAAGTACGGAAATCAATTAAGAAGTGTTTCTAATCAATTAGGAAATCTAACTCACTATGTAATTGATTAATGGTTATTCTAATCGGTTATAAGGCATTTCTCTTTTCTTTAATCAATTTTTGTCAAAGGCCTTAATCGATTAGAGAAAAGAGAAACACCATGTAATCGATTAGAAAAGCCATTAATTGATTAAGTTATATATCCTCTTTAAGGTTTCCTTATTTAAAATAGGGTAATTGTTTTAAAGATTGTTCAAATCGATTAAAACATCATTTTAATTGATTAACTCATTTATTTGGTTCATGGATTTTTTTCTTTTTTAGCTAAAAATAATTTCTATATAAAGGAGGCTTCTACTCATTTTATTTCACACCTGATTTTAAATTAGAAAACTCTCTACTATTTTTCTACTCTCTTTTTGAAAAAAAATTCACTAACGTTGTCGTAATGCCAAGAGAACGAAAAGTCTTTTTGAAAGTTGTGTTGCACTGCTGTTGTGCTTAATGTATTTTATTGAAGAGTTTGATTCTCTTGTGTAATAGTTTTGTAAGGGATTTGAAGTTTGCAAGCTAAATCAGAAAAAAGTTTGGGGGAAGGTTTTTGAGCTAAGTCTTTGTAAAAAATTTGTTTATTAGTTATTGAATTAAGTCTGTATAAAAGCTTTGTTTGTTGTTGGAAGGTTTGTGGGTTGATCCTTTGTAACAGTTCTAAGTGTTGATGAAGTTTGTTCGGATTGATCTTGTAAGAGCTCAAGTTTGATATTAGTTGAACTCTTAAGAGGAAATTCTTAGAGACATAACTAAACCAGATAGTTAGGTTGAACTTGTATAAATATATGGTGAAATATCTTTATCTCTTATCTCTTTATTTTTTTACTGCTTATTATTTTTCACTACGTATCTCTTTTTTACATCTTTTTACATTTCCAGTACTATCTCTCTGTTTATTTATATCTTCTACTAACAACTTTTAATAAAAATAATTCTTTTTATAGATTAATCTCTAATTTTTTTAAAGCTTGATCTCACCTTCTCAGTTTGTCTAATTACAAGATACATGGAAAGACCGACAAAGATTTAGATGGCTACAATCAAGAGAGTGATGAGATATCTTAATAGAATTTTGAGCCTTGACATATCGTACAGGAGAAGCACTGAAGAGAAGCTGCATGGATGTTCTGTTTCAGACCATGGAGAATGTTGGTGACTTTAGTATCACCAATGTATTTTAGTAGTAATGTGATTTACTAAAGGCCGATGCAATTATGCGTTAAGCTTGGAAACGAGTTAGGGAAGTGCGGAGTGCACGCTCGTCGAGCCAATGTATAATTGAATATGAATAATTGAAACGGGGTTCCAAGGGGTGAAGCCCCTAGCTAGGTACGGGGCAGCGCCCCGTTGGGGTTCCAAGGGGCGAAGCCCCTGGCGGGGTGCGGGGCAGCGCCCCGTTGGGGTCCAAGGGGCGGAGCCCCTGGCTGGGGTGCGGGGCAGCGCCCTGTTGGGGTCCAAGGAGCGGAGCTCCTGGCTGGGGTGCGGGGCAGCGCCCCGTTGGGGTCCAAGGGGCGGAGCCCCTGGCTGGGGTGCGGGGCAGCGCCCCCTTTTCTCCAACCGACATAACCGTTTTTCCGAACAGGTGTGTCTTTTCGGTTTCAGTTATTGATCTCCTATATAAGGAGTCATTTGGCCTCGGTTTCAAATACGAAAAATGACACTTTCTCTCTACATTTGTAATCAGTTTCTTTTGCCAGAAACAGATTGTTCTTCGAGAATTATCCCCACAAAGATTTCGTGAACCCAGGCAAGAATAGGGTTGAAATACTTTGTTCGGAAAGTGTACGAACACGATTCTTCGAAGTTATCTAGGATTATCATACCCAAAGATCTAACAGAGAAAACCTTGATGATAGGAAAAGCCTTATGGATATGTTTTCATGTTTGGATCAGGATCAATATTTTAATCATCGAAGAAGCAAGTCATAGTCATTATTTTCATTGTAGAAGCTGAAATTGTTGCAACAACCTCCTATGCATGCCATGTAAGTTGCCTTATCTAGATTATACTATGTTACTTTATTCTGGTGTCAAACTTCATTACTATGATTTTTTAGGAAATGGATTCCTTGCAGGCAGTTCATATGTGACTGCAGGTTGATCTCAACCATCTGATCTAATATACTTTTTTAATATATTTATTGATATATATGCATCATGGTTGAATACATTTATATAGCTACAAACATTATAGTTTAAGAAAGTAAATGGCGGTGGCGGTGTGAAATTGCTAGTTGCACTACAACATGATTCTTACATGCTAAGTGTGAAATTGCTAGTTGTACTACAACTTGTATCTTACAGGCTAAGTAATTAAATTATATGTTGTCTCTTAAGCAAAATAACTTGGTTAAGAAAAAACTTAAAATATCTAACTAGTAGCTTCTATAGTCTTCTAGTCACTACTTCCAAATCTAAATTATTCTTGATTTAATTCTTACATTGTCTCTCTTAAATCAAGCTCGCTCATTCTAAACATTTTCTTTAACTTGTAAAATAACTTAATTTTTAATGGTTTTGTAAAAATATTTGCAATTTGTTCTTCAATGAGATAGTACTCGATCACCCCTTCTTTCTCAGCTATCAACTCTCTTATCTTGTGAAACTGAATATCAATATGCTTGGAACGTCTATGGAAAACCGAATTCTTACTCGCTGCAATAGCTGACTTGTTGTCACATCTTTGTAGGACTATTCTGCTTCTGATGTATCACTTTTAAAATTCTTTTTGTAGCGGTAGAAATGTTGAGACTAAGCCATTGGGTTGCCTTAACTCGCACAGATCAAATAAAAATCGCCACCGCACTTTATTGTTTCCAAAGGAATGGGAAAAGAGTGAATAACCCAAAAAAGAGGGGGAGAGAATCTAGGTACGGGGGTTGGTGATGCATGATTTTCGCAAGTATATGAATCGCGTCAGAATAATATAAAAGATTATCGATCCCACAGAGACCAAAACGTCAATCTATCAAATTCTATTGTCACTATGTTTATCTAAGGCAAGTCAAATCAGGGTTTTATAGCAGGCAGAGTAAATAAAGTAAAAGATGTTAATTCACATAAAAGCAACAGGTTCGAATGCAAATTACAATAATCAGATAATACTCTAAAATGCTTCTAATAGAACTACTTATGGGGTAATATTTCATACTTTGAAAAGAACTAATTTAATTGGAACTGTCGCTTTTTATTGTCACGGATAAAAGGTGTGTATTGCGTTAAAGTAATAAACCTATTTTTAAGAAATATAGTTACTTCACTAAGTTGAAAAGTGATTTTGACTCATAACTTCTAACCAAGAGATGATTAGACTTATAACCTATAAACGCGTCCGAAAAAGATTTTGAAATCATTTCTTCTAAAAATTTAAAGGTTCTTACTTAACTGAACAAAACGCTTTCGCTCTCTTTGAGAAATTAAGACTAACCAAGTTTATCAATGGTTGGACAACTTTCTATCTTACCCAACAGAAAATAAAGTGCAGAAAACTTGTGTTAAAAACCAAAAAAGTCCCTAAAGTATTTCTCCAGATGCAATGTTTAGACAGTTACCTTAACCATGATCATTACATTCTAACCCTAAAGGAAATTAGTCATACATGGAAATAAACTTATTAAAGCAAATAATGTTTAAGCAGAAAGTAAAAAGGTTAGAAGATAAGTAAATGCGATGCGAGAAAATAAACAAAGTAAAACAAGTGCGAGGAAATAAGTACGGTAAATGCGGAAACTAAAATAGAAACCTGCTCCAAACGGAGGGCTTTAAAGCAACTTGACTGGAAGGTAAATTTGACTGAAATAAAGGAAACTTGAATTAAAATGGAGGCAAGATTGTAAAGTGCTCCAAACTTGATTATAGACTCGATGACACATGTGATAATTCTTCGATGTGAAGAGATTACCGCTTATAATTGGATAATATATGGCTTAAGTCAGTGCAACTAAGCTTGGATGAAGGTAGCACTGACTATAACTGGATTAACTTCTACCATGTACTATGATCCAACTCGATTACAACCGTGGTGCGATAATCCATCGATGTGACGAATTATCGCTTTTATAGAGTAAGTTTATGCCTAATGTTGCAACTAAGAGTGGATGATCCAAATGAGACAATATAAGGCCTATTTATAGGAAACAAAAACCTTGGGAAGTACAAAACTATACTTCCACCACCAATGGAGTTGGTTTCAACCGCCTGGAAAAAACAAAGGGTGGCGGGCGCCATATAGGGATGGAGGGCGCCATCTTCCAATCGTGGGTAAGTGGGTTAGATTATGCAACTTCCAATAACCTTTTATCCATTTTCAAAGATGTCAGACGCCATGTTTGATTGGAGTATTCCAAAATTCCATTTTCCATAATGTAGATCTCTGTGTTAGCTTTCTAATGCTTCGAACGGGGCATTATTCAGACTTACGGATCAAAAGTTATGGCCAAAATCTTCGGACAACACCACAAGGGAAAAACAACATCTTTTTATTGCATTAAGACTGCAATTGACTATAATTATATCATTTCAGTTTTCCCTTTTCTTTCTTGGACTTTTCCTTATCTTTTATAATTTTTGGATTTCTCCATAGCGAACACCATCTTGAACACCTTGTGTACAAACTGCTCTATTCTTCTGCTTTCTGCCTGTTTTGCTTCGTTTCTTTGCGGAAGGCTATCAAACTGCTTAATAAATGAAAACAAGCAAAAGACCAGCATAATAGGGAAATGTAAACTAAAACGATGGTAAAATATGCATAAATCGAGTCAAATAAATGGTGTAATTTCGTGCTATCAGTTGGTTATGTAAATGGAAGGTATTATCACCCTAAATATATACGGTACTTCGCAGGAACCTCTTTAAAAATATATGGGGAGGTGAGAATAGAAACATTTTTTACAATTTTTGCACCCGCCGCGGTTGTGAACCTTTAGTGCCTACGTACCACCTTCTGTGCAATAGGGGATCAGGGTACTCGTAGTTCACCTTTAAAAATTATAAAAATACATGTGTGTTGGTTAATTTTAAGAGATGAGACATCATCGTCATATTCGAGTGGAAAACATACTTACTACCCACGATTATGAGAAAGGAGAACTTGTGTCATCTCAAAGTCGAGGATTTAGCTTGTATTTTAAACTCAACAAAGCTTCACTCAACACTCAAGTGGAAAATATCTCACTTCACTACATATCGTAGAAGTATAGTAGCTCGCATCACTACAAGGATTGACAAGAGTCTAATCTCTTGAGAAAATTTTAAAGTAAAAGGGCCAAAATGGAAAAGTGATCTGAATGAGATTGATTGACTTTTAGTCTTCTCACAAAAATGTCAATGTTTGATTAAGTTGGTTAAAGTTTGGTTTAAGAAATTATTTTGAAAATGCATGGACCTAAGTCCAAGTTTATTGTGAAAGTGGTTCAAGTTTAGAAAACAAGAAGAGTTTTGAAAAGGAGTGAGAAGATTTTTTGAAATTAAAGAAGATGGGAGGAGATGAAGGGACTATCCTAAAGCATAAAGGTAAAAGCTAGGGAAAAGAACCGTCTAACCAACAAGAAGCCAACACTTGACACAATGAGTCAATGTAGAATTCCCATCATTTGGATTAAAACCAAGAAAGCAAAGATACTAAACCTCTTAAGAATACCAAACTTCAAGTGTATTAAGTCTTCACAAAAATTGGGCAAAGTAACAGCTGTATACAGATGAATTCTCAATCACAGACAAAGCACATAATCAGAATAACCTGCACACAAAGAAAAAACAACTCAATGTCTCGGGATAAACCCTAAGAACTCCAGATAAAATAATAATAATAGAAGTCATAAAGTTCTAAGGTAGGTAAAGGTATCTACCCCTAAGTCCAAGAAATCCATAACTCCATCATGTCAAGGATAGTAACCAAATAGTCCAAGTAACATTAAAGCTTTTTATTGTTCAAGTTTGTTATTAAGTGTCTTTAAAAAGAAAATGAAAGCTCCACTGAGCAAAAATAAAAATGACATAAAGGTAAATACTCAAGTGAGCAAAGATGAAAATAGCATGAAATGTAAATGCTAAAATAAATGGTGCATAAAATTAAAGTCGTGAAGTAAAAGCATAAAAATAAAAGTCAATTTTTAATGGGTTAGAAATTATAGGTTAGTTGAATGACCATCTTGAATCTTGCATTTGAAAACTCATTAGAAGATTGATAAAATCAAAGCCTCTCAATAATAATTTTCATTTGCTTTTTGTCAAGTATATCATTCATTTGAAATTCTCGACGCAACAACAAATGATCAACGTTGTTTAAATGTTCACTTAGACCAAATTTTATGAAGATTCATTAGAGGATTGATAAGACCAAAGCCTCCTAACAATGAACCTTAAGGTTATTGGATCAAAAATTTCAAATTAAACATACTTGGGCTTGCAAACATAGGTTTGGGCCACGAATGACCATTTCTCGAATCAAGACAAAATTTAGCGCTATGTTAAGCATCATAAGTGGACTTATGTAGAAGTCGCACCTATTTTGATGCCGGTCAATAGCAATCTATGTACCATATATTTAGAGAAATGATATGTAGATCATTCTCCAACAAAATGTAGCACAAGTAAGAATAAGAAAGAGATAAGATGAACAAAAATTCAATTCCACATTTGAACCAAAGAATTTAATCAAGCTATCATTAAAATCATTCATCCATTTTGGTGGAGTTAAACTCAACATCCAAGATTCAATGATTTTAATAAAGCTCATGTTTAAAATTCACATAGTCCAAGATCAGCCAGAATATATACAAAAATAAAATTGCATTTAACAATCAAATTAGAATGAGAAAATTGATTTTTAAATTGTTTTTTAAATGAAAATAAAAGGCATAATAACAAACTATATTCAAAATATCAAATAAAAATTAAAACAGATCATATAAAAGTCATAAATGATCTCAAATATTTTTACAAAATTTTGGTAATTTTTGAAAACAGAAAAGTATTTTTAAGCTAATTAAAATCACTCAAAAAAGTGAAAAATAATTAAAAATAGCAAAAATCAAAATTAAATTCCAAAAAAATAACTAAGTCAGAAATGAGATAATTGAATTTTGTGATTTTTTTCAGAATTTTCGGACAAAAATTGAATTTAAAATGAATTTTTTGCGATTAAAACAAATTAAAACCAAAATAGTAAAAAGAAATTAAAGCATGAAAATCTGTAGCCATCAGATCAAGTCAACAGGCATTTTTATATGGGATCTACAATCCAAAATGAGGGGTGCATAGTAACATAATGAACAGGCACACGGAGAATCAAAATTTATATCATCTTCTCAAATGAGGACAAGTGTCGGAGGGACCACTTGTCCTCTAATAGCAGTCTGACGCGGCGATCGAGGTAGTAAAGAGGAAGAGACAAAAATTTATTCACATTTATTGTACCCCAAAATTTTCCCTCTCATTTCTCAAGTAATCTCTCACAAGATCTCCCTTGATTCAAGACTGCACAAGGCTTGATCAGCTTAAGACACCTCCTTAAGCACTGATAACTAAAAATTAGGGTTTGGGTTTGCACAAGGACAAATGGACTTTAAACTCCCCATGTGAATTCCATGGATCATTTTGGACCCTCAAGATTTCTCATGTCAAGTTTCAAGTCTTATATCACATTTTTGCTCAGTCAATTGATTAGATGACCTAAAATCAGTTGTATTGGGGAAAAAGTCAATTATGGTCAATTTACAGTCAAACTTCAGAATTGTTTATCCATATCAACATTATGAACTCATATTTGTCATTTGATCAAGTTTGGACCATAATTCCTCAAGAAAATTGACCAGATCATCAAAAGGGCAAAATGGTCAAAATTAGGGTTTTGACTGAGAAGGTGCAATTTATGATTTTTGACCTAGAAAATGATTGATTGGTTTAACTTATGATCTCAAGGTTTATAATACTTCATTTTGACCTAATGGCATGGCTCAAAACATTCCTCAAGATCAATTGGTTGACAGATGAATTTTAGTCAACTGATGAAAAGTCAATTGTACACTGAAAAGTCAAACCTTGACTTTTTGGTCAAAATAAAGTATCAAAGATCACAATTCATCAACATATGTAAAAATATGAAACTTTTTCATCAAGAAATCAATAAGTCAAGATTTCATTTTGAAAAGTCAAAATTTCTAAACATAGAAATTTTTCTAAGTGTTGGAAATTCACATTTTTTCACAACTTTGAGCCAAATTTACACCATGATGCAAGATGATTCAAAGGAAACTTCCAACAAGAAAGTTGCAGATCTCAATGAGATATAAAAAATTGTATAACACAATTTTTTCTATAAATGCTTGGATTTCAAGTTATGATTTTGTGAAGACATGTTCATGAAACTTGAAAAACTTAGTCAAATTTTGCCCTAGTTTAGGCAGGATTTTGACCTAACTTTATGGCAATTTTTCACATATTTCCAAGATGAATCTTCAAAAATGTCCAACATAGAGGTTGTATAGGATGCTACAAGCTTTCCAAAATATCTTAGATCTTATTGAGATCATTTTTGTGCAAGGATAATCGAAGGCAAGAAGTTAGGGTTTCATTCTTGAATTACAAGTCATTTCTTGATGAACAAATAATTCAATTTCAAGGTTAGGCTGCATAATCTTGCTTTGCAGGTCTTCTAACTTGTGTATATATCCATCATTAATGGATTACACAAACTTTTGAGCTATAATCCAAGTGGTTTAAGCATTATCCAACTTAAATTGCCATTTTGGGAAGAAAGTGAAGAATGTCATTCTTGAAAAGCATGCTTTACACACAAAGTCAATTCTTGAGCCTCTAACTTGTTCCCTCTGATCACACTCCATCTACAAAGTCAGAAGCAAGTTTGTTTAAATCATAACCACTCTATAATAGCAAGTACACAAGCCATTGAAACTTGATTTCTCAAAAATCACATGTTGAGCTTAAACATGTGATTTTGAATTCTGATCAAAGTCAAGCTTCCAAACCCGTTGCTTATAAATAGAGGCACTATTTGTGAGCTAAGACACGAGCTTAAGCACCCTGAAACTCTCTCAAACTCCCTCGAGCCAGAAATTGCCCAAAAACACCATTGTTGCACAATTTCTAACTTTAAACTTGTAACTCACATTTCCCTCGTACGTTTTTTGGATTTTCACTTCCAAAAGCTCCTACACATCAAATATAGTCCATCCCCATCCTTATTCCAGACTGTAACACCATTTACATCAACCTCCATAACCAAAAAACAGAGTCTTCACATTGACTTCTCCAAGCCATTCCAGCCATCCATTGCTCAAGCTAATCATTCCATTAGCTTCCTAGGAACTTGAGGAAGCTAGCCTGATCATCATAACTCCTTGAAAGCAGCTCGAACTCATTTCACGATTTCCAGTTTTGAGGTACATTTTCTGAACTTCTATCTTCTCATTTAGGCATTGTTAGGCTTGCATTTGTGAAGATAAAATATAGATATCATTTCCCTGAAACTGTACATGTCCATAGATTTCATTTATATTGATTGAGCTTAGAGAATTTTAGGTTTGAATCTCTGAAAATAATTAGGTCAGAATTGGTACTTTTAGAAATTCTCATTCATCTTTGATTTATAGCTTATGATATTTATATGGTTGGATTCATATGGAAAAATGGAGCAACTTTCATGTTTGCATCTTTCTTTTTTATTGAGAAATGGTGAAGTTACAGATGTTCGGGCTGGAGGTTGAAGATGAAGTCATCTTCATGACTTGCCTTGTGTTATATATTTGTTATTTTGTTTATGTTATCTGAGGTACAGCCACCCCAGTGGCAAAGGTAGCGCGCGTGTATGTTGGAGGTCCTGGGTTCAACACTCAGCGCTACCTTTTGTTCATTTTCTCACATTTGTCCTCTCTTTTTTTATTTCAAACAGCAGCGCTGGGCCTCATCATTGGGCCTTCCATTTTTTTATTTTTTCTAACCCCTGCCTTACTTTTGTGCACCTGACCCAAACCATTTTTATTTTATTTTTTTCATTTTATTTATTTTCGTTTAAATTTTATATTATATTTTTATTTTCTTTATTATTTTTTATTACTACTATTATTATCATTATTGCCACCAATGATTGCCACTTCCAAATGTTCCTCTGATGTTTCCAAAGTTGTTAAAGTCATGCCAAAGATGGGTTCAGTCAAAGATGCTCGTGCTGCAATTGAAGAAGGAAGTTGTAATACTTGGGAGAAACTCCTCGATATCCTATTCAAAGTGGACAAGTTTGGTTTGGGTGTCACCTTCAAGGTTCAGAAGGAGGTAAGGCGTGCTCGTGCAGGAAAGCCACCTCTCTGTAATGGAAGCCATGAAGTTAACGTTGTGGGTGATTCGGATGATGAAGCTTCATTTGAAGGTTGGGTGTATCCTACTACAACAGAGCTTAAGAATTGGCATGCAAAAGACTTTATGCCCATCTCCTTCATTGAGGAGTAATCTACTTGTTTATTGATTTTTATTGAATTCAAGAACATCTTGTCTGTAATATTTAACAATGACTTTTAAGCCATGTGCCTGGCCCAGGGAATTTTGGTCCATTTGTCAAGGGTTTTATTTATGTTCATCTAGTCAAATGATCATTCAATACAAACCATTGGACTCTTTTGCATTCAAATCTTTGTGTTCATTGTCTTTCCTTCCTTACATTTTTCAAAATAGCCATGTATCTTACATGCACACACACACACACTCTTGCAGGTCCTCATCCACTCTGGATCTTATTTACAATGACTCTACTATTGCCGACTATGACTTAGAATTTCCAATTAACCAAGCCGAAGACGAAGGCGAGGAAGATTGTGAAATATCGGGAGAACTAGCCAGACTTCTATTACAAGAGGAAAAAGTTATTCAGCCGCATGAAGAGTCCGTTGAAATCATCAACCTGGGTACTGAGACAGACAAGAAGGAAGTCAAGATCGGTGCTAACTTGGAAAGAAGTGTCAAGAAAAGGTTGGTTCCGATGTTGCATGATTATGTGGAAGTATTTTCATGGTCATATGATGATATGCCATGGTTGGATATCGACATCATAGTTCATCATCTTCCGACAAAAGAAGATTGTCCTCCTGTCAAACAAAAAGTCCATCGCATGAGGCCTGACATGTCTGAAAAGATACAAGCTGAAGTGATGAAACAATTTGATGCAGGGTTCCTAGTTGTGACATCTTATCCCTAATGGATTGCCAATGTGGTGCCAGTACCAAAGAAGGACGGAAAAGTTCGCATGTGCATAGATTATAGGGATCTGAATAGGGCAAGCCCCAAGGATTACTTCCCTCTACCACATATTGACGTCTTGGTTGATAATATTTCTCAGCATAAAATCTTCTCTTTTATGGATAGTTTCTCCGGCTATAATCACATAAGGATGGCTCCCGAAGACATGGAGAACACAACTTTCGTTACGTAATGGGGAAACTTTTGCTATAAGGTCATGCCGTTTGGATTGAAGAATGCAGGGGCAACATATCAAAGGGCTATGGTTGCTCTGTTTCATGATATGATCCATCATAAAATAGAGGTATATATGGATGATATGATTTCCAGATCACAAACTGAAGAGGAACATCTCGATCACCTGTACAAACTATTCGAGAGGCAGAAAAAGTACAAGTTGAGGTTAAACCCTAACAATTGCACATTTGGAGTATGATCTGGACATCTTCTAGGTTTTGTTGTCAGCAATAAACGCATTGAATTCGATCCTTCTAAGGTAAAGGCCATCCAAGAAATGCCAGTCCCTTATTCTGAAAAGGAAGTTAGAGGATTCTTGGGTCGTCTCAATTACATCGTCCGCTTCATATCTCACTTGATTTCTACTTGTGAGCCAATCTTCAAACTCTTGAAGAAAGATCAGGTAGTCAGATGGAATGATGAGTGCCAATCTGCCTTCGACAAAATCAAAGAATATCTACAAGAGCCTCGTATTCTCATGCCTCCAGTTAAAGGAAGACCCTTGATCATGTACTTGACAGTATTAAAGAGTTCTATGGGGTGTGGTTTGGGCCAACATGACGAGTCTGGCCAAAAAGAGCATGCCATTTATTACTTGAGTAAAAAGTTTATCGACTGTGAAACCAGATATTTACTGCTCGAGAAAACTTGTTGCACTTTGGCATGGGCTGCTCGCTGGATAAGATAGTATATGTTGACTCATACCACTCTGTTGATTTCTAAGATGGACCCAATCAAGTACATCTTCGAGAAACCTACTCTTTCCGGACAGATAGCCAGATGGAAAATGATCTTTACTGAGTATGGCATTCAATACACAACACAAAAATCCATCAAAGGAAGCGTGCTAGCAGATCATTTGGCCCATCAAGCTGGGACACTAAGCACCCTAATCTCATTCCTTACAAGCATCTTGTGCTATCTCTGATTCCTTAATTTGAAGAGATCACCTTTGATCACTTCCCTAGGGAAGAAAATCAGCTAGCCGATGCTTTGGCAACCATGTCTTCAATGTTCAAAGTCAGATGGGACAACGAAGCCCCTATGATTACAATTGAAAGATTCTACGAACCTGGGCACTGCTGTGAGCTTGACACTGACGCAGAAAAGCCATGGTACCATGAGGTGAAGAGGTACCTTGAAGCTCAAGAGTATCCTGAGGGAGCATCCATCAGTGATAGAAAGTTATTACAAAGATTTTCAGCCAAGTTCTTCCAAAGTAACAGAATATTATACAAGCGCAACCATGATTCTACTCTACTCCGATGTATGGACAAGAAAGAGGCAGAGGAAATTATGGAAGACATGCACGATGGTCTCTTTGGCACTCATTCAAGCAGATATACGATGGCTAAGAAAATCCTAAGAGTTGGCTAGTATTGGTCAACAATGGAGACTGATTTCCATCAACATTCAAGAACTTGTCACAAATGCAAAGAATTTTTTTTATTAATAACCATGTATTAAAATAATATTTCGCAAATAACCGGGTTTCGGAAAAAATTACGCAAATAACCATGTTTTAGATGACTCCCCAAAGGAGGAGCCATCTCACTTGGCGCCTCCACCTAGGGTTTTTCCCTAGGCGCCATCTCACTTGGCGCCTCCCTTGGTGTTTAGCCAAGTGAGATGGCGCATGCTCCTTAAAAGTGAGAGGAGGCGCCATCTCACTTGGCTCCTAGGGCAAAACTAGGGCAAAATGCTGTTTTATAAATAATTCGTCCGTTTCTCCGAAATTTCTCACACTTTCTCGCACTGTATTTTTATTTTGTACTCCGTTATTTGCGTCATGACGTTGCCTATGATTTTTAGCAGAGATGGTTACGTTATCTTCTCCGCCACGAAACCTGCGATGAAAATGAAATTCTGGCACATTCACTCTATGGAGCGTCTGAAGCGGGAGTTGATGCGGTGGCTAGATGGAGACATTGCGGAGGGGGAAAAAATTCGAAGGATCCAGCGAAAACGAATAACAACCTCACATGCGACAGGAAGACCTAATGTGTGGTTGGAGGAAGTCAAAACAGACAGTGATGTAATGTTGATGATGCATGGGTCAGATGAAATTGTGTTAACAGTTGTAACTTCCTAGATTGAATATCGTTAATTATTGTTGTACGCGTTTTATTAATTGTAGCAAAATTTGTTAACGGAAAACCCAAATGTTTACAACACAATTATGAAAAGATTTTATGTATTACAATATTTATGTGGTCGAGCCAGACGCCCGATTCGTACAGTTTTTGCGATTGTGTCCGACCTGACGGCATAAACCACACTTTCTTTCCAACCTGTCAAGATCGTCCATTTCTGTTGTGATGCGCCTACTTTTGGGACGACCCTTCTTGTTCCTTCGCATTTGGTCATTGTGCCAAACTATATCGCCGTCGTATTCAGGCCAATAATCTGGTTTTGCCACCAAAGGAAAGTTGTTGTTGTAAACAGTGAGCAACGTTTCAGATTTGTAAACGTTTAATAGCAGTTGAAGCGCGTCTTGATGGGTATGAGAACAAGCGGCAATGACATGAGAGCAAGGCATACGAAATGCTTGAAACCTACCACAATCGCACCATTGAGAAGGTAAAATGACCCTGTATTCTTGTCTTGGCAGGCCTTCATTGTGGTCGATTGTCTCTTTCACAATGAAGTTGTGGTTGTGTCGGTCAAACCGTATAACCATGTGTGTGTTGGCTTTAGCACTTTTAGCCTTAATGTATTTCATGCAGCTTTCACTCCATAGTTGTCCAGATTGCAACACTGCATTCCATATTTCACCTCTTTTTGCAAATAACGCAGCCATCCTAAAATACGTAGATTTTACCAAGGCAGTGATTGGGAGGTTTCGTATGCCCTTGAATACACCATTCATTGTTTCAATAAGATTCGTTGTCATATGCCCCCATCTTTGGCCATTGTCGTATGACCTAGTCAATTTTTCCACCGGAATATTGTCGATCCACCTACCGGCTTTCGGATTAGACAAACGGATCTCGTTGCGGTAATATTTGAATGTGGGTTGTGTCGATGCATATCCCGCATTCATAACCGTTTTCCTCAATGTTTTGTCCTTGACCTCCCTCGAGAAATTCTGGACGATATGCCTAACGCAATAGACATGCGTAGAAGGAGGGTCATGCCAACCATTTGCTGGATTATTGTAGGCACTTTCAATGGAGGCATGTCTGTCCAAGATCAAACAGAGATCTGGTTGAGGAGCCACGTGTGTCCGAAGATTTTTCAGGAAAAAGCTCCAAGCACCACCGGTCTCCCCCTCGATAAGGGCAAACGCAACGGGGAAAATGTTGTTGTTGCCATCTTGTGCAACTTCCATCAATAGCGTGCCTTTGTACTTCCCATACAACCAAGTCCCATCAATTTGTAAAATTGGTTTGCATGATGCAAACCCTGTGATGCATGGTTGAAATGCCCAAAACACGCGACTGAATATTCCGTTGCCATGCAGTAGACTACCATCTTGGGCGTACGCTGGCAATGTTTCCAGAATGTAAACACTACCTGGAGAATACGTCTTGAGTGCATTCAGGTAGCGGGGAAGTTCTCGGTATGACTCCTCCCAGTTTCCGTACACCCTTTCAATCGCCTTAGTCTTTGCTAACCACGCCTTACGGTAAGACGGAGTGTAGTTAAAAACCGTGGTGATGTGGGAGATGATTGTTTTCACCTTCAAATATGGGTCGTTACTGACCAGGGGTAGGATTTCTTGATAGATTAGATCATAGTTGAGTTTTCGGTGGTCCTGTGATTGAGTGGAACTTACACAAGTGTGGGTAGTCATGGAACCTATGACCCAACAGTCACCCCTTAATCTGTATGATGCGGTTAGCTTGAACATACAGTCAGGGTGGACACACTTGATCTTGTACCTTCCCGGGTTGACACGATCCACCTTAAAATCAACCGAGTTGAGCATGTGAAATTTTTTAATGGCCCTGGTACAGTCGGTTACCCATCAAAATCGACCTTGCTGCAGCAGGAAACGCGACGACACCCAGCACGAGAAAGGCGAGGACGGGGATGCGGAACCGGGGGTCATTACTGGGTTCCGGGGGATCACTGATGTATCTTTTTTTTTCCAGTATTTTTGTATCCATTTTTTTAATCTGTTTTTTTACTGTTATTTTAATGTAATACAGTTGGATATAATTTTATTTTTTTAATAAAAAGTCTATTTTGTTGATCTCTGTCCAACACGCAACGCACCAGGAAAAAAAATATTTTTTTGCCCTAAAAATACACCTAGGCGCCATCTCACTTGGCTTAGGGCATGCCCTAAGCACATAGGCGCCAAGTGAGATGGCGCCTCCCTTAAAAATATAGGTGCATGCGCCATTTCAGATGGCTCCTCCTTTGGGGAGTCATCTGAAACATGGTTATTTGCATATTTTTTTCCGAAACGCGGTTATTTGAGAAATATTATTTTAATACTTGGTTATTAATAAAAAAAATTCAAATGCAAATTCTATGCTGACAAGGTCCATGTGGGATGAAAACCCGAAAGGGCGGTCCAAGCAAAAATTAAGGATTGAAAGTGTATGACTATGTCCTGTGGAATCACCACAGTCAACTTTATTACCAAGGTCTGTGTTCAAACGGTCCAAGATCAATACAATCAACTTCTGTCAAAGGCAAGGGGCATTTGAAGACATTGGGGAAATAGTAGAGTTGGAGTGCAATAAGATTATTTCACATGGATATTATTTTTGTTTTCAATTCCTTCCGACGATTTCCTCTTACTAGGATCTCTGTTTCTTTGTACAAAAACGCCTATTCATGGGCAAAATATCAATACAAATATACTTTGAAGTGTAAATTTTCTGTTTTTGTTTTGAATGCAAAGTTTTCCAATGACTAAAATTGAACGAACATATGCATATGAACATAATTAAAACTATTTGGCACATGTGTCCTGCTAAGCAGCAACAATAATTTCTTTAATGTATATGGAATATCCCCACAGAGTTATTTCATTAGCATTATCCCCACAAGGACGGCTACAATAAACCAATCCTCAACAAAGTTACTCACGAAGTCTCTTTGCATAGACTGATCTCCAACCAGAGTCTCAATCTCTTGGCAGCTCTCTCCTCAGTTAAGTTGATCCTACAAGTAGAAGCCTTGTGGATCTCTTCCTCAAAGAACTCCCCTCATCAGTAGTTCATCAAGTTTTCAGCAATAGGGTTTATTTCCCCAATTGGGTTTATTTCCCCAACATACAACAATCAGCAAATTCCTCTGGCACAGTCTATCTTCCCCAACTGAGTCTGTTATGTTAGAACATATTTTGATTCTACAACCCTCAATTAGATTTTTGATGATAACAAACACAAAGAACAAATATGTACTCTAAATTTGTGTTGTATTTTATACAGAAGTTCTGACTGAAACAACATCAGAAGTTAAGCCACATAAGCTTTCAAGCTGAGCTAATCAAAATGTTCTGAAGAATGATGATCAGAATCTACGCTAAAGTAAAAGATACTCTGATTCTGAACAGAAGCCTAACGCACCAACAAATCCTCATATCTCTGAGTCATCAATGTTTTGAAGTAAAGAAGCATGCAAGATTCCCAAGTTCTGGAGCGTTACTTAAGACAGTATCATATGCAACGGCTTCATTCAGACAAGAATCTTCTCAGTATGGAAAGTGCATTGAGTGTCCACTATCACACTTTATTTTGGACAGATTTCCACGCCTATATAAACAAGCAAAAGGGATAAATCGTTTACGATTTCACCAGCGACTGAATATACATCTCAAAAAGCTGCAAATACTTATACTCTTTCATATACTCAATTTGTGTAATACATCACAGTAGTGATACAGTTTTTGTAACGAAAAACATACAGTACACAACTAATTGTTCTTTGATTAAGATATTGTTCCTTGAGATAAATCGGGTTTTGTTTATACTCAAGAAGACTTTGGTAGTTGTCAAAGTAGTGTTGTAATCTGTTTGATTAGTGGATTAAGTCCTCGTTGGAGAGAGGCGAAATAACCTTGGCGGGTGGACTGGAGTAGTTCGAGATCAAGAGAACCAGGATAAAAATCTTGAGTCTATTGCATTTTATTTTTAAGTTTCAATTCAACCCCCCCTTCTTGTGTTTCTCACTTCTTCAATTGGAATCAGAGTGCATGGTTCTGAGTTCATACACTTAACCGTGTCAGTATAAGATCCAAGCTTTAGAAAAACACTATTGTGGGGCCAAGCCAAAACATCAGCAATGACTATCATGATGATAAGGATAGAATCAGCGGCAAACCTCTAGTCTTTAATGGAGAAAATTTTGACTACTTGAAAGACAGAATTGAGACCTTCTTTCTGGCTCATGATCCTGATATATGGGACATGGTAATTGATGGATACACACATCCAATGGATGAAAGTGGTTAGAAGATAGATAGAAAAAGAATGTCTGACCAGCAAAAGCGTGATTTCAGAAACCATCATAAAGTCAAAACAATACTTCTCAGTGCCATCTCATACTCAGAATATGAGAAGATCTCAAACAGAGAGACAACCAAAAACATGTTTGACTCTTTGAGAATGACGCATGAAGGCAACATACAAGTTAAAGAAACCAAGGCCCTTGCGCTCATTCATAAATTCGAAGCTTTCAAGATGGAAGACAGTGAATCCATAGAAGAAATGTTCTCAAGATTCCAGATTCTTGTTGTTGGGCTGAGAGTTCTTGACAAAGGGTATTCCACTGCTGATCACGCAAAGAAGATCATCAGAAGTCTACCAAAGCAATGGAGGCTAATGGTCATTGCTCTTAAGCTGGATAAAGATCTTAACAAGATATCTCTGGAGGAACTTGTTAGCTCCCTCATAAGCCATGAGATAGAGCTAGAATATGACGAACCTCAGAAGCAAGGTAAGCCTTTAGCATTAAAATCTAACAAAAAACTTGATTATAAGGTTTTGCAGGCTATGGAAGAAATCTCTGATGGATCCTCATTAGAAGAGAAGAACTTTCTCTTCTCTCCAGAAGGGTAAATCAGTTGCGGAAGCAGAGGCAAAGAAAATTCAAGAATTCCAGAAGGTCAGGGAATTAGAATGAATCATCCTCCGGATACACAAAGTCTGAGTCCTCCTCTTGACGCAGAAGATCTGAAGCTTTATCTGGTCACAGGAAGTCAAACAACAGAGACATCATCTTCTATGAGTGCAATGAACAGGGGCACTACAAAAGTGATTGTCCAAGGCTTCAGAAGGAGAAGCCCAAAAAGAAGTTCTTCAAGGAGAAGAAGAAAAGTCTCATTGCAACATGGGATGATTTAGATAATTCTGACGTAGACTCAGAATTAGATGATCAAAAGATCCAACATTGCTCTTATGGCTAACGTGACAGAAGACAGCGAAGCATCTCAGTCAGACTCAAAATCAGACACAAGAGGTATTTCCGGATTTTACTGTTAATTTCACTAAAGCTGAACTAGAAGAAAGCATGAATGAGATTCTGGAAAGATATCAGCATATCAGAATCAAATTCAAGAACCTAAAAAGGGATCATGTCTATGACTCTGAAGAAACTTGAGTCTAAGATTAGAAAATTCTGAGCTAAAAGAAAAGATTTCAAAACTAGAAAATGATTTATAAAACTCTCAGAAAGAAAAAATCTCAGAGGCTTCCAGTAGCGCTGATAAAATCATAAAAGAATATGATCACAACTTTCAGAAGTTTCTGGCTAAAAACATAGATAGAAGCAAGATGGCTTCAATGATCTATGGAGTTAGCAGGAATAGCAGAAAAGGAATGGGATACCAAGGTAAGGTATATCCACCTAAGAATGTCATGGACCTAGTAATAAAACGCACACCACTAAAATCACACTTCACATATGGGAACACACATGACCTGAAATACACTAGCAATGATTATTCTGCCAAACCAAAATTCAAATAGAATTTTGGTAAAACTAACAAACCAGTACCCAAAAAGATATGGGTACCTAAGGACAAAATTATATATGTAGCAGATATCTTTAGCAGCAAGGCTAAAACACCAGTCATGGTACCTGGACTCTGGATTCTCTCAACACATGACGAGAAGATAGCATATGTTCCAAAGCCTGGAACTTAAACCTGGAGGCTACGTGGGCTTTGGAGGCAACCAAAGAGGGAAGATCATTGGCTATGGAATAGTAGGTAATGGTAATCTTCCTTCTATTAATAATGTGCTTTTAGTTGATGGATTGATGCATAACCTGTTACCCATAAGTTAATTAAGTGATAACGGTTATGATATAATCTTTAATCAAAATTCATGCAAAGCTGTTAGTCAGAAAGATGGATATATCCTGTTTAATGGAAAGAGGAAAAACAACAGTTATAAGATAAAACTTTCTGAACTAAAAAGTCAGAATGTAAAATGCCTTCTTTCTGTTAACAACGAGCAATGGGTCTGGCACAGAAGATTGGGGCATGTTAGTATGAGAAGAATATCTCAGATTAATAAACTCAATCTGGTCGGAGGACTTCCTAATCTGAAGTTCAACTCAGATGCTCTATGTGAAGCATGTCAGAAAGGAAAATTTGCAAAACCTGCTTTTAAAGCTAAAAATTTTATTTCCACCTCTAGGCCATTAGAACTTCTGCAGATAGACTTATTTGGACCAGTGAAAATTGCATCTGTTAGTGGAAAGAAGTATGGGTTAGTGATCGTAGATGACTATAGCAGATGGACATGGGTAAAGTTCTTAAGACACAAGGACGAGTCACATTTTGTGTTTGTTGCCTACTATAACCAAGTTCAGAATGAAAAGGATCTTAGAATTGTCAAAGATAGAAGTGGTCATGGTGGAGAATTTGAAAATAAAAAATTTGAAACATTTTTTAATGAAAAAGGAATTTCGCATGACTTTTCTTGTCCTAGAACTCCCCAACAAAATGGAGTTGTAGAATGAAAGAACAAAACATTGCAAGAAATGGCCAGAACCATGATCAATGAGACTAACATTGCTAAGATCTTCTGGGAAGAAGAAATTAACAGAGTGTGTTATATTCAGTCTAGAATCTCTATAAGACCTATTCTGGAAAAGACTCCATATGAACTGTCGAAGAACAAAAAGCCCAACATTTCTTATTTCCATCCTTTTGGATGTACATGCTTTATTCTGAATACTAAAGATCATCTGAACAAGTTTGACTCTAAAGCACAAAAGTGTATTATGTTAGGATACTCTGAATGCTCAAGAGGGTACAGAGTATACAATACAGAAACACAGATTGTTGAAGAGTCAATCAATGTTAGATTTGATGATAAGCTTGACCCTCAAAAGTCAAAGCATAATGAATCTTTTGCAGATATAGAAGTTGAATTCACAGGTGATGAAGACAACGCATCATAAGTTCCCAACAGAGATGCCCTAAAACCTTCAGAACGAAATGTCACAAGTGTTCCAGTACTGTATGTTGATCAAATCCAGAAAAAGTTATCCAGAAGCAACATAGCTCACCTAGAAGATAAGATTCTGGGAAAGAAGGATGATCCAATCAGAACAAGATCAACATTCAGAAAATCTAAAGAATTCCTCATGGGATTGGTATCTCTGATTGAACTAACAATAATTGATGAAGCTCTTCTGGATAATGACTGGATTCTGGAAATGCAGGAGGAGCTGAACCAGTTCACCAGAAATGACGTATGGGATCTGGTTCCCAAACCAAAAGGATTCAACGTCATTGGAACAAAGTGGGTGTTCATAAACAAACTGAATAAGCAAGGAGAAGTCATCAGAAACAATGCACGATTGGTGGCACAAGGTTATAGTCAGCAAGAGGGGATAGACTATACAGAAACCTTTGCTCCAGTCGCCAGGTTAGAATCTATCAGACTCTTAATCTCTTTTGCTGTAAATAATGGCATCACTCTGTATCAGATGGATATCAAAGTGCATTTTTAAATGGTTACATTGATGAAGAGGTATATGTACACCAACCCTTGGGTTTGAAAATTCCAAACACCCATAATATGTTTTCAAACTAAAGAAGTCACTCTATGGTCTGAAACAAGCTCCCAGAGCTTGGTATGAAAGGCTAAGTAACTTTATGTTAGAAAAGGAATTCACCAGAGGGAAAGTGGACACAATCTTGTTCTGTAAGACATTTAAGAATGACATTTTAGTTTGTCACATTTACGTAGATGACATTATTTTTGGATCTACTAAACCTTCTCTGGGAAGAGAATTTTCTAAGTGCATGCAGGAAGAGTTTGAGATGAGCTTAATGGGGGGACTTAAATTCTTTCTGGGCATTCAGATAAACCAGACTCCAGAAGGAACTTACATTCACCAGAGAAAATACGTCATAGAACTTATAAAGAAATTTGACCTCTCAGAATGTAATCCCTCAAAGACCCAAATGCATCCCACGCGCATTCTGAAAAATAAAGAGGTAAGTAAAAAGGTAGAACAGAAGATTTACAAAGGTATGATTGGCTCTCTCCTTTATCTGACGGCTTCAAGGCCTGATATTTTATTCAGCATTTGTTTATGTACTAGATTCCAATCACATCCTAGAGAATCTCACTTAACAGCAATTAAGCGAATTTTCAAGTATCTGAAAGGTACTATTAACCTGGGTTTGTTTTATAGAAAATTCAATGGATACAGCTTAGTAGGATACTGTGATGCTGACTTTGTTGGAGACAGAGTAGAGCGTAAAAGCACTTCTAGAAGCTGCCAGTTTCTGGGAGACAATCTGATCTCATGGACCAGAAAGAGACAGTCCATAATAGCATTGTCTACAGCAGAAGCTGAATACATAGCAGCTTCTAGATGTAGAACACAAATGCTCTGAATGAAAATTCAGCTTGAAGACTTCAACATATTTGAGACTAACATTTATATCTTCTATTATAATAAATCTGCCATCTGTCTATCCAGAAATCCCATTTTTCATTCTAGGGATAAGCATATAGAAATAAAATATAATTTTATTAGGGATTATATTCAGAAAGGAATTCTCACTTTAAAATTTATTGACACAGACCATCAATGGGCTGATGTGTTTACAAAACCCCTTTCTGAAGATAGATTCAATTTCATTCTGAAACATCTCAACATGAAATTATGTCCAGAATAAAATGTTTTATTTTCATATTCTAACCCTCAAAATTTTATTGTTTCCTGTGAACATCTGATCAACTTGTCTTCAGAAGTTAGAAGTACAGTTGCCTCAGAATCTATCTATGAAGATCTGAACTTTTCATTTCAAGGATAGAGGACAGCAGTTCACACCATCAAACATCTGTCATCCTCTCACAAGCTAACTTCTGACGCTGAACACGCGTTCAAAATCTGAAGGGTCCAAGGCTCTGATTGGATGCATTGATACACTTGTCATTGGTAATTGTTCTATATCTCACGAAATCCACTAATTTCAGGGTTCATTAATTCAGTATAATCATTACTTATTTTCTCTTTCTTACTGATTACGTTTTCAAAAGTGTTTATAAAACTCAATTTACTATTTCATTCAGGTTTTACTACTTTCAATATTCTCTCTTGCTCTAGTTTTTCAAAAACCCTTTCTATCAGTTTTCTTCAAAGAATCTGTGTGAACAATGGCATCCTCATCAAGCCTCAAGAATCTCAACAGGGCTCCTGGTTCTTCGTTAACAGAACAGTATGAGGAGCCCATTAGAACACTGCTCACTCCGGCCGACAACCTTGAAGTTCTCTGTGAATTGATCATCGACTGTGAAAGTTTACAGGAAAACGGGTTTGATCTGTATGAAGATGTAACTGTACAAGGATGGAACAGATACTTTGACCGTCTGTTGGGTCCAACTTTTCTCATTCTTGTTAAAGAGTTTTGGATTAATGTTACTTCATCCAACCACCAGGTCACGTCATATGTTCTGGGGAAGAAGATAGTAATTCCAGAAGATTTGATTGGGAAACTCATTGGATACAATGGTGGCGGAGTCAGATGCATTGATATGGCTGATAAGTGTTCTGACCTTAAATCCATTGATAGGGTCATTTTCACTTTTAGACAGTCATCCAGCAAGATCAGAGACTTGAAAGATTATTACAGAATCTGGGCTAGGATCATTCTGGGATGTATCAATCACAGGAAGCCTACAAGCTCCCCTGATTACATCAATATTGATCAGCAGTTTCTGTTATACTTCATTTCAAGGAAGACCAAAATAAATCTTCCATATTTTCACTTCAACCATCTGAGAACAAGTGTGAAAGAGACAAGAGAAGAAGAAAGAACTAAGAGGGATTGGATTCCTCTGGGAAGATTGATTTCATATATTCTGACGGAAAATAGGCTGATAGAGCATCTGGCAGGGGCTCGAGAGACCAGCACTCTGGAAGCAACTGCTGGGAAACCACTGAATGCTAAGAATCTGAAGAAAATGAAGATTATTGAAAGCATTAAGAAGGAACCAACAATTGCTTCTCATGAGGTCATCACATCTAGGAGATTCCCTCTGAAGGATTTTCCACTATTCTCTGAGATAGATGCTTCTCCAGAGGTTGTGGTCAAATACCTTAAAGCTTGCAAGGAAGATGGGACTATTCCAGAAATCAACATATGTGACCTACACAAGCCATCTCCAGAGGTTGTGCTAAAGAAATCCAGAAAGAGGAAGGCAACTGGAGAAGGATCCTCTCAGAGGACACCCAAAGATATGAAAAAGAAAGGCAACACGTCTTTTATTTCTGTTGTAGAATCTATAGTTGTTTCAAAATCTGAAACCATCCCCCCTCAACCAACAGAAATTCCCTCACCACAAACATTTGAGGATTTTGACATAGAGTTTGATCCATCTGTAACTCTTGGCAATTTCTTAAATGAACCTCACTCCCCCAATCCAAATCCAGAACAAAATCAACCAGAACATGCAAGAGTTCTCTCTGATATTGAACTGTTTAATCAAGACCTTCACTCACAAATCCCAGAAAATCCAAATATTCAGTTTCAACAAACAGAAAATCCACAACCACACTCTCCTCAACCAGAACACCAAAACCTCAACTCACTCCAACCAGAAAATCAAAACCCTCTCTCTCCTCAATCTAAAAATCCAAATTCTGAAACACCCGAACCAGAAAATTAACACGCTACCGTAAGCCAATCAGAACACTCCCTTATAGACTCTGATACCACTACCCTAATTCCTGGAATAACAGAACCTCTTATGGTTCATTTACCTCTCTCCATTCATGATATTCCAGAAATACCTTCACCATATGATTCCACACCACCAAACACTCCTCACTCACCAATCCTGATTTCTGACTCTTCTACCCCTTACTAATTAACCGTCCAGCTGATCATCTCAGAACTGTCATTGATCTAGAAGCGCTGGACCATCTAGCTTCCACCTCAAATAAAATTGCCATTCCCAAACCCAAACCAACCTTAACCAAATCAGATATTGGTAAGAACTTGTTGATTTTTGAAACAGAAATACAGGAATGGGTTACTTCTTTGAAGCAAGCAAGTCAAGAGAATTCCAATCCCGCTGCTTTTGATTCTCTGTGGGATAGATTCAGAAAATGGTTCAAATCTGAATCCCAAAAGCTGAAAGAATTAAGCTATGAAATGGCTCAGCAGAACTTCAGAGATCAGCTGAAAGCCTTCAAAGATCAAGTTCTAAGTCACTGGGACAAGAAACAAATTCTTCTACTGGAAAATGCTCCCTGGAAAGAGGACCAACCTTCAGAAGCCATTGAACCTGATTCTGATAGTCACCCTCTGACTACTGCTCCAGAAAAAGGAAATTGCAACAGAAGAAGTTTCTCAATCAGAAGAGGCTGCAGAGTGTTCTGAATGACATGCAACCCCTGAAGAGACACCAGCTTCGTCTCTAGTCATGCAAACTCTGGATAAGTTGAAGAAGGAGAATGCTTTAATCCATGCCAGGCTGGATAAGCAAGAAGACATAAACAAAGAGATCAGGGATATATTGGAAAAACAAGAAGATACAACAAAAGAAATCAAGGACATTCTGGGAAAGCAGAAATAATCAAGCACTCAGATTAAGAGCTTACTGGAAGGGTTGTTCACACGACTACCCCCTCCTTCTTAGATTCTCTTTAACTTATATTTTGTATTCTTCATCTTATCCTCTTTGTTTCTGAAAAATGTCATTGCATTCTGTTTTCAATACAAATCATCCTTTTGACTCTGATTATATTGCTTTTTGATACTTGACAAAAAGGGAGAGAACGTAAGATATTTTCAATAACATTATAACGGGACAAAGTCTCAAATATTATGAATATCTTAACTTCTATTTTTTTTGAAAGCATGAACGGGAACATATTCTAATAAGGACAGAAGGAGATGCATCAAAAGCTCTGGTGCGAAGGAACTTCAGGGAAGTAACTTATCTCTATCTGAGTAAACAACTCAGGGGGAGACTCTCTTAAGCTTTTTGTTATATATTTTTTTATTGAAAATCCTAGTTTTTGTCATCATCAAAAAGGGGGAGATTGTTGGAACATAGTTTGATTCTACAACCCTTAATTAGAGTTTTGATGATAACAAACACAAAGAACAAATGCACTTTAAATTTGTGTTGTATTTTATACAGAATTTCTGACTGAAACAACATCAGAAGTTAAGCCACAAAGCTTTCAAGCTGAGCTAATAAGAATGTTCTGAGAATGATGATCAGAATCTGCGCTAAAGTAAAAGATATACTAATTTTGAACAAAAGCCTAACACGCTAACAGATCCTCAGATCTCTGAGTCATCAAAGTTCTGAAGTAAAACAACATGCAAGATTCCCAAGTTCTGAAGCGTTACTTTTCAATTAAGACAGTATCATATGCAACGACTTCATTCAGACAAGAATCTTCTCAGTATGGAAAGTGCATTGAGTGTCCATTATCACACTTTATTTTGGACAGATTTCCACGCCTATATAAACAAGATAAATGGATAAGTCGTTTATGATTTCACCAACGATTGAGTTTACATCTCAAAAAGCTGCAAATACTTATACTCTTTCATATACTCAACTTGTGTAATACATCACAGTAGTGATACAGTTTTTGTAACGAAAAACATATAGTACACAGCTAATTGTTCTTTGATTAAGATATTGTTCCTTGAGATAAGTCAGGTTGTGGTCATACTCAAGAATACTTTGGCAGTGGTAAAAGTAGTGTTGTAATATGTTTGATTAGTGGATTAAGTCCTCGTTTGAGAGAGGCGAAATCACCTTGGCGGGTGGACTGGAGTAGTTTGAGATCAAGCGAACCAGGATAAAAATCTTGAGTCTATTGCATTTGATTTTTAAGTTTCAATTCAACCCCTCACCCTTTGTGTTTTTCACTTCTTCATGTTATCCCCAACTGAGTATATCCTCCCCAAGCTGAGTATATCCTCCCTAGCTGAGTCTGTCTTCCCCAACTGAGTCTACACTCTCCAACTTGAGTTTGCCTTTCAGATTATTATAAATCATAGGGCCACAACCCCTAATCCCCAGTAAGGTCGTCAACAAAACCTTTACTATCTCCAAAAGATACTATAAAGCCTGGGCCCGACCAGATATTAGCACAAATTTCAAACTACTAAGAAGCCTGGACCCGACTAGATAATAGTCAACTTCCCAAGTCACTATAGAGCCTGGACCCAACCAGATAGTAGTGTAACCTTTCAAATACTATGAAACCTGGACCCGACCAAATAATAGTTTAACTCTTAGAGATATTGAAGCACCTGTGCCCAACCAGACCAGGGTTTAACTGATTTCCCCCAGTAGAGTTTGCCTCTACCCCAGCAAATTAATGTGAAGCCTGGACCCGACCAGATATCAGTTTTCAACTTCATCTTTTCAAGAAAGTTATCATGAATCCTGGATCCGACCAGATTGAAATTCCCCTTAGAAGTTTATTGTGAAGCCTGGAAGCCGAACAGATAACAGCTAAGTTCCAAGCAAGTTACTGTAAAGCATGGACCCGACCAGATATCAGTTCTACTATATCTCTTCAGACAAGTTTATTATGAATCCTGGACCCGACCAGATAGAAATTAACTTCACCCACCTTAAAATCTATGAAGCCTGGATCCGACCAGATATCAGTTTTCAACTTTGTCTATCCAAGCAAGTTATTGTGAAACCTGGAATTCGACCAGATAACAACTAGCTACAATCTCCAGCAAGACACTATGAAGCCTGGACCCGACCAGATAATATTATAAATTTTCAAAAACTATGAAGCCTAGACCCGAATAGATAGTAGTTACCACTTCAAATTACTATGAAGCCTGGACCCGACCAGATATCAGTTCAACTTCATCCTTCTAGCAAGTTACTGCAAAGCTTGGAATCTGACCAGATAACAGATAACTTCCTTATCCCCAGCAAGTTGTTGTGAAGCTGGGAATCCAACCAAACAGCCTAACTTCACTCTCCCCATGAAATTTTCTGCAAAGCCTGGAATCTGACCATATAACAATTAATTTATCCTTCCCCAGTAAGTTACTGTGAAGCCTGGAATCTGACCAGATAATAGTTGACTTCCTCATCCTCAGCAAGTTGTGAAGCATGGACCCGACCAGGTAACAGCTAACATTCAAAAGATAATCCCCAACAACAATCCTGGATTCAAAACTCCTCATCAGTAGTCAGGGATTTATTTTCCCAGACAAAACATGCATCCCACATTCATACATCATAGCTTATACATACAAAATGCATTTAGCGTAATACCACATCTTGTGAATATCATGCATACATCTGCATTTAACTAACCCCTTTTCCCCACAGGTAAAACATCAAGTTTTAGTATAAATCAACCAAAGATTTGTCCTGATGCTTCTTCCAGTATTTACCATCATTCCTCCAAATGGCATCTATAAGCCCATTCCCAATACATCTTCGAGTGAAAATTTCTGGGCACTCTAGTGTTCAATCATCTTCCACCTTCAAGTCACGAATGGCGGATCCTCCAATCTAACTCTTCAAGTTTAAGAAGATTGAACATGGGCAGCTGTTGTACCCAAAAGATTTCCCTCTCATTTCTCAAGTAATCTCTCACAAGATCTCCCTCGATTCAAGACTGCATAAGGCTTGATCAGCTCAAGACACTTCCTCGAGCACTGATAACTAAAAATTAGGGTTTGGGTTTGCACAAGTACAAATGGACTTTCAATGCCCCATATTAATTTCATGGATCATTTTGGACCCTCAATATTTCTCATGTCAAGTTTCAAGTCTTGGATCACAGTTTTGCTCAGTCAATTGATTCGATGACATAAAATCAGTTGTATTAGGGAAAAAGTCAATTGTGGTCAATTTACAGTCAAACTTCATAATTTTTTATCCATATCAACATTATGAACTCATATTTTTGATTTGGTCAAGATTGGACCATAATTCCTCAAGAAATTTGATCAGATCATCAAAAGGGCAAAATGGACAAGATTAGGGTTTTTATTAAGAAGGTGCAATTTTTTATTTTTGACCTAGCAAATGATTGATTAGTTTAAGTTATGATCTCAAGGTTTCAAATACTTCATTTTTACCTAATGGTATGGCTCATAACATTCCTCAAGATCAATTGGTTGACAGATGAATTTCAGTCAACAGATGAATTTTAGTCAAATGATGAAAAGTTAACTGTACACTGAAAAGTCAAACTTTGACTTTTTGGTCAAAATCAAGTATCAAAGATCACAATTCATCAAGACATGTCAAAATATGAAATGTGTTCATCAAGAAATCAAAAATTCTAGATTTCATTTTGAAAAGTCAAAATTTCTAAACTTAGAAATTTTTCTAAGTGTTGGAAATTCACATTTTTTCACAACTTTGAGCCAAATTTACACCATGATGCAAGATGATTCAAAGGAAACTTCCAACATTAAAGTTGTAGATCTAAATGAGATCTAAAACATTGTAAAACACAACTTTTTATAGAAATGCTTGGATTTAAAATTATGATTTTGTGAAGACATGTTCATTAAACTTGAAAAACTTAGTGAAATTTTGCCCTAGTTTAGGCAAGATTTTGACCTAACTTCATGGAAATGTTTTACATAGTTCCAAGATGAATCTTCAAAAATGTCCAACATATAGGTTTTATAGGATGTTAAAAGCTTTCCAAAATGTCAAGGAACTCACTGAGATCATATTTAAGCAAGGAGAATCGAAGGCAAGAAGTTAGGGTTTCATTCTTGAATTACAAGTCATTTCTTGATGAACACATAATTCAATTTCAAGGTTAGGCTGCATAATCTTGCTTTTCAGGCCCGTCTAAATTGTGTATCTATCCATCATTAATGGATTATATAAACTCTTGAGCTATAATCCAAGTGGTTTAAGATTTGTCCAACTTAAATTGCCATTTTGGGAAGAAAGTGAAGAATGTCATTCTTGACAAGCAAGATTTATGCACAAAGTCAATTCTTGAGCCTCTAACTTGTTTCCTCTGATCACACTCCATCTAAAAAGTCATAAGCAAGTTTTTTTAAAGCATAACCACTCTACAATAGCAAGTACACAAGGCATTGAAACATGCTTTCTCAAAAATCACATGTTGAGCTTAAACATGTGATTTTGAATTCTGATCAAAGACAAGCCTCCAAAATTGTTGCTTATAAATAAAGACACTATTTATGAGCAAAGACACGAGCTTAAGCACCCTGAAACTCTCTCAAACTCCGTTAAGCCAGAAATTGCCCAAAAACACCATTTTGCACAGTTTCTTATTTTGAACTTGTAACTCACATTTCCCTCGTGCGTTTCTTGGCTTTTCATTTTCAAAAGCTCCTACACATCAAATATAGTCCATCCCCATCCTTATTCCAGAACTGTAACACCATTTACATCAACCTCCATAACCAAAAACAGATTCTGCACATTGACTTCTCCAAGCCATTCCAGCCATCCATTGCTCAAGCTAATCATTGCATTAGCTTCCCGAGAACTTGAGAAAGCTATCCTGATCATGACAACTCCTTGAAAGAAGCTCAAACTCATTTCACGATTTCCAGTTTTGAGGTACACTTTCCAAACTTCTATCTTCTCATTTAGGCATTGTTAGGCTTGCATTTGTGAAGATAAAATATAGACATCATTGCCCTAAGATTGTACATGTCCATAGATTTCAATTATATTGGTTGAGCTTAGAGAATTTTAGGTTTAAATCTCTGAAAATAATTAGGTCATAATTTGGTACTTTTAGAAATTCCCATTCATCTTTGGTTTATAGTTTATGATATTTATATGGTTGGATTCGTATAGAAAAATGGAGCAACTTTTATGTTTGCATCTTTCATTTTTATTGAGAAGTGGTGAAGTTACAGATGCTCAGGCTGGAGGTTGAAGATGAAGTCATCTTCATGACTTGACTTGTGTTATATATTTGTTATTTTGTTTATGTTATCGGATGTACAGTCACCCCAATGGCAAAGGTTGCGCACGGGTTCAACACCCAGCGCTACCTTTTGTTCATTTTCTCACATTTTCCTCTTTTTTTTTTGTTTCAAACAGCAGCGATGGGCCTCATCATTGGGCCTTCCATTTTTTTTTTGCTTTTTCTAACCCCTGCCTTACTTTTGCACACCTGACCCAAACCATTTTTATTTTATTTTTTTTCATTTTATTTATTTTCTTTAATATTTTATATTATATTTTTATTTTCTTTATTATTTTTTATTACTACTATTATTATCATTATTATTATTTTATTAATAAAAATTCAAAAATATTTTATTTATTTATTTACATATTAAAAAATGCTCATTTATATTTTATTTTCTTTATAAAACAAAAAGAACAAAAACATTTTCTTAAACAAATTAATTTCTTTTTCTTAAATAATTAATATTTAGATTTATGTTTAATTATTATTTTATTTTCTTTTAAATTAAAATTAACTTAGAATTTAGGTTTCTTTTAATTAATTAATTTTCATATTTATCTTATTAAACTTAAAACCTTTTTCATAAAAAAACCCTAAAAATACTTTTTAACCTAATTTATTTTCTTAATTAATTTAGGTTTAATTTTATTTATCTTTTATCAATCATTTTCTTAATTTGGTCAAAACTAAACCCTTTCATAAAAACCAAACAAAAATCATTTCTTTTTCCATTTAGATTCTTGCATTATTTTCTTTTCAACTTTTGTACATTATTCAATATAGTCGTAATAGATAATTAGGTTTAATTTTCTTGCAAATCCCCATTTGTAAATTTGTATACCCTCTCCCCCATTGATGTAATAGCGTAGTAATTTTACTTTTTGCAATTTATCGCTTTATATAAATGCTAGTAATTAGGGTTTGTATGGAAAGATAAAATCAACAAGTAGCAAATCCTAATTCAAAATAAACAATGCATGTAAATCAAACACATTTGCACACTTACAACCTTAGCGTAATTCCACTTTGTTGCCTTACAAAAATGGCCATGTTATGCATGTGAGATGTCTTAGCAAAAAGCAATAAAAAATACAAGATCATAGTCCCTCGATGACGCTATCAAATGTTGCCTTTCAAAATGATCTTAGTCCCTCAAAGAGAAAATTCTAAGATATCTCACAACATTGCTATCATGACTATACGATGACCCACGCCCGTCCCTTTACATCCAAAGATAAGGCTTCTTAACAAATCAATGGTAAGATAGCAATATCAAAGGAAAGTAAGAAATGAACAAAGACTTTTGAGTAGGTAGATTGTTCCAAGTTGCTTTCTCATTTTCAAATCAAACACTCTTGATTATTTTTAAAACAAACACCAACACTTTCAAAATACTTTCAAAACCTTTTCCAAACATGAAACATTTTCAAAAGCCCAACACTTTGTATACGTTCTTACGAACGAGAACTATTACAAAGTTTGCCTAAACGAAGCCGCCTTTTCAAAATACTTTCAAAAACCACCACAAAGCACATTTTTCAAACAAAAGCAAGTGATCTAACAAGAAACTAAGATCCCATAGATAACTATGTATGAAAAGGGTGATAACACCTTCCCTTTTCATAATCTATCCCTCGAACTCAAGAAATAATCTCAAAGGTATTTCCTGTTCTTTTCAGTCTTTCCTTTTGGATAAAAGAAAAGTCGGTGGCGACTCTTGCTAACCACAACATTTGCGATCAAACACAAAACACCCAAGTCAGTTCTCCCACCGTATCACAACAGTGAACTCAGTTGTTTATGTTTCCAAAACAACAACATTTATTTATTTTTCAATTATTTCAAATGTATTCCTTCCTCTCTCCCTTGATGTCTCATCATAAATCATTTTTGTTAAATAAACCATCAAAACAAAAACTTTAAAAAGAATAAAGAGAAAGAGAGACCAGACGAAAAAGAAAATAGGGGAGGCAGAGGGAGGCGGACTCGCGGTGGTCGGCGATGGAGTCGCGGCAGCACCACTGCAAGGGAACTCAGAAATAATTTTTTTTAACAGTATTTGAATCATATTCTTCTCCTCGTCTCAAATATTAACTCAAAATTTTCAGAAAATCAAAGAGGGAGACAATATCTACAAAAGAGGTTCGATAATATTTTTGCTCTAAAAAACAACAACAGTCATAGAAATGTAAATAAGAGGGTCAATTAAGCTCTATTGGGGAATTATCAACCTTCTACGGTGAACACAACGCAGAACGATGGTGGTCAGAGCAGATTCCCGGCAAGGAGAGTGATTCCGACAATGGATGGATCTCAGGCGATTGAGGGATCTCCGGCGAAACAAAAGGTTCTGGCGATGGGAGCGTTTTCCGGTGAAACAGAAGGTTCTCCGGTCAGGTGAGTTGTTCTATCCTTTTTCATTTGTCCTATGTTCTTTTCTTTTGAATTTCTCAATGTATCTCCTCTCTTGAATCAATACCAATTGCCTCTTTTTATATCCATCCTCATATGTTATCTGAGATGCTTTTCTGCGATTTACAGGATTTGCTAATGGGCTTCTGATTTGTTTCTTTGTTATTTCTCTCGTGAATTAAAAAAACCTATTTATTGTAGTCACTTTCTTGTTGGGCTTGAAATCAAATTTTTGGCACGCGACTTTGGCTTTCGAACTATCTGCAATGTTGTAACTGTCTACTGGGCTGAATTTGCAATACTTGCTTCTAGAACCTCTCTTGAGAAACAAATGTCTTCGTGATTTGCAATGGAAATCATTTGGCCCATGATTAAACTTGAATCTGATTTTGTTGTGAAACAAATGTAATATGAGGCTTTGGTTGTTGGGCTGGAAAACCTGTGATTCCTAACTTGTTTTTCTTTTTACAGTGATATTGTGATGCGGGTTTTTTTGGACTTGTATTCGCGCATAAATTGTTTTTTTAACCTCTATTGTGAACCAAATATTGGATTTGTGATTTGTAATAGAGGTCATGGGCCACTGATTAATCCAATATTCTTATTTTATGCAACAAATGAGGCCTTAAACATGCAATTCAATTCTTGCTAGCTTGTGTGAATTTTGTTGTTCTTGATTGAATTGATATGCTAGCATACCATTTTTTTTCTTTTCATGTGTCATGAACAATGCTTGAGACATGATATGGAAAATATGGAGAAGAAAATGTGTCAAAGCTTGGAGTTTGGCATGGCGGATTAAACTCAAGGATGGTCAAGAACCGTCGGTAAACTTAAAGTAATGTTAATGTTACTTGAAGATTAGGCCATAGAATGAGCTTGAATTTTCTTGTAACATTAGTGATGTAGCTTGAAACTAGGCATTAGAAACATGAGGAACTCTTGTAAATTGATGAGGAAACATGGAAATTTAGGTTATGAACCTTGAATTCTTGTTTGTGGAATCAAGGTGAAACCATATAAATGTGAGAAATTGGTTGTTCATTTGTGTAATGGTAGGAACACTTTAATGCTTAGGTAAAAAACTTTAATTGTTCTTTTGAATTTCAAATCGAAAAAAACTTTAATTGTTCTTTTGTATTTCAAATCGAATCCATTTGTGAACTCGTGAATTTGATGAACATGGAACTCTTTTAGTATTATTGGAATGCTTGAACTTTGTTTGCAACACTTGAAAATTTCTTTTGAGAGTTGAATGAAATTTGAACTTTAGAAAATGTCTTGAAGTATTTGAAATGGATGTCTCGTAGTTTCCTTTTTTACTTCATGAGAGTAAAAGAGTTCCTCTATACTTATAATTTGAAATTGAAGCTTTAAGTGGTTCTTACAAAATGATGAATGTCTTAAGTGACTTGAATTTCCAAGTAATCCACATAATTCTTCCTTTATCCTTGAATCATGACCTTGTAAATAAGTTTGGATTTTGAGTTTTTGAATCACAAACATGGTGGAAATTTGAACTTGAAAGCTTTAAGGAAAGAAATCTTTTTAAAATTATTTTGAATAAGCCTTCCAAATTTGTGAATTTTGATGAATATTGGATTTGAATTCCCATGATGAAACACTTCAAAACTTAGATTTAAAAATTTATTTGAAAACCATGTAACTTTCTTATTGAAACTTTATAAGTCCTTGAGATTTAATAATGAATACGACTCGAAGAATCAAAAGAAAAATCCTATCTTGATATGAATTTGTCTTGATTTTACAATGAATGAATTTGAATTTCATTTGAATAAAACTTTGATTTATAATTTCCGAACTCATGAAAATAATACATTCTTTCCACCTTTTGAATTGAAGTTTCAAATTAATTTGAATCCATGAACTCTTAAACTAAAAATCTCATACCATAGTTCACTATTTTCCAATCTAATTCTTGACCAATGACACTTCACATAAAAGTCCATTGCCTTAAAAATCATGGCGTAAATTGAAATTAGAGGTCAAAATGACCTATAATTTTCCAATAGAATCCAAAACTTTCTAAGCACAATTTGACTTCGACCCTTAAAGCAAATTTGTAGACAACGCAATTTGTGGTAACGTGCAAAAATTAATCATCCCAAAATGATGAAAATTGAAAGAGTTACGATCCTTGAAGGTTTGACGAAAGTCACTTGAAAATAGGTCAAAGTCCATAAAACGACCTCTAATATACTCAAACTTTTGACGGTCTTCTACACATATTTAACTCTCGACTTGTAAAGAGAAATTGGAGACGGCTTCAAGGAGATTCATATGCTCTAAGAATCGACCAAAAATAATGAATAGTGAAGAATTTATGTTTATTTGAACTCGAACTTGCAAACGTTGACTTTCAGTCCGACAACTTTGAATCAACTCGTGAGCTTGATCGTTCTCCACAACCCAAGGCGTTCTTAATTACATATGGACTTGAGATAAATAGATTTTGACTAAAACATGTTCGCCCTTTTAAAAATTCGAGATTATTCGTCGAAGAAGACATGGAAATAAACACATGAACCTATCTCAAAGAGTCTTGAGAATTTTTAAGCCACCAAACTCGCCTTAACCATGCTGAATGAAGCTTGAGGATAGCGTGAACTAAGATTATATATCACCACTCTAAAACATAGGATTTTGGGAACCATCTTTATCTTGAACATACCACAACCCTAATCGGATAACCATCACCTAAACTTCTTAATCTGAAACCCTGTCTTCTAAAAGAAACAAAATAAACAAGACATATTTTTGGATTTTGGTTAGGGGTCAGTAAAATATAAAACACATATATACAAGATACAATATTCGAGGTGCTTAGTGATCTCTCAAGAGAAAACTTAAAGATGGGATAAAGTATAAAAAATATCCAAACCCTAATGTGTGATCTCTTCGTAATCATTTAAAGTCACTATTAGATCCTTTTCTGACTTTGAGGAGCAATCCCATATTCCTCCTCCATCAAAAGTCACATCTCGGCTGATAATCACCTGCTGTGTCTCTGGATTATAGAGCTTATATGCCTCTGAGTTTGAACTGTAACCAACAAAGATACATCTTTCTCCTTTGTCATCTAACTTCTTTCTCAGTTGATCTGGTACATGAGCATACGCAATACATCAAAAAATTATAAGGTGTTGGATTGAATGTCTTCTTCCACTCCAAGCTCCTTTGGGAGTCTTTTCTTGGACACTTTTTGTAGGACACCTATTTAAAATATAAACCGTAGTAGCAACGGCTTCCGCCCAAAACTCCTTCGGAATTTTTTTGGCCTTCAAAATGCATCTAACCATATCCATGATTGTTCTATTATTTCTTTCAGCAACTCTAATCTGTTGTGGTCTGTATCTTGTTGTTAACTAATGATCAATTCTAAGTTTCTCAAAGAAACTTGTATCAGTGAGATATTCTTGGCCTTTGTCTGTTCTCAATGCTTTGATTCTACAACCACTTTGTTTTTCTACAAATGCCTTGAATGTCTTGAAGGCATCACATGCTTATTATTTTTGTTTCAAGAAATACACCCAAGTCTTTCTACTGAAATCATCAATAAAAGTAATAAAGTACTTACAACCATCTAGTGTTGGTATTTCCACAGAACACAAGTCTGAATGAATTATCTGCAATAGCTTATTCACTGGCCAAGACATTCCAATTGGAAACTAATTTTTGTGCTTCTTTCTAATCTGATAAGTCTCACATACTCCATTTGGAAAACTCACAATAGACAATCCAGAAACATATTCTTTTCTCAACAAGTAATTCAAGCCAGAAAAATGAAAGTGACCAAATCTCATGTGCCACAACCAATCATCATCTGGAATGATAGAACTCAAGCAAGGAAAACTTTCATGTTGAACTTTCAAAGGAAATAGGTGGTTCGATGTCATTATTACCTTTGTGATAAATCTGCCATTTATGTTGATCAACGTGCAAAAACCATTGTGAATCTACATGTTGTAACATTTCTTTGACAGTTGTCCCATACTCAATAGATCATGATGACCAGGAGCATATAAAACATCACCAATAAAGTTTTAAGATACATCTTTCAACCTGATAGGAATTCGGTCTTTCCCCAAAATGGGAATATTTGAATTGTTTCCAAACTTCATGGAAGACTTTACCGTTTCGTTTAGAGAAGAAAATATTTCATTTTTCCCATACATATGATTACTCAACCCAGTATCCAGATACCAAATAATTTCCTCTTCTGAAAATGTATTACTTGCCAAAAATAAATTTTGTACATTTTCAAAGTACTCATCAGTATTTTTATACGTTCTTTCTGCCACATTTTCCTGATGTTTGTATCTGCAATCAGCTGCTTTGTGTCCAAACTTTCCACAATTATAGCAACTATAATTTGACTTTTTTTGATGGTAATTACCTCTTCCTCTACCATGATATGTAGATCCAAAATTATGACCACCTCTTCCGTGATGTGCTGGATTGAAACCGTTAAGGTTGTTGTCTCTCCATTGGTTAAAGTTACCACGTCCTCTTCCACCATAATTTCCTCGGTCTCTGCCTCTATAATTTCCTCTTTCTCTATTGTTGTAATTATTTTGACCTCTTTCTTCTACAGTACGGCTTGACTCAGAAGTGTTGTTGAAATTTACCTGACTCTTTCACCACCTTCTCGGTCTTTTCTATTATTCTATTGAGATGACTTCAATGCTTCACTGTAACTCAGCTACAACCAAGGTGTTTATGTCGTATGACTCAATTATTGTAGTCACCACATGGTCAAACTTCATCAGCATCGTACATAGAATCTTTTCTACCACTTTACTATCTAGAATATTTTCTCCATATACTCTCATCTTGTTAACGAGATTTATAACACGAGAAAAATATTAGTCTATTGTTTCTGAATTAGACATTTCGTACCTTTCATATTCTCTATACCGCGATTATAGTTTTGACTTCTGAGTCTTCTTCACTCCTTTATTTGATAATTTCAATATGTCTCACGCTTCTTTAGCAGTCTTGGCATTTGAAATTTTGCCAAATACTGAATAATCAATTCCTTGATGAATTTGTGAAAGTGCCAACATCTTTTCTACGAGTGACTTCATCGGCTCCTTGTTGTAAACCAGGATCCACAAAGCTCCAAATATTGTGAGCTTTTAGATGTGTTGTCATTAAATTTTCCCAGTAACTAAAACTTAACTCTGCAGTTAATTTTAGGCCGAACCAGACAAAATTATAATTATTTGTCATATCTCTCTCAAAAAAATACTCACAATAATTTTTTTACACAATAAAAACTCTTTTATTTCTTATATATTTAAAAATATTTTTGACACTCACACTAGACCTAACCTACTCTGATACCAATTTGATATCAAAATGGGATTATAATATAAAACTTACACACACTTATAATAGAGAGAGAACAAGAGGAAGTAGTACTTTCTATTTCTTGAAACTGATGTATATATGCATCATGGTTGAATACATTTATATAGATACAAACCCTATAGTCTAAGAAAGTAAATGGTGGTGGCGGTGTGAAATTGCTAGCTGCACTACAACTTGATTCTTACAGGTTAAGTGTGAAATTGCTAGCTGTACTATAACTTGTATTTTAAAGGCTAAGTAACTGAATTATATCTTGTCTCTTAAGCAAAATACTTTGGTTTAAAAAAACTTAAAATATCGAACTAGTAGCTTCTATAGTCTTCTAAAATCTAAATTGCTCTTGATTTAATTCTTACATTTATAGTATATTAAATCTACACCGTTTGATTACCATCATAAAGTTTACAATTCATTGAATGCGTGACTATGTCCTTTACTGACTGCAGAAGATATTGGTCCAATTTTTTAGTAAATACTCAGTTGAGGTGGAATTTGTAAAAATTTATACAGTTAGTTATTTGGTTATGAAGTAACTAACTTTAAAAAATCATTATTAAATAATGAAATGATTCATGCATAATGGAATTTCATAATATTAAAATGTTAACCATTAAAATAAAGTTAACATAAATTAAACATCATCACGTGCAGCCTATACAAATTGGAACACCCCATTAGGATCAAAACGGGGGCCTAGGACCATTATGTTCCTATATATAATCACATTGTCGGACTGATACTGAATGTCATGTTATTTTTCTGGAGAACCAACATCAAATTTAATAAAAAACCTAACACGAGTTGTCCTCAAGTCCACATTTTTTAGAGATTTTCTTCCATGGAATTTTGTAACAATTCTAACAGATTCGTCCATACGCGTTTTAGTGAAATTAGACGGGCGAGTGATGTTTATAAACTATCGTCGATCTCTTCTGTCGAAACAAAATTTAAAGGCCATTAGTTTTTGAGCGGTGAAGTGTTAATGTAAGATATTGAAAGATATTGAAATCACCATATGAAAATACCATTATAGAAGCTGAATTATATATATAGGGATTTATAATTTATTATATATTATAGTCTATGTGTGACTTATATACAAATATAAATACATATTTTATTAATAAATAAATACATATTTTTGTTGGAGTTGGTTGAAAATATATATGTTGAAGAAATGTCACATCACTTATTTTTATAAAAGAATAGGGAATTTAAGATTATATATAGAATTAAAATTTTTCCAAATCTCACATTGTTTAGTTTAGTAAAAGAAGAGGGAGTCAAAGACTATATATAAGATTCACGTTTTTCTTTACAAGATGTACGAGTTAAAAACACTTTAAATTTATATTTGATTTTTTTCTTTTCTCGTATGCTCTTGTGTTAGAGTTTTGTGAGATGTAGTTAAATATACTTTGGAGAGTGTGGGTGTATTGGGGACGTGTGGTGGTTGAAAGTAAATTATGTGTTGTAAAATTTTCCCCATAGTATTCACTACAAAATAAAGGTTATCCAGCCACGTGATTTTGCCACGTGATTTTCATGTGGATAAATAAAGTCAGTTGCGACGTGAAAATCACGTGGCAACATGTTTTACTAATATAATAAAGAAGCATTAAGTGTGTCAGTTTTTTTTTATTTTAAAAAAAGTTGCGACGTGGGCTGCACGTCGCTAATAAAAATATCATAAAAAATAAATTAATCACAACTTCCAACACTGGCGTGTTCAGGTTTTGAAGAAAGAGAAAAGAGTAGTTGGATTGTTGCGACGTGAAAATCACGTGGCAACGTTGCGGCGTGATTTTCACGTCGCTACATGCTTTATACACTTTATCAAAACGCTCCACAAACACAGTAGCGTTAGTAGTTTGTTTAAACTTCTTCTTCAACCTCCTACTTCCATATTACTCCATACCCATTTTCTTCACCAAAATTTCTTCTTCTTCACAATTAAATTTCTACAATCTTCATACATTATTGTTGTAAGGTAATTTCAATTCAATATTATTTATACTTTGTTAACAGCTTTTTATGTGTTATTGAATATGATTTTTTTTCAATTTTTCTTTGAATAGAAGAAGAATATTGATAGAAGTATAGATTGCAAAAAGGGACAAGAAGATTGAAGGAGTTACAAGATAAAAGGTATTTCTTGAATTTTTTTTTTTAATTTAGTATATTTTCTGAATTTGATTAATTTTTAGATTGAATTTGCATTGGGTTAAAATTTTAGGTTGAATTTGGGTTATATATATTTTTTGTATTTGGGTTAAATTTTAGGTTTAATTATTTAGTTTATAATAATTATTAATTATTAATTTGTGATGAATGAGTTTAATTATTTTAGGAGTTTAAATTTTTAAATTTTTAGGAGTTTATAAAACTTAGGTGTTTAAATTAAATTTTAAGTGTTTAAAAATAAATAAATATTTTTAGGAGTTTATAAATTTTAAGTGTTTAAATTAAATTTTTAGGAGTTTAAGTTTTTAAATTTTTAGGAGTTTATAAAATTTAGGTGTTTAAATTAAATTTTAAGTGTTTAAAAATAAATAAATATTTTTAGGAGTTTATAAATTTTAAGTGTTTAAATTAATTTTTTAGGAGTTTAATAAGTTTTTAAATTTTTAGGAGTTTATAAAATTTAGGTGTTTAAATTAAATTTTAAGTGTTTAAAAATAAATAAATATTTTTAGGAGTTTATAAATATTTTTGAAAGCGTATATTTATCTTTAATTGTATATGTTTAGGATTATTATTAAGTTGATTAATTAATATTTCTAATTAAATAGGTTTTGATTATATAAATCTGCAGTAAATGGAATATTATAGGTATTATCGTAGTTGGATGTACGATAGACTATATCCAGGAAGACACGCACTTAAATCTAATTTTATAGACGGAGTTAATGGTTTTATCGCGTGGACGTTTGCTCAGGAACGTTGTCGAAGTGAAGGAGGAGTTAGGTGTCCTTGTCTTAAATGTGGATGTAGATATATAATTAGTGACCCAGAGGAAATAACACGTCATTTGTATAGGAAAGGTTTCATTAAAAATTATTGGGTTTGGACGTATCATGGTGAAACACTGCCGAGTAATGTACCAGAGACTAGCAACACAGATGCTTCAAGTAGTCAACCGGTTAACGTGATAGATGCCATGGTTGGTGATGCTTTTGGTGTTAACGTGACCTATGATCAACCTGAAGACTTTGACGGGGAAGAGTTGCCGAATGAGGAAGCGCAGAGATTTTATCAGTTGTTGAATGAGATGAATACACTATTGTTTGAGGGGTCGTCAAACTCGAAGCTATCAATGTGTGTGAGATTATTGGCCGCCAAGTCAAATTGGAATGTTCCTGATCAGTGTTTGGAGCACTTCGCAAAAATGATGTTGGACTCAACTACAACGAAAGACAACTTTCCTGCGAGTTTCTATGATGCAAAGAAGTTGGTGTCGAAGTTGGGTTTAAGAGTAAGAAAGATTGATTGTTGCATTAATGGTTGTATGTTGTTTTATGACGAGTTTGGTGCTCAAGATGGATCGTCAGAGGAATGTAAGTTTTGTCATAGTCCAAGATATAAAGTTCGCAATAGAGCCATTAATAGTAACAAAAAACGTGTAGCAGTAAAGTCCATGTTTTATCTTCCGATAATACCAAGGTTAAAAAGAATGTTTTCTTCAATGCACAGTGTAAGTCAAATGACATGGCATCATACAAACAAAACAAGCCCAGGCAATATGCGACACCCATCTGACGGCCATGCATGGAAGCACTTTGATGAGGTACATCCTGATTTTTCCGCCGAACCTAGAAATGTCAGGCTTGGATTATGCTCTGATGTTTTTGCTCCATATGTCCAAGCGTAGGGAAGTGCGTATTCTTGTTGGCCAGTTATTGTAACCCCTTACAATCTCCCTCCTGAGATGTGCATGACAAAACCATACATGTTTTTGACGTGCGTCATTCCAGGACCGTCGAGTCCAAAAACCGGAATTGATGTGTACTTACAACCTTTAATTGATGATTTGAAGAGGTTGTGGAATAATGGAGAATGGACTTATGAAATATCCCGTAAACAAAACTGTTCTATGCGAGTTGCCTTGATGTGGACCATTAACGACTTTCCAGCATATGGCAGGTTGTCTGGTTGGGGTACGCATTGCAGAATGGGTTGTCCGCATTGCATGGAATGCACTAAGGCATTTACATTGGAAAAAGGGGGGAAAAGCTCGTGGTTTGACTGTCACCGCAGATTCCTACCATCAAATCATCCCTTTAGAAAAAACAAGACAAATTTCAAAAAGGAAGAACGGGTAACAGATTTGTCTCCGCCTCGATTGGCACCAGTTGCTATATGGAACCAAGTTTGTGAACTTCCAAAGTTTACAGATACTGGCAAAACATGTAGAATTGAAGGATATGGGGTCACACATAATTAGACAAAAAGAAGTATATTTTGGGACCTCCCGTATTGGAAAGATAATTTGTTGCGCCATAATCTTGATGTTATGCATATTGAGAAGAATTTTTTTGATAACGTATTTAACACAGTGATGGATGTTAAAGACAGAACAAAAGATAATGTGAAGGCTAGACAAGACATGGAAATTTGGTGTAATCGTAAAGAGTTGGAATTGAAGCCTCAACCAAATGGAAAATTATTTAAACCCAAAGCTTGTTTCAGTCTGACCCCCCAAGAAGCTAAAGCGGTTTGTGGATGGCTAAAAGGTTTGAGAATGCCCGACGGGTATTCTTCAAATTTAGCAAGGTGTGCTGATGCTAACACTGGGAAGTTGCATCGTATGAAAAGTCATGATTGCCATGTTTTTATGGAACAATTTCTACCAATTGCATTCGGTTCTCTACCCAAACATGTGCTTAATCCACTCACTGAAATTAGTCAATTTTTTAGAGATATTTGTGCGTCAGCTTTAAGAGTGGATGACATCATTAAGTTGGACCAAAATATTCCAGTCATTCTCTGTAAGTTGGAACAAGTATTTCTGCCTGTTTTTTTTTTACTCCATGGAACATCTACCTGTGCATCTTGCATATGAGGCTTATCTAGGAGGACCTGTTCAATATAGGTGGATGTATCCGTTTGAAAGGTTCATGGGTGATTCAAAGCGATCAGTGAAAAATAAAGCTAGAGTTGAAGGATCAATATATGCACATTACTTGCATCGAGAAACTTCACATTTTTGCAGTCACTATTTCAAGCACTTGATGTTAACTCCAAGAATCATAAGGAATCCTGTAAATGTTATCGAAAGAAGTCAGTACACCTTATCAGTCTTTGGGCTTCCAGGTCGTCCCTCTGGAAAGAAGGGTGAACATTGGTTGACCCAACAAGAAATGCAATCTGCACATGTTCATGTCTTGATCAACTGCATTGAAGTTAAACCATATCTTGAGTAAGTATAATCCAACTTCTTAATTTTCTTTACAGTGTGAATATAAAATTGATTACCTTGAAACTTATAGTGTGTTTCTTTTTAGGGAATTTAACAACGCCTATTTTGATAGTACCGGTGTACAATCAACATCTGGTGTCATTCATGCCCAATTTCCAACATGGTTCAAGGAGAAATTGTATAGGGTTGTTGCACCGACTCCAGAAATACTCCATTTGAGAAACTTGTCTAATGGCCCTCGTCAAAGTGCAAACAAATGGCACACATACTTCGTGAACGGATATAAATTTCACACTCATGAATGGACTGAAGGGAAAAAAACCATAAATAGTGGCGTATTTGTGAAAGGAGTTATAGATGGTGGTGAAGATGACTTATATGGTTTTGTTAAACATATCTACGAGTTAGTATACAATTACTTGGACTCGGAAAATAAAGTTGTCTTGTTTTATTGTGAATGTAATGATCCAACCAGAGGCACAAAAATAGATAAGACATATGGTACTGTTGAGTTTCAAATGGACCGGAGGTACAAAGAGTACGACCCTTTCATAATGTCAAATATTGTTAGGCAAGTTTATTATGTTCCTTATCCTTCATTTGTGCCACGTAAACGACGGTGTTGTGTTGTAATAAAAACAAAACCATTGGGTCATATTGAAATTGACGATCTAGTGGAGGATGTTGCTTACCAAGTTGATGAAGTTGAAGTTAATGATGTGATTCCAGATGAACACACTACAAGTTTGTCTGATACAATGGTTGAGGGGAATCAAGTTGATGAGGATGAAGATCATGAAGATTCTGGATCCGAGGATAATATCACATCAGATGACGAGGATGATATGGATGACGAGCATGACGATTTAGAATAGTGAACCTATATTAATGAGAATTGTGTCTTGTAATTTTACTTAACGAACCATTTATTGAATGATTTAATGAATATGTATTCATGAGAATTGTGTCTTGTAATTTTACTTGACGAACCATCTATTAAATGAGTTAATGAATATGTATTCATGAGAATTGTGTCTTATAATTCAAATATATTATATGTTAACTTGTATTTTCTATAATTAGGTAAAAATGCCACCCAAAGATAATAAGGGTAAAGGTCCTAGTGATAGTGGTAGGAATCTCAGGCGTCCAAGGGTAGTAGTATGCCAGTCACCTCACTCAGCCACGTGTCCTCCCCCGCAGAGTCAGGTTCATCATATATCCATGGACATTACTATGCCATTTACTCCATTACTATCATCTCAGAGTCCTCTTCAGTTCCCATCTGGGAGTACATGTTTTATTAGTCCATCTGGGGCCCCACCTGGTTTACCATTCCAGCAGACACAGGTGCCCTCACCCTTCCAGCAGACACAGGTGCCCTCGTCCTTCTAGCAGACACAGATGCCCTCATCCTTCCAGCACAGTTTTCCATTTCCCACACAGATGCCCTCATTCGTGCAGCAGCCTGGAGGATCCAGCACCCCACTTCCTACGCAGATGCCCCCATCCGTCCAGCAGCCTGGAGGATCCACCTCTTCACGACCCACACAGACTAGTCGCACCCCACATCCCACACATGTACCTGCATCCGATGATCATGCAGAGTCGGATGATGACGATCTTGGTGTGGATGATGATCAGATAGATGGGAGAGATCTTCGAGGGGATGATGATTCGAGTGAGATTCATACCATTGATGGGAGATTTTGGATTTGGCCTGAAGGGAACTCGTAAGTTTCTTATTTATTGATTTTTATTTATAAGTACACATTTCCATTTTTAATATAAATTTATATAATTAATTATGTTAATTCAATTATTGTTGTTTTAGTTTTGGGCCGAGCCGGACTGCTGCTAAGGTTATAAATTATATAATTCAGCAGAATTATACAAAATGTTTGAAGAGTTTTAGAGAAGTTTCCGATAAAGAAGAATGGTTCAAGCAATTTCAGGTATAATTAATTTATTTCTTAAGTCATTTTTATTTAAATGACCTTTTCATTATTTTTATAATTTATCTAACTATTTATTTTAATGTCATACAACATTGCAGGCGAAATGTGTTTGGGATCCCCTGAACCATAACAAAGTAAAAAAAAATATTTTGGCAGGAGTTCAAGATGACTTTCTGACATGCTACGACGTGTTAGAGAGAATTGGCAACTTTTGGGCATTCGTCCCAAATGGATAGGCAAAGAAGTTTTTGAACAACTTCTTAAGTATTGGGAATCAGATGAATTTAAGGCTAAATCTGAAACTGCAAAGAAGATGAGGGCATCGGAAAAAGGGGGTTGCCTTAATGCTGTTGGAAGTATTAGTACTGCTGAGCATGCTCGACGCATGGTAATTATTACCACTTTTTAAAGTCATATTTGGATTTATAACATATTATTAATTTAAGTTAATTTTTTTATTTAGGCTAAGCGTTTGGGGAGACAACCATTGATGACCGAGCTGGTTAAGGAAACTCGGACAAAGAAATCGGGAGGATTTATTGACGAGCGCACAAAAAAAGCCCTGGTAAGTAAATTTATGTTTATATATATATATATATATATATATATATATATATATATATATATATATATATATATATATATATATATATATATATATATATATATATATATATATATATATATATATATATATATATATATATATATATATATATATATATATATATATATATATATATATATATATATATATATATATATATATATATATATATATATATATATATATATATATATATATATATTTAAGCAATTTTGTGACGTGATTTTCATGTAGCAAGTGACATGTTGTGGCGTGAAAATTGAGTGGCAACTGGTAACTTGTGGCGTTACAATCACGTGGCTATTTGTTTTTTATTATTTTTTTTATTTCATTTAATTTCATTAATGTTACTTATAAATTTAACTTGATTTTTTTATTGTATGTGTAGGAGGATTATCAGGCCTTGCTTGTAGAATTTCTGACCCATAATCCTCAGTATACTCCTCCGGGAAAACCGGTTCATCCAGATGTGGATTTCTATATTTGGAGTCAAGTTGTTGGGGGAAAGGGGCTTAACGGGTGTTTTTTTGGTGGTGGAAATTTGGCGGGCACCTTGAGGAGTGGGGGTAGAAATCTGTATCAGAGAGCTGCAGACGGTGAAGGAGGGTCACGTCAAACAAATTTGACACCAGATCAGTTAGAACTGGTAAGACAATTGGCTAGACGCGAGTCTGAAGATCGTGAGGCGGCATTGAAGGCCCAAATGGAGGCAATGAGGGGTGAACATAATAGACAAATTGAGGCAATGGCGAAGAGGCAGGCTGATATGGAGGAGCAAATGCGACAATTTATGCAAGCATTTGGTAGAAATCCCAACAGTGGTGGCCAAAATAATAACCACCAAAATAATGATGACTTTCTTCCCGACTTTTCCGACGACTCGAATGATTTTGCTTAGTTTTATTTTTATTTTGTATTTAGTTTTTTATTTGTGTAATATAAATTTATAATCATATTGTATATTTAAAAATATTATAAATTTAAATTTGAGTTTATTAAATTTATAATATTAAGTATATTAATTTATACATTTAGATATATTTAGTTTTGTTTTTGATAATTTGATTTATAATATTGTATTTAATAAATGAATTATAATATTTAATTTATAAATTTAATAAAACAAAAAATAATATTAATTATTATAACAGAATTAATATATTTAAAACACAATATTTTTTTTTTAAAAACAAGTTGCGGCGTGTTTTTCATGTCACTAATTAGTGACGTGAAAAACACGCCGCAACAGCAAACGTAAAGATAAATATAAACTGCTCTGCTCTGAACACTTTCATCCTATAAAGTCTGTTGCGGCGTGAATTTCACAGGGCAACGTTGTGACATGCTTTTCACGCCGCAACAAGATTGCCACGCGCTATACAACGACGTGTTTCTTAAGGTGGCAAAAGTTGAATAGTGGCGTGATTTGGGTGTTAGTGACGTGTCTTTCACGTGGCAAAACACAAGTTATTTTGTAGTGTGTTCTCTAGTTGTCATTTCACAACAGTTGTGATTTTTTCTCCGATTTTGAAGTTTCCACGTTAATCTTTTGTATTGTGATTGTGTTCCTCTTTTTTCTCTATGATTTGTTTTTTTCCAATAACTATTATCAGAGCTTTTGGTTCGATCGAAGGATATGAGTTCTTAGTATGCTCTGTAGTTGCAGCTTTATCTGATCTTCCACATAAAAAAAAGATAGTATTGTGATAGAGTTGTTGAGCTACAGTCACAAATCCCACTGTGCAGTTTAGGCTAGAGAAAACTAATGGAAGATTTATTTTTGACTTGTGGAAAGTTCAAGTTAAATATGTATTGATACAATCAAGATTAAATAAGGTGCAAGATTATGTCGGTGATTGAAGAGCTTTATGTCGACAAGGAAACTGCACGATAAGTTTTCAACCTAATTTTTGACATGTGAAATTCTTGGAGTGGTTTAGCTTCAAGTTAAATTTATTCTTTATGATAAAATATATGATTGCCGGTGATGACAATGTGAAATTCTTGAAGTGGTTTATCTTCAAGTGAAATATATTTTTCGAGAGAGTATGATAGTTTTTACAGCTATGATTGTCGGTGAAGACAATGTAAAAATTCTTGGAGTGGTGTAGCTTCAAGTGACTATACTCTTTATGGTGGAGTATAATTGTCGATGAAGACAATGAAAGCTTATGTATCACTTTCAATCAAGGTGGAGATTATTGGAGTTGGTGAAAAATATACATGTTGATGAAGTCTCACATCGCTTGTTTTTTTAAAAGAAGAGGGAGTCTAAAATTATATATAGAATTAAAGTTTTTCCAAGTCTCGCATCACTTAGTTTAGTGAACGAAGAGGGAGTCTAAGGCTATATATAGAATTCAAGTTTTTCTTTACAAGATGCACCAGTCAAAAACATTTTAAATTTGTATTTAATTTTTTCTTTTCTCTTATGCTCTTATGTTAGAGTATTGTGAGATATAGTTAAATATACTTTGGAGAGTGTGGGTGTATTGGGGGTCGTGGGGTGGTTGAGAGTAAATTATGTGTTGTTAAAATTTTCACATATTATTGTTCTTTTGTTGTCATTTCACAACGATCGTGGTTTTTTCTTTGGTTTTGGAGTTTCCACGTTAATATCTTATGTTATGATTGTGTTCCTCTTTTTTATCTCTGATTTGTTTTTTCCCAACAACAATCACACCCCCGCAGTTGAAGCGAGAGGTTGATGGCCGCTTAGACTGCTCCTAAAATCATCAAAGAGAATTTTAGAGAGTCCTTTAGTGAAGATATCGGCAATCTGGTGTTGGAAAAGAACATGAAGAACACGGGCTTGACCACGAGCGACCTTCTCCCAATCAAAGTGGATGTCCATCTCAATGTGTTTTGTGTGTTGATGTTGGATATGATTATTTGATAGGTAGATAGCACTAATATTATCATAATACACAATTGTAGCCTAACAAATAGGAAAATGAAGCTCCAAGAGAAGGTTGTGGAGCCAACATGACTTTGAAACCGCATTAGCAACGCCCCTATACTCATCTTCTACACTATAACGGAAAAGTGTGGTTTGTTGTTTGTAAGACCATGAAATTAGGTTGTCACCAAGAAAAACACAATAATCTGAAGTAGATCAACGAGTGTCAGGACATCCACCCTAATTAGTATATGTGTGTGAAACAAGCTTCTTGATGGAAGAAGGATAGAGATGCAAACCATATTGTAAGGTGTCATGAATGTAACGCATGATGCATTTTAGTGCAAGCATGTGCTCAATGCAGGGAGCATGCATGTGAAGACACACCTGCTGAACAATATAGGAGATGTCAGGAAGGGTAAATGTGAGATACTACAAAGCACTGGAAAGACTTCGATGTAATGTAGGATCATCATATGGAGTGTCGACAGAGGTACTGAGTTTCTGCTTTGTGTCAACTAGAGTAGAGGATGGTTTGCATGAGGTGATGCTTGCTCGAGAAATAATGTCGATGGTGTAGGTACTTTGACTAAGAAATAATCCTTCGACATGTTTGGTCACTACAATACCCAGAAAATAGCTTAGTCGTCCTAGATCCTTCATAGAAAACTCAGAGACAAGGAGTGTCATGATAGATTTGTGTAGTTTAAGAAAAGAGGTGGTGAGAATGATGTCATATACATAAACCAAGATGTAATCCATGTTGGATCCATAATGGTACATGAAGAGTGAGTGATCAGAGGTGTTGTGCTGAAATCCAATGGTGGCGACAAAGTTAGCAAAGCGCTGGTACCAGACACAAGGTGCTTGCTTAAAACGATAAAGTGATTTTCACAAGCATCACACATAATTTGGGTGATGATGTAAGAACAAGATTTGGTTTTGCATCTGGTCTAAAGTTTTGATGATAACATTACATGATACCTTAGAGAATAATTTAGTACTCTAACGGTTTTTGTCTAATGTGTTCATTTTTCTAACAGGTTATAACTCTGAAGATAAGGCGTATGATGTCATCAGGTTCTGAACAAACCACACTCTGACTTAGTGGTGTTTAAAAAGAACCAATCAAATTCTAGAATGCTTCTATAACAACGGTTCTGATGAATGTTAGTGATAGAGCTTCTGATCATGACTATATGGAAGAGCTTCTTAAGACTTCTCAAGCTCCGATATTCTATATGTCAAAGTTCTGAAGATTTTAAAGACAATGTTTTGGAAGAACAAGTTCTGAAAATTCTAAAGACAAAGATTCTAAAGACCAAGTGATGAAGACTTTGAAGACAGGGTTCTGGATGAATGAGTTCTGAAGACTTAGGTTTTTAAGATTCTGGTTTTGGTCCTTCTAAGCATGCTTCATCATCAACCATTTTAAGCCTCTGAAGATTAGAAAATAAGATTAAACTTGGTTTACATGAGAGAATAGTATAAGGTACAAATGTTCCTACTATCTTGATAAGGAGGCGCAAGGACAATACTATAGTACTATGTTGCCTACCACTCCCTCACTGATCGTTATGGACAAAACAACTGGAATTAAGTATTCCTATTCTTCCCTCCAATAGATTTCTTTTTTGGCTATAAAAGGAAGACATAGAAGATTGAAGAAAAATAACTCATTCTCTGCAAAACATATGTTGAAACGCTGCTCAACTCTATTTTAAATATTCATTTGTAAAGTTTTGTAAATGCAAGGAACTTTTGTTTGTTAACTTGCAAGCAAGGGTCTTTTGTTCATTAACTTGATATTAACACTGTTGTTTTATTTCATTGTATTCAAATTTGTTTAATCTGCTTTCAAGAATCAACCTTGTAAACACATTCATTGTATTTCAACTCTTAAGTTGATTGTTCTTTGAGAGACTAAGTGTTAGTCGAAATTTCTCAAGAATACATTGACGGGTAGTCTTTGTGGTTTGTAACATTGACAGTTGGTCTTTGTTGTATCTGTAATTAGTTCGATTATAGTGGATTAAGTTCTTGTTTGAGAAGGCAAAATCACCTAGGCAGGTGGATTAGATTAACTTTGTTAACAGTGAACCAGAATAAAAATATATGTGTCATTTATTTTTGTTCTTGTGTTCATTGTTTTGTCTTGGGAAGAATTTGTTTTAAATCCTGAAACCCAACTCAAACCCCTTTTTCTTGTGTTTCTTACACCTTCAGATGAGGATTACAAAAACCCAGTGGCTGATGCATATAGACTGTCTCATGAAGATCACCATATAGAAATACATTATGGATATCTAGTTGATGAATAGGCCATGACTTGGACAAAGAAATGGTGAGAACAGTGTGACTAGTTACTGGTTTGACCATATGATTTACTATCTCATCGCAATCTACACCTCCAATTTGTGATCTTCTATCACCTATAAGAAGAGATTTATAACGCTCAAAAAGTCGTTATATTAATTTTTTTCCATGGAAAATCCACACACATCAGATAACATTAACAACACAATTTCATGGAACCATATCCCACATATTATTCTTAATAAGAGCATTAAATTCAGATTGCATTGCAGATTTCTAATTTGGGTCAGATAAGGCTAGTTTAGGATTTTTGGGAAGAGGTGAGATGGTCAGATGATCAATGGTAACATAAAGTTTAAAGAGTTTTCTAGGTTTTTAGATACCATGCATGCTACGGGTGGCCATAGCACTAGTAGGTGGTGCAAACTGGGCTAGTGGTGTAGGTGATGGGGAGTTATCAGGTGTATCCATGGAAGGGGAGAAGGATGTCGTGATGGTGGAGGAGGTTTAAGAGGAATGATATGGTATGGTGGGTGATATATATGGATGGTCATGTATGGGATGGTTATTGGTAAGAGGTTGAAAGGTGGGATTTATCCATTTTTGGACAATAGATGGGTGCAAGTTATCACTGAAGCAATCATATGTGGTGAGAGGTGGGGAGGGCGTGTGGGCAAAAGGAAATTGTGTCTCATTAAATATGACATGTCATGAAATGATGATCTTTCTGTGTGAAAAATCAAAAAATTTGTAACTTTTGTGATTAGTTGGATACCCTAAGAAGACACATGGGGTCGAGCGTGGTTGTAGTTTATTAATGGTAGTGGGTGGAAACAATGAATAACAAAGACAATCAAAGATGTAGAGGTGTGTGTAGGAGGGACCATGATGATACAGAAGTTAGGTAGGAGAGGAATTGGACAAATTCTTTTGGGGAAGGATATTAAGAATATAGGTGGCCATTTGAAGTGTGTGATACCAAAACGAGTAAGGAACTGATAAATGAGTGTGATGAGCGTGAATCATGTTGTTAATGGTGTGTATTTTACGTTCTTCTTTGCTATTTTATGATGAAGTGTGAGGGTAAAAGAAACGAAAAATAATACCATTATCAACACAATATTTATGAAATAGTGAATTATCATATTCATGCATATTATCACATTGAAAATATTTAACAGTTTAAGAAAATTGTATGCGAATTTGACTAGAAAGTGAGGCGAACTTTTCAAAAACTTGAGACTTGTTGCTTAGAGGAAATTTCCACAAAAAATTAGAATGATCATCCAAGAATAAAACATAAAAACGATGACCGGAGGAGCTTAAAATCAGTGATGTTCATAAATCACAGTGTAAAATATCAAAAGATATTAAAATAACATTTTTGGATGAATTAAAAGGTAACTTAACAGGTATGCCAAACACGCGGGAATTAAAAATTGTCTTAGTATTAAAATGTTCACTACTAATGAACTTATTTTTATGAAGAGACTGCAAGAAAGAAGGACTATGATGGTTGAGACGACTGTGCCAAAGATTAGAAGCAAGGCCAACAAAGTGAGTGATAGGTGACCGAATAGATATTGCCAAGGCTATTACATCTCATGAGAGAAATCCCCGTCTGAAAGTCAAATATCGATATACCAAAAGGATAAAGGGAAACAGAGTTATTATTGTCAATAGTGATTTGTCGCACATAAATTAATTTTTAACAATTTATTGTGTGTGAAAAACATGGTTAAGGTTTAAAGGTTTGTGTTTGTGAGATGTAGGTAAAGTTGTTTGACCAGACCCTTGAATTGGAATACCTTGTCCATTTCCAATAATCAGTTTTTGATTTAAATTACTTATATTATAATAAGACGAGAGATTACATTATGATATTGTTGTATGGGACAAAGATATGGGGCCCATGTATCACGTGTTGTTTTGAGGATTGAGGGAAATGGTTTACATAGCAGCGAAAATGTTAGTGGGAGTTGGAGAAGTTGTGGTAATATAAGCCTGATGGTGTTGACCCAAGATGTCGGGTTGCTTTGAAGGTCTGGTAGGGTGAGTCCATTGAGATATAGGCTAAGGGAAATAAGGTGCACCCTAAGGAGGTGGGTTCCATCACCAAGGAGACTAGGGTGGATACTACCATGGATGAGAGGGCTTATAGGGAGTTGTTGTCGAGGGACCATCAGAGTGTGAACAACCACCACATTACCCACATCCTTAGTTACGGTTATGATTGTTGCGGTTGGATCAAGAGCGGCTATTCTGATGATAATTGGAGTTTTGTTAAGAGGAGTCATTGGAGTTACATTGAGCAGTAGTATGCAAGGCAGTGTGAGAACCAATGTTGTGCATTTTTTCCAGATTGGATTCCTCCAAGGTGAACATGGAGCGAGCTTGAAAGAATGATGGGAGTGGATTACTTTGAGGGATTAGGGTAGAAACATTATGGTACGGCTCAGAAAGACTAGATACCAATTGAAGAACTAAACGATGATTTCTAACAGGTGCTCCAGTGTTCTTCAACTGTTTAGAAAATTGCTTGAGATGTTGGCAATAGGCAGAGACAATAGGAAAATCCTCCATGTGAGTGGATGAGAAGTCCTTCTCAATAGCAATGGCACATGAGTTTTAGTTCTCCTTAAAAATATCAGCTAAACACTGCCAGGCAGCCATAGAGGTGTATTCCTTTTCCAAAATAGTGATTAATGACAACAAGAGCTGGGTGAAACTCTTGTCTATTGGAAGAAGATGATGACTTAGTGGGGTTTTCAACCTTTGTAGAAACATGCTCGAATTTATAACTAGAATAGGAAGACATGGTACTAGAGGAACGAAGATTGGTGAACACGGTGGAAGCGGTGGTGGCGCGGGAAGAATGGATAGGGTTGTGGCAGTGCAGAATAAGGAGTGGTGGCAAAGGCGGTGCTGGAGGAGGAGCTACAGAGGCAGTGTTGGATGAGGAGCTACTGAAGCTACAATAGTTGTTGAGGAGAAGCGGAGGTGGTGGAAGCGATACGAGAGCAGCTACTGCAGCAACAATTGTTGGTGTAAGCCCTAGAGGCCAATATTTTTGGTACTTGTATCAAATTATTTATTAATAATAAAAGACATTTCTTTACTATGTTTGCTTTTCCAAAATAATAGTCCCTAGAATAGTTCGTCTATTTAATGAAATGTTAAGTGTAACTTAATCATGAGATCTCATTAAACATAAGGACATTATTCTTAAAGTATACGTAGTCGAGATTTATTGTAAAGTGGGATAACATTAAAGCATTAAGATTATTATGTAGATAGACTGATGATCACATCTCATGGATCATGGATAAGGAGTTATCAAGTCTTGACATAGGTATGAATATTAGGAGTAATATTTATATTGGATCGACCCACTATGAGAATACTACATAGAATATTATGCAACATGTCATAAGTTATTCCCATGGTTATAATGGTGTATACCACCTTTCGACCTGAAACCACTATAGACCCTAGATGTAGAGTTAAGTAATTTATTCCTGATCAAACGTTATTCGTAATTGGATGACCATAAATATAGTTAATGGGTACTTCACAAAGCATGCTAAGGAACATGAGTGACCTTGATGGGATTTTCCCATTCTGCATAACAGGATAAATGTCTAAGGGCCCAATATTGAACTGGACAAGGGTGACACAATCTATGCCTTGTGTTCAATATAGACATAGAGCAATAGGGTAATTGTACACACAAATATTATCACACAAAGGTTTTGTCACATCATATGACATTTTCGTGACTTGGGTAGTAGTGACGTGTTGCTAGATACCGCTCATTGTTTATTATGCTTAATGTGTGATTTAATATAATTTCCAACATCGTGAAAACCTACAGGGTGACACACATAAGGACGGGTTGATGAGAGATAGACTTAATAAGGAACATCATAAAGTACATTGCACTTAAGAGAATTGAAGAACACCATAAAGTATGATATGTTTAAGTGGAATACGAAATGTGGTAAGGTACCACGCACTTAAGTGATATACGGTACATCATAAGGTATGATGCACATAAGCTTAATATGGCTTTTACCGTGCACCCTTAATTGGGCTTTTAGATTGCATCCCACACAAGTGGTTCTATAAATAGAATCCTTGCGCCGAAGCATTTTCACTTGATGAAAATTCGGTCTTGAAATCCTAGCCTTATTTTCTCTCAATCTATTACTCAAAGCTTTCATTTGTAAGTAGCTAGCATAGAGACCAGAAGCGATCTGTTTATGTGGACTGAGTAGAGACATTGTTCTTCATCAACATTCATAATCTAAGTATTAAAGGTCTGAATCGCCATAAGAGGTAATAGTTTATATCACTGACCATGCCCATTCAAAAGGATCACCAAAGGAAAATTCGGTGCCATATTCGGTAATAGTTTATATCACTCACCATGCCCATATTCGGTAATAGTTTATATCACTGACCATGCCCATTCAAAAGGATCACTAGAGGAAATTTTTTAATATATTCTGCATTTTGGATCGTAATTATCCTTCAGCGACAACTTTGATTAGGCTTGGATCTTTACCTCAACCATTGGAGAAGCCAGGAAATTTTTGAAGCTTGTGCAAAAATATCCTGAGAGAAATCTGTTAGAATATGGAACTGGATCTAGAGAGGGGTTAATAGATCCCCAAATAAGAACTACCTTTCAAAATTATTATTTAAAACTTATTTGAAAAACAATGTTGAGCAGAAGGTTTTTAGCCTAGATCAAATGTAGTATTCTAAACGAACCTAGTTATTGGAAACTAGGATATGCACGAGCCATGTGGAATTAACATAATGATAAAATCAATCAACATAATAATATCTCAATTAACTTTTGAATATCCAACACAACAGTTTTCTATTTCCAATGAAATCATATTAAAAACATAACTTCACAATTTATCGAACATGTGGAGTGCAATCGATTTTTCAGAATTTTCTTTGAGCTTTGTTGATATGAAAATCCTCTTACAATCAAATTGATTATAAGATAATAAACAAACCAATTTAATCTTTAACAATCAAAGAGAAATTCTATGCAAATTGATTGATCAAACAACACTTTAAACAAATTGCATATAGAGAGTAAATGAGAGTAAGAAATAGAACATTGCAATTTTCCTTTGATTTGAAAAAGCTAAAAAATTTGTCAAACACTTGGTATGTGTTAGCTCCTAAATTCGACACTCACACATATTAGCCTTACTGGATAAAAATAGATTGAAGAAATCTAAGTGAAAGACACTTTGACAGAAGAACCTATAAAAGGGGTTGTGTCGAAGTTAAGAAATCTAAGTTAAAGACACTTTGACAGAAGAGCCTGTAAAAGGGGATGTGTCGAAGTGATCCTTACTAATAAGGAGAAAGCACTTATATAATTTCCTAAGTTAAAAGCGGTCTTCGACCGAAAGGCTCCTATACCAGCAGCAAGTGAATTTGAATTCGAAGAAAGGAGGGAAAGGCAGTTCACTTGGCAGTTAGGAAAAGCAACGTGGCATGAAGATAGGGGTCGAAGAACATGCATGAGGAAACTTATCTTCATCCTGGATCGGAGCAACCGTTCGACAGTTATTTACTACTAGTATAAATATAGGAAATTTGTGTAAAATTCCGTGTGTTCAACTTATTAGTACCAGTCACTCAAATTTATTCAAGTACCCGTTGTGTGAGAAAGAATATTGAGAATGTACGTTTAAATCACCATATTTTAATTACAATAAAGTCTTTACATTTCTTTACAATCCTTTCCATTTAACATTCTGCAAACTTTACCATTATAGCCCTTTTAAATTACTGCAAATTTACTTTATCTTGCACTTTACTTGCGTTTTTACCAAGCTCTATCTTCATCCTGCCTTTACTCTTAATATTTTGTCGAACGTTTTCATTTAAAACCTACCCAAACTCACAAAATACTTAGCATATGTCATAAGATCAAAGTGATTGATCCTGCAAGTAACCAAAATAACCCTTTTTGGAGATCACTGATTGTTTACCAATTTTCATGGTAAACAAGTTGGCACGCCCAGTGGGACGTTGCCAAGTTTTCTTGTTTCTTTTACAAACTTTGATAAAAATAGTTTTTTATCATAAATGCTTTAACTAATTTCCTTTCTCTCAAAGAGTGTTGTATGTTATTGAGAAGTGGAAAAACAACCATTTAAAAGTACATAACTAAGAGAAGAAATAGGAAAATGGCTAATCAGTCCAGTGGAGAAATGCCTCCACCAATTCCTGGCAATGGAACTACAGTTATGCCAATAGTTAGTAAGCATATGCCATCAACAGTTGGTTCGACGCCAGCATTAACGGTTACACAAACAGGACCAATACTTTCTTATATAGGTCCTTGGGGTCCACCAGGAACACCCCCACCAAGGGGAAATCTGGGGGTTCGACCTTATGTCCCTCCAGGATTTTCGACAGCCTGGATGGGTCGAGACCAACCTTATGGCATGCCAACGACTGAAATGGTAAGCCTTATGAAAGCTTCATAAACATTTTTAGAAACTTTAGTGAGTACATCTTCACCATTACAGGGATCTGGAATTGGGATGGAAAATTTGGGTATAAACCAACTCTTAGGAGGAATGTCACATACAATACCAAGCCTCACAAATGCTTCTGCAGTAATTTTGAGGAAACAAATGGATGAGAGTAACCATGACATGGTGAAGATGTTGGAATAACCCTTGAGTACAATACTTAACCCTCTGATACAAAATACCACCCAGTTGAATCAGCAAATGGCAGCGCAAATGACGCACATGGCTGAATTTTTTGGGGTTCCTCAACTTATTCGACACCCCTAAAGAGAGTTGATAAGAGGAAATCAGAGTGTGGTTTTAGAGGATGACATGACCATTAACTAGAATCTACGGCTAGATGGGATGAACCATAGAGTAAAGGTCCAACAACCTAGGGTCTAAGTACCCAGAGTTGCTCCATAAATCCCAAGAGTTGTCGAACAAGGTATAGCTATGGTAAATAGAAACCAAAATGCTGATGAAGTAGTACAACAGGTTCGACACCACAACTATGCAGAAGATAATAACTTGACAGCCATGGTCTAAAGAATCATGGCACAGAATGGAGTAAATATAGATTTTCATAGGCCAAACTTTACATCTCCATTGTCAGATTGTATCTTGCAATCAGATTTACCCCCTAGGTGGAAAGTTCCAAAATTCACCAAGTTTTTAAGGGATACGACAGAGTTCACTATCGAACATTTGGCAAGGTATTTGATAGAGGCTGGGGAAATCTCAAATAATGAGAATCTTAGTATGAAGTATTTTCCAAGTTCCTTAACCAAAAATGCCTTCACTTGGTTTACCATACTCCCAGCCAATTCGATCAACAATTGGAATCAGTTGGAAAGATTATTCCATGAACATTTCTATATGGGACAAACCAAAATAAGTTTGAAAGAACTGGCTAGTGTGAAGAGGAGATTCATTGAGCCAATTTATGAGTATCTGAACAGATTTCGACTACTCAAAGCCAGATGCTTTACACAATTTCCTGAACATGAGTTAGTCGAAGTGGCTGCAGGAGGCCTAGATTATTCCATTAGGAAGAAATTAGATGCCCAATACCTGAGAGATATGGCCCAAATGGCCGGTAGAGTTCGATAGGTGGAACGCCTTAAGGCTGAGAAAGCTAAGGCGCATAAAAATCATCGAAGAGAAAGCGTAGCATATGTCGAAATGGATGATGATGATCCAGAGACATCTAGTGACCCTATAACAGTCGAAGAGAGCGAGGTTGATTTAGAAGAACTAAAGCAAGAACCACCATACTCTTGCAAACTGTTAACACCCTCAAATGGGAAGAATCCTACTGAATCTGAGAAGAGAAGTGTTAGGTTCCCAAAGAAAACGTATAGCTTTGACGTCACACAATGTGACAAAATATTTGGCTTGTTAGTTAAAGATGGCCAAATGATAGTGCCCCCGGGGGAAAAAATGCCTCCTTTAGATCAAAGAAAAAAGAGAGGTTTTGTAAATATCATAATTTTTTGGGCCAAAAAACCTCACAATGTTTTCTTTTCAGGGATCTCGTTCAAGGTGCAGTAAAAGACGATAGACTCAAGTTTGCTGACAAACCACTCATGAAGATTGATGCAAACCCGTTTCAGGCAGATGCCCATTATGCTGAACCATCATGCATCAACATGGTCGAAGTCTCGGAAAACTTCATCAACAAACCTGTTTTTGGCAGTTTCACTAAAGACGTTAGCAGAAAAGTTGTCAAAAAGAGATATAGAAAAAGGCTACTAAAGGCCTAAATAAGGGAGCCACTGATGGTTCGAACCAAGGAACTACTAAAGGTTCCTGCTTGGTTGCCGTCATAGGTTCAACAGAAGGCCTAGAAGCCAAGATGCAGAAACTAAGTGTAGCTGGTAAGAGCAACATGGAAATAAATATGGTTGAAGTGTCTGAACGTAAAGCTACAAATTCAGAAGACAACATCAGACAAGAGGAAATGAACAAGCTTGCTTTTCCTAAGGAGAACAGAAATCTAGCATATTTTCTACATAGATGCCATAAAAAGAAGTTAGAAGTTATGTTGTGTCTAAGATGCAGTTCTATCTTCGAAAAGAAAGCTGCTGAACACATACAAGGTATGCGTGTAGAGAAGAAAAAGTGGGGCAACAATTCTCAGCCTAACATGGATCCTGAAGTAAGGTATGATCCTAGAAGGGGATACCAAAAGGGGCCAGTGAACCACGTAAATAGGCCATCAACTTTCAAGCCTCCAACAAATGTCCATGTGGATACTTGGTTGAAAGATAACAAATAGGAAAAGGCCCAATGAGGGAAAATGGCAGACATTCGATATGCTAAGAGGATCCTCTTTGGCCTACAGAAAGGATTTTTTGTCAACAACAACAAACATATTTGCTCATGTGTCGAACAATTACAAAGGAAAGAACCCTATGACCCGCTCCCAATGGAGAATGTATCAGAGGCGGCGAAAGGTTGAAAGAGAAGCCGCAGAAGGGCCCTAACCAGAAACAAACACTAACATGCCACAAACAAAAAAGAAGGATAAACCAAGAATGCTTTTGGAGAGGAAGCCAATTTCTAGAAGGATGGTGTGGCCTGAATAAGGTGAATCGAAAGAAGGATCTAATTATGGGTCTGATTCTACATTAGACATCATGGTAAATGTAGTGTCTATGCTGCCTAGAGAATACGACCAACTAGTCGAAGTCGAAGATACAGAGTGGGAGGTCGAACAAAAACTGGCCAAACATAGGCCAGTGTGCTACTATGTTATGAATAATGGATGTGTGGAAGAGCAAAATGCCTTCTTCAAGCGTCCTACAGAGGCAATGAGGAATCACTTCAAACCTTTGTTCCTAAGGGGAAAAATAGGGGAGGCAACCATCAACAAAGTTTTGGTTGATTGCGGGGCCACAGTTAACATAATCCCTCAAATTATGTTGAGAAAGATGGGAAAAGGAGATGAAGACATCAAGCCCTATAACATGGTTTTATCAAACTGTAAAGGTGGAATTAGGACTACCATGGGAGTAATACAATTGGACCTCAAAGTGCGAACCATAGTTCGACCAACAATGTTTATGGTCATCTCAGAAAAACCCAACCACAACTTTCTCCTAGGCAGGAAGTGGATCCATGGCATAGGAGCAGTGCCATCATCAATGCATCAACGCGTTACCATCTGGCGTCCAGACGGCATAGTAGAAAATATTGAAGCTGATCAAAGTTACTATATGGTCGAAGTCAACAATGTCGACAGAATAAGCTTCGACAAAAATTTGGCTCACATAAGGCCATGTAATCCTCCAGACTTTGACTTAGCGCCAACACCCAATGCTTTCTGCTTCCTATACATACACTCAGATCATGGCTTCCAATGGTATATGGAGGATTTTACAAACATTGATTATGGAGGGATTGATGATATACGGCCAACAGGTTGGGGAAGTGATTTCAGTGATCATGACTGAGTCACAAGCATTACAGAGGATTTCAGCATATGTTGCCGAAAATAGGATGATAGCGGCCTTAGAGGCCAAAGTGAAGTATATGGCTATCAAAGCCAATGGACAAGTGCCACTTCCAGAAGGCCATGGGAAAGATTTTGACCCAGAACCACCTGACTCAAAAGGGGATGAAGTGCAAGGCCAGAGGCTAGATGCCATCTACGATGATGAGCCTTTGGGTTTCGAGAAGGATCCTCTGGAAAGAAATATTAGAATGCTAGCACAAGATCCTCTTTAGGAAATAGACTTGGGCGAAGGAATGGTGAAGAGACCAACAAACATCAGTGCAAAGATAGATCTAGAGCTCAAAGTCGAAATAATCCAATTGTTGAAGGAGTTTAAAGACTTCTTTGCGTGGGATTATTAAGAAATGCCTGGTCTCGACAGAGGATTGGTGGAGCTTTAACTACCAATAAAGCCTGTAAAAAGGCCTATCAAGCAAACCCCAAGGCGTTTTGAACCAGAGATCTTGTCGAAGATCAAGACAGAATTCGAAAGACTGCTGAAATGCAAGTTCATCCGAACGACCAAGTATGTCGAATAGATTGCAAATATAGTACCTGTTATAAAGAAAAATGGTACCTTAAGGGTGTGCATTGATTTTAGAGATCTAAATGTTTTAACACCCAAGGATGAATATCCAATGCCCGTGGCGGAAATACTTGTTGATTCTGCCAATGGATTTGAGTACATGAGTATGCTTGATGGATACTCTGGGTATAATCAGATTTTCATTGCTGAAGAAGATGTTGTGGGGCTTTAGGCAGTTATGAATGGGTAGTAATGCCTTTTGGCCTAAAAAATGCAGGGGCAACATATCAAAGAGAAATGAACTCTATCTTCCATGATTTTATTGAAACTTTCATGCAGATTTATATTGACGATATTGTTGTTAAATCTGTTTCAGGGAAGAATCACATAGACCATCTTCGACAACCCTTCGAAAGGATGAGAAGATATGGTCTAAAGATGAATCCTCTAAAGCGCGCTTTCTGCGTAAAAGCAGGGGACTTCTTAGGCTTTGAGGTCCACAAAAAAGGAATCGAAATAAACCAGAACAAGACCAAGGCCATTTTGGAAGCGAAGGCACCAACAAACAAGAAGGAGTTGCAATCTCTACTTAGCAAGATAAATTTCTTGAGGAGATTTATATCCAACTTAAGTGGAAAGACGCAAGCCTCCTCACCCTTACTTCAACTTAACAAAGAAGGATTCGAATGGGGGAAAGAACAACAAGAGGCCTTTGATAAAATCAAAGGATACCTCACCAAGCCACCTATTCTGGTACCTCCTTGTAGAAATAGGAGTATGAGATTGTACATAGTTGCATCTGATAAAACTTTAGGAAGCATGTTAGCTCAAGAGGATGAAAATGGCGTCAAAAGGCCCATCTACTACCTCAGTAGAATTTTAAATAATGTAGAAACTAGATATAGCGAAGTTGAAAAACTATGTTTATGTCTTTACTTATCATGTACAAAACTCAAGCAATATATTAAACCAGTTGATGTTTATGTTTCGTCTCATTTTGATGTTTTCAAATATATGTTATCGAAACCCATCTTGCACAGTCGAATTGGAAAATGGACACTTGCATTGACTGAGTATTCACTAACCTTTATGCTTCCCAAGGCTGTAAAAGGACAAGTGGTAGCAGACTTTATAGTCGACCACTCAATAAATGAAGAATCATTAAATTACTTGGAGATTGAACCCTGGAAGTTATACTTCGACAGTTCCAGTCATAAAGATGGAACTGGAGTGGGAGTTATAATTATTTATCCAAACAAAATTCCAACAACATTCAAGTATAAGATTGAAGGTTCTTGTTTGAACAATGAGGCTGAGTATGAAGCTTTAATTGTAGGCCTTGAAATGTTGTTGGAATTGGGGGAAAATCGACTCGAAATAATGGGAGACTCAGAGTTAGTCATAAGGCAGGTCACAAAAGAATACAAATGTATAAGAGAAAATCTGATCATGTACTTTGTAATAGTCAATCGCTTGTTGAAAAAATTCGAAGTGATCAACATTCGACATATACCAACATTAGAAAATCAAGTGGCTAATGACTTAGCACATATTGCATCCGGGTATAAAATTTCAAAAGAAAAATTGCAACAAGCAATCGAAGTTAGAGGAAGGGTAGTATCAACCAAGTTGTCTCCAACATAATTGGAAACAACAAAGCTGGGGTACGCTGACCAAGAAAACTTTGAGATTTCGTTCATAGAAAATCTAATAGAGCAAGATTGGAGAAAGCCCATAGTGGATTATTTTCAAAATCCAGCGGCTTCGACAGAATGAAAGACAAAGTATAGGGTGTTGAGTTATATTCAAATGGGAAATGAGTTATTCAAGAAGACGCATAAAGGAGTACTATTAAAATGCCCGAGTAAAACAGAGGCATATATAGCCCTTTCGACTACACATGCTGGAGCATGTGGAGCACATCAAGTAGGCCATAAAATGAAATGGTTGTTGTTTAGACAAGGATTATATTGGCCTACTATGTTAAAAGATTGTGTTGAGTTTGTAAAAGGGTGCCAAGAGGGTCAAATACATACATGCATCTAGCACGTACCTGCAAGCAAACTTCACTCAATTGTGAAACCTTGGCCTTTTAGGGGTTGGGCTTTGGATCTTATTGGAGATATTTGAACAACATCATCTAAAAGACAAAAATATATATTGGTGGGTATTGACTACCCCACTAAATGGATTTAAGAAATTCCTTTAGTCAATGTAGACCAAGAAAATGTTATTGAATTTATTCAAAAAAACATTATATATAGGTTTGGAATCCCTGAGACAATAACAACTGATCAAGGATCAGTATTTGTTGGTCGAAAAATGCAAGAATTTGCTACAGAAATGGGACTCAAGTTGTTAACATCTACACCTTATTATGCGCAAGCCAATGGCCAAATCGAAGTGGAAAATAAGGTAGTAATTGGCTAAATAAGAAAGCATATAGGAAAAAAGCCAAAGAATTGGCATAAGACATTGGACCAAATCTTATGGGCATGTCGAACTTCTCCTAAAGAAGCTACCAATACGACACCATTTCGATTAACCTATGGTCATGGCACAGTGTTGCCAGTAGAAATCTGTCTGCAGTCAACAAGAATTCAAATACATCAGGATATTCCTTCTGAATCTTATTTGAATATGATGTTAGATGAATTGGTTGATTTGGACGAAGAGAGACTGAGGGCTTTCGACCTCTTAAGGATACAGAAGAAAAGAGTGGAAAAATATTATAATAGGAGAGTAAAACCTAAGATATTCCTGTCTGCAAATTTGGTGTGGAAAGTAATTCTCCCAATGGATCAAAAGGATATGAACATGGGAAAATGGTCTCCTAAATGGGATGGACCTTTTAAGATTATCCAGGTATTTTTTGGTGGTGCCTATGAGATCGAAGAGTTAAGTGAAGATAAAAGACTCTTGAAAGTAAATGGTAATTATTTGAAAAAATATAGACATGCACTTCATGAAGTTAAAATCATCAGTAATTGACCTTAGTCGAAGTGGATAGCCAAAATGGATAATTCATTAAGTTAGCCAAAATGGCTCCAAAACATTACATATATCCATTGAGGGTTCAAATATTTGTTACAAAAGAATGGTCGAACAAAAGAGAAGCCTAATCAAAATGGAAGAGCAACCTTAATCTGGAGATATTTGATCTTCTGAAGTTCCAAGCGCCTTTCAAATAAATCCCTCGACTGATGGAGAGCTTCGATCTTTGCATCCAAAGCTTGGGCTTGTTCAACATACTTCAGTCGACTGTCAAGTTCCTCCTGGCTCTCAGAGTCATTGCTGGCAAGAAGCTCTTCTCTGTGTTTGTCATTCGCAGTAATCTTAGCCTCCAATTCTTTAATTTGAGCTTTCATGCTAGTAGTGTCTTGGTCAATCTCTTCGACCTCCTTTTTCCTGGCTTCTTGTTCTTTCGATAGCTCATTTAGCCTCGAAGCCGATTCAGCAGCAGTAACTCAAGCAGTAGAAACACGACCATTTGCCTCTTCAATTTCGAGATTGAGAGTCCTGCAGCGAGTGTAGTCAGCTGAAGCTTGATCTATGATCGAAGTCAGGTCCAAGACGATGCTATCTATTTCTAGGGAAACAGCAAGGTGATCAACAACTTTAAGAGTAATTTTCATAAAGGAATGGGCAGTGGGTTCTCCCTCTAAGGTTAACATCAGATCCCTCTTGAAAATTTGAGCCTTAACCTTTTAAAGTGCTTCCTTAATGGGAGAAGCTGAAGTAGATTTACCAGATGCAGTCAAAGCATCGCGGCTTTGTTCGGAGGAAGTTTCTCTACTTTCATGAATGTCATTCAAATAGCCAAGAGGGTTGTTCCTTTTGAGTAGTTCCAAATCTTATTTGGTGCGAGACCCAGTAGAAGGAACATTTTCATTAGTGGCATGAGCCACATTCTCAGCATTGGCACTTTTGACATTGGTGGGGTTCCCTTCCTTTTCTGTAAGGTTTTCTCTCTCAGCAGTCGCAAGACTGTCCTCTTCTTCATTTTGTGTACCTTCCATTTCTATTTCAACTTCGTCATCTACATCTTCTCCTTCTCCCTAATCATCATCAGTAGCTGGTGAAGTCCTCAGATTAGCATGTTACAAATCCAAATCCTCCTCACTAAGAACCTCATTATTTTGCTCCTCAGTGACTTTAACCGGTTGGTCCGAAGTTCAGTTCACTTCACTATTTGAGCTTAAGAAGGATCCCTTTGCTGGAGAAGGCTTGTGAGTAGGATTACCTTCGTTGTTTATTGGGGTAGTAGAATGTTCTGCAGGTTTGGGAGCCTGCCTAGGAGTACCAACAATATCCTAAAGATTAAGAGATTGTTATTAGAATTATGGCAAAATGATTCAAAAAAGGGTCTTCGATGGTCGAAAGTATTACTTTAGGAGAAGATTCAATACCAGGGCTCGAATTGTCGCTTTCACTTGGATCATTCATCCTGGAAGCTATTTCCTGCTCAGTTGGTTCTTGGATGATGATGGGAGTAGGTCTAGACCTGCTAGCTGTAACCTTAATTTTCGTTTTTAGACGACATTCAGGGATGGGAGCTATTTTCTTTAACTTTTTCTTCTTAAGAGGAATATGAGGAATGTCTTCATCATCACTAGAAAGTTTAATTTCTTGGACTTTCCTCTTTGTTGGGGTGGATTTCTTAGTATCCTAAATGGAAGAAGTCGAAAACGTCAGCATTAGTGTTGATAGTTTAAAAGGAAATTGATGGTGAAAAGTATTTACCTGTGGTTAAGGTTTCCAAGAAGGGTCTCCTCCCTTTGAGCTTTCGGTGACCTTCTTGGAAACTGGTTTAGGAATGGTTCTCTTAACAGCTGAAAAAACAAACAAACAAACAAATGTGAGCCACATATTCTAAGATTGAATTGAAATAAAATAAGGCATTTTCTTTGGAAGAAAGAGTACCTTTCTTGATTTTGTCAGAAACTAACAGGAAAGCATCTCGAAGTTGGTTGGCGAAATCTTGGGCATCTAAGAACTCTTCTTCATAGTATTGCTTCCACCAGTCTTTGAAGGCGATTGAGCACAAAAAGTTGGGTTTGAAATCGAACAAAGTCAAAACAGTTCAACCAGCGTATCTACTAATATGTTTGGTGGCATCCTTTTCAGAATAGTTTGCTTATAATATAGAAAGGACTTTTCTCGGGCATAGATGGAGTTTAGAAGCGATTGAATAATGCCAAACTGGCGAGAAACAAGGTTTGGCTGGTAAGAGATCAAGCTGAGTTGATTCTTGGAACCTTTGAATTTCAGGGGCATAATCCTTGGGCGCAAAAAAGACTTCTAAATAGCCACATATTCCTCGACATGATTGTCGGTTGAGGGATATGGTCGAGTAAACCATGCTGGACCCACCTTTCAATTAGCAAATGGAGCCATGGTCGAAACAAACTCGTTTCGATTCGCAAGCATCATTACAAAGGTGGTAAAGGACTTTTGAAATTGGTGGCCTTCATCTGTCAGAGACAATAAGACCAATCTGGTTCCTTCGATCTTCCTGTTAAGAATTTCTGGAGCCCTCTCATTAATTGTGTTCTTCTAAGGAAGAAATGATTCGAAGGTGGCATTAAGCCAAAGTTGGAGAAGCCAGAAAGGACCAGAAATAAGAAAGCCTTCTCTATCACTTATGACTTTAAGTTGATTCACACCATTACTGATGGACTCATAAAGATTGGCTAAAATTAATTCAGCCAAACAAAGGTTGTAGCCATGATGAAGTTGAGTGGCTAGAGTGAGCATTTTATTTGTCACTTGGAGTGACTTAGTGTAGAAAATAAAGTGAGACAACCACAAAGCTAAGAAGTTTATGTGTTCCACCTCAGAGACAAGATCATTTGATTTGTCATGAAAGTGATTGATGAAGGTGGTATAAGTGGGTTTCGTGGCTGAAAACCCAATGGTGTCTTCAGGCATATCCTCAAGGTCGAAGTAATCACTAGTTGGTTGAAGGCCAATGATAGTTGTGATATCAAAAAGAGTGGATGTCACCATTCCACAAGGTAAGTGGAAGGTGTAATATATGATGTCCCAGAAACACAAAGAGGACACCAGCATGAGAGGGCAATAAGCTAACCCAGTCTTCGACAGCATGACTAGGTCACAGATTCCTATATCTTCCCAGATTTGTGATTAAGTTGCTTCCATCTTCGACAACCATTCTGAGTATTCTGAGGTCAAGCTAGGGAAAGATCTAAATATTCTATTCCCTTTGTTCATAAATTGAAGGTTTATATCCTCCTTCATCTGGGAATGTTATTGGTTAGCAGGTGTTGCATCTTCAGGTTCGTTCCTAGGTTTCTTTGTGCACCCTATGGGTTCTAGTCTAGGGTGAGTTGGGAAAAAAGCGTTTTTGTGTTGAGGATTCTCAAAACACCCAGACAACAGACCAGGCATTGTAAGTCCCAGAGTGCCTAAGAGGGGGGGGGGTGAATTAGGTCTTATAAAAATTTATTCGGTTTTATGAGAATGCTTGGTAGTAATTTTTGGTTAAGTGTTTGAAGGTTTTGATTATATCTTTATCTTTTCTTGATTATGGTGATGAAAGCGATAAATGCGGAAAAGTAAAGAACACGGTGATATATCCTGGTTCCCCTCACAATCCGAGAGTACTCCAGTCCCCTTTCCAACATGAAAGAGATTTCACTATAGTTAGAATGATTGTACATCCTATGCTTACTATATAATCTATAGGGTGATCAAAGGTTCTTAACACCTTTAAGACCAAACAAACACTAATGTGAATGAAGAACAATCCTCTTCAAATCACAACACTTACTTCCAACAATCCTGGATAGTAAGGGAATAATTTCTTTAAGTAATACAATGATTTAATTAAAGTAGATGGATAACACTATCAATCTTCAATTGATCTTCTTCTTCAAGATAAAAACAATTCTTAAACAATGTATATAAATGTTCATAATGTATGAATGAAACTTGTAATGATTTAATGAAAGTGTATATGGCAAGTTTCACAAAATTATGAACACATGAAAGTATGAATTAAAATTTGAATGAATGAGAAAATTGTTTAATGAAGAAGGTTTTTTGTTAATTTGAAAATTGAAGCATTGTTTTTGAAATAAGAAAATCTGCAGCATTTTATAAGTTACAAGAACCTCTTCATTCATGCCAATTCATATGAAAAGTTGCAATGCATTCATGAAAAGATACCACTTGAAAAATGTTTGAAAAACAAAAGAAAAGCTGCACTGGTTCGCTAGGAACCGGTTCCGACACTGACAGAACCCGGTTCTTAGTGAACGTTATAAGTCAGATTTCAAAAATATTATGCAGGAACCGGTTCCCCTATTGGTACAACCCGGTTCCTGGTACAAAAACCAGGGACATGTTTTTTGAGAATGTCTGGAACCCGGTTCCCTGTTAGGGAGGAACCGGTTCCTGAAAGTTAATTTTCAAAAATTCTTTTTGAAAAAGATTTTAAACAAAGTTTTTCTTGATGTTAAAATTATGGGATATGTATATGTTGATGAATGCATATTTTTGTGAACATGTATATTCAAGATTAAGAATTATTTATACCATATTGACATTTGATGATTCTTCAATAATTCTTCAATAATCTTCAAGACTTTTATATGATGTTGATATGCTTTTTGCACATCCTTTGAATGTTGATGTCCATGTTGTCTTCATCAAAACAAATGCTTTAAATATTACTTGAGAAGCTTGCAATTACATTCTCCCCCTTTTTGATGATGAAAACCAAGTCTTGAAAACAATTCTTGAAATGTTTTATGTTGTTTTGTGTAGCAAACATGTTGAGCAAATGCAAGGCTCCCCCTAAATTGTATGCTCCCCCTAAGTCCATGATTCTTTGAATTTTGGAGTGAGTTTGATAGTTATTTGGGCCTGCAATTTCTTTAAAACAAAACAACACATATGCATATTCTTCTCCCCCTTTGTTAACATCAAAAAGGATGGGGAAAAAGAGTGAAACAAATTTATTTTAAAAATTAAGACGTGCATCTTATGAGAAACATTTAGATATCACCTTCATCCAAAATACCAAGTTCTCTTCGGATTTTGAAGAATGGTTCTCGAGCAAGCGGTTTTGTGAAGATATCTGGGAGTTGGTTATGGGTATCCACAAAAGTGACTCCGACATCTCCTTTAAGTACATGATCACGGAGAAAATGATGTCGAATATCTATATGTTTGGTTCTTGAATGCATGACCGGATTCTTTATAATATTGATAGCACTTGTATTGTCGCATCGAAGAGGAATGCATCCGAGATCAAGTCCGTAATCACGGAGTTGTTGCATGAGCCAAAGAATTTGTGCACAACAACTACCTGCTGCTATGTATTCTGCTTCGGCCGTGCTAAGAGCAACACATGCTTGCTTTTTACAAGCCCATGATACTAATGCATTTCCAATAATGTGACAAGTACCACTTGTGCTTTTACGATCAGTTTTACAACCTGCATAATCCGCGTCAGAATAACCAATTAAAGTGTAGATATTACCTTTAGGATACCATAAGCCGACATTGGTTGATCCTTTTAGATACTTCATGATCCTTTTAACTGCCATGAGGTGTGATTCCTTTGGATTTGCTTGAAAGCGAGCACAAAGACAAACACTAAACATGATGTCAGGACGGCTTGTTGTCAAATACAATAAGGAACCAATCATACCTCGGTATTTTGTAATATCAATTGGGGTACCAGATTCATCTTGATCAACATATGTACCGGAGCCCATTGGAGTATTCATTGCTTTACAATTGTCCATATCAAACTTTTTCAATAATTCTTTGCAATACGTAGATTGGTTGATGAAGATTCCATCTTCTAGTTGCTTGATTTGTAGTCCAAGAAAGTAGTTCATCTTTCCCATCATAGACATCTCGAATTCTCCTTGCATCATCAATGAGAATTCCTCACACATTTCTTTGTTAGTCGATCCAAAAATGATATCATCAACATAGACTTAAACCAATAAAGTGTTACTTTGGATTTTCTTAATGAACAAGGTTTTGTCAACCTTACCCTTTTCGAAACCTTTTTCACACAAAAAATTGCTAAGTCTATCATACCATGCTCTTGGTGCTTGCTTTAAGCCATAAAGAGCCTTTCTCAACTTAAAGACATGTGTAGGATGTTTGAAGTCTTCAAATCCCGGAGGTTGTTTGACATAGACTTCTTCATTGATGTATCCATTCAAGAATGCGCTTTTGACGTCCATTTGAAAAAGCTGAAAATTTAATGAACAAGCATAAGCAAGTAAAAGACCTATAGCTTCTAACCTTGCAACCGGAGCAAATGTTTCTTCAAAGTCGATTCCTTCCTCTTGATTATAGCCTTGGGAAACTAACCTTGCTTTGTTTCGAACAATTAGACCATTCTCATCAAGTTTGTTCTTAAACACCCATCGGGTACCTATGATGTGTTTACCACTTGGTCTAGGAACAAGTTCCCAAACTTGATTTCTCTCGAATTGATTTAATTCTTCTTGCATAGCAATAATCCATTGATCATCTCCTAAGGCTTCATCAACTTTGGTAAGTTCAATTTGAGAAACAAACGCCATGTTTAAGCAGGCATCTTTTAGATTCAACCTTGTTGATACTCCTTGGCTAATGTCACCAATAATTTTGTCAATAGGATGATCTCTATGAGTTCTCCATTCTTTTGGTAGATCATTGATGTTAGAATCTTGTTGTACAATGTTTTCTTGATTTTCCGGTGATTTCACAACTTGATCATTTGAAAGTTCTTTCGGGGGTAAATCTATAGGATCATCATCATCACATACTACTACTTCCTCCTTAGAGGGGTTAGTTTCATCAAAAGATACATGCATAGATTCTTCAATAGTTAAAGTTCTTTTATTATAAATTCTATATGCTTTACTAGAAAGAGAATAACCAAGAAATATACCTTCGTCGGATTTCTCGTCAAACTTACCGAGATTGTCTTTGTCATTGTTAAGAACAAAGCACTTGCATCCAAAAATGTGAAAGTGAGCAATATTTGGCTTTCTCCCTTTGAAGAGTTCATATGGAGTCTTCTTTATTATAGGTCTAATGATAACTCGATTTCCAACATAACATGCCGTACTAACCGCATCCGCCCAAAAATATTTAGGAAGATTTGCATCACTAAGCATTTTTCTTGCAAGTTCCACTAGAAACCTATTCTTTCTTTCAACTACTCCATTTTGTTGTGGAGTTCTAGGTGCTGAAAAATTATGAGAGATACCATGTTCTTCACAGAATTCTTCAAATTGTGCATTTTGGAATTCTCCACCATGATCACTTCTTATGGATACAATCTTTAGTGATTTTTCATTTTGGATTTGCTTAACATACTTCTTAAAAGCTTTAAAAGCATCACTTTTCTGCACAAGAAACAAAGTCCAAGAATATCTAGAAAAATCATCAATAATAACCAAAGCGTATACATTACCTCCGAAGCTTTTTGTTCTTGATGGACCAAAGAGATCCATGTGTAACAGTTGTAGTGGCCTTGTAGTAGACACCACATTCTTAGATTTGAAAGTTGTTTTGGTCTGTTTGCCTTTTTGGCAAGCGCTGCATAATTTGTCTTTGATGAACTTTATCTTTGGTAGACCAATAACTGAGTCATGCATAACCAATTTGTTCAAGTGCTCCATGTGAATGTGAGCAATCCTCTTGTGCCATAACCAAGCGTCATTGTTGTTTACCATAAGACATTGTACCTTCAGAGACAAATCATCTAAAGTAATCATGAAAATATTGTTAGTTCTTATACCTTTGAGTTTTACCTCATTGGTTGCCTCATCCATAATGAGACATTCTTCTTTGTTGAATTTGATCTTGAACCCTCTATCACAAAGTTGACTTATGCTAAGAAGGTTGTGCTTTAATCCTTCAACATAGAGAACATCCTCAATTTGAATGGATGGAGGTGTGCCAACTATTCCAACGCCAAGAATCTTTCCTTTGGTGTTGTCTCCATAGGTGACATACCCTTTTGGCTTTATGTACTAGATATGAAAATTGGTGTACATCTCCTGTCATATGCTTTGAACATCCACTATCAAGATACCAAACATTTGATGTGGATTTCAAGCATACCTACAAAAACAAATCATTCTTTGTTAGGTACCCAAGTTTCCTTGGGTCCTTCATAGTTAGTTCCCTTTTTCACCCACACATAATGCCCACTTGCTATACTAAAGTTTCTAACATAGCAAGCATTAGGTTTATGGCCTTTAATACCACAATAAAAACAAGTAGGTTCAAAGTTACTTCTATATCTAGAAGGATAAGATTTCTTCTTAGGAAATGTTTTCTTTTTCGATACATTAGCCTTTTTCTTTTGATGATTATGAACAACTTGCTTCTTTTCTACTTTCTTGGGATTGGAACTATTACTAGCCTTTACAAAAACAGTGGGATTGTTACTTGGTTTCTTAGAATTCACATAACCAAGACCCCTTTTATCATTTGGATAACGTTGTTGGATTAGTAATCCTTCCAATCCTATTTGTCCTTTTTCATATCGTTCAATGACTCTTTTCAATTGAACAATTTGAAAGACATTTGATTCACACTTGGAGCATGCAAAGTTTTCTTTTTCTTTAATAAAATTCTGTTTTTGAAGGTCAAAATCTTTAGTCATGGTGTCAATTTTTTCTAGACAAATTAGAAGTTCTTTTTCTTGATTTGACACCTTTTTGTATAAACTTTTGCATTCTTTCAAGAGTTCATCAATAGCACTTTGAACATCATCATCAAAAAGATTAAATTCATTACTAACCTCTTCTTCATCGTCGGAGTGATGTGAAGCCATTAATGCTAGATTTGCACATTCGTCGCTTTCCGAATCGGATGAAGAACTTATCTCATTATCTTCCCATGCAACATAAGCCTTTTTGTTCTTGAACTCCTTTTTGCCTTTGAATCCATTTTTCTTGGAGAGTTTTGGACAATCCGGCTTTATGTGACCTTGCTTTCCACATTCATAACATGTGACATCTTGTGTTGATGTGGAGGCTTCTTTATCTTTATGATTATAAAATTTCTTCCTTTTGACAAAGTTAGCATTATGAAGATTATTTTTATGACCAAAGTATTTTCCTAACCTTTTTACAAGAAGCAAGAAGTTTTCATCTTCTTCCAATGCATCTTTATCTTGACTTTCTTTTGAATCAACTTTCAAAGCAATGCCTTTTGATTTCTTCTCTAAATTTTCATGTTTTTCAAGTCTACCGAGTTTCGTTTCGTATTCTTGAAGTTTGCCAAATAATGTAGCGGAAGTCATTGCGGAGAGACTTTTCTTTTCCGAGATTGCCGTTACCTTTGGTTGCCATTCCCTAGTCAATGATCTAAGGATTTTCAAGTTGAGTTCATCATTTGTGAAGGTTTTACCAAGAGCATTTAAGTGATTTGTCAAATGCACAAATCTCTTTTGTAAGTCAAGAATGGATTCTCCGGGCTGCATTCGAAATAGTTCATATTCTTGACTCAAGGTATTTAGCCTTGATCTTTTTACTTCAGCCGTTCCTTCATGAGTTTGAACCAGGGTATCCCATATTTCTTTTGCTGTTTTGCAGTTCGAGACACGGAAAAATTCATCCATACTGAGTGCACCTTGAAGAAGGTTTATTGCCTTTTTGTCATAGAGAACTTTCTTTTTATCATCGTCGTCCCATGTAGTTTTGGTCTTTGCAGAACCAACGCCATTGATTACCGATATCGGGATAAATGGACCATTTTCAACAGCATCCCATACTTCCTCTCCTTGTGCTTCTAAATGCGCCTTCATGCGTATTTTCCAAAAGTCAAAATATTCACCACAAAATAGAGGAGGCTTGTTGTTACTACCACCATCTCTGAAATCTGGTTGATGATTTGCGGAAGCCATTCTGGATCTTTAGGAACAAGTTACCTATAACTTGCTTTGATACCAATTGTAAGTCCCAGAGTGCCTAAGAGGGGGGGGTGAATTAGGTCTTATAAAAATTTATTCGGTTTTATGAGAATGCTTGGTAGTAATTTTTGGTTAAGTGTTTGAAGGTTTTGATTATATCTTTATCTTTTCTTGATTATGGTGATGAAAGCGATAAATGCGGAAAAGTAAAGAACACGGTGATATATCCTGGTTCCCCTCACAATCCGAGAGTACTCCAGTCCCCTTTCCAACACGAAAGAGATTTCACTATAGTTAGAATGATTGTACAGCCTATGCTTACTATCTAACCTATAGGGTGATCAAAGGTTCTTAACACCTTTAAGACCAAACAAACACTAATGTGAATGAAGAACAATCCTCTTCAAATCACAACACTTACTTCCAACAATCCTGGATAGTAATGGAATAATTTCTTTAAGTAATACAATGATTTATTTGAAGTAGATGGATAGCACTATCAATCTTCAATTGATCTTCTTCTTCAAGATAAAAACAATTCTCAAACAATGTATATAAATATTCACAATGTATGAATGAAAGTTGTAATGATTTAATGAAAGTGTATATGGCAAGTTTCACAAAATTATGAACACATGAAAGTATGAATTCAAATTTGAATGAATGAGAAAATTGTTTAATGAAGAAGGTTTTTTGTTAATTTGAAAATTGAAGCATTGTTTTTGAAATAAGAAAATCTGCAGCATTTTATAAGTTACAAGAACCTCTTCATTCATGCCAATTCACATGAAAAGTTGCAATGCATTCATGAAAAGATACCACTTGAAAAATGTTTGAAAAACAAAAGAAAAGCTGCACTGGTTCGCTAGGAACCGGTTCCGACACTGACAGAACCCGGTTCTTAGTGAACGTTATAAGTCAGATTTCAAAAATATTACGCAGGAACCGGTTCCCCTATTGGTACAACCCGGTTCCTGGTACAAAAACCAGGGACATGTTTTTTGAGAATGTCTGGAACCCGGTTCCCTGTTAGGGAGGAACCGGTTCCTGAAAGTTAATTTTCAAAAATTCTTTTTGAAAAAGATTTTAAACAATGTTTTTCTTGATGTTAAAATTATGGGATATGTATATGTTGATGAATGCATATTTTTGTGAACATGTATATTCAAGATTAAGAATTATTTATACCATATTGACATTTGATGATTCTTCAATAATTCTTCAATAATCTTCAAGACTTTTATATGATGTTGATAAGCTTTTTGCACATCCTTTGAATGTTGATGTCCATGTTGTCTTCATCAAAACAAATGCTTTAAATATGACTTGAGAAGCTTGCAATTACAGGCATAACATGCATTTGTCCATAATATTTAACAGGAATGAGTACATGTGAGTTGTATGCATCACGTTCTTCTTTGGTCATAGGTTCAAGGACGAACCTTCATTCCCCAGACGAAGCAGGGACAAAGTTAGTTGGGAAAATGTCTATTGGTTGACATGAATTAGAGGTATATTTTGTCTTTGGGTTGTTTGGAGAATTTGAGAGAAAGGCCATGGTTTTGTTAGAAAGTTTATGAAAGAGATGAAGTTTTTAAGGATTGCTTTTTTGAATGCAAAGAGACAAGGAATATCAGATGGTTGAGAAAAATTACAAAGAGGATGTTTATGGCTATTTTTAGAAGTCAGGGAAGAGTGTTATCCTTTAAAGTCATTTAATGCTGCAAAGTGAGTGAGACACGTGTGATCTTTGGGAAAATCGTGCAGGCGAGTGATGGGAACGTTTGCCATGCTTTCCTAGGTTATAGGGATAACGGTCATCATAATAGCATGTAACGGATGACTGATAGTGACATACTGGAAAAAGTGTAATGATGGCTCTGATGTTAGCAATAGTTGGTAGAAGATGAAAAGTTCACTATGAACTTGTGTAACCAGAGATGGACATGTGTCGAATGGAAATATCAAAGAATGGCTATTTCTCCTTGTGTCTAAATTGACATTGTTGGGGGGAAATTTATTAGCTCCTAAATTTGTCACTCACACATATTAGCCTTATTAGCTAAAAATAGATTGACGAAATCTAAGTGAAAGACACTTTGATAGAAGAACCTATAAAAGGGGTTGTGTCGAAGTCAAGAAATCTAAGTTAAAGACACTTCGACAGAAGTTCCTGTAAAAGGGGGTGTGTCGAAGTGATCCTTACTAAGAAGGAGAAAACACTTAGAGAATTTCCTAAGTTGAAAGCGATCTTCGACCGAAAGGCTCTTGTACCAGCAGCAAGTGAATTTGAATTCGAAGAAAGGAGGTAAAGACAGTTCACTTGGCAGTTAGGAAAAGCAAAATGGCATGAAGATAGGGGTCGAAGAACATGCATGAGGACACTTGTCTTCATCCTGGATCAGAGCAACCGTTCGACAGTTATTTATTACTAGTATAAATATAGGAAATTTGTGTAAAATTTCGTGTGTTCAACTTATTAGTACAAGTCACTCAAATTTATTCAAGTACCCGCTGTGTGAGAAAGAATATTGAGAATGTACGTTGAATCACCATATTTTAATTACAGTTAAGTCTTTACATTTCTTTACAATCCTTTCCATTTAACATCCTGTAAACTTTACCATTACAGCCCTTTTAAATTACTGCAAATTTACTTTATCTTTCACTTTACTTGCGTTTTTACCAAGTTATATCTTCATCCTGCCTTTACTCTTAATATTATGTCGAACCTTTTCAATTAAAACCTACCCAAACTCACAAAATACTTAACATATGTCCTAGGATCAAACTGATCGATCCTACAAGTAACCAAAATAACCCTTTTTGGAAGATCAACGGGTGTTTACCAATTTTCACGGTAAACAGCGTGCAATCTAAGTTTCAGAATTTTACTTTGTGTTGTTGTTGTACCCCAAAATTTTCCCTCTCTTTTTTACTCAACACGTGTCAATTGGGGTCCCGAAGTTGCTCAAGGAAGTTCAAGAGCTGACCAGACAAACTCTCTCCTAAGGCAGTATACCTCAAATTAGGGTTTCCATCTTCATCAAGATGTGTGAACCACAAAGGACTCAAATGCTCACCATTGTCCCAATGTGTTCTCAAGATCATCCATGTCAAGTTTCAAGCCTTGCAGAAGAAGTTTGCTCAGTCAATTGCTCAAACGCCTGGAAATCAACTATACTAGGTCAAAAGTCAACTGTGGCCCACAAACAGTCAAACTTCAAGATTTTTGGTCAACATCCTCATTTTGAAGTATTATCCATCCTTTGATCAAGGGGTGATCATGATTCCTCAAGGATTGCTCGCAATTCATCAAAACCCAAAAGTTGCTAAATTAGGGTTTTATAGGAAAAGTCAACTCAACTTTGACCAAGCATAACTTTCTCATACTTTATCAGATATGACCCATCCAAAGCTCATTTTGAATAGGATGAAATTCCATACAATTCATCTTGAGCTCCCAAGTCTAGAATATGCACTCACAAAAAGATATGAATTTTGACATTATAGGTCCTTTTGAAAAGTCAACAAAAAGACCTTTTGGGTCAAAGCTTCATACATGAACATGGAAGACTCAATTGAGATCAGACAAAAAGGGTTATTTAGAGGAAATCCTAATATTTCTAAAAAGTCCAAGAACACCTCTCTAGGATCAAAATTGAGAGAGTTATGCATTAGCCAAGTTGACCATTTTTGCAAAATTGCCAAAAGTCAAATGTGCTCATATTTGCATTTTTTGCTAAATGGGCCCAACTTTTTATGCTTTCACCTCAATTATAATGTGGTACATGACTCAAATGTTCACTCACCCATTATATGCTTCATTTTCAATTTATTTTGATTTTTCATTAATTAAAAAGTGAATAAATCAAATAAATGATGAAAATTAACAAAGATATGATTTGATTTGTTTTTTTTTACAGATTGGCAATCAAGATATGCTAAGTTAACAAGATCAAATCGCATCAAGGGCAATTGGTACAAGAAAGGCATGATTTGGCTCAAAATAGCAACATATCATATAGCTTGCAAATCAAATCAAATCTTGGATAAATGCAAAGATTTAGTCCAAGTTTGTTAACCTAATTCAGTCTAGGTTATATAGTGAATAATTGCAGATCAAAACACAAGGGTTACAGTCGTGAGAGGCATAGAAAAAACTCAAAAAAAGTTGGAAAAAGTGTGATTTAGTTTTCAGGTTAGGGGACGATTCAAAGCAATTTAAGGCCAGCAATCTCTTCCTGGGCGTGCACTGAAGCCATCTCAACCATTTGCAAGGTCTGAAATGCTCAGAATTTGTCTCTACCTCTCACACGGTTTGCAAGCTTTTTCAAATTTGATTATTACAATTTACGCATCATTAGCACCTTTAATTGTCATATTTATGATTATTATCATGTCTGCAAGCTAATGTGATGGTTTAATTGCATTTTTGAAGCTTATACACGCACCTGCCATTGTTAGGGTTTTTATGTTCTTGTTTTGGGTTTCTTGATGCAGGAATAATTGGGCCTTGAATCAGGTACCATGATGTTCGTGAGGATGAGACGAGTTGATTAGTACCATTACTTTTCATTTATCTTGCTCGTATGCAATTTTTTAGATGAACATGGTTATAGCTACGAACAAACGTCCGTAGGTAAAAGTGCTAGAGCCTAAAACGAAGGATGAGGAAGAAGAAGATAACGTGTCCCAGCATCATTGGACCATTTGAAAACTGGCGCGTTTTTTTGTTCATTCAGTAATCCATTCATTTGTTATATAATATGTTTTATTTTCCTTATGCTAACAACAAAAACGCGTAGCACAACTGGCAAGCAAGCACTAGTATTGATCATAAGGACCTGGGTTCGATCCCCAGGTCCCAACGCTCATTTATATTATTTTCATTCAATGGATCCAGCGCGTTGCTTTTCCTGGTGACCACCATACTCCATCAACATCCATCCATTTGATCCAGCGTGGCATCAGATCCAACGCTCCATCCATAAGGGACCATGGTACATGTGCAAGTCAACGCTACACAGAATCAGGAAGGTCAACCCGGGCTTAGCTTTTTTGGGCTTAGATATTCAGATTTATACCCCCTCTTTCAGCAAGATAACAGGCCCATTTTTTAATTCTTTCTTATTTTTATTTCCTTATTTAATTATTTTGCTTAATTGTTTTTTCCATAAAAAATTAATCACTTTTTTTTAATCATAAAATCAATAAATTACAAAATACCAAAACAAAGATTTTTTTTAATAAATTATTTAATTTAATTAGAAATCTAGGTTAATTTAATTTCTTTTCTATAATTAAAATCAAATAGAAATTAGGTTTAATTTTATAATTAAATTTCTTTTTCTCAAATAAAAAACCAAAAAATACAAATAATCTTTTGTACAAAATATTTTATTTTTCTTGAAATTATTTAATTAGAAAATTAGGCTGATTTAATTTCTTTCATAATTTAAAAACAATTAGAAATTAGGTTTAATTAATTTTCACTTAATTGTTTTCTCAAATAAACATCCACAAGAACGAAAATCTTTTTCTCTTAATTAGAGTTTTAGGTTATCTTTTCAACCGTCCTCGTATTTAATTCGCCGCGCACTTGTTAATTATTTTGCCATTATTGTGTAACTGTTCAGGGTTTGTAATAGTTAACTTAGGGTTTTATTTACTGTTTAAATCCACGATTCTTGGTTATGTAATTAATCCCCCTCCCCGAAGCCTTGTAATAGCTAGGTTTATTTTCTGGCATTTTTAATTCCTGCAAATATTTAACTGTTTAGATGTATGTTTAGGATTATATGGCAAGAATGCATGACAAAATTAAAATGGTTAGAAAACCCTAATGTGCAAAGATAATAAACTGAAAATAAATCACTACCACATATTCACTCTTAGGGTATACTCTCACTTCGGTTGCCTTCTGTAAACGATCATTAAGCATAGGATGTCTTAGTGGTTGCCCTCTAGTCTAAAGAGATCAAATGGTCTCATTCGAATGTTGCCTCAGAAATGTTACCTCAGAAATGTTTCCTCGGAAAGATCTTAAGACTCTAGGGTTACTACTAAGGTGTCCTAATATTGCTTTAGTGACCGTACGTCCCTTTCGAATTGACCCTTACAAACTCCAACGACGGTGCTACCTACTCTTCAATAGTAGGATATCACTGTCTAAAGGAAATGAGAACAAAAACAATATTTTTTCTAGTAGGTAGATGCTAGTAGGTACTTGCTCAAATCAAAACTTTTCACACTATCACGAAGTAAAACATTTTTCAAAAACAAGCACACAAACACAAGCAATTTAAAAATGAGCAAGTACCTAAGAGCCCATGGAAAACAATGGATAGAAAGGGTGTTAACACCTTCCCTTTCTGTAATCTACCCCCTGTACTCAAAATCTCGAAAAAGGATTTTTTCTGTACTTTTTTCCTTTCCGGTTGGATGAAATAAAAGTCGGTGGCGACTCTTGCTTACCGCGACATTTTGCAAACAAAAAACGCAAAATGAAAACCAGTAAAAACAGTCGGTTCTGCCACCGTATCACAGAATTAGCGACTCTGCTGGGGATTCATAAGTGGGGTATAACTTAGGATCTAAGTAATTAAAATTGCTTCTCTTGATTGCTTTGTTTTCTTTATTTTTGAGGGTTTTGTTTGGGGTTACTATAGTGTTAGAACATAGTTGATTCTACAACCCGTAGTTTGAATTTTGATGATAACAAATACAAAGAACAAATAACAAATACAAAGAACAAATATGCACCCTAAAAATTATGTTTTTATGTATGCAGAAGTTCTGAAGCAATCAGAAGATGCACTGAAGATTGATGACCAGAACCCGCGCTTAATCAAAGTAAACTCTTATTCTGAACAAGAACATGTTAATCTGAGTCATCAATATTCTGAAGCATCATCAGCAAGCAAGGAGATAAGATTCAGAAGCGTTACTGATCATTCAAGACAACATCAATTCCAACGGCTTCTTTCAGACAGGATCTTCTCCAAATGGAAAGTGTGTTAATGACATTAAACATGCTTTATCATCAACGTTATTCCACTGCCTATATAAAAAAAGTCATTATTCAAAATCGCAGACGATTTGCCACATTACCACTCACGCATATTCAAAGCTGCAAGCAATATTCCTCATCATTCCAAGCTATAATCTTGTGTAATTTATCACAGTTGTGATAAACAGTTTTTTTAAGAAAAACAACAACACACATTCTTGTATAATTACTTTGAAACAGTGTTCCTTGAGAATAATCGGATTGTGGTTGTACTCAAGAAGACTTTAACAATTGTTAAAGTAGTAATTGTAATCCTTTTGAGATTAGTGAATTAAGACCTCGTTGGAGAGAGGCGAAATAACCTTGACGGGTGGAATGGAGTAGTTTGAGATCAAACGAACCCAGATAAAAATATTGTGTCATTGTGTTTTTGATTTCAAGTTTTCAATTCAACCCCCCCCCCCCTTCTTGTGTTTTTCACATCTTCAGTTGGTATCAGAGCGACTGGTTCTGAGCTTAAACACTTAACCGTTTCAGTACAAGATCCAAGCTTCAAAAAAACACTATGGTGGGACCAAGCCAAAACATCAGCAATGAAAACCATGAAGACAAGGATATATTCAGTGGCAAACCTCCAGTCTTTGATGGAGAAAACTTTGACTACTAGAAAGACAGAATTGAGAGTTTCTTTCTGGCCCATGATGCTGATCTGTAGGACACGGTGACTGATGGATACACGCACCCAGTGGATGGACTTGGTTAGAGGATAGACATAAAAATGATGTATGATCAGCAAAAGCGTGAATTCAGAAACCACCACAAGGCCAGAAAAATACTTCTCAACGCCATCTCATACTCAAAATATGAGAAAATATCAAACAGAGAGACTGCCAAGAACATGTTTGACTCTCTAAGAATGACGCATGAAGGCAACATTCAAGTCAAAGAAACCAAGGCCCTTGCGCTCATTCAGAAGTATGAGGCATTCAAGATGGAAGATATTGAATCAATAGAAACCATGTTTTCAAGATTCCAAATCCTTGTTACTGGACTGAAGGTTCTTGACAAAGGGTATTCTACTGCTGATCACGTTAAGAAGATCATCAGAAGCTTGCCCAAGCAATGGAGGCCAATGGTCACAGCACTTAAGCTAGCCAAAGTTCTCAATAAAAGATCTCTGGAGGAACTTGTCAGCTCCCTCAGAAGCCACGAGATAGAGCTAGAAGAAGATGAGCCTCAAAAGCAAGGTAAGCCACTAGCTTTAAAATCTAATAGAAAATCTGAATCTAAGGTTTTGCAGGCTGTGGAAGAAACTTCTGATGGATCCTCATCAGAAGAAGATGAAATGTCTCTCCTCTCCAGAAGGGTGAACTAACTGTGGAAGCAGAGACAAAGGAAATTCAAAAATCCTAGAAGATCAAAAAATCAGAATGAATCCTCCTCCAGATAATGAAAGTCTGAGTCTTCGTCTGGACACAGAAGATCTGAAGGTTCTTCAAGATACAGAAAGGCAAATAACAAGGACATCATCTGCTATGAATGTATCGAGCAAGGGCACTACAAAAGTGACTTCCCAAAGCTTCAGAAGGAGAAGCCCAAAAAGAAGTTCTTCAAGGAAAAGAAGAAAAGCCTCATGGCTACATGGGATGATTCTGACACCTCTAAAGTTGACTCAGAATCAGATGATGAAAGAGCAAACATAGCTCTCATGGCAAACGTATCAGAAGACAGTGAAGCTTCTGGTTCAGACTCAGAATCAGACACTGAAGAGGTATTTCCTGATTTTACCATAAACTTTACTAAGGCTGAACTTGTAGAAAGTCTAAATGAAATTCTGGAAAGGTATCAACAAATTAGAGTCAAATTTAGGAACCTGAAAAGGATTTGTAAAACTCTCAATAATCACAGCTTTCAGAAGTTTCTAGCTAAAAACATAGACAGAAGCAAGATGGCTTCAATAATCTATGGAGTTAGCATAAATGGAAGAAAAGGGATAGGATATCAAGGTAAGGTATCTACACCAAAAAATGTCATGAACTTATTTATAAAATGCACACTACTCAAATCAAAATTTATATATGGACACACACATGACATAAAATACACAAGTAGTGATTATTCTGTCAAACCAAAGTTCAATCAGAATTTTGGTAAAACTAAAAAATCAGGACCCAAGAAAATGTGGGTACCTAAGGATAAAATTATACATGTAGCAAATATCTTTAGCAGCAAGGCTGAGACACCAGTCATGGTACCTGGACTCTAACTGCTCGCGACACATGACGGGAAGAAGGCATATGTTCCAAAGCTTAGAACTTAAGCCTGGAGGCTACGTGGGCTTTGGAGGCAATCAGAGAGGAAAAATCATTGGCTCTGGAACAGTAGGTAATGGAAATCTTCCCTATATAAATAATGTATTATTAGTTGATGGATTAATGCATAACCTGTTATCCATAAGTTAATTAAGTGATAATGGTTATGATATAATCTTCAATCAAAATTCATGCAAAGCTGTTAGTCAGAAAGATGGGAGTATCCTATTTAACGGAAAGAGGAAAAACAACATTTATAAAATAAAACTTTCTGAACTAAAGAGTCAGAATGTAAAATGCCTACTTTCTGTTAACAACGAGCAATGGGTTTGGCATAGAATATTGGGGCATGTTAGTATGAGAAGAATATCTCAGATTAACAAACTCAATCTGGTCAGAGGACTTCCTAATTTGAAGTTCAACTCAGATGTTATGTGTGAAGCATGTCAAAAAGGCAAATTTGCAAAACCTGCTTTCAAATCCAAAAATGTTATTTCCACCTCTAAGCCATTAGAACTTCTGCACATTGACTTATTTGGACCAGTAAAAACTGCTTCAGTCAGCGGCAAGAAGTATGGGTTAGTAATCATAGATGACTATAGCAGATGGACATGGTTAAAGTTGTTAACACACAAGGACGAGTCACACTCTGTGTTTGCTACCTTCTGCAACCAAGTTCAGAATAAAAAGAATCTTAGAATTGTCAATGTCAGAAGTGATCATGGTGGGGAATTTGAAAATAAAAATTTTGAATTATTTTTTAATGAAAAAGGCATCTTGCATGACTTCTCTTGTCCTAGAACTCCCCAAGAAAATGGAGTTGTAGAACGAAAGAGCAGAACATTGCAAGAAATGGCCAGAACCATGATCAATGAGACTAACATTGCTAAGATCTTTTGGGCAGAGGAAATTAACACGGCGTGTTACATTCAAAATAGAATCTCCATAAGACCTATTCTGGAAAAGACTCCATATGAATTGTTGAAGAACAGAAAGCCCAACATTCCTTATTTACATCCATTTGGATGCACATGCTTTATTCTGAATACAAAAAATTATTTGAACAAGTTTGACTCTAAAGCACAAAAGTGTATTATGTTAGGATACTCTGAACACTCAAGAGGGTACAGAGTATACAATACAGAAACACAAATTGTTGAAGAGTCAATCAGTGTTAGGTTTGATGATAAGCTTGACTCTCAAAAGTCAAAGCAGAATGAATTCCTTGCAGGTATGGAAGTTGAAGTCATAGGTACTGAAGACAACTCATCATAAGTTCTCAACAATGACGCTCCCTCAACATCAGAAAGAGTTACTGCAAGTAATCCAGCACATTTTGTTGATCAACTTTAGAAAAGGGTATCCAGAAGTAGCAATGATCACCCAGAAGATACAATACTGGGAAAGAAAGATGATCCAATCAGAACCAGATCAACATTCAGAAACTCTAAAGAATCCCCCATAGGACTGGTCTCTATGATTGAACCAACAACTATTGATGAAGCGCTTCTGGACTATGAATGTATTTTGGTAATGCAGGAGGAACTGAATCAATTCACCAGAAATGACGTATGAGATCTGGTTCCCAAACCAAAAGGATTCAACGTCATTGGAACAAAGTGGGTGTTCAGAAACAAACTGAACGAGCAAGGAGTAGTCATCAGAAACAAAGCATGACTGGTAGCACAAGGTTATAGTCAGCAAGGGGGGATAGACTATACAGAAACCTTTGCTCCAGTCGCCAGGTTAGAATCTAGCAGACTTTTAATATCTTTCGTTGTAAACAATGGCATCACTCTATATCAGATGGATGTTAAAAGTGCATTCTTAAATGGCTATATAGATGAAGAGGTATATGTGCACCAACCCCATGGGTTTGAGAATTCCAAAAATCCAGAATATGTTTTAAAACTAAAGAAGTCACTCTATGGTCTGAAACAAGCTCCCAGAGCTTGGTATGAAAGACTAAGTAACTTTCTGTTAGAAAATGAATTCACCACAGGGAAAGTGGACACAACCTTATTCTGTAAGACAGTTAAGAATGACATGTTATTATGTCAGATTTATGTTGATGACATCATATTTGGATCTACTAAACCCTCTCTGGGAAGAGAGTTTGCTAAATGTATGCAGGCAGAGTTTGAGATGAGCTTAATGGGGGAACTCAAATTCTTTCCTGGCATTCAGATAAACCAAACTCCAGAAGGAACTTACATTCATCAGAGCAAATATGTCAGAGATCTTCTGAAGAAATTTGATCTATCAGAATGTAAGCCCTCAAAGATTCCAATGCACCCCAAGTGCATTCTAGAAAAGGAAGAGGTAAGTAAAAAGGTAGAATAGAAGGTCTACAGAGGTATGATTGGTTCTCTTCTCTATCTGACGGCTTCAAGGCCTGACATTTTATTTAGTGTTTGCTTATGTGCTAGATTCCAATCAGATCCTAGATAATCTCACTTAACATCAGTTAAGAGAATTTTCAAGTATCTGAAAGGTACTACTAATCTGGGTTTGTTTTATATAAAATCAAATGATTACAGCTTAGTAGGATATTGTGACACTGACTTCGCTGGACACAGAGTAGAGCGTAAAAGAACATCTGGAAGCTGCCAGTTTCTGGGAGAAAATCTGATCTCATGGACCAGCAAGAGACAGTCCACAATTGCACTATCAACAGCAGAAGCTGAATACATAGTAGCTGCTGGATGTAGCACACAAATGCTCTGGATGAAAAGTCAACTTGAAGACTTCAACATATTTGAGAGTAACATTCTTATCCTCTGTGACAATACTTCTGCTATTTGTCTCAGCAAGAATCCAATTTTACATTCTAGGGCTAAGCATATAGAAATAAAACATCATTTTATTAGGGACTATATTCAGAAAGGGATTCTTAACTTAAAATTTATTGACACAGACCATCAATGGGCCGATGTCTTTACAAAACCTCTTTCTGAAGATAGGTTTAACTTCATTCTGAAACATCTCAGCATGAAGCTATGCCCAAAATAAAAAAATTTATTTGTATATCTTAACCTTCAGAACTTTGTTATTTTCTGTGAACTACTGATCAACCTGTGTTCAGAGTTTAGAAGTACAGATTGCATCAGAATCTTTCCAAGAAGATCTGAACGTTTCATTTCAAGGATAGAAGCGTGTTGTTCACATAATCAAACAGTTGTCATCCATTCATCAACTACTTTCTGAGGCTGAACACGCGTTCACTTTTTTGAAAGGTCAAAAGAGATGATTGGGTGCATTGAGACACATGTCATGGGTAACCGTTCCAGTATCTTTCTGAATCCCCTAATTTTAGCTGTCATTAATGCTTATAATCATGACTAATTATTTCTCTCTCTTACTGTTTACGCTATCAAGAAAAACTATTTAAACTCAAATTTCACTTTTTACATTCACTTCTTTTTACTCTCTCAATATTTTCTCTCGTTGCAAGTTCTTATTTTCAAAAACCCCTTTCATCTTCCTCAAATCTTGTGTGAACAATGGCTTCTTCAAGCGTCCAAAACATCAGTACTCAGGAATCTGCTTCAATGAAACAGTATGAAGAACCTTACAGAACGCTCCTCACACCCATTGATAATCTGGAAGTTCTTTCAGAACTGATTATTGACTTTGAAAGCTTGCAAGAAAATGGCTTCAATCTATATGAAGACGTCACTGCTCAAGGTTGGAATAGGTACTTTGACCGTCTACTGGGGCCAACATTTCCAATTCTTGTCAAAGAATTCTGGATACATGCTTCTTCTTCAAATCATCAAGTTACCTCTTATGTCATGGGGAAGAAAATTGTTATTACAAAAGACCTAATTTTAAAGCTTATTGGATACAATGGTGGAGGTGTCAGATGCATTGACATGGCTGAAAGATGCTCTGACGTAAGTTCTATTGCTAGGGAAATATTTACTCATGGACTTCCCTCCAGCAAAATCAGAGATCTGAAGGATCACCACAGAATTTGGGCAAGAATCATTCTGGGGTGTATCAACCACAGGAAGCCAACTAGCTCTCTTGATTATATCAACATTGATCAGAAATTTCTGATCTATTTCATTTCTAAGAAGACAAAGGTAAACCTTCCACACTTGCTGTTTAATCATCTTAGAACTAGTGTGAAGGAAACAAGAGAAGATGAATGGACCAAGAGGGACTGGATACCCTTAGGCAGGCTCATATCAAATATTCTAATAGAGAATAGGCTTATAGAACATTTGACTAAGGCCCCGAAAATCAGCACATTGGAAGCAACCGCTGGGAACCCCCTGAACGCTAAAAATCTGAAGAAGATGAAAATCATTGAGAATATCAAGAAGGAACCCACTGTTACTTCTTATGCAACCATCGCTTCAAGAAGGATACCTCTGGATGATTTTCCTCTATTTTTTGAGATTGACTCCAAGCCAGAAATAATAGTCAGATATATGGATGCTTGTAAGGCAGATGGTACTGCACCAGAAATCAACATTTAGGATTTGCATAAGGCTGCTCCAGAAGTTGTTTTAAAGAAGACTAAGAAGAGGAAAGCAGCAGCAGAAGGACCATCTCAAAGAACTCCAAAAGCTGCCAAAAAGAAAGGTAACCCTTCCTCTGTTACTGTTATAGAATCAATAAATGTATCAACATCTGAAGCCATGCCTTCCCAACCAGAAAACCCATCACCATAAACATTTGAAGACTTTGACATAGGGTTTGACCCATCAGAAACTCTAGGTCTGAATGAAACTCACTCCCTATCTCAAAATCAAAATCCTGAACAAAGCCAACCAGAACTTGCCAAAGTTCTGTCTGATATTGATTTATTTGACCAAGACTTTTCTGCTCCCGTACCACAAAATCCAAATTCTCAACTCCCTGAAAATCCAAACTATGATACCACACCAGAAATTCCGCAACCACTCTCTCCATAAATAGATATTCCTCATCCACAACCAACTCAACCAGAAATTTCTCAACCAGAAATTTCACAACCTCAATCACCTCAACAAGAAATTCCTCAACCAGAAGATCTGAACTCCAACTCTCCATAACCAGAAGCTCAACCTTCTGAAAATCAATCTTCTGATATCCATGAACCAGAACCTCACCATGCTACAACAAACCAATCCGAAGAACCTCATTCAGATTCTGATACAATCCCTATACCTGGAATCACATAACCACTTGCTATTCGCATGCCTCTCACCATCCACGACATTCCAGAAATCCCTTCATCTCTGGAATCCACTCCTCCAAACACCCATACTAGACCAATCATCATACCTGACTCTCCCACTCCTTCACCTACTAGCCGTCCAACTAAAAATTTGAGACTTTTCATTGATCCAATCTTGCTGGAAAGACTAACCTCCACATCTCTCAAACTACCATTCCCAAACCCAAACAAACTGAAACCACATCAAACCCATCAGATGTTGGTACAAATTTGTTGATTTTTGAAACAAGAATGCAGGAATGGATACAGTCTTTGAAGCATGCTAGTCAAGAGATGACTAATCCTGCTTCTTCTGATTATATATGGACGAGATTCAGAAACTGGTTTAGTTCTGAAACGTTGAAGCTGAAGGAACAGAGTTATGAATAGGTTCAGCAGAACTTTAGTGATAAGCTGAAGTCTCTTCAAGACCAAGTTCCGACCCTACTGTTCAAGAAAGATATCCTCTCTCTGGATAATGCTCCCTGGACAGAGCATCATCCCTCAGATGAAGTTCAACCAGAATCAGAAAGTCTCTCCGTGCCTGATGCTCTAGAAGACATGGTTACAGTAGAAGCAATGGTTCTCTCTGAAAAAGCTGCAGAATACTCTGAGCTACGTCCAACTACTGAAGAAACTCCAACACCTTCCTTAGTTATGCAAACTCTGTAAGAGTTGAAGAAATAAAATGCTCTCATTCATGCAAGGTTGGATCAGCAGGAGGACACGAACAAGGTGATTAAAAGCATTCTGGATAAACAGGAAGACACCATAAAGGAAATCAGAGGCATATTTGGCAAGCAAGAAGAGTCTAATACTCAGATCAAGAGCTTGCTGGAAGCATTGTTCACACGACTTCCCCCTCCTTCTTAGATTTCTGTTTTAAATCTGTTTATCAGTAATGTTTAATTTTTACCTCTTATGTTCTGGAACTTATCATTTCTTCATGTTTTTAATATAACTCTTATCTTTTGGCTCTGATTATATTTCCTTTTTGATAACTGACAAAAAGGGGGAGAAAGTAATATATTTTCAATAATGGTTTACTGAGACAAAAGTCTCAAACATTCTAAATCTCTTAACCTCTACTTTCTGAGAAGTTTGAACAAGTACAAATTCCGATGAAAGATGCAGCTAAACTCTGATGCTCAAGGAACTTAAGGGAAGTAATCAACTCAGGGGGAGTTTCCCTTAAACCTTTTGTTCTTTATTTTTAATTGAAAAATCTAGTTTTTGTCATCATCAAAAAGGGGGAGATTGTTAGAACATACTTGATTCTACAACCCTTAGTTAGAGTTTTGATGATAACAAATACAAAGAACAAATAACAAATACAAATAAAAAATATGCACCGTAAAAATTATGTTTTTATGTATGCAGAATTTCTGACCATATCAGCATAATAAGATAAGCCATAAGAGCTACACGCTGAAGCAATCAGAACATGTGCTGAAGATTGATGACCAGAACCTGCGCTTAATCAAAGTAAACTCTGATTCTGAACAAGAAGATGTTAATCTAAGTCATCAATATTCTGAAGCGTCATCAGCAAGCAAGGAGATAAGATTCGGAAGCATTACTGATCATTAAAGACAACATCAATTCCAACGGCTTCTTTCATACTGGATCTTCTCCAAATGGAAAGTGTGTTAATGACATTAAAAATTCTTTATGGTCAACGTTATTCCACTGCCTATATAAACAAAGTCAGTATTCAAAATCGCAGACGATTTGCCACATTACCACTCACGCATATTCAAAGCTGCAAGCAATATTCCTCATCATTCCAAGCTATAATCTTGTGTAATTTATCACAGTTGTGATAAACCGTTTTTGTAAGAAAAACAATAACACACATTCTTGTATAATTACTTTGAAACAGTGTTCCTTGAGATTAACCGGATTGTGGTTGTACTCAAGAAGACTTTAACAGTTGTTAAAGTAGTGATTGTAATCCTTTTGAGATTAGTGAATTAAGACCTCGTTGGAGAGAGGCGAAATCACCTTGACGGGTGGACTGGAGTAGTTTGAGATCAAACGAACCAGGATAAAAATATTGTGTCATTATGTTTTTGATTTCAAGTTTCAATTCAACCCCCCCTTCTTGTGTTTTTCACATCTTCATATAGATCCTATACCCGGATCTGGGGGCACTCATTAGGTAAGTAGAAATAGACAGTGAGGGAACTATACAGCGTAGACCGACACGGTTGAAGCAGTAGCTACGTTGGTGTGGCACATTGGTTGGTACCGGTATCCCTTGTGGTGAAACGAGGAGAATACGGGGCCGCTGCATGGTGTCGCGAAGCACTAACGAACCATAGAACCTTAGTTGAACAACTTGGCCATTAGAAAGTAGCGAGATAGCCGGCCTCGGTGTAGAGCTAAGAACTGGTTGATACTCGATTCTACACTCATTGAGATCATACTTTCGGAATATTTCGGCCGCAAGAAAAGATCGCTTGAGCTGAAACCATGACCGATAAAGGATGGTCAATGATATTGAGATCCCCTAGAACCCGATTAATTTTCTAGGACAGGTTTGAAACCAACTTAACTTCAAGAGGGTATAACCTTTGACCTCATGCAAGCCTTAAACCTAAGGGCTTTGTGTGATTTTATTGTGTTTGCTATACCTATGATTTATCATGACATCATGCATCATAACATGGCATTCATGCTTCATTAAACTAACCATTTCAAAGACCAAGGGAATTTATCTTTGTTCTGTTTTGAAGACCATGGCTTTCGTGCGTAGAAATACTATCTGAATCAGCTTCGTGAAGATACCTTCCCAACTCAAAGAGCTAGTATCAAGAGTTTCTGAAACTTCTACTTTCATTAAGAGACACGGTCAACTTCTCAGCCTGGTTACTTCAAACTTTGATGAACAGATGATGAGCTTACTTTTTCAGTTCTTCGATCCCAAGCATCACTGCTTCACCTTTCCAGATTATCATTTGGTACCCACCTTGGAAGAATTCTCTCAGCTATTGGGCATACCCATTCTTGAACAGGTACCCTTCACAGGTATAGAAGATGTTCCTAAGCCAGAAGTCATGGCCTCAGCTTTGCATTTGAAACGGGCCGACGTGTTATCCAATCGGGAAACTCGAAGCGGAGTCGAGGGTTTCCTAGCCAAATTTCTGATAGACAAGGCTCAGCTATTTTGGGATGATATGGATTTTTAGGATTTTGAGGAGGTCTTGGGTCTTCTTATCTATGGTTTAGTTCTCTTCCCTAATCCGGACTCCTTCGTAGATGTGAATGTTATCAAGATTTTCCTTTCTCGCAACCCCGTGCCTACCTTGCTTGGAGATATTTTGCACACTCTCCATACTCGTACCATGAAGAGAAGAGGGACTCTTATGTGCTGCATTTTGTTGCTGTCGAGGTGGTTTATTTCTCACCTCCCTAAGTCTGTATCAAAGAACGAAGAAGGTTTGGGTTGGTCTCACGGGATAATGTCACTCGCTCATACGGACATTCTTTGGTGTTCTCGAGCTATGGAAGACATTTCTATTATTGATCGCTGTGGGGAGTACCCTAATGTCCCATTACTTGGTATCAGAGGGGGTATAACTTACAATCCTTGTCTAGATTTGCGACAATTTGGTCATGCTCGAAGGGATGGTCCCCATGAGTTACTTATTGAGGGCATTGTATTCAACTATGAGGATGATGTTAATGAGTATCGTCGGAAGTTCATACGAGCTTGGGGCATGGTAAACGGGTCTGATACCAAAGATTTGGGACCAAATACTTCCATTCCTATGGAGCCTTATCTCCAATGGGTACGAGCTGGTGCCCAGAAGCTTATGATGCCTTATGTGGCCGTATTACCAGTGATTGTGGAGCCCACTACTGAAGAAGGCATTCCTTACACGGTTCTCTATCCTTACATTCCCACTGATCTTGAGGAGTTACAGAGGTCTTGGATTCAGTTGAAGAATGAGCGGGATACTTACAGGGAACAATTCCATGATCAAGAGAGGAAGGTTTTAAAGCTCACCAGGCAGCTCCAGGAAGAAAGAGTGCTCAATGATTATATCAGCACAAACAGAAAGCGTCCATGGGACTTTTGATTTATCTTTTCTAGTTTTAGATTTGTTTTATTTACTTATTTGTAATGCCTTAAAGGCATTTTGAACCTTCAAATTTAAGCTAATAAAGTTTTTGTTTATTTTGGTTTGCAAATTTAAATTTCTTGAAGTCTTTGAAATCATTACATGGGTATCCCATTATCATACACATCATTACAGGTACCACTACAGGTTTCTCATCTTCTTCGCTGTTTATTTTAGCATAAATGTCTTTCGATCAAGCCATCAAAGATCTTCAGGCACATAACGCCCAATTCCAACAGATGTTCATAAGTCTGACAAAGGGGCAAGAGGATCTGAAAGCCCTCATTATGAAAGAGAAGAAGAAAAAGAAGAAGGCTGTCGGTATTCTGAATATGGGCTGAAGGTTTGGAGAAAGGTTGAAGCAACAAACTGATTTGACCTCTTCATCCAAGGAAGGGAAGAACCAAGAAGGGGAAAAGGACCCTAGTCCTGCAGTCTCTGACATTGATACTGATTATAACGATGAGCAATATCCTCCTGCTGAGGATAGATACAAACAGTTAGAGGATCGTCTGAGTGCCATGGAAGTTCAGAGGATACCTTGGTTGGATTTTGAAGAATTGGGTTTGGTGTCGAGAGTGGTCATCCCGCAAAAGTTCAAAGCTCCAGTTTTTGCCAAGTATGATGGGGTGTCCTGCCCAAAACTCCATCTCCGCTCGTATGTTAGGAAGATTCAACCCTACACCGCTGATAGAAATTTATGGGTGCACTTCTTTCAAAATAGTCTGTCAGGGACTCAGCTTGAATGGTTCTACCAGTTGGAGGGAGCCAGTGTCTGAAATTGGGAAGATCTTGCTGCTGCTTTCTACAAGCAGTATCAGTATAATGCCGACCTTGCTCTCACTCGGACTCAACTCCAGAGTATGTCCATGGGTGCAGGTGAAGGTTTTAAAGATTACACTAAAAAATGGAGACTTGGCTGGGAAAGTTCAACCCCCTTTGTCTGATAGGGAGTTGGTTGATATGTTTCTAGGAACGCTATCAGGTCCATTTTTCAATCACTTAATCGGCAGCTCGTCATCTGGTTTCACCGAGCTGATTTTAATTGGAGAAAGAGTAGAAGCTGGAATTCGGAGTGGTAAAATACAAAAGGATGCCTCCTCGAGTTCAGCAAAGAAGCCTTTCGCTAGTAAGAAGGAAGCCAGTGCGGTCTATAGCCCGAGGGGCCAAAGAAGATCTGAACACCATCAAACGGTAAATGTTGTAGTGATACCAAGACCCGCAGTTTCTCCACAACGCAACAATCAACAAAGGGTGGAAAGACCACAACGGTAGTTTACCCACATCAAAATGACTTTGGCTGAAGTTCTACCTCATTTATTAAAATCCAACTTGGCAACCTTGAAAGAGGCTCCCAAGAATCCAAACATTACCTCTCCCAGATACAATCCCAACGCGCGGTGCGCCTACCATTCTGAGAGTCCTGGCCACGGTACAAATGATTGCTGGGCTCTGAGAAACAAAGTACAAGACTTGCTTGAAGCTAAGGAGATAGAGTTCGATGCTCCAGAAAAGCCGAATGTTATAATTTCTCCCATGCCCAAACATGGTCGTGGAGTTAATGTTGTTGACACTAATTTTTTTGTGACCTCTGTTGAAGAAATTTCTATTCCTCTTATGACTGTTAAGAAGAATTTGTTGTTGGCCGGTTTATTTTCAGGTTGTAGTGAAGGTTGCCACATGTGTTCGATTCTACCTTCTGGTTTCCATTTGTTGAAGTCAGGTGTTCAGCGCCTGATGGATAATAAAGAGATTTTGTTCGAGAACATTGTGATTCATGTTGTTCCCATTGAAGACGTCGCTATTATAACCATTTCCGCCAATCCTTCCAAGGTTTCCTCGAGAAGAGCTGTTAGGATTACACCTGTTCAAAGAATTTCTCCGTTGATAATCACTATTCCTGGTCCTATCTCGTACACCTCAGACAAGGCTGACCCATGGCATTATGGTGCTGATGTGTACTATCACGGAATTAAGCAAGATCTGTAGAATGAAGAAGTTGATATTGATGTCAGTAATATTGTCGGGACTAGTAAGGTTACCCTAAGTGGAAGGGTCTTCTCTCCCGATATTTCCCCTAAGACTGTTAACAAACCTATTGTCATTCCATCTGTTGTTCCTGCTAGTACATCAACTACTGTTCCTGTTCTTACTCTGGTTATTACTCTTGTCGGTGAATCGTCTGATTCCCGCGGCAAGGAAATTATAGGTGAGCCTGCCCAGACGGAGGCACCTAGGAAAATCATTGTGGAAGCCTCTAAACAAGAAATAGAGGAAATACTAAAAATCATTAAGAAGAGCGACTATAATGTGGTAGAGCAGTTGGGGCAGACCCCATCGAAGGTATCCATGTTATCCCTGTTGTTGTGTTCTGAAGCCCATGTGAAGGCTTTGATTACATTTCTCAAGACCGTGCATGTGCCGCGGGAAACTTCAGCAGATCAGTTCAAAGATTGTGTGGCCAGCCTGACTGTTGACAATGGGATGGGTTTTTCAGATGCGGATCTGACACCGAAAGGAAGGAAGCATAATGAGGCTCTGCATGTCTTGATTGAGTGAAGGGGCACCACTATGGCTCAGGTGCTAGTAGATACCGGGTCTTCACTAAACGTTCTGCCGAAGAAAGCGTTGGACTGCTTAGATTGTGAGGGTTTGACTCTAAAGCCTAGTAACATTGTGGTAAGGGCTTTTGACGGATCAAAGAGAATGGTGCACGGGGAGGTGGACATCCCTGTCAAAGTGGGTTCTCAGACTTTTGGGTCCACCTTCTACGTAATGGATATCAGGCCACCATATTCTTACTTGCTAGGTCGTCCTTGGATCCATGAGGCTGGGGCAGTTACTTCTACACTCCATCAAATGCTGAAGTACCCGGTGAAGGGAAAGATTGTCACAGTGCAAGGTGAAGAAGAATATATGGTGAGTCACCTCAATTCCTTCTGCTACGTAGAGATGGACGGGGAATTCATAGAAACTCCTTGTCATAATTTCGAAGAGGTCCCTCGGATCTTGGCATCAACTGAAGTTACTACCAACAAACCTCCGTTGAAGATGGCTTCTCTCAAGGACGCCAGGGCTGTGGTTGATGAAGGTGGGTGTACCAATTGAGGTCAGCTCCCTAATTTCACTCACAAAACTGACAAATTTTGTTTGGGATTTACTACAGGGGCTCAAAGGGCTGTTAGGCGTGCTCGGGCTAGAAGACCTCCTCTATACATCAGCAATCGGGGAATTAATGCAATTAAAGACAATGAAGAGGATTCAGACATCGACAGCTGGATCTACCCAACAACCAACGGTGGATCGAATAACTGGATGGCTAGGGACTTCGTACCTATTTCTTTTATTCCGCAGTAATTGACTCATTTGTTTTAAGATTTGTAATAAACAATTTGAAACTTTACGGCCCGGTGCCTTGCCCAAGGCACCTTGGCTTTGCTTGTGAGGGCTATTATTTGTCATTTCATATATCATTAATAAAGCATTTTACGTTTCTTGCATACAAATTTTGTGCTCTTTGTTTTTCTTTTCTGTCTCTCACTTTATCAAAACAGGTATTATCTTACACACACTCATGTATCACAATGCAGATCTATATCCACTTTGGATCCCATTGATAACAGCTCTGCTACTTCCAGTTATGACTTCAAAAATCCGATCAACCAAGCCGAGGACGAAGGTGAGGATGATTGTGAGGTGCCTGGAGAACTTCGTAGACTATTACAGCAGGAAGAAAGGGCCATACAGCCCCATGAAGATCCAGTTGAGTCAGTGAATTTGGGTACAGAGGAAGACATGAAAGAGGTTAAAATAGATGTGAATCTGGAGCCTAGTGTCAAACAACGGTTAATACAGATGCTACACAATTATGTTGAGATCTTCGCCTGGTCCTATGAAGACATTCCTGGTTTGGACACTGATATTGTGGTACATCGCCTGCCGACTAAAGAATATTGCCCTCCAATAAAGAAGAAGGTTCGTCATATGCGCCGTGAAATGTCAGAGAAAATCAAGGCAGAGATCATGAAACAGTTTGAAGCAGGATTCTTAGCTGTCACTTCTTATCCGCAATGGGTTGCCAACGTCGTTCTTGTACCTAAGAAGGGCAGTAAGGTACGGATGTGTGTGGACTACAGAGATCTGAATAGGGCAAGCCCCAAGGATGACTTCCCACTTCCTCACATTGATGCTCTAGTCGACAACACCGTGCAGCATAAGATCTTCTCCTTCATGGATGGTTTTTATGGCTACAACCAGATCAAGATGTCTCCTGAGGACATGGATAAGACAACCTTCGTTACACAGTGGGGCACCTTATGTTACAAGGTAATGCCTTTTGGGTTGAAGAATGTTGGGGAAACTTATCAGCGCGCCATGGTCACTTTGTTCCATGATATGATTCACCATGAGATCGAGGTTTATGTTGATGACATGATAGCCGGGTCCCAAACTGAGGAAGAGCACCTTGATCATCTCCAGAAACTGTTTGACATGTTGAAGACGTACAAGCTGAGGTTGAATCCGAACAAGTGTACCTTCGGGGTAAGGTCTGGTAAGCTTCTGGGTTTTGTTGTCAGTGAAAAAGGTATTCAGGTAGACCCTACAAAGGTAAAAGCCATACAAGAGATGCTGGCTCCCCGCACAGAAAAAGAAGTTAGAGGTTTCTTGGGACGCCTGAATTACATCGCCAGGTTCATTTCACATATGACTGCTACTTGTGAGCCCATCTTCAAGCTGCTGAAGAAAGATCAAGTGTTAAAATGGAATGATGAATGCCAGTCTGCTTTTGAAAGAATCAAAGAATACCTTCAACAACCACCAATTTTGATGCCTCCAGTTGAAGGAAGACCTTTGATATTATATTTGACAGTGCTAGACAATTCAATGGGGTGTGTGTTGGGGCAGCATGATGAGTCTGGTCGAAAAGAGCACTCCATTTATTACCTTAGCAAAAAGTTTACCGACTGTGAGACTCGATACTCATTTCTCGAGAAAACTTGATGCGCTTTGGCATGGGCTGCTCGCCGACTGAGACAGCATATGCTGACTCACACTACCTTGTTGATATCAAAGATGGATCCAATCAAATATATTTTCGAGAAGCCCGCCTTATCTGGAAGAATAGCAAGATGGTAGATTATCTTAATCGAGTACGACATCCAATACACAACCCAAAAAGCAATCAAGGGGAGTGTATTGGGGGATCATTTGGCGCATCAGGCCATGGATGACTACCAGTCCATGAATTTCGAGTTCCTGGATGAGAATATCATGTTGGTAACCGACTACAAAGAACCTAGACCGGATGAAGGACCCGAGGAGGGATCCCAATGGTCTATGTATTTTGATGGAGCCTCGAACGCATTGGGTAGCGGCATTGGCGCTATAATTATATCTCCCGAGGGCTGTCATACTTCGTTCACTGCCCGATTATGTTTTAAATGTACCAACAATATGGCGGAGTATGAAGCATGTATCATGGGTCTTTGAGCTGCTATTGACCTAAGGATTAAGTTCTTGAGTGTATTCGGGGATTCTGCTCTGGTAATAAGTCAGATCAAACGCGAGTGGGATACGAAACACCCGAATCTTATTCCTTACAAAGAGTATGTACTGACATTGCTCCCACATTTTGAGGAGGTAACCTTTGAACATTTCCTAAGATAGGAGAATCAGTTAGCGGGCGCGCTAGCTACTATGTCTTCTATGTTCAAAGTTAGGTGGGACAATGAAGCTCCCTAGATTACCATTGAGAGGTTGGATGAACCCGCACACTTATGTGAGATCGACACCGAAGAAATGGCAGACAAACCCTGGTTTCACGAAGTCAAAAGGTATCTTGAGGTTCAGGAATATCCCGAAGGGGCATTTGTCAATGATAAGTAGTTTCTGAGAAGGTTCGCTGCAAAGTTCTTTCTTAGCAATGGGATTCTCTATAAACATAACCATGACGGATCTACATGAAGGCACTTTCGGAACCCATTCTAGTGGACACACCATGGCTAAGAAGATCCTACGAGAAGGATACTACTAGTCCACTATAGAAGCTGATTGTTATCAGCGCTCTTGAACCAGTCATAAATGCCAAATCTATACTGATAAGGTGCATGTGCCTCCAGTCCCTCTGAATGTCTTGACAGCTCCTTGACCCTTTGCAATGTGGGGCATTGACATGATCGGCGAGATCAGACCTACTGCGTCTAATGGGCATCGCTTCATTCTGGTAGCAATTGATTACTTCATAAAGTGGGTTGAGGCAGCTTCCTTTGCTACAATAACCAATAACATCGTGGCGCGGTTTATCCAACACAATATGATCTGTCGATATGGTGTCCTAGAGAGAATTATTACTGAAAATGGTACAAATCTCAATAACATAATAATCACCGAGCTCTGCAAACTGTTCAAAATTCAGCATCGTAACTCTTCTCCCTACCGGTCGAAGATGAATGGGGCTGTTGAAGCAGCTAACAAGAACATCAAAAAAATTGTGCAGAAGATGACGATGACATACAAAGACTGGCACGAGATATTACCATTCTCTCTTCATGGGTACCATACCTCAGCACGGAAGTCGATAGGGGCAACACCCTACTCTTTGGTGTAAGGCATGGAGGCATTCCTACCCATCGAAGTCCAGATACCCTCTCTCAGGATTATAAAGGATGCGAGTTTGAACGAAGACGACTGGATCCAAACCCGACTTGATCAACTGAATCTAATAAATGAAAAGAGACTTATTGCTATTTGTCATGGTCAGACATATCAAAAGCGAATGATCAAGGATTTTAACAAGAAAGTTAGACGTCAAGAATATCAAGTCAGGGATCTAGTGATCAAACGCATCATACTACCGCAAGGTGATCCCAGGGATAAATGGACCCCCACATACGAAGGGCCATTTGTGGTTAAGAACATTTTCTCGGGAGGAGCTATGATTTTAACCACCATGGATGGTGACGACCTTCCTCACCCCGTCAATGCAGACATCGTGAAAAGATACTATGCATAATCAAAGACCCTCTAGGTTGACTGGCCTAGGAAAAAAATAACGGCTTCCCGGCGAACCAAAAGGGTTCGGGCAAAAGTAAGGGATGAAAATGAAAAAACTGTACACCCGACAAGTCGAAAACCTGAAAAGGCGACTTGGGCAAAAAAGGGTATCCCGGTGGACTGAAAACCCGAAAGGGAGGTCCAGGAAAAAATTAGGGATTGAAGCGTAACACTATGTCTCATTGGATCATCTCGCAACCAGACTTCGGTATCAACTATCAAGCCCGGACAGCGCCAATCAATATGATCAACCTTCGACCAAGTAGCAAAGTGATGAGACACTTGAAGATATAAGGGAATAGCAGAGTTGGAACTCAATGGGGTCGTTTCACATAGCTGTTTTTCTTTCTTTTATACAAATTGTATAATTTCTGTCTTTCGGCGGCATTCTCTTACTAGGACGTCAGCCTCCTTGTACAAAAATGCCTATTATGGGCCAATTGCAAAAATCAATACAATTCATTTTCACAAGAAATTTCAGTTTTTTTTTTCTGTTTTGTTTTGCAAGAACGTCCAATGATTCATTTTTGATATATGCATTAGAAAATAATGGTTGCTCATAAATATTTACACAAGAAACAAAAGACAATTACTCGTAATGCCAAAAACAGGGAAAACAAGAAGTGCCCAAACCTTACAGTTACTCTGCCCATTAGGTACTGGGATAGAGCCAACTTGAGAACATGAGTAGTGGTACATACACTCCCCACAGAGTAAAAAGTATCCAAAGACAATGATGTTAGCTTTCCCAAACAGGACATAACTCTCCCCAACTGAGGTTCACAATCGCGAGTGAGTCAGTAAATTTTTCCCCAAGCAGAGTTTATTTCTCTCACAAGCAGAAATTCAATCTCCAACAGAATTCATTATCATCAGCAACAAAAATTTATCCCCTGCTGAGGTTATTTCTCCAAATCAGCAGATCTATCAACAGAGTATCTCCTCTCTAATAGAGTTATTCCCCGCAGAGTTATCCTCAGACAGGGTCTCTTCCGGCAGAATATTCACCAGCCGAATGAATGTGAATCCTCAGCCAGTCATCTTTGTTCACCATCCCCAACAGAAGTAGAGGAAATTTTTACAGCAGTCAAGAATACCATTTCTCATACTCTCCAAGCAGCAGTCAAGGACTTATTTTCCCAGACTCAGATTATTACGTCAGCATTTCATGTTCATACATTATGACATGTGCGTACATTACATATAACATGATCTCAGTTATTTTGAGAACCTCATCACAATGCATCTCATGCATCGCACATAACTAACCCTGTATCTCTTTTTGGAAAGACAGTTATTATCAACAATTTCCAGCAGGTCCATGATCAACACTCGAAGCTAAACAGAGTAATCATCAGTGCGAAAAATGCAACCTTACGCAGGTTCCTCATAGAAGTGCTACACAGACTCATCACAAAGCAACCTTACCCAGGTTCCTCCCGAAGTCCTACACAGACTCATCATAAAGTAACCTTACCCAGGTTCCTCCTGAAGTCCTGCACAGACTCATCATAAGGCAACCTCACCAAGGTTCCCTCTGTAGTTTTACCCAAACTCATTTCGGAGTAACCCTACTATCCAGGTTCCTTCTCAGCCCTACTATCCCAGCTTTCATACCAAAGTAACCCTACTATCCAGGTTCCTTCTCGCAGCCCTATTATCCGGGCTTTCATGTCGAAGTAACCCTACTATCCAGGTTCCTTCTCAAGCCCTACTATCCAGGCTTTCATCTTGAAGTAACCCTACTATCCAGGTTCCTTCTCACAGCCCTACTATCCAGGCTTTCATCTCAAAGTAACCCTACTATCCAGGTTCCTTCTCACAGCCCTACTATCCAAGCTTTCATGTCGAAGTAACCCTACTATCCAGGTTCCTTCTCAAGCCCTACTATCCGGGCTTTCATGTCGAAGTAACCCTACTATCCAGGTTCCTTCTCAAGCCCTACTATCCAGGCTTTCATCTCGAAGTAACCCTACTATCCAGGATTTCATCTCAAAGTAACCCTGCTATCCAGGTTACTTCTTATAACCTTACTATTCGGGTTCTTCCTCTCTTATCCCTAGACAGTAGTCCACAACACTGTAAGACCTGGACCTGATCAAACACGATTGGTTTCACATCTCTCTAGTAAGTCGCGATGCAGCATATACCCCGACCAGATATGCAGTTCACTTCCACTTCCCCAAACCAGAGTTATTCCCCAGTAGAGTAACTGACAACTGAAGCTCCTAAAACTCTATTTCTCCCAAGACAGAGGCCAGCATTCCCCAGTGAAGTCCTCCTCAACAACAAGTATACGGGTTCTCGCAAAGGAATCTCTTATGCAATCGAAACCTCTTCGGATGGCATCTTTAAGCCCATCCCCGACAATCTTCCATCATTGACCTCCTAATGGCATCTATAAGCCCATTCCCGATATCAAAAATTAAGTGCCACTTCATGCGAGTGCAAATTTCTGGGCACTCTAGTGTTCAATCATCTTCCACCTTCAGATCACGAAAGGCATACGAGCCAATCTACATCTTCAAGTTTAAGAAGATTGAACAGGGGCAGTTGTTGTACCCCAAAATTTCCCTCTCATTTTTACTCAACACATGTCAATTGGGGTCCCCAAGTTGCTCAAGGAAGTCCAAGAGTTGACCAGACAAACTCTCTCCTAAGGCAGTATACCTCAAATTAGGGTTTCCATCTTCATCAAGATGTGTGAACCACAAAGGACTCAAATTCTCACCATTATCCTAATGTGTTCTCAAGATCATCCATGTCAATTTTCAAGCCTTGCATAAGAAGTTTGCTCAGTCAATTGCTCAAACGCTTGAAAATCAACTATACTAGGTCAAAAGTCAATTGTGGCCGACAAACAGTCAAACTTCAATATTTTTGGTCAACATCCTTATTTTGAAGTATTATCCATCATTTTATCAAGGGTTGATCATGATTCCTCAAGGATTTCTCACAATTCATCAAAACCCAAAAGTTGCTAAATTAGGGTTTTACAAGAAAAGTCAACTCAACTTTGACCAAGCATAAATTTCTCATACTTTATCATAAATTACCCATCCAAATCTCATTTTGAATAGGATGTTATTCCCTAAAATTCATCTTCAGCTCCCAAGTCCAGAATATGCACTCACAAAAAGATATGAATTTTGACATTATAGGTCCTTTTGAAAAGTCAACAAAAACACCTTTTAGGTCAAAGCTTCATACATGAACATGGAAGACTCAATTGACATGAGACCAAAAGGGTTGTTTAGAGGACATCCTAAGATTTCTAAAAAGTCCGATAACACCTCTCTAGGTTCAAAATTGAGAGAGTTATGCATTGGCCAAGTTGACCATTTTTGCAAAATTGCCAAAAGTCAAATGTGCTCAAATTTGCATTTTTTGCTAAATGGGTCCAACTTTTTATGCTTGCACCTCAATTATAATGTGGTCCACAACTCAAATGTTCACTCACCAATTATATGCTTCATTTTTCAATTTATTTTGATTTTTCATTAGTTAAAAAGTGAATTAAATCAAATAAATGATGAAAATTAACAAAGATATGATTTGATTTGTTTTTTTGACAGATTGGAAATCAAGATATGCTGAGTTAACAAGATCAAATCGAATCAAGGGCAATTTGTACAAGAAAGGCATGATTTGGCTCAAAATAATAACATATCATATAGTTTGGAAATTAAATCTTGGATAAATGCAAAGATTTAGTCCAAGTTTGTTAACCTAATTAACTCTAGGTTATATATTGAACAATTGCAGATCAAAACACAAGGTTTACAGTCGTGAGAGGCATAGAAAAAACTCAAAAAAAGTTGGCAAAAAGTGTGATTCGGTTTTCAGGTTAGGGGACGATTCAAAGCAATTTAAGGCCAGCAATCTCTTCCTGGGCGTGCACTGAAGACATCTCAACCATTTGCAAGGTCTGAAACACTCATAATTCGTCTCTACATCTCACACAGTTTGCAAGCTTTTTCAAATTTGATTATTACAATTTATGCATCATTAGCACCTTTAATTTTCATATTTGTGATTATTATCATGTCTGCAAGCTAACAGGATGATTTAATTGCATTTTGAAGCTTATACACGCACCTGCCATTGTTAGGGTTTTTATGTTCTTGTTTAGGGTTTCTTGATGCAGGAACAATTGGGCCTTGAATCAGGTACCATGATGCTCGTGAGGATGAGACGAGTTGATTGGTACCATTAATTTTCATTTGTCTTGCTCGTATGCAATTTTTGAGATGAACAGGGTTATAGCTACGAACAAACGTCCATAGGTAAAAGTGCTAGAGCCTAAAATGACGGATGAGGAAGAAGAAGATAACGTGTCCCAGCATCATTGGACCATTTGAAAACTGGCGCGATTTTTTTTTTCATTCAGTAATCCATTCATTTGTTATATAATATGTTTTATTTTCCTTATGCTAACAACAAAAACGCGTAGCACAACTGGCAAGCAAGCATTGGTATTGATCATAAGGACATGGGTTCAATCCCCAGGTCCCAACATTTCATTTATATTATTTTCATTCAATGGATCCAGTAGTTGCTTTTCCTGGTGACCACCATACTCCATCAACATCCATCCATTTGATCCAGTGTGTCATCAGATCCAATGCTCCATCCATGAGGGACCATGGTACACGTGCAAGTCAACACTACACAAAATCAGACAGGTCAACCTGGGCTTAGCTTTTTTAGGCTTGGAAATTCCGATTTATACCCCCCTCTTTCAGCAAGATAACAGGCCCATTTTTTAATTCTTTTGTATTTTTATTTCCTTATTTAATTATTTTGCTTAATTATTTTTTCCACAAAAAACTAATCACTTTTTTTATCATAAAATCAATAAATCACAAAATACAAAAAAAGGAGCAATTTTTTAATAAATTATTTAATTTAATTAGAAATCTTGGTTAATTTAATTTATTTTCTATAATTAAAATCAAGTAGAAATTAAGTTTAATTTTAAAATTAAATTTCTTTTTCTCAAATAAAAAATAAAAAAATAAAAAAATCTTTTGTACAAAATATTTTATTTTTCTTAAAATTATTTAATTAGAAAATTAGGCTGATTTAATTTCTTTCATAATAAAAAAATAATTAGAAATTAGGTTTTATTAATTTTCAATTAATTCTTTTCTAAAATTAACATCCACAAGAACAAAAATCTTTTTCTCTTAATTAGAGTTTTAGGTTATCTTTTCAACCGTCCTCGTATTTAATTCGCCGCGCACTTGTTAATTATTTTGCCATTATTGTGTAAATGTTCAGGGTTTGTTATAGTTAACTTAGGGTTTTATTTACTGTTTAAATCCCCGATTCTTGGTTATATAATTAATCCCCCTCCCCGAAACCTTGTAATAGCTAGGTTTATTTTCTCGCATTTTTAATTCCTGCAAATATTTAACTGTTTAGATGTATGTTTAGGATTGTATGGCAAGAATGCATGACAAAATTAAAATGGTTAGAAAACCCTAATGTGCAAAGATAATAAACTGAAAATAAATCACTCGCACATGTTCACTCTTAGGGTATACTCTCACTTCGGTTGCCCTCGGTAAACGATCATTAAGCATATGATGTCTTAGTGGTTGCCCTCCAGTCTAAAGAGATCAAATGGCCCCATTCGAATGTTGCCTCGGAAATCTTGTCTCAGAAATGTTGCCTCGGAAAGATCTTAAGACTCTAGGGTTACTACTAAGGTGTCCTAATATTGCTTTAGTGATCGTACGTCCCTTTCGAATTGACCCTTACAAACTCAGACGATGGTGCTACCTACTCCTCAATAGTAGGATATCATTGTCTAAAGGAAACGAGAACAAAAACAATCTTTTTTCGAGTAGGTAGATGCTAGTAGGTACTTTATCAAATCAAAACTTTTCAGACTTACACTTTTCAAACAAATGTTCAAAACAACTTCTGACACCTTTGAGGACTGATACAAGGGTTATCACGAAGTAAAACATTTTTCAAAAACAAGCACATAAACACAAGCAATTTAAAAATGAGCAAGTACCTAAGAGCCCATGGAAAACCATGGATAGAAAGGGTGTTAATACCTTCCCTTTCGATAATCTACCCCCCGTACTCAAAATCTCGAAAAAGGATTTTTTTTCTGTACTTTTTTCCTTTCCGGTTGGATGAAATAAAAGTCGGTGGCGACTCTTGCTTACCGCGACATTTTGCGAACAAAAACGAAAAACACAAACCAGTAAAAACAATCAGTTCTGCCACCGTATCACGGTTGTGTTGATATGAAAAAGCACTTATAAGCAAAAGTGATTATAAGCAAATCAACACACAATTCAAAATAAAAACAATTTCAAAAATCCCTACGTGCCGATAAATTACTCAATGCTATTTGACAAAATTATTGAAAAATGTTAAAGCAAGTAAAAGCGATAATAAAAAAGTGACACAAGGATTTGTCTACACAATTCTCCACTATCGTCCTCGCATGTGGGTACGTCTGCGCCTAATTCTAATGGAATTAGGGTAATTTTTACTTTGCAAAAGTATGGTTACAAGAGAAGTGTTCAAGAGCAATACTGCAAACCATAACCATTTGATATTGATTCAACCCCTTCTCTTCATTTGATCTTCAACGAGATAAAGACTGATAGATGCAAACTATTTGCCGCTTAAGCTACTTCCTTGAAAAGATTTCAAACACTCCAAGGCTCCTTGAAAAGATTTAAAACACTCCAAGCGATTTTTCACTCGAGTAAACCCGATTGCACACTATCAACACAAGATCGCCGATTCTATCATCTAATTCTTGCTACTTCCTTAAAAATAATTTAAACACTATAAGGTTCCTTGAAAAGAATTCAAACACTCCAACAAATTTTTCACATGCACGGTTCCTTCTTGCACGATCTTGCACGAAAACCCTGAATTCAACAAATGATTTTGGAGAGGAAACCCGATGGTTTTTCCAGGATGAAGACCCCTATAATTCTTTGTCTAGATGGCACCCCAATATAACATCATCATAATGTAATGTTGGTGTGTATGCATAGATTGGAAGATTGAAGAAGAAGAAGAAGAAATGTAGGCTAATTTTATGGTATTGTCTAGTTGGAATGATGCACAAATGATATATTTATAGTTGGACTCTTTTTAAGTAAAAAAGGGTAGTTTCTGAATGAAAAAAGAATGAAAAAATGACCCACAAAATAGTATGTGTCGACCTAAAAATGTTATGTGTCGACACATGCAAAACATTAGCGACATGCTTTAAAAATGCAGTACATGTCTCGACTTGAAAATTATATGTGTCGACACATGTGTCTGGGTTTTAAAGAAGAAATGTTGAAATCTTTAATGTTGCAGTACATGTGTCGACCTGAAAAAGTTATGTGTCGATACATACTAAAGCTTTTAAGAAAATGTAGAAATGCAGAGATTTTGTGTCGACACATAGAAATTTCAGGTCGACACATAACAACTGATTTTGTACAAAAAGTGATTTTTCATGATTGGGACCAATTTTAAAGTTGTTTTAAATGATTCCTAAGATCTCTAATGCAAGGGAGTACCACAAGATATAAGGTGTAGCGGTAGAAATGTTCAAGACTAAGCCATTGGATTGACTAGACTTTATACAAATCAAAAATAAAAACCGCCACCGCGCTTTATTGTTTCCAAAGGAATGGGAAAAGAGTGAATAACCCAAAAGAGGGGGAAAGATTCAAGGTAAGGGGGTTGGTTATGCAAAGGGAAGGTATTAGCATCCTAAACATCTACGGTACTCCGCAGGAACCTCTTTGTAAAATCTGTATATTTTGGCTATAAAAAATGTGTTATATATAAAATGGATGGTGAAGGTGAGAAAAGAAATATATATTTTTTATATTTTTGCACCCGCCGCGGTTGCGAACCTTTAGTTCCTACGTACCACCTTTAATGCAATAGAGGATCAGGGTACACGTAGTTCCTCTTTTAAAAGTTTCAAACACAAGTGTGTTGGTTAATTTTAAGAGATAAGACATCATCGTCATTGTCCGTATGGAAAACATACTTACTACCCACAATCATGAGAAAGGAGAATTTGCATCATCTCAAAGTGGAGGATATGGCTTGGATTTTAAAAATCAACAATGCCTCACTCAACACCCAAGTGGAAAATATCTCTCTTCACTATATATTATAGAAGTATAGTTGTTTGCATCACTACAAGGATTGACAAGAGTCTAATCTTTTAAGAAAAGTTTAAAGGTAAAAGCCAAAATGGCAAAATGGTTTGAAATGAGATTGGTTGACTTTTAGTCTCCTCACAAAAAATGTCGAAGTATTATTAAATTGATTGGAGTTTATTTATGAAAATGTTTTGAAAATGCTTGGACCTAAGTCCAAGTTTATTATGAAAGTGTTTAAGTTTCAAAATAAGCAGGGTTTTAAAAAAGGAGGGAGAAGATTTTTGAAATTAAAGAAGATGGGAGGAGTAGAAGAGGCTATCCTAAAGCATAAAGTAAAAGCTAGGGATAAGGATCATCTAACCACCAAGAAGCTAAAACTTGACATTATGAGTCAAGATAGAATTCCCATTCTTTGGATTGAAACCTAGCAAGTAAAGATACTAGACCTCTTAAGATAACCAAACTTCAAGTGTATTAAGTCTTCACAAAAATTGGACAGAGTAACGGCTGTATACGGGTGAATTACAGATTACAAACAAAGGATGTAATCACAAAAAAACTTGCACACAAAAACAAACAAGCAATCCCAATATCTTGAGGTAAACCTCAAGAGCTCAAGACAAAATAATCAGATAAGATCACAAGGTCTCCAAGATAGGCCAAGGTTTCTAATCCTAAGTCCAAGAAAAAGTCCACTGCTCAATAATGCCAAGGATGGTAACCAAATAGTCCAAGCACCATTAAGAGTTTTTTAGGGTTTAAGTTGATTATTAAGTATCTTAGAAAAAAGAAAAGAAAAGCTCAAGTGAGCAAAGTAAAAATGACAAGAATAATAAATGCTCAAATGAGCAAAGATAAAAATGGCATGAAATGTAAAATGCTAAAAGTAAATGGTACATAAAGCATAATAAGAAATAAAGCAAAGAAATAAACAAGTCAAAAATTAGTGGTTAGTTGGATGACCATCTTGAAACTTGCATTTGGAACTCATTAGAGGATTGGTAGAACCAAAGCCTCCACGCCAAGTTACATTTGCTTTTTGTCAAGTATATCATCCATTTGGAATTCTCAAAAGTATCATTTAATGATCAACGATGTTTAAGTGATCCACGTTGACCAAAGGTGTTGTATATCCATTAGAGGATTGGTAGAACCAAAGCCTCCACACGATGAATCTCAAGGTTATTGAATCAAAGAGATCAAATTAACATAGTTGGGCTTGCAATCATAAGTTTGGGCCACGAATGATCATTTATTCGAATCGGGACAAAATTTAGCGCTATGTTAAGCAATCGCAAGTGGACTTATATAGAAGTCACACCTATTTTGAGGCCGGTCAATAGCAATCTATGCACCATTTGTTTTGAGACATGATATAGGGATCATGCTCCAACAACATTTAATGCAATGAGAAGGGATGAGATGAAGGGGAATTAGGGTAAAAAGAGAAACCACGTTTGAATTAATATTTAATCAAACTATTATTAAAATCATTCATCCATTTTTTGTGTGGAGTTCAACTCAACACCATGGATAAATGATGTTAATAAAGCCATGATCAAAAAATCAACCCAAGACAGCCAGAAAATATTCACAAAAATAATAATATATTTAATATACATTAAAGGTTTAAAAAAGTTTAAAAAATGGAAAATAATAATGAAAAGTAGGACCATAGAAAAATCAGAAAATAGGTCAAATAATTATAAAAGAAATTTTGGGGATTTTTAAAAGTCAGAAACTATTTTTAAAAATTAAAACAAATGGGTAAAATAAACAAAAATAGCAAAAAATAGTAAATTCAGAAAAAAGAAAAAAATAAGGTCACCAATATTTGTCACAATATCATTGGATCATTCTATAATTTTTTTAGAATTTAAAAATGTGTAAAAGTATTTTTAAACATTTTAAATCAATCAAATAAGTGTAAAATTCATAAAAAATACCAAAACACAAAATTAAATTTTGAAAAAATAAAAATCAGAAAGAGAATAATCAAAAATATTTTTCATAATTGTTTTGGATTTTTTGGACTAAAAATGAATTTTCTATGATTTTTTGAAATTTGAAACAATTAAAATATAAAAATCTGAAAAAGAAAATAAAAGAAAAAGATGTGGACCATTGGATGAGAGTCAAAACGCGTTAGTAATCAAATCCAAAGGATCTGGCGCGTTGTTCATATCATGGTCTTTAATGAATAATGTACAGAATCATTTATAAAATTAGAATTAAAAAAAAAACAAATGTCACGCTTTCATTGGTTAGAAGGTGACACGTTGGTCATCTTCAACCTCCAGCCCTCATGAATTGCAGGTCTCTCAAATTGTAAAATCAGAAGCTCAGACCTATGCCATTCGCTTCGTCTCTTCAAGATGAAGACAACCATACCCTCGCGCCATTTTTATATAAACTGTAACTCAAGCAATTTGGAAAGAAAGTTTTGAAAAGGGATTTGAAAATTCATGGTCAAAACGTGCTTCCAGATAAAAGCAAGTGTTGCGACTAGAATCAGGACAATGAGAGCAACACAATGGTATCAAAGTTTTGACGAATTGATGAAGGAATCTACGTATTGAAGTTGAGTTACAGAGCTCTGAAACTGGACTTCTATGGAGCAATATAGGGCATGATTCTTGAATGTGATTATATGGTTAGCTTCAGGGAAGATCAAGGAAGGTGAATTGATAAAGAAAATTGATTGAAAAAGGCTTGAGAATAGGATTCAAGTAGCTGAATTCTGAGTTGTGAAGCAAGTTTGGCCGGGTGATTCTGGCTATCTAAGCTTGGGAAATTGAATGGAGTATGACCCTTTATTTATAAGGAATCAAATGGGATGCTCAAGCGTATGGAATGATGCAAATTGGAGTGAAATCGTGTGGGTCTGAATCATGAAGAAAGTGTGACTCAAACTTAATCAAAACTCAGCCAAATCGTGTGTTTCATGATGCTAATCACTTCTGGCAAGTTGCTAAACATGATTAGGAAAAAAAATGCGTTGAAATCTTGTGCTTAGAAGCCAAAACAAAGATTTCAAAATTCCGACTTTATGCAAAATTCAGTTTCAAACTACCAAATTCAAATCCATGGCATTTCCACCTCAAGGGGTCTTAGGGCATAATTCTTGATGCTTTGGAAAGATCAGGTAACAAGATTTGCAATGGAAAAAGAATGGGATCAACTGGAGGCTTGAGCTGAAAATTACATGGAGTCAAAGTTGAAGAAAAAAAGTTGACTTTCCATACTTAGAAATATTTCAAGTTCTTCTTTAAAAATGACCTATAATCTCTTGCATCCAAACATGGCCTTCCACTTAGAATTTGCTCTTGATCCAAAAAGATGGAATGAAGTAGATCTCTTGAATGACATTTTGAAATTTGAACCACTCAAAATCTCCAAAAAATGAGCAAGTTATGACTTGTTGAAGTGGTCAAAAATCATGAAATGACCTATAATCTTTTGCATTCTTAAGGAAACTTCCATCCATTTTCTTACTTTGCACATAAAAGAAGATATGAAGTGCACACCCTTAAGATCATCATGGAAAAATAATGGGCTTAAGTTGATAAAAATTGACCAAGTTATGACCATTTGAAGTCACATATGGAAAATTAGGGATTCATCTGGATGACTTGTAATCTTTCTTCTTCACCAAGTTCCTTCCACATGAAAACTCCTTGGAACTTTTGAAGTGATTTGTTGGTAACTCTTTGAAGAGAAGGATGTTTTTGGAATCACTCAAAAATACCAAAAGATGAGCAAGATATGCCCCTTTGAAGTCCAAAACCCTAGCTTCTAGATCAAGAGAATGCTTGGTGGAACTTTTCCAAGTTTGAACAAACCTTTTGTGCCAATACTCTTCCTTTGTGAATAGGAATTGTTAAGGATGATGATGAGGATCTATGGCCACCAAAACCAAATTCATACCAACTTCAAAACAGCTTCAATGGTGAGGTTTGAATCTCTTAAGCTTTTGACTAGGGCATGGAAATAAACTCATGAACCCATGAAGCAAACTTGCTAAACCTCATTGCCTTTACCTACATTATCAACAAGTAAGACAAACCAATATTGCATTTTTTTAATTATAGAAAAATCAAATTACAATATCTATGATCACAAAAGCAAATAAATCAAGGTGCTTGGTGACTCCTCAAAGAGCAAAAGCTAAATATAGGGAGAAGAACCAAAGTCCCTAATGTGATTTTGTGGTGATTGAAACAATATGGTATGATGAAGGGATCTTAGGGGAAAAAATTGGGTACAACATAAGGATACTGAAATTTTAGCTTTTCAAGTTTTGACATCATGCAAAACATCTAATAGTGTAGTTCCACTCACACAATCCATTTTCTAGTCCAAGCTCCAATTTTCATATGTACAAAGTACATCTTAATTGGAAAATATATAGACAATGGCCAAATTTTTTGCAACCTAATACTACTATAACTTGGTTAAAGTAAGGAAATAAAACTATAAGACTAGTGGTTGAAATCACATAGGTAATTCAAAAACAGAAACTGAAAATATTTATCTCAAAAGGTGGAATTAGAGGACGTTTCACTCTAAGGAAATCATTCACAAAGCCAATGTTGGGAAATTTTCTTGAACACCATTTATCAACAATACTATATATTGGTTGACTAAATATATTTGGATAAATGAAAAGTGTAAATGGTTTAGCATGAAGTAAGAACTAAATTTTGATCGGTAAGAGTAGTACCTGATATCCTTTAACCAAATGAATGATAATACAAACATTTGCAATGTCAATAAGCCAGAAAGGTTCATAAAATCCAAATTATGTCAATAGATTTCTTCGTGTAGCATGTTATAAAGCTTCATATCTAAAGCTTCCAAACCATAGGTGTAGCGGTAGAAATGTTTAAGACTAAGCCATTGGATTGACTAGACTTGTACAAATCAAAATAAAATCGCCACCACGCTTTATTGTTTCCAAAGGAATGGGAAAAGAGAGAATAACCCAAAAGAGGGGGTAAAGATTCAAGGTAAGGGGGTTGGTTATGCAAAGGGAAGGTATTAGCACCCTAAACATCTACGGTACTCTGCATGAACCTCTTTATAAAATCTGTATATTTTGGCTATAAAAATGTTGTATGTAAAATAGATGGTGGAGGTGAGAAAAGAAATATATATTTTTAATGATTTTTGCACCCGTCACGGTTGCGAACCTTTAGTGCCTACGTACCACCTTCCATGCAATAGGGGATCAGGGTACACGTAGTTCCTCTTTAAAAAATAATAATTTAAAACACAAGTGTGTTGGTTAATTTTATGAGATAAGACATCATTGTCATTGTCCGTGTGGAAAACACACTTACTACCCACAATTATGAGAAAGGAGAATTTGCATCATCTCAAAGTGGAGGATATGGCTTGGATTTAAAAATCAACAATGCCTCACTCAACACCCAAGTGGAAAATATCTCTCTTCACTACATATTTTAGAAGTATAGTTGTTTGAATCACTACAAGGATTGACAAGAGTCCAATCTTTTTGAGAAAAGTTTAAAGATAAAAGTCAAAGTAGCAAAATGGTTTAAAATGAGATTTATTGACTTTTAGTCTTCTCACAAAAAAAAAAGTCAAAGTATTATTAAGTTTATTGAAGTTTATTTATGAAAATGTTTTGAAAATGCATGGACCTAAGTCCAAGTTTATTATGAAAGTGGTTCAAGTTTAAAACAAGGAGAGTTTTCAAAAGGAGGGAGAAGATTTTTGAAATTAAAGAAGATGGGAGGAGAAGAAGGGACTATCCTAAAGCATAAGGTAAAAGCTAGGGATACGAACCATCTAACCAACAAGAAGCCAATACTTGATACTATGGGCCAAGAAATAATTTCCATTCTTTGGATTGAAACCAAACAAGCAATGATACTAGACCTCCCGAAAGAACCAAGCTTCAAGTCTATTAAGTGTTCACAAAAATTGGGCAAAGTAACAGTTGTATACGGGTGAATTCCAGATTACAAACAAAGGGTGTAATCACAATAACCTGCACACAAAACAAACAAACAACCCAATGCCTTGAGGTAAACCTCAAGAGCTCTAGACAAAATAATCAGATAAGATCACAAGGTCTCCAATCATAGGCCAAGGTTTCTAATCCTAAGTCCAAAAAGTACAATGCTCCATAATGCCCAGGATAGTAACCAAATAGTCCAAGTATCATTAAAGATTTTTAGGGTTTATGTTGATTATTAGGTGTTTTGAAAAAATAGAAAAGTAAAGCTCAAGTTAGCAAAAAATAAAATGACAAGAAAGTAAACACTCAAATGAGCAAAGATGAAAATGGCATGAAATGTAAATGCTAAAAGTGAATAGTGCATAAAAATAAAGGGGCATATAATAAAAATAAAGGATAAAGTCAGTTATTAGTGATTAGTGGTTAGTGGTTAGTTGGATGATCATCTTGAAACTTGCATTTGGAACTCATTAGAGGATTGGTAGAACCAAAGCCTCCACACAACAAGTTGCATTTTCTTTTTGTCAAGTATATCATCCATTTGGAATCTGCGTGAGTACCATTTAAAGATCAATGGTATTTAAGTGATTCGTGTTGACTAAAGGTGTTGTAGATCCATTAGAGGATTGGTAGAACCAAAGCCTCCATATAATGAATCTCAAGGTTATTGGATCAAATAGATCAAATTAACATACTTGGGCTTGCAAACATAAGTTTAGGCCACGAATGATCATTTATTTGAATCGGGACAAAATTTAGCGCTATGTTAAGCAATCGTAAGTGGACTTATATAGAAGTCGCACCTATTTTGAGGTCGGTCAATGGTAATCTATGCACCATTTATTTTGAGACATGATATAAAAATCATGCTCTAATAACACTTAGTGCAATAAGAAAAGGGATGAGATGAAGAGGGGTGGAGAGAATACACAAACCACTTTTGAATTAAATTTAATCAAACTATTATTAAAATCATTCATCCATTTTTTGTGGAGTTAGACTCAACACCATGGATCCAATGATGTTAATAAAGTTCATGATCAAAAATTTAACCCAAAATCAGCCAGAAAATAGTCACAAAATAATATTACATTTAATATATATAAAAAAAGGTTTAAAAAATGTTTTAAAATAAAAATAAAAGAGAAAAATATCAACTATGTTCAAATTGATCAAGAAATAAAAAGTAAGTCCATAGAAAAAGCAGAAAAGGACTCAAATGATCTCATAAATTTTTTGGTAATTTTTTAAAGTCAGAAACTATTTTTAAAATTAAAAGAAATGATTAAAATAAACTAAAAATGATTAAAAAAAAATACAAAAGTAAGAAGTAAAAAATAAGTGAGGTCACCAATATTGGTCACAATATCATTGGATCCTTCCATAATTTTTTCAGAATTTAAAAATGCATAAAAGTGTTTTTAAACATTTAAAATAATTCAAATAAAGTAAAAATTTGTAAAAAATCCCAAAATAAAAAATTAAATTGTGAAAAAATAAAAATCAGAAAGAGAATAATCAAAAAATATTTTTCATAATTTTTTCATATTTTTTGGACTTCCAATGAATTTTCTATGATTTTTTTAAGTTAATAACAATTAAATATAAAAATCAGAAAAGAAAATAAAAGTAAAAATATATGGACCATTGGATGAGAGTCAAAACGCGTTAGTAATTAAATCCAATGCATCTGGTGCGCTATGCATATCATGGTCATTAGTGAATAAAGCATAGAATCAAAAAGTAAAATCAGATTTAAAAAAAAAACAAGTGGCACGCCATCATTGGTTAGAAGATGACACGTAGGTCATCTTCAACCTCCAGCTAATGTGAATTGCACGTCTCTCAAGCTGTAAAATCAGAAGCTCGGACCTATGCCATTCGCTTCGTCTCATCAAGACGAAGACAACCACACCCTCGCGCCAAATTTATATAAACTGTAGCTCAAGCAATTTGGAAGGAAAGTTTTGAAAAGGGATTTGAAATTTCATGGTCAAAATGTGTTTCCAATAAAAAGCTAGTGTTGCGACTAGAACCAAGGTAATGAGAGCATCACAATGATATCAAAGTTTTGAAGTATTGATGAAGGAATCTACCTATTGAAGTTGAGTTGCAGAGCTCTGAAACTGGACTTCTATGGAGCAATATAGGGAATGATTCTTGAATGTAATTATATGGTTAGCTTCAGGGAAGATCAGGGAAGGTGAATTGATGGAAAAATTAGATTGAAAAAGGCTTAAGAATGGATTTCGAAGTTGCTGAACTTTGAGTTATTGAACAAGTTTGACAGGGTGATTCTGGCTATCCAAGCTTGAGGAAATGAATGGGGAATGACCCTCTATTTATAGGGAATCAAATGGAATGTCCAAGCGTGTGAAATGATGAAGTTTGGAGGGAAATCGTGTGAACTTGCAAACAAGAAAAGTGTGACTTCCAATTTGATCAAAACTCATCCAAAACGTGCGTTTTGCTATGCTAATCCCTTCTGGAACTTAATTAAACATGTTTAGAGGCATAAACACGCAGAAACAAAGTGTTTAAAAGCCAAATCAAGGATTTCAAACTTCTGACTTGGTGAAAAATTCAGTTTCAAATTGCCAACTTCTGACCAATGACATTCTCGGCTCAAGGGGTCTTAGGGCATGGTTCTTGATGCTTTAGAAAGATGAGGTTACAAGCTTTGACAATGGAAAAATAATGGGATCAAATGGAAGTTTGAGGTAAAAGTTGCATTAAGTCAAAGTTGGAGAAAAAGGGTTGTTTCCATACTTAGAAATATTTCAAATTTTTCTTCAAAAGTGACCTATAATGTTTTGCATCCAAACATGGTCTTCGTCTTGGAATTTGCTCTTGACCAAAAAAGATGGAATGAAATAGACCTCTTGAATGACATTTTGAAACTTGAATCATTCAAAATCTCCAAAAATTGATAGAGTTATGAATTGTTGAATTTGGCAAAAAATCATTAAATGACCTATAATCTTTTGTATCCTTAAGGAAACTTCCATCCATTTTCTCACTTTGCACGTAAAAGAAGGCATAATTTCAAATCCTCAAGATCATTATGGAAAAAGAATGGGCTCAAGGTGATAACAATTGACCAAGTTATGATCATTTTAAGTCACACGTGGAAAATTGGGGATGCATCGGAGGACTTGTAGTCTTTCTTCTTTATAAAGTTTCTTCCACATGAAAACTCCTTCGAAATTTTGAAGTTATTTGTTGATAACCCTTTAAAGAGAAAAATTTCTTTGGAATCACTCAAAAATACCAAAAGATGAGCAATATATACTCCTTTGAAGTTCAAAACCCTAGCTCCTAGATCAAGAAATATGCCTTGAGGAACGTTGACAATTTTGAACAAACTTCTTGTACCAACACAAATGCTTTGTAAATATAAGTTGTTGGGGATGATAATGAGAACTCATAGCAACCACAACCACTTCCATATCTTGAGAATTTAGAGAAATATGCATTTGTGACCAATGGGAACAAAGCCTTGTCTAAGCAAGCCAACTTTTCCAATCAACCCCTTGTACTTTTGAACCAAATTTTATAACCTTGAAATGTGGTGAACCTTACCATGCCATTACTTCTAAACACAAATTCAATGATGAGGTTTGAACTTCTCAAGCTTTATTAACTAGGGCATGAAAATAAACTCATGAACCCATGGAGCAACTTGCTGAATCTTATTGCCTTTACCTACATGGATAACAAGAAAGACAAGCCAACATTGAATTTTATTAATTAAAAGCAGAAATCAAGACAAAAATATTCATGATCACAAAAGGACACAAGTCAAGGTGCTTGGTGATTCCTCAAAGAGCAAAGCTAAATATAAGGAGGGGAACCAAGAATCCTAATGTGATCTTGTTGTGATGGAATCAACATGGTATGATGAAGGGATCTTAGGGGAAACATTTGGGGTACAATAGCTTCCCTTATTTAAGTTTCTTCTATCCGGAGATACGAAGGTTAAAAAAAATCTTTGTGTCGACGCGATCGAAGATACTTAACTATAAAACCAACCCTATTTTTGGCCCTAAGATGCCATGCAATGTTTATGAGCATGAATGCATATGAACAAGACCAAAGAGACGCAAAACACCATTGGGGATGTAACAATAATAAAGAAACAAGAGAGAAACCCGACCAGGAAAATAAATCACTGGTGGATCAAAAGACCCGACTTAGAGAGGGTGGTAAAATGGTCAAAGGATACACCAACTTCCACTGAAGGCGAAGCTACCAACGTTTACTGAAGGCAAAGAGAAAGAATCATCGACTTTCACTACCGATGACCTACCAACTTTCACTGAAGGTAGAGAGAAAAGAAATAAAAACACCGACTTTCACTGACGGTGAGCTACCAACGTTCACTAAAGGTATAAGGAAAAGAAATATCATAGCACCGCCGTTCACTGATGATGAACTACCAACGTTTACTGAAGGTGGCAAAAGGATAACAATCATCGATGTTCACTGTCGATGACCTACCAACTTTCACTAAAGGTAGGAAGAGAATATATCATAGCATCGCCGTTCACTAAATATGAACTACCAACGTTCACTGAAGGTAGCAAAAAGATAACAAACACCAACTTTCACTGATGGTGATCTACCAACTTTCACTGAAGGTAGAGAGAAAATATCATAGCACTGTCGTTCATTGACGATGAAATACCAATGTTCACTGAAAGTAGCAAAAATATAACAATCATCGATTTTCACTATCGATGACCTACCAACTTTCACTGAAGGTAGGAAGAGAATACATCATAGTATCGTCGTTCACTGACGATGAACTACCAACGTTCACTGAAGGTAGAAAAAAGATAACAAACACCAACTTTCACTGATGGTGATCTACCAACTTTCACTGAAGGTAGAGAGAAAATATCATAGCACCATCGTTCACTGACGATGAAATACCAACATTCACTGAAGGGAGCAAAAAGATAACAATCATCGATGTTCACTGCCGATGACCTACCAACTTTCACTGAAGGTAGAAAGAGAATATATCATAGCACCGCCGTTCACTGATGATGAACTACCAACTTTCACTGAAGGTAGCAAAAAGATAACAAGTTTCCCCAAAATTCTGGCATTTCACCTAGAACGGGTCTCAACTTCTTCTTTAACCAAAGCATTCTGCCTGGAAAGGGTAATATATAAGTTGTCTCAAATAAAGAGACCTCCACTTGCAAAGATTTCACAATGAGTTGTCTCTGTGATATAGAAAGACTTGCCATCCACTGGAATAATTTGACAATAAACTGAAAAATATCCACTCATAGAGAAGATAGTAAAAAACGTAACGTCGACTTTTACGAGGAAGTACAAGTTGCTCAAATAAAGAGACTGACTACTTGCTGTTATGGAGGATTGTAAAAAGAAATGACTTTATGTGGAGAACAATGTGGCTTCCTAGGGAATGAAATATGACTTCCTGGAGAAATGCCACGATATTCCTGCTGAGGAGATCAAGTCTTCTTGTGCAAAATAAATGCACGAACCAAAACTTGAAGCTTTCAGAGATCTAGAGTAAATAATATTGTTGGGAAACCAAAAGATTCAAACCAAAAATAAACTTGAATGAAACAGTCAACCAAAATACAACCTTTGAGAAAAAAACACAATAGGGAAAACTAAATCCATCTAAACATGGAGCTGTACAGGAAGGCTAAAGCAAAAAACTTCCACGAGAGATAACTCAGTGGGGAAATTGAAAGAATATATGCTTTCTGCTTAAGGCCAAACACTCTATTGAAGAGAGGACAACGTAACTCTACAAAACAGGGTGATATTTCAACAAAAATATTAACAAATGTTAATGAGCAATGATTTGCCAATTTTAGCTATGCATGATGTATGTATGAATGTATGAGTGTTATCGTGCGTATGCTAACAAAACAGATATACAACACCGGGAGTAACCAGTCAAAACCACCTAGGGCACCAATAACACTCGGCTAAATCACTTACAAGATGATCATTCCAAGAAAACGTAAGCATCAGCTAAGGAAACATAACCTACTGCATGCTTCAGCTTTAATGAGGAGAAACATAATCCGGAGGTAAACAAATCAAAGTGACAGAAAAGTACAGATATAGGGATAGAATATCCTTCTCCAGGCTTCATCGGGGAAACAAATGTTTTCAAAAGTAACACTTCTACTGGGGATTGCAAAACTGATCTCAAGTAAAGTAGATGGGCACCAAATCATCAAAACATTCACTGAGGAATTCAGGCCCACTAAATGGGGGAGATTAACACCATATCTTCAAAGGGAAAACCATAATACGTTCTTCACTAGAGAAACCGGGGACCTGCGTTCTTCAAGAGTGATTACGGTACCGTCTTTTCCGGAAAAAGAACTTCCATTAGACCGAATGAAAACTTCACTAGAGAAATCTCGGATTAAAACCTTACATCATGAAAACTCAGACAAGAAGGAGAAATGAATCCAAACTTGACCGAGGATACTGGAGTCTCGAACCCAATACGGCGAATCATCCTGAGTAAACTTTCCTGAGGGGAACAAAAAAACTTCTTAAAACAATTGGAGTTTGTCCATTCCTGGGATCACCATTTTTGTTGTTATTATTTTTTTCGCATCCCAAATTCTAAAGTAAAAGCAAATTGTAAATTCTTTTTGAAAAATCGATTTTGTTATTTAATCTTTTTGTTTTGAAAGTTATTATCAATAATAAATGGAGTCTTTGCAAGCTAAATAAAATAAGAAACACAAAGAATTGGGTAACAGCTCAAACTTTATTAATAGAATGGTAGTCTGCGAATGGAGAGACTCCATAGATGATTACAAAGTTTGGAAAATGGTAATATGTAATGGAAAAGATACATTGAGATACAATGACCACTATCCCCTATAACAATTTTTGAAATCCTGAGAAGTAGCTTCCGTTGAAGTATGATGAGAATTCGAGAAGATTGTTGCTTCAATGATCAGATCTTGCATGATGCAGTTACTTACCAAGAAAGTCCCTGACTTTTGCCTAAGTTGCCCTTGCGGATTTTCAAATTAGCGGGAAATTTTATTCTGTTTATGTCTCTAACTTTTGCCTAGACCTCCCTTTCGGGTTTTCGGCCTACCGGGACGCTCTTTTCTGCCTAAGCCACCCTTTTGGGTTTTCAACTTAGCCAGTTGTTCTTTCATTTCTTTAGGCGAGGTATTTCTTGACTGCATCAGCATTCATGGGACGTGGGAACTCCTTGCCATCCATAGTTTCAAGAATTAATGCACCACCAAAGAAGGCTTTCTTGACAACATCAGGGCCTTCAAAATTGGGAGTCCACTTGCCCCTAGAATCTGTGGGGAAAAGCATGATCTTTCTGAGCACGAGGTCGCCTTCTCTGAATTCACGAGGTTTGACCTTTTTATCAAAAGCTTTCCTCATTCTTTTTCGATATAACTGTCCATAACACAAAGCTATCATCCTTTTCTCTTTGATCAGATTCAATTAGTCAAACCAGTTTTGGACCCATTCAGCCTCTGTCAACTTGGTTTCTATTATCACACGTAAAGAGGGAATCTCAACCTCGACTGGGAGTACAACTTCCATTTCGTACACTAGGGAGAACAGGATTTCTCCTGTTGAAGTGCGGCCATATGTTCGATATCCATGCAAAGAAAAAGGGAGCATTTTATGCCAATCCTTATAAGTAACGACCATTTCATGGATAATTTTCTTGATATTCTTATTAGCAGCTTCAACAAACCCATTCATCTTTGGCCTATACGGAGAGGAATTATGATGGAAAATCTTGAATTCTTAACACAGCTATGTCATCATTTTATTGTTCAAATTCGAGCCATTGTCGATGATAATTCTGCTCGGCACACCATACCGACATATAAGATTATTCTTAATGAAGCGCACAACCACCTTCTCAGTAACATTGACATATGAAGAAGCCTTCACCCATTTGGTGAAGTAATCAATTGCTACCAAGATGAAACAGTGTCCATTCGAAGCTTTAGGTTCTATCATCCCAATCATGTCAATACCCCACACGGAGAAAGGCCACGGGGAGGAAATCACATTGACATTTATGCCACTTCTTTGCAAATTTATAACAATCAGATTCCATTGTTAGCCAATAGTAACCTTCCCTTAGCATCTTTTTAGCCATCAAATTTCCATTGGCATGAGTGCAAAATGAACCTTCATAAACCTCATGCATCAACATGCCTGCTTTATGTATATCCACGCATCTGAGCAAGACCATGTCATAATTTCTTTTATACAACACATTTTCGCTGAGGAAGAAATTGCCTGCCAATCTTCTCAATGTCTTTCTATCCTTCTTCGATGCACCGACCGGGTATTCCTAAGTATGAAGAAAATGCTTGATGTCATCATACCAAGGTTTTTTATATACTACCTCATCTGTTGTAAACACATGAGCGGGCCTATCCATTCGCTGAACCATAATTCGAGGTATATCATTCCAAGTATTCACTTGGTACATAGAAGCCAAAGTTGCCAGAGCATCCACCATCTGATTTTCATCTCTTGGAATATGATGGAATTCAACTTTATTAAAGAAGGGTAACAACCTTCTACCATAATATTTGTAACAGACCAAGCCGGGGTGACGAGTATCCCATTCCCCTTTAATCTGGTTTATTACCAAAGCTGAATCACAATACACATCTATATTTTTAATTCTGAGATCAATAGCTTCCTTGAGACCCATGATACAAGCCTCATATTCTGCCATATTATTAGTACAATCAAATATTAACCTTGCGATGAAAGTAATGTGCGATCCATGTGGAGTGACAATCACAACACCAATTCCTTTACCATAAGCATTCACAACTCCATCAAATATCATACTCCAACGAGATTCAGGGTCAGGACCTTCCTCAGGCAATGGTTCATCACAATCTTTCACTTTCAGGAACATCATATCCCCATCGGGGAATTCATATTCTATAGACTGATGGTCCTCTGCTGGTTGGTGAGCAAGATAATCTGCCAACACACTGCTTTTAATAGCTTTTTGAGTGCAGTATTCGATATCATATTCAGATAACAACATCTGCCAGCGGGTAACTCTCCTAATAAGAGCAGGCTTTTAAAAAATGTACTTGATTGGATCCATTTTGGAGATCAACCAAGTAGTGTGTTTCAACATATACTGTCGCAAACGCTTAGCCGCCCAGGACAAAGCATAACATGTCTTTTCCAGCATGGAATACCGCGACTCACAGTTAGTGAACTTTTTACTGAGATAATAAATGGAGAACTCTTTCTTCCCTGTTTCATCCTGTTGTCCCATAATACAACCCATGGAATTATCTAACACTGTCAGATACATAATCAACGGTCTTCCTTCGACAGGAGGGAGCAAGATAGGAGGTTCAAGCAGATATTCTTTAATACTCTCAAATTCCCTTTGGCAGTCATTCGTCCACACACAACCTTGATCTTTCTTTAGTAACTTAAATATCGGTTCACATGTTGCAGTCATGTGGGAAATGAATCTGGAAATATAATTCAAACGCCCGAAGAACCCTATGACTTGCTTTTCAATTTTAGGCGCTGGCATCTCTTGAATTTCTTGGACTTTATCAGGGTCAACTTCAATTCCTTTCTGGCTAACAATGAAACCCAATAATTTTCCTGATCGAACACTGAAGGTGCATTTATTTTGATTCAAGCGGAGACGATACTTCCTCAAATGCTGAAACAACTTCAATAGATCTTCTACATGCCCTTCTTTAGTCTGGGATTTAGCGATCATATCATCAACATATACCTCGATTTCCTTGTGCATCAGATCATGGAATGGGGTTGTCATAGCCCTCTGGTACGTTGCACCAGTGTTCTTCAACCCGAAGGGCATCACTCTGTAACAGAATGTTCCCCATGGTGTGATCAACGTTGTTTTTTCCATGTCCTCCGGAGCCATTCTTATTTGATTATATCCGGAAAATCCGTCCATGAACGAGAATACTTTGAATTTTATTGTGCTGTCCACTAACATATCAATGTGTGGAAATGGAAAATCATCTTTTGGACTAGCTTTATTTAGATCTCTGTAATCTACGCACATGCGAACTTTTCCGTCTTTTTTTGGTACTGGGACAATATTGGTAATCCATTGAGGATACACTGACGTCACAAGAAAACCATCATTAATCTCCTTTAGAACCTCCTCTTTGATCTTCACTGCCATATTTGGGTGAGTTCTTCTCAATTTCTGTTTGATTGGCGGACACTCTGGCTTCAACGGCAAACGGTGTTCTACAATATTTGTATCTAGACCAGGCATATCTTGATAAGACCAAGCAAAAATATCCACATACTCTTTCAGCAGCTCAATCAACCTGCTCTTCACATCAGGATGTAGCAATGCTCCAATCTTGACTTCCTTCGGATCTTCTTCTGAACCCAAATTGATCACTTCCAAAGGCTCTTTATATGACTAAATGGTATTTTCCTCATGCTCAAGCAACCGTGAGACCTCTTCTAGAATCTCATCATAATCTTCTTCTTCAGCCCCATACACGGGACATTCAAAGTTGGAAGAGGGTGCAGGGTCATTGTATTCATCGGGTTTTTTTAATTAATCTGCACATATGATTTATGATTGCTTTTAGAAATTAACACATATAACAAGTGATCATGCAGATCGAATTTCAATTATTTATTTATTTTGAAGGGTTTTTTCTGATTACCATTTTCCAAGAAAAAGCAGAAAATAAAGACACAATTTGGGAAACAAAGACAACTTTTATTATTGATTTTAAAAGTCACAACAAACAGATAAGCCCTAAAACATTAATACTTCCACCTTGGGCAGAGTGAAAGCTTTCCAAAAATATTAACAAAACAAATTACTTTGAATCATGTATGCAAGAGGGAACATCAATGGTGATCCAGTTCTGAATCCTAACTTTGTGCGTCACATGATTCGACATTTCCTGCTCTGCTTCATCTTTTACAATGGCATTAATCCTGGAAACAGTTGGATGAAGATAACCCCCTCTATGGAAGATATCTTGATACTTGCCTGTAGAAGACTTCGGCTGCATGCTCTTACCTTTGTCATTCTTCAAAGAGAACCCCAAGCTGGCTCTGTTCTTGTTCATAGGTGGATCCACAATCTTTCCCCATACCTCGTTGTGACCCTTTCTCATAACTTGTTGCGCATCTTTAAGCAAAACCATGGAATTATCATTTCCTCTTATGTTGTCAATGGATAAGGCTTGGAACTGAGTTCCGACAGCAGCTTCATCCTCCTCCACAATGTTGAAAGAGGACAAATGAGATATCAATAATGCTTGTTCCCCATTTATGATTACCACTTTCCCTTCATGTACAAACTTCAGTTTCTGGTGTAAAGTTGAAGTGACAGCCCCTGCCTCATGAATCCACGGCCTTCCTAGCAAACAACTATAAGCGGGTATAATATCCATGACCTGGAAAGTTATCTGGAAAAAAATATGGTCCTATATGAATAGGCAATTCCACTTCACCAATAACATATTTCCTTGATCCATCAAACGCTTTCACAATGATGCCACTCGGGCCCATAGGCGTTCCTTGATAATTAAACTTCATAAGAGTGCTTCTCGGTATAACTTTCAAAGTGGATCCATTATCAATCAACACATTGGATAGTGATTCATTCTTGCAATTCATATAGGTGTGGAGGGCCAGGTTATGATTCCTTCCTTCCTCTGGTAATTCATCATCACAGAAACTCAAATTATTACATGACGTAATGTTCCCTATTTCGCTGCTGAATTGGTCTATGGGCATATCACTCTCCACAAAAGCTTGGTCCAATACCCTCATCAAGGATTCTCTGTGAGCAGATGAGTTCATAAATAACGCCAAGATAGATATTTTTGAAGGAGTCTGCAGTAGCTGATCTACAATTCTGTAGTTGCTCATCATGATTATCTTTAAAATATCATCCACTTCTTTCTCTAACGTGGCCCCACTTATCCCACCCGTAGCCTTCTTGGGTTCAACGTTCTCAACAATTTTCTTTCCAACACTAACATCTCCTCGAACAACTGGTGCAAACACACGACCAATGCGGGTCACCCTGCTATTTTCAGCAATATTTCCGACATCAGGCATTGGATGGATGGGAATTTCCACTCCATCCTCTAATATTGTAGCGTTGTATTTATAGGGCACAACCTTATCTTATTTGTAGGGGATAGGATCAGACAAACTAATCACCAATGGGGTAACAACTGGCTTGCTATAATACTCAACTTCAAAATGGGAAGGTGCGCCAAAACAAGGCACAATAATTTTTACCCCTTCTTCAACACAATCAGTCATTATTGAGTAATTTTTGGAAAACAAATCTTCACCTGAGGAGAAATACTCGTCTGCAGAGGCATACTCTTCATCTGACTCTTCTTCAGTCAAACAAACCTCAACCAAATTTACTTCATGGTAATCATCCCTTTGACCTGTAACCTTGATAGTTCCATTGTCCAACAAAAACTGAACACCCTTCTTCACGATTGAACATCCTCGGGAGTCCCGACAGCAAACTTGCAAGACCCATACTGGTGTTCTACCTGACCAGCCATATGGCAGAAAGTAGCATGCAATTGCACAAGATCTTCATTCATATATTCTACATCAAAAATTCTGAACTCTCTAGGACATCCAGAAAGCATATTCACCTCCTCTTCATACTCTGCCATATGCCTGATTATGTGGATGAGGCCCTCATCCATCATCTCCTGTAAATCAGCCTTTATCTTGTCACAACCATGTATATCTGTACTGCAAATAGCACAACCGGCATGGTCAGGCGTATAGTAGCTAAATTCAGAGGTTTGTATGCATTTTCACCAAATCTCCTCTAACCATATTGATATCAAAAATCCAGAAGTCGCCTGGACAACCGGCCACCATATTCACAACATTTACTCCTCCATGCTTGGGTAGAGGATTGTCTTTCACATTAGGTCCCACATCCTTGAAAGATAGAATACCAAACTTCACCAATTTCTGCACCTCAGTCTTCAAAGGATAACAATTCTCAACATTATGCCCTGGTGCTCCCCGATGAAAAGCACATGTTTGGTCTGCCTTGTAATACCACGACAACAGTGACAGTACAACGGGAGGTGGTCAGGTCTGAACCAACTTCTTCTGAATCAATGTCGGTAGTAACTTTGTATAACTCATAGGAATAGGGTCATAACTCTCCCTTCTCTGATTATACACTTGATTCCCCTGCTGGGATGGTCTCTGATAAGCAACGGTAGTTTGAGCTGCTCCCACAACTGGAGTAACTGAGGCGACTTGCTGATGACGCTAATAATTCCTTCTAGGAGTATTAACCATCCTCTCTTGCATAACAACATTTTCAGCCCCTTCCTTCTTCTTGGTAAACCCGTAAGATGGCTGCTTCACACCTCCAGAGCTTTCACTTCTCGTTAAACAGCCCTCTCTTACAGCCTCTTCTAAGAGAATACCCATGCCTACCATTTTAGTAAAGTGACGACGCACTTGCTACCATCCTCTCGTAGTAGAATGCACCCAAAGTCTTCAAGAAAATCTTAGTCATCTCCTTCTCTTCCATGGGAGGAATTACTTTGGCGGCTACCTCACACCATCTCTATGCATATTCTTTGAATGATTCCCTTTCTTTCTGAACCATGGCCCTGAGTTGATCATAGTCAGGCGCCATGTCCACGTTGTACTTGTATTGTTTGATAAACGCTTCTCCCAAGTCATTGAAAGTATGGATGTTAACACTGTCCAAACTCATATACCACTTTAGCGCATTACCAATCAAATTATCCTGAAAAAAGTGAATCAGAAGACGCTGATCATCAGTATGGGTAGACATTCTCCTTACATGCATCACCAGATGAGCACGAGGGCAAGTGTTTCCCTTGTACTTCTCAAACTCCGGGACCTTAAACTTAGCAGGTATCTTAACATTCGGGACCAAGCATAACTCTATCACATTCTGCCCAAATAGCTCTTTTCCTCAGAGGGCCTTCATCTCTCTTTGCATCTTGTCAAACTGCTCTTGAAAGTCACCCATTCTATCATAAAGACCCAATTCTTCACTCGGTGGAGGGAAAGGACGACACACATCATCATTAACAAACGTAACCATATTCACCAAAGGAGGTGCAACAGGAGCAACATGCACCACAGGAGGTGCTGGAGTGACAATAGTCTAAATAATCGGAGTATCTTGAGGACCAAGATTGAAACCTTCAAGTGCAAAATTCTTTGGCATTCCCCAAGGATAACCTTCAGGCATGCGATTTTGAACAACAACTAGAGTAGCAGATACGAGAACAGTTGGAGCTTCAGTATTTACCCTTGTTGGTTGAGGTTGACACTCGATTGCTGATTCTGAGCAGCCACCAGAGCTTCCATCAAAGCAGTTAGATTGTCCATGTCGGCCTTCAAAGTAGAAACCTCCTTGTGCAGCTCGCGATTCTCTTGTTCTAAGTTGTCCATATTCTTTCTGAAATTAGCCCGAGTGTTGTAGTGGTGAGTCAGCTTGCTGAACGAAGTAAAAAAGCTTGGTAAGACACCTGGATATGCATAAAAAATGCAAGAAATATATGCAATATGATGCATGATATGCAATGCACATGATTTTATTTTATTATTTAATATTTCAAGGGATTTAAATTTTATGGACATATTTCAAATATCAAAGTAATAACGCATTTGAAATACTGAAATTTTTTATTATAACAACTCCAAAATGGATTACAAGTTTCAATGATCCCAAGTACAAGATGAAAATAAAATCTAAATCCCTTGAAATATTAAATAATAAAATAAAATCATGTGCATTGCATATCATGCATCATATTGCATATATTTCAAATATCAAAGTAATAACGCATTTGAAATACTGAAATTTTTTATTATAACAACTACAAAATGGATTACAAGTTTCAATGATCCCAAGTACAAGATGAAAATAAAATCTAAATCCCTTGAAATATTAAATAATAAAATAAAATCATGTGCATTGCATATCATGCATCATATTGCATCATATTACGTTGGAGCTTCCCCGTGAGCCTGGAAATCTGAGCCTTCAACCTCTGGTTTTCTTCCGCATATCTGATGGCAACCTCCTTCCAATCACCTGAATCAGGGAGTGAGAAAATAGCGTTCGACCTAGGTTTAGGAGAAAATAAATCCCATCGCCTCTCTATGGTCTCTACAGACCGACTCTCAAGGATCTGAATCACGTCGTCTTTCTCCTTCAAGTCTGCTCTATAGGAAATCTCTAAAGTTTGGCACTTGTTCTTCCAGGTGTCCTTTTCCTGTTGCCTCCTGACCAAAGCAAGTTGCAGCTCTTCTAGATCTTCTAATATGGGAGGAGTGGTCTTCACAAATAGATCAGGCATAGGTGTTTCCCGGGAATACGGCATCTTCAAATAGCTCTCGTTTAGACCCACTGAAGATATGGCTCCAAAGAAACAACACCCCTAGGTCCCAAATCCTTCCTACTCTTCTTATGAATGTGACGCCAAGCCTTAGAAATCTGCTCCCTAGCTTCCATACGATCTTCTCCGTCCTTCAGAAAGAAACTACTCAAATGAATACTATTTGGTTTATCCCTCATCGGATAACCAAGCTGTCATCGTGCAAGAACAGGGTTATAGTTAATTCCTCCCTTTGTACCAAGAAGAGGTACATTGGGGAAACTACCACAACTGTCAATATTCTCTATATCCTGGTAAACTCGATGATACCAATCAATATCCGAGTGAGTAAGTGTCATGATCTTAGGAGCCCAACGGGGTTCCTTCTTGACATCCCAAAAAGCATCAGACTGAGGCATATGAGAGATAAACCACTGGTACAACAGGGGCGTGCAACAGATAATAATCCCTCCATGATAAGAATTCCAAAGATGAATAGAGTAATAAGCATCACCCAACAAGGTAGGAATTGGGTTTCCAATCATGAAGATCCTGATAGCATGGACGTCAACAAACTTGTCCACATTAGGAAATAAGAACAACCTCTAAGCAAGTAGAGCAAAGATGGCCTCAAAAACGATTATACTCTTCATCCTGGCAAAGTAACAAGCTTTCTCCATTAAGAACTGAGCTGGTAATCCTTTAATCCCTCCTTTAGTAGTCATATGGGCTTCCACCTCAGAATTCCCCAGATGAATCAAAGCAGCAATCTCATGTGGTTTTGGCTCACCCTCCAAACCAGTAAAAGGAACACGATCGGTAACAGGTACACCCAATAGATAAGAATACTCCTCCAGTGTAGGCATCAACTGATAGTCGGGAAAAGTAAAGCAATGATACATCGGATCGTAGAACTGGACCAAGGTCGAGAGAATACCCTCCTTTATCTTCAGCTTCATGAGAGGAATGATGGATCCATACTTCTTCCGAAAGTCTACAGAACAATCGATCTTGGGAATTAGACTGACCAACTTATCTATCTTACGATCTTTGAAACTGTATTTCTCGGTCTTTCTCTTTCCAGAATCCATGGTTAAAAGGTACCTGAGATATTCACAAATGGTTAACTTTTTAAATCGCTTGAAATAAGACCACTTCAAAAGATGCTTATGAGTGCATGGATGCATGATACAACAATCACACACAAGATCACACATATAGGGTTCATAGGTTCAACGTCACGAGCATGAGGTCCAAGGTACTACCCATAAGGTGTTGGTCTAAAAGTTATCACCTGCTGAACAAGGATCTAGAGGTTCCCAGAGTCTACATCCTTCCTTCAGATATTATCGACTTCCCGATTAACTTGGTAATTAGTAATATTCTCAAGAAAAACTCGTCCGAGCATAGTATCGCGTGACAACTATTTCCATATTACTCCGTCATAGCTTCCGCACTACACCTAAAAGGTCAAGATGGGTTTGGTATTCTATAGTCCTCAGTTTCAGCAGGCTCCCAGGTTGAAAGCAGTACGTCTTCCCGATTACTCGGTAAAGAACACTACAATCAAAGGGGCCTCCACTGAGTGGGGGATCTCATGCCTCCTTTTTTGAGATTACTCCCTCAAAGTTAACATGACTATACCGCCCGCCCTATCTTATAGTTTGCCCAAGTCCGGGTATAGGACTTATAAGTAATCACCAAGCACCTTGAAAACCGAGAAAATCCAAGAAAACATATATACAACAAATAATATAACACGTAAACAACAATAGTACATATACAGATATAGACAAAGATAGGCTCAACCCACTTAGGGATGGACCAGTAAGAGGTCAATCTGTCCCCAGTAAAGTCTCCATTTTTCTGTAGCGGTAGAAATTTTTAAGACTAAGCCATTGGATTGACTAGACTTGTACAAATCAAAATAAAATTGCCACCACGCTTTATTGTTTCCAAAGGAATGGGAAAAGAGCGAATAACCCAAAAGAGGGGGGAAATATTCAAGGTAAGGGGGTTGGTTATTCAAAGAGAAGGTATTAGCACCCTAAACATCTACAGTACTCTGCAGGAATCTCTTTGTAAAATTTGTATATTTTGGTTATAAAAATGTTGTATGTAAAATAGACGGTGGTGGAGGTGAGAAAAGAAATATATTTTTTATTGATTTCTGCACCCGCCGCGGTTGCGAACTTTAGTGCCTACGTACCACCTTCCATGCAATAGGGGATCAGGGTACACATAGTTCCTCTTTAAAAAAAATTAAAACACAAGTGTGTTGGTTAATTTTATGAGATAAGACATCATTGTCATTGTCCATGTGGAAAACACACTTACTACCCATAATTATGAGAAAGGAGAATTTGCATCATCTCAAAGTGGAGGATATGGCTTGGAATTTAAAATCAATAATTCCCCACTCAACATCCAAGTGGAAAATATCTCTCTTCACTACATATTGTAGAAGTATAGTTGTTTGCATCACTACAAGGACTGACAAGAGTCTAATTTTTTGAGAAAAGTTTAAAGATAAAAGAAAAAGTAGTAAAATGGTTTGAAATGAGATTGATTGACTTTTAGTCTTCTCACAAAAAAAAGTCAAAGTATTATTAAGTTTATTGAAGTTTATTTATGATTTTTTTTTGAAAATGCATGGACTTAAGTCCAAGTTTATTATGAAAGTGGTTCGAGTTTAAAAAAAGAAGAGTTTTCAAAAGGAGGGAGAAGATTTTTGAAATTAAAGAAGATGGGAGGAGAAGAAGGGACTATCCTAAAGCATAAGGTAAAATCTAGGGATAGGAACCATCTAACCAATAAAAAGTCAATACTTGATACTATGGGCCAAGATAGAATTCCCATTCTTTGGATTGAAACCAAACAAGCAATGATACTAGGCCTTTTGAAAGAACAAAGCTTCAAGTCTATTAAGTCTTCACAAAAATTGGGCAGAGTAACAGTTGTATACAGGTGAATTCTAGATTACAAACAAATGGTGTAATCACAATAACCTGCATACAAAATAAACAAATAACACAATGCCTTACGGTAAACCTCAAGAGCTCCAGACAAAATAATCAGATAAGATCACAAGGTCTCCAATCATAGGCCAAGGTTTCTAATCCTAATTCTAAAAAGTCTAATGCTCAATAATGCCAAGGATAGTAACCAAATAGTCCAATTATTATTAAATTGTTTTAGGGTTTATGTTGATTATTAGGTATTTTGAAGAAAAAAAGAAAAGTAAAGCTCAAGTGAGCAAAAAATAAAATGACAAGAAAGTAAATACTCAAATGAGCAAAGATGAAAATGGTATGAAATGTAAATGCTAAAAGTAAATAGTGCATAAAATAAAGGGGCATATAATAAAAATAAAGGATAAAGTCAGTTAATAGTGATTAGTGGTTAGTTGGATGATCATCTTGAAACTTGTATTTGGAACTCATTAGAGGATTGGTAGAAGCAAAGCCTCCACAACAAGTTGCATTTGCTTTTTGTCAAGTATATCATCCATTTGGAATCCTCATGAGTACCATTTAATGATCAACAATGTTTAAGTGATCCGCGTTGACCAAAGGTGTTGTAGATCCATTAGAGGATTGGTAGAACCAAAGCCTCCACACAATGAATTTCAAGGTTATTGGATCAAAGTGATCAAATTAACATACTTGGACTTGCAAACATAAGTTTGGGCCACGAATGATCATTTATTCGAAACGGGACAAAATTTAGCACTATGTTAAGCAATCGTAAGTGGACTTATATAGAAGTCGCACCTATTTGGAGGTCGGTCAATAACAATATATGCACCATTTGTTTTGAGACATGATATAAAGATCATGCTCTAATAACACTTAGTACAATAATAAAAGGGATGAGATGAAGAGGGGTGGGAGAGAATACACAAACCACTTTTGAATTAAATTTAATCAAACTATTATTAAAATCATTCATCCATTTTTTGTGGATTTAGACTCAACACCATGGATCCAATGATGTTAATAAAGTTCCTGATCAAAAATTTAACCTAAGATCAACCAGAAAATAGTCACAAAATAATATTACATTTAATATATATAAAAAAAAGGTTTAAAAAATGTTTTAAAATAAAAATAAAAGAAAAAAATATCAACTATGTTCAAATTGATCAAGAAATAAAAAGTAAGTCCGTAGAAAAATCAGAAAAGGACTCAAATGATCTCATAAATTTTTTGGTAATTTTTTAAAGTCAGAAATTATTTTTAAAATTAAAGGAAATGAGTAAAATAAACTAAAAATGATTAAAAAATACAAATGTCAGAAGTAAAAAATAAGTGAGGTCACCAATATTTGTCACAATATCATTGCATCATTCCATAATTTTTTTCGAATTTAAAATGCATAAAAGTATTTTTAAACATTTAAAATATTTAAAATAAATAAAAAATTTGTAAAAAAATCCCAAAAACACAATATTAAATTGTGAAAAAATAAAAATCAGAAAGACGATAATCAAAAATATTTTTCATAATTTTTTCAGATTTTATGGACTTAAAATGAATTTTCTATGATTTTTTGAAGTTTAAAAGAATTAAATATAAAAATCAGAAAAGAAAATTGAAGTAAAAAATATATGGACCATTGGATGAGAGTCAAAACTCGTTAGTAATCAAATCCAATAGATCTGGAGCGATATGCATATCATGGTCATTAGTGAATAAAACATAGAATCAAAAAGTAAAATCAGATTTTTTAAAAAACAAGTGGCACGCCATCATTGGTTAGAAGATGACACGTAAGTCATCTTCAACCTCCAGCCAATGTGAATTGCAAGTCTCTCAAACTGTAAAATCAGAAGCTCAGACCTATGCCATTCGCTTCGTCTCATCAAGACGAAGACAACCACAACCTCGTGCCAAATTTATATAAACTGTAGCTCAAGCAATTTGGAAGGAAAGTTTTGAAAAGGGATTTGAAATTTCATGGTCAAAACGTGTTTCTAGTAAAAAGCAAGTGTTGCGACTAGAACTAGCGCAATGAAAGCATCATAATGATATCAAAGGATTGAAGAATTGATGAAGGAATATACCTATTAAAGTTGAGTTGCAGAGCTCTGAAACTGGACTTTTATGGAGCAATATAGGGCACGATTCTTGAATGTAATTATATGGTTAGCTTCAGGGAAGATCAAGGAAGGTGAATTGATGGAAAAATTGGATTGAAAAAGGATTGAGAATGGATTTCGAAGTTGCTAAATTTTGAGTTATGGAACAAGTTTGGAAGGGTGATTCTGGCTATCCAAGCTTGAGGAAATGAATGGGGAATGACCATCTATTTATAGGGAATCAAATGGAATTTCCAAGCGTGTGAAATGATGAAGTTTGGAGGGAAGTCGTGTGAAGTTGCAAACAAGAAAAGTGTGACTTCCAATTTGATCAAAACTCATCCAAAACGCGTGTTTTGCTATGCTAATCACTTATGGAACTTCATTGAACATGTTTAGAGGCATAAACGCGTAAAAAAGTGTTTAAAAGTCAAATCAAGGATTTCAAACTTCTGCCATGGTGAAAAATTCAGTTTCAAATTGCCAACTTCTGACCAATGGCATTCTCAGCTCAAAGGGGTCTTAGGGCATGAATCTTGATGCTTTAGAAAGATGAGGTTACAAGATTTGTAATGGAAAAAGATTGGGATCAAATGGATGCTTGAGCTGAAAGTTGCATTGAGTCAAAGTTGGAGAAAAAGGGTTGACTTTCCGTACTTAGAAATATTTCAAATTTTTCTTCAAAAATGACCTATAATGTTTTGCATCCAAACATGGTCTTCCTCTTGGAATTTTCTCTTGACCAAAAAAGATGGCATGAAATAGACATCTTGAATGACATTTTGAAACTCGAACCATTCCAAATATACAAAAATTGAGAGAGTTATGAATTATTGAAGTTGGCAAAAAATCATTAAATGACCTATAATCGTTCGTATCCTTAAGGCTACTTCCATCCATTTTCTCAGTTTGCATATAAAAGAAGGCATAAAGTTCACATCCTCAAGATCATTATGGAAAAATAATGGGCTCAAGGTGATAAAACTTGACCAAGTTATGATCATTTGAAGTCACACATGGAAAATTGGGGATGCATATGGAGGACTTGTAATCTTTCTTCCTCATCAAGTTTCTTCCACATGAAAATTCCTTGGAACTTTTGAAGTGATTTTTTGATAACCCTTTGAATATAAGGATGTCTTTGTAATCACTCAAAAATAACAAAAGATGAGCTAGATATACTCCTTTGAAGTTCAAAACCCTAGCTCCTAGATCAAGAAACATGCCTTGGGGAACTTTGACAATTTTGAACAAAATTCTTGTACCATCACAAATGCTTTGTAAATAGAAGTTGTTGAGGATGATAATGAGAACTCATAGCAACCACAAACACTTCCATATCTTTAGAATTGAGAGAAATATGCATTTGTGACCAATGGGAACAAAGCCTTGTCCAAGCAAGCCAACTTCTCCAATCAATCCCTTGTGCTTTTGAACCAAATTTTATAACCTTGAAATGTGGTGAACCTTGCCATTACATTCCTTCTAAAACAAATTCAATGGTGAGGTTTGAACTTCTCAAGCTTTATTAACTAGGGCATGTAAATAAACTCATGAACTCATGGAGCAACTTGTTGAATCTTATTGCCTTTACCTACATGGATAACAAGCAAGACAAGCCAACATTGCATTTTATTAATTAAAAGAAGAAATCAAGACAAAAATATTCATGATCACAAAAGGACGCAATTCAAGGTGCTTGGTGGTTCCTCAAAGAGAAAAGCTAAATATAAGGAGGGGAACCAAGAATCCTAATGTGATCTTGTTGTGATGGAATCAACATGGTATGATGAAGGGATCTTAGGGGGGAAAATTGGGGTACAACAATAGGTAAAACAATTCAGCACCATAACAACAATTCAGCAAGTAAAACAATCAATAACAACAACTCATCACCATAATTCGTAAGAAATAGAAGCAAAAAAGGAAAAGAAACTTAGTTGAGGAAATTTACCGCACACTAAGTGTGCAAGTTGAAAAACGATGGTAACGACAATTGTAAGACCCTAAATTCCCCGCGTAGTTATTTAATTGAAATTTAAAGAATTTAAAACATTTCAACATTTAGGATGTTACCTTCATACCCACACATGCTCGTCGAATAAAATACGTAACACATTTATAAAACATAAAACCACACATACTTCATATATGAATATTCTTTCATTTATTCACAGCGAAAAAACAACAATAGTTAAAACTCTTCAACACGAGCCAAAATCTCCAAATAATCTAACTAACATTAGTAATAATTAAAACTCAATGAAATAGAGTACTACATCAGTTTTCTTGAAAACATAAATAAAACAAACGCTAAAAACCCTTGGTGTTACTTATTAGAGCTGACAGTGACTCAATCTATGCAAAACGAGGCAAAACACCTCAGCTAGTAGCAACTCTTATCTTCCGTACCTGAGTTATGTCGTATAAAGAATCATTCCAACAGAAGAGTGAGATATCATAACAATATAAAAGGATATATAATAATGAGTAAGCAATGATTTAATACACATAGTTACACATTTCATATCTCACACCGACATATCAACGACATGCATCATAACAAACATACTAATCATATACACACACATCATCTTCATATCACAACATCGATAATTCAACAATGTAATGTAATGCAACTGACATTATGCATGTGGTACCATCAGGGCATAAGCCCTCTTCAAAAAGCCAAATCTGGGCTATTAACATACGGTTAAATCCAGGCCAAAAACATAAGCCAAATTCGGGCTATCAACATACGGCCAAATCTGGGCCAACAATATAAGCCAAATGCGGGCTATTAATGATTCATGTAAGCAACAGTGACATACAACAACAAGATTATACAATTATAGGGTATAAGCCCTCAACGTAAAGCCAATTCGGGCCAACAACATCATTATCATCATGCAATATAATATGTAGTTCATTCATACATCATTCACATATAATGTGCAATTCATCCATACGTCATTCATAAAGGATCACTATGTTCAATCATCACTGTATACTTCACAATTCATCAGACACTGACACTCAAGGAATCAACCACCAACCCAAAAATAATTCACCTTTTGTCATAAAAATTATTATTTAGAAAATGTTTTTAGCTTTTCAAAGGTCCGAACAGCGCATCAAGTGGACACCCATGTCAAATGTTACGAATTTTACAAGTTTTTGAAGAATGCTGTCAGCTTCAGGAAATCGATTCCCTTGATACTGAAAATCAATTTCCACCCTCCAGCAGCGGCATTTTTGATAATTTTAGTTCAAGAAATCGATTTTCTCAATACTATAAATCGATTTCTGCAGTGTGATAGTGAAAAATCCTATTATTTTTCCAATTACGGGAATCAATAGTTTTAACCCCAAAACCCCTTTTTTTTTACATCAAACCAGAAATTTAATCTTCTCAAAATGAACCTAAGAAATACATAACATCCTCATTCCTTCCAAAACACAAATCTTCATTATTTTCATAGAAACTCAATTACAAATCACCACAAAACACCAAGATTATCACATATACACAAAACCCCAAATTGATCATCATAAACATCATACATTTATGTGTCCTATAACCACCACAATCAATTAATATATATTCCCTTATAAAGTTAGAACCCCACCCTTACCTTTGTTGATGATTCTTAGTTCTTCTACCGAAAAATTCTTTGCCCTAGCTTGTATGCTATTCTCCTTTCCCCGTTCTCTCTTTTCTCAGGTTTTTACGATCGATTGAAACAATTACTTTCCCACTCCCTTGTTATTACTCGATAATAAACCTTGGACCCCTAAATTATAATCCCCATAATACCCCTCCTTTAATTTAAATAATTTTTAAAAGTCTAATTATTTAATCACCAACTATAGTCCAATTATTGAATTTTTTTATTAATAACCATGTATTAAAAAAATATTTCGCAAATAACCGGGTTTCGGAAAAAATTACGCAAATAACCATGTTTGAGATGGCTCCACAAAGGAGGAGCCATCTCATTTGGCGCATGCACCTAGGGTTTTGCCCTAGGCGCCATCTCATTTGGCGCCTCCCTTGGCTTTAAGCCAAGTGAGATGGCGCATGCTCCTTAAAAAGGAGAGGAGGCGCCATCTCACTTGGCGCCTAGGGCAAAACTAGGGTTTTTTGCTGTTTTATAAATAATTCGTCCGTTTCTTTGAAATTTCTCACACTTTCTCGCACTGTATTTTTATTTTGTACTCCCTTATTTACGTAATGACGTCGCCTATGATTTTTAGCAGAGATGGTTACGTTATATTCTCCGCCACGAAACCTGCGATGAAAATGAAATTCTGGCACATTCACTCCATGGAGCGTCTGAAGCGGGAGTTGATGCGGTGGCTAGATGGAGACATCGCCGAGGGGGAAAAAATTCGAAGGATCCAGCGAAAACGAACAACAACCTCGCATGCGACAGGAAGACCTAATGTGTGGTTGGAGGAAGTCAAAACAGACAGTGATGTAATGCTGATGATGCATGGGTCAGATGAAATTGTGTTAACAATTGTAATTTCCTAGATTGAATATTGTTAATCATTGTTGTACGCGAAAACCCTAATGTAATTTCCTATATTGAATTTCTTAAATTGTGTGAACAGTTTTATTAACGGAAAACCCATAATGTTTACAACACAAATATTGAAAAGATTTATTGTATTACAAAATTTATGTGGTCGAGCCAGACGCCCGATTCGGACAGTTTTTGCGATTGTGTCCGACCTGACGGCATAAACCACACTTTCTTTCCAACCTGTCTAGATCGTCCATTTCTGTTGTTATGCGCCTGCTTTTGGGACGACCCTTCTTGTTCCTTCGCATTTGGTCATTGTGCCAAACTATATCACCGTTGTATTCAGGCCAATAGTCCGGTTTTGCCACCAAAGGAAAGTTGTTGTTGTAAACAGTGAGCAACGTTTCAGATTTATAAACGTTTGAGAGCAGTTGAAGCGCGTCTTGATGGGTATGAGCACAAGCGGCAATGACATGAGAGCAAGGCATACGAAAAGCTTGAAACCTGCCACAATCGCACCATTGAGAAGGTAAAATGACCCTATATTCCTGTCTTGCCAGGCCTTCATTGTGGTCAATTGTCTCTTTCACAATGAAGTTGTGGCTATGGCGGTCAAACCGTGTAACCATGTGAGTGTTGGCTTTAGCACTTTCAGCCTTAATGTATTTCATACAGCTTTCACTCCATAGTTGTCCTGATTGCAAGACCGAATACCACATTTCACCTCTTTTGGCAAATAACGCAGCCATCCTAAAATACGTGGATTTCACCAATGCAGTGATGGGGAGGTTTCGTATGCCCTTGAATACCCCATTCATTGATTCAATAAGATTTGTTGTCATATGCCCCCATCTTTGGCCATTGTCGTATGACCTAGTCCACTTTTCGACCGGTATGTTGTCGATCCACGTACCGGCTTCTGGGTTAGACAAACGGATCTCGTTGCGGTAATATTTGAATGTGGGCTGTGTCAGTGCGTATCCCGCATTCATCACCGCTTTCCTCAATATTTTGTCCTTGACCTCCCTCGAGAAATTCTGGACGATATGCCTGATGCAATAGACATGCGTAGAAGGAGGGTCATGCCAACCATTTGCCGGATTATTATAGGCACTTTCAATGGAGGCATGTCTGTCCGAGATCAAACAGAGATCTGGTTGAGGAGCCACGTGTGTACGAAGATTTTTCAGGAAAAAGCTCCAAGCACCACCGGTCTCCCCCTCGACAAGGGCAAACGCAACGGGGAAAATGTTATTGTTGCCATCTTGTGCAACTGCCATCAAAAGCGTGCCTTTGTACTTCCCATACAACCAAGTCCCGTCTATTTGTAGAATTGGTTTGCATGATGCAAACCCTGTGATGCATGGTTGAAATGCCCAAAAGACGCGACTGAATATTCCGTTGCCATGTAGTACACTACCATCTTGGGCGTACGCTGGCAATGTTTCCAGAACATAAACACTACCTGGAGAATATGTCTTAAGTGCATTGAGGTAGCGGGGAAGTTCTCGGTAAGACTCCTCCCAGTTTCCATACACCCTTTCAATCGCCTTAGTCTTTGCTAACCACGCCTTACGGTAAGACGGAGTGTAGTTAAAAACCGTGGTGATGTGGGAGATGATTGTTTTCACCTTCAAAGAAGGGTCGTTGCTCACCAGGGGTAGGATTTCTTGACAGATTAGATCATGGTTGAGTTTTCGGTGGTCTTGTGATTGAGTGGAACTTACACAAGTATGGGTTGTCATGGAACCTATGACCCAGCAGTCACCCCTTAGTCTGTATGAAGCGGTCAGCTTGAACATACAGTCAGGGTGGACACACTTGATCTTGTACCTTTCCGGGTTTACACGATCCACCTTATAATCAACCGAGTTGAGCATGTGAAATTTTTTGATGGCCCTTATGCATTCCTCTCTATTACGAAACTTGTCCTTCTCTTTTAAATTTTCATCCGACTGCATATACGGTTGGAAAAACAAGTCCGTAGAAGGTTCATCTCCGCCCATGTTGAAGTTTGTCATGTGCGTAGGTGGTGTGTAGATTTTGTCGGTAGGAATACTTGGGATGCCATCATCGTCAGAATCGTCGTTCACCATTTCATCAAACTCTAACTCGTTATCTTCTTCTTCATCATCAACTGCATCCACCTCATCTTGCTCATTCTCCAAAGGATCAACCTCCTGTGTCACCGGAGGCTCTACCTCCTGTGTCACCGGAGGCTCTTGAAACAAAACGTACAACTCAATAGAGTCGTTTCCAGAATAGACATGGCTGGAAATCATGTTCTGGAAATCCTCGTCATCTTGAATTGCAACCTTATAAAAAATAACTTGGTTGTTTCCAAAAAAGACTGGACTCTGATAAAATATCTGGGATACCAGGCCTCGTTCAAGTTTGGCCTCCAATCTTTTCTTAAAGTACGAGAAATTTGCTTTCCCGTTTAAGAGAAATCGAACATTGTCGGTGTTTCTAAACAAAAACCCAACTGTGGGACACATGTATGTCTCACCGTTGAAATGTGCTTTGACAACAAATTGTGGTGAAGAGGCCATTGTGTAGAATTGTTTTAAGGTATGAAGGTGGGAATGTTTTGGGTTTATTGATTGTATGAAGGTATGAATGCTGGAATGTTTGAAGGTTGGATGACTGATGCGAAGGTTGGAAAATTTTACAGTTTATGTGAATGAATGTTATGTTCAACGTAAGGCAAAAAATTTTAATTAAGTAAGTGATGCAACCCCCCAAGGCTGCCAATAATGTTACATGCATGGGCTTATGCAGCCACCTAGCCTGCGACCTAGCCTGGCCCTATTCTGCACACATAAATGTTTTGTGTAAGCCTGCCACCCATCAACTCCAATGGCCTTGCATGCAACAAAGAAAGGAATCCCAAAGGCTGTCACGTAGCCTGAGCCAATGCTGTAAAAAGTGACACCTCTTATTCGCCAAATGGGGTGGCGACACCATTCATTTTTGTACTATTTCGCCAAGTGAGATGGCGCCTCCCTTACTGTCCAATCGTGATACATGCATGGGCTTATGCAGCCACCTAGCATGGCCCTCTTCTGCACACATAAATGTTTTGTGTAAGCCTGCCACCCATCAACTCCAATGGCCTTGCATGCAACAAAGAAAGGAATCCCAAAGGCTGTCACGTAGCCTGAGCCAATGCTGTAAAAAGTGACACCTCTTATTCGCCAAATGGGGTGGCGACACCATTCATTTTTGTACTATTTCGCCAAGTGAGATGGCGCCTCCCTTACTGTCCAATCGTGATACATGCATGGGCTGCCAAGTCTTAGCCTGCAAGAGTGACACCTAACATTTTTTGTAAATGCATGCATGCATATGTGTAACACCCTAAGCATGCAAATGTGACACATCGCAGGCATGCAACCACTACATCAATCTTATTTGCCTATAAATACATACCTTATGAAACATCTCTCACACCCACACAACTCTCACTCTCTGCTACGAAATATTTCTTAAGTCTATCATACTCTCTATTTCTTCCTAAGTCTTTCATTCTCTCAAGCATTCTGAACAATGGCCCTTCTAACAATGGGAGAAACTCATAGAGGCACAAGGGAAAACATTGCTGCATTTGTAAGTCTCTTCTTTTGTTATACATTTTTCATACTTCAAATAACGTGTTGTTCATCTTAATTAATCTTACTCTTGTTTAATTATGATCTCAGGATACACAAAGATTCAGAATCCGTTCGCACAAATACCTGGCTCCCGACCCATTTATCATCCCTTATCTGGAATATGCAGGTTTTGGACACGTGATAAAGATCTCCAACTGCACCATTGACTCCAAATTCATTCTTGCAATGTTGGAGAGGTGGAGACCAGAGACCCATACATTTCACCTACCAATAGGTGAATGTACCATCACTCTCGAAGATGTGTACATGCTACTGGGCCTCCCTATTGACGGTAAGGCGGTGAACGGGTCGGTTCAACAACCCAACTCACAGTGTGAAGAACTGTTGGGTAGGGACATGGTAGAAGGTGGTGGAGCAAGAGGGCAGGGAATACTACTCACTGACCTGAAACGGCATTATGCAAGTATGGAATTAAATGAAAATTCCTCAGAGAATGACCGAGTAGTAAAAGCCCGAACGTATATTATGATACTTTTTGGTAAATTTTTATTTCCCGAAAGTACGGGAAATAGTGTAAATTTCATGTACTTACATTTACTAGCAAATTTTGATAAAACCAGAAAATTTAGTTGGGGTTCTGCAGTATTAGCCCACCTGTACAGTTCCTTGTGCAAAAACGCAGTCAAGGAAAAATGTACATTTTATGGGTGCGCATTTTTACTACAAGCCTGGGGTTGGTGGAGGATGGAGTCCTTAAACCCCATCAACAACAACACCTTTGGTTTCCCTTACGCAACAAAGTAAGTCATTAAGTTATAGCATTTATAACTATTCTTCTCTTTCCAAAATATATGCTAAAAATAACATGTTTCTCATTTCCTTTAGGTACTGCGTGAGGGGTATGGATTACGGCAAGAATCCCAGATTCAATGTCGCACTCTACCGGAATCTGTTGGATCACTTAGGCCCAGATGACGTACGTCGTAGCTTTTAACTTTTGTTCATTTTAATTATTTATACATTACTTTTGCGCTTACCTGATTTAAATTTTATCACAGTTCGTCTGGAGACCATATTTGGGTTTGGACCATTCTCCAAATCCAGAGGATGCAGCAACTTGGACTGCAAAGACTGCACTCATTCGGTTCAACATTGTGGAGATGCACCACAGCGACCGTGTGAAGATGCAGTTCGGAATGATCCAGGAGATACCAAGTGATCCAACAGATTTGTCCCCCTGGCATCTAAAAAGGGTCGACGCCCAGTGGAATCTTACCAACTGGAAAGACTTTGCTCCAGAATGGTGTAAAATGTGGCAAAGGCGTCACCGCTACATCTTGCAATCCCCGGTTTTCCTTACTCAAGGTAACATGCGACACACCGATCAATATATGTCGTGGTACAGGTCGGTTAGTAACCCAGATATGCACGTGTCTCATCCGAGGTACTTGGTTGACCCACACACACAATGGGCACAACCCTCGATTCCCCACCAACAAACCCAAAATCCATCAACCTCAAACCAACCCCCAAGAAGAAACAGACCAACAAACACACAACCACATTCCCCACCACAACAAAACTACAACCAAATGCCGTACTACCAACCACAATCACCGCCAAACTACCAATACCCGGATATGCCTCAAACCCAACCACAATACCAACCCCAATACCAGCAAACCCACATACCCCATACACAATTTCAGTCTTCCACATATCCCAATATGGCGCCGTCAACATCCAGCCTTAGCCCTGATATGGGAATGTCAGAAGATTATGACCAACCCGACCAAACCTACCATCAACCACCATATCACCAAACAACCCAACATCCACAATTCCAAACACCCCAAGATCCATTTCCTTTTTACCCCCCATACTCAGACGACCAATGCTACCGACCAACCATGGAACCCCACCCACCGCCAACACGACCAAACTTCGAGGGTATGGGTAACCGACTTTACCAGAGCGGATCTTCGAGATATGGAGATCTTACTGATTTTATGGATTCGGATCGCATTGACTTTGCTGGGCCATCGACCTTGCCGCAGCAGGAAACGAGACGGCACCCAGCAAGAGAAAGGCGGGGACGGGGATGCGGTACTGGGGGTCATTACCGGGTTCCTGGGGGTCACTGATGTATCTTTTTTTTTCCCAGTATTTTTTGTATCTATTTTTTTACTGTTCTTTAAATGTGAAACAGTTGAATGTAATTATTTTTTTTTACATAAAAAATCCATTTTGTTTATCTCTGTCTAATACGCAACGCGCAGCAAAGGAAAAAAAAAAAATTTTTTGACCTAATTTTGTACATAGGCGCCATCTCACTTGGCTTAGGGCTTGCCCTTTGCCCTTAGGCGCCAAGTGAGATGGCGCCTCCCTTAAAAAAAGAGGAGCATGCGCCAAATGAGATGGCTCCTCCTTTGTGGAGCCATCTCAAACATGGTTATTTGCGTAATTTTTTCCGAAACCCGGTTATTTGCGAAATATTTTTTTAATACATGGTTATTAATAAAAAAAATTCCCAATTATTATATTAATAATAATAAGTCTAATAATGCAATATATATTTTAACCACCTCTAATCTTATATTTCTAATAGCCACTACCCTCCCCTAAGGAAGTATAACATCACAGAACACATCATAACATATAATAAATTTATTAAAAATAATTACGATAAAATCGGGGCGTTAGAACTCTCCTTCACTTAAAAGATTTTTGTCCTCAAAAATTACCTCAAGCGAACAATTTGGGATACAACTCTCGTATCTTGCTTCTAACTCCCAAGTTATGCTTTCTTCGATAACTCCTCCCCAAACTACATTCACAAGAGGAATCTCTTTGCCCCTTAACGTGTTCACTTCACATTCTTAGGTTCTCACTGATAAAGTCTCGACCGTAAGATTATCCCGCACTTGTACATGATTCATTGATATCACATGCGATGGATCTGAAATATACTTCCACAACTGTGAAACATGGAAAACATCATGCAAATTTGCGAGATTAGGTGGCAAGGCCACCCTATAAGCAACAGTCTCTACTTTGTCTGAAATCTGATACGGACCAATAAATTAAGGAGTAAGCTTCTTCGATTTCAACGCGCGTCCAATATCGGTCATGGGAGTGACTCTTAAGAACACATGGTTTCCTGCTTGAAACTCAAGATACTTCCTCCTCTAATCATGATAACTCTTTTGCCTAATCTGTGAAGCTTTCGTCTATTCTCTTATTAGCTTCACTTTCTCAGTAGCCTGTCGAACAATCTATGGTCCAAGAACTATGTTTTCGCCAGATTCATACCAACATAGAGGTGTTCTACACCTCCGACCATACAATGCCTCAAAAGGAGTTATCCCAATACTAGACGAAAAACTATTATTATAATTGAATTCAATCAGTGGAAGATGACTATCCCAACACTTATATTTTCAAGAACATAGGCCCTCAACAAATCCTCTAACGACTGAATAGTTCTCTTCGTCTGACAATTTGTTTATGGATGATAAGCAGAACTCAACCTCAGCTTAGAACCCAATGCCTCTGGTAAACTCTTCCAAAAACCTGATGTAAACCTCGGAACTCGACCACAAACAACACACAAAGGTATACCATGCAACTTCATAATCACACTGATGTAGATCTCCACCAACTTCAACACAGGAAATCTAATATTAATCATAATAAAGTGAGTCGATTTTGTTAGCCTGTCAACTATCACACAAATTGCATCATGTCCCTTTGGAGCATTTGGAAATCTCGTCACAAAATCCATCAATATATTATCCCATTTCCATTCTGGAACTTCCAACGGTTGCATCAATCTTGCCAATTTTTGATGTTCGACTTTCGACTTCTGACAATTTAAACACACATACACAAACTTCGCCACATTTCGTTTCAATCCTGACCACGAAAACAACTTTTTCAAGTCTTGATACATTTTAGTCGCACCTGAATGGATACTTAAATTACTTCTATGAATTTCTTCCATAATCATCTTTTTCAATCCTGAATCATCCGGAATACAAATCCTACTACGGAATCGCAACACACCATGTTCATTTACTTTAAAATTGATATCTTCATATTGTTTACTCCCAACCATAAAATCTACCAGCTTTACATCCATCTTCTGAGCCTCTTTAATAATATCCAAGAAATCACTATTAATCTTTAGCATTCCCAACATAACACTATGCAGTACTCATGTCTCTGAATTATTCAATCAGTTCTAACTATTTCATAGCCACTTTTTCCTTAGGTCCACACAAATTAGTGAACGACTATCCTCTCGATAGAAACATCAATTTAATTTACACACTATCAAGCTAGCAAGATAAGTTTATCCAATCCATCACGATCCCGTCTACTATTAACAAGAGATTAAGGGTGATTAGTTCCTCAATTTTTCAACAGGTAGCTGATAAGTGCAAATTGTAGCTACTTTATTATATACTTTTTGTTGCACTTATCGACTTTTTGTTGTAAATATCATTGAATAAACCTGACTTTTATGTAAATATGTTTAGTTTGTGTTACTTTGTGTTTTTGTGTACATAGTGTACCGTTTGATGTTTTTTCATTCATTTTGTAGATATTGATGTGTATTCGGAGTATGAGTTCGAACGCGCGTGTTGTACCCCAAAATTTGCCTAACCCGGATATGGGGGATACCTTTTTAGGTAGCAATAAACTGTGAGGGAACTGTGCGGGGTATACCGACATGGTTGAAGCAGTTGCTACGTTGATGTGGCACTTTGGTGAGTACCGGTAACCCTTGAGTCAAGTCAAGGAGAGTACGGGGCCGCCGCGTGGTGTCGTGAAGCATCAACTGACCTTAGAACCTTACTTGACCATCCTGGCCTCTTTAGGGGTAGTGAGATGACCGACTTTGGTGCAGTCCAAAGTTGGTAGATACTCGATACTACACTCATTGAGGGTTGTTTTCTTGGAATATTTTGGTCGCCAGTTCAGTGGCTAAACCAAAACAATGAACACAGAAAACAACCCAATGATATTAAGCTCCTTAGAACCCGGTTACTTTTGATAGGACAGGTTTTGAGCCCACCAACTTCAAGAGGGTAGTACCTAAACTTCACGCTGGCCTAAACTCTAAGGGATGTCTTGTGTGACTTGTATGAACTACTTGCATGCTTGTTATCTGACAACATGAGTTCTTGCAGGTTTTGTTTACAGTCCTTAATCTGGGCTTATAACAGGGCTTACTTACATCACTCCACGCATAGCATAACATCATACCATCATACCATTGCATACATCCTGCATAAGGACTAATCCACTTCAAGGATCTCAAGGGTTTGTGATGCAGGTCATGATGAATCAAACGTCAAGCAAGGGGCAAAGGGGATTTATTTTCCTCTAGCCAAGGTTGTCCAGAAATCCAAGCATGATAACTTGAGTCAGAGGCTATGACCCACTTGATATGGTGAGCTTTGACTCTTGAAGAAGGTTCCCCTAGCCCAGGTTGTTTGGAGATCGAAACACGATAGCTTGAGTCAGGGGCTATGACCCACTCGATATGGTGAGCCTTGACTCTTGAAGAAGGACTCTCAGCAACATGAAGTTCCTTCAATCAGGCTACCGGATTCAAATCCTAACAATTTTCTTGTTTACCCCGCGAGATCCTTGAAAACATTGCATCATACATACATATCATTGCATTACAGGTACCCTTGGTACAGGTCACTTACCTTCTTCGCTGTTTATTTCAGCAATGGCTTCCCAACAAGACAACCAGGATCTTCATACCCAAGAGACTCAGTTTAGGGAAATCTTCCTAAACCTATCCAAGGGGTAGGAAGAGTTGAGAGCACTCCTCATGGGGAATCTGATCAGAAAAAGTCCTGAAGACGATAAGGATGAACGGTTGAAACATCTGCAAGCTGAGGTGGATGCAATGAGAACCCAGATGCTGGGGAAGATGGCTCTTATCCAAGGCTTAGCTCGGGAGCAAGAAGAGTTGAGGACCATGATCAGTCAGCTTCATCAAGACAAATACAACATGAAGCAAATGGTCAAGGCTGGGGATCAAGTCATTAACCGTCCTCCAAAAAGACAAGAGTTTGGTATGGTGAAGAATAGACCTCTTCAAGTTGCTTCTACCTCATAGGTCCAACAACAACCTTGCCAAGAACAACGGGTTGATCAAAGTGAGCCAAACAAGCCCAAGAGGCAATTTACCCAGCTCAACGTGCCGCTGTCTCAAGCCTTGCAACACCTGTTGAGATTGAATCTGGTGACCTTGGTAGGACCTCACCCGAATCCTAAGACTTCTTCACCCAACTACAATCCTAATGCCAGGTGTGCATACCATTCTAACAGCCCGGGGCATGATACTGATGACTGTTGGAAGTTGAGGTACAAAATCCAAAGCCTGATTGATGAAGGAGCATTGGAATTCACACAAGATGGTCAGGCGGAGTTCTTCTACCATCCCTCCAAGGTTCACCATTTGAAGTGACAAGTCCTGAGACGAGAAGACTTTTTGTTCATTAGAATTTTTCAATTTGTAATTTTCTTTTGATTGTTCAAACATTTCTTCATGGCAAACGTTTTTACTTTATCAATGCATCGCACATGTCTGTTTTGAATCAATACATTCGTATTCACTATATTCAAATTGCTTTCATTTTTTGTGATGATCAACTCTCGAAAAAACAATTCTAAGCCTTTTGAGGGAGGATGACGAAAATGATACCACGATCTACAGTATGCTTTTGAACAGACCCCGCTGATGAGGTACAGGCATTGTTTCAAATCCTAAACACTGGAGTTATAAGGATGATAATCCCTCGTCAACCCCTTCGAGCCAAAGAAGTAAGAGTTTTTCTTTTCACAAAAAAAATTAATTAAAAACCCTTAATCATAACCTGGGGCAGGGTAGTTCTCTCAGTTGATCCAGGTGCACAACGAATAGCACCAAAGAAGTCCTTACAAAGCAAAAGACCGTGGTGGTTCCGAATAATCATAAAGACAGGAAGTCATTATTTCAAAAAATAAAAGCCCAACAAGTCAAAACCTATGAAGGAGACTTACAAAACTGGGGCATCCCGCTGACTGTAATCACAAAAGAAACAGTTCAGGCAAAAGACAGGGATAATAAAATCAAAAAGAAAGAGGTCCTACGAACCCTCGACAAAAAAAAAGAAATGACTGCCTATTCAAAATAAACAGTCAATATCCGAACCATCACCGAAATATCAGAGCAAAGACTCAAACAAGGTCTAACGCACGATTAGTTGAGTTTAGGATCGAAGAACATCACGAAGAACGGGTGGGTACAAATCAATTTGAGCCTTTATCCTTTGTTTCTTAAACCGTGAACCAGGCCACGTTATAACCCTTAAAAGTCCTAGCTGAAGCATGGGTTAGTTCGAAAGCATACTGTTACAAAGGTATCTTGACTCCTATAGGGCTCGCTGTTAAAATCCTGAGTTGACATCACCTTTTACAAAAATTCATTTGTTTTCTTGAAAACTGCATTTTCAAAACTTCAAGACAGACATAAGCTTTTGCATTCTTAAAATGACATTGTTTGCATATGAATATTTGTTCGAACAGCAGAGAAATTCACATAACGAATATTCGATGAACAAAGGTCTTCTCAATAAAGTCACCTCAAGTGGAAGAAACACTTCTAACCAAGGGGCACGGTATGATCATCACCCATCATCTGGGGCAGTTAAGTCAAGATTCAGGGAATCTCTCAAGAGGCCAAACAGCCAGGGGCAAATCTCCGCCTGAGTCACTTGGGGCACTAGACAGGAATTCCGGCAACAAATCTTGCATGATCAGACATCTTCTGGTGGTACGGCGACACAACACTGCTGACAGGGGCACCTCCCTACATCTTGAGAGCGTGGACATAGTCGAAAAAAATACTACGCATAATCAAAGACCCGCTAGGTTGACACACCTAGGCAAAAATAAGGGCTTCCCGGCGAACCAAAAGGTTTCGGGCAAAAATAAGGGATAAAAAAATGAAAAATTTGTACACCCGACAAGTCGAAAACCTGAAAAGGCGGCTTGGGCAAAAATGGGTATCTCGGTGGACTGAAAACCCGAAAGGGCGGTCCAGGCAAAAATTAGGGATCAAAGCGTACGACTATGTCCCGTCATCTCGTCACTTGCCTACCAGAAGAAGATTTGTCGATCGGCAGGTATCAAGCACCTCATAGGCCTTTCTCCATCAGAAACTGGGGCAATAAGAATTGTCCGAACTGTGCAGTCGCTTCGACCACCAAGGTACCAAGGTAAGTTCAGCTGAAGAACATGACTAAGATACCCTAATTCCCCACAGAGCGAGACAAGGTTCAACAATATTCTTCCCTGAGCGGAGCTAGCCCTAAAAAGGCACAACATCTCCAGCAAGTCAGCGATACTCTCCCCAAGCAGAGTTATCCTATGGCCAACCTCAAGGAAATGGATATCCCCGTAAGATCTCAACATTCCCCAGTAGAGTACAGTTATTCCTCAACAAGCATCCCCGGCAGTCTTGATCTAAGATTGTTCCCCGGCGGAATACAGACATCCAGCGGAGCTCTTCCCAGTACAGTCCAAAGTTTCCCCAGGAGAGTTGATCCATATCCCCAGTAGGAAGCTTATCCCCAGTAGATTCTGGAAGCTTATCCTTTGCAGAGCATATATCTCTCCTCGGCTTTATTCAAAGGTTATCCCCCACCAGGGTCTAACTGGGTTATCCTCAGCTAATTACCACGGAAAGATCGTCCCCGGCGAAGTCTTCCTATCCCCAGCGGAGTTCATCAAACCTTCCAACATAACTCAACAATGGTATCCCCAGCGGAATTATCATCAATACCTCAGCGAAGTACCTCTCTTCCCACAGAGTATTTTCCCCAGTGAGGTCGCTAGAGTAATTTCCCCCGCAGAGTAATCTCTCCAAGTTTATTCCCCAACAGAGTCATCTTCTCCCACCGGTTTATTCTTGCAATCATCATCCCCAGCGGAAGCAAGGAACTCTCTCTTCATCATCAGCCCAGGATAAGCTCCCGGCATTCGTCAAGGATTTATTTTCCTAGACGAAAATACATTCGCAAACATCACATTTTTACATACATATACACATCACATTATACAATCCCATTGGTTATAAGCATCATGACACCATGCATTTCATGCATCATGACATTGCATATAACTAATGTTTTGCCTTTTTTTCAGGAAAGGTCAATACAAAGATGATTACTATCAACTATCGCAATTCCAGATTCGATACCTGTACCTGGCCAGGGCATATCTGTGAGCGATTAATTATGGATTCGATACCTGTATCCGGCCAGGGCATGTCTACATAAAGATAATTCCAGATTCGATTCCTGTATCAAGCCAGGGCACGTCTGAAGAGTTTGAAGACTCGATTCCTGTATCAAGCCAGGGCATGTCTGTTGACGACTATTTCCATATTCGATTCCTGTATCAAGCCAGGGCACGTCTGAAGAGTTTGAAGACTCGATTCCTGTATCAAGCCAGGGCATGTTTGTTGACGACTAGTTCTAGATTCGATTCCTGTATCAAGCCAGGGCACGTCTGAAGAGTTTGAAGACTCGATTCCTGTATCAAGCCAGGGCATGTCTGTTGACGACTATTTCCAGATTCGATTCCTGTATCAAGCCAGGGCACGTCTGAAGAGTTTGAAGACTCGATTCCTGTATCAAGCCAGGGCATGTCTGTTGACGACTATTTCCATATTCGATTCCTGTATCAAGCCAGGGCACGTTTGAAGAGTTTGAAGACTCGATTCATGTATCAAGCCAGGGCATGTCTGTTGATGACTATTTCCAGATTCGATTCCTGTATCAAGCCAGGGCACGTCTGAAGAGTTTGAAGACTCGATTCCTGTATCAAGCCAGGGCATGTTTGTTGACGACTATTTCCATATTCGATTCCTGTATCAAGCCAGGGCACGTCTGAAGAGTTTGAAGACTCGATTCCTGTATCAAGCCAGGGCATGTCTGTTGACGACTATTTCCAGATTCGATTCCTGTATCAAGCCAGGGCATGTCTGTTGACGACTAATTCCAGATTCGATTCCTGTATCAAGCCAGGGCACGTCTGAAGAGTTTGAAGACTCGATTCCTGTATCAAGCCAGGGCATGTCTGTTGACGACTATTTCCAGATTCGATTCCTGTATCAAGCCAGGGCACGTCTGAAGAGTTTGAAGACTCGATTCCTGTATCAATCCAGGGCATGTCTGTTGACGACTATTTCCAGATTGGATTCCTGTATCAAGCCAGGGCACGTCTGAAGAGTTTGAAGACTCGATTCCTGTATCAAGCCAGGGCATGTCTGTTGACGACTAGTTCCAGATTCGATTCCTGTATCAAGCCAAGGCGCTTCTGAAGAGTTTGAAGACTCGATTCCTGTATCAAGCCAGGGCATGTCTGTTGACGACTAATTCCAGATTCGATTCCTGTATCAAGCCAGGGCACGTCTGAAGAGTTTGAAGACTCGATTCCTGTATCAAGCCAGGGCATGTCTGTTGATGACTAATTCCAGATTCGATTCCTGTATCAAGCCAGGGCACGTCTGAAGAGTTTGAAGACTCGATTCCTGTATAAAGCCAGGGCATGTATGTTGATGACTAATTCCAGATTCGATTCCTGTATCTAGCCAGGGCACGTCTGTGAGCGATAGTTTTGTAGATTCGATACCTGCATCCAGCCAGGGCATATCTACATGAAGAAGTTTGAAGGTCAATCCCTGTAACAGGCCAGGTAAGTATCTTTCTTTTTCAGGTACGCAAGTTCTCGCTAAGGAATCTCTTACGCGATCGACACCTCCCTATGGCATCTTTAAGCCCATCCTCCTATCCACCATCTCTCCAAATGGCATCTGTAAGCCCATTCCCGCCATCATACTGTTGACACTGCTATATGCGCAATTTTTTGGGCACTCTAGTGTTCAATCATCCTCCACCTTCGGACTACGAAAGGCACGCAATCCAATCTACATCCTCAGGTCTAAGAAGATTGAACAGGGGCAACTATTGTACCCCAAAATTTGCCCTCCCATATTCTTTAAGATTTAGCAAAATCAAGCTTCAAATAGATCAAGGGTTGCACAGTTCAAACACCCTCCTAAGCCAAGTCAAATTAGGGTTTTGGTTCTTGCAAGGAAGTTGAAATTTTCAAGGGCCCAATCAAGTCTCATATGCCTATAAACATTTTCAAGCATTCATATGTCAAGTGTCATAGCTCACAGCATCAAGTTGCACAGTCAAAAGCCCTAATTGCTTCACAGTCAACTGTAGGGGCAAAATGGTCATTTGGCAGTCAAAAGTCAAAATTTTTGGTCAACATCTTATTTTGAAACCACAATCATCATCTGATCAATTCTTGATCATGATTCCTCAGGCATGGCTCAAAAAGTCTCAAGATGTCAAAAGTTTCTATTTTTGGACAGCTGAAAAGTCAACTGCAACTTGACCAAGGCATAACTTTTTCATTGTTCATCAGAAAAATCCCATCCAATGCTCATTTTGAAGGGGATGACATTTCCTACAACTCATCTTCACACTCCAAGTCCAAGAAATGCTCTCACAAAAAGTTATCAATTTCAACATTATAGGTCATTTTCAAAAGTCAACAAAAAGGCACTTCAAGTCAAACACCATAACTTGGGATTGGTAAATCAAAATGACATGGGACAAAATACATTGGTTAGAAGACTTCAAGACCTTTCCAAAATGTCCAAGAACATGTTCATAGCTTCAAAATTGAGCAAGATATGCATTGGAGAAGTTGGGAAATGTTTGGGAACTTTCAAAAGTCAACTTTGCCTAAAACACTTCAATTTTGCTAATGGGCCTCAAATTCTTTCTTGAATCATTACCCAAGGCCTATGCACGACCCATTGAGCTCAAAATAATTTATTTTCTTATTTTTAATTAATTAATTGAATTTATATTAATATTAATTCATTTAATTGGTTTTAATTGTAGGAAAATTCAAAGATATGCTTTTTAAATCTTTTTGTGAGACAAATAAGGCTAGGGCAAGCTGGCAAACTCGTTTCTCAATCAACAAGGCAAAATATCCATGATTGGCAAGGTTTCATGAAAGAAAAGATTGAAAAAGATATGATTGGCAATCACATGTTCAAGTCATAATGCAATGGATTCATGGGCCTTATTCTAACCTAAACTCATTCACATACATATGCTGAGTGAAACCCTAAAGCTGGACACACGTGAAAGCTGCTGATACCACATAGCCAATTTGCAAAAATTCAAGAAACCTTGGAAAACTGAAATCAATATTGCAGCATAGTTCAAAGCTTCTCTTTGATTCAAACGTATTGCCTGAGTCTCCAGGAAGCATTTGCCATCAAAAACCAATCCTAACACGCAAAGAATCAAAGAACACGAGTCATTCGGTTTGTCTTGTTTTTCAAAATTGCATAACACGATTCATGCGTTTTTAATCTATTTTCTTGTATGATTCATGCTAATAGGTACCTTCTGAAGTGATTTGTATAATCCAATTGAGTTATAACTGCCTGAATCAAAATCCACCATGAACGACATTTAGGGTTTCTGAAGCTTGCAATTAGGGCTTTAGGCATAAGGGAAAATTGGACCTTGAGACAAGCATGGTTGAATTCGTCAAGGCCAGACGAATTCAACCAACCCCTCGAGCTCAATTTATGTGATCCATAGGGCTAATCGCTATTTTTAGGACTTTTGGTTTGTGGGGGTTTAAAACCCCCGCTACTTGTTTCATGTTTGTAGATAAAAACGAAGAAGAAGACGTGTGTGGCATCATGTGACTGGGTAGTTCAAATCTGGCGCGTTATTTTGTTTGGTTGTCATAACGTTTGTTTTTTCTTATATATTAATTGTTGTCCAGTTATATTACAAAAGCGCTGGATGGCTCAGCTGGCAAAGGCATAATGGCAAGGGGTACTGGGACCTGGGTTCGATTCCCAGGTCCCCCATATAATTGTTGTTATTTTTTCTAACACAATCTCATGCAGCATTCGTTCAATGGTCCATCATGCATCCTCATGCCTAAGCTTTCCATGTGGCTTCAAGGTCCATCCAGTGGCCAGAAGGTGAAATCCATAGTATGCTCCAGTCAACAAGCGTGCACAGGATCCCTGGAAGTCAAACAAGGCTTAGAGTTTATTGGGCCAGAATTGCTTCAATTGACCTCCACTTTGGGCCATCCACCCCCTTGGTTTGCATATTTCTAATTTTATTTTCTTTTCTCTTAATTTCTTTTAATTATTTAATTATTATTAATTCACTAAATTAATTAACTTTTCATAATAAAAATCAGAAAACAAAATTGTAAATATATATTTAATTATTTTATTTCACCATTAACCTATTTTTGTAAATAAATAACTAACAACTAATTAGTTTAATTTAGGTTTCAATTTTAATCCTTTTCTTAATAAATAAAAATACATAGAATTAGGGTTTGACACTTTTAATCTTTTCTTAATTAATTATTATTATCATTAGTAATTATTATTGTTTTGTAAATAACATATAAATTAATTAATTAGTTTAAATTAGGTTAACTTTAATATTTTCATTAATAATTAAAATAAACTTAGAATTAGGGTTTTCTTTTAATTTTAATTTCTTTATTTCCCTTAAATACAAAAAACACAAAAAATATCTTTCTTTTCTTTAATTAAATAATTAATTAGGTTTTAATTTCATTTAATTTCAAGCAAAGGGTCCAAAACCCTCGGGCGTCCAATTTAATTTTCTTTTCGCGCACGTTCTTATTTCTTTTGATTATTATGTAACTGTTTCCGAGATGTAATAGTAATTAGGTTTATCGCTTTTTTTACTTTCCGCATCTTTATCAAAAACGGGTCTTTGTATTTTGGCGATGTATAGACCCGCGCCTTGTAATAGCGTAGCTTTTATCTTTCCGTCTTTAATTTTCCGCACTCCTAACTGCTAATTGCATGAAAGAATGTATGGTAATTAAAAACAACTCGTAGCTCACGATTGCCTGATCCAAGATAACTCATAACATGAAAACAACACACAATGCACACACCACTTCTAGGGTACGCCTCACTCGTTGCCTTCGAAACGTGGTCGTCAAGTATAGGACGTTTTAGCGGTCGCTCTTATGTCCAAGATCTGGTTGCCTCGAAACAGTTGCCTCGGATTAAAAAGGATCTAGGACATTAGGGTTACTTCTAAGGTGTCCTACTATTGCTTCGGTGACCACACTGTCCCTAAACTCGAACTGACCCGAACACCTCCAACGGTGGTGCTACCTACCTCTCAATGGTGGGATGGCACTACCTTAAGGATTTTTACGCAGCCTAATTCCTTAGGGTAGGTAGATGACTCATGGGTACTTGCTCTCTTTCTAAAAAAAAAAATATATATACTTTTCACACCTTACACTTTCAAAAGCTTTCAAAACAAATTTTTCAAACACTCTTGAGGACAGATACAAGAGTCATTCAGAAATCTTTCAATGAAACTTTTTCAAAACCCACTCACATTTGAAAAGAAAACAATTTTGAAAACATAAGAGCAAGTACCTAAGAGCCCATGGATAACCATGGATAGAAAGGGTGCTAACACCTTCCATTTCTATAAATCTACCTCCCGAACCGAGAACCATTCTCAATAAGGAATTTTGTTGTGCTTTTGTCCTTTCCATGTTGGAGAACATAAAAGACGGTGGCGACTCTTGCTTACCGCGACATTTCGCGATCCAGCTTTAAACAGTCAGTTCTATTCCCACCGATCACAGCGCGATTTTGAGCAACTCGTAAATGAATAAGGCTCAAAATTAAATAATAATAAATAATCAATTTAGTTGATATTTAGGAATTGTTAGATAGATAATTGAATAAGCTTTCCAATGCTTCAAACCAGGCGTAAATCAAAGTTGCGGTTCTCAAGTCATGGCGAAAACAAAAAGCTAATTTTTTTCTCATGACAGTAGAGCGTGCTTAGCGAGATTTTTCTGCTTAGCACGGTCCCCTAGACACAATTGCATTAAAAGGGCTAAAATACACATTTTTTAGGTTTTTATTTTGGGGTATTTATTCTCAACTCATCAAACCTTCATTTTTTGATAGATTAGCTTAGAAAACAACATTATGGTCTTGCTTAAGGATGATTGGAGGTGGATTTCTCTTTGATCGGCACTGACAAATTGGAAGATTTGTGGTTTATCTCTTCTCCCCTTTTTGTATTTCTTTTTTATTGGGTATTGTTTGTATATTTATTTTGAACATATGTATATTTGTTGATCATGGTGTTGTATAAAGTTTGCTTTACAAATCAATCTTGATGTCTTCACTGATCTTTTTTCTTTATGTTTGGATTTGGGTTGTTATAGACATATACCTCAAAAATCTTGGTTAGGGATGGATATATATTAGTTTCTAGATTCTAGAGATAGATTTATAGCTAATATTTACTTTGGATGCTAAAGCTTAATACCTTCGTGTTGTTGTAGCGTGCAAGACATTGCCGATAGAGTAATACGGTTGGTCTCGCGACTTGGTGTTAGATATAACTTTGTTGTGGATATATCTCGTGGTGTTCGTGATGATTTTGACGAGTACAGTTGGTTGAGTATAACTGATCGATAGATTTAAGTTTGTGACAAGTAGTGTACATTCATACCAGATAAGTTGTCTATCCTTTATAGTTTTTGTTTACATTTATTTTTTTTATACCTTTTCCATACAACCCACTCATCCCACAAACTCATTAACGATAGATTTGTCGAATGAAATTTCAATTCACCAATCTCTGTGGACACGATATTATATAACCTATATCACCCAGTAAAAATAACACTTTACTTTTTTCTTACCGCTCTACAGCCGTAATAAAATGGCGTCGTTGCTGGGGATTGGTTATATTGTTTTCGCATTGCGATGATTATTTTGTTTTTGAGTTTTGTATTAATGTATATGTCATACAGAAATTGTACATTAACTTGTATATGATACTTGTGCATATATGTGTTTTTTCTTTATTTTTACGTACTGTTGTAAATTGTCTCGTTTTCGTAACATTTGTTATGTGGATGTTAAGAGACTTTCTTTAGGTTTGCATGGTGTGACAATACCATGGCATGACGAGAGGAGGTTACTAGCTCGCACAATAATGACGTCGAGCTTACGACGTAAAACAAACATCTTTTATTTGTATTCATTTTTGTTATGTGTTGAGTTGTGTTTTAAACAAGTTGAAATAAGACTTGTTTTAAAATTTCAAATTTTCACTTTTAAACTTGTTATTTTACTTTCAATCGTTTGTTTCGTTATGTAGATTTGTGTTTTTTCGCAAGCTTGTCGTGCTTAGTTTGAGGGAGTTTATATGTTGTGAATATTCAGCATATTGAGTGTGTAAGGTAATTGTGGAGCTTGCATAGTAGCTGCATCAGTTGTTGTCCTATTTTTCTGCAACTGGTGTAGCGCACTAAGCGTGCCCTCTGCCTCTTAGCACGCCCTGGTGTGTAGAGCTAGTGAATTCTTATTAATTTTTCTCTTGGCTTTCCTTTTTCCTACTTCCACCTAGGCTTTAAATAGTGAATAATATTAGTATAATTAATTATTTTGTTTTTGTTTGTACTCAATTTTGGTTCAATAGCTTGAATTCGCTTTTGGTGATTTTCCAAGTTTGAGTGTTTCAACTTGCGAATGTATGGTAATGATTTTGTTAAAGTTTTATACACGTTTAAGGTATGTGTTTATCACTTTCTATACATTATCATATTCATGATACTTATAATTTTGAAAAAATTTATGCCATTCATTCTTTTGTATACTTGTTTATTTGTGAATCACTTTAGTTCCTACCCTTTTTTGTGAGGTAGCTTTCCATTGTTCACATATGCTGCAGACCACGACTCTTGTATTAACTGGATTTTATTATGTTTAATTTTTTGTTTGTGTTGATTGTATGAAAGCTTGAACATGATCAAGGCATTTTTTGTTCCATTTGAGCACAACTACCTTGTCCAAATAGTCAATTCCCCATGTGAGTGTATGATCATTAGTAACCCCTTTTTGTCGATATCCATGTTGTTTTTGCTAAATGCTTGTCTATGACTCTTTGGTTCATCTTTTTGTATGGATGTCGATTCTTTTATTTTATTTGAACCCTCAACTATAATTTTTAGTTTAATTTTTACCTTGCCTTAGAAAGTAGGAAGTATTCACATTATGATGATGGTTGAATTCAAGTTGAGGAGAGAAATTTTTTTGTTCTTAAGTTGTGATTACTATGAGGTTGAGAAAGAAATAAAAAAATGAAAAGAAAAAGAAAGAATTTTTTTTTAAAAAGCTTTGAAAAAGAAAAACAAAAAGAGTTTGAAATAATATTGTTTTAATAAGTGATGTAAGTTGGTTTGAAATTTGGAATGAAGAAGAAGTTTGATTGAAATTATTTAACTTGAGACATTGTGAGTTTGATCACTCCCTTAGGTTTAGGAAAGTTTTAGTTTCGATTAGATTTAGGAATTATCCCTTGTTCTTTAAGTAAACCACATACAACCTTAAAAAAACCTTTGAGTTTCATGCCTTTGTATTTTCAATATCAATTTTTAGATGAATGCATAATTTAGTCTTTTGTTTTCAAGATTGTGGATGAGTGAAAATACCTTATTTTATGTGTTTTTCATCTACCGATAATTGTTTTTTCTATGTGTAATTCATTTGTGAACTAGTGTTGTTTTAGAATGTTTGGCATGTTCTTTGTATTTAGTATTCGTTTCGTGTTTATGTTATCATCGTAGTTTAATGGTAAGCATGTTTCTTCGTGTGTACCATTTTTCATTTGAACCATTGCATTTGTTTTCCGTTTCAAAACTTGTTGATTCATGATATTTTGGTTGATTACTTTTGGTTCTTTGAGTTGTTTGGCTTTGTTTAAGGACAAACAAGTTCGAGTTGGGGAGAGTTTGATAAGTGCAAATTATAGTTATTTTTGTATATATTCTCTGTTGCAATTATCGACTTTTTGTTATAAATATCGTTGAATAAACTCGACTTTTATGTAAATATGTTTAGTTTTTGTTTATTTGTGTTTTTGTGTACATAGTGTATTGTTTGATGTTTTTCCATTCATTTTGTAGATATTTATGCGTATTTGGAGCATAAGCAATAAAGTGTCGAAGACACGACTTCAAACGTGCGATTTTGCGCTACTCGTAAACGAATAAGGCTCAAAATCAAAGAATAAGAAATCATCAATTTATTTGATATTTAGGCATTGTTAGATAGATAATTGAATAATATTTCCAACGCTTCGAACCGAGTGTAAATCGGAGTTACGGTTCTCAAGTTATGGAGAAAACAAAAAGTTTTTTTTTTCTCATGAAAGTAGAGCGCGCTTAGCGGGATTTTGCTGCTTAGCGCGGTCCCCTGGACAGAATTGCGTTAAAAGGGCCAAAATACACATTTTCTAGGTTATGTTTTGGGGTTTTTTTTTCCCAACTCATCAAAACTTCATTTCTGATAGATTATCTTAGAAAACAACATTAGGGCCTTGCTTAAGGATGATTAGAGGTGGATTTCTCTTCGACTGACGCTGACAAACCAGAAGATTTATGGTTTATCTCTTCTCCCCTCTTTGTATTTCTCTTTTGTTGGGTTTTTTGTATATTTACTTTGAACATATGTATATTTGTTGATCATGGTGTTGTATAAAGCTTGCTTTACAAATCAATCTTGATATCTTCTTTGATCTTTTTGCTTTATGTTGGGATTTGGGTTGTTATAGACATATACCTTAGAAATATTTATTAGGGATGGATATCTATTAGTTTATAGATTCTAGAGATATATTTATAGCTAATCTTAACTTTGGGTGCTAAATCTTAATACGTTCGTGTTGTTGTAGCGTGCAAGACATTGCCGATAGAGTCATATGATTGGTCTCGCGACTTGGCGTTAGATATAACCTTCGTTGCGGGTATATCTCGTGGTGTCCATGATGATTTTGATGAGTATAATAGATTAAGTGCAACTGATCGATAGATTTAAGTTTGTGAAGAGTAATGTACATTCGTACCGGATAAGTTGTCTATTCTTTATAGTTTTGTTTACATTTATTTTTTGTTGATACCTTTTCCATACAACCCATTTATCCCACAAACTCATTAACGATAAATTTGTCGAACAACATTTCAATTCACCAATCTCTATAGACTCGATACGATATAACCTATATCACCCGGTAAAAACAATATTTTACTTTTTGCTTGTCGCTATACCGCTGCAACAGTAGCCGACAACCATGTTAGATCATAAACCATCATTACTAAATTATAATAGCGTTCCTTATAACTTTTTCTCAAAGTCACCTAAAGCATAATGTCTAACAATCTCTTTAAGGCTTACAAATTTTTTCTCACTTTCCTTCTTTTTCAATCTCGTCAATGATAGATAAACACCCAAAATCCATTACATAGTCGCGTTTACAAGCACGTAGTACAACACAATTGTTAAGTATCCTCTAATACAGGAAATGCTACTACACCAAGTATAGTCCATTGTTTCGTTCCAAATGAAGTCTTTATCCAAGTAGAAGACTTTAAAAACATCAATAAATCCTTAGTCTTTCCTTTAATCTCATAACCTCAATGATCCGTATAATTTCACACTTAGATCTCATTCCAATCGCAATCTCAATGATACCACTTCATCATCCGGTTGATGATATAAACTCACCAAATTATCCCTGAAACACGTCGATATTATACCATTACAAACATGATTCCAATCCCTCTTGAAATAATTTCCTTCCTTTACCACTAGTGTCTGGCACCAAGGACAAGATCAAGAGAAACTACACCTCTCATTCAGCATAACCAAGTGACAATTAAATCAATTATAGGCATTGAGACCATTTTCAAAACAAAGTTCATTACATTAGCTTTCTAACAATTTGAACAGAACTCGAATCGCACGTCTGGAACTCAAGTTAGGAATTTTTGAAGTTTTGTTGATTTTTCTCCCAATGTAATCGGTTACCACAAACTGGTAATCAGTTATACCCACCAAGAACTTTTCACAACAATACTAATATCTCCGAGTTCCAAGTCTGACTCACGATTTACCACTACCCAACAACATCAACAATATATTATATAATTCCAACAATGAAATTTACAGTAATTCATCACTTTATCACCACTCAAAACATCGACAGCAAACACAATGGTAACTCAAAACTGACACCTTCTCGATCCATGTGCAATGCTGAAAACATTGAAACCATATGAGTTTCATCTTCTAAGAGTTATGCTACTTGTTTAGTAGATATCTTCAAGAAAACATCATAAATTTACACACCGCTGACATATCACTAGCCGTCACATTGCTCTCTATCTCCCGAGAAGCAACCCATCAATGATACTTGATTGTTCTCCCTTAGAGATGTCCCAACTCGTCCAACATATTGGAACCTTAAACACACAACATCTTCAGACATAAGAAAATATTCATCGACTCATCAAAACAATCTGCAATACCTTGGTTTAACCCTAAACCACCCATCCTCATGGGTAACATCATGTTAATCTAACGTTTCGCTCTAATTACCCGTCGCAATCATCATTGGAAAAACATTAGGACTCACACGCACTTGCAAATCATTATCCATTACATCTCCCTCCACTCCTAGAGATACGAACAACACAAGTACCTGATCATTCCATCTCAAGGACTCTTCGACATGATCGCTAGGCATAAATCTTGAATCAATACCTCCTTCAAAAACTGGAGAACAACGCAATCTTTCCAACAATTTCACTTGTGCAATCCACGATATATTGAACCCACTGTTCACACCTATTAACCAATTTTTTTTGGAGAAGCAACAACTCCTTCCCCACTTGTTTCAATCTCCTTCATGTGAAAGAGTTATTAGGAAAACAAGAAAGCACCAACAGTGTTTCACACACATGTTACATACTAAGGAACAATACATCGACAATATTCAATTGTCACACCATACTACATACTCAACAACCTGGCCGAACGAGCCGACCTGCTCTGATACCTGTAACACCCTAAATTCCCCGTGTAATTATTTAATTGAAATTCAAAGGAATTTAAACATTTCAACATTGAGGATGTTACCTTCGTACATACACATGCTCGTCAAATAAAATACGTAACACATTTATAAAACATAAAACCATACATACTTCATTTTGAATATTCTTTCATTTATTCGCAACGGAAAAACAACGACAATAAGTAAAACTCTTCAACACGAGTCAAAATCTCCAAATAATCCAACTAACATCAATAATAATTAAAACTCAATGAAACAGAGTACTACATCAGTTTTCTCCAAAACATAAATAAAACAAACGCCAAAACCCTTAGTGATACGTATCGGAGCTGACACTAACTCAATTGATGCAAAACAAGGAAAAACTCCTCAACTAGTAGCAAGTATAATCTTCGGTACCTGAGTGATATCGTATAAAGCATCATTCCAATAAAAGGGTGAGATATCGAATTTTATAGTGTGACAGTGAAAAATCCTGCTATTTTTCCAGTTACGGGAATCAATAATTTTAACCCCAAAACCCATTTTTTGACATCAAACCAGAAATTTAATCTTCTCAAAATGAACCTAAGCAATACCTAACATCCTCATTCCATCCCAACCACAAATCTTCATCACTTTCATAGAAATTCAATCAAACATTACCATAAAACATCAACATTATTACATACACATAAAACCCCAAATTGATCATCACAAACATCATACAATTATGAGTCCTATAACCACCATAATCCAACAATATATATTCCATTATAGAGTTAGAACCTCACTCTTACTTTGGTTGATGATTCTTAGTTCTTCTGTCGAAAAATTCTTTGCCCTAGCTTGTACGCTCTTCTCCTTTCAGCGTTCTCTCTTTTCTCTTATTTCTACGATCGATTGAAACAATTGTTTTTCCACTCCCTTGTTATTTCCCAATAATAACCCTTGGTCCCCTAAATTATAATCTCCACAATACCCCCTCATCTAATTTAAATAATTATTAAAAGTCTAATTATTTAATCACCAACTATAGTCTAATTATTATATTAATAATAATAATTATTATAAGTCTTATAATGCACTATATATTATAACCACCTCTATTCTTATATTTATAATATCCACTACCATTCCCTAAGGTACTCTAACACTGCAGAACACATCATAACACATAATCAATTTATTAAAAATAAATAAGATAAAGTCGGGGCGTTACAACAATTATTTTGAATCTTGTTAATTACGACAAAATTCAATATCAATTTGTGAGACAAAGAATAGTAGCAACCAAAATAAAAGGTCTACAACAATAATAATTCGTACACAAATAATATAACTAAATAAGACGAGAAAAAGACGAAGGTTTATTTACCAATTTCGATCAAACGATCTACTCCAGGGATAGAGCAACTCTCCAATTCACTATACTCGGAAAATTGTTACAAGAGATTACAAATGAATTACAAGAAAATAGTCTTTTCCTTAAGGTTCTCAAGAACAACCCTGAAGACGACCAAAAATTAACCATATTATCTACCCAAGTGTTTCCAAACCTCTTCAACCTTCAATATATGAATAACCCCAAACTCAAGGTGTAAACAAGTGTTTCCAAATTCCCCAATTCCTTAGATAACTCCAAATGTTTCCCAAAACTCTTGTCTTTCTAAGGTTTCCCTTGAGAATAGCCAAAACTTTATGCTAAACCTTAAACCCTTGCTCTCTCTTGTTATTGTAAGCTCTAAGATTGTCAAATCTACAAACATATAAGAGATACATATTTATAATAGAAAATACTCAACAATTAAATCCCAAAATCACAATCCAATCGCACATGGATGCATAGACCGAACCGAAAGAGCCCGAATCACACAAAACAAGAAATTGCCGAAAAAGTCCGAAAAACCCGAAATTAATGTCATTATTCACTATCCGTAAGGTCACTATTCATCGTTCATACAATCATTATTCTCCGTCTGTACGATAACTATTCACCATTCGTATGATCACTATTCGTTGTCTGTACGACCGTACAATTTTACCCAAATTCTAGTTTTTCGACTTTTTGACCGGCTTTCTAAAACTTCTCTCGGTATTTGTAATCTCCAAAAATATGTTTTCTTTCTCTTTATCAACAAAGGTTTTTAAGAAATATTCCAAAAATCTCCACCTTGATTTTAAACCGTTTTGATACCAATTTAACCACCAACAACATTGTTGATCTCTACCAAGTTGAACCTCTTAATCAATAACATTGATCAAATTCAAACAACCATTGAATCTTGATCTCGCCACTTGCTTCCACTTGTTTCCAATTACCTTTTTCTTTCTAGGTAATTTAACAAGCCTACAAGTATGATTTTTTAACCACCCTTGACTCCACCTATTTTCAAATGCCTCCCTAAAGGTTTTTCTTCTTTTATTTTGCAATTCTTCAGCCACATTAAAAATATAATATCCAAGGGTAGCATAACCATCCCTTCGAGATGCTACAATAAACCTCTTTACCTTATCATGAGTCAAATGATAATCAGAGATCTCAGTAGTCGTTCTCTCACTACTACTAATATCCATAGTACGAAACTCCACCTCAAACTGAGTTTTCTCCGTTATAGTTTCTCCTAGGTTTATCCCTTGGTTTTCACTATTCTCCCTCTAAAGAAATTATCTACCAACCAAGTAAGATGTCTTAACCTCAACTCTTCCCCAAAAACTCAATAACAACTCACTAGTAACATGCATTTTTATCCCTTGATTTCTGTAAAATTCATTATACTCCTTTGAAACTTTCTCAAGGCATTCATAACCCCTTAAACTAAAATTCCATAGTTCTTCCTTGTCATGAAAGCCTCCACTAGTTAATGATTAATGACCAATATTTTAACCTTCTAAAATATATATACCACATATTTTAAACCCTTTAACAATAACCAATTCATCATGCGAAACTTCAACACTCCATGTTCAACTCTAGTAAAATAACCTAGATCATCAAACATACTTATAGATAAAAAATTTCTCTTGAGTTCTGGAACATACCTCACATTATGAATAAGAAGTTCACGATCATCAAACATTTTAAGTCTGACCGTACCAATGCCATGAACCTTGCAAGCCTTATTATCACCAAGGCGAACTATTCCACCCTGCATCATCTTCAAAGTTTCAAACTATTATATTCTTGGACACATGTGATAAGAGCAACCTGAGTCAATGAACCAACTATCTTCACTTTCCAAACTTGATACTACTAGTACATTGGTATCCTCATAACTTTCCTCACCCAAGGAAACTACAGCTTGAATAGAATCTTCATTGACCTTTATTTTAGGAAAATCCCTTTTAAAGTGACTTATTTTCTGAAAATTAAAACACTTTACCTTTGACTTGTCAGACCTCTTTGATTTGGACATCCCTTTATGCTCGCCTCATCCTATTGACACATTTAAGCATTCACCACTATCTTAAATTTTCAAATCTTTCGCTTTTGAAAATTCTTTGGATTTCAGCGCCGCTTGGACTTCATCCAAAGTAATAGTACATTCCTTACAATAAAGAAGGGAATCCTTAAAATTCTAAAAAGATATGGGTAATGAACTCAACAAAATCAAAGCCTTGTCCTCATCATCAATCTTCACTTCAATATTCTCAAGATCATCAATAATATTGTGAAATTTTGTAAGTTGCTCAACTATGAATTTGTGCTCTACCATTTGGAATGAATAGAGTTATTGTTTCAGATATAACTTGTGAGCCAAAGACTTTGTCATATACAATGATTCAAGTTTTTCCCACCTAGAAATTGCAGTTTGCTCCCTGGCGACTTCTCTTAGAATTTTATCTCCAAGGCACAAGATAATGGCACTCCTGGCCTTATTCAACATCTCATTCTTCTATACATGTGTAAGTCATACAGGCATCAATGCTTCACTCTTTAAAGCATCAACACACTCATCTTGAATTAGAATTGCTTGCATCCTAATTTTCCATAATCTGAAATCATTGTTACTGGAAAATTTCTCGATCTCCCATCTAACCATGGTGCTCACTTATAAACAATTCTATTTCCTCCATGCTCACCCCACCAATTATTGTGAATTTTGTTGTTAATTGTGACACAATTCAATATCAATTTGTGAGGAAAAGAATAGTAGAAACCATAATAAATGGTCTACATCAATAATAATTCGTACACAAATAATATAATAGAATAAGGCTAGAAAAAAACGAAGGTTTATTTACGCAGTTCGATCAAACGATCTACTCAAAGGGAGATAGCAACTCTCCTATTCACTATACTCAGAAAGTTGTTACAAGAGATTACAATTGAGTTCCAAGAAAATAGAAATTGCCTTCAGGTTCTCAAGAACAACCGTGAAGACGCACAAAAAAAAACCCATTTTCTACCCAAGTGTTTCCTAACATCTTCAACCTTCAATATATGAATAACCCTAAACCCAAGGTGTACACAAATGTTTCTCAATTCCCCAATTCCCTTAGATAACTCCAAAGGTTTCCAAAAACCCTTGTCTTTCTAAGGTTTCCCTTTAGAATAGTCAAAACCCAATGTTATACCTTAAACTTTTGCTCTTCCTAGTTGTTGTAAGCTCTAAGATTGTCACACTTAAAAACATATAAGAGATATATATTTATAATAGCAAATACCCAACAACTAAAGTCCAAAATCAAAATCCAATCACACATGGATCTATGGACCAAACCAAAAGAGTCTGAATCACGCAAAATGAGAAATTGCTGAAAAAGTCCGAAAAGTATGAAATCGATGTCACTATCCACCGTTTGTATGGTCACTAATCATCGCTCGTACGATCACTATTCACTATTCATACGACCGTACAAGTTTACCCGATTTCTGGTTTTTTTACTTTTTGACCGACTTTCTGAAATTTCCAATTTTTGCGGTATATGCAATCTCCAAAAATATGTTTTCTTTCTATTTATCAACAAAGGTTTTTAAGACATATTCCAACAAACAACAATTTGATACCGATTCATAAACCATAACTTGCAACAACAACAATCATCAACACCAACAATAATTCAACATCATGAAGTGAAATAATTAAAGCGCAAAGAGGCAAGAAATTGGTTAAAACATTCTATCGAACACCTTGCGGATAAGACTAAAACCTTTTTTTTTCAATTCTCTAACTTTTCCGATCTATTCCTTGTCTTTTTAATCTCTTTTGCTTTGATTTTGGTGTTGATTAAATTTATTGTGTTGTTATTTGGAGAAGATGGAGATTATGTTGGGTTGTATATGGTGTGATGAAAGTGAGGAATATTGATGTGAGAGTGAAGGAGATTGAATGGAAGGTTGATTATTGCTTCAGTTCTTAGAAGTGATGTTGGGGAGGAAGAGCCTGAACAGGTGCCAAATCTCACCGGGCCTTGGCTTTGCCCATAACCTCAATTGATACCATATAAGACATTGAGATCAATTGTGTGTGAATAGTACTATAGCGATTGTATAATATATATATATATATATATATATATATATATATATATATATATATATATATATATATATATATATATATATATATATATATATATATATATATATATATATATATATATATATATATATATATATATATATATATATATATATATATATTAACAAATAAATACATATTATATCTATTAATATACTTTAAATATTAATCTACAATAAATTACATTTGAAGTTGGTTCATATTAGAATTTATATAGAACAACATATAAATTTACTTTTAGAAAGAATTATAATTGTTTTTTTTCATATAGATATGTTTTTTCTTTATATTTTTGTAATTTGATCGTCTCAATGTTTTGTGGTGTTATTTTATTTTCTATTTTATTGTCATATTCGTGAAATTCTAAGAAAAATTAGTTTCGATCTATTACATATTTAACTAATTTAACTAATGATTTTAATGTCATTGTTACAGATCTTAATTTTAGTGGGTCAATCTTCAAACTCAAAAGAATGATAAAAAATCTAATTGGTTTATGAAAGATCAAAATTTGTTTTATGTTTTATATTTATTTCTTTGCAATCTATATCTACTTTAACTTTAGTATACTCTATCATCGGTCTTTTCGTCTTTAAATCAATGTCATAAACCTCCAAATTCATTCTCTATGATGATATACAAACTTTTCATGAACACATGCAATTGTTATTCAAGTGATTTTAAACACTAGAGAGGTTAAATTGTGATAAAAATATTTTTTAAAAACGTAATCAAATTAAATCAATTTTTAAGTTGATTTTAAAATTGACTAGAACAAGAGTATGACAGTGGAAAGATAAAAAATAATAAGATAAAATATAAGATAAAAGGAAGGAATGCGTTTGAATTATAATGGTTTGGCCCAAAGCTATGAGATTTACTCTAGTCCTCAAAGATCTCACCTTGATATTTTGACTAACACAAGATCAAGCCTCAACCTTTTTACACTAAGTTTTGGTCTCAAGTTCAGTTTACAACCTTTATAATTTTTCTGAGTTAGGGAGGACAAACATCTCTTAATTTATAATTATAGATCAAATTAATATAGTAGCAATTATACAATAAAATTGAGTGTGTGATTTTAGTTATTTGAGAGTAACACACTCAATTTTATAAATGTTGATCCTAGAAACATAAGACAATTAATCACAAAATCAAATGGTGAGCTTTTAGCAAATAAGTCAGCTTATTAATTCTTGTAAAAAAATGTTAGCTTATTAATTTTGTTCGTTAGCATTTGATTTTTTTGGGCCAATCATCATAAACTTCTCTCTTTTTTATTTAATTTAATCTTTCTTCTTTAGTTGATTATGTTTAAGATATCGAATATTTATTCACTTTGTCATCATCAAAGCCTTTTAAACTTGTTAAGCACGTAGAACCACATTGTCTCTATTTTTTATAATGACAATTCATCTCTCGGGAAGATAACTTAGAAAAGATGTTAAAAAGGAGAGAAAATGTAGTTTTAACTCCCCTAACAAATATAGCTAGTATAATCCTCCTAAGAGTATACTTCTTGTAACACCCCGAATAACATATGTATATAATCATACTACTCGACATGTTATATCTGATACTGAAACATAAAACAATAAAACAATAGTATATGATATTACATGAGTATAAATTTTTCTCATATTTGTACATCAAGTATGCTAAAATATAACATGTAATAAATATTCCCAATAACAAAGTACAGGGATGAATACAAAATAATAAAATATAGTCTTCCAACTTCTCAGGTCTTCTGCTTCTTCCTTCACTTGATACTTTCTTATCTGAAAATGATCAACAAGAATAGGGTGAGATACTACATCTCAATGTAGCTCGTACTAAAATCACAAGTCCACTCGGCTCTAAGGGTTTTAAAATACTATCCTCGTTCTACTAATATTATACTCATGTGTACGAGAAGTAAAATGAAGGAAATGAAGCTTATTTCAGCTTCACAAAGAACATGAAAGTTGATATCCTATTTTCACAAGACATGTAGAACTTAGGAGCTAGTTAGATTTTCAAACTTCTATCACGAACAACTAACTCACATGTTAGCATTTCAAACGTTTATGAAGAACAACTAAACCTACCTACTAAGGTAAGATTTCATGGATTTACCTACCTCCCTTCTATTGGGACCATGTTCACTAAGGTAAGGTCTTATGTATTTACGTACCTCCCTTTTATTAGGGTCTTACCCTATTAATTTTCGAACTACACTTAAGGTAAGCCCTATATATCATAACGTTCACCTATTTTATTCTCTTTTTTTGGAACCATCATATCAGCATTACCGAGAATTGAGGTGCCATCGCACTTCCGAGGATTTCTCACTACTGGATTCTAACTCAATCATATGATGTTCTCACTTCACATGATTATTTTTAATTAATCATCCAATCAAGAAACACATACATAAATATGGTTCTTTACTAACTTTACCCTAGTTAATTTTCTTAAGGGAGAGAATCATGTTATTTCAACTAGTACCAATAAGCTTATCACTACACTCATTCGTATGAAATCGCTTATTACTATAGTCCAAATTTTCTTAGGAACACATCACTTCGACCAGTCACTTAGTTCAAAGTTTCTTAGGAACATAAATATTTTGATAGTTAACCTAGTTCCAATTTTCATAGGAAAATTACACCATATTTAATAGGGCATAAACATACTAAACCCTAGCTTGCTACAAGTTCATTCATTTCTTACAAAATTTCATTCAACTTGGAGGAAGGTCATGCTAAACTCTAACTTCTAATCAGCTCACATGTAGTAACCTCTATTACTTATCACAAGTGACTTACCAATTATTTTCCATCCATCCGACTATATTTCATCACTTATAGCATGGCCAAGTTCGTACTTTACAATTTTTATCATTGTCACAATATATTATGCTAATGATAAAGAACACAAGATATTTCAATTTCAATCATTATTGAAACATAGCATACACAACTCCATACAAGCATAAGCTATGGAGGGTCTAACCCTCATTAAAACATAGCCAACACAAAATAAAATCATACTCAAATCAGTTCGCCATTTTGGTCTTATAATTCCAAATTGATTCTATTTTCCATAATTCAATATACACAAGGAAGTGATCAAATAGTACACAAGCTAGTTATAAATTAGGGTGGAAGGATAAAAAAAAGTGATAATATAGTGGCCTGCCACGGCCCGTAACAGGAACTAGACCACGCCCGATACAAATTTCCAAGGATTGCTACGACTACCCTTAGTAGCTGTTACGACCACCCGTAATAGTGTCCAAAAAAACCCATCTCCCCGTTTTCACTCCTACCATGCAATTTTCTTCACTAATTCAGTTCCAAAACTATATTTTCACGCACAATTGAGATTATCATGATATATACAAGTTTCAATCAAGGCATGCAACATTTCTAAACACACCAATCATGATCATCAACCATCAATAAGTAGTCACACACAAGCAACATGAATACATACACAAAATCATATTTCATGAATCAAATTCACAATTTTTTTCTACATATAACCAAATTCACAATTTATTTTTTTATATTATATTTACTCACACGCGTCTTTTTTAAGGTAGACAAATATTAAAAAGAAGGTGGTTTTAAGGTATATGGTAATTAGGGCTATTTGTGTTGCAGTTTGAATATCTTTTGAGACAAAAATATATTCGAAATAAAGATAAAATTATTCGTGTTTCGGTTCAATTTTAAATAACTATTTAAAAAAATCTTAATTTTGTTCGATCTAATTTCACGTATTTTAATTTGGATCAATTTTTGAAAATCCAAATAATAAATTATAACTTTCTTGCTAATATAAACATTATAAAAGGACTATATAATGATAGGTTTGAATGATAGAACTATATAATAATTATAAAAAAAAGATCGATTATGTTTGAAATAAATAGATAATTAAAATTAATAAAATAGTGTTAAAAGAAATTAAATATCAACTAATAATATATATATTAATGTAATATATCACACTAATAAATAAGTATTAAAATATATGAATGTAGTTCAATTCGATTTAGAACGCTTTTGAAAATTCAATATGAGCGATTTTTTTAAAAAGGAAATCAAAATACACAATAAATTTTTTTATGATTTTTTAGTTTTTTATCAAATTTTAATTTATTTGAATCGGTTTAGATTTGAAGATCCCGAATAATAATAAACTAATGTATGAACGTATCAATTGAATCTATTAACATTTATTGTTAAGGAGCGTCAGCAATATATTTTTTTTTATCATATATTAGGTAAAAAATATTCTAAATTATAAATATCTTAACACGTTTTTTTTATCGGTTAAAACTTATATGATGATATGTTAGAAAGTTAGATTGTATTTTTCTAAGATGGTGTATTTTTTGTTGCCTATGCTTATTAAAATAGTGATTTACATGGTGCTCTTCTAATTAATTATGGACTTAGTTATTCCTCTCATTTGGGATAACTAGATTCCCTCTAAAGTGATTACTTTTTTCTTGACAACTTCTCCAAGAGAAAGTTTCCTAGTATATTTAACCTATTTAGGAGCAAGGTGGTCGTGGATGTTGAGGATATATTTCTTGCGTGCTTTGTAAAGGGTTGCAGGAGTCAATTACTCGTCTATTTGTAACATGCGATTTGGAAGCCTCCATCTGGCATAAGATTTTTAGATGGTTGGGTGGTGTTTCATTCTTCCTACGGTTCTTATCACTATTTTTATTTTTCTTAGATCGTTGGAAGGTAGATCTAAAATTAGGTGTAGTTTGTCAATGATTTGACATGCAGTAGTTTGTTCGTTATGGAAATTCTATAATGATATTGTTTTTGTTGGTTTATCAATTAGTGTGAAATATGTGAAAGATAAAGCATTTTCTAGCCTGAAAACGATATTTAAGAAGGTCTGAGAAAAACTCGTATACTTTCTATGCTTGTCTTGAGAACCCAATTATGTATCTGACCAATAAAGGGGTGAGTGTCTTTGTCTTTGTGCTAGACAGTTCTTGATGGTCTCCTAAAAGAATTATATTATGTTGATGGTGGCCTTTTTCAAGTGAGATCTAGCCTTCTTCTTTTGGGAGTGGTGCCTTATTTTGTTGTCTTTTTTAATTGCAAAATTTTTTGTGTTGATTGGGTGAATTTTGACTTGTGTATTTTGTCTGCTTTTTGGTGTTCTCTTTGTGCTTCTTAGGTTTAATGTTCGATATTTCTTGTGTCTAGATAAATTTTATTATGAATTCTATACATAGAGATTATATATCAAAATATTAATTTTTAAATGTGAGTCAAGATGATCAAGTTGGTCTAAGGCACCAGTTTCAGGTACTAGTCCGAAAGAGCATGTGTTCAAATTCCATTCTTGACAAATATTTTTATATTTTCAAAATGTTATTCTAACTAATTTAGCTTTTAAAACCATAGGTAAATTTTATCTTTTAGATTAACAATTTTTTTATTTTATTCATAATTTTTTTCACTTTTGTTAAGATGATTTTTTTTGTTTCCATCACTAGACTATTGTTTATCTTCTCTCATGACTTTATGTTACTAAATGTCGTAATTAAATGGATTAAAACATAGGTCAATAAATTTGCAGCTCAAAATATACAAAAATAAAATAATAAGTTAACGATGATAAGTTTATATTCTTGATGTTGATAATCTGGAAAATTAATAACTTCTAACACCCATTTTTTGAGATTTTGTTATACTCTAAGTCTTTAGGGAAGAATACTAAGATGATTAGAAAAAAATTATTTTAGTCTTAAGAGATGTGTGCTTGAATGTAGCTAATTTTGTAAGACATGTTTAGTTGCTTTTTCATTTTTTTTTTAAATTTGGTTAGTATTTTTTGAGTAATGTTCATACAATAATCTTGTATATATGGCAATTCCATTTGATTATCTTACCATTGGAAAAGTAATTCAATCACCTACACCACTCATGTCTAATGTAAATATAAGTAATTAAGTCTCACATTCATTAGAAATAGAAAAAATATTAAATATATAAGAGAAATTATTCATGTCTTATGAAGTCTTAAGATTTTTGGTGTATATGTGGAATTAATGTCTCTTAGATTCTAAAAGTTTAACTTGTTAACACTTCAAGCGCTCTCAGAACTCTCCAACAAGTGATATCATAGTAAGTGTTAGGTTCGCTAGAGAAGCAAAAGTGAGATCCTAATAAGGATCAATGTTAGTGATGTGAGTGACTCACAATTGTCATGGAGATTGTTGGGATTCAAGTCTGAGTGATTAAATTCCACATTGACAAGAAATTGAGAAAATGTTAGATATATAAGAGAAAAGACTCATACTCATCATGCCTTAAGATTTTGGATAGATATGCGATGTCAAGGTCTCTTAGATCCTGAATACTTAATTTATTGAGACTTTTTACCCTCCCTGGACTCCCAAACAAGTGGTATTAAAGCATGGTTAGACTCATTTGAAGAGAAAAAGTGAGATCCTAATATAGATCAAGGCTATAGTAATAAAGCCTGATTAGGCTCGATGGAGGAGAAGAAGTGGAATCCTAATATAGATGAAGGCTATAGTAATGTGGGTGACTCGCACTTGTGTGGGTAATTATTAAGATAAGTATGAGTGATGAAGCCTCACATTGACTAGAAATAGAATAAATATTTGATATATAAGAGAAATGATCAGTATCCCTAACAACTTAAGATTTTTAATAGATATGTGATATAAATGTCTCTTAAATCCTGAATATTTAATTTATTGAGACGTCTGGTACTCTTCGTCTGAAGTTAATGCACTCATCTTCGGTGCATAAATTAATTATTAGTATACAATTTTTGTATTGGATTTTCAATTTGATTTTGTAATTATTTTTAACTTGAGCTATGCTATTTTTTATAAAACTAAAGTCATTGAATTTTTAACATTCAAATTTAAATTACATACAAATATCTTAAGCTTTAATTCTTATTTGATTTTACATATGCAAATAAATGAGTTCGCACATGCGAGATGAATCTGAACAAGAACAAGATTTTTGTTTGTGCTAACTTATTCTATAGTGAAATTATAAATTATGTTAATGTCGTGTAGTTATGTAAACTATGTCTATGTGTTAAGTGTAAACTATACATTGTACTTTGTAACTTATCTCAAATTTGTGTTGGCGATGGTCTTCCCATTAAAGATTGTATATCGATCAGGGCAAAAAACCGTGTTAGAATTTAATAGAGTTAGACTCTAATAGAAATAAGAATATGTCAAGTAAGATTTTATAAAGGTCTGTCGGACCTACTTTAAACATTTAAAGTCTAAGTATAGTCTATTATCTATTAAAGATTTTTTAGGTTTGAACTTAATTTTTTTAAAAACTTATTTAATGTGATAGTCTATTTAAAATTTGATTTTACATTAAAATTAAAATATTTAAACAATTAATTCAATCTATTTTTAAGAAGGTCTAAATAGGTCTTTATTGGCCTATTTTTAAAAAGGTCTAAGTATACTTTTATTCGCCAATTTCTAATACAAATGATTAAAAAACATAACGAAGAGTTATAGAAATAAAAAAAAGTTAATACACCATATACATTATTAGCAGACCGCATGAAAATACGATATTGTCCTAGGTTTCAGAGATGCATATTAAAATGAACTAAAATTTAATATATATTTTAATCAAACCTTAAATCAAGGGAAAAAATGATACAAAGATACATCTATGTATAACTTATGTAAGTGCATTTTCAGACTCACCAAAAATCTGTGCAAATCTGGATGAGGTCCTAACTATATGTTCAATTATTCTGGAGATGCATCTTCGTAATGTTACGTAGATGTGTCTCCGGACGCTCTTCGTTCAAAAGTGCATCGGAAATCCTTCATCTTCCTCACTTACTCAAACTCTCTCAAACCCATTTTCTCAAAATCTCTTAAACCCCATTTTCCCAATCTCTCTCAAACCACATTAAAGAAACATCAAACAACTTCAAACATCCAATTTCAAGTAACAACAAGTAACTTCAAGCAACAATTTGTAAGTTTTTTGTAAACTTTATTGAGTTTATGTATAAATGTGTAGAAGTTGATTTTTAGGTTTTGAAATAGATATATTTTACATATTTGATAGATTATATCTAATGTGAAATTAGTTAGATAGGAATTTTTTACGATCAATGCATTAGTTTTAAGGATTTGGGGGTCTACATTCTTCCATCGACAGTGGGGAGAGTTGCAGGTCGTTACGGAGATGCATATTTGGAAATTTACAACATATACTCAGAAATCGGAGATGCATTTCTGTAATCAATCAGTCTGCAATTTTTTAATATGGTCTATTTATAGAAATTATGGCTAATAGACAATCTTTATTGAGACATGGTAGGGTTACGCAACATGCATCTATTCCGAGGGAAAAAGAGTCAACCACCTGTTTACGCGTGAATTTGGTAAACAACCGTTATTCCTCCAAACTAAATATTTTGGTAACTTGCAGGGCCGACTAGATTGATCCTAGGACATGTGTCTAAGTTTCTAAGGTTAAACTTGTAATGGTATTTAACATTATTTTGTGGATAACGATATAAAGATTATAATTAAAATTTAAAGTAAGTACGGATAAAAGGGTTTCGAATGATTAATGTAAAGGTTTCGACTGGAAACATAAAGAAACGTAAAGAAAATGCATAATAAATGTAAATGACTTGAGAAAGTAAATGTTTTGACTAAAAAGTAAAGGAAATACTGGAAATGTTAAAATACCTGATATTGATAAAGTAAAATGATTCAAAAAGAACAATAATGGTGTCTATACGTATATTTTCTACAACTCTTTTCTCTAACACTTGGTACATCAAGTATATTGAGTAATTTGTACAAAATGAACACCTCTTGAATCCTAACATTAAGATCCCTATTTATATTAATTTGACCCTAACAGTCTTTCAATAATAGAGTGCCACGTTCGAAGATTGCATGTCCTTCGAACCCATCAGACTTTCATGCGTCTTCTATAACTCAAACATTCAATTTCAAATTCAAATTCATCTCTTATGTTGGTGCCAAGTTTTCAACGTATATATCCAAAAAAAATTGATTTCAAAATATACTTAATGAATATTTATTATATTTGTTTTGCCTATCCATCAAACCATTTCAAACAGTTGGGCTTTTACTCAATTCAATCCAAATGAAGCCCAAACACCAAAAACAATATTAATGTGTTCAAACAACCGATGTAATCGAAATTCCAAGCCAACAAATTGCCCCTCAAAAATGTGTATTTCGTTATGTAGAGAAATAGTCATTTTTGAATAATAATCTTGAATTTTGATAAACCATATACTCATGATAACCTTTTACTGTTGTGACGTCATAAAAAGTAATCACCTTTTTCCAAACGTCTATTTAGACGTGCATATAGCAGTTCATCATTACCACTTATGAAAACAGTTCCCAAGAAAAAATAACTTAACCCCTTCCTCTTCTTATAACATAAGCACACGTGTCCCACTAACTTGTTATAGTGTAAACTTCTCAACCACTATAAGTCTTTTATAAACACTTCATCTTCACAATTCTGTTTCTGTAACTATCGAAGGATCTTTAAGATAATTTATGATTGGGCTACGCCAATCTGTATCTATTAGAGCATTAATAGCTAATACTTCGAATTCTTCTTCGTTAGCGTATCCTAATTTTGAACTCTCCAAATCTGATGGGGATAACCTGGAAGCCATTTCTTTTCCTCTTACTTCGATAAGATCTTATAAACTTTCTATTAATACTTTATATCCTGAAGCTATTTGTGCCAAGTCATTTGCTTCCTGATTTTTAACCCTGGGAATGTGTTTAATACCCACGTACTCGAATCTTTTGAGCAATATATTGGCAATAAAAAAGTATATGATCAAATTTTCTTTTATACATTTGTATTTCCTTGTTATTTGGTTGATCACTAATTTAGAGTCTCCTTTGATTTCAACTCTTGTTGCCCCCAATTCCAACAAGGCTTCGAGACCAGTAATTAACGCTTCATATTCTGCCTCTTTGTTCAAACAAAGAGGGCCTTCGATCTTATACTTGAGTCTTGATGGAATTCCTTCAAGAGAAATGATCAAGATTCCAACTCCACTACCTTCTTTATGTGTAAAACCATCGAAAAATAGTTTCCAAGATTTCAACTCAACACATTGTTGAGGGTTTTCGAGCACTTCACGGTCCACAATAAAATCTGAGACCACTTGACCCTTCATTACTTTTAAAGGCAAGAAAGTCAAGGAATAGTCAGTAAGGGCTAAAGCCCATTTTCCAATTCGACTGTGCAGGATTGACTTTGATAGCATGTGTTTAATAACATCAAACTGTGATGAAACATAAACATCAACGGGTTTTATATAATATTTTAAGTTGGTACAAGAGAAATATAAATAAAGGCATAATTTTTCTATTGCATTGTATCTAGTCTCAGCATCATTTAGCACCCTACTTAAGTAATAAATGGCTCTTTCGACACCATTATCATCTTCTTGGGCTAACATGTTTCCTATAGTTAGTTCTGAGGCTGATATATATAGCCTCATGGGCTTCTTTCCACAAGGAGGTGTGAGGATAGGAGGGTGCATCAAATATTGCTTGATATTATCAAACGCCCATTGATGTTCTTCTTTCCATTTGAAGTTGCCTTGTTTGAAGCATAAGAGAGGGGAGAAGGCTTGAGTTCGACCACTCAGATTATAAATAAATCTTCTTAAGAAGTTTATTTTTCCTAGAAGTGATTGCAACTCATTTTTTGATGATGGAGCTTTCACTTCCATAATTGCCTTCATTTTATTTTGGTTTATCTCTATCCCTTTCTCGTGGACTACAAATCCCAGGAAATCACCTGCCTTCACAAAGAAAGCACACTTGAGGGGATTCGTCTTCAAACCATGTTTCCTCATTCTTTTGAATGATTGTCGAAGATGATCCAAATGGAACTCATGGGACACAAATTTAATGATAATGTGATCAATATAAACCTACATAAAGGTCTCTATGAAATCATGAAAGATGGAATTCACTGCCCTTTGGTAAGTTGCCCCAACGTTTTTTTATTCAAAAGGCATCACTATCCATTCATAGGTGCCTAATGCCTCAGGGCATCAAAAGGCTATTTTGGGCACATCTTCATTGGCAATGGAAATTTGGTTATATCCTTAATATCCGTCAAGCATACTCAAGTATTCAAAACCTGTTGCAGAATCAATTAACATCTCTACTATAGGCATTGGATATTCATCATTGGGGGTTGCAGCATTTAAATCACGAAAGTCTATGCAAACCCTAAGGGATCCATTCTTTTTAATAACAGGAACAATATTTGCAATCCACTATACATTCCTGGTTGCTCTGATGAAGTTGTATCGAATGAGTCTTTCGACTTCCTCCTTTATTTTTATAGCATCTCTGGTGCGAACCTTCTGGGAGTCTTCTTAATGGGCTTCTTGCCATCCTTTATTGACAGCTTCAGTTCGACCAAATCTCTGCTTAACTCAGGCATTTCATCATAGTCCCAAGCAAAACAATCTTTATATTCTTTCAACATTTGGATTGCTTTATTCCTTACCTCCGGATCAAGCTTTATGCTGATATAAGTGGGTCTTTTTTTAGTTCCTTATCCTGAATTAACTTCTTCAAGGGGATCTTGTGCAAGAATTTTTGCGCTTAGGGCCACTGGATCCCTTTCAAATCCCAAAGGTCCATCATCATAGATAGCGTCGAGCCTTTGGTTATTGTTTTCCGAGTACCTGTTCATCATGGGGGCTTTGGAATAAAATGCACTCCAGGCCCTTCTGTATATGTTGATTCTTCTTTGGCTTGGATACCCATGTATTTTGCTTTGGCTTCCAAAGCCGTTTTATTTTATTTTCGGCCACGTAGGCTGAAATTTTTTTGAAGAAGGATGACTCAAACATCATTACTGTCTTCATTGAACCATCTTGTTGGTCGTACTCCTGGTAACCCTTTGATGTCATCCTCTTCAACCATTATTTCCCTGTCCCATTGAAACCCATAGGTTGGGTGTAAGGTTAGGTAGTACAAAGTATTTTTGTTGGGGGAATATGTTCCTTCTGCTGGACTGCATGATCCTATATTTTCCATATTTTTGTCCAAATTCCTTCTATCCACCTGGTTGACTTCTGCCAAGAAATAACTTTGGTCTCCCTCTATGTTTTCCATGATACCATCTTCTCTCCAAGTAGACATACGCTGGAGCATTGATGAAGGGACCGCACCAATGCCGTGGATCAATTCACGACCCAAGAGTAGATTGTAATTGGCTTTGGCAGCAATAACCATGAACATTGTTGTCCTAGTGATTGAGCCCACAATTAGGTCCACTTGCAATATGCCTAATGTATGACCAATTTTCCCCTCATGATTTGAGAGTACCATGTTATGAGGTTTAATATGTATCGGACATGCCTATTATCTTCAACATAAATTGAGGCATAAGGTTGACTGTAACGCCTCTATCCACTAGCACTTTGTTTATTCCCCACGCTTTTCACTTTGGCTCTAATGAAGAGTTGTTTTAGATGATTCTTCATGCTCTGATCTGGACTTTTGAAAAAGGCAATTTTCTCTTCCACCACGCCGTTGTTGAGGACGTAATAGCACACAAGCTTATGCCTGGCCATTTCTGTTGCCTCTACTTCCTCAGATTATTCGACTTCTATGATTTGGTCATATTCATGGGGTAAGACTGACACTACATTGAAATTTATGTTTAGTGTTAAATTTCCATCTGATTCGAAATCACTAGTCATCACATCTTTATCATTTTCTTGTTTTTCTGGAATTTTCTTAGCAACATCTTTCCCTTTGGGTGAGAACAACTTTCTTCCAACTGGGGGTTTATCTATAACCATCATGTTTGATGAAAACTGACTGTTACTTGATTCACCCATCTCCTTCGGTGCTAGTTCCCTTTCGACCTTCTTTATCCTCTGATTCCTTCGTTATTGGGATCTAGACATTGGATTCTTACCCTTATAGTACTCGGTCTTATATGCTTCCCTCTTCGATGCTTAGAATTGTTTTATGTTAACCTAGTTCCAATTTCTATAGGAAAATTATAACATATTTAATAGTGCATAAACATACTAAACCCTATATTTCTACAAGTTCATTCATTGATTATGAAATTTTATTCACTTGGAGGAAGGTCATGCTAAACCCTAACTTCTAATCAGCTCAGATGTAGTAACCTCTATTACTTATCACAAGTGACTTACCAACTATTTTCCATCCATCTGACTATATTTCATCACTTATATCATGGCCAAGTTCGTACTTTACAATTTTTATCATTATCATAACATATTATGCTAATGATAACGAACACAAGATATTTCAGTTTCAATCATTATTGAAACATAGCATACAGAACTCCATACAAGCATAAGTTATGGAGGGTCCAAACCTCATTAAAACATAGCCAATATAAAATAAAAGCATACTCAAATGATTTCCCCATTTTGGTCTCTTATAATTCCAAATTGATTCTACTTTTTCGTAATTCAATATACACAAGGAAGTGATCAAATAGTACAAAAGCGAGTCATAAATTAGGGTGGAAGAATAAAACAAATGCGATAATATAGTGGTCTGCCACGGCCTGTAACAGGAACTAGACCACGCCCTATACAAATTTCCAAGGACTTGCTACGGATAACCGTAGCAGCTACTACGACCACCCGTAATAGTGTCCAAAACAAAACCATCTCCCCATTTTCACTCCTACCATGCAATTTTCTTTACTAGTTCAGTTCCGAAACTATATTTTCACACACAATTGAGATTATCATGGTATATACAAGTTTCAATCAAGGCATGCAATATTTCGAAACACACCAATCATGATCATCAACCATCAATAACTAGTCACACACAAGCAACATGAATACATACAGATAATATTTCATGAATTAAATTCACAATTTTTTTCTACATATAACCAAATTCACAATTTACTTTTTTATATTAAGTTCATTCGCACGTGTCTTTTTTAAGGTAGACAAATATTAAAAAAAGGTAGTTTTAAGGTATATGATAATTAGGGCTATTTGTGTTGCAGTTTGAATCACTTTTGAGACAAAAATCAATTCGATATAAAGATAAATTTATTCGTGTTTCGGTTCAATTTTAAATAACTATTTTAAAAAATCTTAATTTTGTTCGATCTGATTTCACGTATTTTAATTTGGATCGATTTTTGAAAATTCAAATGATAAATTATATCTTTCTTGCGAATATAAACATTATAAAAGGACTATATAATGATAGGTTTGAATTATATATATATATATATATATATATATATATATATATATATATATATATATATATATATATATATATATATATATATATATATATATATATATATATATATATATATATATATATATATATATATATATATATATATATATATATATATATATATATATATATATATATATATATATATATATATATATATATATAAAATAAAAATGATCGATTATATTTGAAATAAATGAAATCATTAAAAATAAATAGATAATTAAAATTAATAAAATAGTGTTAAAAGAAATTAAATATAAATTAATAATATATACACTAATGTAATATACCACACTAATAAATAAGTATTAAAATATATGAATATGGTTCAATTCGATTTGGATCGATTTTGAAAATTCAATATGAGCAGTTTTTTAAAAAAGGAAATCAAAATACACCGAATAAATGTTTTGTGATTTTTTGGTTTTTTTATCAAATTTTAATTTATTTGAATCGGTTTAGATTTGAAGAACCCGAATGATAATAAACTAGTATATGAACGTATCAATTGAATCTATTAACATTTATTGTTAAGGAGCGTCAACAATATTTTTTTTATCATATATTGGGTAAAAAATATTCTAAATTATAAATATCTTAACACTTTTTTTATCGGTTAAAACTTATATGATGATATGTTAGAATGTTAGGTTGTATTTTTTAAGATGGTGTATTTTTTGTTGTCTCTACTTATTAAAATAGTGATTTACATGGTACTTTTACAATTAATTTGACGGACTTAGTTATTCCTCTCATTTGGGATAATTAAACTCCCTCTAAAGTGATTATTTTTTTCTTGACAACTTTTCCAAGAGAAAGTTTCCTAGTATATTTAACCTATTTAGGAGTAGTGTGATCGTGGATCTTGAGGATATATTTCTTGCATGCTTTGTAGAGGGTTGTCAGAGCCAATTACTTGTCTATTTGTAACCTGCGATTTGGAAGGATCCATCTGGCAAAGTTTAGATGATTGGGTGGTGTTTCATTCTTCCTACGGGTCTTATTACTATTTTTCTTTTGCTTAGATCATTGGAAGGTAGATCTAAAATTAAGTGTAGTTTGTCCATGATTTGACATGTAGTAGTTTGGTCGTTATGGAAATTCTATAATAATATTGTTTTTATTGGTTCATTAGTTAGTGTGAAATATGTGAAAGATAAAGCATTTTTCTAGCTTGAAAATGATATTTAGGAAGGTTTGTGAAAAACTCGTATACTTTTTATGCTTGCCTTGAGAGCCCAATTATGTATCTGACCAATAAAAATGTGAGTGTCTTTGTGATAGACCGTTATTGATGGTCTCCTAAAAGAAATATTTTATGTTGATGGTGGCTTTTTTCAAGTGGGATCTAGCCTTCCTCTTTTGGGAGTAGTGCCTTATTTTGTTATCTTTTTTAATTGCAATAATTTTTGTGTTGATTGGGTGGATTTTGACTTGTGTATTTTGTATGTTTTTTGGTGTTCTCTTTATGCTTCTTAGGTTTTATGTTGGATATTTATTGTGTCTAGATGAATTTTATTTTGAATTCTCTACATAGAGAATATATATCAAAATATTAATTTTAAAATATGAGTCAAGAGGACCGAGTTGGTCTAAGGCGCCAGTTTCAGGTACTTATTCGAAATGGCATGGATTTGAATCCCATTCTTGACAAATATTTTTATATTTTCAAAATAATATTCTAGCTAATTTAGCTTTTATAAACTTATGTAATTTTATCTTTTATGTTAAAAATTAACAACTTTTTTATTTTATTCATGATTTTTTTCACTTTTGTTATGATTATTTTTGTTTCCATCACTAGACTATTATTTATCTTCTCTCATGACTTTATGTTACTAAATGTTGTAATTAATGGATTAAAACATGGGTCAATAAATTTGCAGCTCAAAATATACAAATATAAAATAAAAAGTTAATGATGATAATTTTATATTCTTGATGTTGATAATGCGGAAAATTAATAACTTCTAACAACCCTTTTTTTAGATTTTGTTAACTCTAAGTCTTTAGGGAGGAATATTAACAACCCTTTTTTAGATTTTGTTATACTCTAAGCCTTTAGGGAGGAATATTAAGATGATTAGAAAAAAATTATTTTAGTCTTAAAGAGATGTGTGCTTGAATGTAGCTAATTATGTAAGACATGTTTAATTGCTTTTTTATTTTTTTTAATTTGGTTAGTATTTTTTTTAGTAATGTCCATACAATATCTGGTATATATGGCTATTCCATTTGATTCTCTTACCATTGGGAAAGTAATTCAATCACCAACACCACTCATGCCTAATGTAAACATAAGTAATTAAGTCTCACATTCATTAAAAATAGAAATAAATATTTAATATATAAGAGAAATTATCCATGTCTTTTTAAGCCTTAAGATTTTTGGTGGATATGTGGAATTAATGTCTCTTAAATTCTGAAAGTTGTTGACAATTCAAGCCCTCTCAGGACTCTCTAGCAAGTGATATCAAAGTCATTTTTAGGTTCCATGGAGAAGCAAAAGTGAGATTCTAATAAGGATCAATGTTAGTGATGTGGGTGACTCACAATTGTGATGGAGATTGTCGGAATTCAAGTGTGAGTGATTAAATCCCACATTGACAAGAAATTGAGAAAATGTTATATATATATATATATATATATATATATATATATATATATATATATATATATATATATATATATATATATATATATATATATATATATATATATATATATATATATATATACGAGAAAAGACTCACACCCTTCATGCCTTAAGATTTTGAATGGATATATGATGTCAAGGTCTCTTGGATCCTGGATATTTAATTTATTGAGACTTTTGACGCTCCCCCGACTCCCCAAGAAGTGGTATTAAAGCCTAGTTAGGCTCAGTGGGAGAGAAGAAGTGATATTCTAATATAGATCAAGGCTATAGTAATAAAGCCTGATTAGGTTTGTTGGGGGAGAAGAAGTTGGATCCAAATATAGATGAAGACTATAGTAATGTGGGTGACTCGCACTTGTGTGGGAGATTATTGAGATAACTAAGAGCGATGAAGTCTCACATTGATTAGAAATAGAATAAATATTTGATATATAAGAGAAATGACCTATACCCCTAATACCTTAAATTTTTTGATAGATATGTGATATAAAGGTCTCTTAAATCTTGAACATTTAATTTATAGAGACTTCTGATGCTCTTTGACTGAAGTTAATGCATTCATCTTCGGTGCATAAATTAATTATTAGTATACAATTTTTGTATTTGATTTTCAATTTGATTTTGTAATTATTTTTAACTTTATCTATGCTATTTTTTGTAAAATTAAAATCATTGAATTTTTAACATTCAAATTTAAATTACATATGAATATATTAAGATTTAATTATTATTTGATTTTGCATATGCAAATAAATGAGCTCTCACATTAGAGATGAATCTAAACATGAACATGAGTTTTGTTTGTGCTCACCTATTCGATAGTGAAATTACAAATTGTGTTATTGTCTTATACTTATGTAAATTATGTCTATGTGTTAAGTGTAAACTATACATTTTATTTTTTAACTTATCCCAAATTTGTGTTGGCGATGATCTTCCTATTAAAGATTGCATATCGATCAGGGCAAAAAAAAACGTGTTAGAGTTTAATTGAGTTAGACTCTAATACAAATAAGAATATGTCAAGTAAAGTTTTATAAGGTCTTTCTGACATACTTTAAACATTTAAAGTCTAAGTATAGTCTATCATCTATCAAATTTTTTTTAGGTTTGACCTTAACTTTTTAAAAAAATTATTTAATGTGCTAATCTATTTAAAAGTCGATTTTACATTAAAATCAAAATATTTTAACAATTCATTCAATCTATTTTTAAGAAAGTCTAAATAGGTCTTTATTGATCTAAATAGGCTTATTATTAAAAAGGTCTAAATATACTTTTATTCGCCAATCTCTAATATAAATGATTAAAAAATATAACAAAGAGTTTAGAAATAAAAAAAGTTAATGCACCGTATACATTATTAGGAGACCGCGTGAAAATACAATAATGTCTTAGGTTTCAGAGATGCATCTCCGAATGCACTAAAATTTAATATATATTTTAATCAAACCCTAAATCAATGGAAATACTGATAAAGAGATACGTCTAAGTATACCTTACGTAAGTTCATTTTCAAACTCACCAAACCAAAAATTTGTGCAAATCTGGATGAAGTCCTAACTCTACGTGCAATTATTCTGGAGATGCATCTTCGTAACATTATGTAGATATATCTCCAGACGCTCTTCGTTCAAAAACGTGCCAGAAATCCTTTATCTTCCTCACTTACGCATACTCTCTCAAACCCATTTTCTCAAACTCTCTCAAACCCCATTTTCCAAATCTCTCTCAAACCACTTAAAGCAACATCAAACAACTTCAAACATCTGATTTTAAGCAACAACAAGCAACTTCAAGCAACAATTTGTAAGTTTTTTGTAAACCTTATTGAGTTTATGTATAAATGTGTAGAAGTTGACTTTTAAATTATGAAATAGATATGTTTTACATGTTTGATAGATTATATCTAATGTGAAATGAGTTAGATAGGAATTTTTTATGATCAATGCATTAGTTTTGAGGATTTGGGGGTCTACATCCTGCCATTGATAGTTGGGAGAGTTGCAAGTCGTTACGGAGATGCATATCTGGAAATTTACAACATATACCCAGAAATTGGAGATGCATTTCTGTAATCAATCAATCTGCAATTTTTTGATGTTGTCTATTTACAGAAATTATGGCTGATACACAATCTCGATTGAAAAATGGTAGGGTTACACAACGTGCATCTATTCAGAGGGAAAAAGAGTCAACCATCGCAGGCTCTTGTTACCTCTAGCTCGATTGATGTAGAGGCGACAACTTCTGGAGCTCATATATCTCTGCCTTCTTTTTCCTCTTCCTGTAGGAAGCAAGAAGCCCTTCCTCATGCATCTCTTCCTTCATCTTCACATAGACGACAAAGTTCACCTATTCAGGCACCTGAGGCAATACAGATACCCGAGTCATGGAGGTACCTCAGACACTAGAGGCACCTGAGGCCTCCCAGGCACAGGAGACACAGTGGCACCCGAGGCATCCCAGGCTTAGGAAACAACAGTGGAACCTAAGGCCTCCCAGGCCCAGGAGGCAGAAGAAGTACCTCAGGGGTTTGGAGAGAGCCCTTCAGACTTATCATTGTTTCCTCTTTACTCTGACCATGTTACCAGACATATCTGGGACGGAGAGGTAAAATTTATTTGGATTCTTTCTGTTGTACATATCTTTTTTGTAATACTAGTTTATGTTTCTTGGATTCATTCTTATTAAATTATGTCCACAGGACTGTGATCCGCTAAAAATCATCAACAATGGGCAGAAGATTGTTGGCCTGGTTCAGCCTAATGAGTGTTGGTTTCAAGATGTTTTGCAGCTATTTGGGATGAGAGACTTGTGCAAGACCTGATATGTTACAGTTAACCATGGTATGCTTAATGTGTTTGCAGAGAGATTGCACACAAAAACATCATCATTTCATCTACCACAAGGTGAGATGTTTATTACATTGGATGATGTCTCGTGTCTCCTGCATCCCCTAATAAAGGGGAAACTTTTAGATCTTGCGAGGGTTACAAGAGATGAGGAAGTGAAGTTGATGGTATATCTGGGAGTTGACCCAGAGAATGTCATGGGTGAAATTGAATTCACCTGAGGGTATCATGCAAGGTTTAGCTTCTTGAAGAAGGTGTATACAACTGAGATACTTAGAGCACAACAGGTTATTGATGATGTCGAGTAGGTAGGGTAACATAGAGTGTGTGTTATGAGAGCACACATATTGTATTTTGTTGGCACTATTATTTTTGTGGACAAGAGTGTCACTTATTGGATGTCATCTACTTGTGGTACTTCAAGAACTTTGAGTCAATCCATGATTACAAATGAAGGTCCACTTGTTTGGTCTACTTGTACTATGAGTTATCTGAAGGTTGTATGTGGAAGATGAAGCATGTGCAGGTAGTATCACACTTTTGACAGTAACATTTCTTGATTTCTTAGTGCTTGTGAATCATTTTCAATACATTATTGCATCGCCATTACTAACTAATCATTCGTGTGTTCGAACACTCTTCAGACTTGGATCCTTTAGAACTTTGCATCAATCTCTGGTTGGTCTTGTGTATCGACTTATACTAAGGATATGCCATGTTTTTTTGCATTCTTCCCGCTCAGAGGGAATCAGGCGACAGACTCGTTCAGAGTGTATCTTGACTGCTTGGTAGCAGAGGATATACATTTCCATTCTTACGTTAATCATCGTGAGATGCATCCATTTGACGACATAGTCTTATACTCATCATGGTTGGCTTACAAGTCACGTCTGACGTTTCCTCATCTGCCTGAGCGCATCATGCATCAGTTCGACTACATGCACTATACTCCCAAAGATCCTTTTGTGTCTGCTTCCCCCACTATGACACACTTAGATATGGGTGTTATGTTTGATAATTATCTTAATAATTTGGTACCGATAGGGGCATGGAGTATAATAGTTGAGAGCGACTGGAGCTATGTAGATGGTTACATCTGGTGCTTCTTCTGAGTGTCACATCCTTATACGGTACATGATGCTCCAGGAGATGCACTGAGGCCAACTCATAAGGGATACTAGAGGAGGAGTATGCTAGGGAAGATCATGCAAATGATATGTTTACTAGATATAGTCTTATCATGGAGATTGGGCAAGAAGGTATTGACAGAGGACTATTTACGAATGGATCTAAGGCGAGGGGCGTTGTAGATGCCATGATGGCGGAGGCTCGAGAGGCATTTTAGTTCAAGAGGTAGCATAGTAACATGGGGCACGAGGCCGAGTCCGAGTCCGTCATACTCAGTAGATTATAATAATTGTACTCTAGATTTATTTTGGGTTGTATTTTCTTTATCAACTTAGTTATAAATTTTGAATTGATTTTATGTACTCTTGATTTATAATTTTATATATGTCATTTTGTTCACATCCTTTGTATTGTCGAATTCAACATAGTATACCTTTTAACTATTTCATCTGAGAATCTCTTAAAAAAACTAAAAATTTACTGTATGTATTGAATATGGAGATACATCTCTGAAATCTTTTCGATGAAAATACAAAGATACGTCTTTGAAATCATGTAACCTTTAACAAATAAAAGTGCATTCGGAGATACATCTCCATAAATTGAAGATCAATTTTTAAATTATATAGGATAATTTTTAAATTTGAATTATCTGTGAAATGACACGTTTTTCTTTTTATATAGTAGGGTCCATCCTACTCTTTTGGTTTGCAACCTTTTTCCAAGACATTAGATGAAATTTCCTTTGATCTTGAGTTCTTCTCCATATAAAATTGCGGCATATGTGTTTTGTTTCATCACAAATGGAGGCATGGATAACCAAAGCCTGTATAACTTAGAAATGAATTGATGGAGTCTAGTTCTGCAGCTACCGTCTAATAGGGTTTCACAGTTGGAAACCCATAAGAACAAATTTAAAACTAAGGAAAGAAGATAAATCTGATTTTTTTCATATATCTAAAAAAAAATCTAACTTATAATATAAATACTAGGGTTTAGCAGCAAGATACTAAACTAATGGGCCTAATCCATTTAGGAAAAGAAACTAATGGGCCTAAGAATATTGAAAATATAATAGAAATATAACTTCATAATAATTGTATTTTTAGGGAATAAAATCTTTCATCCAAAAAGGTTTCTTCAATTCACGCTTAGGCCTTCTATCACTACTTTCTGGACTAAGAAAAACCTTGTCCTCAAGGTTATGATCAATATTTGTCCAATTTAGTGCAATCTTATTAGGGTTTGATGGGAGTAGTGAAGTGTCATTCAAACAAACATAGTGCAATCTGGAACATTTAGTCGATGTTGGCGGTAGGGTTTCAGATTGCACTAAATTTTGGATCTGATGGTCGATGTTATACTGAGATCCCACAACAAAGGTACAATCCACTCGTTTCTTATTTTTTGCTTTGTGATGTTTGATCTGCTTCTGTTTAAGTTTGTCTTCAAAGTGTCCAAAATTTCTTGTCAGTCAGTTAAAGTAGCATCCATTGATGTGTTTTCGGACAATCCTTTTGTATAGTCTAAGCGAATTGGAGGATGCCTCCCATAAAGAGCTTCAAAAGGTGTCATGCTGATGGTAGGATAAAGAGAAGAGTTGTAACAGAATTATACTAAGTGAAGAAATTTGAACCACTTTCGTGGGTGGTCTATGGTGAAACATTGCATGTAAGTTTCTAGACTTCTATTCACTACTTTTAATTGACCGTCTGTCTCTGGGTGATAAGTTGTGTTGTGTTTTAGGGTGTTCCCTTGTAGGAGAAAAAGTTCTTACTAAAAGGAGCTGAGGAAGAACATGTCTCTGTCTGAAACTATCAACTTAGGAATGTTGTGAAGACGACATATCTCTGATGAGAATCTGGTGGCCAGATCCATTGCAGTAAAGGAGGTGGGTAAGGCTAGGAAGTGAACATATTTTGTCAAGCGGTCACATATGACCCAAATCACAGTGTGGCCAAAAGAGGAAGGTAAGTGAGTAATAAAATCCATTGTTAAATCTTTTAGACTTGTGCTGGAACCTCTAAAGGTTATAATAATCCTTGTGGTTTCTTTGGAAGTTACTTGTTCTGTTGATAAATGGAGCAACATTGAACATAGGATTTGACATCCTTATACATACCAGACCAGTTGAAGGATGCAAAAAGTCGAGCATGAGTTGTTAGGGTGTCGGAGTGGCCTGCATGGGGCGTGGCATGATATTCATGGAGTAGTGTTTGTCGAAAATCAACAAATATGGGTAAGTAGATTTTGTCCTTGTAATATAGAATGTTATGTTGGACCTTGAATAAGACTTCCATAGTTGGATCAGAGTTGTATTTTTCTATTAAATTGTGACCATCTTTGTCTTTGATGTAGTGTTGTTATAGTCGGTCCAAGATGGCAGAAGCAGGGGAAGAGAGGGCAAGGAGTAAGGGTTCATCTTCTGTATGTCTACGGATGAGTATATCTGCGGCCTGATTATGCCTTCCAGGTTTGTAAAAGATGTCAAAACTAAATCCATGTAGTTTTGAGGCTCATTTTTGTTGTTCGGGGGTCTGGATTGTTTGGACCAATACATTTTTTAAACTTTTCTGATCAGTAAAGATGTGAAAATGTCTGCTTATTAAATACTGATGCCATTTTTTGAGAGATTTTGTAATAGCATATGTAACGCCCCATTTAAATACTTAGTTATTGTGTGTTGATTTTGATTTTTGCTTTGACATTCTGTGGTAAAACTTAGTTTTGAGGAATAATACTATTATTATTAATATGATAGTTATTATTAAGAATTATTAATATTGTTATTAATATTATTATTAATATTAATATTAATATTAATATTATTATTATTATTATTATTAATATTATTATTATTATTAGTATTATTAGTTGAGGGTTAGTAATAATAAAACACGATAGAATAGGGTTAGACCAATTGGGAGAGAAAATTATTGTCATGTAGAAACAAAGAAGAGAAGAGAACTAGGGAAAAGGAAAATTCCCCATTGTTGAAGCATCAAGCTGAAAATTAAGGTAAGGGGGTGAATGGATTCTCTAAATTGGTGATATTAACATGAGAGGATAGTGAGGGTTCCTTTTCCTCTTTAGGTTTTTCATGAATGAATTGATGAATGCCTTCTTGGTCTGAATTATGTTGTTTTATATGATTATTATATGAAATTCGTGAACCCAAGAATGTTATTAGTGTGAATTGCTATTGTAATCATGATGTTGTTGTGATGTTCATAAACAGCCCAAATATGAAAAATTGTAGATCTAGGGATGTGACGAAAATTGGAAGGATTGATGTAGAAATTGGTGTAGGATTGTAGAATAACAAAGTAGAATGAAATCTCTAAGTTAATATGTGAAAGAACATTATTTCGGACCCAAAATCAGAGATTAGAAGTACTCAAAACGAGTAGGAATCGAACTGATGTGATTGCAGAAAATTTGTGAAGCTGACTGGTCAAACGCGTATGGGCGACGCCCCAAAGGATTTTACCCGTATGGTAGCCCTGTCCCCAGTGCCAGCATGGCCTTCTTCCAGTACGCGTATGGAGAGAGAGGCCAAATGTGTATGGGAGAGTCATACGCGTATGGTAAGTTTGGGAAAAGTTTGAAGGGGGGAAATGCTTTTGGTCGTTCACGTATGGTACACGTATGAGGTCTGGGCGCATGAGTCGTACATGTATCATAGGCAGTAATACGCGTATGGGCAGGTGAAGGTGTAAAAATTCCCATTTTTGCAATTTCTTCCCGTTTTCGCATGTGGAGTGTATTATCTCAATCCATGATGGTCTATATTGACGAATGTCGAGGGCTTATTCCTTGTGGTTGTATAGTTATGTTGTTGCATATGATGTCGCATGTTGCATAGTTATGAGTGCTCATACCCTGTTTTTGGCTTGTAGTGACATTGTGATGAGGGCTTATGCCCTATTATTGCCCAAATTAGCATATATGACGAGGGCTTATGCCCTGATGGTACCATATGCATTGAGGTGATGTCCGTCTCATTGCACTGCATTGTTGTGAGTTAATGTTGTATTACGTGAATGATGTGTTATGTTGCGAAGTGTTGTGTGATGTATGAATTGGGTGATTACTATTCCTTAGAATATGATATTCACCATATATTTATTGAACAAAATTCTCACCCCTTTTGTGTTGTTGTGTTTGTGTCCCCTGGGAGTACAGATAATCAGGTACCCGAGTAGTGCTTGGAGTGAGTGTTACCTGATCGAGTCCTAAGAGTCACTCTGATACGTAACACGGGAATTCAGAATATTCTTTATGTTTTACTTTATTTCATTTGTTATGTATCTTCCATTTGACTTATGTTGGACCATACATTTGTGGAGTTTTATTTATTGTTGAAGTTCTAATGACATGGAATTGAACTGATTGTTATTATTCCGCTGCCGAATTAATTATGTTGAATAAAAGAAGTAATAAAGTGACTTTAAATATTATGGACATTTGAAGTATGTGACATCCTGCTTATGTACTCTGATATATGCTAATGTAATTGCTATTTCAGGAAAATGGGGAATTACAATTGGTACCAGAGCAGGTCGGCCTGTCTGACCAAGTTGTTGGGTCGTTAGTGTAGTGTAACAGTGGAATACTATCGATGTTTTTCTACCTAACCATTGTTTGATGTTGTGATGTGAAGCAGAGTAATCGCTGGAAGAGGAAATGGTACACTTGCTAATGCGTTGCAGGCTTTGGCTCAGGCAATGCAGAATCAGCCTAATGCTAATAGGAACAATGGAACCCGTGCTTTAGAAATTTTCCATAGGAACCATCCCCCTACGTTCAAAGGGAAGCATGATCCTGAAGGAGAACAGGAGTGGCTCAAGGATATTGAAAGGATCTTTCGAATCATGGACTATCCTGATGCACAGAAAGTGCATTTTGGTACACATATGCTGGCAAGAGAGGCTGATGATTGGTGGGGTGTTACTTGACAGAGACTAGAGGGCTTAGGTGAGGCTATTACTTGGGCTTTGTTTCGTAGGGAATTCCTGGTGAGGTATTACCCTGAGGATGTCCGTGGGAAGAATGCGATTGAATATCTGGAACTTAAACAAGGGGATTTAGCGGTAACTGAGTATGCTGCCAAATTGGTGGAGTTGGCAAACTTTTATCCCCACTACACGGAGGAGACATCTGAATTTTCTATGTGCGTCAAGTTTGAGAATGGATTACATTCTGAGATCAAGAAATCAATTGGGTATCATCAAATATGTAAATTTATGGATTTAGTGAATAGATGCATAATTTATGAGGAGGACAATAGGGCTCACTACAAAGCTGTAACTGAGAAAAGAGGTAGGCAACAGTAGAATCGTGGGAAGCTTTACAATGTTCCAAATGACAAAGGCAGACAGAGGGTTACTGATGGTAGAAGAACTAGCGGGGGAGGTGCTCCTGCTGACATTGTGTGTTAAAGATGTGGGAAGCCAAGTCACCAAAGTAATGCATGTATTGGAGAAGTGAAGAGGTTCTTTTGTTGTGGTAAGGTCGGGCATAAGGTAGCTGACTGTAGACACAAGGAAATTATATGTTTCAACTGTGGTGAGGAAGGACACATCAGTACTCAGTGCCAGAAACCGAAGAAAGCTCAGAATGGAGGGAAATTTTTTGCTTTAGCTGGAACTCAGACATCAAGTGGATACCGTTTGACTAAAGGTATTTGCCTCATTAATAGTAATCCTTTAATTACTATTATTGATACTGGTGCTATGCATTATTTTGTTGCTGCTGATTGTGATAAAAAGTTGGGTCTCGAGTTATCCTCTATATATGGAGAAATGGTTATTGAAACTCTAGCTAAAGGATCGGTGACTACTTCTCTAGTATGCTTGAAGTGTCCCTTGTCCATCTATGATAGAGACTTCTTTGTTGATCTAATTTGTTTACCTCTGAGTGGTCTGGATGTAATTTTGGGCATGGCTTGGTTGGAATATAATTATGTTCATATTAAATGTTACAAATAACATGTGCGGTTTTCTACACCTGATGAGGAAGAGGAAGCGGGGTTCTTATCTGCTAGACAGTTGAAGGAATTGATGCATGGTGAAGCTCTGGTATTTTCATTAATGACGTCCTTATTCGTCGAGAATCAAGCTGCTATAGATAAGTTGCAAGTTGTGCGTGAGTTTCCGAAATTTTTCCCATATGACATTACACACATGCCGCCAGAAAGGGAAGTAGAATTTCCTATTGATCTTGTTTTGGGTACCAAACTTGTTTCTATGGCACCCTATCGCATGTCAGCATTTGAATTAGCAGAATTGAAGAAACAACTTGAAAAATTGCTTGAAAAGAAATTTATTAGACCAAGTGTATCACCTTGGGGAGCTCCGGTGTTGCTGGTGAAAAAGAAGGATGGTAGTATGAGATTCTATGTGGACTACCGACAATTGAACAAAGTGAAGATCAAAAACAAGTATCTACTTCCAAGAATAGATGATTTGATGGAACAATTGGTAGATACATGCGTGTTTAGCAAGATTGACTTGAAGTCAGGATATCACCAAATTCAAGTAAAGGGTGAGGATATTCCGAAGACAACTTTCCGAACTCAATATGGACACTATGAATATTCAGTGATGCCTTTTGGTGTTACTAATGCACCAGGTGTATTTATGGAGTATATGAACCGTATCTTTCATACTTATTTAGACTGGTTTGTTGGAGTATTCATCAATGATATCTTAATATATTCCAAATCAGAAGAAGAACATGTTGAGCATTTGCGAATTGTGCTGCAAGTGTTAAAGGAAAAGAAGTTATATGCTAAGTTATCTAAGTGTGAGTTTTGGTTAAAGAAAGTCAGTTTTCTTAGTCATGTTATTTTAGGAGGTTTATTGAAGGTTTTTCTAATTTAGCACTTCCGCTAACTCAGTTGACTTGTAAAGGCAAGGCATTTATATGGGACATCCAATGCAAAAAAGTTTTGTTGAGTTAAAGAAGAGATTAACGACGGATCCGATTTTGATACTACCTAATCCTGAAGAGTCGTTTGTTGTATATTGTGATGCTTCTAAATTGGGTTTAGGTGGTGTGCTCATGTAAAATGATAAAGTAGTGGCATACGCGTTAAGACAATTGAGGGTTCATGAAAGGAATTATCCTTCTCATGATCTAGAATTAGCTGCAGTAGTATTTGTACTAAAAATTTGGAGGCATTGCCTTTTTATGGTTCTCGATTTGAAGTGTTTAGTGATCATAAAAGCTTAAAATATTTATTTGATCAAAAGGAATTGAATATGAGATATCGCAGGTGATTAGAAATGTTGAAAGATTACAATTTTGGTTTAAACTATCACCCTGGTAAAGCTAATGTTATGGCTGATGCTTTAAGTCGGAAGTCATTACATACGTCTACCAGGATGGTTAGAGAGTTAAATTGATCGAACAATTTAGAGACATGAGCTTAGTATGTGAAGTGACATCGTAGAGTGTGATATTGGGAATGTTGAAGATCAACAATGACTTCATGAATGATATTAAAGAAGATCATAAGTTGGATATCAAACTGGTAGATTTGATAGTTGGAAGTAATCAGTCTGAAGATAGTAATTTCAAGGTAGACGCACAAGGTATGTTGAGGTTCCGAGATAGAATCTGTATTCCCGATGACTCTGAGATGAAAAGGATGATCCTAGAAGAAAGTCATAGAAGTAGATTGAGTAATCATCCAGGTGCGACTAAGATGTATCAAGACTTAAAGAAGTTGTTTTGGTGTCCAGGATTGAAACGTGATATGGCACGGTTCGTGTATGCATGTTTAATTTTTCAGAAGTCGAAAGTCGAACATCAGAAACCTACAGAGTTGTTGGAACTGTTAGATATTCCAGAATGGAAATGGGACAAAATACCCATGGACTTTGTGACGAGATTTCCGAGCACTCTAAGAGGACAAGATGCGATTTGGGTGATTGTGGATAGGATAACGAAGTCAACTCATTTTATTCTAACCGGTATCAGTTTTCTGATGCCAAGGTCAGCAGAGATTTATATTCATGTGATTTTGAATCTATATGGTGGTCCGTCAAGTGTTGTATCCGATAGATCCAAGGTTTACTTCTGATTTTTAGAAGAGTCGGCAAGATGTGTTAGGTTCTAAACTGAGATTGAGTTCCGTGTATCACCCGCAAAAAGATGGTCAGACAGAGAGGACTATTCAGTCGTTAGAGGATTTGTTGAGAGCTTGTGTTCTTGAGCAAGGAGGTACATGGGATAGTTACCATCCACTGATTTAGTTCACTTATAACAATAATTTTCATTCCAGTATTGGTATGGCACCTTTTAAGGCATTGTATGGTCGGAGGTGCAGAACGCCTTTGTGTTGGTACGAATCTGGTGAAAGTGTGATGCTTGGACCCGAAATTATACTAGAGACTATGGAAAAGGTGAAGTTAATTCGAGAAAAGATGAAAGCTTCGCAGAGTAGACAAAAGTGTTACCATGACAAGCGAATGAAGGACCTTGAATTTTAGGAAAGAGATCATGTCTTTTTGAGAGTCAACCCAGTGATCGGTGTTGGGCGAGTGTTGAAGTCGAAGAAGCTTACTCCTCAGTTTATTGGCCCATATTAAATTTCAGATACAGTGGAAACTGTTGCGTATAGGGTGTCCTTACCACCTAATATTTCGAACTTGCATGATGTGTTCCACGTGTCGCAACTTCAGAAGTATATTGAGGACCCATCTCATGTAATTTCGATGGATGACATACAAGTACGGGATAATCTTACGGTAGAGACCTTACCAGTGAGGATCAAAGACCCTGAAATGAAGAAGCTGATGTTGCAACTGGTTTTTAAATCAGAGTCACCACCCTTAATTTTTATCCTAAAGGAAGGGAGTATAAAGGAATAACCATAGAGTTCAGAGATTCTATGTTAGGACTTGGTTCTAGACGAGGGGAAGGTATTAGCACCCCTTATCTACCTTGTTCGCAAGGATACTAGGTTTAGAAGGGAGATTTTTAGGAAATAGGGTTTTAATTATTTTTGGGGAAAAATGTTTTGAATTTTAGTTAGGGGGACTCTCCACAATTTTAATCGTATGCCTCCGTATCCTCTCAGGAGGAACCAGAGTCCCATTTCGTAGTTCACGGTTTGGTTGGTGTTTTTTTATGGATTGCGAAATATATTTGAATCTCCCGCATATGTAGTCTAAGAGTGTTAATAGTAGAGTTTATTAGACCAAGTGCATATTTAACTCAAATATATTCAAATTCCTTTTTCGAAAATTAATGTTGAATTAATTTATTACAAAATAATTTGGTGTTTGTTTGAGTATTTTTTATACGTAGAGCAAAGGAGTCTGATATAGCCTCCTCATCACGTGGCCAAATATTGGCCACGTGTCGCTTACAGATGTAGTAATTCGGTGAATCACGCAGGTTTTAATATTTTGATGTATAATATTAAAATAATTTATATGGTGAAAAATGTTTTTTCTTCATACATGATTTAAAAAGATACGATTTATTACAAATAAACAATATCATATTTTAAGTAACTTTAAAATAACTAATTATTTATAATAACAAATAATATATATATATATATATATATATATATATATATATATATATATATATATATATATATATATATATATATATATATATATATATATATATATATATATATATATATATATATATATATATATATATATATATATATATATATATATATATATATATATATATATATATATATATATATATATATATATATATATATATATATATATATATATATATAGATATACACAAATATATAAATACACAAAAAAATGAATTTATAAAAGAAAATAATAAATAAAAATAAATTAGTTGGAGGGTGCAAATTATATTATAGTAGTAAAATTGTGGGGGTGCTATAGAAAGGGGGAGTGTCCAAATCCAAATTTTGGACTGGGCCCATCAGGATGGGGGGGTTGTATCTGCGTGCGCTAGTAAAAAGAATAGAGGGGTGTGTTACTGGAAATCGTTGGTGGGCTTTTATGGCCAAAACAAAATTACTTATCAACTGAAAAAATAAAAAAGGGGTGGTGTATATGGGTGTATGTACTGGGCTTTGGAATAAGAAGCAGCAATGGCCCACGAAAACAAAAACAATGCAACATATATACGTAAAGGGTAAAAGATATTGGGCTTAAGAAAATAAAGTCCAAAACAAAATAATCTTCTAAAACCCTAGCAACCTAGAAGAAGGGAGCCGCCACACTTTTCATTATTCTGTTTCCTTTTGACTCCTCTCCCCCTTCATCCTACTGTGTGCTCTCTGTTCTTTCTCTACCACCTCTTACAAAACCAAACCCTAGCGTTGTAACCCTCCTCAAATTCAACCTTCAAACTCCTAAAAATATTTTAAAACAAACACACAACAGTCTTAGTCATACAAATAAATGACAACTAAGTGCAATAACCGACCTTTGTTCGTCGCAAATCTTCAAGCTTGGTTTAAAGGTTTCATTTCTTCTGATCCCCTTCCCTTTTTGTCTTTGTAGGTACGAGCACAACGAATGAAGATGAAGATCCAGCGGCGCTCAAGGATTTGCGGCGGCATTTTGAAGGCCTTTGTGGTTTTAGATATTGAAACCTAGGACTTCCTTTTCTCTCTCCTTTCTGCATCGATCTTCACCCTCTACTCCTTCTTCTTCTTGTTCTTGCAGAGTGATTTATTTTGTCCCTTTCCCCTTACTGTAATCTCTATTTTATAGATTTTTTAGGTTTTTAGATTAGGAAATTAAGTAAATATTTTGATTACGTTTGTCTTAGCTTTGTAGGGAAATAATAAGTTTGTCTGTAAACCGTTGTGTTTGAATCAAATTTTTTTCCAATCTTAGAGTTATTCTGCTATAAATTTTGATTCGGATTTTGATTATGCTGATTTTGTATTAAGTTGGTTAGTTTTTGCAACAGTGAATGTAAAAAACAATGATTTGATTCTGTTTCTGTTTACGAATTGTATGCGATTTTGTGTTCAACTCGATCAAGTTCCTGGAAAAGCTTTTTCATCGTAACACAAGCATTATTTCCCAATAATCCATACATTGAATGTTTTCTAGTTTTGGGCCTAGCATGTTTTGAATTTTTTTGGACTGCAAAGTTTGGGCTGAGAGCTGATCCGCGTGAGAAAAAAAGGCCTTTTCAAAAAGCTAAAACCAATGTTTCTTTTACTAAGATTATAAATAAAGACAAAAAACAACAATAATAGTAATTACCATAATAAAAATATTAAATAATAATAATACTAATTATTAAAACAAAACAGTTTTTTCTAAACAAACAAAAAGGCTAATCATGCCATATTGTTCTAATTGGGCCTTAACAAACAAACCAATTGCTCAAACACTTCGCTGATTGTAACGTACACCCCCCTTTTCAATATCTGAAATGGATTAAAAATACATATACATGGGCCCTTTCTGATTTAGAAAGGCCCATGATTTTCAAAATAACATACCCCATTATAAAAATGTAGCTTCTCTTCCATGTTTTACACCCCCGTAGAAAATAAAACCTACACAATATGATATAACTAGAAACCTAAATATAATATAATGGTAGGGAAAATTTGGGGTATGACAACTGCCCCTATTTAATCATCTTTTGATTAAATAGTGCGAGAATACGCAAGTCTCGCATGTTTCGATTGGAAGTTTATTAAATATTGGAAGATCCCAAAATTTGCCCGAAAGACTTACAAGGATACGCTGTGCAACGCTCCCATGAGTATGAAGAATAGGCATAGATAATGATGTACCATTATGCCGGCGTTTGAACCAAAGTTTTGATAGAATTTAGACACGACGGCGCGAATTACCTTTAGTACCTATAAGGATTATAGAATTTTTCATATTTACCGGGACTCGATAGCCGGATGGAATATGTTAAGTTGGAAGTGATGGAACCAAAAATTTCTTGATGGTATCGGTTGTGTTGCCCTCAACCACAACCATCAACATGCAGAAAACCAAATTTATGATGAAGTCGGTTGTATCATCCTCGACTAGGACTATCAACATGAAGCGAATATACCCCAAATTCATGATGTAGTCGATTGTGTCGTCCTCAACCACAACTATCAACGTGCAAAACACCAAATTTATGATGAAGTCAGTTGTGTCGTCCTCATCTACAACTATCAACATGAAGCAAATATACCCCTATATTCGTGATAAAGTCGGTTGTGTCGTCCCCAACCATAACTATCAACATGTAGAACCCCAAATTCATGATGAAGTCAGTTGTGTCGTCCTCAACCACAACTATCAACATGAAGCGAATATACCCCAAATCCATGATGCAGTCGGTTGTATTGTCCTCAACCATAACTGCATAACACCAAATTCATGATGAAGTCGGTTGTTTCGTCCTCAGCCACAACTATCATCATGAAGCTAATATACCCCAAATTCATGATGCAGTCGGTTGTGTCATCCTCAACCACAACTACCAATGTGAAGAAAAATATATCCCAAATTTCTTTAAAGTTTGAACTAACAGTTCGCATAAATAAGCCTGTTGAAGATGAACCCCAAGAAAATTTGTAATCTTAACCAGAGTAGCTTTGCAAGATGCCATGTATGCATAATGTCCTAAACTGATGTTTCATCAAAGTGTGATGTATGCCCCAAATGTTTGTATGTGTATGTACAAAAACGCTTATGCGCTTATGCCCCAAATGTTTGTATGTGCATGCCCCAAGTATGTGTATGCCCCAAATGTACGTATATGCCCCAAAGGTATGTGTATGCCCCAAGTGCATGTGTATGCTTTTGATAGATATATTTTGTTAAACCATCGGGTTCTCGTAGTCACTAACTCCCCGAAGGTATTTGTTGCCCATTATTTTATCTCCAAGTGGATTTGGATTTCGTGAAAGATGTTAGCGAGATCTTGATGTCTGCATCGTAGGCGTAGGCGTAGGCGTGGACGTAGACGCAGGCATGGATTTTCCTTCAGTGTTTTTCTAACCAAAATTCTTTTCTATGTTTTATCAAATGCTTTTATTGGTATGTCAATTCCCCAAAATTATTTCAAGCAATATTCACAAAAAAATAATTGTAGTATTTTGCAAACAAGTCAAAAAAGAAAGAAACGCAATCGAATTATTTGAAGAAAACTTCAATGTTTTTTATTGATAAATATGCCTCAGAATAGGCAACTGTACAAGATGCAATACCTAGAAAGAGGTAATTACAGAAAGTTTTGATAAAAGGATGTAAATGGAAATGAAAATGATGATTGCTACTGCTATTTCCCCCGATATTCTCTTGATAGCTCCAATATTCTTTGCTTTTGATTTGGATGATTTAGACCAATCCCTTCCTTCGTGGTTCGTAGTCGTGGTTCTTAGATCGTAGTCTTTTTGTTCTTTATTTCTTTGAATGAAATCCCTAATTTTTGCATGGATCTCCCTTTTGGGTTTTCAATCCACCGGGATAAATTTTTTTTGGTATGTCCCTAAATTTTTCCTGAATCTCCCTTTTAGGGTTTTCAATCCATCAGGACGCTCCTTTTTGCCTAAATCGCCTTTTTTAGGGGTCAAGCTTAGTGAGCTTTCTTATACATAGTATTTTTTTTACTGGGTCTGTATTTGCTGGATGTGGTAATTCTTCCCCATCCATTGTTACGAGGATAAGACCACCACTGGAGAATGTTGTTTTTACCACAAATGGACCCTCGTAGTTGGGTGTCCATTTTCCACGTGAATCAAGACGAGGTAACATGATCTTCTTCATTACTAGATCTCCTTCTTTGAATATGCAAGGACATACTTTCTTTTCGAAGGCTTTCTTCATTCGCTTCTGATATAATTGACTGTGGCACATAACTGTCAAACATTTCTCTTCAATGAGGTTGAGCTGATCAAGTCGTGTTTGAACCCACTCGGCTTCTTCGAGCTTTGTTTCCATTAGTACTCAGAGTGATGGAATTTCTATCTCAACTTGGAGTACTGCCTCCATGCCGTATACCAGAGAAAAAGAGTTTCACATGTTGACGTGCGTACAAAGGTACGATAGTCGTGTAAAGAAAAGGGAAGCATTTCGTGCTAATATTTGTATGTCTTCACCATTTTCTGAATGATTTTCTTAATATTCTTGTTTACAGCTTCGATGGCCCCATTCATATTGGGTCGATATGATGAGGAATTATGATGCTCGATCTTGAAATCGTCGCATAATTCTTTCATCATTTTGTTATTCAGATTGGACCTGTTATCAGTTATGATCTTGTTTGGAGCCCAATATCTGCATATGAGATTTTTCTTGATGAAACAAGTGAACACTCGGCTTATCACGTTTGTGTATGATGCTGCCTCTACCTATTTGGTGAAGTCATTGATGGAAAATAGTATAAATTGGTTCCTGTTAGACGCCTTCGGTTCAATCATACCTATCATATCAATCCCCCACATTAAGAATGGCCAAGGAGAGCTCATGACATTTAGAGGAGTAGGTGGTACATGGCGTAGATTTGGCATTTGTGACAGGTTTTTGTGTAATGATAACAATCTGCTTCCATTGTTAACCATTATTACCCTTCTGGTAGATTTTTTATTGCCATAACATGCCCATTTGTATGGGTTCCGAAAGTACCTTCATGGATTTCCCTCATAAGCGTACCCGCTTATTGTTTCTCCACACACCTTAGTAACACCATATTGTAATTTCTTTTGTATAATACATTACCACTTAGAAAGAATTTTGATGCTAGTCGCAGAGTTTGTTTGTCGATGATAGAGGCGTTTTCTGGATATTCTTGTTTTTCAAGATATCTCTTGATGTCGTGGAACCAAAGGCTTGTTATCCGACCCTTCTTCAATAACGACACTGTGCTGGCTCTTCAAAATGTCTAATAGTGATGTGTGGCTCGTGGTTGGGCCATGTTTCTTTAAACATATCTAACAAGGTTGCTAGAGCATCTGCCATTTTATTTTCTTCTCACGGGATGTGGTTGAAAGTAATTTTGGTGAATTTTGCAGCTAGCTTTAAGACATGATCCCGATATGGAATCAAGTTTGGGTATTTGGTGTCCCATTCACCTTTGACTTGGCATATGACTAATGCGGAGTCTCTGAATACTTCAAGGTATTTGATTCTCAGATCGATGGTAGCTTCTAGACCTGGGATGCTAGCTTCATATTCGGCGATATTGTTGGTGCAGTCGAAACATAACCTTGGGTATAAGGTTTTTGATAGTTCTTTGGAGAAGTTAAGACTGCCATGATACCATGTCCCAATGCATTTAAAGCTCCGTCGAACACGGGTGTCCAACGTGCCCCTGGTTCAGGTTCTTCATCGGGTCCTGGTATTTCATAGTCATCTATAGCCATAATATCTTTGTCTGGAAAGTCAAATTTCATGGGCTGATATTCTATAAATGGTTAATGAGCTAGATGATCAGATAGTACACTACCTCTGATGGCCTTTTGGGTAACATATAATATGTCATACTCTGATAATAACATCTGCCATCGAGCAATCCTCCCTGTAAGAGCTGGTTTCTCGAACACATATTTTAAAGGATCCATCTTTGCTAATAGCCACATGGTGTGTGTTAACATGTATTTCCTTAATCTTTTAGTATCCCAAGACAATACACAACATGTTTTCTCTAGGAGCAAATACCTGATTTCGTAGTCAGTGAATTTCTTACTGAGGTAGTAGATTGCATGTTCTTTTCTACCTAATTCGTCTCGTTAACCTAATACACATCTCATCGATCCTTCAAGTACTGTTAGGTACATAATGATAGGTCTTCCCGGGCATGGTGGTATCAATATTGGCGGCTTTTGTAAATATTGCTTTATCATCTCAAAAGTTGTCTGGCAATCCTCATTCCATGTTATAGTTTGATCTTTTCGCAGTAATTTGAATATAGGCTCGCACGTGGCAGTTAGGTGTGATATGAACCTTGAAATGTAGTTCAATCATCCTAAGAAACCACAAACCTCTTTTTCTGTCTTTGGCGCTGGAATTTCTTATATAGCTTTTACTTTGGTGTGGTCCACTTTGATACCATGCTGGATTACAATAAAATCCAATAACTTGCCTGACCTGACACCAAAGGTACACTTGTTTGGGTTCAATCTTAATTTAAACCTTCACAGTCGGCCAAATAACTTTTGTAAATGAATGATGTGGTCCTCCTCTATATTTGATTTGGCGATCATATCATCTACGTACACCTCAACCTCCTTGTGAATCATATCATGGAACAGTGTCACCATTTCTCGTTGATAGGTTTCCCCTGTGTTCTTCAAACTGAATGGAATTACTTTGTAGCAGAACATGCCCCAAGGTGTCATGAAGGTAGTCTTCTCCATCTCTTAGAGTTCCATTTTAATTTAGTTATAACCTGATAAATCGTCCATGAATGAGAATAATGAAGCTTGAGTCGTGTTGTCCACCAGAACATCTATATGAGGTAGTAGAAAATCGTCTTTAGGACTTGCTCTTTTTAGATCCCGATAATCCACACATATGCGTACCTTGCCATCTTTCTTGGGTACCGGTACGATGTTAGCTATCCAAGGTGGATAGTCTACCACTACCAAGAACCCTGTGTCGAATTGTCTAAGGACCTCTTCCCAAATTTCGCTGGACATATTTGGACGAGTTCTCATGTGTTTTTGCCTGACCGTGGGACATCCTTATTTGAGAGGTAATCTGTGTACTATAATGTCTGTATCTAACCCTGACATGTCTTTGTAGGACCAGGCGAATATATGCATATACTCGTGTAATAACTAGATCAGTCTTTCTTTGACACTCTCTTCTAACACTTTCCCTAGCTTGATCTCTCTCAGATCCTCTTCTGTGCCAAGATTAATAGTCTCAATAGGCTTTTGATATGGTTGTATATTGTCATCCTTTTGTTTTATGCTTCTTGCCATTTCTTTAAAAAGTTCAAGATCCTCAACATCTTCCTCTCCAGCTTAGTTGATGGGAGTATCAAAATCATATCGGATAATAGCAGTCACATCATTGATGATTTTTAGAATGGATCTGCATATTTATCATGTTTTGGTGCAGTTTTTGTTTAGTACGTGAATTTGGAAAATGCATATGAGAAAAAGTATTGCCATTTTAAAAATATATAGTATAAATGAAAAAAGAAAAACAAGGATCTTAATTGAATACAAAACACATTTTTATTAATCATGAATATTGATTGAAACACACGGGGCCCCTTACAAACAACCCCTATGCCTCGGGCTTGGCATAGGTTTTTACAAAAACAAAGAAAATTACTTTGGAAAGAAAATTTCAGGAATCTCCATAACGTGCCAGTTCTTCAACTCTTCGCCTGGGGCGCATTCACGGATGAAATATGATGCCCTTTTGATGTTGTTCTTGTGGGACACCATTGCCACTTGTTCGCCATGTTCTACCCCTTTGCTGATGAAGGTCTCCTAGATTGGTGGAAATCGTGTTTTCCCTTTTAGAGTAGCTTTCGATGATTCATAACCCAAGCCAAAATGGTTCTTCTTCTCAGATATTTCAGGGAGCTTTCCCCAGCCTTTTGAGTCACCATTCTCCACTGCTATTTTTAAGTCTCTCCAAGAGGTCATAGTAGGATTTTTGACCTTTTCTACTGGTAAGGTTATTGTTGAAGCAACCTCCAATACTTGAAACAGTGTAGCTATGCAATCTTCGTCAGCACTGATATACTTGTAGGACTAAATGTGACTTACGAAGATGTCTTCCTCTCCACCAATCATGACCAATCTTCCTTCAATAAAGAACTTTAATTTTTTTATGTAAACTCGAAGTGACTGCCCCTGCTGCATGGATCCAAGGTCATCCGAGTAAACATGTATATGTCAATTCTATATCCATGACTTGAAAGGTTATATAGAACATGTGCGGACCAATCTTGACGGGAAGGTCTACTTCTCCGAACATTGTACTCTAAGAACCATCGAAAGCTTTGACTATCGTGGAACTCGGTCTTATCACAACACCATCTAGTGTTAACTTTATCAGGATAGATTTTGGTAACACATTGAGGGAAGAACCGGTATCAGTAAGTACCCTGGATAGAATCGTAGTATCTATCTGTATTGAAATGTGTAGTGCTTGATTGTGAGCTCGGCCTTGTGGAGGTAACTCACTATCGTTGAAACCTAAATAGGACCCAGACGTTAGGTTTGCTACCACATTATTAAATTGGTTCATAATGATTTCTTCTGCAACATGAGCATAAATTAAGACTTTCATCAATGAATCTCGATGTGCTTCTGAATTGATGAACAACGAGAGTATGGAAATCATGGATGGAGTTTGGTGAAGTTGGTCCACCACCCTATAGTCACTTCTCTTAATTATCTTTAAGAATTTATCGATCTCTTGGTCGGTGAAGCTTTTGTTTGCAGGCTCTTGATTCACTACTGCTTTTCCTTTTTCTTTTGTCAAATAGTCGTTTTTGTTTTTCAACATATTGTCACTTTTCTCCAATGGTTTAGTTTCGAACTTCCGGCCACTACGGGTTATGCCCCATGTCCCTACTATATTTGAAATTACAGGTTCTTGACTTGATGATGGCTCACATTCTTGTTTTGAGCCATTGACATACATAACTGGATCATAACTCCATGGTACTGCCTTGTCACTTTTGTAAGGGATATGAGATGGCCCTTTAATTACCACCGTAGTCCTTGACGCTACTAGTATCTTTAGAGTTTGCTTTATTACAGGGGTTTCTATTGAATCTCCCCATGCGATCACGATAGTTTTCTCGTCATGATTTGGCTTTTGATAAGGAATTACCAATGGCTTCTTCATACTTTCTTCAATTGTTGATATATACTTAATTTCAGGGTATGGTCCGAATTGGACTATCCCCTGATCCATGAGTTGTTGTAAGGTCTTTTCGAAAGCTTTGTTATGTTCAAGAAGGAATCCACATTCCAACATATATTCTTTCAACAAATTTATCGGAGACTTTACTTGTTTACCTTCCCCACAGTCGGTGACTACTTCGATCGCATTTATTGTCGGACCACCATGCGGAGGCATGGGGTTTGATTTGATGTTCAGCTTTTCGAATTTAATATCTTGGGCCTCCAATAAGTCTTGAACCTCCAATAAGTCTTAAACCTTATGCTTAAAGGCCCAACATTTCTCTAGGGTATGGCCCAAAGAGTTTGCATGATATTCACATCTAGCATTGGCGTCGTATCTTGGTGGGAATGCCCCAGCTCTTGGAGCTAGAGGTTTGAGCTCTACCAAAGACACTTTGACCAAGTGCTGTAATAGCTGTCCATGTGGCATAGGGAGGGGGTCAAACTTCCTTGGAGGTATGTCAAACTTATTCTGTTGTTTCTTCTCTCGTGGGATCATCAATGGTTGTTGTGCTCTTGGTTGTGAAGCCACGACATTAACTTCACCTTCCTTCCTTTTTGAAAAATTTAGGACTGGTCTCTTTATGTTGAAATGGGCATTTGATGACCCCCCCCCCCTTGGATCTTTCTGTTCTTTATCCCTATCTCAATCCTTTCTCCAATAGTTACTAAGTTAGAAAATCCTGAAGATATGCTTCCTACCATCTTTTAATAGTATACCCCTTGTAGGGTTCCCATGAACATGTCAACTAGCTCTTTCTCTAGAAGTGGTGGCTGCACCTAAGACGCCATTTCTCTCCACCTTTGAGTGTACTCTTTGAAGGACTCTTCCTTCTTCTGGAATAAGTTCTGGAGTTGTGTGCGGGTAGGCGCCATATCTAGGTTATATTTATACTGTTTCAGGAATGCATTGGCAAGATCTGCCCATGTTATTATATGTGTCCTTTCCAACTGCATATACCAATCCAGAGATGACCCACTCAAACTATCTTGAAAGTAATGAATCATTAACTTCTGGTTCTGAGTGTAAGCATGCATTTTCCTACAGTACATGCGCAAGTGGTTTCTCAGACAAGTGAGCTCTTTGTATCTTCTGAAGTCATGTACTTTGAGTTTCAGCGGGATTATTACATCCGGAACGAGACCCATCTCGAGGGCATCGACGTCAAAAGCATCATATCCTTCCATGACTTTCAAGCTTTCTTCTAGAGCTTTGTATTGGTCCAGTGCCAACGGGTTTTCTATAGCAAGGGTGTTGGTCACTTTCTATGGTTCCTGATTAACATCCTCCAAGTCGTGATCTCCGTATTGTAAGTCCAAGTAATTGTCAACATGATTAACAGGAATTTGCAGGGTATGAGATACCCCTGCCTTTGGTGGAGGTGGGATAAATCCCTTAGTTTCTTGTCTCATCTCGTGTTAAGCCATGACAAATTTACGTGGTCCTGTCTCCAGTCTTTCTTTCAGTTGGTGACCACTTGATGCACCGATAGCTTGGGTTATTTCTTCGAAAGCTACTCTGGGAATCTGTCCTTGTCTATCAATGATGTTCTTTAAAGCTATAAGAACCTGACTCATATCTCCCCTCATTGAGTCGACATTGCTCTTAACTTGCTCCAAATCTATTTTGAAAGTTACTTGATTATCCTGCATTTGTTCCATGGCTTTTAGTTGGTGAGCTCTTGTTTGATATGGCGGCCAAGGAGGTGGTCGTTTCCTTCTACCAATGATTCAACTGGAGAATATTTTTGAAAAATGAGTTTTTGAGTGGTAAATTTATGAGATGTAATGTTTTTATGAGTGCATGATCATGTATGCATGATTTTAAGATTTATGCTTTGCGTGTCTTATTCACTTGGATATATATATATATATATATATATATATATATATATATATATATATATATATATATATATATATATATATATATATATATATATATATATATATATATATATATATATATATATATATATATATATATATATATATATATATATATATATATATATATATATATATATATATATATATATATATATATATATATATATATATATATATATATATATATATATATATATATATATTCTTTTTGTAATATCGTGTATATATATATATATTTATAGGTTTTGCTTTTTTTATTTGGTGAGTATTTAGAAAATGAATACACAAACAAACTAGGAAACACAAACGTCAATTTTCTTTAAAAAGATAATACATTTCAGATACTGAAAAATGTTACAATTCTAAAACACTAAACTTGCTGGAAAGGAAATAAACAAAAGGAAAACAATCTTATAAGCCCTTTTGCAAAGGTCTTTTCTGAAATGACCGACCATTATCCTGCATAGCTTGAGAAAATTGTCAACGTCCTCTAGGAGAGGGACTATTACACTTTATGTGTCCTTTAAGCTTCTGGGAATGTCTTCAATGAGGTTGTTGGCCAAGACTACGAGATTCTCATGCTTATCTGTGTAGTACCAGTACTCCTGGTAGAGGTTGGGAATTATCTTGTGGTTATCCCTTCCTGCTTGGGCAATCTTTGTATACAACTCTTTCCAATACAATTTTTCAGCTCTCAGCTCCATATAGAGTCTTCGTTGTATTAGGAAATCCTTCCGGAGGCCCTCCAGCTCGAGGCATACTTGCTCGTACTCATTAGTTTGCTGGGTCAGATCTCTTTTTACCCTCATTTTTACAAGGCGCTCTCTAATTTCTGACTCTTGGCTATCCTGAAGCCTGGTAGTGAGGTATTTCAACTGTTCTTCTTGGTCTAAAGATACTTGGGCAAGGCTTTGGATTTGAGCCCTCAACTCTTTCTCTAATACTTTATTTTCTTGCACGACTTTTTCATACCATCTGTTCAACTTTTTGATTTCATTAGCAGCATCTTCCAGCCTCTGATTATGGGAATCCAGATTAAAAGTATCACTTAACATCCCTTCGATCGAACATTTCCTTTTCAAACTTTCCCTTTCAAATGCTCCGCGTTCTTTTTGAATTTTTTGGTCTTTTGATTTGAGTATGCATTGCATTTGTCTTTTCTCTTTGGTTAAGTTAAGGAGATTGAGCTCTAGCTCTTCCTTCTCTCTCTGAGCCTGTTTCAGTGTTTTTTTCAAATCATCTACCTCTTAGAAAGACATAGGAGGAGTGACTGACTGGGACCTCTTGCTTATATTCGGGATCTATATCAAAAGGAAGTTTGATAATTTTCACCCTGTTTAGAACCCATTGAGTGTATGGTTCGTTTTCCAATGCATTTTTCTTTTCCGCTTTTCTTTTGTTAACCTTACTCCAAGCCCGAATGATTTTGTTGAGTAGCTCTCGGTCATTTCTACCCATGTCATGAATGATCAATTGCTGGAGTTGTTCGTCCGAAGGTTTGTCTTCCAGAGGATACCCTAGTTGTCGTAGGGCCAAGGTGGGACTGTGATTGATGCAGCCTTGTGACCCGGTTAGTGGGACATTAGGAAAATCCCTACAACTATAGACAATATCACCGATATCTAACTTCCTGGCATACCACAACACATAGCTAGGAGTCAGAGATCTTAACTTTTGAGGCCATTCATACCTTTTCAAATTCGGAACCAAGTAACTTTCCTTGTAAAGGTGGGTCATGAACCAGGACTATAGCAATGGAAAACAACAATTTAGGATACCTCGTTTCTTCTCATACCGTGTATGAATGGTGTAGTAGATATCAGCAAGCAGAGTTGGAGTGGGATATGTATAAAAAGTATTTGTACCCCAAAACACACTGATGGTTGCGGGGTCAATATGGTCTGTAGTGCGCAGAAATAAGACAACACCAAATTTAAGCAGCCCAAGATAGTCGACACGAGATTCCCATTCTTTGTTATTTGCAAAATCAAGGGTTTTATTTTCCAGGTAACACCTCTTAATTCCTTGCACTTATCCTTCTTTCTTATAATTAAAATCAAACTCAGGATAAGGGATTCTTAAACCTTCGGCCATTATTTTAATATCGACGATTTGTCCAATACCAGTATAAGCCTTCTCTTTGGAGAAGTTCAGAATTCAATCCAATTCCTCTAAGGTCGGAACTAACTGAAAATCTTGAAATGTGAAGCATCTCAGCGGAGGATCATAAAACTGTACTAGAGCAGAAATATCGTCCAACTGCACTTCGACTTTGGTTAAATCCAAAATATCCCCATAGTGATGAGTAAATGTTTTCATAGCCCTTTCATATAATCTTTCCCTTATAACTTTTATTTGAGTCACATCTGGCTTGGCAACATTGATACGAACAAGTTGTTTTCCTTTAGCATTCATTTCCAGATACTCACAAAAACCTTCACTCTTTTTTTAATTATATATTTCTTTGTACCCTGTGAATAAGACAAACAAAATAAAATGATGTATGATGAACCCGGGAAATGTAAAGATGTATGAATGTAAGAGTAAAAGGTTAAATGACGGGATTTAATAAACAACAAGCCTTAGAAGGTAGTCTCTTATCTTGGTTTTACGATATTATACCCTCCCTATAAGGTGGTTTCCTTAAGGGTATCATGAATAACACTAGAGGAAAAGGCACAGGGGCCTCCCTTAAGTGGAGTAGTCTCTTTGCAGACCGAAACTTTCGTCTCTAGGTCGTGAAAGGTCTCATCATGAGATTTTAGTTTGAGGTTTATACAAAGAGCCATATGCGTCATTCCAAAGTCCCACTTCCAAAGAGGATGTCACTTGAGACATATTTCTTTTGCGGAATTCCACCGACTCTAGGCGAAGTCATCACATAAACTCATAGGGATGATGTATCCCCTTGGCTAATAGACGGATATTCTTTCTAAAATTTTTTTGAAAATACTTTTTGCAAAACTTAAAATCCCGCCACAGATATATGTAATAATAAGATAAAATGACAGTATAAATGAATAAAATAAATAATTAGACAAAAATAAGAAACCCAATAATAAGAAACCCAAAAATCCCTAAAACTAAGGATAAAGCTTCTAAACCTAGGGTTGAGTCCCCAGCAGAGTCGCCAGCTGTTACAACTAGTTTTTAAATCATAGTCGCCCCCCTTAATTTTTATCCTAAAGGAAGGGATTATAAAGGAATAACCCTAGAGTTCAGAGATTCTAAGTTTGAACTCGGTTCTTTAGGAGGGGAAGGTATTAGGCACCCCTTATCTACCTTGTTCGCAAGGATACTAGGTTTAGAAGCGCAGTGTTTTAGGAAATAGGGTTTTAATTATTTTTGGGGAAAAAGGGTTTGAATTTTAGTTAGGGGGGTCTCCACGATTTTAATTGTATGCCTATGTATCCTCTTAGGAGGAATCAGAGTCCCGTTTCGTAGTTTGCGGTTTGGTTGGTGTTTTTTTTATGGATTGCGAAATATATTTGAATCTCCGACATATGTAGTCTAAGAGTGTGAATAGCAGAGTTTGTTAGACCAAGTGCGCAATTGACTCAAATATATTCGTATTCCTTTTTCAAAAATTAATGTTGAATTAATTTATTACAAAAAATAATTTGGTGTTTGTTTGAGTATTTTTATACGTAGAGCAAAGAAGTCTGATATAGCATCCTCATCACGTGGCCAGATATTGGCCACATGTCGCTTACGGATATAGTAATTCCGTGAATCGCGCAAGTTTTAATATTTTGATGTAAAATATTAAATTAATTTATATGGTGAAAAATGTGTTTTGTTCATACATGATTTAAAAAGATACGATTTATTACAAATAAACAATATCATATTTTAAGTGAGTTCAAAATAATTAATTATTTATAATAACAAATAATAATATAATGGTATAAAAATATAAATATATAAATATATACAAATATATAAATACAAAAAAAAATATAAATGAATTTATAAAAGAAAATAATAAATAAAAATAAATTAGTTGGGGGTGCAAATTATATTATAGTAGTAAAATTGTGGGGGTGCTATAGAAAGGGGGATGGCCCAAATCCAGATTTTGGACTGGGCCCATCAAGATGGGGGGTTTGTATCTGTGTGTGCTAGCAAAATGAATAGAGGGGTGTGTTACTAGAAATCACTAGTGGGCTTTTATGGCCCAAACGAAATTACTTATCAGCTGGAATAATAAAAAGGGTGTGGTGTATATGAGACTCTGTATTGGGCTTTGGAATAAGAAGCAGCAATGGCCCAAGAAAAAAAAATGATTCAACATATATACGTAAAGGGTAAAAGATATTGGTTTAAGAAAATAAGGTCCAAAACAAAACAATCTTCTAAAACCCTAGCAAGCAAGAAGAAGGTAGTCTCCACACTTTTCATTGTTTTGTTTCCTTTTGACTCCTCTCCCCCTTCATCCCACTGTGTGCTCTCGGTTATTTCTCTACCACCTTTTATAAAGAAAAACCCTAGCCCGGTAACCCTCCCCAAATTCAACCTTCGAACCCCTAAAAATATTTTGAAACAAACACACAACAGTATTAGTCATAAAAATAAATGACAACTAAGTACAACAACCGACCTTTGTTCATCATGAATCTTCAAGCTTGGTTTAAAGGTTTCATTTCTTCTGATCTCCTTCCCTTTTTGTCTTTGCAGGTACGAGCACGACGAATGAAGATGAAGACTCGACGGTGCTCGAGGATTAGCGGAGGCGTTTTGAAGGCCTTTGTGGTTTCAGATATTGAAACCTTGGAATTCCTTTTTCTCTCCTTTATGCAACGATCTTCACCATGTACTCCTTCTTCTTCTTACTGTTCTTCCTGAGTGATTTTTTTTGTTCCTTTCCCCTTACTGTAATCTCTGTTTTATAGATTTTTAGATTAGGAAATTAAATCAATACTTTGATTGTGTTTGTCTTAGCTTTATAGGGAAATAATAAGTTTGTCTATAAACCATTGTGTTTGAATCAAAAAAGTTTCCAATCTTAGCGTTATTCTGCTGTAAATTTTGATTCGGGTTTTGAATATGTTGATTTTGTATTAAGTTCATTAGTTCTTGCAACAGTGAATGTGAAAAACAATGATTTGATTATGTTTCTGTTTACGGATTGTATGGGATTTCGTGTTCAACTCGATCAAGTTCTTGGAAAAGCTTTTTCATCGTAACACAAGCATTATTTCCCATTAATCCATACAGTAAATGTTTGCTAGTTTTGGGCCTTGCGTGTTTTGAATTTTTTTGGACTGCAAAGTTTGGAATGAGAACTGATCCGCGTAAGAAAAAAAAGGCCTCTTCAAAAAGCTAAAATCAATGTTTCTTTTAATTAGGCTATAAATAAAGACAAAAAAAACAGCAATAATAGTAATTACCATAATAAAAATATTAAATAATAATAATACTAATTATTAAAACAAAACAATTTTTTCTAAACAAACAAAAAGGCTAATCAGGCCATATTGTTCTAATTGGGCCTCAACAAATAAACTAATTGCTCAAACAGTTCCCTGATTGCAACGTACACCCCCTTTTCAATATCTGAAATGGATAAAAAAAATATACATGGGCCCTTTCTGATTTAGAAAGGCCCATGATTTTCTAAATAACATACACCATTATAAAAATGCAGCTTCTCTTCCATGTTTTACACCCCAATAGAAAACAAAACCTACATAATATGATTTAACTAGAAACCTAAATATAATATAATGGTTGGGAAATTTTGGGGTATGACAACTGAGAGGTAAGGAAATCCCTCTAGTGAAAGTAGTTTGGGGAGGAGCAGTTGGAGATAGTATGACGTGGGATTTAGAAACCAAGATGTGGGAGTGCTATCTAGAATTGTTCATATAAGGTAATTTTCGAGGACGAAAATATTTTAAGTGGGGGAGAGTTGTAACGCCCATTTAAATACTTAGTCATTGTGTGTTGATTTTGATTTTTGCTTTGGCATTCTATGGTAAAACTTGGTTTTGAGGGATAATACTATTATTATTAAGATGATAGTTATTATTAAGAATTATTAATATTGTTATTAATATTATTATTATTATTATTATTATTATTATTATTATTATTATTATTATTATTATTATTATTATTATTAGTTGAGGGTTAGTAATAATAAAACACGATAAAATAGGGTTAGACCAATTGGGAGAAAAAAACTATTGTCACGTAGAAACAAAGAAGAGAAGAGAGAACTAGGGCAAAGGAAATTCCTCATTGTTGAAGCATCAAGCTGCAAATTAAGGTTAGGGGTGAATGGGTTATCTAAATTGGTGATATTAACATGAGAGGGTAGTGAGGGTTCCTTTCCCTCTTTAGGTTTTTCATGAATGAATTGATGAATGTCTTCTTGGTCTTAATTATGTTGTTTTATATGATTATTATGTGAAATTCGTGAACCCGATGATGTTATTATTGTGAATTGCTGTTGTGATCCTGCTGTTGTTGTGATGTTCATAAACATCCCAAATCTGAAAAATTGTAGATCTAGAGATGTGACAAAAATTGGAAGCATTAATATAGAAATTGGTATAGGATTATAGAATAATGAAGTAGAACGAAATCTCAAAGTTATTGTGTGAAAGAACTCTATTTCGGACCCAAAATCGGAGATTAGAAGTACTCAAAACGAGTAGGGATCAAATTGATGCGATTGCAGAAAATTTGTGAAGCTGACTGGTGTAGTGGTTGAAATGTTCAAGACTAAGCCATTGGATTGACTGTACTTTATACAAATCAAAATAAAAAATCGCCACCGCGCTTTATTGTTTCCAAAGGAATGAGAAAAGAGCGAATAACCCAAAAAGAGGGGGAAAGATTCAAGGTAAGGGGGTTGGTTATGCAAAGGGAAAGTATTAGCACCCTAAACATCTACGGTACTCCGCAGGAACCTCTTTGTAAAATCTGTATATTTTGGCTATAATATGTGTTGTATAAAAATAGATGGTGGAGGTGAGAAGAGAAGTATTTTTTATGATTTTTGCACCCGCCGCGGTTGCGAACCTTTAGTGCCTACGTACCACCTTTCGTGCAATAAGGGATCAGGGTACACATAGTTCCTCTTTTAAAAATTTGAAACACAAGTGTGTTGGTTATTTTTATGAGATAAAACATCATCGTCATTGTCCGTGTGGAAAAACATACTTACTACTCACAATCATGAGAAAGGAGAATTTGCATCATCTCAAAGTGGAGGACATGACTTGGATTTTAAAATCAACAATGCCTTACTCAACACCCAATTGGAAAATATCTCACTTCACTACGTATTGTAGAAGTATAGTTGCTTGCATCACTATAATGATTGACAAGAGTCTAATCTTTTGAGAAAAAGTTTAAAGATAAAAAGCCAAAGTGGAAAAATAGTTTGAAATGAGATTGATTGACTTTTAGTCTTCACACAAAAAAATGTCAAGGTGTTATTAAATTGATTGAAGTTTATTTATGAAAATATTTTGAAAATGCATTGACATAAGTCCAAGTTTATTATGAAGGTGTTTCAAGTTTAGAAACAAGAAGAGTTTAAAAAGGAGGGAGAATATTTTTGAAATTAAATAAGATGGGAGGAGTAGAAGAGGTTATCCTAAGCATAAGGTAAAAGCTAAGGATAAGGACAATCTAACCAACAATAAGCCAAAACTTGACATTATGAGCCAAGGTAGAATTCTCATTCTTTGGATTGAAACCAATCAAACAAAGATACTAGACCTTTTGAGAGAACCAAACATCAAGTTTATTTAGTCTTCACAAAAATTGGGCAGAGTAACGGCTGTATACGGGTGAATTCCAGATTACAAACAGAGAATGTAATCACAAAAACCCGCACACAAAAGCAAACAAGCAACCCAATGTCTTGAGGTAAACCTCAAGAACTCCAGACAAAATAATCAGATAAGTTCACAAGGTCTCCAAGATAGGCCAAGGTTTCTAATCCTAAGTCCAAGAAAAAGTCCCATGCTCCATAATGCCAAGGATAGTAACCAAATAGTCCAAGTACCATTAAGAGTTTTTTAGGGTTTATGTTGATTATTAAGTATCTTAAGAAAGGAAAAGAAAATCTCAAGTGAGCAAAGTAAAAATGGAAAGAAAAATAAATGCTCAAAATAAATAGTACATAAAGCATAAAAAAGAATAAAAAAATAAGATAAAACAAGTTAATAATTAGTGGTTAGTTGGATGATCATCTTGAAACTTGCATTTGGAACTTATTAGAGGATTGGTAGAACCAAAGCCTCCATACAATAAGTTGCATTTGCTTTTTGTCAACTATATCATCCATTTGGAATTCTCACAAGTACCATTTAATGATCAACGATGTTTAAGTGATCCGCGTTGACCAAAGGTGTTGTAGATCCATTAGAGGATTGGTAGAACCAAAGCCTCCACACAATGAATCTCAAGGTTATTGGATCAAAGATATCAAATTAACATACTTGGGCTTGCAATCATAAGTTTGAGCCACGAATGATCATTTATTCGAACCAGGACAAAATTTAGCGCTATGTTAAGCAATCGTAAGTGGACTCATATAGAAGTCGCACGTATTTTGAGGCCGGTCAATAGCAATATATGCACCATATATTCTGAGACATGATATAGAGATCATGCTCCAACAACATTTAGTGCAATAAGAAGGGGATGAGATGAAGAGGGATAGGGTAAAAAATGAATAAACCACTTTTGAATCAAAAATTTAATCAAACTATTATTAAAATCATTCATCCATTTTGGTGGAGTTGAACTCAACACCCAAGATCCAATGATGTTAATAAAGTCATGATAAAAAAATCATATCAAGACAGCCAGAAAATAATCACAAAAATAATATTATATTTAATATATACATTAAAAGGTTAAAAAAATGTTTAAAAATAAAAAATAATGAGGAAAATATCAATTATGTTCAAATTAATCAAGAAATGAAAATTAAGGCCATAGAAAAATAAGTAATGGATCCAAATATTTTTTATAGAAATTTTGGTAATTTTTAAAAGTCAGAAACTATTTTTAAACTATTTAAAATTGCTCAAACAAACATAAAATGGGTTAAAAATAGTAAACCTCAGCATAAAATTCCATAAAAATTTCAGAAAGTAAAAAATATGCAAAATCATATTTATGAATTTTTTCAGAATTAAAAAATGTCAGAAAGTATTTTTTAGGTAATTAAAAGAAAGAAAATAATACAAAAATATAAGAAATTCCAAATGTCAAAATAAAAATATGAAAAAATATTCACGAGATCAGAAATAATTCAAAGTATTTTTGTGAATTCTTTCATAATTTTTGGATAAAAAATAAAAGAGTTATGAATTTTTGAAAATTTGATCAATAAAAACATAAAATCAGAAAATAAAATAAAACCAAAAAGATATGGACCATCAGATCATAGTCAAAACGCGTTAGTAAGCTAATCCAATGGACCAGACACGCTGTGCTTGATATGGACCTTAGTGAAACACACATGTGATCAGAAAAAGAGCAACCAATAAAATTAAAATGTTTGGCACGCTATCATTGGCTGAGACGAGACATGTCATCGTCTTCAACCTCCAGACACCCTGCAATGGAGATTTTGTGATATCCTTCAAATGGAAAAATTAGGATCCCAGGCTAGCATCATTGAACCCGTCTCTTCAAGACGATTCTAACACAACCATCGCGCCAAATTTATATAAACTATGGAGAGAGATATGAATCAAAAACCCATAAAATAGAGAGCACCTTCAATTTGATATTTCTCTCTCAATTCTCAATGGATTTAAAAATTGTAAGCAACATTATAATCAGAGGAAGGAGTAGAATATATTAGTGCTTGATTTGGATCCAAATGGTAGAAAATTCTACCTTTTCGAAGTTCAAGTAAGAAGCTATGAAACTGGACTTCTGTAGCTTGAATTATGGCTCGTTTTTATTGGTTTAAGTGTTGGAGAGTTTATATGATGCTCAAGGATGATGCATGCGCAAAGAATTTTGAAAAAGGAAGCTTAAATCTCAGAAACTGAATTAAAAAAAAGTCGGTTCGTGTGAGGTTTTGGCAGGGTGTTCTTGGCTCTCTAGGCTTGGGAAAATGGATGGGGGATGACCCTCTATTTATAGGGATGTGAATGGGAATGAAAATTTGAAGAAACAAGGAAGTTTGGAGGGAAATTGAGTGAAGGTCGAGCACGAGTGAAGTGTGACTTCATTTCCATCAAAACTAAGCCAAATCTTGCATTTTGGGGTGCTAATCACTTCCAGCAAGTTTTCTAATCAAGTTTAAATCAAAATCAGGCATAAATCTTGTGTTTAGAAGTCACATTATGGATTTCAAAATTCTGACTTTGTGAAAAATTCAGTTTCAAGTTACCAAATTCAAATCCATGGCATTTCCAACTCTAGGGGTCTTAGGGCATAATTCTTGATGCTTTGGAAAGATGAGGTTACAAGCTTTGTAATGGAAAAAGAATGGAATCAAATGGATGCTTGAGCTGAAAGTTACATGGAGTCAAAGTTGAAGAAAAATAGTTGACTTTCCATACTTAGAAATATTTCAAATTCTTCTTCAAAAATGACCTATAATCTTTTGTATCCAAACATGGCCTTACACTTAGAATTTTCTCTTGACCAAAAAAGATGGAATGAATTAGATCTCTCGAATGACATTTTGAAATTTAACCACTCAAAATCTCCAAAAAATGAGCAAGTTATGACTTGTTGAAGTTGGCTAAAAATCATGAAATGACCTATAATCTTTTGCATATTTAAGGAAACTTCCATCCATTTTTCTCACTTTGCACATAAAATAAGGCATAAAGTACATATCTTTAAGATCATCATGGAAAAATAATGGACTCAAGGTGATAAAAATTGACCAAGTTATGACCATTTGAAGTCACATATGGAAAATTGTGGATTCATCTAGATGACTTGTAATCTTTATTCTTCACCAAGTTCCTTCCACATGAAAACTCCTTGGAACTTTTGAAGTGATTTGTTGGTAACTCTTTGAAGAGAAAGATGTATTTGGAATAACTCAAAAATACAAAAAGGTGAGCAAGATATGCTCCTTTGAAGTTCAAAACCCTAGCCTCTAGATCAAGAGAATGCTTTGAGGAACTTTGACAAGTTTGAACAAGCTTCTTGTGCCAATATTCTTTCTTTGTGAATAGAAGTTATTGAGGATGATGATGAGGAATCATAGCCCCCAAAACCACTTCCATATCTTCAAATTCGAGAGAAATGTGCTCTTGTGACCAATAGGAACAAGACCTTGTCCAATCATGACAACTTCTTCCCTCAACCCTTGTACTTTTGAATCAATTTTGATAACTTTGAAATATGTTGAACCAAAATAAGCCTTGTCATTCCATTTCTTCCAAAACAACTTCAATGGTGAGGTTTGAATTTCTCAAGATTTATTGACTAGGGCATGGAAATAAACTCATGAACCCATGAAGCAACTTTCTAAACCTCATTGCCTTTACCTACATAATTAACAAGTAAGACAAACCAACATTGCATTTTATAAAAAAGAAAATCAAAGAAAAATATTCATGATCACAAAAGAAAACAAGTCAAAGTTCTTTTGGGATTCCTCAAAGAGAAAAGCTAAAGATAGGGAGAAGAACCAAAAGCCCTAATGTGATCTTGTTGTGATTGAATCAACATGGTATGATGAAGGGATCTTAGGGGAAAAAATTGGGGTACAACAACTGGTCATACACATATGATAAGAGTATGGGGGATGTCCCAGAGGGTTGTACGCGTATGGTACGTGCCATGTCCCCAGTGCCAGTGTGGCCTTCTGCCAGTACGTGTATGATATGCGTATGGAGAGAGGCCAAATGCGTATGGGAGGGTCATATGCGTATGGTAAGTTTGGGAAAAGTTTGAAGGGGAAAATGCTTCTGGTCTTACGCGTATGGTATGCATATGAGGTCTTGGAGCAGGAGTCGTACGTGTATCGTAGGCAGTAATACGCATATGGGTAGGTGAAGGAGTAAAAATTCTCGTTTTCGCGATTTCTTCCTGTTTTCACGCGTGGAGTGTATTCTCTCGATCCATAATGATTAGTAAGGCTGAGATAGACATAAGAAGGCTAGTAATAATAATAAATTAAGTTTAAAACATGGGATTTTATGCGGAATTTATGTTGTGTAATGACGATGATGATGGTCTGTATTGACGAATGTTGAAGGCTTATGCCTTGTGGTTGTATAGTTATGATGTTGCATATGATGTCGCATGTTGCATAGTGATGAGGGCTTATGATACGCTGGCAGAACCGACTGTTTAATACTGGTTTTTCATTTTTTGTTCGCAAATGTTACGGTGAGCAAGAGTCACCAACGACTTTTCTTTTAATCAAATTAAGGAAAGGGTGAAAAGAATAGAAAAAGACATTTTCGAGAGTTTTCTGAGTAATGGGGGTAGATTATGGAAAGGGAAGGTGTTAGCACCCTTTCCATCCGTAGTTATCTACAGGCTCTTACATGTTTGCTCAATTTGAAATACCTTTGTGCTTTGTGTGTTTGAAAAAGTTTTGGAAAATGCCTTAGTATGGCGAACTTTGTAATGTTTCTCGGGATGGTGGAGAAAGTATACAAAGTGTTTTGAAATTGTTTTTTGAAAAGTAGTTTTTTGTGTGAATGCAAAAGATGTTTTTCAGCAACCTTCTAACAACTATCTACTTTTGTACTCGAAAAGGGTCGTTCTTTTCCTCCTATCCTTTAGACAGTGCTATCCTACTATTAGTGAGTAGGTAGCTCTATCGTCGGATGTTTGAGGGACAATCAAAGGGACGTTAGGATCACGAAGGCAACTTGGCGAGGAATTTTAGTAACTGTCCTAAAGGTCTAAGATCACTTTTAACCGAGGCAATGTCGAGAGGGTCATCGAGGGACTTGTGGTCTTTCAAACTAGAGAACAACCACAAAAACTTCTCACGTTTCGAGCATTGTGACAATTTCCGAAGGCAGTCGAAGTGGGATACCCTAGAGGTGCGTATGTGCAATTATATTTAATTTAATTATTTATCTTACGTTATTAGGTTTGCTAACGTTTTTGTTTTTCAGTCTTATGATGCAATCCTAGTTACTAGCTGTTAATATGTACAGAAAAATGTAAAGTGCGAAAATAAACCCTACGCTATTACATGGTTTCGGGGAGGGGATTTACAATGTACAAAAATTGGGGAAAAAAAAAATAAAAAAAGCAGATAAAATTCCTAATTAGTTATTACATACCAGTATGCAGTTACAATAATGTAAAATGCAAAAAATAAATAACGCGCGAAAGATTGAAAGTTCGTCTAAGAAAAACCTAATAAGAAAAATATTTTTTGTTCTTTTTTATTTAAGAAAAATAGGCAATTATCCTAAAGTCTATATAATAAAATTAAATTAAGAAAAATAATCTATTTTTATTTTTATTTTTTTTATTATTATGAAAAGAAAATAATTAGTCCTAAATTCTAATTCATTTTTAATTAAGAAAAGGTTAAAGTTTTAATTAATTAATTAATTAAAGAAATTAATTGTTTAATTAAGAAATCTAAACCTAATTTTTTTAGTGAGCTTTTTTTATATTTGGTTAATTAAAGAAAAAAATAATAAAAACAAATATAAGAAATAATACAAAAAGAAAAATGCCAAATGGGCTTAGGTCTGTAGAAGAAATAAAGGGGGTGTGCTGTTGAATTTGCTGGGCCCAATTGAAAGTTAAGCCCGAGCCACGCTAGATCAGGTGAGGTGAAACTTTGAGGGCTCATGGTAGATATCAAATTAAAACCCTTATATCCAACGCCAACATGATTTGGATGGTTAGATTTGATGGTGCATGGTATACGTCAAGCCAATAGGAATACCAGATTTGCATGAAAATGTTAAGAAATAAGAAAATGCTGGACCTGGGACTCGAACCCAGTTCCTCTCCCTCACATTCGCGCTTCTTTGCCAACTGAGCCATTTTATCATTCGTTATATAAAATGAAATAAGAATATTATATACAACAAAATGTCAATATCTGAAAATTTTAAAAAAACGCGCGCAGTTTGAATAGGCCAATGGGACACTACCACACTCCGTCCTCTTCCTCCCTCCGTTGTTTTAGATGTTTAAGACCTATAGTGACATTTTTTGTTTGTAGCTATATCCCTACACAATTCAAAATCGTTATACACGCGTAAAAAATATCAACTAAGGCCATGGATCGCTTGCAATCTTCCTCCTGAATTCATTGGCACCATCAATTTTATCCAATTTGTAATTTAAATCGGGTTCCCCAAATTGGGAGCTCGAAACCCTAACAATGGTGGATCCTTATACCTGCACTCAGATTCAAAGTAAAACATCCAGAAACGTTCTATGCATCATCACAAATCAAAATATGCAAGCAAATGGAATTAATAACGAGTGAATAGAGGAAAACGAATTTGGGAAAACTAAGTGCAAACCGTGACTTAAGGGGAGTGTTTCACGAAGCTACAAGCTCTGGAGTTGGTTGAAATACCTTCAGTGACCTTAAAGGATTGTTTATTGATCTTCAATAGCCTTTGAATTTTCCTTAAACTCCAAAACCAATTGGAGTTTTTTCTCTTGAAAATTTGAAGTTTGAACGTGGTCTCTAGGCTATTTTTTTCGTGTCCATTTGACTTGCAAGTATGCTGCTTATATAGTGGAGATGGATGAGACAAGATAACAAAGGATTAAACAACCTTAATCATGTTCTTCAAGGCCATGAATGAAAATTTTGTAACTTTTCCAAAGTCATGGAAACTTGTCTCTTTTTTTGAATTTGAATAAATTTGAACATGCTGGCCTTGTTGTACACGAAATATAGGGCCCTCCATGCATCAAACCAAGTCTAATCAATAATGGCCCATACAATTTTCACTAATTTTGATTTATTTGATTTTTAATTAAATAAAATTGATATAAAATGCAAATAAGATCAAGACTATGCAAAAATGGTTGCAGGGGTCCTTAGACATGTCATGAACATGTTTAGGCCCCTAAAAATTAGGCTCATTAGCTTGAAAAATGATTTTGCCCCAAGTTGACTCCATGCATTTTCTTGATAATTACCCAACTTGTGCAAGGCATAACTTGCTCAATTTTCAACTCATGATGATGATCTTGGACTTTTTGGAAATCCCAAGATATCTACTTCAATCCCTTTTTTGATCAATTTTGCATTGTAAGATTTTATATTGATGTAAAAGGTCTTGGAAAAGAGTGACTTTTGTTAACTTTCTGAAAATGACATGTAATGTATAAGATTGTATCTTTCAAATGGTGCATTTCTTGGAATTGAGGGCTGAATAAAAGGTGTAGGGAATGAGATTCTCTTCAATATGAGCTTTGGTTAGGGAAAATGGATGAAGTATGTGAAAGTTATGCTTGGTCAAAGTTTGGTTGACTTTTCCTATAGAAACCCTAATTTAGCAATTCTTGACTTTTGGTAAATTGAGAGCATTTCTTGAGGAATCATGATCAACGCTTGATCAGATGATGGATATCACTTCAAAATGTGGATGTTGACCAAAAATATTGAAGTTTGACTGTACATGGGTCATAATTGACTTTTGACCTAGTAGAGTTGATTTCCAAGCATTTGAGAAATTGACTAAGCAAACTTGTAGTGCAAGGCATGAAATTTGTCATGGACAATCTTGAAAACATAATAGGACCGTGGAAAACATTTGGGACCTTTGGAGCTCACACGTCTTGGTGAAAAGTGAAACCCTAGCTAGAGGTTCATTGCCTAAGGAGGAGAATTTGTCTGGTCAATTCTTGGTCAACCTTGAGCAATTAAGGATCTCTAGGAGCATGCTTTGAGTAAAAATGGGAGGTAAAATTTTGGGGTACAATATCTGCCCCTGTTCAATCTTCTTAATCCTGAGGATTTAGATTGGCTTGTCTTCCTTTCGTGATCTGAAGGTGGAAGATGATTGAACACTAGAGTGCCCCGAAATTTGCAATCAAATGAAGTAATAGTGTTGGTTGATGATGTTGGGAATGAGCTTAGAGATTCCATTTGGAAAAGATGACAGAGAGTATCAGATATGGGCTTAAGGATGCCATCCAAAGCAGATGTTGATTTCACACATAGTCCCTTTGGGGGTCCTTGTTCCTGTTGTTTGAGGAGGAGTCCGCTGGGGAACATGAGTTTCTGATGTTCTCATGCTTGAGGAAAACTCTGTGGGAAATAGATTCTAGGAACTTCAGTTGTCCAAGGCTCTACTGAAGATTTATCTCTGGAGAGATGAAAGTTTTTTATTTTCTGGTTGAAATCCAGGCTTCACAGTAACTTGCTGGGGAAAATGGAATTAACCATTATCTGGGAATGTACAAGAAAGAGCTTGTGTAGGGCCTTTTCAGGATGACTCCGTGTTAGATTGCATCTAGATGCTGAGAAGGAACCCGTGTAAGATTTCTTCGTCTGGTCATGTAGATAGCTTTCCTATCTGGTTTCAGGTGTTAATCTACAATCAGCTTGCTCACAGATAGTTGTCTTGTCTGGTTTCAGGTATTAATCTGGAATTTGAAAATTGTCGGTCGTTGAGATAGTTGTCCTGGCTGGTTTCAGGTATTAATCCATAGACGGTCATCCACAGATAGTTCTCCTGGCTGGTTTCAGGTATTAATCTGGAACGTGAAAATTGTCGGTTGCTGAGATAGTTGTCCTGGCTTGTTACAGGTATTAATCTCTGACCTGGGAAAGAAAGATAGTTTTTCTATCTTGTTAGAGGTATTAATCTTCAATCTCTTCATGTAGATAGTTCTCCTGGATTGTTACAGGTATTCACCCACAGTCGGTCGTCCACAGATAATTCTCCTGGCTTGTTACAGGTATTAATCTGGATCTTATTTTACTGGTCATATATATAGTTTCCTCGTCTGGTTTCAGGAATTAATCTGTGGCTTGCTGTATTTGTTGGTAAACCTATCTTATTTCAGGAGTTCATACCACTTGGTCGTGCGGATAGTTTCCCCGTCTGGTTTCGGGTATTAATCTTTGACCTGCTGTAAAAGTTGATAGTGTTTGTCTGTCTGCTAATTTAACCTGAAAAGATAAAATTAGTTTCATGCGATGTCATGATGTATGAATTGCATGATGCTCCCAAAATAAATGAGATTATGATATATGTATTTGTATGCACATGCCATGATGTATGAACATGTGTGATACGGTGGTAGAACCGACTGTTAATACTGGTTTGTGTTTTGCGTTTTTTATTCACAAAATATCGCGGTAAGCAGGAGTCGCCACCGACTTTTATTTCATCTAACTAAGGAAAAGGAAAAAGAACAGAAAAAACCTTTTTTGAGAATGTTTCCGAGTACTAGGGGTAGATTATATAAAGGGAAAGTGTTAGCACCCTTTCTATCCATGGTTCTCCATGGGCTCTTAGGTACTTGCTCATTTTGAAATTGCTTGTGTGTGCTTTGTTTTGAAAAGAGTTTACTTCGTGATAACTCTTGTATCAGTCCTCAAGGATGTGACAATGTTATTTTGGAAATTGTTTTGAAAAGTGTTGGTGTAAAATTTGTTTGTTTGAGCAAGTACCTCGGAACTATCTACCTACTCGAAAAAAGACTGTTCGTTTTCCTTTAGACAGCGCTATCCCATTATTAAGGAATAGGTAGCACCGTCGTTGAAGTTTTAAGGGACGTTCGAAGGGACAGATACGGTCACAAAAGCAATGTTAGGAGGTGTTAGTAATCATCCTAAAGCTTTAAAGATCTTTTTTCGAGGCAACATCCGAATGGGTCATTTGAGATCTTTCGGGGCTAGAGGACGACTACTAATAAACCCTATACTTCATGACCGCTTAACCGAAGGCAACCGAAGTGGAGTAAACCCTAGGAGTGAGCATGTGCGAGTGAACTTTTTCAGTTAATTTGTCTTTGCACATTTAAGTTATTTACCGTTTTAAGTTTCAAGCATTCTTCCCATACAATCCTATTAGCATACATCTAACAGTTAATAATTGCGGAAATTTAAAGTGAGGAAATAAAAATCCTAACTATTACATGGCTTTCGCAGATACAAAATTATTTAACTGAAAATTAAATGCGGAAATTTAAAACCCTAATTAAAATGTATTACAACCTCGGAGCAGTTACAAAAATAATTAAAAATACGCGCGACGAATTAAATGCAAAGACGATTAGAAAAACCTAAAAATCTAATTGAGAAAAATGCTTAAGTTATTTTTTTAAAGCAAAATTAATTATTTACAAAAACCTAATTTCTAATTGATTTTAATTAGGAAAGGAGTTAAATTAACCTAATTAGAATTAAATTAATTAATTAAAGAAAATAAATATTTTATGAGAAAAATGATTTTTGGGTGTTTTTTATGATTTTGATTAAAAAGAAATAATTTTGATGTTATTTTAAAAAAGAAATATAATTAGAAAATAATTTAAAAAAGAATTGAAATCCAAAGAATAGAATGGGCTTGTTTGCTGAAGAAATCACGGGGGGTGTATGGTGTAACACCCGTAATTTAATTAATTATTTAATTAAATTATTTTTGGAATATTTGTGAAGATGTGTTATAATCGATTGGATTTATTTTATTAAGTGGAGAAGTAATATATTAGAGGTATTATATTATTATATGGTGAAATAATATTATAAGTGTAATATTATTTGATGTGGGCTTATTTTGAGAGAGTAGAAGTAGTAAGGGGTGCAGGTTTTGAGCCCAATAAGAAATAAGGAATAATAGAATAATAAGGTTATTTTATTATTTGTGAGAAGGAATAGAAGAAAGAAGCAGTAGAAGGAAATAAGGATTTGAGAAGAACGTGAACCTGCTGGAAAAAGTGGAAAACGGCAAGAACGAAGATTCAACCTGGAAATTGTAGAGCGACCTTCAATTCAAGGTAAGGGTGGGGTTCTGACTTTATAATTGGGTTCATGATGTTTGATATGTAGGGTTAGAGTATTGTTGTTTGTTCTTGAATTGGATATGTATAATGATGTATGATGAAGATTTGATGAATTTTAGATGAATAATGATGTCATGATGCGGCGTAATCGATGTAGTATTATAGGTTAATGTTAGGTGATGAATTACCATGATTATAATAAGGTTTGTAGGGTTGTAATATGAATTCCCATAGTGAAAATACAGAGGAAATCGCATAATTATGCAGGAGGAACCAGGATGTGTCGACCTCAAGCTGGATGAGTCGATACATGGGCGATGTTAGACTCAGGATGAGTCGATACAAGAAGGGCTTGCGCCGATACATGATAATTGCAAGACTCAGGATGATTCGACCGGTGAGATGAATGTGTCGATACATGATGTATATGAGGCCATGATGAGTCGATCCATAAGGGTTTTGCATCGACCCATGTTGTACAGATGAAGCAGTACGCGTCGATCCATTGGGATATGCGTCGACCCATGATGTTTGATTTTTGACAGATTCAGTTTTAAATTGGTGTAACTTGAGTTTTAGGATGCTGTTTGAGATGTCGTTCGAAGCGTTGAATAGCTAACGCGATGAAATTTACTCTAGTTGATTAAAACGACGAGTAAGAAGTGTAATCCCAGTAGCCAATTTAGGATTTAGGATTAATTCCTGTGTTGGTCGTTGTGCTGGTTTTTGAACAGAATGATGGATATGAGATGTCTAGAGGCCGCTGTTTGAATTATGACAGTAGTATTAGTGACAGTAACGATGTAAAATTGCTGGATAACAGTAAGGATTACTGTAGTATTAAAATACAGCTGAGTTGTTTAGTTACTCGTGATGTTCTATTTTATGATTTATAATAGATGAATGATGTGTAATGAATAATTTTGAGATGATTGAGATGTTGTTATTTTGAGATGCTAATTGAGATGTTTTGAGATGATTGAGATGTTGTTATTTTGAGATGTTAATCAAGATGTTTTGAGATGATTTGAGATGTTGTCAACTTGGGTGTCGTTATTACATTCATGGTTGTGTCGCATACATTGCATTTTTGAGATGGAGTTTATGCTCGTTGAGATGGCATGTATTGGCGAATTTTGAGATGAAGGCTATGCCTTGTTGATGCCTCTATTAATTGGCATATTTTTGAGATGGGAGTTCTGCTCCAATGGTACCACATGCATTTGCATAGTATTGAGTCGCATTATATGACTGAATAATGAAGTATATTTTGATGTTGATGAATGTGTATATATGTTGTAATTGTTGTTGATTATGAGATGAGAAGTGGTGATGTTATTGATCTAATTTAATATATTAATTATCATGTGGTTTATTATATTGTTAGATATCTCACCCCTTCTGTTTGAATGTTGCCCTTATGTTGGTAACGTGCAGGTAATCGAGAGTCAAGGCTGTATACCTTCAATAGTTCGAGTCGGTGCCATTGCTATGATATGTAACACTCGGGAGATGAACGTCTGCTGATTTTTGATTGTTGATTTTCAGTTGCTGAATTTTAAATTGATTATTACTAAATATGAGATGTTTCGAAGTTGATGTTTTATCGTTTTAAAGATGTTATTGAGAATTCCGCTGCGTAGATGTTGATTTATTTGATTAAAGATGTTATGTTGATGGTTCACCCGATGTTTGAAAAAGTGTTATATATCCATGATGAATGCAATGAATTTGTTAGAAGAATTTGTGACGTCCCGATTCATTTGTATGATTGAATTTTTATAACTCTGATTTATTTTGCATAATTGCTTGGGGGAGAATTGGGGTGTTACAAAGTTGGTATCAGAGCAAAAGGGTTGGTCCGACCTTGTCATCGAGTCTTAGTTGTCTAACAATCGAGTATTGTTATTTTGAGTTCTAACCATTGCTTGTGTTGTAGTGATAAGTTGAGATGGATGGAAGGAATGATGTTGCACTTGCTGCTACTTTATAAGCAATGGCTCATGCGATGGAAAATCAGCCGAATGTTGACGGGAATGATGGATCTCGTAGCTTGGCGACTTTCCAGAGAGAGAATCCACCTACGTTCAAGGGAAAGTATGATCCTGACGGAGCATTGGAGTGGTTGAAAGAGATTGAGAGGATATTTCGCGTGATGGACTGCACTCCAGCGCAGAAGGTTCGTTATGGGACTCATATGCTAGTAGTCGAGGCTGATGACTGGTGGCTGGAGACTTGTCAGAAGTTAGAAGCTGCAGGTGAGAATGTCACTTGGGCTGTGTTCCATAGAGAATTTCTGAGAAAGTACTTTCTTGAAGATGTTCGTGGTAAGAAGGAAATTGAGTTCCTTGAGCTGAAGCAAGGAAGTATGTCTGTTGTTGAGTATGCTGCCAAGTTTGCTGAGTTGGCTAAGTTTTATCCACATTACGCTGAGGAAAATGCTGAGTTTTCGAAGTGTATTAAGTTTGAGAATGGGTTGCGCCTGGATATTAAGAAGGCAGTTGGATACCAGAAAATCCGTATCTTTGCTGATTTGGTCGATAGTTGCCGGATTTATGAAGAAGATAATAATGCTCATTACAAGATTATCAGTGAGAAGAGGGGTAAGAACCAACAGAATCGTGGTAAGCCTTATGATGTCCGAGCTGGTAAAGGTAAACATAAAGTTGCTCATGGTCAGAGGACTAGTGGGGGAGATGCTCCTGCTGGTGTGATTTGCTTTAAGTGTGGGAAACCGGGGCACAAGAGTAATGTGTGCACTGCTGAAGTAAAGAGGTGTTACCGTTGTGGTGAGAACGGACATGTTGTGTTTGAGTGTGAACACAAGAGTGTGATTTGTTTCAATTGTAGAGAGGAAGGGCACATTGGTAGCCAGTGTCCGAAACCGAAGATGGCTCAGTCAAGTGGTAAAGTGTTTGCTTTAGTGGAGGATCAGACAGCTGCTGAGGACAGACTTATCAGAGGTACATGTTTCATTAATAGTACTACTTTAATTACTATTATTGATACCGGTGCTACGCATTATTTTATTGCTGCTGATTATGTTGAAAGATTGGGTCTTATGTTGTCTTCTTTGAATGGAGAAATGGTCATCGATACTCCATCCAAGGGGTCAGTGACTACTTCTTTTGTGTGTTTGAAGTGTCCCTTATCGATCTTTGACAGAGACTTTGCTATTGATTTGGTTTGTTTACCGTTAAGAGGTTTGGATGTAATTTTGGGTATGAACTGGTTAGAGCATAAATGTGTTCATATTAACTGTTATGACAAGTCAGTGAATTTTTCTACTCCTGAAGAAGAGGAAGATGGTTTGTTGTCTGCTAGACAGTTAAGAGAGTTGATGCAAGAAGAAGTAAAAATGTTCTCGTTGATGGCGTCACTATCTGTAGAGACTCAAGCTATAATTGAGGAATTGCAGGTGGTGTGTGAATTTCCTGAAGTTTTCCCTGATGAGATTCCTGATGTACCGCCAGAGAGAGAAGTTGAATTTGCAATTGATCTTGTACCTGGTACCAGACCTGTGTCTATGGCACCATACAGGATGTCTGCATTTGAGTTGTCAGAGTTGAAGAAGAAATTGGAAGAGTTACTCGAGAAGAGGTTTGTAAGACCAAGTGTATCGCTGTGGGGAGCTCCAATGTTGTTAGTAAAGAAGAAAGATGGAAGTATGAGGCTTTGTGTTGATTATGGACAACTGAATAAAGTGACGATTTAGAACAAGTATCTGCTTCCAAGAATAGATGACTTGATGGACCAATTGGTGGATGCCCGTGTGTTTAGTAAGATTGATTTGAGGTCGGGTTACCATCAGATTAAAGTGAAGGATGGAGATATTCAGAAGACGTCTTTCAGAATGCGTTATGGACATTACGAGTATTCGGTGATGCCTTTCGGTGTTACTAATGCGCCGGGAGTATTCATGGAATATATGAATCGTATCTTTTATAATTATTTGGATCGGTTCGTAGTGGTGTTCATTGATGATATTTTGATTTACTCTAAGTTAGAAGAAGATCATGCTGAACATTTAAGAGTAGTATTGCAAGTTTTGAAAGAGAAAAAGTTGTATGCAAAGCTGTCCAAGTGTGAATTTTGGTTAAAAGAAGTTAGTTTTCTTGGTCATGTGATTTCAGGTAGTGGCATCGCTGAAGATCCATCGAAGGTTGATACTGTGTTGCAATGGGAAACTCCAAAGTCAGCTACTGAGATTAGAAACTTCTTGGAATTAGCTGGTTATTATAGAAGGTTTATTGAAGGGTTTTCTAAGTTGTCACTTCCCTTGACTAAGTTGACTTATAAAGGTTGAGCATTTGTATGGGATGTTCAGTGAGAAGAAAGTTTTACAGAATTGAAGAAGAGGTTGACGTCGGCTCCGATTTTGATGTTTCCTAATCTAGGAGAGCCTTTTGTTGTTTATTGTGATGCATCTAAGATGGGTTTAGGAGGTGTGCTTATGCAGAATAGTAAGGTAGTTGCTTATGCGTCAAGGTAGTTAAGGACTCAGGAGAAGAACTATCCTATGCATGATTTAGAACTTGCTGCAGTTGTTTTTGTGTTGAAGATTTGGAGGCGTTATCTTTATGGTTCTAGATTTGAAGTGTTTAGTGACCATAAGAGCTTAAATTATTTGTTTGATCAGAAGGAGTTGAATATGAGGCAACAAAGATGGTTGGAATTTCTAAAGGATTATGATTTCGGGTTGAATTATCATCCAGGAAAGGCAAATGTGGTATATGATGCGTTGAGTCGAAAGACGTTACATATGTCAGCAATGATGATTAAAGAGATGGAATTGATTGAGCAGTTTAGAGATATGAGCTTAGTTTTTGAGGTTACTCCTCAGAGTGTTATGTTGGGTATGTTGAAGATTAATAATGAATTTCTAGACAGTATCAGAGAAGTTCAGAAGTTGGATGTGAAACTGGTAGATTTGATGATTGGGATTGATCAATCTGAGAATAGTGATTTTAAGCTAGACGCGCAAGGTGTGTTGAGGTTTCGTAACCGGATTTGTATTCCTGATGATGCTGAGATGAAGAAAGTGATACTTGAAGAGAGTCATAGAAGTAAGTTAAGTATTCATCCAAGAGCTACAAAGATGTATCAAGATTTGAAGGGTTTGTTTTGGTGGCCTGGAATGAAGAGCGATGTGGCTCGGTTTGTGTATGCATGTTTGACTTGTCAGAAGTCGAAAGTTGAACATCAGAAGTCTGCAGGATTGGTGCAACCGTTGGAAGTTCCAGAATGGAAATGGGATATCACTTCAATGGACTTTGTGACGGGGTTGCCTAATACTTTAAGAGGACATGATTCAATTTGGGTGATTGTTGATAGGCTTACGAAGTCAGCTCATTTTATTCCTATTAACATCATTTTTCCAGTGTCGAAGTTGGCTGAGATTTATATCAGTGTGATTGTGAAGCTGCATGGTGTTCCTTTATGCATTGTGTCAGATAGAGATCCAAGATTTACTTCTGATTTTTGGAAGAGTTTGCAAGGAGCATTGGGTTCTAAGTTGAGGTTGAGTTCAGCGCATCATCCTCAGACAAATGGTCAAACTGAACGAACGATTCAATCGTTGGAAGACTTGTTAAGGGCATGTGTTCTTGAACAACGAGGTTCGTGGGATACTTATCTTCCGTTGATAGAGTTAACGTATAATAACAGTTATCATTCCAGTATTGGGATGACACCTTTTGAGGCGTTGTATGGTCGAAGATGTAGAACTTCGTTATGTTGGCATGAATCTGGAGAAAGTGTAGTACTTGGACTTGAACTTGTTCGTGAGACTACCGAGAAGGTGAAGTTGATTCGAGAAAAGATGAAAGCTGCCCATAGTAGACATAAGAGTTATCATGACTAGCGAAGGAAAGATTTAGAATTTCAAGCTGGTGATCATGTGTTTTTGAGAGTTACACCTGTGACTGGTGTTGGGCGAGCATTGAAGTCTAAAAAGCTCACTTCTCGTTTTATTGGACCGTATCAGATTTTGGAGAGAGTGGGGAATGTTGCTTATAGAGTGGCCTTACCACCTAATCTTTCGAATTTTCTTGATGTGTTTCATGTGTCGCAACTTCGAAGTATATTTCAGATCCATCTCATGTGATTCATATGGACGATGTGCAAGTACGGGATAATCTTACGGTGGAGACGATGCCTGTACGGATCGCGGATCGTGAAATGAAGACTCTAAGGGGCAAAGAGATTTCCTTGGTTAAAGTGGTTTGGCTAGGAGCTGCTGGTGAAAGCATGACTTGGGAGTTGGAGAGGAAGATGTGAGACTCCTATCCTGAATTGTTTGATTGAGGTAAATTTTCGAGGACGAAAATATTCTAAGTGGGGGAGAGTTGTAACGCCCGTAATCTAATTAATTATTTAATTAAATTATTTTTGGAATATTTGTGAAGATGTGTTATAATCGATTGGGTTTATTTTATTAAGTGGAGAAATAATATATTAGAGGTATTATATTATTATGTGGTGAAATAATATTAGAAGTGTAATATTATTTGATGTGGGCTTATTTTGAGAGAGTAGAAGTAGTAAGGTGGTGTAGGTTTTAAGCCCAATAAGAAATAAGGAATAATATAATAATAGGGTTATTTTATTATTTGTGAGAAGGAATAGAAGAAAGAAGCAGTAGAAGGAAATAAGGATTTGAGAAGAACATGAAGCTGCTGGAAAAAGTGGAAAACGGCAAGAACGAAGATTCAACCCGGAAATTGTAGAGCGGCCTTCAATCCAAGGTAAGGATGGGGTTCTAACTTTATAATTGGGTTCATGATGTTTGATATGCGGGGTTAGAGGATTGTTGTTTGTTCTTGAATTGGATATGTATAATGATGTATGATGAAGATTTGATGAATTTTAGATGAATAATGATGTCATGATGCTGCATAATCGATGTAGTATTATAGGTTAATGTTAGGTGATGAATTACCATGATTATAATAAGGTTTGTAGGGTTGTAATATGAATTCTAGTAGTGAAAATACAGAGGAAATCGCAGAATTATGCAGGACGAACCAGGATGTGTCGACCTCAAGCTGGATGAGTCGATACATGGGCGATGTTAGACTCAGGATGAGTCGATACAAGAAGGGCTTGCGCCGATACATGATAATTGCAAGACTCAGGATGAGTCGACCGGTGAGATGAATGTGTCGATACATGATGTATATGAGGCCATGATGAGTCGATCCATAAGGGTTTTGCGTCGACCCATGTTGTACAGATGAAGCAGTACGCGTCGATCCATTGGGATATGCGTCGACCCGTGATGTTTGATTTTTGACAAATTCAGTTTTATATTGCTGTAACTTGAGTTTTAGGATGCTGTTTGAGATGTCGTTTGAAGCGTTGAATAGCTAACGCGATGAAATTTACTCTAGTTGATTAAAACGATGAGTAAGAAGTGTAATCCTAGTAGCCAATTTAGGATTTAGGATTAATTCCCGTGTTGGTCGTTGTGCTGATTTTTGAACAGAATGATGAATATGAGATGTCTAGAGGCAGCTATTTGAATTATGACAGTAGGATTAGTGACAGTAACAATGTAAAATTGCAGGATAACAGTAAGGATTATTGTATTATTAAAATACAGTCGAGTTGTTTAGTTACTCGTGATTTTCTGTTTGATGATTTATAATAGATGAATGATGTGTAATGAATAAATTTGAGATGATTGAGATGTTGTTATTTTGAGATGCTAATTGAGATGTTTTGAGATGATTGAGATATTGTTATTTTGATATGTTAATCGAGATGTTTTGATATGATTTGAGATGTTGTCAACTTTGATGTCGTTATTACATTCATGGTTGTGTCGCATACATGGCATTTTTTGAGATGGAGCTTATGCTCGTTGAGATGGCCTATATTGGAGAATTTTGAGATGAAGGCTATGCCTTGTTGATGCCTCTATTAATTGGCAGATTTTTGGGATGGGAGTTCTGCTCCAATGGTACCAAATGCATTTGCATAGTATTGAGTCGCATTATATGACTGAATAATGAAGTGTATTTTGATGTTGTTGAATGTGTATATATGTTGTAGATGTTGTTGATTATGAGATGAGAAGTGGTGATGTTATTGATCTAATTTAATATATTAATTATCATGTGCTTTATTATATTGTTAGATATCTCACCCCTTCTGTTTAAATGTTGCCCTTATGTTGGTAACGTGAAGGTAATCGAGAGTGAAGGATGTATACCTTCAATAGTTCGAGTAGGTGTCATTGCTATGATATGTAACACTCAGGGGGATGAATGTCTGCATATTTTTGATTGTTGATTTTCAGATGCTGAATTTTAAATTGATTATTACTAAATATGAGATGTTTCGAAGTTGATGTTTTGTCATTTTAAAGATGTTATTGAGAATTCCGCTACGTAGATGTTGGTTTATTTGATTAAAGAAGTTATGTTGATGGTTCACCCGATGTTTGAAAAAGTGTTATATATCCATGATGAATGCAATGAATTTGTTAGAAAAATATGCGACGTCCCAATTCATTTGTATGATTGAAATTTTATAACTCTGATTTATTTTTCATAATTTCTTGGGGTAGAATTGGGGTGTTACATATGGCTGGATTGTTAGGCCCATTTGGCAAAAATTGCATTTTGAGCATATTTGACTTTTGGCAATTTTGCAAATAAGGTCAACTTTGACAAGGCATATCTCTTCCAATTTTAACCCTAGAGAGGTGTTCTTAGACTTTTTAGAAAGCTTAGGATGTCCCCTAAGAAACCCTTTGGTCTCATCTCAATTGGGTCTTCCATGTTCGTGTAAGAAGCTTTGACCCAAAAGGTGTTTTTGTTGACTTTTCAAAAGCACCTATAATATGGAAATTAATATCTTTTTGTGGGTGCATATTTTGAACTTTAGGGATGAAAATGAATTGTATGGAATTTCATCCTCTTCAAAATGAGCCTTGGATGGAAAATTTCTGATAAAGTATGAAGAAGTTATGCTTGGTCAAAGTTTGGTTGACTTTTCCTAAGAAACCCTAATTTAGCAACTTTTGGGTTTTGATGAATTTGAGGCATTCCTTGAGGAATAATGATCAACCCTTGATCAAATGATGGATATAAATTCAAAATATTGATGTTGACCTAAAATCTTGAAGTTTGACTGTATGTGGGCCACAGTTGACTTTTGACCTAATATGGTCGATTCTCAAGCCTCTAAGCAGTGGACTGAGAAAACTTCTTGTGCAAGGCTTGAAATTTGACATGGAGGGTCTTGAGAACATATTAGCACAATGGAGATCATATGAAGTCTTTGGAGTTCACCCATATTGATGAAAATGGAAACCCTAGTTTAAGATACATTGCCTTAGGAGAGAGTTTGTCTGGTCAACTTTTGGGCATCCTTGAGCAAGTTGAGGATCTCATTGGGCATGTATTGAGTAAAATGAGAGGGAAATTTTGGTGTGCAACAACATGTAATGATGTTGCGTAGTATCTTTTTCTAGGAAAATAAATCCCTGACTGTTGCTGAAGAGTACCAGGAAGCTGAATATCGGACTACTGTTGGTGAGTGAAGAAAGTGATTCTTCAATTTCCGCTAGGGATAATGAATGAAGATAGTTTTGTTGGCAATCACCTTTCTCTGCTGAGGATCTTTGACTTCTGTTTGAGAATGATTTTTCCGAGAGGAAGAGTTTTGTTGGAAGATTTCACCAATTTGGAGAAATAAACTCCGTTGGGGGATAAACTTTCGTAGCTAGAGAAATAAACTCTACTGGGGATAAAGATTTATAAACTACTTGAGATTTATAAAACTTTGTTGCAGAAGGTGAACTCCATAAACTGCTTGGGGACTTTCTTGAAATCCTGTTGGGGAATCTTGAGAAGCTTGGCCACTTCACTAGGGATTTTTGTTGGAGAAGTAATTGGAGATTCTTGCTATGTCGGGGATATGAGAACCCGACACCATTAGGCTGCATACTGAGAACATGGCAGTGACCTTGTAGTAGGATATCTCTGCCTCTATACCTGCTGGGAGAAAATATCTGCCGGGGAAAACATTTGTAGGAATTTCGTGGATGGCCCTTAGATATTATCCCATTTCTTAAAGTCATTAGCAATTTTCTTTCTGTTTTTTACGCGTGTATTTGTAAGCAGTAATCACATTCAAATTCATATGTTCAAAAATAATCACTGGACGTTTTCGTACACAAAATAGAAAAATAAAAACAGAAGTTTTACACTTTCAAAGGAATAGTTTTGTATTAACTTGAAATAAGCGTTTTTGTACAAGGAGGCGGACATCCTAGTAAGAGAATGTCGTTGTAAGAATGGAAATTATACAAAATGAGCATACAAAGAAAGACAACTATGTGAAATAATCCCATTAGATTCCTATTCTGCTATTGCCTTTATGTCTTTGAGCATCTCATCTCTTTGCTGCTTGTCCGAAGCTAATTGGATTTATTAGTACCGCTTGAGCTTGATAGTTGATACTGAAGATTAGCTGTAAGGTGATCCAACAGGACATAGTTATACGCTTTAAATCCCTAACTTTTTCCTGGATAGCCCTTTCGTGTTTTCAGTCCACCGGGATACCCTTTCTTGCCCAAGCCGCCTTTTCAGGTTTTCGACTTACCAGGTGTACAAATATTTTTGTGTATATCCCTAATTTTTTCCCGAACCCTTTTGGTTTGCCAGGATGCCCTAATTTTTGCCCAGGCCAGTCGACCTAGTGGGTCTTTGTTACGCGTAGTATCTTTTAACTATGTCCGCGTTTACAAGGTGTGGAAGGTCGTCATTATCCATAGTGGTTAAGATCATGGCTCCACCAGAAAATATGTTTTTGATCACAAATGGCCCTTTGTATATGGGGGTCCATTTGCCCCTTGGATCACCTTGCGGCAGTATGATGCGCTTGATTACCAGGTCATCGGCCTGATATAACTGACGTTTGTCCTTCTTGTTAAAAGCTTTGATCATACGTTTTTGGTACATCTGACCATGGCAGACAGTCGCGAGCCTTTTCTCATCAACCAAGTTTAATTGATCAAGTCGAGTCTGAACCCATTCGTCTTCACTCAAACCTGCATCCTTCATGATTCTCAAAGAAGGAATCTAGATTTCTATGGGTAGGACAGCTTCCATACCATATACCAAATAGAAGGGAGTTTCCCTCGTTGATGTGCGTATTTTGGTACGGTAACCATGAAGAGAAAATGGTAACATCTCGTGCCAGTCTTTATGTGTCACTGTCATCTTATGTATGATTCTCTTGATATTTTTGTTAGCATCTTCAACAGCGCCATTCATCTGTAGAGCTCGGTGATCATAGTATTATTGAGATTGGTACCATTATTTGTAATGATTCTCTCTGGAATACCATACCGACAGATAAGGTTATGTCTGATGAATCGGGCCACAACGTTCTTGGTAACACAAGCAAATGAAGCTTCTTCGACCCACTTCATAAAGTAATCAATGGAAACCAGGATGAAGCGGTTCCCATTAGAAGCTATAGGTCTAATCTCTTTGATCATATCGATGCCCCATATTTCAAGTGGTTAAGGAGCAGTCAAGACGTTCAGAGGAACCAGAGGTACATGTACCTTATCAGCATAGATCTGGCACCTGTGACAAGTCCGCGAATGCTGATAACATTCTACTTCCATAGTGGACCAATAATATCCTACCCGTAGGATCTTTTTAGCCATCGTATGTCCACTGGAATGAGTGCCAAAGGTACCTTCGTGCAAGTCAGCCATAATCTTTTCTGCCTCACTCTTGTCTACACACCGAAGCAAGGTATAGTCGTGATTGCGCTTGTAGAGGATCCCGTTACTGAGAAAGAATTTAGCAAAGAATCTCCTTAGGAACTTCTTATCATTGACTGAAGCCCCCTCGGGATACTCTTGGGCTTCGAGATATCTTTTGACTTCATGGAACCAAGGCTTGTCCATTACTTCTTCAGTACCAATCTCATGACAGTAAGCTGGTTCATCCAATCTCTCAACGGTGATATGAGGAGCTTCATTTTCCCATCTGACTTCAAACATGGACGACATTGTAGCTAACGCGCCCGCTAACCAATTCTCTTCTCGGGGAAAATTCTCAAAGGTAACCTCTTCAAAGTGTGGAATCAATGTAAACACATGCTCTCGGTAAGAAGTGAGATTAGGATGCTTCGTGTCCCATTCTCCTTTGATCTGGCTGATTACCAAAGCCAATTCTCCAAACACACTTAAGAACTTGATCCTTAAATCGATTGCAGCTTTGAGACCTATGATGCATGCTTTATACTCAGCCATATTGTTGGTACAGTTGAAACATAGCCTGGCCGTGAAAGGAGTATGACAACCCTCAGGAGATATGATCACAGCGTCGATGCCATTGCCAAGAGCGTTGGAAGCTCCGTCAAAAACCATAGTCCATCAGGATCCTTTTTCAGGTCCTTCATCCGGTCCAGGTTCTTCACAATCAGTTACTAATATGATGTTCTCATCCGGGAACTCAAAATTCATGGATTGGTAGTCATCCATAGCCTGATGAGCCAAATGATCAGCTAGTACACTTCCCTTAATTTCTTTTTGGGTTGTATATTGAATGTCGTATTCGGTCAGGATCATTTGCCATCTTGTTATTCTTCCCGAGAGAGCGGGCTTCTCAAAGATGTACTTGATAGGATCCATTTTAGATATCAGCAAGGTAGTGTGAGTCAACATATACTGTCTTAGTCGGCGAGCAGCCCATGCCAAAACGCGTCATGTTTTCTTGAGTAGTGAGTATCTTGTTTCACAGTCGATAAACTTTTTGGTAAGGTAGTATATTACATGCTCTTTTCGACCAGACTCGTCATGCTGCCCCAGCACACACCCCATTGAGTTCTCTAATACCGTTAAGTACATTATCAGAGGTCTTCCTTCAACTGGTGGCATCAGAATGGGAGGCTCTTGGATATTTTCCTTGATTTTGTCAAAGGCATATTGGTAATCGTCATTTCACTTCACTGCTTGATCTTCTTCAATAATTTGAAGATTGACTCACAAGTAGCAGTCAGATATGAAATGAATCTGCCAATATAGTTTAGGCGTCCCAAGAATCCTTTAACTTCCTTATCAATGCAATGAGTTGGCATTTCTTGTATAGCTTTGACCTTTGCAGGATCCACTTCAATGCCTTTGTCGCTGACAATGAAACCTAAGAGCTTACCTGATCTTACTCTAAAAGTGCACTTATTCGAGTTTAACCTCAATTTGTATTTCTTCAGCATGTCAAATAGTTTCTGTAGGTGATCAAGGTGCTCCTCTTTAGTCTGAGACCTGGCTATCATATCATCAACATATACCTCTATCTTGTGATGGATCATATCATGAAACAAAGCTACCATGGCGCACTGATAGGTTGCCCCGATGTTGTTTAGTACAAATGGCATAACTTTGTAGCAAAAAGTGCCCCACTGTGTGACAAAGGTCATCTTCTCCATGTCCTCAGGTGACATTTCGATCTGATTGTATTCAGAGAAACCATCCATGAAGGAGAATACCTTATGTTCTGTAATCCACACACATACGCACCTTAATGTCCTTCTTCGATACTGGAACCACGTTAGCAACCCATTATGGATAATAGGTGACAACTAAGAAACCAGCATTGAAATGCTTCATGACTACAACCTTGACCTTTTTTTATATATCCGGCCGCATATGACAAACCTTTTGTTTCACTGGAGGGCAATCCTCTTTTGTATATAGGAGATGAACCACAATATCGATGTCAAGTCCCGGCATGTCATCGTATAACTAGGCAAAAACCTCAACATAGTCATGTAGCATCTGTATTAACTGCTTTTTGACACTGGAATCCAAGTTAGCACCTACCTTGACTACTTTTTTGTCCTCTTCAGTACCCAAGTTCACTGTCTCAACTGGCTCCTCATGAGTTTGTATTGCTCTTTCTTCCTGTTGTAACAGTATGGCAAGCTCTCCTGGTACCTCACAATCTTCCCCACCTTCTTCCTCAGCTTGGTTGATCGTATTTTCAAAGTCATAATGAGAAATAACAGAACCGTTATCAATGGGATCCAGAGTGGATGTGGATCTGCAGTTTGATATGTGAGTGTGTGTAAGAGCAAAACTACATATTTTTGATAAATTAAAGAGGCAGAAAAGAAAAACAAAGAGTGTAAAATTTGTATGTGAAACGTCCAATGTTTTATTGATGACATATGAAGATGAAGCAATGACCCTCACAAATAGACCATTGTTCCTCAGGTAAGACACAAGGCTTTAATTTTTCAATTGTTCAAATATTACATTTCCTCAAAAATAAAAGACAAATTACTTTTGAATAAAAGTAATGGACATAAAATCTTTAGCCTCCCAATTGCTGAGTCCATCGTTGATGGTTGGGAAGATCCACTTGTCCAGGTCATAATCACTATCACTGTTGTTGTACCCCAAAATTTTCCCTCCCATTTTTCATTCAATATGGTAGCTTAGGGTTTGATCAGACAAATTCTCTTCCTAGGTATTGAGTCAGCAACTAGGGTTTGGTATTTCTCAAAGAAAATTGGGTTCTCGAGGTTTCAAATGGTCTTCAGGGTTCTTCATGTACTCTCAAGGATGTTCGTGTCAATTTTCAAGTCTCGCATTGCAAGTTTGTTCAGTCATAGGTTCAGATGACTGAAAATGAACTGCATTGACCCAAAAATAGACCTTTGGGAGATCAAGTTCAAACAATTGTAACTTCTTCATTATTCGATATTTCTGAGCGGTTCTTTTTGTGTATGACTCTCCTTGACGTCATCTCCAATTTCTCTTCACAAGTCAAGAGCTGATTACATGCGAAGAGGATCATCAAAATTCGAATACTTTAGAGGTTGCTTCCTGGATTTTTGACCTAATCTAAAGTAACTATTACATGACTTCCAAGAATCGTAGTTTCCTCTCAAGATTTTTGATACGATTACTTCCGCACATGGTCATAAGCGATGTCGTCTAAGGGTTCTCTTCCAGAATCAAAGGAAAACTGTGTTTGGAAGATTTTGAAAGTTATCAAATCATCACAGGTCATCTGTTTGATTTCGAATACTCCTAATTTTGATTCATACCATAATTGTTTTCTCAGGACCTTGATTCTCATGTTGAAGTCGTTAATGTTACAAGATCATTGAATATTCTTAGAACACATGTTTTGTTCGCGCAAGGGTTTGAATTCGAGTTTGACAACTAACGTTCATTTGAGTTAGGTGCAACATACAAGTTTTGTTTTAGGCATAAATTCTTGTGAAACTGTGAGATGATATACGAATGTTGAATTCAAAACCAAATTCAAGCAACCTCCATACCATTTGATTCATTCATATTCAAGTTACAACGTTCATTCAAATTTCATTTGATCAAGATCCATTCCAAGGAAGTACCAATGCGTCATTCATCAGTTTTCAACTTTTATTTCACAAGTACAAATTCAATTTCAAATGTGCAAAGTCATAATTCATTCAAGATTCATTCTTTATTCAATTTCAAATCAATACATATTCATAATTCAAAAAAATAATACAAAGTCAAGATGTTTTATCAAGTTCTTCTATAACAAATGTTCATTACAACTTCATGTTTACAAAGGAGTTTTCACTACTACAAGTTTTTGTCCATCAAAGCTCTTGAAGCATTATTGACTTGGTCTTCAATCTCTTGTTTCTTAAGATTTTCATCATGCTAAGCTTCACCATTCGATCGCCTTGCCATTTTCAATACTGTCACATGAAACAAATCAAAGACAAGATTAGCAAGCATCGTGAAAATTTTTCCAAGAAAGAATTAGTGATTAAAAGATTTGTATCTCATCATTAGGATTTGCAATTGGAATCAGAAATTGAAAAAGGGTTTTGTTTCAATTATAAGCCATCTCTTCCTATTTTGCAAATCACAAAAAGCTTTGGTTCACAAAAAGGGAAAGAAATTCACAATATTTCAAAGTAAAAACAAAGTCAAAATTGTCAAATATACAAGCAAAAGCCAACAAACTGGCAAACAAATGCAACAACCAAAAGAAGCCCAAAATAGGCAAACAAAAAAACAGCAAACAATAGCACAGGCTGCAACAAAATACCAGCAACATTAAAATAGGCAGCAATAAAACAACAGCACAACAGGCTAGCAAGCGCAGTAACACAGCCTCAACCAGCTGCCAAACAAGGCAGCACATGTGAAAAGGGCAGCAGTAAGCTGCTATACAAGCAAGGCAACATAGGCTGCTAAAGCAACAAAACCAAAGTAACTGGCCAAATATGCAAGTTATCAAAACCTTATGTCATCATTTTTGTAATACTGCAAATCCTTCAAAGATTGTGTAAAAAGCAAAAAGTTTGCATCATTGAAAGATAAAAAGGAAAGAAACAGGTTTAGAGAGATATCACTTAAACAAAAACAGTCCAAACAACCTGCACTAGCTGCCCAAAAATCTGCACAAGTTGTTTAAAAAAAACATCCCTACTGTCCACTGCTAAACTGTCAAAATAGTCCATAAAACTCTTTGCCCAAACCTGCCAAAATTCTTCTACAAAGCAGCCTACAAAAACCAGAAGAAAAATTGTCAATTGCAGTCCAGAATTACACGAAATTAGCAATACAAAACTGCAACAAAAAAGTAATAAAGCAGGGCAACAAACAGTTCAAAAAAAACTTATCATTCTTTTCCCCTCTAAAACTTCATTGATTCCACTATAAAAAACAACACTATGCACACTAAAAAGGGGGAGGCGATCAGATCGAAAGAGGGAGAAAACCAAAATGAAAACTGTTTTTCGTTCTTCTTCAATCCTCGACACATCCACTTTCCCTTAACCAATTGTTATCAACATTGAATTTCATTATACCTTCCGCCTCTGTTTTAGATCAATCCTACAACTCCTTACTTCACTCTTCCTCCGCCCTTACCCACCGATCCCATCCTTCATTTTCCAATCATCTCAATTCTTTTCTTCTGTCATGCTATCGTCCATCTTCAAACAGAAGTACACATTAGGTTAGCCTCCACAAACTCGTTCCATCTGTTACCTACCGTGACAACATACTCCCTTTGTGTTCCCGTCATTTCTTCCATTCGCCCAACAACTATCGAGCAACTCGACCTTAAACTTCACTCAAATCATTCAGATACAAGAACAATAAGAAAAGAAGAAGAAAAGAATTAGTATACGGTCCATTTGAAGACTCCCCGTACCACAACAATTCTTCATCAATTTGCAATTTAACATGAGCAACAATTTCATTCACTCAATGTTTTTTTAAGAATCGGAATTTGAATTTCTAGCTGAGGAGGAAGGAATTAAAGAATATCTTATTACCTGGATTTCACATTTGGTTTTCTCTCTAGCTTCATCATCATCTACAATTTCAACAAAAATTGGGGAAATTCTCCTCTCTATCGGTAAATCTGCTTATCTGATTCTTAGATTTTTTTGAACTTGTTTGTTTCTATGCTTGGTTGTTGTTGTTGTGTGTTTGCCATGACATAATCATATATTGTTGTTGTTTCAAAGTTTACGTTGAGTCTGAAAAAGTTGAACCTGAGACATTTTTTGTACACGCGTCTGAACCGCAAGTCTGCGAGAAACCAAAATGGAGTTAGGTAAGGAGGTTTGAAACCGATTGAGATACAGAGGAAGCAGATGGAAGATGATGAACGGAATCGCAAGGTCGTGGCAGACGAACGAGTGGCAGTGACGGAAAGAGGTTACAAAGGTTGGCGGCGGTGAAGAGACTGAGTTAAAGAAGAAGAAGGTTGAGGATTCACGATGTCATGGCGAAGGGTGAGAGGGAATACAGTTCGGTTGAATCGTGGAAGATAAAACAGATCGTGCATTTAAACGAAGTGAGGCGCTGGTTTTTTTTAGGGTTTTCCACCCATTCTCTTTTGCAACCCGCTGGGTTCGGATCCCTCCGACCCGATCCGACCCGGCCCCCCTTTTTTATTTATTTTATTATTTGTTTAACTGTTTTGTTTTTAATCAATTTTGGGCTTTCCCTTAAGCCCATTGTTTTTTTTTATTTGTTTCATTTTTCTAAAACAATAATGATGTTTGGGTCATTCACTTCTTCAAGCCCATCAGCAAATTTCCAGCATCACCCCCATTTTCGGTTTCACCATCTTTTTATTTATTTATTTATGGTAATTATCTTAGTAATTAATTTAGTTTAGACGTAGATTAGTAAATTTATTATTAATTTAATTTAGTAATTTTATAATTAGCTTAGTTTAGGTTTAATTTAGTAACTTAGAATTTTAAGTTAGTTTAGAATTATTTTAATAGCTTTATTTAGTTTAGACTTAATTTAATAATCTTTAGAATTTTTAATTTTTAATCTTAGAATTTTAATTTAGTCTAAATAACTTCTAGTTACATCTTTATTCATCACACCAAAACAACAAAAACAATTTACCATTTCTTTTTTTCGTATCTTTTACTACTTTCGCATTCTTTCGATTATTGTAACTGTTTACGACTTGTAATAATTTAATTAGGCTTTTAGTCTTCCCCATTTGTAAAATTGTATCCCCGTTCCCGAAAACTCTGTAATAACGTAGAATTTTAATTTCTGCAATTTACCGTTTTTCTTTATACTGTATAGTAATTAGGCGTGTATGGTAAGATATAAAATCAGTCGCTAGACCACCTTAATCAATACAATTAACTTGAATTAAACACACTTTTCACACGCGCACCTCTAGGGTAACCTCGCTTGTTGCCTCGAAGAAAAAACAGTCATGTCCCTCGAATATGGGATGCTTTAGCAAAGACCCTTCGATAAAAAAGATTGTAGTCCCTCGATGTCCCTCGATGTTTCCTTCGATAAAACGATCTAGTCCCTTATGAAAAATTGCTAAAGCGTCTCACAAGTTGCCTTCTATGACTGTACGATTGACCCACGTTTATCCCTTCACATCCAATGATGGGGATTCGTACCAAATCAATGGTAAGATAGCAACATCTAAAGGAGGAGGAAAAGAACAAAGACCTTTTGAGTAAGTAGGATGCTCGTAGTTTCTTGATCACAAGTTAAAACTATTTTCACACTTACACTTTCAAAAACAAACATCTCTTTGAACTATTTTCAAAACCAACACTTTGTATACATTCTTATAGAGACGAGAATCATTATAAAGTTTGCCGAAACAAAGGTGTTTTCAAAATATTTTCAAACTTTCACCCATCAAAAAACATGTTTTCAAACAAAGCATTTTCAAGTGATCTAGCAAGCAACTAAGAGCCTGTAGATAACTACAGATGAAAAGGGTGCTAACACCTTCCCTTTTCAAGAAATAATCTCAAAGGTCTTTCATGTTCTTTTCACCCTTTCCTTTATTGGTTAAAAGAAAATTGTGTAGTGACTCTTGCTATCTGCAACAATTACGATAAAACGAAAAACAACCAAGTCAGTTCTCCCACCGTATTACAATTGTCTTCCAAAGCATTGACTCCATGATTGCTGATCCGTAAAGGTGGTCCCCCGATGTGAGCACGACGAACATCTCTCTGGGCTCCTGAAGTAAAACCCAAACCAAATTTGTCAGATTTATAGGGAATATCCGGAAGTTGACCCCAAATTGTACACCCACCTTCTTCAACTACTGCTTTGGCATCCTTGATAGAAGCCATCTTCAGGGGAGGCCTAGTAGTCTTTGGACACTGACAGTGATCTTGGTTGCAGCAATGGTCTGTGGAACCTCTTCAAAGTTCTGAAAGGGGGTCTCAATGAATTCGCTGTCCATTTCAACGTACCCGAAAGAGTTCAGGTGGCTCACCATGTACTCCTCCTCCCCATGAACTGTGATAATTTTCCCATTGACTGGGTACTTCACCATCTAATGTAGGGTAGAAGACACATCACCAGCCCCATGGATCCAGGGTCGACCCAATAAACAGGAGTAAGACGAGCAGATTTCCATCACATAGAAAGTGGAATTAAAAGTCTGAGTACTCACTTTGATAGGGATGTCCACCTCCTCATGCACCATTCTTTTAGAATCGCTGAAGGCTCTCACCATAATGTTACTGGGTTTCAGAGTCAATGCTTCGTAATCCAATCTGTCAAGCGCATTCTTGGGAAGAACATTCAGCGATGAACCTGTATCCACTAGAACATGGGCCAAAGTAGTGCCCCGACACTCGATAGAGACATGCAGAGCATCATTATGTTTCCTTCCCTTGAGAGTTAGGTTTTCATAAGAGAATCCCATGCCATTTTCATTTTTCAAACTAGCCACACAATTCTCGAATTGATCAGCGGAGGTCTCTTGGGGCACGTGGGCAGACATCAGGAATTTTACTAAAGCCTTGGCATGAGCTTTAGAGCATAGTAACAGGGCCATCATTCTGATTTTGGAAGGGGTCTGCCCAGTTGTTCAACCAAATTGTAGTCACTCTTCTTGATTATTTTCAATATCTCTTCCATCTCCTTTTTAGAAGCCTCAGGGATGGCTTCTAGATGTGCCTTCATCCGGACAGGCTCAACCAATACCTCTTTGCCCCGAGTCTCGGTCGACTCAGTAGCAGGGATAACAGTAGGACTAACAGCAGGAGTATCTATAGGAATATTGACAGGAGTGTGATACGGTGGAAGAACCGACTGTTATACTGGTTTGCATTTTGTATTCGAAAATGTCACGGTAAGCAAGAGTCGCCACCGACCTTTCTTTTATCCAACAAAGGAAAGGGTGAAAAGAACAGAAAAAGACCTTCTTTCGAGATTTTCTGAGTAAGGGGGTAGATTATGGAAAGGGAAGGTGTTAGAACCCTTTCCATCCATGGTTTTCCATGGGCTCCTAGGTACTTGCTCATTTTTTGAAATTGCTCGTGTTTGTGTGTTTTGAAAAGCTTTGAAAATGCCTTAGTGCATCGAGTCACTTTATGGTAACTCTTGTATCAGTCCACAAGAGTGTGATAAAGTGTTTTGAAAACTTTTGTTTCAAAAGTGTTTGAAAGTGTGAAAAAAAGGATTGTTTGAGTAAGTACCTAATAGTTATCTACCTACTCGGAAAAAAGACTGTTATTTTCCTCCTATCCTTTAGACCGTGTTATCCTACAATTAGTGAGTAGGTAACCCTAGTCGTTGGATGTTGAGGACTATCGAAAGGGACGCTTATGGTCATTGAAGGAAACATGTAAGGATACCTTAGCATTTCAAAGGGACTATCATCATAAGATCATTTCTCGTAGGCAACTTGAGGGACGTTTAGGGACTATGATCTTTATGATGACTTTAACCGAGGGTCTTTGCTAAGAGTATCCCTACGCTCGAGGGACATGACCATTTTTCCATAGGCAACCAAGTGGGGTATACCCTAAGGGTGCACGTGTGCAAAAGTGTGCTTTTTTCAGATATTTTTATCTTTGATATTAGTGATCTATTGATTAATTACTCATACATGCCTAGGTTGCTAGCAATTTATATATAGGTATATAAAACAATAAAAGCAAGAAATAGAGACCCTAAGCGATTACAAGGCTTTGGTGTAGATACATAAGGAATTAACTGAAAATAGAATGCGGAAATAAAACCCTAATTAAGTTATTACAAATCGGGCGCAGTTACATCAATAGTAAAAATTAATCGTACGGTAAAAATAAATATGTGTGAGAATAAAATTGAAATAAGTTTGAAACCCTAAAAAACCTAATTTGATCATTGAAAATATTTTTTAGGATTTTTATGAAAAGGATTTGAAGTTTGACCTAATTTTTTCTAATTAATTTTAATTAATGAACAAATTAAAATTGAGGAAAATTAATTGATTTACAAAAATAAATTTATGGAAAAATACTAAATCCTATTTTTTGTGATGTTGATTTTTTATGATTTTATGGAAAAAATTGATTTAAACAAAATTAAATAAACTAATTTAAATAAAACAAAATTAAAAGGGAAAAAGAGTAGGCCTGAGGGGGTATGAACCCAAATTGGAGGGTGCATTCTATATTCCTGCTCAAAGCCCAATCCAGTTGGCCCATAGCTGCATATGATTCAGTGTGGTTGTCCTAGGGGTGTCCACCATGGGGAGCTTCGTTGGGAGCATTGAATCCATGCATTGATTGATCCAAGGATGAGGATCTGGGGCCTATGGTGTGCACGCTTGGAAAGGAGGCATTGAATCTGCAATGAATTGTTAAGAAAAATAATATGTAGGAGGCAGGGATCGAACCCCTGCCCTCCTACACACACGCGCTCTAAAACTTTATCCCTTTGCCACTGAGCCAATCATTCAATCGTTAACATAAACACACAACATATATTATATGTGATAATGGTTAGTGGCTATAATAAAAAACGTGCAAGAATTCAAACGTGCCATTCAGGTTTTGACACGCAGTCATCTTCTTCGTTGAGACTGTTGTTTTAGGCAAAGGGTTTTACCTACAGACAACGTTGTAGCTACAAACTTGCACATCTCAAAAGTCATGATTACGCAATATAAACTCAAACCAAATATGCAAAACAATTAGGTTTAGTCTCGTGATTACTATGGTACTCATCGTTTGTCCTGATTTTTCCTGAAATAAAAGACCCTAAAATAACCTTGAAACCCTAACCATGGCATTCAATCAAATAAGCATCAAAACATATAATTAATCATGTAGATATGTTCTAAATAATTATACAAACATGAATATATATTTAAAAATCATTGATCATGCATATATCTCAAAAATCAATTTCAATAACCATGGCAAACCGTGATACCTGTATATACCGTTTCTTGATGTGTTGATGCGTGGGAGTGGTCTAGCTAGCTCCCAAATACGCATAGGAAGGGATTGCAGTCTTTGAAAGGCCTTGAATCTCCCTCTAGAGAAAAACTTGTTCCACGCTTTTTGTCAAACATTCTGAGCAGTCTTGATGTTCTATACGGCAAAACATTCCCCTTCTTTGATCAGGGTTTGTTATGTATATATAGTGGGATGAATTAGGTTAACAAAATTGAACTGAATCTTGAAGATTAAGTGAAAAAAGATTTGATTTATCTTGCATTTTTTGTTTCTAAAATGGCCAAGTCTCTGTGTTCTTTCCCATGCGTTTTCTTTGGTTTGCCAGCCTGTTTCAATCTTCTTCTGATTATGGGCCTTCTGGCTTATTCTGGACCAAGGCCTATCTTCATTCCTTCGAATGCCTTCCATGCCATCCTTGAACTTCAATTCGAACTAGTCGGGACCTTCCTTATTATAGCCTTACTCTCCTTGATGGTTCTGAATAGAACTGTGCCAGCTTCAATACTAAGACTTCTTCGATTAGACCCCCCCCTTGATTCGATTTCCGTTCCATTCGAAGAGAAGTTCCTGGTCGAATCAGCCCTTGTGGAATTGTGACCCAACAAGGCAAGACTTTGGCCTGGACATATTTTCAGAGTTCCCTCTTGATGGACTCTTTCAAATGGCCTGGGGGGAGTCCTTCGAAAGGGTCCTTGTCCAAGTACCAACCGAAAGGGTATATATTGGGATATCCAACAAAGAGTCCTTCGCTACGCCAATTGAAAGGCTTTGACACAATGCCCATTGAAAAGCTTGTCATGAGGCCAGTCGAGAGGCCTTTTTTGCAGATGCCAATCGAAGGACGCTTTGTAGATGGTAATCGAAGAGCGCTATATAGTTGGAAATTGAAGGATGCTATATAGATGGTAATCAAAGAGCATTTTGGAAATCCTAATCGAACAACACTTAGCAAGTGCCAATCGAAAGGCACTTTGTAATTGCCAATCAAAGAGCCTCATTAACAGGCCAATTGAAGGGGACTTAGAAATAGGCCAATCAAAGGAAACATAGAAACATCATTTAAAAAATTTCCTTGTCTTCAGGCCAAGGTTTGTGACCACCTGTGCAAGAGGAAAATCTTGAAAAAATATGAGAGGGCAAATTTTGGGGTACAATAGTTGCCCCTGTTCAATGTTCTTAAACTCGAGGATGTAGATTGGCTGGTCTGCCTTTCGTGATCGGAAGGTGGAAGATGATTGAACACTAAATTTCTCAGAAATTTGCACTCGTCTGAGATGATACTTGACTGTATAGATAGTATTTGGAATGGGCTTATAGATGCCATTTGGAAAAGATGACGGCAAATCGTCGGAGATCAGCTTAAAGATGCCATCCAGAGAATATGACGGAGAGTCCTCGGAGATAGCTTAAAGATGCCATCCATAACAATGATGTTTTCATGAGATATCCCTTTGTGGGAATTCTCGCTCTTGCTGTTAGAGAGGACTCTGCTGAGGAATGTTGGTCTCTGTTTTGAAACATAGAGTTTTAGGAGCTTCAGTTGTCTGTTACTCTATTGGGGAGTCATCACTTGATTGAATATATGGAAGTGAACTACTATCTAGTCGGGATCCAGGATTTACAGTGACTTGCTTAAGATAATAAGGCTGATTGTTATCTGGTCGTGCTCCAGACTTCACAACGACTTATTGGGGATATGAGATTAAATTGTCATCTAGTCATGATCCAAGCTTCACAGTGTCTTGAATTGTTTTCAATTGGGATAGAAATCTTAATATCGATTTGACCGAACCAGAGAAAGGTCTTGGATTGTTTTCAGCTGGGATAGAAATCTTAGTATCGTTTTGGCTAAACCAGAGAAAGGTCTCGAGTTAAATTTGATTGGCATAGTAATCAGGAGAATCTTAATAGCGATTCAACTGACCCAGACGAAAGTCTTGGAATATTTTCTACTGGAATGGTAATCAGAGAGATCTTAGTGTCGACCTGTCTGACCCAGGGAAATCTTAGGTTAACTTTGACTAGCATAGTTATCAGGAGAATCTTAGTAGCGATTCAACTGACCCAGACGAAAGTCTTGGAATATTTTCTACTAGCATAGTAATCAGAGAGATCTTAGTGTCGATCTGGCTGATCCAGAGAAAATCTTAGGTTAACTTTGACTGGAATAGTAATCAGGAGAATCTTAGTAGCGATTCAACTGACCCAGACAAAACTCTTGGAACATCTTCTACTGGAAAGGTAATCAGAGAGATCTTAGTGACGACCTGTCTGACCCAGGTAAAATCTTGGAACTTCTTCAACCGAAATGGTAATCAGGGAGATCTTAGTGTCGATCTGGATGATCCAGAGAAGATCTTGTGAGGATATCTTTCTGAGGAAAATCATAGAATAGCCCTTTGTTATATGTAGCTTGTTGATTTAATCTCTTCCCTGAAAGGTAAATAGTTAGTCGTATGCAATGTCATGATGTATGAAATGCGTCGTGATGATATTCTCAAAATAAATGAGATTGTGATGTATGCAATATGTATGCATATGCCATGATGTATGAATATGGGATGTTATTGCGGTACTTCTTAGTTGGGGAAAATAAATCCCGGACTGCTGCTGAAGGGTATTGGGAAGCTGAATTCTTCATTTCTACTGGGGATGGTGAATGGAGATGACTATGATGGGGATTTACTCCTTTCTGTTTGCGAATATTCTGTCGGGGAGGGACTCTGCCTGAGAATAACTCTGCAGGGGAATAACCCTGTTTGAGAGAGGAGATGCTTTGCTGGAAGATTTTTTCGATTCAGAGAAATAAACTCCACTGGGGGATGAACTTCCATAGTGGGAGGAATAAACTCTATTTAGGATTGAGTTCCGCGTTCAGAGAAACAAAATATGCTCGGGAGGAGGTTCCGCAGTCAGAGAAATAAACTCTACTCAGGAGAAAGCTTTATAAACCGTTTGCGATTATAAAACTTGGCTGGGGAAGATAGATATCGGCTCTATGAAGGAACTTTGCTGGGGAAAGTAACTCATGTTTGGGGAAGCAGGGATCAAAACTTTTGGTTGCCTCTACTCTCTGGGGGACATAAACGTCACTAGGACGTATGCTGAGTACGTAGCGGTGACTTCACATCAAGATGTTTCTGCCCCTGTACCTGTTGGAGAAAGTACCTGCAAAGGCTTTGTGGTTGGATCTATGTGTTGAAATAAGTTTCGGAATGACATTCGTCTCTGGATCGTATCTGAACTGTACATGGAACTTGTATTGAATGAGTGTCAGAATGACATCCGCCTCTGGATCGTACCTGAACTGTACTTGAAAAGAATCTAAATAAGTATCAGGATAACATCCATCTCTGGATCGTACCTGAACTGTTTCTAGAAGAGAAATCTAGAATAAGTACCAGGATAACATCCGTCTCTGGATCGTACATAAACTGTTTCTAGAAGATGATCTGAATAAGTATTAGGATGATATCTGTCTTTGGATCGTACCTGAACTGTTGCTAGAAGATAGTCTGGACTAAGTATCAGGATGACACCCGTTTTGGATCGTACCTGAACTGTTGCTAGAAGATGATCTGAATAAGTATTAGAATGATATCTGTCTTTGGATCGTACATGAACCATTTCTAGATGCGAATCTGGAGTAAGTGTCAGGATGACATCCATCTCTGGATCGTACCTGCACCATTTCTAGATGAGAATCTGGAGTAAGTGTCAGGATGACATCCGTCCTTGGATCGTACCTGAATCGTTTCTAGATGAGAATGCGGAGTAAATGTCAGGATGACATCCGTATTTGGATCGTACCTGAACCGTTTCTAGATGAGAATCTGCTTTATTCAGAATGTTTCTGTTCGGGAAGGGAAACTCCATAATCCTGTTGGGGAATCTTGAGAAGCCTTGCGACTTTACTGGGGAGTTTTCGTTGGAGAAATAATTTGGAGATTTTGCTCTGCCGAGGGTATGAGAGCACTTGACATCAATAGGTTGTAAGTTGAGAATATGGCGGTGGCCTTGTAGTAGAATGCCCCTGTCTCGATACCTGTCGTAGAAAATATCAACTGGGGATTTTGTAGATGGTTTGACTATTATCCCAACTCTTGGAGTCCTTGGTGAATGCAGATCAGGGTAATAAACCTTCTACTGATTAGACAATTGACGAGATGACGGGACGTAGTCGTATGCTATAATCCCTAACTTTTTCCTGGACTATCTTTTCAGATTTTCAGTCCACTGGGATACCCTTTTTTTGCTCAAGCCGCCTTTTAAGGTTTTCGGCTTGCCGGGTGTACATATTTTTTTGTTTTTATCCCTAATTTTTGCTTGAAACCTATTGGTTCACTGGAATGCCCTTATTTTTGCCTAGGCCAATCAACCTAGCGGGTCTTTGTTTACGCGTAGTGTTTTCCGACTATGTCCATGTTCACCGGGTACGAAGAATTGTCACTGTCCATAGTAGTAAGTGTTGCCATACTGCCATAAGATGTTTGTTTGATCGTACAATATTCGTTGCTGGAATTCATGCCCATTGTCCCGAGTGATTCAGATGGAGATTTGCCCCTGGCTATTTGGCATTTTTGAGAGATTCCTTGAATATTGACTTGACTGCCCCAGATGATGGACAATGATCCTACCGTGCCCCTTGGTTGGGAGTGTTTTTCCACTTGAGGTGATCCTTTTTGTTTCAGAATGTTTTTGTTCACTAGATATTCGTCATGTGAATTTCTCTGTTGTTGAACAAATAGTCATATGCAAACAATGGTATTTTAAGAATGCAAAGCTTATGTCTGTATTGAAGTTTAAAAATTCATTTTTTAGAAAAACAAACAAATTTTTTAAAAGTGTGATGTCAGCTCAGGATTTATAGTGAACCCTATAGGATTAAGGATACCTTTTGTAACAATATGCTTTCTAACTAACCCATGCTTCAGCTAGGACTTTTAAGGGTTATAACGTGGCCTGGTTCATGGTTCAAGAAACAAAGGATAAAGACTCGAATTTTATTTGTACCCCACCCGTTCTTCGTAATGTTCTTCAGTCCCATGCTCAGTTAATCATGCGTTTAGATCCCAATTGAGTCTGTAATCTTTGCTCGGATACTTGCTGATGGTTCCGAAATTGAATGTTTGTTTGAGAAGGCAGTCATTTTTGTAACCTTTTCTTTTGTTGAGGATTTGTAGGACCTCTTTTTTTCGTTATCCCTTCTTTTGCCCGAACTGTTTCTTTTGTGATTACAGTCAGCGGGATGCCCCCTTTTTTTTCTTAAGTCTCCTTCATAGGTTTTGACTTAATGGGCTTTTATTTTGAGAGATAATGACTGCCGGTTTTAATGATTATGCGGAACCATCACCATATTTTGATTTGGAAGGACGTCTTCGATGCCATTCATTGTGTACGAAGCGGGAGAATGCGACTGAATGCGCGTCTGAATTAACTGAGAAAACTACCTTGCCCAAGGTTATGATTAAGGGTTTTAATTTATGTGAAAAGAAAAACTCCTACTTCTTTGGCTCAAAGGGGTTGACTAGGGATTATCTTCCTTATAACTCCACTGTTTAGGATTTGAAACAATGCCTGTACATCGTTAGCGGGGTTTGTTCAAAAGCATACTGTAGAGATTGTGGTATCGTTTTCATCATCCTCCCTCTAAAGGCTCGGAGCTTTTGATATCACAAAAGGAAATCAATTTAAATATAGAGAGTATGAATGAATTGATTCAAAATAGACATATTCAATGCATTGATAAAGTAACAAAGTTTGACATGAATAAATGTTCGAGCAATCAAAAGAAAGTCACAAATTGAAAATTCTAATGAACAAAAACTTCTTCGTTTGATCTTGTCACTTCAGATGGAATGTCTTGGAAGGATGTCAGAAGAACTCATCCTAACCGTCTTGTGTAAACTCCAGCACTCCTTCATCAATCAATTTTTGAATTTTATATTTCAGCATCCAACAATCATCAGTATCATGCCCCAGACTGTTGGAGTGATATGCACACATTACATCAGGATTGTAGTTAGGCGAAGAAGTCTTGGGATTCAGATGAGGCCCTATCAACGTAACCAGATTCATCCTCAACATGTGTTGTAAAGCTTGAGACAACGGCATGTTGAGTTTGGTAAACTGCCTCTTGGGTGTATTCGGCTTACTCTTCTTAACCCGTTGTTTTTGGCGAGGTTGTTGTTGGACCCATGAGGTAGTAGCAATTTGGGAAGGTCCACTCTTCACCAAACCAAACTCTTGTCTTCTCGGTGGTTGATCAATGACTTGGTCCCTGCCTCGACTGTTTGCTTCATACGGTTATATTTGTCTTGATGAAGTTTGTTGACAAGGAGTCTTAACTCTTCTTGCCCCTAAGCCAAGCTTTGGGAAAGGGCCACCTGACTACTCATCTGGATTCTCATCCTTTCCATCTCAGCTCTCAGTTGTTCAACCTGGTCATCTTTGTTGTTTTCAGGACGTTTCTTGGTCAGGTTCCCGTTGAGGAGTGCTTTCAATTCATCCCGCCCCTTGTATAGGTTAAGGAACATTTCCATGAACTGAGCCTCTTGAGTTTGGGGATCTCTGTTTTCTTGTTTGAGAACCATTGCTGAAATAAACAGCGAGAGCATGAGAGACCTGTACTTGCGACTACCTGTTATGCAATGACATGTATGATATGTGAATGTTTTCAAGGATCTCGCGGGGTAAACAAGAAAAATGTTAGGCGATGAACTTTACAGCTTTAATTGAAGAACTTTGTATCGTTGAGTGTCCTTCTACGAGAGTCAAGCTCACCATATCAAGTGGGTCATAGCCCCTGACTCAAGTTGTTGTGTTTTGATCTTTTTACGACATTAGCTAGATGAAAGTAAATCCTCTTGCCCCTTGCTAGACGTCTGATTCATCATAACCTGCATCACGAACCCTTGAGATCCTTAAAATGGTTAAGGAGATGCTATGGGATGATGTTATGATGTGTACGCTATGGGTTAAGGAAAAGTGTAAGGTGATGTAAACAAGTAAACCCTGCAAGAAATCTGAGTTATTGGATAATAACTGTAAACAAATCCTACAAGGAAATCATGTTGTTAGATAATAAAATCCTGCAAGTAATTCAAGTTGAAAGCAAACAAGTCACACAAGCAGCCTTAGGTTTAGGCTTGCATGAGGTTTATAGTTAAGTACCCTCTTGAATGTTCAGTTGGCTCAACCTGTCCTATTAATAGTAACCGAGTTCTAAGGAGCCTCAATGTCACTGATCTTTCTTTATCAGTATTATTTTAGTTTAGCAATCTTTTCTTGCAACCGAAACATCCCAAAAGTCTGAACTCAATGAGTGTAGAATCGAGTGTTAACCAATTCCCGGTGTTGTACCCCAAAATTTTCCCTCCCATATTTCTCAATACATGTCAAGTGAGGTCCTCAAATTGCTAAAGGTAGTCCAAGGGTTGACCAGACAAACCCTCTCCTGAGACAGTCTACCTCAAATTAGGGTTTCAGTTTGCATCAAGATGCTTGAGTCCAAAGGGTGTAAAATGCTCACCATTGTCCTAATATGTTCTTAAGATCATCCATGTCAAGTTTCAAGACTTGTAGAGAAATTTTGCTCAGTCAATTGCTCAAAAGCCTGAAAATCGACCGTGTTAGGGCAAAAGTCAATTGTTGCCCACATACAGTCAAACTTCAAGATTTTTGGTCAACATTCTCATTTTGAAGTATTATTCATCATTTGATCAAGAATTGATCATGATTCCTCAAGGATTGCTCACAATTCATCAAAACCCAAAAGTTGCTAAATTAGGGTTTTGTAGGAAAAGTCAACTCAACTTTGACCAAGCATAAATTTCTCATACTTTATCAGAAATGACCCATCCAAAGCTCATTTTGAATAGGATGCAATTCCCTACAATCCATATTCAGCTACCTAGTTCAAAATATCTACTCAAAAGAAGTTATAAATTTGGACATTATAGGTCACTTTGAAAGGTCAACAAAAACACCTTTTTTGTCAAAGCTTCATACATGAACATTGAAGACTTAATTGAGATGAGACCAAAATGGTTGCTTAGAGGACATCTTGAGATTTCTAAAAAGTCCAAGAACACATCTCTAGGGTCAAAATTGAAGGAGTTATGCATTGGTGAAGTTGACCTTTTTTACAAAATTGCCAAAAGTCAAATATGTCTCAAATTCCAATTTTTACCAAATGGGCCCAACTTTTTGTGCTTGCATTGAGTTGACAACATGATCCACGACCCATGATCCATCCCACTTGCCTTTATTTTATTTTTGCCATTTATTTTGAGTTTTACTTCAATTAAATCAAATTACATCAAAATAAAATCATGAAAATATCAAAATCATTTAAACCTTGAGATTTTGTGCATATTTCAGGTCCATGAATAGCTGGAAATGGGATCAAATCGTGCAAGGCTTGTTTGTGCACAAAAATATTGAGTTTTGCTTGATTAAGAAAGATTTGAATAAGAATCAAATCATGATTCAATTACCTTAATTGAAAAAGATTTGGAACAAATTTGTAAACCTAATTCATTCTAGGGTACATATAGGACAAGTGCAGATCAAAAAACAAGAAGTTGGAGGCGTGAGAAGCTGAGAAAGAATTGGCAAAAACTCAAGAAAAGTGGCAATCTGATTTCATAGTTCTAGGCGCTTTCAAGTCATTCCAAGCACGCCATTCACTTGATGGACATTCAAGGAGTCTATCTCAATCATTAGCAAGCACGTTTGTGCCCAGAAACTCACTGTAAGCACCTCGCGATATCCTTACTTTCTTGAAATTCAATATCACTATTATGGCATTTATAGCATGAATTCTTTACATATTCTTGTTCAGTGAAACATTTGCAAGCTAATGATAATATTCAATTGCGTTTTCGTTAGCCATACAAAGATCTGCCATGATTAGGGTTTAGGTTTCGTTTTTAGGGGTTTTTATTGCAGGTACAATTGGCCATGAAGAGTGGTACCATGATGCTGGTGAGGTTGCCACGAGTTGATTGGTACCACTAGAAGTGATTTCTCATGCGTGCAGTGGATTTTGGAAAATCACAGGGGCTATACCTACAGAGAACGTCTGTAGGTAAAAGTTGTTTTACCTAAGACGACGGATGCTGAAGAAGAAGATAACATGTCATAGCCAGACTGGCTGATTCAAATTCTGGCGCGTTATTCTGGCCAGAAACCTGTAGATCTGATATATTGTTTGTTTCTATTATATTAATGAACTAACATCCAGCGCAGTTGGTCAGAAGAAGGCAATCAGAAGTTCAGTGTTCTGGGTTCGACCCCAGGCATGAGCTTTTGGTATATTCTCCTTTGTTTTCGCCAGAGCCAGCATGTGCATCTTCTAAAGATCACCACCTTCTGGATCAACCGACCAGCAGCGGATTCAGTGCACCATCTTTCTGAACCATTAGACAGGATTAGATCCCGTGAAAAATCTTCTAGATCCCATCCAGAACTAGATCAAACATGTCCCCATCTTCTAAGGGCCACCGTCTTCTGGACTATCATCCTTTGATTAGCGCCGCTGACAGCAGACCCTTGGGTTATTTCTTTTTTACCTTTTTAATTTCTTTTTTATTATTCTTTTCTTTATCAATACTAATTTTTTTTTAAATTGACCAATCAAAAAATCATAAAAAATCAATTTAACCAATTTAGATTTAGGTTTTACTTTTATTTTTATCAAATTTAATTTAATTAGTTTAATTTAATTCTAGGGTAATTATAACTTTTTTTTGTAAATAAATTAAAATCAATTAGAAAATTAGGATTTGTTTTGACTTAATTTTTATTTTCTTTTCTTAAAATAATCAAAAACAACAAAAAATGACATTTCTTGTAATTAGGTCTAGACGGGGTCAAAACCCTAATTTTTCTCGTTCTCGATTCATCGCGCGTTTATTATTTTTTTTGCAAATATTAATGTAACTGCTTATGGGATGTAATAGTTTAATTAGGACTTTTCGCTTATTTATCGTTTTGCGGGTTTCTGGCAATGTAATTAATCCCCTTCCCTGAAGCCTTGTAATAGCTTAGTTTTATTTTCCGCATTTTAATTTTCGCAAATATTAACTGTTAGATGTATCATAATAGGATTTCATGATAAGAATGTATGTTAATTTTAAAATGGTTAGCAAACCATAAATGTGCCAAGATAATAACTGGAATCAAATCACTCGCACATGCGCACTCCTAGGGTATACTCTCACTTCGGTTGCCTTCGGTAAACGATCATTAGGTATAGGGTATTTTAGTGGCCGCTCTCTTGTCTAAACAAAGATAAAAAGTCCCGTTCAGAAAGGTTGCCTCGGAAATGTTGCCTCGAATATGATCTTAAGACATTAGGCTTATTACTAAGATGTCCTAACGTTACTTTAGTGATCGTACGTCCCTTTTCAAATTGACTCTTACAAACTCCAACGACGGTGCTACCTACTCATTAATAGTGGGATATCGTTGTCTAAAGGAAGCAAGAACAGACACATTCTTTTTTCGAGTAGGTAGATGCTAGTAGGTACTTGCTCAAATAAAAAATTTTCACACTAAACACTTTTCAAACAAAGTTTTCAAAAACACTTCGTAACACTCTTGAGGACTGATACAAGGGTTAGAACGAAGTAAAACAAAAACTTTTTAAAACACACAAACACGGAAGACATTTTAAAATGATGAGCAAGTATCTAAGAGCCCGTGGAAAACCACGGATAGAAAGGGTGCTAATACCTTCCCTTTCTATAATCTATCCTCCGTACTCAAAATCTCAAAAGAGGAATTTTTCTGGGTTTTTTTTCCTTTCCAGTTGGATAAAATAAAAGTCGGTGGCAACTTTGCTTACCGCGACATTTTGCAAACACAAACGCAAAACGCAAACCAACATTTTGCAAAAACAGTCAGTTCTACCACCGTATCACAGAACTGGCGACTCTGTTGGGGAGAAATAAGTGGGGTATACCTTAGGATTTAGTTCATCATATTTGCTTCTCTTGTTTGTTTTGGTTGCTTTACTTTTAAGGGTTTTGTTTGGGAGTTACTATAGATCCTAACCTGGATCTGGGGACACCTTTAAGGTAAGTAGCAATAAACTGTGAGGGAACTATTGTACCCCAATTTCTGCCCCTAAGATTCCCCTATCATATCATGTCAACTTGATCATAACAAGATCACATTAGGGTTGGTTCTTCCTCTTTTTTCTATCTCCTATCTTTAAGTTTGCTCTTGAGGAATTTCCAAGTGCCTTGGTTGTGTATTTTGTATATGTGTTGTTAATTAACCTCTAACCAAAATACAAAAAAAAATATTTATCCTTGTCTTTGCAAAATTGTGTTTTGTAGGTACCGAGTCGAAGCATCCAACAAATAAGGTTTTCCGAGTTGATTGATCCTGTATTGTGTTGAAAGGCAACTTGTATCAATCCACAAGGGCTTGTGTCGAACTCATGCAAGTTGACTCAATTTTGTATTGTGGCGAAAGACAGTATGCATCGACCCATAAAGGTATGTATCGACTCATCCTGTTATGTATAACTAGTATGTGTCGACACATGCATGTTATGTATCGACTCATCCTGTTGTATATAACTAGCATGTGTCGACACATGCATGTTATGTATCGACTCATCCTGTTGTGTATAACTAGCATGTGTCGACACATGCATGTTATGTATCGACTCATCCTGTTTTGTATAATTAGCATGTGTCGACACATGCATGTTATGTATCGACTCATCCTGTTTGTATAACTAGCATGTGTCGACACATACGTGTTATGTATCGACTCATGCAGATTGTTTGATTCTGTAATGTGTGGAAATAGCAACATGCATCGACCCATAAAGCCATGTATCGATTCATCCTGTGTTATACAACTAGGATGTGTCGACGCATGCTTCTCATGTGTCGACTCATAGCAGCAAAATACACGTGATTTTTTGAAAAAAAGCCAGCAATTTCAAAACTGTCATCTTTTTGGCTCCAATTTTTCTGCATAATTTGAAATTACATCATTAATTCAATTTTGGCTCCAAGAATCAATTACCAAATTACCACTAATCTCAATCCTAAAACTCTATAAATAGAGACCTCATTTCATTCAAATCACAAGCTTTTGATAGCCAAACTCATCTTGCTAAAAAATCTCTCAATTCTCTCCGTCTACCAAATTCACTCAAAGCTCCATTTTCAAAAAGTTAGTAAGCTTTGCATTGAAGCTTAATAATCTTTGAGCTAAACCTTCATCCAAACACTTTTTCTCCATCAATTCTCTACATCCAAGCTTTGGTAATTGATTCTTATGGTTGAATTGAAGCAAATTCTAGAAGTTGTTTGATAATTCACAAATTCTACCTTTGGTAAGTTGGATCATCATCTTTCACAATGTGATCTCTTGTGGATTTCTGGTTTTGATTCATTGAGCATTTTTTTATGATTCCATTAGTGCTATTTTCTCATAATTTGATGGAGTTTTCATTCTCAATTGGATCCATGATCATAAGGTGTTTGATGAAAAGTTGGAACAAGAATTTGATCCTTGAAATGTTGTTTTCTACTAATTTTAACGGGTTGCAATCAATTGTTGTAACATTGCAATTGATTGTCACAGAAAATTGATTTTAAAAGAAACTGCACTGATGCAATTGGTTGTTGTCTAAACACAATCGATTATAACAGCGCCAAAAATACTTTTTCTGCCTTATTTTTGGGCTGTTTTGACTCAAATATTTTTTCTTCTCACTCTCTTTGATGGATAATTTGGATTACAATTTTAAATGTCCAACTTGTCTTTAAACTCAATGGACTTTGTGATGTAGATGAAGTTGGATAAATGTTCATCAATTCAAATCTACCTAAGAGTGAATTATTTAATTCATTTTTGGTGCTTTGGATTAATGATATATTTAGTGCTTTAATTCATCTATAGGAGTGGTTGAATTTAAAGATGAAAGAATTTTGAGATGGTGATCCAAATTAGCTTATCATTCCTCTCCCTCTTCATCTTATCCCTTTCTTTTTTACTTGTGCTACATGTTAAAGGATGGTGATCTCTATATCATTTATCCAAACATGAAGTACATAGATTGCTATTGATCGGCATCAAAATAGGTGCGACTTCTACATTAGTCCACTTACGATTGCTTAACATAGCGCTAAATTTTGTCCCGATTTGAATAAATGATCATTTATGGCCCAAACTTATGATTGCAAGCCCAAGTATGTTAATTTGATCTCTTTGATCCAATAACCTTGAGATCCATTGTGTGGAGGCTTTGGTTCTACCAATCCTCTAATGGATCTACAAGACCTTTGGTCAACGCGGATCACTTAAACATCGTTGATCATTAAATGTTACTTTTGAGGATTCCAAAATGGATGATATACTTGACAAAAAGCAAATGCAACTTGTTGTGTGGAGGCTTTGGTTCTACCAATCCTCTAATGAGTTCCAAATGCAAGTCTCAAGATGGTCATCCAACTAACCACTAATTTCTAACAATTGACTTTACTTTATGCTTTTATTTTTATGCTTTATGTACCATTTAATTTAAGAATTTACATTTTCATGCCATTTTTTATTTTGCTCACTTGAGCATTTATTCTTATGCCATTTTTATTTTGCTCACTTGAGCATTTACTTTTCTATCAATTTCATTTTGCTCACTTGAGCTTTTCTTTTCCTTTTAAAAACACCTAATAATCAACATGAACCATAAAAATCTTTAATGATACTTGGACTATTTGGTTACTATCCTTGGCATTATGGAGTATTGAACTTCTTGGACTTAGGATTAGAGACCTTGGCCTATCTTGGAGACTTTGTGACTTTATTTGATATTTTGTCTGGAGTTCTTGAGGTTTACCTCAAGACATTGGGTTGTTTGTTTGTTTTGTATGAAGGTTATTGTAATTACATACTTTGTTTGTAATATGGAATTCACCCGTATACAGCCGTTACTCTGCCCAATTTTTGCAAAGACTTAATACACTTGAAGTTTGGTTCTCTCAAGAGGTCTAGTATCTTTGCTTGCTTGGTTTATATTTGAAGAATGGGAATTCTATATTGACTCATAATGTCAAGTATTGGCTTCTTGTTGGTTAGATGGTTCTTATCCCTAGCTTTTACCTTATGCTTTAGGATAGTCTCTTCATCTCCTCCCATCTTCTTTAATTTCAAAAAATCTTCTCCCTCCTTTTAAAACTCTTCTTATTTCTAAACTTGAAACACTTTCATAATAAACTTGGACTTAGGTCCATGCATTTTCAAAACATTTTCATAAATAAATTTCAATCAATTTAATAATACCTTGACATTTTTGTGAGAAGACTAAAAGCCAATCAATCTAATTTAAAACTATTTTTGTCACTTTGGATTTTTATTTTAAAACTTTTCTTAAAAGATTAGACTCTTATCAATCCTTGTAGTGATGCAAACAACTATACTTCTACAATATGTAGTAAAGAGAGATATTTTCCACTTGGGTGTTGATTGAGGCATTGTTGATTTTAAAATCCAAGCCATATCCTCCACTTTGAGTTGATGCAAATTCTCCTTTCTCATGATTGTGGGTAGTAAGTATGTTTTCCACACGGACAATGACGATGATGTCTTATCTCATAAAATTAACCAACACACTTGTTTCAAATTTTTAAAAGAGGAACTACGCATACCCTGATCCCCTATTGCACGAAAGATGGTATGTAGGCACTAAAGGTTTGCAACTGCAGCGGGTGCAAAAATCGTAAAAATATTTCTTTTCTCATCTCCACCATCTATTTCTATACAACACATTTTCATAGCCAAAATATACAGATTTTTCAAAGAGGTTCCTGCGGAGTACCATAGATGTTTAGGGTGCTAATACCTTCCCTTTGCATAACCAACCCCCTTACCTTGAATATTTCCCCCTTTTTTGGGTTATTCGCTCTTTTCCCATTCCTTCAGATAGTTAGAGACGATACCAATGGGTGCGAGGTACAGTATTAGGTTTGTGGTCCCATTATCCCCGGCCAAGTCTTGGTTCGCTTTCAATTTTGGGTTTTCATGGTTAGAAGCCTCCGTCCCAGATTCCCCGGCGAAGTTTTCCCTCATATGATGAAAGGTTTTATTCCATCGGTGTGCTAAGATATCGCTCTTTTTGCAGTATTGGCATCAGTGTTGATTTCTTGATTTCCCGGGAAGGCTATCCCAGGGCATCTTTTGTTGGAATAGGTTTGTATGATATGAAGACTCAATTCAATATTCTCCAGTGAAGGCCTCGTTTATTTGATAGAAGTCCTTTCTCCCCAAAGAAGTTGATGCAATAATTACTCTCGAAGAACACGTATCTCCTGTTTCCCCAGTGAAGAACGTATCTTGGTTTCCCCTCGATGATGTGGTTTTGACCTCCCCAATGAAGTCAACATGAAGTCCCCAGTAGATTTCTCGATGATGAAGCATTGTCTCCCTTAGTGAAGTTTGTATGTTTTTCCTCCTTCAAAGTGGGTTTTGAATTCCCCAGTGAGGTTTGATTGTCTCGGCGTCAGTCTGCTTTATTTGAGGCTGGTCTTGCAGTCTCCAGTAGGTATGTTGCTTTTGAAAAACTGGTTTCTCCGATGAAACCGGAAGAAAGATATTCTGTCTCGGTATCTTTTTGATTTAGCTACATCCGGATTGTGTTTCTCCTTAATGAAGTTAGGACAGGCAATAGGTTTGGTTTCCGCAGTTGCCTTTACCTTTCTTGGATTGATCTTTCTGGTTAAAGTTTAGCCCAATGTTGTTGGTACCTGAGGCGGTTTTGTTTGTCTGTACTGATTATGTATCCTTTTACCAGCATATGCACGATATCACTCATACATTCATACATGCATCATGCATTGCTACAAATCATTTTTTATTGACATTATGTTCTAACCTTCCTGCAGCGCTCCTTGCTTAGGTGGATTTGGTTTTCCCTCTTAAGTTTATTTCTCAAAGGATGTATCTTCGTTGGTCGTCTTTCTCCAGTTTGTTTCTAATTGGATTCGTGGTTGCATGACGATATTATTTACTTTGGATTTCTGAGAACTTTGAGTTTTGGTTTGTGCATTTATTTTGCACGAGAAGACTTTATCTCCTCAGCAGGAATAACGTGGCGTTTCACCAGGAAGCCATATCTCTTTCCCCAGGAAGTCATATCTCTTTCCCCAGGAAGTCATATCTCTTTCCCTAAGAAGTCATATCTCTTTCCCCAGGAAGCCATATTTCTATCCCCAGAAAGTTATTTCTGTTTGCAATTCCCCTTGACAATGAGTGGAAGTCTCTTTATTTGAGACAAATCACGTATTACCCTTTTCCAGGCAGATTTCCTTGGTTAAAGAAGAAGTTGAGACCCGTTCTAGGAAAAACACCCTAATTTTGGGGAAAACTTGATATATTTTCAAATCTACCTTCAGTGAATGTTGGTAGTACATCGGCAGTGAACGTCGGTGTTTCTTATCTTTTTGCTATCATCAGTGAACGGTGATAGTTCATCGTCAGTGAATGGCGGTGGTATGATATTTTCAAATCTACCTTCAGTGAACGTTGGTAGTACATCGGTATTGAACATCGGTGTTTCTTATATTTTTGCTATCATCAGTGAACGATGATAGTTCATCGTCAGTGAACAGCGGTGGTATGATATTTTCAAATCTACCTTCAGTGAATGTTGGTAGTACATCAGCAGAGAACGTCGGTGTTTCTTATCTTTTTGCTATCATCAATGAACGTTGATAGTTCATCGTCAGTGAACGGTGGTGGTATGATATTTTCAAATCTACCTTCTGTGAACGTTGGTAGTACATAGGCAGTGAACGTCGGTGTTTCTTATCTTTTTGCTATCATCAGTGAACGTTGATAGTTCATCGTCAGTGAACGGCGGTGGTATGAAATTTTCAAATCTACCTTTTGTGAACGTTGGTAGTACATCGGCAGTGAACGTCGGTGTTTCTTATCTTTTTTCTATCATCATTGAACGTTGATAGTTCATCGTCAGTGAACGGCGGTGGTATGATATTTTCAAATCTACCTTCAGTGAACGTTGGTAGTACATCGACAGTGAACGTCGGTGTTTCTTTTCTTTTTGCTATCATCAGTGAACATTGATAGTTCATCGTCAGTGAACGGCGGTGGTATGATATTTTCAAATCTACCTTCTTTGAATGTTGGTAGTACATCAGCAGTGAACGTCGGTGTTTCTTATCTTTTTGCTATCATCAGTGAACGATGATAGTTCATCGTCAGTGAACGGCGGTGGTATGATATTTTCAAATCTACCTTTAGTGAATGTTGGTAGTACATCGGCAATAAACGTCGGTGTTTCTTATCTTTTTGCTATCATCAGTGAACATTGATAGTTCATCGTCAGTGAACGGTGATGGTATGATATTTTCTCTCTACCTTCAGTGAATGTTGGTAGACATCGGTAGTGAATGTCGATGCTTGTTATCCTCTTCTCTGATTCAATTCTTTTGGTCCACCAGTGATTAATTTTCCTGGTGGGGTTGCTCCTTTGTTTCTTCATTTTTGTGGCATCCCCAGTGATACTTTGCGTCTCTTTTGTTCTGTTCATATGCATTCATAATCATAAGCATTGCATGGCATCTTAGAGACAAAAATAGGGATTGTTTTATATTTAAGTATCTTCAATCGCGTCGACACGAAGATTTTTAACCTTTGTATCTCCGGATAGAAGACACTTAAATAAGGGCAGCTGTTGTACCCCAATTTTTTCCCCTAAGATTCCCCTATCATATCATGTCAACTTGATCATAACAAGATCACATTAGGGTTGGTTCTTCCTCTTTTTTCTATCTCCTATCTTTAAGTTTGCTCTTGAGGAATTTCTAAGCGCCTTGGTTGTGTATTTTGTATATGTGTTTTTAATTAACCTCTAACCAAAATACAAAAAAAAAAATATTTGTCCTTGTCCTTGCAAAATTGTGTTTTGTAGGTACCGAGTCGAAGCATCCAACAAATAAGGTTTTTCGAGTTGATTGATCTTGTATTGTGTCGAAAGGCAGCTTGTATCAATCCACAAGGGCTTGTGTCGAACTCATGCAAGTTGATTCAATTCTGTATTATGGTGAAAGACAGCATGCATCGACCCATAAAGGTATGTATCGACTCATCCTGTTGTGTATAACTAGCATGTGTCGACACATGTATGTTATGTATCGACTCATCCTGTTGAGTATAACTAGCATGTGTCGACACATGCATGTTATGTATCGACTCATCCTGTTGTGTATAACTAGCATGTGTCGACACATGCATATTATGTATCGACTCATCCTGTTTGTATAACTAGCATGTGTCGACATATACGTGTTATGTATCGACTCATGCAGATTGTTTGATACTGTAATGTGTGGAAATAGCAACATGCATCGACCCATAAATGTATGTATCGACTCATCCTGTGTTATACAACTAGGATGTGTCGACGCATACTTCTCATGTGTCGACTCATAGCAGCAAAATACACGTGATTTTTTGAAAAAAAGCCAGAAATTTCATAACTGTCATCTTTTTGGCTCCAATTTTTCTGCATAATTTGAAATTACATCATTAATTCAATTTTGGCTCAAAGAATCAATTACCAAATTACCACTAATCCGAATCCTAAAACTCTATAAATAGAGACCTCATTTCATTCAAATCACAAGCTTTTGATAGCCAAACTCATCTTGCTAAAAAATCTCTCAATTCTCTCCATCTACCAAATTCACTCAAAGCTCCATTTTCAAAAAGTTAGTAAGCTTTGCATTGAAGCTTACTAATCTTTGAGCTAAACCTTCATCTAAAAACTTTTTCTCCATCAATTCTCTACATCCAAGCTTTGGTAATTGATTCTTGTGGTTGAATTGAAGCAAATTTTGGAAGTTGTTTGATAATTCTCAAATTCTACCTTTGGTAAATTGGATCATCATCTTTCACAATGTGATCTCTTGTGGATTCCTGGTTTTGATTCATTGAGCACTAATTTATGATTCCATTAGTGCTATTTTCTCATAATTTGATGGAGTTTTCATGCTCAATTGGATCCATGATCATAAGATGTTTGATGAAAAGTTGGAACAAGAATTTGATTCTTGAAATGTTGTTTTCTACTGATTTTAACAGGTTGAAATCAATTGTTGTAACATTGCAATTGATTGTCACAGAAAATTGATTTTAAAAAAAACTGCACTGATGCAATTGGTTGTTGTCTAAGCACAATCTATTATAACAGCGCCAAAAATACTTTTTCTGCCCTATTTTTGGGCTGTTTTGACTCAAATATTTTTTCTGCTCACTCTCTTTGATGGATAATTTGGATTACAATTTTAAATGTCCAATTTGTCTTTAAACTCAATGGACTTTGTGATGTAGATGAAGTTGGATAAATGTTCATCAATTCAAATCTACCTAAGAGTGAATTATTTAATTCATTTTTGGTGCTTTGGATTAATGATATATTTAGTGCTTTTATCCATCTAGAGGAGTGGTTGAATTTAAAGATGAAACAATTTTGAGATGGTGATCCAAATTAGCTTATCATTCCTCTCCCTCTTCATCTTATCCCTTTCTTTTTTACTTGTGATATATGTTAAAGGATGGTGATCTCTATATCATTTATCCAAACATGAAGTATATAGATTGCTATTGACCGGCCTCAAAATAGGTGCGACTTCTATATAAGTCCACTTACGATTGCTTAACATAGCGCTAAATTTTGTCTCGATTCGAATAAATGATCATTCGTGGCCCAAACTTATGATTGCAATCCCAAGTATGTTAATTTGATCTCTTTGATCCAATAACCTTGAGATCCATTGTGTGGAGACTTTGGTTCTACCAATCCTCTAATAGATCTACAACACGTTTGGTCAACGCGGATCACTAAAACATCGTTGATCATTAAATGTTACTTTTGAGGATTCCAAAATGGATGATATACTTGACAAAAAGGAAATGCAACTTGTTGTGTGGAGGCTTTGGTTCTACCAATTCTCTAATGAGTTCCAAATGCAAGTTTTTAGATGGTCATCCAACTAACCACTAATTTATAACAATTGACTTTACTTTATGCTTTTATTTTTATGCTTTATGTACCATAATTTAAGCATTTACATTTTCATGCAATTTTTTATTTTGCTCACTTGAGCATTTATTCTTATGCCATTTTTATTTTGCTCACTTGAGCATTTACTTTTATATCATTTTCATTTTTCTCACTTGAGCTTTTCTTTTCCTTTTAAAAACACCTAATAATCAACATGAACCATAAAAATATTTAATGATACTTGGACTATTTGGTTACTATCCTTGGCATTATGGAGTATTGTACTTCTTGGACTTAGGATTAGAGACATTGGCCTATCTTGGAGACTTTGTGACTTTATTTGATATTTTGTCTGGAGTTCTTGAGGTTTACCTCAAGACATTGGGTTATTTGTTTGTTTTGTGTGCAGGTTATTATGATTACATACTTTGTTTGTAATCTGGAATTCACCTGTATACAGCCGTTACTCTGCCCAATTTTTGCAAAGACTTAATACACTTGAAGTTTGGTTCTCTCAAGAGGTCTAGTATCTTTGCTTGCTTGGTTTCAATCCAAAGAATGGGACTTCTATATTGACTCATAATGTCAAGTATTGGCTTCTTGTTGGTTAGATGGTTCTTATCCCTAGCTTTTACCTTATGCTTTAGGATAGTCTCTTCATCTCCTCCCATCTTCTTTAATTTCAAAAAATCTTCTCCCTCCTTTTAAATACTCTTCTTATTTCTAAACTTGAAATACTTTCATAATAAACTTGGACTTAGGTCCATGCATTTTCAAAACATTTTCATAAATAATTTTAATCAATTTAATAATACCTTGACATTTTTGTGAGAAGACTAAAAGTCAATAAATCTCATTTGAAACCATTTTTGCCACTTTGGCTTTTTATTTTAAAACTTTTCTTAAAAGATTAGACTCTTGTCAATTCTTGTAGTGATGCAAACAATTATACTTCTACAATATGTAGTAAAGAGAGATATTTTCCACTTGGGTTTTGAGTGAGGCATTATTGATTTTAAAATCCAAGCCATATCCTCCACTTTGAGATGATGCAAATTCTCCTTTCTCATGATTGTGGGTAGTAAGTATGTTTTCCACACGGACAATGACGATAATGTCTTATCTCATAAAATTAACCAACACACTTGTTTCAAATTTTTAAAAGAGGAACTATGTGTACCCTGATCCCCTATTGCATGAAAGGTGGTACGTAGGAACTAAAGATTCACAACCGCGGCGGGTACAAAAATCGTAAAAATATTTCTTTTCTCATCTCCACCATCTATTTCTATACAAAACATTTTCATATCCAAAATATACAGATTTTTCAAAGAGGTTCCTGCGGAGTACCGTAGATGTTTAGGGTGCTAATACCTTCCCTTTGCATAACCAACCCCCTTACCTTGAATCTTTCCCCCTTTTTTGGGTTATTCGCTCTTTTCCCATTCCTTTGGAAACAATAAAGCGCGGTGGCGATTTTTATTTTGATTTGTGTAAAGTCTAGTCAATCCAATGGCTTAGTCTTGAACATTTCTACCGCTACAGGAACTGTACGGCGTATACCGATATGGTTGAAGCAATAACTACGTTAATGTGGCACATTGGTTGGTACCGGTATCCCTTGTGGAGAAACGAGGAGAATACGGGGCCGCTGCGTGTGTCGTTAAGCATGAACTGACCTTAGAACCTTTAATCGACCAACTTGGCCATTAGAAAGTAGTGAGATAGATGGCCTCGGTGTAAAGCTGAGAAATGGTTGATACTCGATGCTACACTCATTGAGACCATACTCTCGAGATAGTTCTGGCCGCAAGAAAAGATTGCGTGAGCTGAAACCATGACCGATGGAGGATGGTCAGTAATATTGAGATCCTCTAGAACCCAGTTACTTTTCTAGGACAGGTTAAACCAACTTAACTTCAATAGGGTACTACCTTAAAACCCACGCAAGCCTAAACCTAAGGCTGTTTGTGTGACTTGTGTGCTTTCAACTTGAACTACTTGCACATTTTTATTATCTGACAACATGAGTTCCTTACAGGTTTTGTTTACAGTCCTTATCCAATAAATTGGATTTCTTGCCGAGTTTACTTGCTCACATCACCTCGCACTTTTGCTTAAACGCATAGCATACACATCATAACATCATGCCTTAACATTTCCTTAACCATTTCAAGGATCTCAAGGGTTTGTGATGCAGGTTATGGTAAATCATACGTCTAGCAAGGGGCAAGGGGATTTATTTTCCTCTAGCCAATGTCGTCTAGATATCAAAACACGATAACTTGAGTCAGTGGCTATGACCCACTCAATATGGTGAGCTTGACTCTTGAAGAAGGACTCTTAATGACACGAAGTTTCTTCAATCAAGCTGCAACCAAATTCTAACAGTTTCTTGTTTACCCCGCGAGATCCTTGAAAACATTGCATACATATATCATACATATCATTGCATAACAGGTCTTCCAGTACAGGTCTCTCATATTCTCGCTGTTTATTTCAGCAATGGATCTCAAACAAGACAACAAAGATCTTCAAACTCAAGAAGCTCAGTTCAGGGAAATATTCCTAAGCCTATCCAAGGGGCAGGAAGAGTTGAAAACACTCCTCGTTGGGAACTTGGTCAAGAAAAGTCCAGAAGACAATAAGGACGAGCGGATGGAACAACTGCAAGCTGAGTTAGAAGCAATGAGAATCCAGATGCTGGGGCAGATGGCTCTTATCCAAAACTTAGCTCGAGGACAAGAAGGGCTAAGAGCCTTCCTCAATAAGCTTCACCAGGATGGATGCAGATCCATGAAACAAACAGTTAAAATTATGGATCAAGGCATTAATCAGCCCCTAGTGAGAGAAGAGGTTGGTTTGGTCAGGAACAGACCTTTCTAAATTGCTACTACATCACAAGCCCAACCACAACCTCGCCAACGACAACGGGGCAATCGACATAAGAAGAATACATCCGAAAGACGCTTCACTAAAATCAACATGTCATTAGCTCAAGCACTGCAACGCCTGTTGAAGGCCAAGTTGGTTATATTAAGGGACCCTCCTCAGAATCCCAACATAGCCTCCCCAAGGTACAATCCAAATGCAAGATGTGCGTACCACTCCAACAGTCCTGGACATGACACCAACAGCTGTTGGGTGTTGAGAAATAAAATTCAAGACCTGATTGATGAAGGAGCTCTAGAATTTGCACAAGACGCTCAGGCTGAGTTCTTTTGCCATCCCTCCAAGGCATACCATCTGAAGTGACAAGTTCTCACAAGAAGACTTTTCGTTCATTAGAATTTTCAATGTGTAATTTTCTTTTGATTTGTTTGAACATTTATTCATATCAAACCTCGTTATTTCATAAATGCATCGCATATGTCTGTTTTGAATCAATTCATTCGTATTCACTATTTCAAAAATGCGTTCTTATTTCCTTTTGTGATATTCAACTCTCGACTAAAAAGCAGTAAACCTTTAGAGGGAGGATGACGAAAATGATATCAAAATCTCTACAGTATGGTTTTGAACAGACCCCGCTGACGATGTACAGGCGTTGTTTCAAATCCTAAACAGTGGAGTTATAAGGAAGATAATCCCTAGTCAACCCCTTTGAGCCAAAGAAGTAGGAGTTTTTCTTTTCACACAAATTAAAACCCTTAATCACAACCTGGGGCAGGGTAGTTTTCTCAGTTAATCCAGGTGCACAATGAATGGCATTGAAGACGTCCTTCCAAAACAGAAGACGGTGATGGTTCCCTATAATCGTCAAGACAGGCAGTCATTATCTCTCGAAATAAAAACCCATTAAGTCAAAACCTATGAAGGAGACTTAAGAAGAAAAAAAATTGGGGCATCCCGCTGACTGTAATCACAAAAGAAATAGTTCAGGCAAAAATTAGGGATAACGAAAACCCAAAAAAAAGACGTTACTACAAATCCTCAAAAAAAAGAAGATTACAAAAATGACTGCCTTTTCAAAATAAAGGTTCAATTTATGAATCATCACCAAGTATCAGAGCAAAGATTCCAGACTCAATCGAGATCTAAACGTGCAATTAACTGAGCATAGAACTGAAGAACATCACGAAGAGCGGGTTGGGTACAAATAAAATTTGAGCCTTTATCCTTTGTTTCTTGAATCGTGAACCAGGCCACGTTATAACCCTCAAAAGTCCTAGATGAAGCATGGGTTAGTTCGAAAACATACTGTTACAAAATGTATCCTGACTCCTATAAGGTTTGCTATAAATCCTGAGTTGACATCACACTTTTACAAAAAAAAAAACTTATTTTACTAAAAAATGAATTTTCAAACTTCAAGACAGACATAAGCTTTGCATTCTTAAAATAACATTGTTTGCATATGACTATTTGTTCAAACAGCAGAGAAAATTGCATGACAAATATCTAGTGAACAAAAACCTTCTCAATAAAAAGGATCACCTCAAGTGGAAAAACACTTCCAACCAACGGGGCACGGCATGATCATTGTCCATCATCTGGGGCAGTCAAGTCAAGATTCAAGGAATCTCTCAAAGATGCCAAATAGACAGGGGCAGATTTCCATCTGAATCACTTGGGGGCATTGGGCATGAATTCCAGCAACGAATCATGTACGATCAAACAAACATCTCCTGGTAGTGTGGCAACACAACACGACCGACAGTGACAAATCCATACACCCTGAGAGCGTGGACATAGTCAGAAAATACTGCGCATGAACAAAGACTCGCTAGGTTGACTGGCCTAGGCAAAAATAAGGGCATCCCGGCGAACCAAAAGGGTTCGGGCAAAAATTAGGGATAAAAACAAAAAAGATATGTACACCCGACAAGCCAAAAACCTGAAAAGGCGGCTTGGGAAAAAAAGGGTGTCCTGGTGGACTGAAAATCTGAAAAGACAGTCCAGGCAAAAGTTAGGGATTAAAGCGTACGACTATGTCCCGTTATCTTGTCACTTGCCTATCAGTAGAAGACTTGTCATTCTGATCGGTAGTTACCAAGCACCTCATAAGTTGGGATAACACTCAATCCACAAGGCCTCCGCATGCACTTTCTCCAGCAGGTACAGGGGCAGAAAAGTCTCGATGCAAAGTCATTGTCATATCCTCAGCATGCGTCCCAGTAACATCTACACTCCCCACAGAGTAAAAAGTATCCAAAGACAATGATGTTAGCTTTCCTGAATAGGACACAACTCTCCCCAGCTGAGGTTCACAATCGCGAGTGAGTCGGAACAGTAATTCATCCCCAGCCGAGGTTATTTTTCCAAATCAACAAATCTTCTGGCAGAGCATCTCTTTTCCCCATAGAGTCATTCTCTAGCCAATTTACTCTCCAGCAAGGGTTATTCTCCCGCCAATTTATTCTCAATTCATCTTCGGTCATTATCCCTAGAAAGCACGAAGAGCTCAACTCCTTGAACTCTTCAAAAGCAGTCCGAGATTTACTCTTCCCAGCTAGAGAACATCACAAGAACATTACATATCCATACATCATGGCATACGCATATACATCATACAACACAATCTCATTTATTTTGAGAACATCATTACTCAATACATGGCATACATCATGACATTACATAGGACTAACTCTTACCTTTCATGGAAAGATACAATCAAATTCTCACAAGCTCTCTGGTTCAGTCAAATCAATGCTAAGATTCTTGTTCCAGTTCAAGTTATGAAGCCCGAATCCGACCGGATAATATATTGATTTCTCCATCATACTATGAAGCCCGAAAATCGACCATAAAATAGTTTAATCCCCAATAAATTACTGTGAAGCCTGGAATCGGCCAGATAGCAGTACAAAGCACCATGAAGCATGGACTCGACCAGATAGTGGTACATCTTACATTCAAGCTATGAAGCCCGGATTCGACCAGATAGTATCTTGATCTCTACAAAGCACCATGAAGCCTGGACTCGACCAGATAGTGGTATATCTTTAATGCAAGTTATGAAGCCCGAACTCGACCGGATAGTATCTTGATTTCTCCAAATACCGTGAAGCCTGGACTGGACTAGATAATGGTATAGGATGCTGCGAAGCCTGGACTCGACCAGATAACAGCAAAAGACACTGAAGCCTGGACTCGACCAGATAACAGTATGAGACACTGCAAAGCTTAGATTTCGACCAAATAGCAGCTTACTTGGCTAATTACTAAGAAGCCCGGAATCGACTGGATATTAGTATGCCTTAAATTCAAGCTGAAGCCCGGAGGCGACCGAATAACAACTTAATTCCTTCTGAAGCCTGGATTACGACCAGATAAGAATAGAGAAATTACGAAGCCTAGAGAACAACCAGATAGTAAGTTTAATCTCATCCCCCCAGTAAGTCACTGTGAAACCTGGAATCGACCAGATAGCAGTCAGTCTTATTGTCCTTAGCAAATCACTATGAAGCCTGGATCATGACCAGATAGCAGTTCACTTGCACCTCCTCGATTGAGAGATGATTCCCCAGTAGAATAATGGACGAATGAAGCTCCTAAAATTCTATGTCTCTCAAGACAGAGACCAGCATTCCCCGATGTAGTCCTCCTCAACAACAGGTATACAGGCTCTCGCAAAGGAATCTCTTATGCGATTGACACTTCTTCTGATGGCATCTTTAAGCCCACCTTCCGACTTCAAATTCCAAATGGCATCTATAAGCCCATTCCCGACATCGCAAGACGGATACCACTTCATGTGAGTGCAAATTTCTTGGCACTCTAGTGTTCAATCATCTTCATCCTTCGGATCACGAAAGGCAGACAAGCCAATCTAAATCCTCAAATTTAAGAAGATTGAACAAGGGCAGCTGTTGTACCCCAACATTTTCCCTCCCATATTTCTCAATACATGTCAAGTGAGGTCCTCAAATTGCTCAAGGTAGTCCAAGGGTTGACCAGACAAACCATCTCCTGAGACAATCTACCTCAAATTAGGGTTTCAGTTTGCATCAAGATGCTTGAGTCAAAAGGGTCTCAAATGCTCACCATTTTCCTAATATGTTCTCAAGATCATCCATGTTAAGTTTCAAGACTTGCAGAGAAAGTTTGCTCAGTCAATTGCTCAAAAGCCTGAAAATTGACTATGTTAGGACAAAAGTCAACTGTGGCCCACATACAGTCAAACTTCAAGATGTTTGGTCAAAATTCTCATTTTGAAGTACCATTCATCATTTGATCAAGGGTTGATCATGATTCCTCAAGGATTGCTCACAATTCATCAAAACCCAAAAGTTGCTAAATTAGGGTTTTGTAGGAAAAGTCAACTCAACTTTGACCAAGCATAACTTTCTCATACTTTATTATAAATGACCCATACAAATCTCATTTTTAAGAGGATGGAATTCCCTACAATCCATCTTCATCTCCCAAGTTCAAAATATGCACTCACAAGAAGTTATGAATTTGGACATTATAGGTCACTTTGAAAGGTCAACAAAAACACCTTTTTTGTCAAAGCTTCATACATGAACATGGAAGACTCAATTGAGATGAGACCAAAAGGGTTGATTAGAGGACATCTTGATATTTCTAAAAAGTCCAAGAACACATCTCTAAGGTCACAATTGAAGGAGTTATGCATTGGTGAAGTTGACCTTTTTTGCAAAATTGCCAAAAGTCAAATATGTCTCAAATTGCAATTTTTACCAAATGGGCCCAACTTTTTATGCTTGCATTGAATTGATAACATGATCCACGACCCATGATCCATCCCACTTGCCTTTATTTTATTTTTTCCATTTATTTTGATTTTTACTTCAATTAAATCAAATTAAATCAAAATAAAATCATGAAAATATCAAAATCATTTAAACCTTGAGCTTTTGTGCATATTTCAGGTCCATGAATAGCTGGAAATGGGATCAAATCGTGCAAGGCTTGTTTGTGCACAAAAAGATTGAGTTTTACTTGATTTAGAAAGATTTGAATAAGAATCAAATCATGATTCAATCACCTTAATTGAAAAAGATTTGGAGCAAATTTGTAAACCTAATTCATTCTAGGGTACATATAGGACAAGTGCAGATCAAAAAACAAGAGGTTGGAGGCGTGAGAAGCTGAGAAAGAATTGGCAAAAACTCAAGAAAAGTGGCAATCTGATTTCATAGTTCCAGGCGCTTTCAAGCCATTCCAAGCACGCCATTCACTTGCTGGACATTCAAGGAGTCTATCCCAATCATTAGCAAGCGCGTTCGTGCCTAGAAACTCACTGTAAGCACCTCACGATATCCTTACTTTCTTGAAATTCAATATCACTATTCTGGCATTTATAGCATGAATTATTTACATATTCTTGTTTAGTGAAACATTTGCTTGCTAATGATAATATTCAATTGCGTATTCGTTATCCATACAGAGATCTGCCATGATTAGGGTTTAGGTTTCGTTTTTAGGGGTTTTGATTGCAGGTACAATTGGCCATGAAGAGTGGTACCATGATGCTTGTGAGGTTGCCACAAGTTGATTGGTACCACTAAAGTGATTTCTCATGCGTGCAGTGGATTTTGGAAAATCACAGGGGCTATACCTATAGAGAATGTATGTAGGTAAAAGTTGTTTTTCCTAAGATGACGGATGCTGAAGAAGACGATATCGTGTCATAGCCAGACTGGCTAATTCAAATTTTGGCGTGTTATTCTGGCCAGAAACCTATAGATCTGATATATTGTTTGTTTCTATTATATTAAGGAACTAACATCCAGCACAGTTGGTCAGAAGAAGGAAATCAGAAGTTCAGTGTTCTGGGTTCGACCCCAGGCAGGAGCTTTTGGTATATTCTCCTTTATTTTCGCCAGAGCCAGCATGTGCATCTTCTGAAGATCACCACCTTCTAGATCCACCGGCCAGCAGCAGATTCAGTGCACCATCTTTCTGACCCATTAGCCAGGATCATATCCCGTGCACCATCTTCTGGATCCCATTCAGAACTAGATCCAACATGTCCCCATCTTTTGAGGGCCACCGTCTTCTGGACCATCATCCTCTGATCAGCGCCGCTGACAGCAGACCCTTGGGTTATTTCTTTTTTACCTTTTTAATTTCTTTTTTATTATTCTTTTCTTTATCAATACTAAATTATGAATTTTTAAATTGACCAATCAAAAAATCATAAAAAAATCAATTTCACCAATTTAGATTTAGGTTTTACTTTTATTTTTATCAAATTTAATTTAATTAGTTCTATTTAATTCTAGGGTAATCATAAAAATTTTTGTAAATAAATTAAAATCAATTAGAAAATTAGGATTTGTTTTGATTTTATTTTTATTTTCTTTTCTTAAAATAATAAAAAACAACAAAAAATGACATTTCTTCTAATTAGGTCTAGACGGGGTCAAAACCCTAATTTTTTCTCGTTCTCGATTCATCGCGCGTTTATTATTTTTTTTTGCAAATATTAATGTAACTGCTCATTGGATGTAATAGTTTAATTAGGACTTTTCGCTTATTTATCGTTTTGCGGGTTTCTGGCTATGTAATTAACCCCCCTCCCCGAAGCCTTGTAATAGCTTAGTTCTATTTTCCGCATTTTAATTTTCGCAAATATTAACGGTTAGATGTATGATAATAGGATTGGAAGATAAGAATGTATGTTAATTTTAAAATGGTTACCAAACCCTAAATGTGCCAAGATAATAACTGAAATCAAATCACTCGCACATGCGCACTCCTAGGGTATACTCTCACTTCGGTTGCCTTCGGTAAATGATCATTAGGTAAAGGCTATTTTAGTGGTCGCTCTCTTGTCTAAACAAAGATCAAAAGTCCCGTTCGGAAAGATTGCCTCGGAAATGTTGCCTCGAATATGATCTTAAGACATTAGGGTTATTACTAAGACGTCCTAACGTTGCTTTAGTGATCGTACGTCGTTTTTCGAATTGACTCTTGCAAACTCCAACGACGGTGCTACCTACCCATTAATAGTGGGATATCATTGTCTAAAGGAAGCAAGAACATACACATTCTTTTTTCGAGTAGGTAGATGCTAGTAGGTACATGCTCAAATCAAACTTTTTCACACCAAACACTTTTCAAACAAAGTTTTCAAAAACACTTCGTAACACTCTTGAGGACTGATACAAGGGTTAAAACGAAGTAAAACAAAAACTTTTCAAAACAAACAAACACGGAAGCAATTTTAAAATGATGTTGCAAGTATCTAAGAGCCCGTGGAAAACCACGGATAGAAAGGGTGTTAATACCTTCCCTTTCTATAATCTACCCCCCTTACTCAAAATCTCAAAAAAGGAATTTTTCTGTGATTTTTTTCCTTTCCATTTGGATAAAATAAAAGTAGGTGGCGACTCTTGCTTACCGCGACATTTTGCAAACACAAACGCAAAATGCAAACCAGCATTTTCCAAAAACAGTCGGTTCTGCCACCGTATCACACCCGGCTTTACACAGAGACTAGCTATCTCACTACTTTCTAATGGACAAGTTTGTTCAACTAAGGTTCTAAGGTTCTAAGGTTCGTTAGTGCTTCACGACACCACGGGGCGGCCCCGTATTCTCCTCGATTCGACACAAGGGATACTAATACTAACCAAAGTGTCACACCAACACAGCTATCGCTTCAACCATATCGGTCTATGCCGTATAGTCTCCACGATCTATTGTTTTTTACCTAAAAAGTGTCCCCAGATCCGGGTATATGTTCTATACAAGAATACCCCAACAAACCTTCAAAGATAAAGCTATCAAAGAAAACAAAGAAACCAATTTAAAATGATCTAGACCCTAAGGTAAACCCCACTTTATAAGAGTATTTTCACCAACAGAGTCTCCAGTTCTATGATACTGTGGCAGAACCGATTGTTAATACTGGTTTTACGTTTGTATTCGCAAATGTCGCGGTAAGCAAGAGTCGCCATCGACTTTTCTTTTGTCCAACAAAGGAAAGGGTGAAAAGAATAGAAAAATACTTTCTTTCGAGATTTTCCGAGTAAGGGGGGTAGATTATGGAAAGAAAAGGTGTTAGCATCCTTTCCATCCATGATTTTCCATGGGCTCTTAGGTACTTGCTCATTTTTTAAAATTGCTTGTGTTTGTGTGTTTTGAAAAGCTTTGAAAATGCTTTAGTGCGGCGATTCACTTTATGGTAACACTTGTATCAGTCCTCAAGAGTGTGATAAAGTATTTTGAAAACTTTTGTTTGAAAAGTGTTTGAAAAGTGTTTGAAAGTGTGAAAAAAAGGATTATTTGAGCAAGTACCTAATTATCTACCTACTCGAAAAAAAGACTATTATTTTCCTCCTATCCTTTAGACTGTGTTATCCTACTATTAGTGAGTAGGTAACCCTAGCCGTTGGATGTTAAGGGACTATCGAAAGGGACCCTTATGGTCATTGAGGGCAACATGTAAGGATACCTTAGCATTTTGAAGGGACTATCATCATAAGATCATTTATCGTAGGCAACTCAAGGGACGTTTAGGGACTATGATCTTTATGATGACTTTAACTGAGGGTGTTTGCTAAGAGTATCCCTACGCTCGAGGGACATGACCATTTTTCTGTAGGCAACCAAGTGGGGTATACCCTAAGGGTGCACGTGTGCAAAAGTGTGTTTTTTTCAGATATTTTTATCTTTGATATTAGTGATCTATTGATTAATTACTCATACATGCCTAGGTTGCTAGAAATTTATATATAGGTATATAAAACAATAAAAGCAAGAAATAGAGGCCCTAAGCTATTACAAGGCTTTGGTGTAGATACATAAGGAATTGACTGAAAATAGAATGCGGAAATAAAACCCTAATTAAGCTATTATAAATCGGGCGCAGTTACATCAATAGTAAAAATTAATCGTACGGTAAAAATAAATACGCGTGAGAATAAAATTGAAATAAGTTTGAAACCCTAAAAAACCTAATTTGATCATTGAAAATATTTTTTAGGATTTTTATGAAAAAGATTTTAAGTTTGACCTAATTTTTTCTAATTAATTTTAATTAATGAACAAATTAAAATTGAGGAAAATTAATTGATTTACAAAAATTAATTTATGGAAAAATACTAAATCCTATTTTTTTATGTTGATTTTTTTATGATTTTATGGAGAAAATTGATTTAAACAAAATTAAATGAAGTAATTTAAATAAAACAAAATTAAAATGGAAAAAGAGTAGGCCTGAGGGGGTATGAACCCAAATTAGAGGGTGCATTCTGTATTTCTGCTCAAAGCCCAATCCAGTTGGCCCATAGCTGCGTATGATTCAGTGTGGTTGTCCCAGGGTTGTCCACCATGGGGAGCTTCGTTGGGAGCATTGAATGCATGCATTGATTGATCCAAGGATGGGGATCTGGGGCCTATGGTGTGTGCGCTTGGAAAGGAGGCATTGAATCTGCAATGAATTGATAAGAAAAATAATATGTAGGAGGCAGGGATCAAACCCCTGCCCTCCTACACACACGCGCTATGAAACTCTATCCCTTTGCCACTGAGCCAATCATTCAATCGTTAACATAAACACATAACATATATTATATGTGATAATGGTTAGTGGCTATAATAAAAAACGTGCAAGAATTCAAACGGGCCATTCAAGTTTTGATAAGCAGTCATCTTCTTCGTTGAGATTGTCGTTTTAGGCAAAGGGTTTTACCTACAGACAGCACTGTAGCTACAAACCTGCACATTTCAAAAATCATGATTATGCAATATAAACTCAAACCAAATATGAAAATCAATTGTGTTAAGTCTCGTGAGTACTATGGTACTCATCGTTTTTCCTATTTTGCCTAAAATAAAAGACCCTAAAAATAACCTTGAAACCCTAACCATGGCATTCAATCAAATATGCATCAAAACATATGATTAATCATGAAGATATGTTCTAAATAATCATACAAACATGAATATGTAATTAAAAATCATTGATCTTGCATATATCTCAAAAATCAATTTCAAGAACCATGGAAAACCGTGATACCTGTATATACCATTTCTTGATGTGTTGATGCATGGGAGTGGTCCAGAAAGCTCACAAATACGCCTAGGAAGGGATTGTAGTCTTTGAAACGCCTTGAATCTCCCTATAGAGCAAAACTTGTTCCACACTTTTTGTCAAAAATTCTGAGCAGTCTTGATGTTCTATACGGCAAAAAATTCCCCTTCTTTGATCAGGGTTTGTCATGTATATACAGTGTGATGAATTAGGTTAACAAAATTGAACTGAATCTTAAAGATTGAGTGAAAAAAGATTTTATTTAACCTGCATCTTTTGTTTCTAAAATGGCCAAGTCTCTATGTTCTTTCCCACGCATTTTCTTTGGTTTTCCAGCCTGTTTCAATCTTCTTTCGATTATGGGCCTTTTGGCTTGTTCTGGACCAAGTCCCATCTTCATTCCTTCGAATTCCTTCCATGCCAGCCTTGAACTTCAATTCGAACTAGTCAGGACCTTCCTTATTAGAGCCTTGCTCTCCTTGATGGTTCTGAATAGAACTGTGCCAGCTTCAATACTAAGACTTCTTTGATTAGACCCCCCCCCCCCCCCCTTGCTTCGATGTTTTGTCCATTCGAAGAGAAGTCCCTGGTCGAATCAGCCCTTGTGAAATTGTGACCCAACAAGGCAAGACTTTGGCCTGGACATATTTTCTGAGTGCCCTCTTGATGGCCTCTTTCGAATGGCCTGGGGAGAGTCCTTCGTAAGGGTCCTTGTCCAAGTTCCAATCGAAGGGTATTTATTGGGATATCCAACGAAGAGTCCTTCGCTACGCCCATCGAAAGTCTTTGACACAATGCCCATCGAAAAACTTGTCATGAGGCCAGTCAAAAGGCCTTTTGCAGATGCCAACGGAAGGACGCTTTATAGATGGTAATCGAAGAGCGTTATATAGTTGGCAATCAAAGGACGGTATATAGATGGTAATCGAAGAGCATTTTGGAAATGCTAATCGAACAACACTTAACAAGTGCCAATCGAAAGGAACTTTGTAATGGACAATCGAAGAGCCTCATTAACATGCCAATCGAAGGGGACTTGGAAACAGGCCAATCGAAGGAAACATAGAAACATCATTGGAAAATTTTCCTTGTCTTCAGGCCAAGGTTTGTGACCACCTGTGCAAGAGGAAAATCTTGAAAAATATGAGAGGGCAAACTTTGGGGTACAACAACGAGCAACAGGGATAATCATAGGAGTAGCAACAGTTTTAGGAGGAGAGATATTTGGAGAGAAAACTCTTTCGCTTCTTGTTATCTTACTGGTCCCAGCAATATTACTAATGTCAGGATCAGAGTCTTCAGCATCTTTATCTTTAACAACTAGAAAATCTTGCTTGACGCCATGGTAATAGACGTCAGCCCCATAGTTCCAAGGAACAGCTCTATCTGAGGAATATGGTATAGATCCAGGGAAAGTAATTATCAACAGAGAAACTTTTGGAACAAATGTGTTAGAACAAAGTTTGGTTCTAATCATATCTTAGAGTTTTGATGATAACAATGAAATAAATTTTGTATAATATATTTTATAATCTGATGTGCATGTTTTCTAATTCAGATAATGTTTTGACTCAAGCATTCTCAAAAGTGAAACATCATTCTACGCTGAGCAGAAAAAGGATAAAGAATTTCCTAAGAAATTTTATGTAAACGCAAGTCTGAAGCAAACTCTGAAGGAATCACTCCAAGGCAAACTCTAATAAAAAGTAATCTTAAGCAACCTCTGATAAAGCTAGCTAAAGCAAGGATTTTAAAGAAGCACGCTGAAAGCAATATCTGATAATGCAAGCTGAAGAAAACTCTGATGAACATAAAATGAAGAAAACTCTGACAGAAGGAGTGATATAGCAAACTCTGATAGAAGAAAAGTTAAAGCAAACTCTGATGTTGCAACACTGCAAGCAAACTCTTAAACTTCCAGAGACAAGCTCTAACAGTACCGTTGATCATTTAATGTTAAGACGGCTAACGCACTCAAGTGGTACTATGCACGAGAGCATTGGAAACATAAAGGTCAAGCTAACACGAATCATTAATGCATACTCTCTCGTCAAAGAAGTAACGGTCAAAATTTGAAGTTATATATAGAAGACCATTTATTTCAAAGCAAGGTTACTGAGCCACGCAAAATATACTGAAGCTCACTATTTTCATTCTTGTAAACTCTTTGTATATAGTGGGTAATTATTAAGAGTTGGGCTAAAATCTTAGTGATAAATCACAGTTTGTGATATAGCTTATTAGAAGCATTTTGATTCACTACTGCTAAGAGATAATCTTTATAATTGTTCTATGAGAGACCAGTTGGGTTAGATTTCTCAAGAGGGTTAGGACTAGTTGAGTCTTAGAGGTGTTAGTCACTTGCAGTTGGCTTGTGCATTGTATTGTTAGTCACAACTGTTTGGTTGTGCATTTGTAATCAGTTTTGATTATAGTGGATTAAGTCCTCGTTGAGAGAGGCGAAGTCTCCTTGGCGGGTGGACTAGAGTAGTTTGAGTTTCAAATGAACCAGGATAAAATTACTTGTGTCCTTCCATTATTATTGCGCGAGAAAAAGGAAAAACTTATTCACCCCCCCCCCCCCCCCCCCTTCTAAGTGTTTTCTCACCCTTCAATTGGCATCAGAGCTCTAGTTCTTGGTGCAAACACCTAACAGTGTCAGAAAAAGATCCAGAAGGAAAACACTATGGCAACTGAACAAAACAACAACAACTGCACCAAACCTCCTGTTTTTGATGGAGAAGACTTTGAATACTGGAAGGATAGACTAGAAAGTTTCTTTCTAGGTCATGATGTTGATTTATGGGATATGGTCCTAGATGGTTACACACATCCAGAAGACAAAGACGGAAACAAGATTGACAGAAAGAACATGGATAAAAAACAGAAATTAGATTTCAAAAATCACTACAGAGCCAGAAATATCTTTCTAAACGCTATCTCTAAAACGGAATATGAGAAAATCACCAACAGAGATACAACACATGACATGTTTGAGTCTCTCAAAATGACTCATGAAGGTAATGCTCAAGTAAAAGAGACAAAAGCTCTGGCTCTCATCCAGAAGTACGAAGCCTTCAAAATGGAAGAAAATGAGTCCATTGAAGCTATGTTCTCAAGATTCCAAACTCTGACCGTTGGCCTGAGAGTTATGAACAAAGGATACACCAAGGCAGACCATGTTAAGAAAATTATCATAAGTTTACCCAGAAGATGGGAACCTATGGTTACTACATTAAAAGTGTCAAAAGATTTGAATGATGTATCTCTTGAAGAACATATCAGTGCATTAAGAAGTCACGAGATAGAACTTGATGAACATGAGCCTCAAAAGAAAGGTAAGTCTGTCGCCCTTAAATCTATTAAAAAATGTGAAACTAACGTTTTTCAGGAAGAAGAAGGAAACTATGAAGACTCTACATCAGAAGAAGATGAGTTATCTTTGCTCTCCAGAATGATCAACCAGATGTGGAAGCACAGACAAAAGAAGTTCAGAAACTACAAGAGGTCAGAAGATAAACCAGAATATTCTGGACATAAGAAGTCAAGCAGAAGAGATATAGTAAGTTATGAATGTAAAGAACCAGGACACTACAGAAGTGGTTGTCCTAAGCTACAAAGAGAAAAATCAAAGAAAAGGTTTGGAAGAAAGAAAGGCATGATGGCCACCTGGGATGATTCAGAATCTTCTTAAGCTGAATCTGACTTAGAAGACGAGCACGTTAACCTAGCGTTTATGGCTACCACAGCAGATGACGATGACTCAGACTCTGATTCAGAACCGAAAGAGGTATTCTCTGAATTCTCTAGAGCCGAACTTGTAGAAAGCTTATCATAACTTCTTGAAAACTACAGTCGACTCAAAATCAAATATAAGAAACTCAAAAAGAATCTTGCATCTGATTTTGAGAAACTTGAAACAGAAAACTCTGAACTTAAAGAAAACAATTTTAAACTCAAAGAGGAAGTTCAAAAAGTTCAAAAGATTTCTATTTCAGATTCTGCTTCAAGTTCAAGAGATATTCTTAAAGAATATGACTCTAGTTTTCAAACATTTCTTACTAAATGCATAGATAGAAGCAAAATGGCTTCAATGATCTATGGTGTTAGTGGAAATAACAGAAGAGGAATTGGATATGAAACTCCCAAAGGGAAAGAAACATATAAACCTAAATCTGTTGAAGAAATGGTTATCACATATAAACCACTTCACAAACAATTTAGTTTTGGGCACACACATGATATCAAATACACATCTCACTCTAAAAAATTTTATGCTAAATCAAAGTTAAAACAGAACTTTAGAAACTCTAACAAAAAAGGACCCAAAAGGATATGGGTACCTAAGGAGAAAATAATATATGTTGCAGATGTCCTTAACAGCACAGTTGAAACACCAGTCATGGTACCTGGACTCTGGATGCTCACGACATATGACGGGAAGAAAGTCTATGTTCCAAAGTGTGGAACTTAAATCTGGAGGAGATGTCAAATTTGGAGGAAATCAGAAAGGAAAGATTATTGGTTCTGGAACCATTGGAAATGATAATCTGATTAAGTTTGATTCTAAGGCCCAAAAGTGTTTTCTGCTTGGATATTCTGAACGCTCAAAAGGCTATAGGGTATACAACACAGAAACTCTGATTGTTGAAGAATCAATCAAAGCCAGATTTGATGATAAGCTTGGACAGCAAAAGCCAAAGCAGGATGAAAATCCTGCAGGTAAAGAAGATCATCTTACAAACTCTGAAGAGTCAGAAGCAAAGGACAACTCAGAAGATCCTTCTTTTGAAAATGCTCTGGACAATCTAAGAATTTCTGAACAAACCTCACAGAAAAGATTCCCCAGAATCACATAAGCACATCTAGAAAATGTGATTATTGGAAAGAAAGAAGATCCCATCAGAACAAGATCCTCCCTCAGAAACAATGATGAATCACTATTTGGATTGGTCTCTCTAATTGAGCCAACCTCAATATAGGAAGCTCTGTAAGACAGTGATTGGATCCTAGCTATGCAAGAAGAACTAAATCAATTTTCCAAAAATGATGTGTGAGATCTAGTTCTAAAACCTAAAGGATTCAATATCATAGGAACAAAATGGGTATTCAAAAACAAGTTAAATGAGCAAGGAGAGGTTGTCAGAAACAAGGCACGACTGGTTGCACAAGGTTATAGTCAACAATAAGGAATTGATTATAATGAAACTTTTGCCCCAGTCGCCAGGTTAGAATCAATTAGATTATTAATCTCTTTTGTTGTTCAACATAACATCTCATTATATCAAATGGACGTTAAAAGTGCATTTTTAAATGGTTACATAGAAGAAGAAGTTTATGTCCATCAACCTCCGAGTTTTGATGACTCAAAATATCCAGAACATGTTTTTAAACTGAAAAAGTCTTTGTATGGTTTGAAACAAGCTCCCAGAGCTTGGTCTGAAAGTCTAAGTAACTTTCTTTTAGAAAAGAATTTTACCAGAGGGAAAGTGGACACTACCTTATTCAGAAAAACACTTAAAAATGACATTTTAATTTGTCAAATATATGTAGATGATATTATTTTTGGAACTTCTAATGTCTCTCTTGGAAGAGAATTTACTGAGTCTATACAGGCTGAATTTGAGATGAGCATGATGGGAGAACTAAAATTCTTTCTGGGAATTCAAATAAATCGGACTCCAGAAGGTACTTACATATATCAAACAACGTATGTTAAAGAACTCCTGAAGAAATTCTAGCTATCAGAAAGTAAAGAAGCAAAGACACCAATGCATCCTACATGCATCTTGGGAAAAGATGAGGTAAGTAAGAAAGTAGATCAGAAACTCTACAGAGGTATGATTGGATCTCTTCTCTATCTGACTGCATCTAGACCAGATATATTAGTCAGTGTGTGTTTATGTGCAAGATTCCAATTAGATCCTAGAGAATCTCACTTAACTGCTGTTAAGCGAACTCTGAGGTATCTGAAAAGTACTACTAACCTTGGACTATGTTACAGAAGATCCAAAGAGTTTAAACTAGTAGGTTATTGTGATGCTGACTTTGTTGGAGATAGAATAGAACGAAGAAGCACCTCTGGAAGCGGTCAGTTTCTGGGTGATAACCTTATCTCATGGTACAACAAGAAGCAAGCCACTATTGCACTATCAACAACTGAATCAGAATATATATTTGCTGCTGGATGTAGCACTCTAATGATCTGGATGAAGAACCAGTTGGAAGATTATCATCTCTATGAAAGTAAGATTCCTATCTTCTGTGATAATACCTCTTCTATTTGTCTTTCAAAAAATCTTATCTTACATTCTAAGGAAAAAAATATAGAAATTAAACATCATTTCATAAGGAACTATATTCATAAAGGAATTTTAAGTTTAAACTTCGTAGACACAGACCATCAATGGGCTAATTTTTTACTAAACCTCTTTCTGAAGATAAATTTAAATTCCTTTTGAAAAACATCAGTATGGAACTTTGTCCCGAATGAAATTTTTTTTATATATGTTTTCAGAATGTTTTGAAATGAATGTTCTGATTAACAACTCTTCAGAAGTTAGAAGAGGAGTTACTTCAGAAACCATCTATAATGTTCTGAAATGTGTCTAACTTTTCATTACAAAAATGGTTTGGAAGTTCATTACATTAAAACAACTATCACACGCTATCCTCAAAAGTTGAACGCGTGTTTCAACTCTGAAAGGTCGCGCATGCGTGCACGGCTATTGAGACGTCATTCCTAGGTAACTATTCAGATTTGATCAAATCTCACGCATCCCCTCAATGTCAAATCTCATTAATTGCTTGTAATGATTAATTTTTTTTAATTCAATTGTTCCAAATTCTTTAACTGTTTTATTACTTTAAAATTATTTTTCATAAGCTATAAATACTTTGCAAAATTCCTTTTTTACTTTTTACTCTCTCTCTCTCTCTCTCTCTCTCTCTCTCTCTCAAATTTCAATCGCTTTTGCGTATTTGCAAACTCTCTCTCCTTTTTTTCAAAATCCTAAACCTAAGCGTTATAAATGGCTTCATCTTTATCCCCTTCCGAAAGCATTCATGTCTCTTCTGCAGATTACCAACGCTCCTTTACCACTTGCTGATCACATGGAAATTTCAGAAGATGAATCTGAAGATGGCTCTGAGTCAGATCCAAATTCCTTGCCAATTACTTTGTATCACCAACCTTCTGCTCAAGTTGCCTCTGAGAATGTGCTAACTCTTCTGATTGGTCTTGTTAATTTTCTCTCCAATGTTGTAGGCTCAGACTCTGCTGGTTCTGCTCTAAAGGTTGTATCTTCTGAAGCTGCTTCAACATCTTCTCCAACTTCGCTGGTGATTGACACTCTGAATGAGATGAAGAAGGAAAATGAACCCATACATGAACGTCTGGACAAACGGGATAAAACCAACAAAGAAATCAGAACTTGGATGATGAAACAAGAGGAATCCTCAACAGAAATCCAGAATATTCGTCTTTCTCTTGTCTCTCGTCAATCTTAGTTTTATTTTTCCCATTTTTTTGTACTTCTGTCCTTTGACATCTTCTATACAAAAATCTTTTGAATCTCTTTAATTTTTTTTGCTTTTTGATTATGACAAAAAGGGGGAGAAAATGTGATTTTGATCTGATCCATGATAGCAGTTATGGGACTAAATCTCAAACATTCCTAACAAAATACAAAGTTTGTTCCTGTTTAAGAGATATGCAGGTACCTCAAGACTCTAAAAGACTAAGCTCTAAATATCATTTGGTAAAGATCTGCTAAAGAAACTCTAAAAGAAAAATGTCCCAAAGCTCTGAAGAACAATCTCAGGAAGTTTCTCTTATGCATTTAAGTTCTTTTATTATTTATTTCAAAAGAAGAAATATTTATCTCAGGGGGAGATTATCAATCTCAGGGGGAGATTCTCACTCTTGTACAAAAATTTTTAAAAATTAAAATCTGAATTGTTTTGTCATCATAAAAAAGGGGGAGATTGTTAGAACAAAGTTTGGTTCTAATCATATCTTAGAGTTTTGATGATAACAATGAAATAAAGTTTGTATAATATATTTTATACTCTGAAGTGCATGTTTTCTAATTCAGGTGATGTTCAGACTCAAGCATTCTCAAAAGTGAAAAATCATTTTATGTTGAGCAGAAAAAGGATAAAGAAGTTCCTAATAAATTTTATGTAAACGCAAGTCTGAAGCAAACTATGAAGGAAGCATTCAAAGGCAAACTCTGATAAAAAGTAATCTTAAGCAACCTCTGATAAAGCTAGCTGAAGCAAAGATTTGAAAGAAGCACACTGAAAGCAATATCTAATAATGCAAGCTGAAGCAAACTCGGATGAACATAAAATGAAGAAAACTCTGACAGAAGGAGTGATATAGAAAACTCTGATAAAAGAAAAGTTAAAGCAAACTCTGATGTTACAACGCTGCAAGCAAACTCTTAAACTTCCAGAGACAAGCTCTGACAGTACTTTTGATCATTTAATGCCAAGACGGCTAACGTACTCAAGTGGTACTACACACGAGAGCATTGGAAACATAAAGGTCAAGCTAACACGCATCATTAATGCATACTCTCTCTTCAAGGCAGTAACGGTCAAAATTTGAAGCTATATATAGAAGACCATTTGTTTCAAAGCAAGGTTACTCATCCATGCAAAATATACTGAAGGTCACTATTTTCATTCTTGTAAACTCTTTGTATATAGTGGGTAATTCTTAAGAGATGGGCTAAAATCTTAGGGATAAATCACAGTTTATGATATAGCTTATTAGAAGCATTCTGATTCACTACTGCTAAGAGATAATCTTTGTAATTGTTGCTTGAGAGACCAGTTGGGTCAGATTTCTCAAGAGGGCTAGGACTAGTTGAGTCTTAGAGGTGTTAGTCACTTGCAGTTGGCTTGTGCATTGTATTGTTAGTCACAACAGTTTGGTTGTGCATTTGTAATCAGTTTTGATTATAGTGGGTTAAGTCCTCATTGAGAGAGGTGAAATCACCTTGGCGGGTGGACTAGAGTAGTTTGAGTTTCAAACGAACCAGGATAAAATTACTTGTGTCCTTCCATTATTATTGCACGAGAAAAAGGATAAACTTATTCACCCCTCCCCCCTCTTCTAAGTGTTTTCTCACCCTTCAAAATGTAATTTTGTCAGGTCTTTTGGAGGAGACCTTGGGAGGATTGGAAGAAATGGTAATGATAGAAACATCTTCACACAGAGCACTTGTAACTGAAGTTTTTTCAAACAAAATTTCTTTATCATCCATCAGGCACTGAATGCTTTCCTTCAACAAATGGAAGCCATTAGGTAGGGGCAAACATAAGTTACAATCTTCACCATAACCCGGAAATAAACCGGCCTGCAAGATATTCTTTTTAACAGTCATGATTGGAGTAGCTAGTTCATCAACAGAAGCAACAAACATGTCACCATTAATAGCATTAACACCACGGCCATTCTTGGGCATAGGGGCAGTTATAACATTAGAAGTCTCGGGAGCGTCAAATTCAATCTCCTTTTCCTCAACCAAATCATGCACCTTGTTCCTCAAAGCCCAACATTCATTTGTATCATGGCCTGGACTTTCAGAATGGTAAGCACACCGAGCATTTGAATTGTAGTGAGGAGATGTAGTGTTAGGATTTTCGGAAGCCTCTTTCAAGGTAACCAGATTGGATTTCAGCAAATGTGGAAAAACTTGAGACAAAGTCGTATTAATCCGGGTAAATTGTCTTCTAGGCTTATCTATTCTAGACTGATTATTCTATTGTTGATTTGATGCGGGACTAGAAATCATAACAACCCCTACAGTCGGACGACGCTCAGTTTTGTTAACATTTCTTTGGCCATAAGAAGGACTGACCTCCTTCTTCCCTGTGAATGGTTTCTTTGTAGTACTTGTGGATGTATCTCTTTAAATTTTACCACTTTTAATGCCAGCCTATACTCGTTCACCCGTCAAGATCAATTCAGTAAACCCAGCAGAAGAACTTCCAATCAGGTGGTTAAAGAATGGCCCAGATAATGTGCCCAAGAACATGTCCACCAGCTCCATTTTTGGGCATAGTCATTAAAACCCTCGCCGGAACCCATAGAAATACTTTGCAAATGTGTACGAGTCGGGGCAAGGTCAACATTATATTGGTAGTGCTTGTAGAAAGCAGCAGCTAGATCTTACCAGTTACGCACATTGGTTCTTTCTAGTTGATAGAACCATTCCAGCTGAGTCCTTGCCAAACTTTCCTTGAAAAAGTATACCCACAAATCCCTATCAGTAGTCTGGGGTTGAATTTTCCTGACATACGACCTTAAATGCATCTTAGGACAGGAGACATTGTCGTACTTAGAAAATGTAGGGAGCATGAACTTCTGCGGGATGACCACCCCTGAGACCAGTCCTAGCTCTTCAAAATCCAACCAGGGTACCCTTTGGATCTCCATGGCATTTAGCCGATCCTCTAGTTGTTTGTATTTATCATCAGCAGGAGGATACTACTCCTCAGAATAGTCAGGTTCATCTTCTTTAGACTCCCCTGTATTGTGGTCTTCTTCTCTTGGCTCTCCTTCCTGATTGTCTCTCTCTCTCTTGACGGAGTTGCAAGCTCTGGAACTTGCTTCACTGGTCCTTTGAACCTTCTTCCCAAATTCAGAACACCCACTGGCCTCTATTTCTTCTTCTTGTCCTTGAGAATCATAACTTTCAATTCTTCTTGTCCCTTAGCCAGATTCAAGAACATTTCTTGGAATTGTGCATTTTGTGCCTGAAGATCCTTAACTATTTGTTCAAGAGCCATTGCTAAAATAAACAGCGAAGAAGATAAGAAGCTTGTCCTGGAACCTGTTTATGCAATGATGTGTATGATATATGTATGCAATGTTTTCAAGGATTTCTAAGACTTAAATTTTCTTAGCCAAAGGGAAAACAAACGTTAATTGCATTAAGAAGTTTAAGCGGTTACAATGATGCCTCATAGGCTTACAAAGGAAGTAACAAAGCAAAAATGAACTCTCAAAGCAAAAAAAAGACTCAAGCTTCCCACAGGTGCATCCTCTTTGGTGCAATGTAGGCATTTATACTCCTCTCTTCGTGAAGTAGCCTAGTGAGCTCTAAAACTTTCTTCTCGCTGGCGTAGAATTGGGTTTCAAAGGTATCCCGTTCCTCCTTGAGTTGAATCCAGGATTTTTGTAACTCCTCGAAATTAGTCAGCATGTCAGGATGAAGAACAATGTAAGGAGTGTCTCCCTCGGCAACGGGCTCCATGATGATGGGTAGAATGGCTTCATGAGGCATCCTGAGACTTTAAGCACGGGCTCGTACCCACTTAAGATAAGGCTCCAAAGGAATGGAGTTCTTATGCCCCAGTGTTTTGTTATCAACTTTGTTCACCATGCCCCAAGCTCTTATGAACCTCTGGCGATAACCCTGAACATCATTCTCATAGTCGAACACGATTCCTTGGACAAGTGTATCATGAGGACCATCTCTCCTAGTATAACCAAATTGTCGCAACGCTAAACATGGATTATAAGTGATACCTCCCCTAATGCCTAGGAGAGGGACATTAGGAATTCCCCACAACGGTCAATGATGGTAACATTCTCCAAGGATCAAGGACACCAATGAATATCTGGATGTGTGAGGGACATCAACCTATTAGACCAATGCAAGCCCTGCTCATTCTTCAACACGAATCGAGCCAGGTGCGAAATAAACCACCTAGCCAACAGAGGAGTGCAACATAGAAGTGTCCCTCTTCTCTTTATAGTACGGGTATGTAGAGAGTGTAGGATGTCTCTAAGTAAAGTAGGCACCAGATTATGAGAAAGAAAAACCTTGATCGCATTCACATATATGAGTTGGTCCAGATTAGAAAATAGTACCATCCCATAGATGAGAAGGTCCAACACTTCTTCAAAAGCTTGTAAATCCTGGGTATCCCAAAAATGATGAGCCTTCTCAAATAGAAACTTATCTAGAAACCCTTTGATGCCTCTTCTTATTTCCCAATTTTCCACTACATCGGACCATTGTAAAGACAGAGCATGAGCAATCTCTTCAGGTTTTGGGTCTCCTTCCATACCATTGAAGGGTAACTAATCAATAATGGGAACCCCTAATAACTGAGAAAACTCCTCCATGGTAGGCACCAATTGGTAATCAAGAAAGGTGAAGCAGTGATGTAAAGGGTCGAAGAACTGAAAGATCACCTTCAACATTTCTTCATTAGGGTTTGAGGTGACCAGGTTGAGAAGTCGACCATGTCTTTCAATGAATGGAGAGCTCTCAGGAACCCTTGATGCTAATTCCTTGAGTTGAGGAAGTACCCTTATGAGGTTGACTTGGATAGCATTCCTGCGAGTGGATTCCATGTCCTACAAAAGAACACAAAGATAAGCCCTAAAAATCCTTGAAATAGTTAGTATGATATGCCATGTTATGATGTTATGATATCATGATTATGCTAAGAGAACACAAATATATCAAGAACAAGCAAATCACACAAAGGCCTTAGGTTTAAGGCTTGCATGAGTTTTAAGGTAAGTACCCTCTTGAAGTTTAGTTGGCTAAACCTATCCTATCAATAGTAACCGGGTTCTAAGGGATCTCAATTTCACTGATCTTTCCCACAAGTTTCATTCTGATCGACAACTGACTTGCCACCAAACAAAACTCGGGAGTTAAATCTCAATGAGTGTAGTATCCAGTATCAAACGACTTTGGGCTACACCAAAGACAGCTATCTCACTACTTCCTAGGCCAAGTTATTCAATTAAAGGTTCTAAGGTCAGTTGATGCTTCATGACACCACGCAGCGGCCCCGTATTCTCCTTGACTACTCAAGGGCTATCGGTACCAATCAAAGTGTCACATCAACGTAGCTATCACTTTAACCGTGTCGGTATACCCCGCACAATTTCCATTATCTATTGCTACTTACCTAAAAGGTGCCTCAGATCTGGGTGTAGGATCTATAGTAACCCAAACAAAGCCCTCAAAAGTAAAGCATAAAAACACACAATGAAAGCAATTTTAAAATGAAATAAGCTCTAAGGTAACCCCACTTTTTACGTATCCCCAACAGAGTCGCCAGTTCTGTGATACGGTGGAAGAACCGAAAGTTTAATACTGGTTTTACATTTTGTGTTCGCAAATGTTGCAGTAAGCAAGAGTCGCCATCGATTTTTCTTTTATACAAATTAAGGAAAGGGTGAAAAGAACAGAAAAATACCTTTTCGAGAGTTTTCTGAGTAAGAGGGGTAGATTATGGAAAGGTAAGGTGTTATCACCCTTTCGATACGTAGTTATCTATGGGATCTTAGAGGTTTGCTCATTTTGAAATACCTTTGTGCTTTGTGTGTTTGAAAATGTTTTGGAAAATGCCTTAGTATGGCGAACTTTGTAATGTTTCTCGGGATAGTGGAGAAAGTATACAAAGTGTTTTGAAAAGTATTTTTTTTTGTGAATGCAAAAGATGTTTTTGAGCAACCTTCTAACAACTATCTACTTTTGTACTCGAAAAGGGTCATTCTTTTCCTCTTATCCTTTAGATAGTGCTATCCTACTACTAGTGAGTAGGTAGCTCTATCGTTGGATGTTTGAGGGACAATCGAAGGGACGTTACAGTCACGAAGGCAACTTGGCGTGGAATTTTAGTAACTATCCTAAAGTTCTAAGATCACTTTTAACCGAGGCAACATCGAGAGGGTCATCGAGGGACTTGTGATCTTTCAAACTAGAGAGCAGCCACTAAAACTTCTCACGTTTCGAGCATTGTGACCATTTTTCGAAGGCAACCGAAGTGGGATACCCTAGAGGCGCGTATGTACAATTGTGTTCAATTCAATTATTTATCTTGCGTTATTAGGTTTGCTAAAGTTTTTGTTTTTTAGTCTTATCATGCAATCCTAGTTACTAGCAGTTAATATGTACAAAAAAATGTAAAGTGCGAAAATAAACCCTACGCTATTACATGGTTTCGCGGAGGGGATTTACAATGTACAAAAATTGGAGGAAGAAAAATAAAGAAAGCAGATAAAAGTCTTAATTAGTTATTACATACCAGTATGGAGTTACAATAATGTAAAAATGCGAAAAATAAATAACACGCGAAAGATTGAAAGTTCGTCTAAGAAAAACCAAATAAGAAAAATCTTTTTTGTTGTTTTTTATTTAAGAAAATAGTCAATTATCCTAACGTCTATATAATAAAATTAAATTAAGAAAAATAATCTACTTTCTTTTTAGTTTTTTTATTATTATGAAAAGAAAATAATTAGTCCTAAATTCTAATTCATTTTTAATTAAGAAAAGGTTAAAGTTTTAATTATTAATTAAATAAAGAAATTAATTATTTAATTAAGAAATCTAAACCTAATTTTTTTAGTGAGATTTTTTTATATTTGGTTAATTAAAGAAAACAATAATAAAAACAAATATAAGAAATAACACAAAAAGAAAAATGCCAAATGGGCTTAGGTATGCAGAAGAAATAAAGGGGGTGTGTTGTTGAATTTGTTGGGTCTAATTGAATGTTAAGCCCAAGCCACGCTGGATTAGGTGAGGTGAAACTCTGAGGGTGCATGGTAGATCTCAAATTAAAACCCTTAGATCCAGAGCCAACATGATTTGGATGGTTAGATTTGATGGTGCAAGGTGTACGTCAAGCTAATAGGAATACCAGATCTACATGAAAATGTTAAGAAATAAGAAAATGATTGACCTGGGACTCAAACTCAGGTCCTCTCCCTCACATCCACGCTTCTTTGCCAGGTGACCCATTTTGTCATTCGTTATATGAAATGAAACAAGAAAATTATATACAATAAAATGTCAATATCTGAAAATTTTAAAAAAACGTGCGCAGTTTGAATAGGCCAATGGGACACTGCCACACTTCGTCTTCTTCCTCCCTACGTCGTTTTAGATGTTTAAGACCTATAGTGACAGTTTTTGTTTGTAGCTATAGCCCTACACAATTCAAAATCATTATACACGCGCAAAAAATATCAACTAAGGCCATGGATCTCTTGCAATCTTCCTCCTGAATTCATTGGCACCATCAATTTCATCCAATTTGGCCTTTAAATCAGGTTCCCCAAATTGTGAGCTCAGAACCCTAACAATGGTGGACCCTTATACATGCACTCAAATTCAAAGTAAAACATCCAGAAACATTCTATGCATCATCAGAATCAAAATACGCAAGCAAATTGAATTAATAATTAGTGGATGGAGGAAAACGAATTTGGGAAAACTAAGTGCAAACCGTGACTTAAGGGAGTGTTTCATGAAGCTATAAGCCCTGGAATTGGTAGGAATACCTTCAGTCACCTTCAAGGATTGTTTATTGATCTTCAATAGCCTTTGAATTTGCCTCAAACTCCAAAAGTTATTGGAGTTTTTCTCTTAAGAATTTGAAGTTTGAACGTGGTCGCTAGGTTGTTTTTTTCGTGTCCATTTGACTTGTAAGTATGCTGCATATATAGTGGAGATGGAGAAGACAAGATAACAAAGGATTAAACAACCTTAATCATGTTCTTCAAGGCCATGAATGAAAATTTTGTAACTTTGCCAAAGTCATGGAAACTTGTCTCTTTTTTTTTAATTTTAATGAATTTGAACATGTTGGCCTTGTTGTACACGAATTATAGGGCCCCTCCATGCATCAAACCAAGTCCAATCAATAATGGCCCATACAATTTGCATTAATTTTGATTTTTTTGATTTTTAATCAAATAAAATTAATATAAAATGAAAATAAGGTCAAAACTATGCAAAATAGTTTTAGGGGTCCTTAGACATGTCATAAAAATTATTTTAGGGGTCATTAGCTTGAAAAATCATTTTGCCCAAAGTTGACTCCATGCATTTTCTTGAAAATTAACCAACTTGTGAAAGCCATAGCTTGCTCAATTTTCAAATCATGATGATGATCTTTGACTTTTTGGAAAGCCCACGATGTCTACTTCAATCCCTCTTTTGATCAATTTTGCATTGGAATATTTTATCTTGATGTAAAAGGTCTTGGCAAAAAGTGACTTTTGTTGACTTTCTGAAAATGACATGTAATGTATGAGCTTGTATATTTCAAATGGTGCATTTATTGGACTTGAGGGATGAATAGAAGTTGTAGGTAATGAGATTCTCTTCAATATGAGCTTTGGTTGGGGGAAAATGGATGAATTATGTGAAAGTTATGCTTGGTCGAAGTTTGGTTGCCTTTTCCTATAGAAACCCTAATTTAGCAATTCTTGACTTTTGATAAATTGAGAGAATTTCTTGAGGAATCATGATCAACCCTTTATCAAATGATGGATATTACTTAGAAATGTTGATGTTGACCAAAAATCTTGAAGTTTGACTGTACATGGGCCACAATTGACTTTTGACCTAGTATAGTTAATTTCCAAGCATTTGAGCAATTGACTGAGCAAACTTGTAGTGCAAGGCATGAAATTTGTCATGGACAATATTGAAGACATAATAGGACCATGGAAAACATTTGGGACCTTTAGAGCTTACACATCTTGGTGAAAAGTGAAACCCTAGCTAGAGGTTCATTACCTTAGGGGGAGAATTTATCTGGTCAATTCTTGGTCAACCTTAAGCAATTGAGGATATCTAGGAGCATGCTTTGAGTAAAAATGGGAGGGAAAATTTTGGGGTACAATAGGGCTCATTCCCTGTTGTTGGCCTGTAGTGGCATTGTGATGAGAGCTTATGCCCTGTTATTGCCTAAATTGGTATATGTGACGAGGGCTTATGCCATGATGGTACCACATGCATTGAGTTGATGTCGATCTCATTGCATTGCATTGTTTTGAGTTGATGTTGTATTATGTGAATGATGTGTTATATTGTGAAGTGTTGTGTCATATGTGAATTGGGTGATTACTATTCCTTAGCATGTGATATCCACCGTATATTTATTGAATGAAATTATCACCCTTTTGTGTTGTTGTGTTTGTGCCCCTGGGAGTACAGATAATCAGGTACCCGAGTATTGCTTGGAGTGATTGTTACCTGATCAAGTCCTAGGAGTCCTCTGATACATAACACCGGAATTGGGAATCGTTGTCATGTTTTACTTTATTTCATTTGTTACGTATCTTCTATTTGACTTATGTTGGACCACACATTTGTGGAGTTTTATTTATTGTTGAAGTTGTAATGACATGGAATTAAACTGATTTTTATTATCCCGCTGCTGAATTGATTATGTTGAATAAAAAAATAAATAAAGTGAATTTAAATCTTATGAACATTTGAAGTATGTGACATCCTGCTTATGTACTCTGATATATGCTAATGTAATTGCTATTGTGGGAAAGTGGGGTGTTACAGCATGCATCTCGCGAACATGAACAGAAGAAGCTTGCATGCGGTGTAACATCCTAAGTTTTATTAGCTATTTTTATTAGTTATTTATTTATTTATTTAATTATTATGCGGTATGATAATTATTTAATTATTTAATTTTATGATTATGTGTTAATTTGGTTATTAGGTGTATTAATAAATGAAATAACCAGTTGGGCCTAATTATGATAAATAAAAGTAATGAGGTGTATGAGTTACTAAGTCAAATAAGAGAAACAATAGTTAGTAAGAGTTATGTAAAAACAAAGATTAGAATCCTCATTTTGTGAAAAGAAGAGAAAGACCCAAGAGAGGAGAAGAAGAGAAAGAGGAGAAAAGAGAGAAGTGGAGGCTAACCCTAAAGTGTTAAACCTAAGGATTTAAGGGTGGGAATCCTTGTTATTGTAGGTTTATATCATATGAGTAATGGGTAGGAACCATTATGTAGGAATGGGTATCTCAAATTCTAGGTTTTTGGCATGTTTAGGTTTGAGATATATTTTCATGAAATTGAGGTTAGAAACATGATTTTATGTTTATGTTTGATGGTATGTGTTGAATACATGTTTTAATGCTATAATATTTTTAATTTAGATGATTCGAATGGGTATTATGGGTCAATTTCGTTAAAAGGGAAGTGTTGTTAAAAATGAAATTTTTCCCAAAATCGCAGACGGCGCTTAGCGGGGAAGAGCGCGCGCGGTTATATAACTCGGCATGTAGCATGATGAAGTGCGCTTATAGCGGCCTGTGTTATGAAATTTTGTGATTTTGATTCTTTTACTTGGGATCCTATATGCTTATGTTTTATGGTGGATTTCCATGTATTTTGATAATTTATTCAATAGAGTTTGGATAGGTTTTGAATCAAAAATCGATGAAAACATGATACTTGATTTTAGTATATGTATGTTGTATTTTGGTGATTGTTAAATATAGCATTGGTTGGCTTGTACGCTATATGTTATTTGTGAGTTGTGATGATGATTAATACTATGCAAATGCATTATTAATGATGTTTATATGATACATGATGTTTTATGCAATTGTTGGTGGATAATTCAATATGTTGAATTATTGTGATATGCTTGGATGATTAAGGTTGTGATATGGTCTTAATTGCATATGTTGGTAATTTCACATGCATTCATGGGGAGTTTGTACTCCATTTGGTGGCTTTGTTTCTTGTGTGGATCGGAAGCGGTGGACTATATGTTCATTTTGGTCAGAAAAAACATCGGAAAAAATCCATGACCACATCCACGCCTGCGACTAAATCCATATTCACGCCTATGTCCACGACTACAACCACACCTACGCCTGCGCCTGCGATACAAATATCAAAATCTTGCTGACACTTATTCATCTTATCAACTCAAAATACCACTGCAATGCAACATACAACATTGGAGAGTTGGTGACACAAAACCAATGGTTTAAAAGGAGAGAATATTAAACCATTTGGGGCATATACCAACATTTGGTACATATATAAACATTTGGTACATATACAAACAATTGGTATATATATAAACATTTGGTGCATATACAAACATTTGCGGCATATACAAAGGTTTCGGGCATATACAAAATACTCAATGTCTATGCATTTTGGGTTCCATATCAATCCAAGGCATCTTGCGTATACATCATGCATGGCATTTTTCAAATCTACTTTGGTCAAAACTATGAACTTTCTTGGGGCCCATCATTGGACTATTTGGTCCACAAAACAAATGACTACCTTGGTTGAGAACAAACACAATCGATAAACTCTGCTCTTATCTTTGATCTAGTTATCCAAGATTTGATTATCAAAACACTCTTCAATTATCTATCCTGTAGGTTGTGGTAGGTATGCGAATTTTCAGGATTACATTATTTATCCTCTAGGTCATGATAAATGTGTAAGACTACCTTCATGTTGTTTATCCTTTAGGTCGTGATAAACGCACAAACTTTTCAATCATCTATCCTCTAGGTTGTGGTAGGTGTGCAAATTATCAGGTTTATGTTATTCATTCTCTATATTGTAATGAATACGTAAGTCTGTCTTCGTATCATTTATCCTATAGATCGTGATAAACACACAAACTTTTTTAACTATATATCCCCTAGGTTGTGATATATGTGTGAATTTTATGGGTTATATTATTCATCTTCTAGGCCGTGATGAATACATAAGCATATCCCTGTGTCATTTATCCTCTAGGTCGTGATAAATGCACAGATTCATCCTCGTATTGTTACTCAGCAGGCTGTAGTAAATATAGAAAATTTATGGTATAGTTCATAGTGTTATTCTCCATACGATAATGTATTATCAAGCTCTGTTCTATTCATCCCCTAGGCTATGATGAATAGAAAAAATCTATGTCTTAGGCTCACTATGTTAGTGTCGAAGCTTTAGTAAGTCAATTTTCAAACTGGTGTTATTTACCTCCTAGGTTATGGTAAATACGCGAAAAATCTATGATCTCTTTTAGGTACTGAAGAGTTATCCATGTCGTCGTATCTAAGTCGAATCAAAACTTTCTGTTCAAATTCTGGTAAGGTGATACATCATCATATGTGCCTATTTTCTCAGTACTAGGGGAACACTGCACAGTGTATCTTTATAAATTCTTGGTCAAATTTTGGGGTCTTCCATTATTTAATAAACCTCTGATTTGAATGTGTGAGACCCGCCTATTCTCACACTCCTCAATCGAAGGATAATTAAATAGGGACAGTTGTCATACCCCAAATTTTCCACATCAAACTCAATGATCATATTATTATTGTATTTCTAACTTATAATCATATTGTCTAATTTGCTTATTTTGATTTTTATTTTAATGAGTGTTTAAAATCTAAGGAGAGGGTATATTTCTAGTATAAGGGGTTTATTTCTAATCAGAAGCCCATTAAGGTTTTTTGGCCTATTTTAAATAGTAGAGTGGTGTGTTTTAATAAAGGTTTATTGCATCATCAGACTCGCCCATTAAGGTTAAGGCTCGCTCAAAATAGGGAGGGGTGTACGTTTTTTTAGAACTTGTTGCTTCAGCTTTAATCGGATATGTCCATTAAATTGTTGCCCCATTAAAATTTTTGTTCAACTTCATAATAGGAAGAGGGGGGTTATATCTTTCGGAGGGCCCATTCTTTTAGAGGCCCATGTTCAATATTTTTTAAAAGTCTGTACAAAAAGAGTGTTTTGTTTTTTTAGTCGAGTGGCCTATTAATAGGTTTTGAGGGCCCATGATTTTTTTCAAGGTTGACCAAGTCAACTAGTTCTTATTATTATTATTATAGTTATTATTAATACAGTAACTAGTATTGTTATTTTAATTATTGTTAATTACATTTATATTATTATAATTAATATTATTATTTTATTATTATTATTGTTATTATTCGTTGACCAAGTAAAGCTAGGGACGAAAACCCTAATGCGCCGCGGCAGCCATCTTCTTTGCTAAGTGACCCAAAAACTCTAAAAAGCCCAAAAACGGTTATTGTACAAATCTAAACCTAATTCATATCAAATCAAGAAAATTTCTAACCGAATCAATTACAATCTTTTCTAACACAAATTTCTTCAATCTTTTCCTAATTCTTTCAATCTTAAATTCTAACGGAAATCGATCATAACAATTTTCCAAATATAATCTAATTCCTAGCCTATAGATAAACCTAAAATTCTAAAGAAAAGGGGATCAAAGAAAAGAAATAAGGAGAAGAAGTAGAGGCTGCGAGTATACGCCTAGCATCCACGCTCTTCATTTGAGATCTTGGTTTCTACTATGAACCCTAGATCTGTTGCTACGCCACTGTCGTGCCTCCACCATTATTTCCATCCTCTGACACCTATAAACAAAGAGAGAAAGGGATTAGAAGCCACGATCAAGGAGAAAGCACGGAGAATTACTGTAAACCAGGTAGATCAACCACTTAGCTTCATGAATCGTTGCGATTTCATTTTGTTTTGGTTGATTGTTACGAAATAGGATTAGGATTTATTTTATCAATTTCGGTGCATTTAGGGTTTTCAGGTTTCGATTGTTGTTGATTGGGTTACTGCATTTTTATGGGTTGAAGGTAGTCGTCGCCACCATTTTTTTTGGTTAGGGTTTTGGCAGTGTTGTTTATGTTGGAGAGAGGCGAGAGAATGAGAGAGAAGAAGAACAAAGTGTCATAGAGAAATACGAAGAGAAATGAAATGAAAAACAAAAAGAAAACAAAAATATAACTCTATCATGATCTTGTGCATGCGTCTTTACCATATACCCTCACTTTGCGTCCCTCTGATCTTCATCAGAAGTTCCAAATACTGCATACCCATGATGGCCCCATACACGCTAGCCACACATAATCCAAACAGGCTTCTATCCAATTCAATTATGGGCCAAGCCCAATTTCTATCCACACATCCCTATTTACTGTGTAATTAAACAATGCACCCCCTTCTACGCTAATGGGCCAAGTCCAACATCTGGACTAGGACCCTTAATGTTTACTCACCTAGTTTTTGCTACCTCGTTCAAATCCGTACCCCCCCCCCCCTGCATTTTGGGCCTAAATCTAATATCTGGATTTAAGGCCTTATTATTCACACCCGCAAGAATTACTAAGCTCAAATGAAATGCACCCCACCGCGTTTTTGTTAAAATTAATTTTATTTTTTATATTTTATATTTCATTTACTTATTTTATTTGATATTATAATTAATGTTTTTAATATTTAATATATTTATTTTAATAAATTCTAAAATTGTTTATTTTTTAATTCAAATTCATTTTTTAAATACTAACTATTTTTTTAATACTTTAATTGCATTAAATTCTTTTTTCTCATGCATTAAAAATATTTTTCTCATATTACATAATATATTTGAAAACACCTAACTAATCAAATACTAACCTTTTTTACTAACTTAATAAACTTAAGATATTATTTTCAAAAAGGATTATAGAGATATTTTTTTATCGACTGCGAACTTCGTCTACAATTTTACTATTCACACACCTAGACTTGGTTCAAGGAGAATTCGAGATATCTTCATAATCCATAAAAAAAAACTAACCAAACAACTACGAACCATGAATTGAGACTTTGATTCCTCATAAGAGGATATGTAGGCATACGACTTAAAAATCGTGGCGAGTATTCCTAACTAAAAAATTAAAACCCTATTCCTAAACCTTAAACCTAAACCCTCGTATCCTTGTGAACAAGGTAGATGAAGGGTGCCTAACACATTTCCTTTGTTTAAAGTGAGTCAAGAACTCAGAATCTTTGTATCATCAATTAGGGTTATTCCGTTATATTCCCGTCATAGGATAAAAATTAATGGTGGTGACTCTATTTTTTGCCAGTTATTATAACTATATATTCATATTTGGGCTTTGATCCTAGTCCGAATCAGAAGCGTGGCTCTGATTCTAGATAGGGAATCGAGAGGGAGGTGAGCTAGATGTTCATGTTGGTACCACATGCATGAGTCGCATGGAATTACATTTGGAGTCTCGTGTGGCATTATATGATGTTTATTTTGATTTTGCAATATATGATAACTGGTTAATTGTTACATGAATGTTACATTGGTGGTAATTATGCTATGTACGATCAATGTGCGTATGGCTATACTTGTAATGCTTATATATTGGTTACTTTGGTACTTGAATTGTCAAGCTTATTTTGCATAGATGATTATATGAAGTGTGAGGGATTCTTTTGATGAATGTTTGTTATGCATTACCTCTTATTATATATTTCCATAATGATATGAATTCTCACCCTTCTGTTGGAATAATGTTCTATGCAACATCGCTCAGGTACCGAAGATAGTTGTGCTTCGCACAAGGATAGTTGAGGAGCTTATTTTGGTTTATTCCACTCGCTTAGGTAGTGAGTCTATGCTCTGGTCATGTAACACTAGGGGGGATAGTTTTCTTAGACCAAGATTTGGTTCTGCAACTTTATCTTTGAATTTTGATGATAACAATTAAGTATGTTTGTATGAATAATTTTGGTACTCTAATGTTTGTTATTTTTAAGATTTAACAAACAGGTTCTGCTTCTGATAAACGATGCTGCCAAGACATTAGAAGAGAATAAGTTGTGCTTCTAAGCTACACAAGTTTTGATGAACAGTTGCAAAAGCTTCAAATGGATATAAAGTAGTGACTCTTATACTCATCCAATAGACCAAGTTCTAAAGATCTGAAGACAGAAGTTCTGACTGAAGTCTAGATGCTGAAGACTTATGTTTTTGAAGATAAAGGGTTCTCAAGACCAAGTGTTAAAGATTCTGAAGACGAAGTTCTGAAGATTCGGAAGACTTAAAGTTATGATGACCCACGGTTCGACAAAGAGTTCTAAAGACCAAGTGCTGAAGTATTTGAAGACGCAGAAGACTCTGAAGACTTGAAGTTCTAAAGACCCAAGTGTTATTCTCATTCTTCCAATGCATGCTTGATTAGAAGCCTCTGACGACAAAAGAAAAGAGGATAAGATTGTGTGGTACAAATGTACATGGTACAAAAAAATATTTCATGCCACTACCATGAAGGACACACATTGTGTACGATCTTGTCCCCAATATAATTCAAGTTGCCAGCTTTCTGGAAATTCTAGAATTACCCTCCAACGGTTATAATATTTTATTGACTATAAAAGGGCTTGAAGACTAAGAGAGAAGGCTTCCAATTCACATTCTAAAAAGACTGTTCATATGATTCCTTGTGTTTTTATTCTATATTATTGAAAATATGTTTACTTATTCGCTTGTGTAGAAGTATATCTTTTGTAAACAAACTTTGTTCAAACAGTTGTTTGATATTCCTTAAGGGACCAGTTGGTCAGAATCCTTGAGAAGTCTAAGAATACTGTGTCTTAGAGGTTGTAACATTAGTCACTTGCAGTTATCTTGGGCATTGTAATAATCTGTTTGATTATTGGATTAAGTCCTTGTTGAGAAAGGCGAAATCACCTTGGCGGGTGGACTAGACTAGCTTGATAGTTTTCAAGTGAACTAGTATAAACATAACTTGTTCTTTCCTTCTTGCATCTTATCACTATTATCACTAAGTGAAGTAACTTGTTATGGTTTAAAGGGTTTTTTTAAAGGAAATGTTTTTTATTTAAAACCCAATTCACCCCCCCCCCCCTTCTTCTGTTTTTTACACCTTCAGTTGGCATCTGAGCTTCAGTTATGAGGAGTGATAAAAAGTTTGAATTTTCATCAAGCACCTAAAAGTGTTCAGTACCGATCCAGATTGTGTGAAAAATAATGGAAAATAATGGTAACAATGCTACTGTAATTATTGATAATATGGATAATGATAGAGATCAGTATAGTGTTAAACCTCATATGTTTGATGCAGAAAAGTTTGACTATTGGAAGGACAGAATTGAAAGTTATTTTCTGGAATATGACTTGGATCTATGGGATTTGGTAGTTGATGGCTACACTCACCTAGTATATGATAAAGGTCTAAAGATTACCAGAAGTGCTGCCACAGACGCTCAAAAGAAGGTTCATAGAAATCATTATAAAGCAAGAACAATTATTCCAATTGTTATTTCTTATAACGAGTATGAGAAGATCACAGATAGAGAGACTATAAAGTATATTTTTGACTCTCTTCAAATGACTCATGAAGGCAACGCTCAAGTTAAGGAGACAAAGGCTCTAGACCTAATCCAGAAATATGAAGTCTTCAAAATGGAAGATGATGAATTTGTGGAAACAATGTTTTCAAGTTTTTAGACACTTGTTACAGGACTCAAAGTTATGAATAAAGGATATTATATGGCAAATCATGTTAAGAAGATTATCATAACTCTGCCTAAGAAATGGAGACCAATGGTAACTGCTTTGAAGTTGTCAAAGGATCTGAACAACACTAGTCTTGAGGAACTAATTAGTTCTTTAAGAAGTCATGAGATAGAGCTTGAGGAAGATGAACCTTAGAAAAGAGTTAAATTTGTGGCTTTGAAGTCTATGTCTAGAAAGACTAAGGCTTTTCAAGCAGAAGAAGAATCAGAAGTATTTGAAGAAGATTCAGATGAAGATGAACTTTCTCTGATATCCATAAGGATAAGTCAGACATGGAAACACAGACAAAGCAAGTTCAGAGCATCAAGAAGAACAAACGGTAGATCTGAATCTACATCTGGTCAGAAGAAAGCTTCTGGAAAAGAAGTTACATGTTATGAATACAAGGAGCCTAGACATTATGAATGAATGCCCAAAGCTCAAGAAAGACAAGGAACCTAAGAAGGCCTACAAAGCCAAGAAGGGTTTCATGGTAACATGGGATAATTCAGAGTCAGAAGAAGAAGATTTTGATGAAGAACATGCCAACATAGCATTCATAGAAAAGACCAGCACGAGCGAAGCAGTATCAGAGGACGAACTAACACTTGATGATGAGTCATACTCTAATGACGACAAAGTGGTACTTTCTTCCTTATCATGTTCTAAAATTGAAATTGGTTTATCAGAACTAATGAAAAGGTATCAATCTCTTCTAAGTAAACACAAAACTTTGAAAAATAATTTTGTAGTTACTTCTGAGAACTCTACTAAATATGAGCAAAAGCTTTTTGATTTAAATGAAAAATTATTTGATTTATAAAAATCAAATATTGCTTCAAAAATTAAAGTTTCTAGGTTAGAAGAAGAGATTATCTCTAGTACATTTGTTACTGATGAAGTAATCATATATGATAGAGCGTTTCAGCACTTCCTAGCTAAAAGCATATATAGAAGCAAAATGGCTTCAATGATCTATGGAGTTAGCATAAACGGAAGTAGAGGCTTGGGATATTCAAGACCATTAAAAATAATTCATGAGACTCTAAATGTCAAACCAAAACCTTTTTTTGAACATTTCGTGCTTGTAGGCATAGAATTAAAATGTCCAGAACAAGAAGGTTCTGATTCCACTATAGCACAACCATAGACACAAAAGGAAACTTCTAATCCTAAATACCATGCACAAATTCCACTTGATTATCTTGTTGCACAAGATTCAAAAGGGGTCAGAACCTCTGGAATTTCTAACAAGAAAGGACCCGGGAAATGGGTACATAAGGATCAGATAATCTATGTTGCAGATGTCCTTGATGGAACCACTGAAATACCATTCATGGTACCTGGACAGTGGATGCTTGTGACACATGACGGGGAAAAGGCCTATGTTCTAAGATTTGGAACTTAAGTCTGGAGAGGTTGTGAGTTTCGAAGGCAACCAGAAGGGAAAGGTAATTAGCTCTAGAACTATTGGTAATGGTAAACTTCCTTTTATTAACATTGTTCTTTTATTTGAGGGTATGGTGAATAACCTTTTGTCAATAAGCCAACTTAGTTACAATGGTTATTATGTCATTTTCAATGAAACATCGTGTAAAGTTGTTAGTCAGAAAGATGGCTCAGTTATGTTCAATGATAAGAGGAAGAGCAATATTTACAAAATTAGATTATCAGATTTGAAAAATTAGAATGTAAATTGTCTTATGACTGTTCAAGAAGAGCAGTGGGTCTGGCTTAGACGTCTGGGCCATGTTAGCTTGAGAAAAATATCTCAACTAAATAAGCTTGGATTAGCCAAAGGCTTCCTAATCTGAAGTATACTTCGGATGCCCATTGCGAAGCATGTCAGAAAGGAAAGTTTTCGAAAAACCTCTTTTAAAGATAAAAAGATTTTTTCTACCTCTAGTCCATTAGAACTTCTTCACATTGACTTGTTTGGACCAGTGAAAACTGCTTCTATCAATAGTGAGAAATATTGACTTGTCATCTTTGATGACTACAACAGATGGACATGGGTAAAATTCTTGAAACACAAGGATGACTCACATTTTGTGTTTGCTTCTTTCTGCTCCCAAGTGCAAAATGAAAAGAATTACAAAATAGTCAGAGTTAGAAGCGATCATGGTAGAGAATTTGAAAACAAAGATTTTGAAAAAAAATTTATTCTAATGGCATAATCCATGATTTCTCCTGCCCTAGAACTCCATAACAAAATGGGGTTATAGAGAAGAAAAATAGGACATTGCAAGAAATGGCTCACACCATGATTCAAGAAACTCAAATGGCTAAGCACTTTTGGGCAGAAGCAGTAAATAAAATGTTTTATATTAAAAATAGAATCTCTATAAGACCTATTTTGAGTAAGACTCCTTATGAATTATGGAAGAATAGAAAGCCCAATATTTCTTATTTACATCCCTTCAGATGTGTATGTTTTATGTTGAATACTAAATAGAATCTAGGCAAGTTTAATTCCAAAGAGCAGAAGTGTCTGTTGTTAGGATATTCTAAACGATCAAAAAGTTTCAGAGTTTATAACACATAATCACGAATCATGGAGGAATTAATCCATGTCAGATTCGATGATAAGCTTGACTATGAAAAGTCAAAGTTGCTAGAAAAGATTGCAGATGTGAAGATAATGTTCGCAGAACCCAAAGAGAAGATACAAGAAGATAAAGAATCAGAAGCTCCTACTTCTGATATTGTTGCTCTTCCTTCTAATCAACCTCAACAAAGGAAAAGAAGAATCTCATCATCTCATCCTGAAGATCTAATTCTGGGAACCAAAGATGCTCCAGTCAGAACAAGATGAATGCTCAAACCCTCTGATGAAGTGCCTCTGGGTTTAGTATCTTTAATATAGTCAACATCTATTGAGGAAGCTCTTCTAGACAAAGACTGGATTCTGGATATCAAAGAAGAATTGAACCAATTCTCAAAGAACAAAGTTTTGGATCTTGTTCAGAAACCTAAAGGTGTCCATGTCATAAACCAGATGGGTATTAAGAAACAAGCACAACGAGAAAGGTGAAGTTGTCAGAAACAAAGCACGACTGGTTGCACAAGGTTATAGTCAACAAGAAGGGATAGACTATAAAGAAACCTTTGCACCAGTCGCCAGGTTAGAAGCTATTCATTTATTAGTTTCTTTTTTTGTAAGTCATAACATCATCCTTTATCATATGAATGTTAAGAGTTCATTTATGAATTGTTATATTTCAGAAGAAGTGTACGTCAAACAACCTCCTGGTTTTGAAAACTCTGAGAAATCGGATTTTGTTTTTAAACTAAAGAAATATCTTTATGGTCTGAAGCAAGCTCCCAGAGCTTGGTATGACAGATTGAGAAATTTTCTTTTAGAAAATAAATTTACTAGGTAGATCGACCACTTAGCTTCATGAATCGTTGTGATTTTGTTTTGTTTTGTTCGATTATTGAGAAATAGGATTAGCGTTTCTTTTGGGGATTTCGGTGCATTTAGGGTATTCAGGTTTCGATTGTTATTGATTAGGTTACTGCATTTTTCTAGGTTGAAAGGAGTCATCGCCACTAGTTTTTTGGGTTAGGGTTTTGGAAGTATTGTTGATGTTGCATAGAGATGAGAGAACGAGAGAGAAAAAGAACAGAGTGAGAGAGAGAAGACGAAAATAAATGAAATGAAAAAAAAATATAACTCTATCATGATCTCGTGCATGCGTCTTTACCATATACCCTCACTATGTGTCCCTCAGATCTTTATCAGACGTTCCAAAGACCGCATACCCTTGCTGGCCCCATATACACTAGCCACACATAATCCAAACGGACCTCTATCCAATTCAATTTTGGGCCAAGCCCAATTGCTATATGTAACGTAATAGGAGAACTGACTTGTTGGTTTTGCGTTTTATCACAATTGTTGCGGATAGCAGAGTCGCCATCGACTTTTCTTTTATCCAGGGAAAGGCTGAAAAGAACAGGAAAGACCTTTCGGGATTATTTCTTGAGTTCGGGGGGTAGGTTATGAAAAGGGAAAGTATTAGCACCCTTTCCATCCTTAGTTATCTACGGGCTCTTAGTTTCTTGCTATATCACTTGCTTTTGTTTGTAAATGTGCTTGTGGTGTGGGCTTTGAAAGTATTTTGAAAAATGTTCTTTGTAATGACTCTCGTTTCTATAAGAACGCGTACAAAGTGTTTGTTTTTGAAAATATTTCAAAGAAGTGTTTGTGGAATGTGTTTTTGAAAGTGATTTTGAAAAGGTGTCTTTGTAATGGTTCTCGTTTCTATATGAACGCGTACAAAGTGTTGTCTTTTGAAAATGTTTCAAAATGAAAGTGTTGGTGTATGAAATGTTTTTTTTGCTGTGAGCAAGCGAGCAACTAGGGGCGTCCTACCTACTCAAAAAGTCTTTAATTTTCTTTCCCTCCTCCATTAGATGTTGTTATCTTACCATTGTTTTGGTAAGAAGCCCCATCATTGGATGTGAAGGGACGAGCGTGGGACGTTTGTATAGTCATAGAAGGTAACTGTTGTACCCCAAAATTTTCCCTCTCTTTCTTCAGGAAATCATCTTGGATTTTCAGAGTCCCTTTGAAACAAATCCAAGTCCTGAATTGTCATTTTTGCCCAAGCAAACCACTTACAAGAGCAAGATGATCACACAAGTTCTAAAGACAACGATGTTATCTTGAGAAAAATTAAATTGTAAGTACTTGGAATTTTTCTCTTAAAAAAAATGAGTGTTTAAGAAGAAATCAATGCTTCAGAACTTCTGGACCAAACTCCAGGTAGAAACGGTCAGAAGTTGCAAGCTTGGCTCAGCGCAGTCAGAAGTTGGCTCTTCAGCAGCTACATCAGCTCAATCAGAAGTTGTAAACGTGGTTCAATACGTAAGTCTCAGACAGAACATGACTCTTTCAGCAGTTACGCAAGCTCAGCCAGAATTTGCTAAAGGAGTGCAAAAGAAGCAAGGAAGTCTGAAGGCTCTTTCAGAACATGCTGAAATCAGAAGATGAAAAGGTCAGAAGAGTGGGTGTTACACTGATACAGGATCTCTGAGCCTAGGAGTTCCAGAAGCAAATCCAAGGAACGTGTCAGAAAATCAGGTGAATCCCCAGAACTTGCTAAGACAACAGGAGGCCAAGACCAGAGCATGGTTTACGTTGTTCTTGGTGAAACAGAACTACTGGTTCAAAGTTTGGTTTCCATTACCAGAATATTGGTGTTGATAAGTCTCATCACCATTTAATGCTCATTAATGCTCCCAACCACTCCTGAACATTCATCCAAGTAATCCCTTCACGTGTGGCTTGGAAAACGCCTTTATGCAGGTTCTGGCATGGGTCTACACGCCACCGTCCACCTAAGAGGTCACTTCTCTCCAATCCGCGCCTGCTGTTCCAGCCTAGGCTGAAAGGCTATCTGTTATCACAACTTCCCAGGAATTTCTTTCAAAAAATAACTCAGCCTCTGTTGGCGCTTTAATGTTCAAGAAATCCACAAGAGTTTTGCCTATAAATAGAGAATCAGTGTCCACTGAAAAAGGGGTCCAAAGAAACAAAAATTGCTAGAAGAGAAACAGAAGTCTTTAGCAAGAAAGTGCTGTGAAACTCTACCAAAATCTCCAGTGTTTCATAACTTTGAATTTCTTACCTTCAAACTTCATCAAATACCCAGTTTTCTTTGTGAACTAAAGAACACCCTTTTCAACTTCTGACCCTATATACGCATACACCTTCACCTACCCTTTTCAAAAAGAACCTGTCCAGAATACCATCAGAGCCAAAAGCTAGCTCTCATCCCCAAACTTTTCCAACAGCCAAGTAAGCACCTGCTGACCTTCATCACGCTGCTAAGCATCATCAATTGTGCATGCTCAAATAAACATAATGTAAGTATCATATTGTTGTTGTTTGTGTTCTGAGGATTTTCATACCTCAGAACGTTCTGAGCCAGTGTAGAACCTGCCTGTCACCTTGTTGGTTCTTCCCTCTGAAACACTTTGACATTTGCTGGAGCTGTTCCAAATATGTTTCCTATTTTGTGGAATAATAATAAAATTGCAGATGTTCTGATTAGTACAGGGAAAAGCCAAGTGCTGACTTTGACGTTAGCACATCTGAAGCCTGTTTTGCTGTCAATAATATCAGAAGTTCTGAGAGTTATTTTCTTTCCAGCAGGATCAGAACTTTTGATTTCCCCACTAACAAACTTCTGTCTTGCAGCACAGGGGGGTCAGAACTTCTGATTTTCCCACTAACAGGTTTCTGTTTTGCAGGTGCCAGAGTCAGAAGTTCTGACTCATACAGTTTAACCAAAAGGTTGATCATCTGGCAGCGGGTCTGAGTCAGAACTTCTGATGACCTCTCAGCAGCGCGCTGGCTCCCTCTCTCTTTCCCTCTATCTTGTTTTTTGCTATTTTCTTTTTTGTCTATTTTTCTCGTTGAACCCCCCATGTACAAATGTGTACCCCCACTCCCTAATTGTTGTAATAGCGTAGGATTTTATATTTCCGCTCTTATTGCTAGTAATTAGAATGTGTATGGGAAGATAAAATCAATGAAATAGAAAATCCTAATTCAAAGAAAAACTCTTGTATGCAATAAAACACACTTGCACACTACCACCCCTAGGGTTACATCCACTTGTTGCCTTTTAAAAAATGGGCCATGTTACGCATGCAAAGTATCTTGGTAAAACAAACAAAATCAAAAGATCATAGTCCCTCGATGACGCTTTCGAAAGTTGCCTTACAAAAATGATCTTAGTCCCTCAAAAGAAAGATACTTTTCAAACATTGCTATCATGGTCTACACGATGACCCGCGCCCGTCCCGTTTACATCCTAACACAAGGTTGTTCACCAAATGCAATGGTGAAACAACACTGTTAAAAGGGTTAAAACATAGCAATGATCTTTGAGAAATTTAGGGTAGATGGCTCTTGGTTACTTGCCAACTTGAAAAACAAAAACACTTGCCTATTTTTCAAAACCACACATCACTACACTTTCAAAACAAACTTTCAAAAAAAAAACATTGAAAACTTTTTCAAAAGACATACACCTTTGTATACATCCCAACATGGATCATTACAAAGGTTGCCACCACATTGGCCTCTTTTTAAAACATTTTCAAACCCGCACACAAAGCACCATTTCAAACAATTGAAAATCAAGGCAAGTTGATCTAAGCAAGTAACTAAGAGCCCATGGATAACCATGGATAGAAAGGGTGCTAATACCTTCCCTTTCTATAATCTACTCCCCGAACCCAAGAAAACATCTCAAAGGTTTTTGCTGTGCTTTTTAACCTTTCCTTAGGATAAAATAAAAAGTCGGTGGCGACTCTTGCTCAACCGAAACATTTGCGAAAACAAACGCAAAACCTCAAGTCAGTTCTCCCACCGTATCACAGAACTGGCGACTCTGCTGGGGAGTACTTTAAAGTGGAGTAACCTTAGGGCTTAGATCACCCTCTTGCATGACTAATTATTTGCTTTGATTGCTTTACATCTTGGCTCTCTTGTTTGGGTTTGCAATCCTACACCCGGATTTTGGGAAACATTCATAGATAGCAATACGTTGTGGAAACTGTGCGGGGTATACCGACACGGTTGAAGCAATAGCTATATTAGTGCGACATATTTGTGAGTACCGGTAACCCTTGAGTTCAATCAAGGAGAGTACGGGGCCGCTGAGTGATGTTACTAAGCACTAATGACCTAGAACCTTACTTGACCATCTTGGCCTTTCATTAGGGGTAGTGAGATTACCGGCTTTGGTGCAGTCCGAAGTTGGTAGATACTCGATACTACACTCATTGAGGGTTGTTTTCTTGGAATATTTTGGTCGCTAGTTAAGTGGCTAAACCAAAACAATGAACAATGAAAACAATCCAATGATCTTGAGCTCCTTAGAACCCGGTTACTATTTATAGGACAGGTTTTTAAGCCAACTACACTCAAGAGGGTACTTACCTATGAAACCCCATGCAAGCCTGAAACTAGGGTTTTGTGTGATTTGCTTGTACATATGTTTGTGCATACATCATGAACATCATAAAGCATCATATGCATACACTAACCATTTCAAGGGTTTAGATCTTCATCTTTGTTCATGTTTTGTAGGTCATGGAAATTCCTCGCAGGAAACTATCCAAGTCAACCTTGTGAGAATCCCTCCTCAACTCAAGGAGCTCACATCAAGAATTCCAGAAAGCTCTCCCTTCAGTGAAAGACATGGTAGACTGCTCAGCTTAGTCAACACCAACATTGAAGAGGACATGATGAAGGTGTTGTTCCAGTTCTTTGACCCTCTTCACCACTGTTTAACTTTCCCCGACTACCAGTTGGTGCCCACTTTGGAGGAATTTTCTCAACTCCTGAGAATTCCTATCCTTAATCAACTACCCTACAACGGTACGGAAATGGGACCAAAGCCTGAATATGTTGCTCGAGCACTACATCTACAGCCATCTGACATCAAGGGGCATTGGGAAACTAGAAGCGGTGTCAAAGGCTTCTTAGCAAAATTCTTGTTTGAGAAGGCACAAGAGTGTTGGAATTCATTAGACCTACAAGCCTTTGAAGAAATTGTGGCACTCCTTACCTATGGGTTGGTCTTGTTCCCAAATCCTGACCAGCTTGTGGATGTCAACGCCGTCAAGATCTTCTTATCCGGAAATCCAATACCAACATTGCTTGGGGACATTCTTCACTCATTTTACACACGAACAATGAGAAAGAGGGGTGTTCTCATGTGCTGTACTCCTCTCCTTGCAAGGTGGTTTATTTCGCACCTTCCACAATCTGTTTTGAAGAATGACCAAGGCTTAAGGTGGTCACAACGGTTGATGACCCTCACTCACTCTGATGTACATTGGTGTTCTCGGTCTAGAGAAAATGTCATCATCATCGATCATTATGGAGAGTTCCCTAATGTTCCATTACTTTGCATTAAAGGAGGCATTACCTACAACCCTTGTCTATCCTTGAGACAATTTGGATATGCACGAAGAGATGGCCCTCACGACATGTTGATTCCTGACCTAGTTTTTGACTTCGACAACGATGCGCAAGGACTTCGCCAAAGATTCATCAGAGCTTGGAGGATGCCTAACAAGGTTGACAGCAAGACACTGGGGCACAAGAACTCCATCCCTCTTGAGCCTTACCTCAAGTGGGTACGAGCCCGAGCCCAGAGTCTAATGATGCCTTATCCTCATGTTCTCCCTGTGATTAAAGAGCCTGTCAAGGAAGGAGAGGTTCCCTACACCATCATATATCCTGACATGCCTACATCGTGGGAGGAGATGCATAAGAGTTGGATCCAACTTAAGGAGGAACGGAACACTTTTGAAGCCAGCTTCTACGCCAGCGAGAAGAAGGTTCTAGAACTTACCCGCCGACTCCATGAGGAAGATACCCTCAACACCTACATCGCACCAAAGAGGATGCGCAATGTCTTTTTACCTTGAGAAGTTTTTGTAATATTTGGCCCATGGGGCATTTATGTACTGACAAATTTCTTCTTATTAATATGACGTGCGTTCTTTTTTGTTTGCAATAATTTTGAATTTGCTAAATCCTTGAATGCATTGCATACATAAGCATAGCATTCATCATACGCATAAGCAGGTCTCCACACCAGGTTTCCTTATCTTTCTGCTGTTTATTTCAGTAAGATGGATCTCAAACAGACGGTCAAGGACTTGCAGTCTCAAAACGCACAGTTTCAACAACTCCTGATGACCTTGGCTAAGGGTCAGGAAGATCTGAAAGCCCTGCTTTGGAACAAAGACCAAGTGAAAAAGAAGAAGAAGAGAATCGGGGTGGCTACCCTAGGAAGAAGGTTTGAGGGTGAAGCCAGAAGAGTGCTTGAATTTCCCCCTACTTCTGAGGAGGGAACCAGTAAAGGGAATGCAGTTGCGGTACCTTCCGAGTCCGAAGTTGAAGAAGAGGAGGCTGAAGAGGACGAAGACTACTCTGATCAACAATACCCGCCCGCTGATGATAAGTACAAAGGATTGGAAGACATGTTGGCAGATATGGAGCTGCAGAGAGTTCCCGGCTTAGATTTCGAAGACTTGGGATTAGTTGCGGGAATTGTGATCCCCCCGAAGTTCAAAGTGCCAGTTTTTGTAAGGTATGACGGGCTGTCCTGCCCGAAAATGCATCTCAGATCATATGTAAGGAAGATCCAACCTTACACTGCAGAAAAGAACCTTTGGATCCATTTCTTTCAGGATAGCCTTTCTGGGGCTCAGCTCGAGTGGTTCTATCAGCTGGATGGAGCCAGTATCCGAAACTGGGAAGACTTGGCCACCGCATTTTATAAACAATATCAGTACAATTCTGACCTCGCTCCTACGCGTACCCAACTTCAGGGTATGTCACTAGGAACGGGCGAAGGATTCAAAGAGTATGCGCAAAAGTGGAGAGATCTGGCTGGCAGGGTGCAGCCACCTTTGACTGACCGTGAACTTGTTGACATGTTCCTAGGGACCCTGTCCGGACCATTCTTCAATCATCTGATTGGGAATTCTTCTGCTGGGTTTACAAATTTGATCTTGACTGGTGAGAGGATAGAAGCTGGTATCAAGTCAGGGAAGATACAGAAAGGTGCCGCTGCGAGTATTGAGAAGAAGCCTTTCAAGAAGGAAGCTAGTGCTGTTTATGGTCCCAGAAGACAAGTTAAGCCAGAACGCCGCCAAGCTGTCAATGCATTGGTAATTTCAAAGCTTGTTGCTGCTCCTCAGCAGTATAATCAACAAAGGGGTGAGAGGCCCAAGAGGCAGTACACTCGGCTCAGTATGACCCTGTCTCAGATCTTGCCGCAACTACTATCAACCAATATGGTAACTGTCAAAGAAGCTCCGAAGGTAGTGAACACAGCTTCTCCAAAGTACAACCCCAACGCCTGTTGCGCTTATCACTTTGATAGCCCCGGGCATACTACGGACGATTGCTGGGCTCTGAGGAATAAGGTTCAAGACCTTATTGATGCTAAGGAAATACGGTTTGAGGCGCCTGAAAGACCCAATGTTGTGACTGCTCCCATGCCCCAGTATGGAGTGAGTGCTGTGGAAGAAGACCGATACGTAGCCTCCGTAGAAGAGATTGTTACTCCGTTATCGACTGTTAAAAGGAATCTGTTGCTAGCCGGTTTATTTCCAGGATGTGATGAAGATTGCCTTCTATGTGATGTTTCCCCTTTTGGTTGTCCTTTGCTAAAATCAGGTATCCAAAGCCTGATGGATAGCAAAGAGATCTTGTTCGAGAAGATTGTTGTTCCCGCTGCCCCTGCCGAAGAAGTTTCTATTGTCACTATTTTCAATAAACCTCCCAAGGCTCCTTCAAAAAAGCCTGTCAAAATCATGTCCACTCAGAAGATTGCTCTCATCATCATTACAGTTCCGGGGCCCCTCCCCTATACATCCGACAAAGCTGTCCCATGGCACTATGGGGCAGATGTTTATATTCTTGGAGTGAAGCATGAGTTTGATACAAGTACCAGTGTCAGTAACATCACTGGGCCTGCCAAGATTACTCGCAGTGGTAGGTTGTTTTCACCAGATATTTCGCCACCAGTTATTCAGAAACCTCTTATCATCACACCTGCAATTGTGCATGTTTCCCTTCCTAATCAAGTTCTTGTTTCTACCCCTGCCGCCGAGTCCTCTAATGCTCGGGGCAAAGGGGTTGCTGCTGATTTGCCTGCCTTGAAGGAGGCGCCGAAGACAACCACTGTTGAATCCTCCCAGCAAGAGATGGAGGAGATTCTCAAGATTATCAAGAAAAGTGATTTCAATGTTGTTGAGCAGTTGGGGCACACCCCATCAAAAATTTCTATGCTATCACTATTATTGTGTTCAGAGGCCCACGCCAAGGCCCTGATCTCCTTCCTGAAGACGGCCCATGTGCCGCAAGAAACGTCGGCTGATCAATTTACTGATTGTGTTGCCAACTGGACTGCTGATAATGGTCTGGGCTTTTCTGACGCTGATCTGACTGCAAAAGGAAAGAACCACAATGACGCCCTGCATGTCTCTATTGAATGCAGGGGCACTACTCTTGCCCATGTGTTGGTAGACACCGGTTCTTCATTGAATGTATTGCCCAAGAAGGCCCTAGACAGGCTAGATTGTGAGGGTCTGGAGCTCAAACCCAGTAACATTGTTGTCCGAGCCTTTGACGGTTCGAAAAGGATGGTACATGGTGAAGTGGACATTCTAATCAGGGTTGGTTCTCAGGTGTTCGATTCTACTTTCTATGTGATGGACATCCGTCCATCCTACTCTTGTTTGCTGGGTCGTCCATGGATTCACAAGGCCGGAGCTGTGACCTCCACACTACATCAAAAGCTTAAGTACCCGGTTAGAGGAAAGATTGTTACAGTTCAAGGGGAAGAAGAGTATATGGTCAGCCACTTAAACTCATTCCGATACATAGAAATGGACGGGGAGTTCATTGAAACCCCCTTTCAACACTTTGAAGAGGTGCCTCAGACGCTGGCGTCAGCTGAAACTGTAATTGAAGACCCTCCTTTGAAGATGGCTTCCTTAAAGGATGCTCGGGCTGTGATTGAGAAGGGTGAATGTGCAAATTGGGGCCGACTTCCTGACTTTACTCCGAAGACCGACAAGTTTGGTTTGGGCTTCACTGCAGAGGCTCAGAGGGCTGTTCGTAAAGCGAGGATTGGAAGACCTCCTGTGTTAATCACCAACCCAGGAGTGAATGATATTGAAGACGAAGTGGAGGAATCGTAATTTGACAGCTGGATCTACCCAACAACCGACAGTGGACCAAGCAACTGGACAGCCAAAGACTTCACACCTATTACTTTTGTCACTCAGTAATGAACTCTTTTGTTTTCAATTTGTAACAAACAATATGTTGAAACTTTTATGGCTCGGTGTCCTACCCGGGGCACCGTGGCTCCATTTGTGAGGGCTTTTGTATGACATTTTCATATATCATTAATCAAAACATTGGACGTTTGTTGCATTTCAAATCTTGTGCTCCTTTTCTTTCTTTATCATATATTGCAAAACAGCTATATTTACACACACTCACTTATACAGGTTCCAATCCACTCTGGATCTCACCGGTAACAACTCTGCTACTGCCAGTTATGACTTCGAAAATCCGATCAACTTAGCCGGGGACGAAGGTGAAGATGATTGCGAAGTGCCTGGGGAACTTGCAAGACTGCTACTCCAGGAAGAGAGGGCCATTCAGCCACATGAAGAGCCAGTGGAAACGGTAAATCTGGGTACTGAGACAGATAGAAAGGAAGTCAAGATCGGTGCCAATCTAAAGCTCAGTGTGAAACAACGGTTGATTCAGATGCTGCGTGACTACGTGGAAATCTTTGCTTGGTCTTATGAAGACATGCCTGGTTTGGATGCCGACATTGTGGTTCATCACCTACCTACCAAGGAAGATTGCCCTCCGGTAAAACAAAAGGTTTGTCGTATGCGTCCAGAGATGTCCGAGAAAATCAAAGTTGAGGTTATGAAACAATTTGATGCCGGGTTTCTAGCAGTGACTTCTTACCCTCAGTGGGTTGCCAACGTGGTTCCAGTACCGAAGAAAGATGGCAAGGTCCGAATGTGTGTTGATTACAGGGATTTGAACAGGGCCAGCCCCAAGGATGATTTCCCTCTGCCTCATATCGACGTCCTGGTTGAAAACACTGCTCAGCATGAATTTTTCTCCTTCATGGACGGCTTCTCCGGTTATAATCAGATCAAGATGGCTCCTGAAGACATGGAGAAGACCACTTTTGTTACTCAGTGGGGCACTTTTTGCTACAAGGTCATGCCTTTTGGACTGAAGAATGTTGGGGCAACATATCAGCGTGCCATGGTTGCTTTGTTTCATGACATGATCCATCATGAGATAGAAGTATACGTCGACGATATGATTGCAAGGTCCCAAACTGAGGAGGAGCACCTTGACCATCTGCGGAAGCTGTTTGACCGTCTGAAGTTGTACAAGCTGAGGTTGAACCCAAACAAGTGCACCTTTGGGGTGAGGTCCGGAAAACTACTAGGTTTCATTGTAAGTGACAAAGGTATTCAGGTGGATCCTGCCAAAGTGAAAGCCATACTGTTAGAACAATGTTTGAATCTAGTACCCTATATTTAAGTTTTGATGATAACAAAGTGAAAAGATATAGTAGTTAAATATTTCATGATTGAATTATATGCTGCCTAAAATTACTATGCTCTGATTTGCAGATATGCTGATTAAAATAAGCAAGATCACGTTCTCAGCATCAGAATATGGCTTCATACACCAGCATCAGAAGTTGCTGAATCAGAACGTCAAGATCAGATGATCAACGCTTGCACATGCTGAAGTTTGATGAACAGAACTGCGCGTAAAACACTCTGATACAGAATCAAATAGTTCATCAGCAGCGAAGCAGAATCAGAATGAGCCAAGCCAGATCGTGCATTGAAGAAGCAACGGTACTGTGCATTAAACGCTAATCAATTCCAACGGCCTCATTCCAGACAAGATCTGCTCAAAAAGGAAAGCTTGTAAACAGCATTGAATCAAGAATATTTGCTCCAACGTTCATCTTCTCAAATGCTATATAAACCAAGCTTCGAAGATTATCACGGCTAATGCTTCCAAACTCTCTACACGCACAAAGCTGAACAATAATCTTCACCTACCAGTCTTGCTAAACCAACAAACTCTGATACTCCATTAGTGTTTAGCATTCTAGTATTCTAAGCTTCATTTGTGTAAACATCACAGTTGTGATATAGTTTTGTAGAAAACACTCATACACATTATTTTATACCTTTGTAAGAAAGTGTTGCCTTGACAAACCGGATTGTGGTTTGAATCAAGAAGGCTTTAGCAGTTGTTAAAGCAGATTTGTATTCAGTTGAATATAGTGAATTAAGACCTCGTTGGAGAGAGGCGAAATCACCTTGACGGGTGGACTGGAGTAGTTTGAGATCAAACGAACCAGGATAAAAATATCTTGTCATTTGCTTTAAGATTCCAGTTTTACAATTCAACCCCCCCTTCTTGTGTTTTTCACCCCTTCAATTGGTATCAGAGCGCCTGGTTCTGAGCTAAAACACTTAACCGTGTCAGTACAAGATCCAGCATCAGAAAAACACAATGGCAGGAAACAACTCTCATTTCAGCAATGACACCAATGAGGACAGAGACAGATTCAGCGGCAAACCTCCAGTCTTTGATGGAGAAAACTTTGATTACTGGAAAGACAGAATTGAAAGCTTCTTTCTAGCACATGATGCTGATCTGTGGGATATGGTGACAGATGGATACACGCACCCTGTGAATGCAACTGGTCAGAAGATTGAAAGAAAATCAATGACTGATCAACAAAAGCGTGATTTCAAAAATCACCATAAGGCCAGAACCATCCTCCTCAGTGCTATCTCCTATACTGAGTATGAGAAGATCTCCAACAGAGACACAGCTAAGAACATCTTTGATTCTCTCAGAATGACGCACGAGGGCAACGTTCAAGTCAAAGAAACAAAAGCTCTGGCGCTCATTCAGAAGTATGAGGCGTTTAAAATGGAAGAATCTGAATCCATTGAAACTATGTTCTCTAGATTCCAGATTCTGGTAGCTGGTCTCAAAGTTCTGGACAAGGGATACTCTACTGCTGACCATGTCAAGAAGATAATCAGAAGTTTACCCAAGCAGTGGAGGCCTATGGTTACTGCTCTGAAGCTGGCGAAAGATCTCAACAAAATCACTCTGGAGGAACTTATAAGCTCCCTCAGAAGTCATGAGATAGAGCTGGAAGCTGACGAGCCTCAGAAGCAAGGTAAGCCTATAGCTTTAAAATCTAACAGAAAATCTGAATCTAAAGTTTCGCAGGCAGTTGAAGAAACATCTGATGGATCCTCATCAGAAGAAGACGAGCTTTCCCTTCTCTCCAGAAGAGTAAATCAACTGTGGAAGCAAAGACAAAGGAAGTTCAGGAATCCCAGAAGATCTGATCAGAACGAGTCTTCTTCCAGATACAGAAGGACAGATTCTTCCTCTGGATACAGAAGATCTGAAGGCTCCTCTGGTAGCAAGAAGCCAAATACAAAGGACATCATCTGCTACGAGTGCAATGAGCAAGGACACTACAAGAGTGACTGTCCAAAGCTTCAGAGGGAAAAGCCCAAAAAGAAGTTTGGAAGAGAGAAGAAGAAAAGTCTCATGGCCACATGGGATGACTCTGACTCGTCTGAAGCTGACTCAGAATCAGATGATGAAAGGGCGAACATAGCGCTCATGGCTAACATTCCAGATGACAGTGAAGCTTCTGACTCAGACTCAGAATCAGACACAGAAGAGGTATTCCCTAACTCCGCTGTTAATTTTACAAAGGCTGAACTTGCTGAAAGCCTCAATGAAATTCTGGAACGCTATCAGCAGATTAGAGCTAAATTCAGAGACCTGAAAAGGACTCTTGAATCTGACTCTAATAAGTCTGAGAGTCTCAAATTGGAAAACTCTGAGCTGAGAGATAAAATTTTAAAATTAGAAAACTCTTTACAAAACTCTCAGAAGGAACCAATTGCTGAAACTCCCAGCAACGCTGATGAGATCATCAAGGAGTATGATCATAGTTTCCAGAAGTTCCTTGCTAAAAGCATAGATAGAAGCAGAATGGCTTCAATGATCTATGGAGTTAGCAGAAACGGCAGGAAAGGAATAGGATACCTAGGTAAGGTTCCTACACCTAAAAGTGTCATGGATTTAACCATTAAACACACTCCTCTAAATTCACACTTTGTGTATGGTCACACACATGACATCAAATATACTAGTAGTAATCACTTTGTGAAACCAAAATTCAACCAGAGTTTTGGTAAAACTAACAAATCAGGACCCAAGAAGATCTGGGTACCTAAGGATAAAATAATACATGTTGCAGATATCTTTAGCAGCAAGTCAGAAACACCAGTCATGGTACCTGGACTCTGGCTGCTCACGACACATGACGGGAAGAAGGCATATGTTCCAAAGCCTGGAACTTAAGCCTGGAGGCCACGTTGGCTTTGGAGGCAATCAGAGGGGAAAGATTATTGGCTCTGGAACTGTAGGTAACGGAAATCTTCCCTCTATTAATAATGTTCTGCTTGTTGATGGATTGATGCATAACCTGTTATCCATAAGTCAATTAAGTGATAACGGTTATGATATAATCTTTAATCAAAAATCATGTAAAGCTGTTAGTCAGAAAGATGGGACTATCCTATTTAATGGTAAGAGGAAAAACAACATTTACAAAATCAAACTTTCTGAACTAAAGAGTCAGAACGTAAAATGTCTTCTGTCTGTTAACAACGAGCAGTGGATCTGGCACAGAAGATTGGGGCATGTTAGTATGAGAAGAATATCTCAGATTAACAAACTCAATCTGGTCAGAGGACTTCCAAATTTGAAGTTCAATTCAGATGCTCTGTGTGAAGCATGTCAGAAAGGCGAATTTGCAAAACCCTCTTTTAAATCCAAAAATGTTGTTTCTACCTCTAAGCCATTAGAACTTCTGCACATTGACTTATTTGGACCAGTTAAGACTGCTTCTGTCAGTGGCAAGAAGTATGGGTTAGTAATCGTAGATGACTATAGCAGATGGACATGGGTAAAGTTCTTAAGACACAAGGACGAGTCACACTCTGTGTTTGTTACCTTCTGTAACCAAGTTCAGAATGAAAAAGATCTTAGAATCGTTAAAGTCAGAAGTGATCATGGTGGAGAATTTGAAAATAAAGATTTTGAGTCATTCTTTAATGACAAAGGCATTCTGCATGATTTCTCTTGTCCTAGAACTCCCCAACAAAATGGAGTTGTAGAACGAAAGAACAGAACATTGCAAGAAATGGCCAGAACCATGATCAACGAGACAAACGTGGCTAAGACTTTCTGGGCAGAGGCAATAAACACAGCGTGCTACATTCAGAATAGAATCTCAATAAGACCTATTCTGGAAAAGACTCCATATGAATTGTGGAAGAACAGAAAGCCCAACATTTCGTATTTTCATCCATTTGGATGTACTTGCTATATGTTAAATACTAAGAATTATTTGAACAAGTTTGATTCTAAGGCACAGAAGTGTATTATGTTAGGATACTCTGAACGCTCAAGAGGGTACAGAGTATACAATACAGAAACACAGATTGTGGAAGAATCAATCAGTGTTCGTTTTGATGACAAGCTTGACTCTGAAAAGTCAAAGCAGAATGAAAACCTTGCAGGTATAGAAATTGAATTTGCAGGTTCTGAAGACAAGTCATCAGAAGCTCTCAACACAGACATTCCTTCAACGTCTGAAAGAAGCAATGCTAGAAATCCTACAACTGCTGCTGATCAACCTCAGAAGAGATTACCCAGAAGCAGTTTGGATCACCCAGAAGAGACCATCCTAGGAAGAAAGGAAGATCCAATCAGAACAAGAGCAAGCTTCAGAAACTCTGAAGAAACTCTGATGGGACTTGTGTCTCTGATTGAACCCTCGTCTATTGATGAAGCACTTCTGGACAACGACTGGATTCTGGCAATGCAAGAAGAGCTGAATCAATTCACCAGAAACGACGTATGGGATCTCGTTCCAAGACCAAAAGGATTCAACGTCATTGGAACAAGATGGGTGTTCAGAAACAAGCTTAATGAACAAGGTGAAGTCGTCAGAAACAAGGCACGACTGGTTGCACAAGGTTATAGTCAGCAAGAGGGGATAGACTATACAGAAACCTTTGCCCCAGTCGCCAGGTTAGAATCTATCAGACTTTTAATCTCATTTGCTGTTAATAGAGGCATCACTCTGTATCAGATGGATGTCAAAAGTGCATTCTTAAATGGTTATATAGAAGAAGAAGTTTATGTTCACCAACCCCCAGGTTTTGAAAATACAAAACATCCAGAACATGTTTTCAAACTGAAAAAGTCACTGTATGGTCTGAAACAAGCTCCCAGAGCTTGGTATGAAAGGCTAAGTAACTTTCTGCTTGAAAATGATTTCACCAGAGGGAAAGTGGACACTACTCTATTCTGTAAAACAGTTAAGAGTGACATTTTAGTCTGTCAAATTTATGTTGATGATATAATCTTTGGTTCTACTAATCCTTCTCTTGGAAGAAAATTTGCTAAGTGTATGCAGGCAGAATTTGAGATGAGCCTCATGGGGGAACTGAAATTCTTTCTAGGAATTCAGATTAATCAAACTCCAGAGGGAACTTACATTCATCAGAGCAAATACATCAGAGATCTTCTGAAGAAATTTGACCTCTCAGAATGTAAGCCATCAAAGATTCCAATGCATCCCACGTGCATTCTGGAAAGAGAAGAGGTAAGCAAAAGCGTAGAACAGAAAGTCTACAGAGGTATGATTGGTTCTCTCCTTTATCTGACTGCTTCAAGACCTGATATTTTATTCAGCGTATGTATCTGTGCTAGATTCCAATCAGATCCTAGAGAATCTCACTTAACAGCTGTTAAGCGAATTTTCAAGTATCTGAAAGGTACTACTAATCTGGGTTTGTTTTATAGAAAATCTAGTGATTACAGCTTAGTAGGCTACTGTGATGCTGATTTTGCTGGAGACAGAGTGGAACGCAAAAGTACTTCTGGAAGCTGCCAGTTTCTGGGAGAAAATCTGATCTCGTGGTCCAGCAAAAGGCAATCAACTATTGCTCTGTCAACAGCAGAAGCTGAGTACATAGCAGCAGCTGGATGTAGCACACAGATGCTCTGGATGAAAAGTCAGCTTGAAGACTTCCAGATTTTTGAGAGTAACATTCCTATTCTTTGTGATAATACTTCTGCTATTTGCTTAAGTAAGAATCCTATTTTACATTCTAGAGCTAAGCATATAGAAATAAAACATCATTTCATTAGGGACTATATTCAGAAAGGAATTTTAAACTTGAAATTTATAGATACAGACCATCAATGGGCTGATATCTTTACTAAACCCCTTTCAGAAGATAGGTTTAATTTCATTCTGAAACATCTCAGCATGAAAGTATGCCCAGAATGAAAATGTTTTAATTCCATGTATTTATCTTCAGAATGTAATTATATTACTGTGAACTTCTGATCAATCTTCTTTCAGAAAGTTAGAACATGCAGATTGTATCAGAGGCAAGTCTAAAGATCTGAGAGTCTAATCTCAAAGACAGACGTGCTGATCACTACATCAAACAAGTGTCATCCAATCATCAGCAAATCCCTGAAGCAGAACGCGTGCACGCTTCTGAGCAAGGAAAGCGCTGATTGGGTGCATTGAGACACATGTCTGGTAACCGTTTTTAAGTATCTTTCTCAAATCCCCCAAAATCAGCAAGCATTTAATGCAAAAGTAATCACGTTTGTTAATTGCAATCATTATTTTTTTTCTCTCTCTTAAAAACGTTTAATTTTTCAAAATAATTTTTTGAAATCTTTATTTAAGCACATTATTCTTCAATCTTATTCTTTACGCTTTCTCATAATCTCTTAAGTATTCTCTGCATATTTCTGAGTCATCCTCTTAAAACCTTTTTTTTCTCAAATCATTCTCAAGCCTTTTTGTGTGAGAACAATGGCATCCTCCAGCATTCCTGCAGGAAATCAGAAGAAAGAAACCTCTGAGCAGTATCAGGTGCCTACCAGAACTCTTCTCACACCGGTAAAGAATCTTGAGGTTCTCTCTGAGTTAATCGTCGATTTCGAAAGTTTGAAGGATAATGGGTTTGACCTAACTGATGAAATCAAGGCTCAAAAGTGGGAGAGGTATTTTGATAGATTGGTTGGACCAACCTTCCCAGAGCTTGTCAAGGAATTTTGGATTCACGCCAAGATTCATAAACATCTAGTCATCTCTTCTGTCATGGGAAAGAAGATAATAATTTCTGAAGATCTTATTGGAAGGTTAATCGGTCAAAGTGGTGGTGGAGTTCGTTGTGTGGACATGGCTGAAAGATGCCCTGATATAGGTGTGGTAGCAAACAGCATTTTCACTCTTGGATTTCCCAGCAGCAAAATCAAGGATCTGAAGGATCACTGCAGAGTGTGGGCCAAGATTGTTCTGGGCTGTTTCAATCACAGGAAGCTAACAAGCTCTCCTGATTATATAAACGTGGATCAGCAATTTCTGATCTACTTTATTGATCAGAGGGTGAAGATCAATTTGGCACATTTCCTGTTCAACCATCTGAAGACTAGTGTGAAAGAGACTAGAGAAGAAGAAAGGACGAAAAGAGACTGGATACCGTTTGGGAGGCTCATATCAGATATTCTGACAGAGAATAAGCTGATAGATTATCTGAGCGAAGCTAAAGTACTGGGCAATTTTGAACCAACTGTTGGAAAACCGCTGAACGCTAAGAACCTGAAAAAGATGAAGCTGATAGAAAATATCAGGAAGGAACCCAGAGTTACTTCAACTGCTGACATCTCCAGCAGAAGAGTGCCTCTGAGTAATTTCCCAAGATTTTCTGAAATGGAATCCCAACCTGATATGTTTCTCAAGTATCCAGATTCATACAAGGAAGAAGATGCAGGTTCAAAGCTGAAGATCAAAGGTCTGAGTCAACCCCAACCTGAAGTGACTCAGAAGAAGACAAAGAAGAGGAAAGCAGAAGGATCATCTCATCAGACTCCAAAGAAACGAGGTAATTCATCTGCTGCTCCTATTTCAATTTCATCTACTATTCCAACATCTGCTGCCCCTCCTCAAACCTCTCACAGAATATCCATCCCAATCCCTACTATTGATGAAACCATACCAGAAGACCCTTCTGAGGCCTTACAACTCAGAAGAACCAGAATTAAAATTCCCATTAAAATTACCAAACAACCAACTGTTTCAACAACACCAGCACTTGATAGAGTGCTAGCTGATATTGAGCGTGAACATGCTCCTGTTCAACCTCACTCTGAACCACCAAATATTCCTCCTCCACAACCTGAACCAGAAATACAACCAGAACCACAATCTCAACAACCTCTCACAGAAGAACCTCTGATCCCTGAACAATCAGAGATTCCACCTCCTCAACCAGAAAATAATCCACCTTCACCACAAACAGAGTTTCACCGCTATGAAACACCATCTCCTCATCATTCTGATCCCCACTCACCTCAACCTTCACCGCTGGCAATCCAGTTTCCAGGTGGAGACACTATTGTCAGGCCCCAGTTACCATCATCAGAGGAATCAACACCTCCAAAAACTCCAACCACTCCCATAGATATATCCTCTGACTCTGACAACCATCCTCCAAAACAAACAGCACCTCAGCACACCTCTGTAAACCAATCCTCTGAAAACCCCAGCAAAACTTTCATTGACTTAACAAGTCTTGAACGTCTTGCTGATTTAAGACACAAATTGGCCATTCCCAAACCAAAGCAATTAGATGTTGGCTCTGGTATTTTGGACTTTGAAACAGGTATGCTGCAATGGATTGCTTCGTTGAAGCAAGTCTGTCCGGGGATGATAGACCCAGCTGCTTCTGATCAGCTCTGGTCACAGTTCAGAGTATGGGTACGTACTGAAGCACTTAAGCTGCAGGACGTCAACTATGAGCAGGCTCAACAGAACTTTAGCATGCTGCTGAAGGAAGTTGAGAGTCAGCTGCCTCAAGAAGTTGTGCTCCCTCTGGACAGTGAATCCTGGTCTGAGAAAGAGCAAGCTGCACAGGTGCAACCATCAGAAGAGGACAAGACTCTTCAGGAAGAAAATCCAGCAGAAGATGTAGCTGAAAGTTCTGAGAAGCTTCCTCCTGCTGAAAGTTCTCAAGCTGCCTTGGACAGGCAGGCTCTGGAAGAACTCAGGCTGAATGACTTGCGTCTACAACAGCGGATGGAAGAGAATGATCAGAAGATGGAAGCAAGAATGAATGTTCAGGACAGCAAGATTGACACTGTTGTCACCATGGTTCAGAAGCAGAATGAAACTTCTGAAAAGATTCAAGCAATGCTGGAAAGCCTGTTCTCACGCATGCCCCCACAACCTTGAAATCTTTTGCATGACATTCTCTATATTTTCTTCATTTTCTGATGTACTTTTGACTATGTTTTGACTATGTTTGTGTAATGTTCTTTTGCTCTGAACTATTTTAATATAACTTGTTTTTCTGATCTAAATTGTTTTAGCACATCACTAACACTTTTTGATTGCTGACAAAAAGGGGGAGAACAAGAATGATATTTAAAATCAATAACGGCTAACTAGACAGAAATTCTCAAACATTCTAACTCTATTACTTGAAATGTTTGTCTGTTTTGTGTTAAGTCTACAGGCACAAGGAAGCTCCGAACACTATGAAGACTAAGAACTAGAAGCTCTGATCAAAATGTAAAAGCTCATGTTGCTCTGATCAAATATGAAGTTCTGATATATGAAGCTCTGATAGAAAAAGATCTGACTCTGAAGAACACGCATATCAAAGGGAAGTAACAAACTCAGGGGGAGTATCTCTTAAACTCTGACTTCTCCGTACTTCTTATTCTGATACATAGCTCTGATAACTTTTCACGTTATTTTTTCATTTAAAATATCTAGTTTTTGTCATCATCAAAAAGGGGGAGATTGTTAGAACAATGTTTGAATCTAGTACCCTATATTTAAGTTTTGATGATAACAAAGTGAAAAGATATAGTAGTTAAATATTTCATGATTGAATTATATGCTGCCTAAAATTACTATGCTCTGATTTGCAGATATGCTGATTAAAATAAGCAAGATCACGTTCTCAGCATCAGAATATGGCTTCATACACCAGCATCAGAAGTTGCTGAATCAGAACGTCAAGATCAGATGATCAACGCTTGCACATGCTGAAGTTTGATGAACAGAACTGCGCGTAAAACACTCTGATACAGAATCAAATAGTTCATCAGCAGCGAAGCAGAATCAGAATGAGCCAAGCCAGATCGTGCATTGAAGAAGCAACGGTACTGTGCATTAAACGCTAATCAATTCCAACGGCCTCATTCCAGACAAGATCTGCTCAAAAAGGAAAGCTTGTAAACAGCATTGAATCAAGAATATTTGCTCCAACGTTCATCTTCTCAAATGCTATATAAACCAAGCTTCGAAGATTATCATGGCTAATGCTTCCAAACTCTCTACACGCACAAAGCTGAACAATAATCTTCACCTACCAGTCTTGCTAAACCAACAAACTCTGATACTCCATTAGTGTTTAGCATTCTAGTATTCTAAGCTTCATTTGTGTAAACATCACAGTTGTGATATAGTTTTGTAGAAAACACTCATACACATTATTTTATACCTTTGTAAGAAAGTGTTGCCTTGACAAACCGGATTGTGGTTTGAATCAAGAAGGCTTTAGCAGTTGTTAAAGCAGATTTGTATTCAGTTGAATATAGTGAATTAAGACCTCGTTGGAGAGAGGCGAAATCACCTTGACGGGTGGACTGGAGTAGTTTGAGATCAAACGAACCAGGATAAAAATATCTTGTCATTTGCTTTAAGATTCCAGTTTTACAATTCAACCCCCCCTTCTTGTGTTTTTCACCCCTTCACATACAAGAGATGCCAACTCCCAAGATAGAGAAAGAAGTCAGAGGCTTTCTAGGACGGTTGAACTACATTGCCCGATTCATCTCACATCTAACGGCTACCTGTGAACCAATCTTCAAACTGCTGAAGAAAGATCAAGTAGTACATTGGAACGATGAATGTCAGGCCGCTTTCAAAAAGATCAAAGATTATCTCCAAGAACCACCCATTCTTATGCCACCGGTTGAAGGGAGACCTCTAATCTTATACTTGACAGTACTTGACAACTCAATGGGGTGTGTGCTGGGGAAGCATGACGAGTCTAGTCGAAAAGAGCACGCTATTTATTACCTGAGCAAAAAGTTTACCGACTGTGAGACTCGGTACTCACTGCTCAAGAAAACTTGTTGCGCTCTGGTATGGGATGCTCGCTGGCTGAGGCAGTATATGTTGACTCACACTACTCTGTTGATTTCAAAAATGGATCCAATCAAGTACATATTCGAGAAGCCTGCTCTATCCAGACGAATAGCAAGATGGCAAATGATCTTGACGGAATATGACATCCAGTACACGACTCAAAAGCCAATCAAGGGAAGTGTATTGGCAGACCATTTGGCACACCAACCTGTGGACGATTACCAGTCGTTGAACTTTGAATTTCCAGACGAAGATATCATGGTAGTAACTGATTGTGAAGTACCTGGACCGGATGAAGGACCTGAGGAGGGATCCCGATGGTCTATGCACTTTGACGGAGCCTCGAACGCTTTGGGTAATGGTATCGGCGCTGTGATCATATCCCCTAAAGGCACTCATACTCCACTCACCGCCCGACTATGTTTCAACTGCACCAACAATATGGCGGAGTATGAGGCATGTATCATGGGTCTTCAAGCTGCAATCGACTTAAGGATCAAGTTTCTGAGTGTCTTCGGAGATTCCGCTCTCGTGATCAATCAGATCAAAGGCGAGTGGGATACGAAACACCCAAATCTTATTCCTTACAAGGAGTATGTGCTGACATTGTTTCCCCACTTCGAGGAGATAACTTTTGAACACTTCCCAAGAGAGGAGAATCAGTTAGCGGACGCGCTGGCTACGATGTCTTCTATGTTCAAAGTCAAATGGGACAACGAGGCTCCCCGGATCATTATCTGGAAGTTGGACGAACCTGCATATTGCTGTGATCTTGAGGCTGAGGAAGTAATTGAAAAACCCTGGTATCATGAAGTGAAGAGGTACTTGGAAGCTCAAGAATATCCCGAGGGTCCATCCGTTAACGATAAGAAGTTTCTGAGAAGGTTCGCAGCAAAGTTCTTCCTCAGCAACGGCATTCTGTACAAGTGAAACCATGATTCGACCTTGCTGCGTTGTGTGGATAAGACTGAAGCAGAAAGGATCATGGCAGAACTTCATGAAGGTACATTCGGAACACATTCCAGTGGACATACCATGGCAAAGAAAATCCTTCGGGCAGGGTATTTATGGTCCACAATGGAAGCCGACTGTTACCAGCATTCTCGGACGTGTCATAAATGCCAGATCTATGCTGATTAGGTGCATATTCCTCCAGTTCCTCTGAACGTCCTGACAGCACCTTGGCCTTTTGTAATGTGGGGCATTGATATGATCGGCGAGATCCGACCGACGGCATCCAACGGGCACCACTTCATCTTGGTAGCAATTGATTACTTCACAAAATGGGTTGAGGCAGCCTCCTATGCTACTGTAACCAAGAGCGTCGTGGCACGGTTCATTCGGCATAACCTGATCTGTCGATACGGTGTACCTGAGAGGATCATTACGGATAATGGTACCAATCTTAACAACAAAATAATCACTGAGCTCTGCGAGCAATTCAAGATACAGCACCACAACTCTTTTCCTTACCGGCCGAAGATGAACGGGGCTGTAGAAGCAGCAAATAAGAACATCAAGAAAATTGTGCAGAAGATGACAGTGACCTACAAAGATTGGCACGAAATGTTACTGTTTGCTCTTCATGGGTACCGTACCTCAGCAAGGACGTCAACCGGGGCAACACCCTTTTCCTTGGTCTATGGCATGGAGGCAGTCTTGCCTATCGAAGTCCAGATACCCTCTCTCCGGATAATGAAGGATGCAGACTTAAGCGAAGATGACTGGATCCAGACTCGGCTTGACCAATTAAACCTAATTGACAAAAAAAGACTCACTGCTATTTGTCATGGTCAGACGTACCAAAAACGGATGATCAGGGCATTTAACAAGAAAGTCAGACGATAAGACTATCAAGTCGGAGACCTGGTAATCAAGCGCATCATTCTTCCTCAAAGTGATCCCAGGGGAAAATGGACCCCCACGTACGAAGGGCCATTTGTGGTTAAACATATCTTCTCAGGAGGAGCTATGATTCTAACCACCATGGATGGTGACGACCTTCCTCACCCCGCCAATGCAGACATAGTAAAAAGATACTACGCATGAACTAAAGACCCGCTAGGTTGACACACCTAGGCAAAAATAAGGGCTTCCCGGCGAACCAAAAGGGTTCGGGCAAAAATAAGGGATGAAATGAAAAAATTTGTACACCCGGCAAGTCGAAAACCTGAAAAGGCGGCTTGGGCAAAAATGGGTATCCCGGTGGACTGAAAACCCGAAAGGGAGGTCCAGGCAAAAGTTAGGGATAAAGCGTAATACTATGTCTCATTGGATCACCTTGCATCCGGAATTCGGCATCAACTATCAGGCTCAGACTTCGGCATCGATCAATCAACTTCATCTTCAACTAAGCAGCAAAGCGATGAGACGCTTGAAGACATAAAGGCGATAGCAGAGTTGGAACCCAGTGGGATTATCTTTCACATAGCTATTTTGTTTCCTTTTCACAAAATTGTATAAACTCTATTTTACTCGGCGGCGTTCTCTTACTAGGACGTCAGCCTCTTGTACAAAAACGCCTATTTTCAGGCAAATGTCAAAATCAATACAAGTTCAATTTTTCAGACAAATTATCCATTGTTTTTCCTTTTTCTGTTTTGTTTTGTGAAGAACGTCCAATGTTCATTTTTGATATATGCATTTGACATTAGTTGCTAATCATGAATGGTTGCATGTGAAACAAAAGACTAGTACAGATGACATCAGAAACAGGGGCAGCTTAGAATTGTCTGAGCGGTCTAGTTGCTTTGTCCACCAAGGTACCAAAGTAGGTTCGGCTGAAGAACGTAACCAAGTCACTTCAACTCCCCGCAGAGTAAGACAAGATTCAGCAATACTCTCCCCAAGTAGAGTTGGTTTCCTATCAGCCCTGGAAAGGCACAATATTCCCCTAGCGAGTCAACAATACTCTCCAAGCAGGATCAGTCTACTGTCAGCCTTAAGGAAGTTGGGTATCCCCAGAAGATCTCAACAATCCCCAGCGAAGTATAGACATTCCTCAACAAGCGTCCCCGGTAGTCTTAATCTAAGATTGTTCCCCAGCGGAATACCAACACCCCAGTACAGTGTGAAAAGTTTCCCCAAGAAAGTTGAATCATTATCCCCAGCAGGTCTTGGAGCTTATCCCCAGTAGATTCTGGAAGCTTATCCCCTCCAGAGTACGGACGCCTCTCCCGGACTTTATTCAAAGTTATTCCTCATAAGAGCTTATAACTGGGTTATCCTCAGCTAATAACCACGGAAAAGATCGTCCTCGGCGAAATTCTTCCTATCCCCAGCGGAGTTCATCAAAGTTCCCCAACATAACTTATCAGCAAAATCCCCAGCGGAGTTTATCGTGGAATCCCCGACGGAGCTCTCATCAAAACCTCAGCGAAGTATCTCTTCCCACAGAGTAATTCCCCACAGAGTAATCTCTCCAACAAGTGTATTCCCCGACAAAGTCATCTTCTCCTACCGGTTTATTCTTGCAACCATCATCCCCGGCGGAAGCGAAGAACTCTACTCTTCAACATCAGCCCAGGATTTAAACTCCCGGCAGCCGTCAAGGATTTATTTTCCTAGAAAAAAATACATTCATAGACATTTCACATTTCATACATCCTGCTTACATACATGATATAGTGCATACAACACTACCTCATTTTGAGCATCATGACATCATGCATCTCATACATCATGACATTGCACACAACTATTGTTTTGCCTTTTCAGGAAAAGGTCAATCCAAAGGGATTACCATCAACTATCGCAATTTCAGATTCGATACCTGTATCTAGCCAGGGCATATCTGTGAGCGATTCATTGTAGATTCGATACCTGTATCTAGCCAGGGCATATCTGCATGAAGAGTTTGAAGATCAACCCCTGTAACAGGCCAGGAAATTATCTTTCATTCTCAGGTCAGAGGTTTACACCTGTATCCAGCCAGGAAAGCTATCTCTACCAACCTTTTGCAATTTCCAGATTCGATACCTGTATCCAGCCAGGGCATATCTGTAGACGACAATTTCCAGATTCGATACCTACATCCAGCCAGGGCATATCTGTAGACGACAATTTCCAGATTCGATACCTGTATCCAGCCAGGGCATATCTGTAGACAACCATTTCCAGATTCGATACCTGTATCTAGCCAGGGCATATCTGTGAGTGTTTGATTGTAGATTCGATACCTGTATCCAGCCAGGGCATATCTGCATGAAGAGTTTAGAGATTCGATACCTGTATCCAGCCAGGGCATATCTGTAGACAACCATTTCCAGATTCGATACATGTATCCAGTCAGGGCATATCTGTAGACAATTTCCAGATTCGATACCTGTATCCAGCCAGGACATATCTGTGAGTGTTTGATTGTAGATTCGATACCTGTATCCAGCCAGGGCATATCTGCATGAAGAGTTTAGAGATTCGATACCTGCATCCAACCAGGGCATATCTGTAGACAACCATTTCCAGATTCGATACCTGTATCCAGCCAGGGCATATCTGTAGACAATTTCCAGATTCGATACCTGCATCCAGCCAGGGCATATCTGTAGACGACATTTTCCAGATTCGATACTTGTATCTAGCCAGGGCATATCTGTGAGCATTTGATTGTAGATTTGATACCTGTATCTAGCCAGGGCATATCTGCATGAAGAGACTGAAGATCAATACCTGTAGCAGGCCAGGAAACCACCTTTCTTTCTCAAGTACGCAAGTTCTCGCTAAGGAATCTCTTACGCGATCGATACCTTCGGATGGCATCTTTAAGCCCATCTCCACAACTATCCATCATATTTCCAAATGGCATCTATAAGCCCATTCCTGACAAGGTTCTGTCACGTCTCCAGATGGCATCTATAAGCCCATCCTCCTATCCATCATATTTCCAAATGGCATCTATAAGCCCATTCCTGACAAGGTTCTGTCACGTCTCCAGATGGCATCTATAAGCCCATCCTCCCATCCATCATCTCTCCAAATGGCATCTATAAGCCCATTCCCGACATCACATTGCTGATACTCCACTATGCGAGTGCAAATTTCCGGGCACTCTAGTGTCCAATCTCCTTTTACCCTCGAGTCGCGAAAGGCAAACTTGCCAATCTAACTCTTCAGGTTCAAGAAGATTGAACAGGGGCAACTGTTGTACCCCAAAATTTGCCCTCTCTTTCTTCAGGAAATCATCTTGGATTTTCAGAGTCCCTCTGAAACAAATCCAAGTCCTGAATTGTCATTTTTGCCCAAGCAAACCACTTACAAGAGCAAGATGATCACACAAGTTCTAAAGACAACGCTGTTATCTTGAGAAAAATTAAATTCTAAGTACTTGGAATTTTTCTCAAAAAAAAAAAGAGTGTTTAAGAAGAAATCAATGCTTCAGAACTTCTGGACCAAACTCCAGGTAGAAACGGTCAGAAGTTGCAAGCTTGGCTCAGTGCAGTAAGAAGTTGGCTCTTCAGCAGCCACATCAGATCAATCAGAAGTTGTAAACGTGGTTCAATACGTAAGTCTCAGACAGAACATGACTCTTTCAGCAGTTACGCAAGCTCAGCCAGAATTTGCTAAAGGAGTGCAAAAGAAGCAAGGAAGTCTGAAGGCTCTTTCAGAACATGCTGAAATCAGAAGATGAAAAGGTCAGAAGAGTGGGTGTTACACTGATACAGGATCTCTGAGCCTAGGAGTTCCAGAAGCAAATCCAAGGAACGTGTCAGAAAATCAGGTGAATCCCCAGAACTTGCTAAGACAACAGGAGGCCAAGACCAGAGCATGGTTTATGTTGTTCTTGGTGAAACAAAACCGCTGGTTCAAAGTTTGGTTTCCATTACCAGAATATTGGTGTTGATAAGTCTCATCACCATTTAATGCTCATTAATGCTCCCAACCACTCTTGAACATTCATCCAAGTAATCCCTTCACATGTGGCTTGGAAAACGCCTTTATGCAGGTTCTGGCATGGGTCTACACGCCACCGTCCACCTAAGAGGTCACTTCTCTCCAATCCACGCCTGCTGTTCCAGCCTAGGCTGAAAGGCTATCTGTTATCACAACTTCCCAGGAATTTCTTTCAAAAAACAACTCAGCCTCTGTTGGCGCTTTAATGTTCAAGAAATCCACAAGAGTTTTGCCTATAAATAGAGAATCAGTGTCCACTGAAAAAGGGGTCCAAAGAAACAAAAATTGCTAGAAGAGAAACATAAGTCTTTAGCAAGAAAGTGCTGTGAAACTCTGCCAAAATCTCCAGTGTTTCATAACTTTGAATTTCTTACCTTCAAACTTCATCAAATACCCAGTTTTCTTTGTGAACTAAAGAACACCCTTTTCAACTTCTGACCCTATATACACATACACCTTCATCTACCCTTTTCAAAAAGAACCTGTCCAGAATACCATCAGAGCCAAAAGCTAGCTCTCATCCCTAAACTTTTCCAACAGCCAGGTAAGCACCTGCTGACCTTCATCACGCTGCTAAGCATCATCAGCTGTGCATGCTCAAATAAACATAATGTAAGTATCATATTGTTGTTGTTTGTGTTCTGAGGATTTTCATACCTCAGAACGTTCTGAGCCAGTGTAGAACCTGCCTGTGACCTTGTTGGTTCTTCCCTCTGAAACACTTTGACATTTGCTGAAGCTGTTCCAAATATGTTTCCTGTTTTGTGGAATAATAATAAAATTGCAGATGTTCTGATTAGTACAGGGAAAAGCCAAGTGCTGACTTTGACGTTAGCACATCTGAAGCCTGTTTTGCTGTCAATAATATCAGAAGTTCTGAGAGTTATTGTCTTTCCAGCAGGATCAGAACTTCTGATTTCCCCACTAACAAACTTCTGTCTTGCAGCACAGGGGGGTCAGAACTTCTGATTTTCCCACTAACAGGTTTCTGTTTTGCAGGTGCCAGAGTCAGAAGTTCTGACTCATACAGTTCAACCAAAAGGTTGATCATCTGGCAGCGGGTCTGAGTCAGAACTTCTGATGACCTCTCAGCAGCGCGCTGGCTCCCTCTCTCTTTCCCTCTATCTTGTTTTTTGCTATTTTCTTTTTTGTCTATTTTTCTCGTTGAACCCCCCATGTACAAATGTGTACCCCCACTCCCTAATTGTTGTAATAGCGTAGGATTTTATATTTCCGCTCTTATTGCTAGTAATTAGGATGTGTATGGGAAGATAAAATCAATGAAATAGAAAATCCTAATTCAAAGAAAAACTCTTGTATGCAATAAAACACACTTGCACACTAACACCCCTAGGGTTACATCCACTTGTTGCCTTTCAAAAAATGGGCCATGTTACGCATGCAAAGTATCTTGGTAAAACAAACAAAATCAAAAGATCATAGTCCCTCGATGACGCTTTCGAAAGTTGCCTTACAAAAATGATCTTAGTCCCTCAAAAGAAAGATACTTTTCAAACATTGTTATCATGGTCTACATGATGACTCGCGCCCGTTCCGTTTACATCCTAACACAAGGTTGTTCACCAAATGCAATGGTGAAACAACACTGTTAAAAGGGTTAAAACATAGCAATGATCTTTGAGAAATTTAGGGTAGATGGCTCTTGGTTACTTGCCAACTTGCAAAACAAAAACACTTGCCTATTTTTCAAAACCACACATCACTACACTTTCAAAACAAACTTTCAAAAAAAAAAACATTGAAAACTTTTTCAAAAGACATACACCTTTGTATACATCCCAACATGGATCATTACAAAGGTTGCCACCACATTGGCCTCTTTTCAAAACATTTTCAAACCCGCACACAAAGCACCATTTCAAACAATTGAAAATCAAGGCAAGTTAATCTAAGCAAGTAACTAAGAGCCCATGAATAACCATGGATAGAAAGGGTGCTAATACCTTCCCTTTCTATAATCTACTCCCCGAATCCAAGAAAACATCTCAAAGGTTTTTGTTGTGCTTTTTAACCTTTCCTTAGGATAAAATAAAAAGTCGGTGGCGACTCTTGCTCAACCGAAACATTTGTGAAAACAAACGCAAAACCTCAAGTCAGTTCTCCCACCGTATCACAGTAACCTATGGGACATTTTAGCAATATAGTTTAGGGACTAGATCGTTTACCGAAGGCAACATAGAGGGTCATTGAGGGACTACGATCTTTTATCGAGGGTCTTTGCTAGAACGCCCATATTCGAGGGACATGACTATTTTTTTCGAGGAAACAAGTGGAACTACCCTAGGGGTGCATGTGTGAATAGTGTGTTTGGTTTGCATGCATTTATTCTTTGATTAGGGGTTGGCTACTTTTTGTTTTTATCTTGTCATACATACCCTATTTTATTAGCAATCATGCAAAAGTAATAAAATGCAGAAAGATAAAATCCTACACTATTACAACCATATTGAAGTGCATGAAAATATAAAGGCAAAAATAAAATAAAAGCAAGAAAAATGGGCCTTTCTATTTGGGGCAGAGAACCCTTCGATTCTGCATTTTCTGGCTCTCTTCGATTTAGCCTGAAAAGGGTGAAGGCATGACTTTCGACTGAAGCCTAGGGTCAGCATGTTGTGCCTTTCGATTAGGCCTGGAACCAGTGCAAGATGCAACCTACCTTTCTGCCTCCTTCAACTGGGGGTTGAAAGTAGTGAGGGAGCACCTTTCGTCTAGGCCTGGACTCAGTGTGGAAGCCAAAGGCTTCGTTCCCTACTTCCTGTTTCTTGTTTTCCTTCGTTTGAGATGTTAAATAGAAACATGGCCTAAGGCCATGCTAGCACTGCCTTAGGGCCAGGTTAGTTCTTAAAACATTTGTAAGAAACCAAAGAGAAAAACCAAAAGGAAATGCAGTAAAACAAACTATAAGGGTGTAAACGAAAGGGGAACAAATGTTATGTATATGTTTGAAACGAAAAGGAATTGTATTTACATGTTGTGCTGGAAATGAAGGATCCAAGGTTAAGGATGACTTACCTTGCTTGGGGTTGGGACGTGTGCTGGGTCTTTAGGTGGTTACCTTGAGTGCTACTGGATTCGAAGGGATGGACCAGAGGTTAGCGTCACTATTGTTGGATTCCAAATAGAAAAACAAGTGAAATTTATTTCTTGCTGAACTCGAAGGGTAACAAGATGTTAGGATGTTTCAGGTTCGAATGGGACAAATGTTTGGATTTTGGGTTTTTGTTTTCACAAGTATTTAAGTGTTTGAGAACTTTATGGTGTTTGAGAAATTTGAAGATTCGTTCCTTTGGCCAAAAAGTCCTCCCCAAAATATTGTGTTGGAGCCTCTTATTTATAGGCAAGGCTTCCTGAAGCTTTTAGAGGGAAAACAAAAGGTTTGAACAATTTGACTAACTTGCTCCTTGTAGCTTTCGAGAGAAAGTGCCTTGTATGCTATTTTGGTGCAAGAATAGGGCAGTGTTTCAGGACTGTTGTGCAGCAATCTTGGCCAGTGTACTAGGCCTGAACTTGGCAGCAAGCATCTTTGAATATTTCAACCTTTCGTTTTGACCCTTCTTCGACCAGACCCTCTTCTCATAACAATATTATTTGATTTTCCTCCAATAAGTGCCTTTTGAATGAGTCACTTTTGTGCATCCTTCGAAGGAGACAAAAGTGTGATCTTTGGATGGGTCACCAACAACATGCCTTAAAGTGGGCTTGTAAATCCTTTGAATGGACTATCAAGCATGTCCTTCCAATGGGATGCCCAGAGTTGGATTCGAAAGATGTTGGTTTGAAGGGAAACAATTACAAATGAAACCTTATGAAAGTGGTTTTGTCCAGTCAAAGGCTTGCCTACCCAAAGGTCCATGTGGCCAAACAAATGAGTGTACATAGGGGGGTCCTTGCTTTGTGACTTCACACAAACATGCAAAAGATCTATATTCAAATGAAGCTTGTATGAAGGGAACCAACATGCCCAAACGAAAGGTGTGACCAGTGGCTTGTATTGAAGGATTCATACGTCCAGACGAAGAAAGCATGAAGGGTAAAAAGTGCCCAAACGAAAGAGGTACGCTATTCTTGCAAAGATGTCCAAACGAAAGATGTGACCAGTAGCTTGTACAGAAGGATTCATACACCCAAACAAAGAAAGCATGAAGGGAGTCAAGTTCCCAAAAGAAAGAGGTACGCTAGGCTTGCAAAGATGTCCAAACGAAAGAGAAATGAAGAAGGCAAATTTGAGCAATTGAAGGATGCCAAAAGGGAGCCTTTTGCCTTAGAATCGAAGGAGGCTACAGGAGGCTTTGTGCCTTGTGAATCCAAGCCAGCGTGCCAGAGGCCCGCGCCCAGTCGAAGTATGTAAGCCAAGCTTGCATCGAAAGAGGCCAAAAGGCCAATCAAAGGAGTTGAATCGAAAAACACTTGTTTTTCTCCAAATTTGTCAAAATATTATTTTTATTTGTTTTCTTCCTTTTTGATAGTTTCTTGTTAATCTTGGTACTGGAAAAATCCCAATGTACTTGTGCAAGCTTGAACCTTGAGAATCCTTGTGAGAAATGCCTTGAAAAATGAAAGGGTAAATTTTTTGGTATAACAGCTGCACCTGTTCAATCTTCTTAAACCTTAAGAGTTAGATTGGTGAGTCTTCCATTCGTGACTTGAAGGTGGAAGATGATTGAACACTAGAGTGCCCAAAAATTTGCACTTGATGATGTGGTGGTTTATTGTGTAGGGAATGGGCTTACAGATGCCATTCGGAGGATTAATGGAGAGTTGTTAGAGATGGGCTTATATATGGCATCCAAAGATGATTGTTGGCCGAAATTAGACTAAGTCTAAATTTAAATTCAACTGGAAAAGAATCAGAATAAATCTTTAGAGTGATTTATCTGAACTAGCGAAAATTTCTACCGGAAAGAATCAGGATAAATCATTGAGATATTTAAACTGAACCAGTAGAGGTCTGGAAAGAATCAGAATAAATCTTGGAGCAATTTATCTGAACCAGAGAAAGTGTCTACCGGAAAGAATCAAGATAAATCGTTGAGAGATTTAAACTGAACCAGCAGAGGCCTAGAAAGAAATCAGAACAAATCTCGGGGAGATTTATCTGAACCAGTGAAAATGTCTAAGGGAAAGAATCGAGATAAACCATTGAGAGATTTAAACTGAACCAGCAGAGGTCTGGAAAGAATCAGAATAAATCTTGGAGAGATTTATCTGAACCAGAGAAAATGTCTACGGGAAAGAATCAGGATAAACCATTAAGAGGTTAAAACTGAACCAGTAGAGGTCTTGAATATTCTTGAATTTATGACGGGCCTCTGTAGGGCTGCTATAGGAGACATGTGAGAGGGAAGCCTGGGTAAGGTTGCTTTAGGATGAGTCCGTGTAAAACTGTGTTTGGAAATGAGAAGGGACCTGAGTAAGGTTGCTTCATGATGAATCCGGGTAAAACTGCATCTGGAAATAAGAAGGAACCTGGGTAGGGTAGCTTCATGATGAGTCCGTGTAAAACTGCATCTGGAATTAGGGAGGAACCTTGGTAGGGTTGCTCCACGATGAGTCTGGGTAAAACTGCATCTGGAAACGAGAAGGAATTTGGGTAGGGTTGCTTCATGATGAGTCCTGGTAAAACTGTATCTGAAAATGAGAAGGAACCTGGGTAGGGTTGCTTCATGATGAGTCTGGGTAAAACTGCATCTAGAAACGAGAAGGAACCTGGGTAGGGTTTCTTCATGATGAGTCCGAGTAAAACTGCATCTGAAAATGAGAAGGGACCTGGGTAGGGTTGCTTCATGATAAGTCCGTGTAAAACTACAGGATAAGGAACCTGAGTAGGGTTGCTTCATGATGAGTCTGTGTGAAACTGCATCTGGAAATGTCTGAGAAGGAACCTGGGTAGGGTTGCTTCATGATGAGTCCGTGTGAAACAGCATCTGGAAATGTCTGAGAAGGAACCTGGGTAGGGTTGCTTCATGATGAGTCCGTGTAAAAACTGCATCTGGAAATGAGAAGGAACCCATGTAAGATTGCTTCATCTGGTCGTGTAGATAGTTGCTTTGTCTTGTTTCAAGTGTTAATCTATGGCCCTGCTTTTTGTTGGTTGTAGAGATAGTTGCCCTAGCTTGTTTCAGGAATTAATCTCTGACCTTTTGAGAAATGGTTGTGATATTTTCCAAAAGAGGATTTTTGCTGATTGACTTTTCCTGCAAGGAAGAGGGTTAGTTGCATGCAGATGAATGCATGGCTTGATGATGTTCTCAAAATAAATGAGATTACGTTGTATGCATTTATCATACATGTAAATATGATGCATGAAATATTTTCGGAATGTATTTTTTTCTTGGAAAATAAATCCTTGACAAGTGCTGGGGAGTTTTGGGAAGCTGAATCTCAGACGTCCGTTGGGGATGAAGAGTATGCCCATCTTCAAACTTTGCTTAGAATGTTTCCGTTGGGGGAATCCTGTTTTGTTGTTTGAGGAGAACTCCGTTGGGGAGTGTTGATTTTTCTTGAGAGGAAAACTCTTTGGAGAGTGATGATTCCTGCTTAGGGAAAGGAGTTCAGGAGTCTTCGTTGTCCGTTGTTCTACTGGGGATCTATTGGGGATTGTAGGAAAGTCTACTAGGGAAGAGGAGTTGTGGTCCCTTGAGGTGTGATAGTATGAGAGGCAAATTCAAGCTGGGGAATCTTACCGTTTTTTGTGGAAATAAACCATGTCGACAATCTGTTAGAGAGGCGTTTTTGACAGAACTCCTCGAGGATTCTTGAGATTAACTCAGTTGGGGAGAAGTTTTTAGAGATTGAAACTTTGGCTGAGGATCACCCTATGACAAAGACTTTGTGGGAGATTTGTTACTGCCCCTAGTAGCAAGTATTTGTAGTATTTCTAGGAAACATTTGCTCGACTGTATACAACCCTTTGTTGGAGTTCATATTTAATGCCTCAAGTGATTTAGATCTAGACATGCCCCTGATTACTCAGCACTTCTTGAGAGATTTCTTAGAATCTTGACTTAACTTCCCGAAACGAGTTGGATAGTGACATGTCATGCCCCCTTGCTGATAAGATATTTGTCATTGAAAGTGTCATCCCATTTGAAGTGATTTTGTTCACTGAGAGAGCTTTTGTTCGCTGGATACATTGTGTGAATTTCTCCGCTGTCAAACAAGTAGCCATATGCAAACAACAATATTCAAATAATTCAAAGTTTATGCTTGTCTTGAAGTTTTGAAAATTCGTTTTAGAAGATAAAAGAATTTTTGTAAGAATGTGAATTCAAATCAGGATTTAGAGTAAGCCTTACAGGAATCAGGATACCTTTTGTAACAGTATGCTTTCGGACTAACCCATGCTTCAATTAGGACTTTGAAAGGTTGTATCATGGTCTGGTTCATGGTTTAAGAAACAAAGGATATGGCTCAAAGTGTATTTGTACCCGCCCGTTCTTCGTGATGTCCTTCAGTCCTAAACTCAGTTAATTATGCGTTTGGACTCCAATTGAGTCTGGAATGACATTTTGGTGATGGTTCAAACAAGATAAGTTCATTGGAAGCAGCCATTTTTTTTTCTCCATATTTTCCATGTTGTTGAGCATTTGTAGTGACCTCTTTTTGATCCCTGATTTTGCCTGATTGTTCTTGTTTTTGAGATTACAGTCAGCGGGATGCCCCAGTTTTTCTTAAGTCTCCTTTATAGGTTTTAACTTAGTGGGCTTTTCTCTTGAGAGATAATGATTGCCTATTTGGTAGGGAACTATCACCGTCTTTTGATTCCAGAGGAATGTTTTTGATGTCATTCGTTGTATACGAAATGAAAGTTTGTGACTGAACGCGAGTTTGAGTTAACTGAGAAGCTACCCTGCCCCAGGTTTTGATTAAAGGTTTCAATTTGTGTGAAAAAGAAACTCATACTTCTTTGGCTCAAAGGGGTTGACTAGGGATTATCCTCCTTATAACTCCAGTGTTTAGGAATTGAAAGAACGCTTGTACATCGTCAGCAAGGTCTGTCCAAAAGCATATTGTATAAGATTATGGCATTGTTTTTGTCATCCTCCCTATAAAGGCTTGCAACTTTTAGCAAGAATTGAATATTATAAAGGAGTAAAGACAACACAGTTTAAATATAATGAAAACAAATGGATGAATTCAAGACAAACATATGTGATGCATTAATGAAACAGAGTTTAACATTGATAGATAAGTGTTTGAATAACAAAAGAGATTACAATTGAAAATTAAAAATGAACTGGAACACTCAATGATTTGGCACGGGAGTGGTGATCACTTGGGAGTCTCTGGAGGGTCAAACTCGATCTCCTTGGTGTCAATCATGTTTTGAATCTTGTATTTCAGCTCCCAACAATCGTTAGTATCATGCCCAAGACTTCCAGAATAATATGCACGTGTTGTATCAGGATTGTAGTTAGGAGAAGAAGTTTTGGGGTTTGGATGAGGTACTATCAATGTAAGCAGATTCATCTTCAACAAGTGTTATAGTGCTTGAGATAGCGACATATTGATGTTGGTAAACTGTCTTTTGGGCTCGTCTGGCCTTCGCTGATTTCCCCTTTATTATTGTCGCTGTGATGCAGGACCGGAGATCAAGACTGCCCCCACATGTTGGTCGTGGTGGCTCTTGTTATGACCCTTTTGGCCATAAACAGAATTGAACTCTTTCTTCGCATTGTGTGGCTTTTTATGAGTATTATAGGATGTAGCTCCTTAGATCTTTCCACTTTTGATGCCAGCTTCGACCCTTTCACTAGTCAGTATTAGCTCGATGAACCCGACCAAGGAGCTTCTGATTAGGTGATTGAAGAAAGGTCCCGTCAAAGTTGCCATAAATAAGTCAAACATCTCCCTATCAGTTAATGGGGGTTGCACCCTGCCAACCAAGTCTCTCCACTTTTGGGCATATTCTTTGAAGCCCTCGTTGGAACGCATGGTCATATTTTGCAATTGCACACGAGTTGGTACAAGATCAGCGTTGTATTGGTTCTGCTTGTAGAAAGCAGCAGCCAAGTCCTCCCAAGTGTGAATTCCGGTTCTTTCTAACTGAAAGAACCACTCCAGCTGAGTGCCAACCAAAAGTGTTTGTGGAATGTGTTTTTGAAAGTGATTTTGAAAAGGTGTCTTTGTAAAGGTTCTCGTTTCTATAAGAACACGTACAAGGTGTTGTCTTTTGAAAATGTTTCAAAATGAAAGTGTTGGTGTATGAATATTTTTTTTGTGAGCAAGTGAGCAACTAGGGGCTTCCTACCTACTCAAAAGGTATTTAATGTTATTTTCCTTATCCATTAGATGTTGCTATCTTACCATTGTTTTGGTAAGAAGCCCCATTATTGGATGTGATGGGACGGGCGTGGGACGTTTTTATAGTCATAGAAGGCAACCTATGGGACGTTTTAGCAATTTCGTTTAGGGACTAGATCATTTACCGAAGGCAACATAGAGGGTCATCGAGGGACTACGGTCTTTTATCGAGGGTCTTTGCTAAAACGCCCATATTCGAGGGACATGACTATTTTTTTCGAGGCAACAAGTGGAACTACCAGAGGGGTGCATGTGTGAATAGTGGGTTTGGTTTTCATGCATTTAGTCTTTGATTAGGGGTTGTCTACTTGTTTTTTTTATCTTGCCATACATACTGTATTTTACTAGCAATCATGCAAAAGTAATAAAATGCAGAAAGATAAAACCCTACACTATTACAACCATATTGAAGTGCATGAAAATATAAAAGCAAAAATAAAATAAAAGCAAGAAAAATGGGCCTTTCGATTTGGGGCAGAGAACCCTTCGATTCTTCATTTTCTGGATCTCTTCGATTTGGCCTGAAAAGGGTGAAGGCATGACTTTAGAATGAGGCCTGGGGGTCAGCATGTTGTGCATTTCGATTGAGCCTGGAACCAGTGTAAGATGCAACCTGCTTTTCTGCCTCCTTCGACTGGGGGTTGAAATCAGTGAGGGAGCTCCTTTCGTCTGGGCCTGGACTCAGTATGGAAGCCAAAGGCTTCGTTCCCTACTTCCTGTTTCATGTTTTCCTTTGTTTGAGAGGTTAAATAGAAACATGGCCTAAGGCCATGCTAGCACTGCCTTAGGGCCGCGTTAGTTCTTAAAACATTTGTAAGAAACCAAAGAGAAAAACCAAAAGGAAAGGCAGTAAAACAAACTATAAGGGTGTAAACGAAAGGGGAACAAATGCTATGTATATGTTTGAAACGAAAAGGAATTTTATTTACATGTTGTGCTGGAAAAGAAGGATCCAAGGTTAAGGATGACTTACCTTTCTTGGGAGCTGGGATGTGTGCTGGGTCTTTAGGTGGTTACCTTGAATGCTACTGGATTCGAAGGCAGGGACCATAGGTTAGCGTCACTACTCCTGGATTCGAAAGAGAAAAACAAGTGAAATGTCTTTCTTGTTGGATTCGAAGGGTAACAAGATGTAGGGATGTTTCAGGTTCGAAGGGAACAAGTGTTTAGATTCTGGGTTTTTGTTTTTGCAAGTGTTTGAGAACTTTATGGTGTTTAAGAAATTTGAAGATTCGTTCCTTTGGCCAAAAAGTCCTCCCAAAACATTATGTTGGAGCCTCTTATTTATAGGCAAGGCTGCCTGAAGCTTTTGGAGGGAAAACAAAAGGTTTGAAGAATTTGAGTAACCCGCTTCTTGTAGCATTCGAGAGACAGTGCCTTGTATGTTATTTTGGTGCAAGAATGGGGCAGTGTTTCAGGACTGCTGTGCAACAGTCTTAGCCATTGTACCAGGCCTGAACTTGGCAGCAAGCATCTTTGAATATTTCAACCTTTCGTTTTGACCCTTCTTCTACCTAACTCTCTTCTCCTAACAATATTATTTGATTTTCCTCTAATAAGTGCCTTTTGAATGAGTTACTTTTGTGCATCCTTCGAAGGAGCCAAAAGTGTGATCTTTGGATGGGTCACCAACAACATGCCTTTAAGTGGGTTTGTAAATCCTTCAAATGGATTATCAAGCATGTCCTTCGAATGGGATGCCCAGAGTTGGATTCGAAAGATCCTGGTTTGAAGGGAAACAGTTACAAATGAAACCTTGTGAAGGTGGTTCTGTCGAGTCAAAGGCTTGCCTACCCAAAGGTCCATGTGGCCAAACAAGGAGTGTACATAAGGGGGTCCCTTCTTTGTGACTTCACGCAAACATGCAAAAGATCTATATTCAAATGAAGCTTGCATGAAGGGAACCAACATGCCCAAATGAAAGGTGTGACCAGTAGCTTGTACTAAAGGATTCATACGTCCAAACGGAGAAAGCATGAAGGGAGTCAAGTGCCCAAACGAAAGAGGTACGCTAGGCTTGCAAAGATATCCAAATGAAAGATGTGACCAGTAGCTTGTACAGAAGGATTCATACGCCCAAACAAAGAAAGCATGAAGGGAGTCAAGTGCCCAAATGAAAGAGGTACGCTAGGCTTGCAAAGATCTCCAAACGAAACAGAAATGTAGGAGGCAAATTTGAGCAATCGGAGGATGCCAAAAGGAAGCTTTTTTCCTTGGAATCAAAGGAGGCTACAGGAGGCTTTGTGCCTTGTGAATCCAAGCCAGCGTGCCAGAGGCCCACGCCCAGTCGAAGGATACAAGCCAAGCTTGCATCGAAAGAGGCCAAAAGGCCAATCGAAGGAGTTGAATCGAAAAACACTTGTTTTTCTCCAAATTTGTCAAAATATTATTTTTATCTGTTTTCTTCCTTTTTGACAGTTTCTTGTTAATCTTGGTACTGGAAAAATCCCAATGTACTTGTGCAAGCTTGAACCTTGAGAATCCTTGTGAGAAATGCCTTGAAAGATGAGAGGGCAAATTTTGGGGTACAACATTATCCACACATCCCTATTTACAGCGTAATTAAACAAATGCACCCCCCCCCCCTTTCTACGCTAATGGGCCAAGTCCAACATCTGGACTTGGGCCCTTAATGTTTACGCCCTCAATTTTTGTTACCTCGTTCAAATTTGTACCCTGCTGCGTTTTGGGCCTAAATCCAATATTTGGACTTAGGGCCCTATTATTCACACTCGAAAGAATTACTAAGCTCAAATGAAATGCACCCCACTGTGTTTTTGTTAAAATTAATTTTATTTTTATATTTTATATTTCATTTACTTATTTTATTTTATATTATAATTAATATTTTTAATATTTATTATATTTATTTTAATAAATTCTATAAAAAAAATTGTTTTTTAATTCAAATTCCTTTTTCAAATACTTTAATTGCATTAAATTCTTTTCTCTCATGCATTAAAAATATTTTTTTCTCATATTACACAATATATTTGAAAACATCTACCAATCAAATACTAACCTTTTTTCCTAACTTAATAAACTCAAGATATTATTTTCAAAAAGGATTATGAAGATGTTTTTTATCGACTGTGAACTTCGTCTACAATTCCTTTATTTACACACCTAGACTTGGTTCAAGGAGAATTTGAAAAATCTCCATAATCCATAAAAAAAAACTAACTAAACAACCATGAACTACGAATTGGGGCATTGATTCCTCATAAGAGGATACGTAGGCATACTGATAAATGTTAAGATTACTAAAAAGTCACTTATGAAAAAGAGCATTTATCTAATTTACAAAGCACTTATTCATAGAATTATGCATATTTTGACAATAATTTGATAACATCTATTACAACTGTGTTTTATGCAGGAAAAGATCAAAGGATAGAAAAAAGGCCAACAAAGCTCATGTCTTATTTCCCTATAGCGAGCTTGCAACAAAGACAGTTTCGCTAAGCGATATTTTCTCGTGAAGCAAACTGAACCCAGAAAACCAAAATAGCCAAGTTAGTTTCAACAAAGAGAAGCGAGCAATTGCAAAGTCCCGATTCGCTAAGTGAGTCTCATTTCACTTAGCAAACCCAAGACAAGAGCAAAAGTAGCCCAGTTCACTATGAGCAAAGTGTAGCGAGACATGTTCGCTTCGCGAGAAAATGTTTGCTCATAAAACGCAAGACAAAGGCAAAAGTAACCCAGTTTGCCAGGAGCGAAGAATAGCAAGACATGTTCACTTCGCGAGAAAAGGTTCGCGTAGTGGACTTTTGGCAGTTTACTGAAGGTGGTCTAAATTCAAAGTCTTAATGAATAAGAAATAGCTACCTTTCTAAGTGAAGTATAGTTCACTTAGCAAACACAGGCGGCCAGAAACACTATAAAAAGGACCAAGTGCAGTGCAGAAAAAAATAAGTTTTTAGTTTGATAGACAATTGGTAATAGTTAATATTTGTGAACCTAAGAGTTGTAATAGGTACTTAGGGGAGGGAATTGATGAATTGGGTTAGATACGTATCAAAGAAAGAGGAATCATCGTTGATGCTCAATCATCTCCAACTCTTCCTTTTTGTACAAGCTATCATGAAAATGGCTAGCTAAACTCCCTCTCTTGTTAGGGATTGGATTACTCTACCGAAATCATGTGTATATTTACCGATTATACCTTTAATATAAGCATGTTGTTATGATTATCGATTCTATCTTGTTCTTGCTAATCTTACAAATTTGAATATTAATGACAATTGCATTTGGAATCATGAATTGAAGATAATGAATCACTTAAACACTAATTGCTAGACAAAGAATTAGGTTTAAGATCCATTTGAGTACTTGAGTTTAAATTTCGTCGGGTTGTTTAATCGATTAAGACATCATCTATTAAGCAAACGGAGGGAAATCTTGAAACTGCATATAGACATATATGTTGTCTTTGAAAAGTACGCGGAGATAGTAATAAAGACATGGTTATTAATGTTATACAGAATTAATCGGTATATTTCATACGTGAACGGTAGAGGAAATCCAATCCCTGCAAGATTACTCTTTTTCTTAAACTCATATTTATATTATTCTGTTTAATTTAAGTTTCAATCCTACTATCAAACCAATACAGTTAAGAAAAGTAACTTTAACTGAAGACGGTGGCAATAATCTGATCACTAGTAATATCGCTCTAGTCTCTCTGGATACGATAACAAAAATAATTTATTTTGATTTACTATAAAATCAAATGGCACCATTGTCGGGGACTGGAGTTTACATATTACGATCCTAATGGTTATTGTCATCTTTTTAAGTTTGTAAATTTGTTAAAAATATTGTATATACATCTGGAGCGGTAGAAATGTTTAAGACTAAGCCATTAGATTGACTAGACTTATACAGATCAAAATAAAATCGTCACCGCACTTTATTGTATCCAAAGGAATGGGAAAAGAGCGAGTAACCCAAAAAGAGGGGGGAAAGATTCAAGGTAATGGGGTTGGTTATGCAAAGGGAATGTATTAGCACCCTAAACATCTATGGTACTCCGTGGAAACCTCTTTGTAAAATCTGTATATTTTGGCTATAAAATATGGTATAAAAATGGATGGTGGAGGTGAGAAAAGAAATATATTTTTATGGTTTTTTTGCACCCTCTGCGGTTGCGAACCTTTAGTGCCTACGTACCACCTTCCGTGCAATAGGGGACCGGGGTACACGCAGTTCCTCTTTTAAAAATTTTAAAACACAAATGTGTTGGTTAATTTTATGAGATAAAACATCATTGTCATTGTCCGTGTGGAAAACATACCTACTACCCACAATCATGAGAAAGGAGAATTTGCATCATCTCAAAGTGGAGGATATGGCTTGGATTTCAAAATCAATAATGCCTCACTCAACTCCCAAGTGGAAAATATCTCTCTTCACTACATATTGTAGATGTATAGTTGTTTGCATCACTACAAGGATTGACAAGAGTTCAATTTTTTTATAGAAAAGTTTAAAGATAAAAGTCAAAGTGGCAAAATGGTTTGAAATAAGATTTATTGACTTTTAGTCTTCTCACAAAGAATGTCCAATTATTATTAAGTTTATTGAAGTTTATTTATAAAAATATTTGAAAATGCATGGACCTAAGTCCAAGTTTATTATGAAAGTGGTTCAAGTATAAAAAAAACAAGAAGAGTTTTCAAAAAGAGAGAGAAGATATTTTGAAATTAAAGAAGATGGGAGGAGAAGAAGGGACTATCCTAAAGCATATGGTAAAAGCTAGAGATAAGAATCATATAACCAACAAGAAGCCAATACTTGACACTATGAGCCAAGATAGAATTTCCATTCTTTGGATTGAGACCAAACAAGAAATGATACTAGACCTCTTGAAAGAACCAAACTTCAAGTGTATTAAGTCTTCACAAAAATTGGGCAAAGTAACGACTGTATACGGGTGAATTCCAAATTACAAACAAAGAGTGTAATCAAAATAACCTGCACACAAAACAAACAAACAACCCAATGCCTTGAGGTAAACCTCAAGAGCTCCAGACAAAATAAACAGATAAGGTCACAAGGTCTCCAATCATAGGCCAATGTTCCTAATCCTAAGTCCAAAAATTCCAATGCTCCATAATGCCAAGGATAGTAACCAAATAGTCCAAGTATCATTAAATATTTTTAGGGTTTATGTTGATTATTTTGTGTTTTGAAAAAGAAAAGTAAATCTCAAGTGAGCAAAGATAAAAATAACAAGAAAGTAGATACTCAAATGAGCAAAGATGAAAATGGCATGAAATGTAAATGCTAAAAGTAAATAGTGCATAAAAATACAAGGGGCATATAATAAAATAAAGGATAAAGTCAATTATTAGTGATTAGTGGTTAGTTGGATGATCATCTTGAAACTTGAATTTGGAACTCATTAGAGGATTGGTAGAACAAAAGCCTCCACACAACAAGTTGTATTTGCTTTTTGTCAAGTATATCATCCATTTGGAATCTTCATAAGTACCATTTAATGATCAACGATGTTTAAGTGATTCGCGTTGACCAAAAGTGTTATAAATTCATTAGAGGATTGGTAGAACCAAAGCCTCCACACAATGAATCTCAAGGTTATTGGATCAAAGAGATCAAATTAACATACTTGGGCTTGCAAACATAAGTTTGGACCACGAATGATCATTTATTTAAATCGGTGCAAAATTTAGCGATATGTTAAGCAATCGTAAGTGGACTTATATAAAAGTCGCACCTATTTCGAGGCTGGTCAATAGCAATCTATGCACCATTTGTTTTGAGACATGATATAAAGATCATGCTCCAATAACACATAGTGCAATAAGAAAGGGATGACATGAAGAGGGGTGGGTGAGAATACACAAACCACTTTTGAATTAAACTTAATCAAACTATTATTAAAATCATTCATCCATTTTTGTGGAGTTAGACTCAATACCATGGATCCAATAATGTTAATAAAGTTCATGATCAAAAATTTAACCCAAGATCAGCCAGAAAATAGTCACAAAATAATATTATATTTAATATATACAAAAAAGGTTTTAAAAAATGTTTTAAAATAGAAATAAAAGAGAAAAATATCAACTTTGTTCAAATTGATCAAGAAATAAAAAGTAAGTCCATAGAAAAATCAAAAAAGGACTCAAATGATTTTATAAATTTTTTGGTAATTTTTTAAAGTCAGAAACTATTTTTTTAAATTAAAAGAAATGAGTAAATAAACTAAAAATGATAAAATTACCAAAGTCGGAAATCAAAAATAAGTGAGATCACCAATATTTATCACAATATGATTGGATCATTCTATAATTTTTTCAGAATTTAAAAATGCATAAAAGTATTTTTAAACATTTAAAACAATCCAAATAAAGTGAATATTTATTAAAAAAAACAAAACACAAATATAAATTGTGAAAAAATAAAAATCACAAAGAGAATAATCAAAAATATTTTTCATAATTTTTTCAGATTTTTTGGACTTAAAATGAATTTTCTATGATTTTTTGAAGTTTAAAATAATTAAATATAAAAATCAGAAAAGAAAATAAAAGTCAAAAATATATGGACCATTGGATGATAGTCAAAACGCGTTAGTAATCAAATCCAAGGGATCTGGCGCGCTGTGCATATCATGGTCATTAGTGAATAAAGCACTGAATCAAATGTAAATCAGAAATTCAAAAAATCCAAATGGCGAAGTTTCATTGGTTGAAGGATGACACGTTGGTCATCTTCAACCTCCAGCCAGTCCCAAAACCAGGTTGCTTAATCTGTAAAATTACAGCACGAGACCTATGCCATTTGTTTCGTCTCTTCAAGACGAAGACAACCACACCCTCGCGACAAATTTATATAAATTGTAGCTCAAGCAATTTGGAAGGAAAGTTTTGAAAAGGGATTTGAAATTTCATGGTCAAAACGTGTTTCCAGTAAACAGCAAGTGTTGCGACTAGAACCAGGGCAATGAGAGCATCACAATGATATCAAAGTTTTGAACAGTTGATGAAGGAATCTACCTATTAAAGTTGAGTTGCAGAGCTCTGAAACTGGACTTCTATGGAAACATGTAGGGACGATTCTTAAATGTAATTATATGGTTAGCTTCAAAGAAGATCAAGGAAGGTGAACTGATGGAAAAATTCGATTGAAAAAGGCTTGAGAATGGATTTCGAAGTTGCTGGATTTTGAGTTATGAAACAAGTTTGGCAGGGTGATTTTGGCTATCCAAGCTTGAGGAAATGAATGGAGAATGACCCTCTATTTATAGAGAATCAAATGGGATATCCAGGCGTGTGAAATGATGAAGTTTGGAGGGAAATCGTGTGAAGTTGCAAATAAGAAAAGTGTGACTTCTAATTTGATCAAAACTCATCCAAAATGTGCGTTTTGCTATGTTAATAACTTCTGGAAGTTTACTAAACATGTTCATAAGCAAATACGCACAGAAACAAAGTGTTTAGAAGCCAAATCAAGGATTTGAAACTTCTGACTTGGTGAAAAATTCAGTTTCAAATTTCCAACTTCTGACCAATGGCATTCTCAGCTCAAGGGGTCTTAGGGCATGATTCTTGATGCTTTAGAAAGATGAAGTTATAAGCTTTGAAATGGGAAAAGAATAGAGACAAATGGATGTTTGAGCTGAAAGTTATAACGAGTCAAAGTTGGAAAAAATGTTGACTTTCCATACTTAGAAATATTTCAAATTTTTCTTCAAAAATGACTTACAATGTCTTGCATCCAAACAAAGCCTTCCACTTGGAATTTGATCTTGACCAAAAAAGATGGCATGAAATAGATCTCTTGAATGACATTTTGTGACTTGAACCATTCAAAATATCTAAAAAGTGAGAGAGTTATGAATTGTTGAAGTTGGCAAAATTTTACAAAATAACCTATAATCTTTAGTATCCTTAAGGAAACTTCCATCCATTTTCTTACTTTGCACATAAAATAAGGCATAAAGTTCACATCCTCAAGATCATTATGGAAAAATAAAGGGATCAAGGTGATAAAAATTTACCAAGTTATGATTATTTGAATTCACACATGTAAAATTGGGATTCATCTGGAGGACTTGTAATCTTTCTTCTTCATAAAATTTCTTCCACATGAAAACTCCTTGGAACTTTTGAAGTGATTTGTTGATAACCATTTGAGGATAAGGATGTATTTGTAATAACTCAAAAATACCAAAAGATGAGCAAGATATGCTTCTTTGAAGTTCAAAACCCTAGCTCCTAGATCAAGAAACATGCCTTGAGGAACTTTGACAATTTTGAAAAAACTTCTTGTACCAACACAAATGCTTTGTAAATAGAAGTTATTGAGGATGAAAATTAGAATTCATGGCCACCAAGAACACTTCCATATCTTGAGAATTTAGAGAAATATGCACTTGTGACCAATGGGAACAAAGCTTTGCCCAAACATGACAACTTCTTCAATCAACCCCTTGTACTTTTGAATCAAAATTGATAACCTTGAAATGTGGTGAACCAAAATAACCTTGCCATGCCATTTCTTCCAAAACAAATCCAATGGTGAGGTTTAAACTTATCAAGCTTTGTTGACTAGGGCATGGAAATAAACTCATGAACCCATGGGGCAACTTGTTGAATCTTATTGCCTTTACCTACATGAGTAACAAGCAATACAAACCAACATTGCACTTTATTAATTAAGAGGAGAAATCAAGACAAAAATATGCATGACCACAAAAGAACACAAGTCAAGGTGCTTGGTGATTCCTCAAAGAGAAAAGCTAAATATAGGGAGGGGAACCAAGAATCCTAATGTGATCTTATTGTGAATAACTCAACATGGTATGATGAAGGGATCTTAGGGGAAAAAATTGGGGTACAACAACATCTATTTTTTATCTTTCTTTCTCCTAACATTTCTTGGTTAGACTTGTAAAGCTTTGTGTATGCAAGGCACAAACTCGAGGGAACTAGTACCTTTAGATCCCGAGATCGAAAGAACATCCCGAAAGAACAAACGACATACAAAGAAGCAAAAACAATCAACAAAACAAAAGAAAAAGGAATCTATAGCAACTTATATCACAGAAAACATGACAAAAGCTTATATCGTTAACGGTCCTTGGGAAAGCAGCCCGAGACGATTTGCTCATCTCACCAACAACCCATCCGCAAGGCGAGCAAAGATGAAAATAGGGCTACTACAAATACTATATGATAATCCTTTGCAGGTTTGGATCATGAAGATCCATACACCCACCTCATAAAATTTTATGAAATCGCTGGTACGTTAGGTGCACCTGAGGCGGTGGAAGAAGTTGTATTCATGAGATTATTTCCCCACTCCTTGGTTGGCAAAGCAAAGAATTGGTATCTCGACCAACCAACAGAAACCATGACTAATTGGAATGTTTTGGAAAGGAACTTTATTAACAGGTTTTTTTCTCACAACCGGTTCATGGACGCAAAAACAGCTATTGCCGCATTTACTCAAAGTACAAATGAAACTTTATGTGAAGTTTGGGAATGTTACAAATACATGCTACGGAAATGTCCAAATCACGATTTTGACAACATTTCGCAAATCCACATCTTCCGCGATGGATTGCATCCCCAATCGAAACGTTTACTTGACGCAACAGCTGGTGGTTCCTTGATAGCAAAAAGCGCAGAAGAAGCAGTCGCAATTATCAATAGAATGGCTCTTACCGATCATCAATTTTAATACAATCGAGGTGCCACTTAAAAGAAAGCTAGAATTTTAGAATTAGGTATGAATGATGCAATCCTAGTGCAAAATAAGCTTCTAACTCAAACCATAGAAGAGTTGATAAAACAGATGTCCAAACTGTCAGAACAACTCAAGGAAATGCACGATTCACCAAAAACATCACAACAAGTAGCTACTTGTGAGTTAAGTACAGAAGGCCATCAAACTGGTTTTTGCCCTCCAATCAATGAAGAAGTTAATTATGTGGGAAATCATCAACAAACATCAGCTTTGTACAATCAAAACTACCAACGTGGTAATAATACGAATTGCAATCAAGAATGGAGGCAAGAAGCTGGAATAGCAAACAGACAAAACCAGTATCAAAATAACCAGCAACCACAAAATACAAGTCAGCGGATAGAAAATCTAAGCTTGAAGATACCTTACAATAATTCATGCAATTGTCTATTGCAAACCAGAAAAACACTGACGCGTCAATCAAGAATCTGGAAACGCAAGTCGGCCAAAGTGTGAAGCAATTGGCAGAGCAACAGGGAGGTACCTTCTCAGCCACACCTCTACCAAATCCAAAAGAACATTGAAAAGCAATCACTACAAGGATGGTAAGATGTTGAATGCAACCAATAGTGAAACTGAGAGTGAGAAAAAAGAGAGAAAAAAAAAACGTTGTTGAAAATAAAGAAGAAGTAGAAAAGAAAAATGAAGAGGAGGAGAAAGAGGAAGAAAATAAAAGGGATTTAGTAGAAAATGAGCAATAAATGAGTGAAGGGTGGAAAAGTCGATAAACAAGAGAAGAAAAAGGAAAAACGATAAAACTGCCGACACAAAACCTACCTTATCCTCATGCTCCAACAAAAAAAGATAAAGAGATGCAATACGCTCTATTTCTGGATATATTCAAGAGGTTGTAAATCAATGTTCCATTTGCAGAAGAATTGAACAAATGCCTACATATGCTCGACTCCTGAAGGAAATTCTTACAAAGAAATGGAGAATCACCGATGAAGAGACTATCACCTGGATGCAAGCTGCAGTGCTATCGTTCAGCGCACACTTACACAAAAGGAAAAAGATCCAGGAAGGGTTACATTACTAGTTTCATAATTGGAAACGTAAATGTTGGAAAAGCTTTAATCGATCTTGGTTCAAGCATCAATCTCATTCTTCTCTCAGTCATACAAAGAATTGGTGATTTGGATATAAAAAATACAAGGATGACTTTGCAGCTGGCCAACAAATCAGTCACAAAGCCATCTGGTATATCCGAAGACGTGTTAGTCGTGGTAGATAAGTTCCTATTTCCCATTGATTTCGTTGTTATGGATATAGAGGAAGATGATGATGTGTCATTGATATTGGGGCGTCCCTTCATGAAAACTGCATGCATGATGATTGATGTTGATGATGGATTAATGAAAGTGTGTGTTCAAGATGAGGAAGTCAGCTTCAACCTCTTTGACGCAATGAAATATTCCAAAGACAAGGGATATTATTTTAAAGTTGATACAATTGATAAAGAAATTCTGAAAGTACAAAAACAAGCACACTTGACATCACCATTAGAAAGAGCCCTCATGGATGTCTTTGAATTCTTAATCCGGAAGAAGAAAATGAACTCAATCAATGCCTAACATATCTGGATACAACAAACGAAATATCGTTGAAAGAAGCAAAATTGAGGAATTGAATGAAGAATCCATGGACAAGAGCACCAAATTTTAAATTGAAGTTATTACCGGAACACTTGAAATATGTATTCCTCAATAAAAAATACACGAAACTAGTGATAATTAACAAATTTATGACCAGCCACGGAGAAAGTAAGCTCATTCAAGTTCTTAGGAGGAATCAAAATGCAATCAGCTGGGTATTATCAGATTTGAAGGGAATCAGTCCATTGTATTATATGCACAACATCATGATGAAAGAGAGTTTCAGACCAATTGCCCAACCACAACGGCGTTTGAATCCAACAATGAAAGAAGTCGTACGAAAAGAGGTTATCAAGCTACTAGAGGCAAGTATGATTTATCCAATTTCAGATAGTGCATGGGTAAGTCCTGTGTAGGTAGTACCAAAGAAAGGAGGGATGACAGTGATAACAAATGATAAAAATGAATTGATTCCAACTCGGACCATAACCAGATGGTGTATATGCATTAATTATCGAAGACTCAATCAAGTAACAAGGAAAGACCATTTTCCACTTCCATTCATGGATCAAATGTTGGAAAGATTATCAGAACAGCAATTTTATTATTTCTTAGATGGATATTCCAGATACAACCAAATCACTATATATCCCGAAGATCATGAAAAAAATAGCCTTCACTTGTCCATTTGGAACATTCGTATATCAAAGAATGCCTTTCGGTTTATACAACGCGCCCGCAACATTTCAAAGATGTATGCAAGCCATTTTTTCAGATATGATTGAAAAATGCATCGAAGTATTCATGGACGACTTCTCCGTGTTTGGTGAATCATTTGAATTATGCTTGAATAACTTGGACTTCGTACTAAAATGGTGTGTGGAGACGAATTTGGTATTAAATTGGGAAAAGTGCAATTTCGTGGTGGCTGAAGGCGTTGTTCTTGGGAATAAGATTTCAGCCAAAGGAATTGAAGTAGATAAATCTAAGATTGATGTCATTAAAAAGTTGCCACCTCTAACCAATGTCAAGGGAATCCAAAGCTTCCTTGGCCATGCCGGGTTTCATCATTGTTTCATCAAGGATTTGTCAAAGATCACAAAGCCATTAAGCAATCTCCTCAGCAAAGACAGGTCATTTATTTTTAATAAAGCTTGTTTAATTGCTTTTGAAAGTATAAAAGAAAAATTGAGCACCGCATCTATAATCACGGAAGCCGATTGGAAAAGCAACTTTGAACTCATGTGTGATGCAAGTAATTACGCAGTCGGGGTTGTTTTAGGACAGAGAAAAACCAAAGTTTTTCACGCCATACACTATGCAAGAAAAGTGCTAAATGATGCACAAGTTAACTATGCCACAACGGAAAAAGAACTACTTGTTATAGTATACGCATTGGAAAAGTTTCGGTCTTATCTCATAGGGTCCAAGATTATCTGTTATATTTCCCATGCAGCAATCAAGTACTTGATTAATAAAGCGGATTCAAAACCAAGGATAATCTGATGGATTCTTCTCTTGAAAGAGTTTGATTTAGAGATCTGTAACAAAAAAGGAACCAAAAATCTGGTTGCAGATCATCTATCAAGGTTGGTAAATCCTGGAATTACAAAGGAAGAAAGAGAAGTCCTTGAAGAATTTCCCGATGAAAAACTGCTCATGATTGAGGAATGACCATGGTTTGCAGATCTTACAAATTACAAAGCGTCCGGACTTATTCCCGAAGATCTCAGTTATAAACAAAAGAAGAAGTTCTTGTGTGGTGCCACTCATTACATATGGGATGATCAGTATTTATTCAAAGTCTGAGCCGATGGATTGTTAAGAAGGTGTGTTACTAGAGAGGAATCAAGAAGCATCACATGGAATTGCCATAATTCAACATATGTCGGTTACTATAGTGGAGAAAGAACAATCTCAAAGGTATTACAAGCAGGATTTTATTAGCCTACTCTATTCAAATATACTTATGAACATGCAAAAAATTATGATAATTGTCAAAGGGTTGGTGGAATCTCCAAAAAGAATGAAATGTCGTTACAAAGCATGCTCGAATTGGAAGTATTAGATTTTTGGGGAATCAATTTTGCTGGACCATTTCCATCTTCTTTGAGAAATGAATATATCCTAGTAGCGGTTGATTACGTATCCAAGTGGGTGGAGTTTATAAAATCACCAAAGGCAGATTGAAAAACGGTAGTGAAGTTTTTTAAATGAAACATCTTCACAAGGTTTGGAACACCAAGAGTATTGATTAGTGATAGAGGCTCCCACTTTTGTAGCGTACAACTTGCGAGAGTTCTTGAACATTGTGGTCTCAAGCACAAGGTGGTATCACCATATCATTCACAAACAAATGGACAGGTGGAAGTATATAATCGAGAGATAAAAAGAATCTTAGAAAACTAGTTTCAACCTGTAATACGGAGGGAGAACTGACTTTTTTGGTTTTATCCAAATGTGCGGATAGAAAGAGTCTCCACTGACTTTTCTTTTATCCAATATTTAGGAAAGGGTGAAACGAACAAGAAAGACCTTGATAGATTTTGAGTTTGGGGGGTAAGTTATGAAAAGGGAATGTGTTAGCACCCTTTTCATCCGTAGTTATCTATGGGCTCTTAATCGCTGGCTCACTTTGAAAATTTTCTTTGTGTATGTGATTTGTTTGAAAATATTTTTGAAAATCCTAAATACGGCCAACCTTGTAATGATTCTTATATCACTCCTCAAGAACGCGTACAAAGTGTTTTAGAAAATATTTTGTTTGAATATGTGATGTGTAAAAAATGTATTTTAGAAAAGATTGTGAGAAAGCGATTAAGAGTTCATTACCCACTAAAGGTTGTTCTTATTCTATTCCTTTTCCTTTAGAGATAGTACTATCCATACCATTAGTTAATAGGTAGCCCTATCTATTGGACGTGAAGGGACAGACGTAGGGTCATCGCATGGTCATTGAAGGCAACAGATAGAGATACTTTAGCAATTGTATTGGAGGGACTACATTTTTTTTTGTAGGAAATATCGAAGGATCATCAAGGGACTATGACCTTTATTTCGAGGGTCTTTTGCTAAAGTATCCCTATTTTCGAGAGACATGACCATTATTTCTGAAGGCAACGAAGAGAGGTTACCCTAGAGGTGTGAGTGTGAAAAATGTGTTCAGTTCAATTATATTTATTTTGTATTAGGGTTTTCTAATGATTGATTTTAGTCTTTCCATACAAACCCTAGTTACTAGTAGTTAAATATAATTTGCGGAAAGTAAAGACTTATGTTATTACATGGCTTTGGGAGAGGTACATAATAGGAAAGAATGCGGAAAATAAACCTTTGTTATTACATCTTGTGATCAGTTACATAATAGGAAAAAATGCGAAAAGAAATCTAAGCTATTTCTATCGATAGTCGCAACTTATATACTTGATCTATGAAAATAAAGAAAAGATAAGAAAATAGAAAAGAAAATGTTGAAATGTTTTTTATGATTTTTTGTAGAAAAATAATTTAAGTGATAATTAATCAAAACCTAAAATTCTAATTAATTTTAATATTTCAAAAAAAATGTTAGTTAATTAAAACAACAAAATTAAGTGTTAATTAAAAACCTAAACCTAATTAATTAGTATTAGAAACAGGTTATTTTAATGGTTAGATTTAGGGACATAAAAATCAATGAAATTAGGATAAAACAAAACAAGGGAAAAAACATCGCATGGGGTGGATGTTGAACCAACGCCCTTCTGGTCTTCTCACTGTCTTGCTTGCCACTGCGTCAGGCATTTATTAGTGTTAGGAAATAGGTAGTGAACATTATATGTGAAACCTGCACAAATTGGAAGCCACGCCCTTGAGGTAAGAAGTGAGTTTGTACGCGCACGCTTGCCACTGGGGAGGTTGTTATATCCGTAAATATAACAAAACAAAAATAATATATACAACACAAAATCAATGCACCGGAGAAGCGTCCGAGCCCTGGCTCCGGTCGTCTTCTCCGGCTAGGCGTTTCTTCAACATGTAAAAACAACACGTGTTAGAAAGAAAAAAGGACCCTATCCCCCTAAATCCATGGTTGTGAATTCAATGGTGCTATTAGTTTTGGCTAAAATGTCCTGCACAATGAGATGCGAACAAGATAAAGAAAATCAGTTCAACAATGGTGCTAGGCTATCCTGGCAACATGGGCTTCATGCAAGGGGTCAGACCTGTATTATTTCATCTCAAGAACACATAAGAAAAGTTAGTTCACATCAAAACATCACAAAAACTAAAATACGAGTTTCATGTAAATGCAAAAAACGGTCATGTATGGGATGCGTGTTTCAGGAAATTTTGATCATCAAGAATAATCAAGACTTACTCTATAACACCTCAGGAGTTGATTTGGAAGGATGATTTGCTTTGAGAAGGGCTGGAAATAGGGTTTCGAGTTTTCCATATTCTTGACAAAAGTTGATATTTTTGAAAGAGTGTTCTTGAGATCTTTTTTTCGTTCTCTCTTTTTTGAATACGAAGGGTATATAGGAGAAGATTAGGTTAAGACATGGGCTTGGACCTCTTGTAAAACAATCTTTGATTTTGTTTGAAAATAATATTGGAATAAGACAAAACATGAAGATTTATTTTGAGAATAAGTTCACACGGTTTACAGCATGTCTTTGGGCCTCCAAAATATTTGAATCAAAAGTCTTTTATGCCTTACACCTCCACTTAATATTTATTTGATTTAACTTTGAATTTAAATGAATAAAAATCAATATAAAAATTAACATGGTGCATGAATGGATTTAGTGGTCCCTTATGAGGTCAAGAACACATTTGGACTCTGAAAGATAAGCCCATTGGCCTAAAGATTCAAGTTTTCTCAAATTGGATTTCATGTATTTTCTCAAAATTTCCCAACTTGTACCAATCATAACTTAGGTTTCATGCCTTCGGAGAGAACCGGTGTAGTCCCAGCAATATTGCCAACATCAGGATTAGTAACTTCAGAATTTTCATCTTTAACAGTCAATGGTTCTTGCTTGACGCCATGGTAATAGACTTCAGCTCTGTAATTCCAAGGGATAGCCATATCGGAGGAATATGGAATTGGCCCAGGTGCAGTAATGATTAGAGGAGCAACTCTAGGTTTGGAAGTAATCTTCACACGACCCTTAGAAGTGATCCTTATAGGAGTACGGGAAATTGTAGACACGTCTTCAAGATTCAGGTCTTGGGATGTACTCTCCACAGAAGGAGTCTTCTCATAACGAATATTCTCAAACAGGATCTCACAATCATCCATCAAACACTGAATACCTTTTTTCAGTAATGCACAACCATTGTATTGGGATGCACAATAGTAGCAGTCTTCAATGCAGCCTGGAAATAAACTGGTTTACAGCAGCTTCTCCTTAACAATCATTAGAGGAGTAGTCAAATCATTCACGATAGAAACATAAGTAACATCTTCAATAGCATTGACGCCCTTGTCATGATTGGGCATAGGTGCAATAATCATATTAGGAGTCTCAGGAGGATCAAATTCAATTTCCTTAGCATCAATCATGTCTTGGATCTTATTCTCCAGAGCCCAACAGTTGCTAGTGTCATGCTCGGGGTTTTCATAGTGATACTCACACCTTGCGTTGGGATTGTAGTGGGGAGAGGAAATGTTGGGATTCTGAGCAGGTTCTCTCAATGTAAACAGCCCTGCCTTCAACATGTGTTGTAATGCTTGAGCCAACGGCAAGTTGATTTTTGTAAACTGTCTCCTGATCGCATCCTGCCTACACTGGTTATTTTGATGTTGTTGCACTGGCACAGGATTAGAGATTAGTACTTCCCCCACAGATTGTTTGCGGTAACTCTTACTATGACCCTTCTGGCTATGCACAGTTTTGGATTCTCTCTTTCCATTATAAGCCTTCTTCACAGTATTTGAAGATGCAGCCACCTGGATTTTACCGCTTCTGATTCCATACTTAACATGTTCCCTGGTCAATATTAGTTCAGTGAACATAAGTGAAGAACTTCCAAGCAGATGACTATAGAAAGGATCGATTAGTGTACTTGTGAACATATCAACCAACTCTCTACAGCCAAAAGAGGTTGGACTTTTCTCGTAAAATCTCTCCACTTCTGTGCATATTCTTTGAAACCTTACTCAACAATTGCATGTGGGTTGGTGCCAGATCAGAATTATATTTATAATGTTTGTAGAAGGCGGCAGCCAAATCTTCCCAAGTGTGAATATTGGCACCTTCAAGTTGATAGTACCATTCCATTTGTGTTCCAGACAGACTCCCTTGAAAGAAATGCAGCCATAACTTCTTGTCAGCAGTGTGCAGTTGGATTTTCTGAACATAAGACCTCAAATGCATCTTTGGAAAGAAACGCCATCATACTTATCAAAGACGGGAGCTTTGAATTTAGGAGGGATGACAACTCTAGAAACCAGACCCAAATCATCAAATTTCAATCCAAGCACCTTCTGGATCTCCATAGCTCTCAGACACTCTTCCATCAGCTTATACTTCTCATCAGTAGGGGGATATTTCTCATCAATATAATCATCTTCCTCTTCATCATGAAATTTGTCAGAACCAAAACTGCTCCTTTCAGGTTTAACACTCTTACCATCTTCATCATGTTTGTCTTCTTTATCGGATGCGAAGTTAAGTTCTCGAGCTTGCTTGACAGGACCTCTGAACCTTCTTTCTATGTTAAGGACGCCAATTGGTTTCTTTGTCTTCTTCTTTTTCTCACTCGTGATAAGTACTTTCAATTTTTCCTGCCCCTTGGCTAAATTCACGAACATCTGCTGGAATTGGGCATTCTGATCTTGGAGATCTTTGACTGTTTGTTCAATATCCATTTTTTCTACTAAAATAAACAGCAAGAAAATGAGAAAACCGGTCTTGAGAATACCTGTTATGATATGCATGACATATAGATGTATATGAAATTATTTCAAGGATATTATGGGATTAAAATATTAGAAAAAGAATCTGGTTGCAGCTTTGTCTTAAAGAACTTTGAGTTTTCATCTTTGAACGTTCTTTTATCAGAATCAAGCTCACCATATCAAGTGGGTCCTAGCCTCTGACTCAAGAGAACATAGTTTGATCTTTGACGGTATCTGGTTAGAGGAAAATAAATCCTCTTGCCCCTTTCTTTCAATCTGGCTTATAATAATCATGCACCAAAGATCCCTAAGATCCTTGAAACGGTTAGTAAAAATGCCACATCATGAGGTTATGATATCATGATGTTATGTTCATGTTTAAACAAGTAGTAAATACAAACAAATCACATAAGAGCCTTAGGTTTAAAGGCTTGGATGAGGTCCAAAGGTAAGTACCCTTCTCTAATGAAGTTAAGTTGGCTAAACCTATCCTAAAATAGTAATCGGGTTCTAGGAATCTCATATCACCGATCTTTCTTGCTGGCTTTATTTTATTACAGCAACTGATTTTCCACCAAAACACCCCGCGAGTCGAATCTCAATGAGTGTAGCATCGAGTATCAACCAACCTTGGACTGCACCAAAGTCGACCATCTCACTACCTTCTAATGGCCAAGATGGGTCAATTAAGGTTCTAAAAGTTAGTTAGTGCTAATGACACCACGCAGAAGCCTAATGTTATCCTCGACTGACTCAAGGAATATTAGTAAAATCCAAAGTGTCGCACTAACTGTAGCCATCACTTCAACCATAAGGCATCCCTAGATCCGGGTGTAGGATCTTACAAGAAATAATAAACCCAAGCAGAAACCCTTAAAGTAAAGCAAGCAAAAACATTCAATTAAAGCAAATAAAGTGAGCTAACCCTAAGGTAACCCCTCTTTTTTAAGTTAGTCCCCAACAGAGTCATTGGTTCTATAATATGGTGGGAGAACTGACTTTTTTGATTTTATCCAAATGTGTGGATAGTAAGAGTCGTCGCCGAATTTTCTTTTATCCAATATTTAAGAAAGGGTGAAAATAATTGGAAAGACCTTGATAGACTTTAATTTTGGGGGGTAAGTTATGAAAAGGGAAGGTGTTATCACCCTTTTCATTCGTAGTTATCTACGGGCTCTTAATCGCTAGCTCACTTTGAAAATTTGCTTTGTGTATAAGATTTGTTTGAAAATACTTTGAAAATCCAAAATATGGCCAACCTTGTAATGATTCTTGTATCAGTCCTCAAGAACGCGTACAAAGTGTTTTAGAAAATATTTCGTTTGAAAATGTGATGTGTAAAAAATGTTTTCTAGAAAAGATTGTGAGCAAGCGATTAAGAGTTCCTTACCCACTAAAGGTTATTCTTATTCTTTTCCTTCTCCTTTATAGATATTACTATCCATACCATTAGTTGATAGGTAGCCCTATCTATTGGATGTGAAGGGACAAACGTAGGGTTGTCGTATGGTCATTGAAGGCAGCAAATAGAGATACTTTGGCAATTGTATTAGAGGGACTAGATCATTTTTCATAGGTAACATCGAAGGGTCGTCGAGGGACAATGATTTTTATTTAGAGGGTCTTTTGCTAAAGTATCCCTATTTTTGAGGGACATGACCATTATTTCCGAAGGAAGCGAAGAGAGGTTACCCTAGAGGTGTGAGTGTGAAAATTATGTTCAGTTCAGTTATATTTATCTTGTATTAGGGTTTTCTATTGATTGATTTTAGTCTTTCCATACAAACCCTAGTTAATAGCAGTTAAAATATAATGTGAGGAAAGTAAAGACCTAAGCTATTACATGGCTTTGGGAGAGGTACATAATAGGACAGAATGTGAAAAATAAACCTAAGTTATTACATCCCGTGAGCAGTTACATAATAGGAAAAAATCCGGAAAGAAATATAAGTTATTACAATCGATAGTAGCAACTAATACACTTGATCTATGAAAATAAAGAAAAGATAAGAAAATAGAAAAGAAAATGTTGAAATGTTTTTTATGATTTTTTATAGAAAAATAATTTAAGTGATAATTAATCAAAACCTAAAATTCTATTTAGTTTTAATATTTAAAAAAAGGTTAATTAATTAATTAATTAATTAAGACAAGAAAATTAAGTGTTAATTAAAAACCTAAACCTAATTAATTAGTATTAGAAAAAGGTTATTTTAATGGTTAGGGTTAGGGAAAGAAAAATCAATGAAATTAGGTTAAAACAAAATAAGGGAAATAAACAATGCATGGGGTGGGTATTGAACCCACGCCCTCCTGGTCTTCTCGCTGCCTTGCTTGCCACTGTGTCAGGCGTTTATTAGTGTTAGTAAACAGGTAGTGAACATTATATGTGAACCTGTACAAATTGGAAAATAGCAAAAAAAGATACGTGGAGCACAAGGATCGAACCCACGCCCTTGACGTGAGAAGTGACTTTGTACATGCGCACTTTCCACTTGGGTGGCTGTTACATCCATGAATATAATTAAACTAAAATAATATATACAACACAAAATCAATGCACCGGAGAAGCGTTGGAGCCCTAGCTCCGGTCGTCTTCTCCGACTAGGCGTTTCTTTAACCTGTAAAAACAACATGTGTTAGAAAGAAAAGAGAATTTTATCCCCATAAATACATGGATTCTAATTCAATGGTTCTATTAGTTTTGGCTAAAACGTCTTGCACCATGAGATACGAACAAGATATGGAAAATCGATTCAATAATGGTGCTAGGCTATCCTGGAAATGTGGGCTTCATGCAAGGGGTAGGACCTATATTATTTCATCTCAGTAACACATTAGAAACATCAGTTCACATCAAAACATCACAGAAATTAAAATATGTATTTCATGTAAATGCAAAAACTGGCCATGTACGGGATGCATGTTTCAGGCACTTTTGATTATCAAGAATGATCAAGGCTTACTCTATAACACCTCAGGAGTTGATTTGGATGGATGGTTTGATTTGAGAAGGGCTGGAAATAGGTTTTCAAGTTTGCCCTATTCTTGACAAAAGTTGTTATTTTTGAAAGAGTGTTCTTGGGGTCTTTTTTTCGTTCTCTCTTGTCTGAATATGAAGGGTATATATAGGAGAAGATTAGGTTAAGACATGGGCTTGGACCTCTTGTAAAACAATCTTTGATTTTGTTTGAAAATAAGATTAGAATAATACAAAACATGAAGATTTGTTTTGAGAATAAGTTCACATGGTTTACGGCATGTGTTTGGGCCTCCAAAATATTTGAACCAAAAGTCTTTTATGCCTTACACCTCCACTTAATATTTATTTGATTTAATTTTGAATTTAAATGAATAAAAATCAAAATAAATGAAATAAAATTAACATGGTGCATGAATGTATTTAGAGGTCCCTTATGAGGTCAAGAACACATTTGGACTGTGAAAGATAAGCCCATTGGCCCCAAGATTCAAGTTTGCTCAAATTGGATTTCATACATTTTCTAAAAATTGCCCAACTTGTACCAATCATAACTCTCTCAATTTTTGTCATATGAAGGTGATATTTGACTTTTCGGAAACCCAAAGATGTCCCCTACAACCTTCATGTTGATAATTTTTCCAATTGAATATTTATCTTGATGTAGATTGCTTTGACAAAAAGTGTCTTTTTGTTGACTTTTAAAATGATCTGTAATGTTTTGGCTTGTATCTCTCAAATTAAGCATTTTTGGCCTTGAGCTTAGAGAGACAAAGTTATAGAGAATTGAATTTCCATAAAAAAAGGTCTTTGGTTGAGAATTTTCTGATGAAGCGTGTGAAAGTTATGCTTGGTCAAAGTTCAATTAACTTCTCCTAAAGAAAACCCTAATTTAGTAACTTTTGACTTTTGTTGAATCTTGAGTTTTCTTGATGAATCATGCTCAAACCTTGATCAAATGATGAATGTGACCTCAAAATGTTGATGTTGACCAAAATTCTTGAAGTTTGACTATATGTTGAGCACAGTTGAATTTTTGTCCAATACAGTTGATTTTCACTTATCTGGGCAATTGACTGAGCAAATTTATAATGTAAGGCTTGAAATTTGGTATGAAGATACCTTGAAGCATATGAGAAACCATGAAGTCCATTAGAAGCATTAGAAGTCCAATTTTATTTGATAAAACCAAAACCCTAATTGTAGGCCACTGCTTAGGAGGAGGGTTCATCTGATCAATTCTTGAATTATCTTGAGTACTTGAGAACCTTAAGAGTATGAGAAGATATCTTAAATCTCATTGTCTTGAAAATGAGAGGGAAAATTTTGGGTTTTAACACAAACTCACGAAAAGATTGGTCATTAAAGCTTGATGAAGCCATTTGGGCATATCGTACTGCATATAAGGCACCAATAGGCCTTACTCGATTTCAGATGGTGTACGATAAACCTTTCCATTTACCGGTTGAGTTAGAACACAAAGCCTTTTGGGCTCTAAAATATTTCCATTTTTATTCACAACAAGCCGGCGAAAAAAGAAAGCTACAAATACATGAGCTTGATGAATTAAGGCTGCAAGCTTATGAATCTTCAAAGTTATACAAGGAAAGTGTTAAGAAATATCATGACAGCAGAATCCTGCCCAAGGACTTCAATATGGGATAAATTGTTTTACTTTTCAATTCGCGGTTAAGATTGTTTCCCCGAAAGCTTAAACCAAAGTGGTCCGGACCATTCCAAATAAAATATGTTAAGCCTTATGTAGTTTTTGAACTAGAAGATTCAAACACCAATGCAACTTGGACAGTTAATGGCCAGAGATTAAATTTATACTTAGGTGGTGAGATTGATCGAGTCACCACCACAATTTTGTTGCACGAACCATAGAAGTGGTAAATCCCCAAGCTAAGGACGTTAAACAAGCGCTCTTCGGGAGGCAACCCGACTCTGTAAGTATTTTATTGTTTTTATGTTAGGAGGCATAAAAAGGATCATGGTGCAGAAGGTTGGCATCTATGCAAAAATTCTGGTATTGCAGAGTTTGCTAAGAGAACTTAGTTCGCAAAGCGAATGTCTAAACCTATAAAGTTTACTAAGCGAACTCTTGTCGCGAAGTGAACATGTTGTGGTCAAACATGCCTTTATGGCCATTAAAAACACCACCTACTCACATGCCACACCTTTATGTCATGTTATAGCCCTATCTTTTACTATTTCTCTCTCTCTCTCTCCCTCTCTCTCTCTCTCTAACCCTAGATAACTCTTCACTTTTATCACTTTTTACTTCACACTTTGACTCTCTCACCTACTCACCTTTGCACACTACCCTAATCTTTTATCCACCTCCAGTTTTTGCAGTAAAACATTACGTATGTCTTCATTCTTTCATTCATAGTGATTAGATATGTTACATGTTATTAAAAATCAAAATTAATAGGTATCCATGGTTGAAACTTCCATAGTGTTTAGTATATGCTTTATTTTGGTAAACAGTATATTTATGATATGCATATAATCCGAGAAACCTACATAAGCAAGTCCCAATACATCAGAAAATCAAAACTCTACCATAATTAAATTTCCATAAATTCCATAGTTCGCGAAGCGAACTATGTTCACGAAGTGAACTTTCCTGATGTAGAAAAAAAAGGGGGAAGGAAAAATCAGTTTGCTAATAAAAAATGCTCTTTCATACTTATGTGCAGGAATGGCTCCCAAAAAAGATGTTGCTTAAAAAAAATATAAAATCTCAAGAGCATGCTCTTCAGGGGCACAAGAAACTTTCGACCAAACAAAATTTTTCGAAGCCGAACAACAAGATAGGTATGAAGAGCTAATAGGAAGGAACATTGTATATGAAATGATTTTTGAAATTAATCCTAAAGGAAAATACAGGGACTTAAGTGAACTTTGGACTAACCACAAATGGGAGACGCTCTTGAATCATCACCACAACATAAATACTGATGTGCTGTGAGAATTCTATGCCAATGCCCTCCCCTCAGCATGAAATACATTCTTCTTCACTACCAAGGTTGGGGGTGAACATTGAAATTTCATAGGGATTACATTAGCAAATTTCTAGGAAACCCTCTAGTATTAAAGGAAGGGAAGAAGTGCCAGTATCAAGAATCATTCAATGCTATACCAGACGCAACAATTTCTTAGAGAATCCTTTTGGAAAGGCGAAGTGTGGAAAGAAATACTTTTGGTATAGAAACTAGATTTCACAGGGAAGAGTTTGTCCCGGAAGCTCGAGTCCTCCTCCTCTTCATTTTGTATAACTTAAGGCCAAGAAGCCACGCATCCACCTTCACTTTGGATATGACTCAGATTTTATATTTGATAATGTCTGGAGAAAGGATTGATGTTGCACAAATCATCGCCAGTGAAATGAGAAATGTAGCGGAAAGCGGTAAAGAGTTTGGGGGTGGGATCAAATCTACTTGCCCTCTAGTGTATCCCAGTCTCATCATGGGATTAATCATTGCTTCATGTGTACGAATTCCAAATATAGTACACATTAAGATCAAAACCAAGGTTAATGACACTTGTATTGATAGATTTTGCTTGGAAAAGAAAAAGAAACAGACCTCGGGCCAAGCCTCATCCAGAACTTTTAACTTTGGTGATTTGGATCCACGACTCCAACAAGTCTTCACCTGTACTTGTGATCAAAACGATTCCAACCATAGAGCTGTTGTTTCTTTACATGATTATTTTTATAGGATCCAGATTCATCCAGGAGGGCAACCTAATGCAGGATGACAGTTCGTGACACCGGACAAATTCTTGACACACATTGTGTTGCCTGGGGACAGGCCATTCTATCCAGGGGAGCAGCTGGCTAAGAAGAAAAAGAAGAAGGAAATGAGGGGGCATAAACCTTTGGCGGTTCCAAGTCAACATCTGAAGCCGGTGACGATAAAGACATGAATGAAGAGTGAAGAAAATGAGACAATGTTGAAAGCTCGCCATAAAATGAGTGATATTTTTAAAAAGCTTTCAGCATAATTTATTTTGCATTTAGTATTTCTATGTTAGTTATTTCAGTTCAGTTTATTCTATTCTGAATTCTGATTCAGTTTTTTAGTGTAATCCTTTTTACAGTATTAATATCGTAACATCACTTGGTAATTGGATATTTTAAAGTTCAATATATTTAATTTATGCTTGAAATGCACTTGCTTTCCTCATTAAGGTTTGAAAAATGTTCAAAGAGAAGCAAAAATATTTTGTTTCAACAAATTCAGCAAAACTTGAGTGGTAATGATAAACTTTGGACAAAATGCACAAGGCAAAACTTACAAACACATATTATCTTACTTGAATCATATAGCCAACAACAGCAAGAAGCCTTCCATTGTGCACAAAAGGAAATGAGAACAAACAACTTTGATTGAAACTCGGGAGATTCATGTGGAATCTTAACGATTACCTGGCAAAATTTCTATGAATAATCAAAAGAAGGCTATTACAAATGAGAAAAACCACTTAACCAAAGAAGCCTCAAACATATACCGGTGAGTTGAGTGAACATATGAAAAACCTATCCAAACCCAAGAATGAACCAAAAAGTACTTGAAAAAAGTCTCAAACTCATGAAAAATTGGTTTCAAAGAAAAACAAAAAGAAAAACAAATGCTTGAAAAAAAGAAAGAAAAAAGAGAAAAGTTGGAAACTATACATCACAAAAGAAATAAAAAGAGAAAACTTGGGGAGATAATATACATCATAAAAGAAAGAAATAAAGAATAAAAGAGAAAAAAAAGAAGAAACATGTAGTCTCTCCAAATGCTTAAAACCAAAAAGAGAAGTCAAAAAGAGAATGATTGACAAATCCAAAATAATAGTAGCCTTAGGAAAAATTCACCAAATAGCCAAATAACCTTGAAAACTTATGCTCACATAGATATTTCAAAAGGGAAATCATCAAGATGGAAACATGAAGCATTTAATATATTGACAAAGTTGTTCATGAGAGTTCAATTTACCTACCACCACACAAAAAAAGTTTCTCCGAAAAGAAATCTTCATCATTTTTATGAAGAATGAGTGTTAGGATGATTCAAAGAGAAAGAGATATGGTTTATTTTGTTGATGACATAAAAATATATTTGTATAGAATCATTATTGCATAATCATGATTTTATTCTATCATAGTGAATGAATAATAAAAAAACCATAAGCCAAAAGCATATTCCATTTGAACCATTTCATCTCAAAAGAATTAACTGAAAAACAAAAAAATTTTAAGGGATTTCTTTTGATCTTGATTGAGGACAAGCAAGACATCAAGTTGGGGATAGTTTATTTGTGATCCTAAGAGTTGTAATAGGTACTTAGGGGAGGGAATCTAAGAATCGGGCTAGATACGCATCAAAGAAAGAGGAATCATCGTTGATGCTCATTCATCTCCAACTCTTCCTTTTTGTATAAGCTATCATGAAAATGGCTAGCTAAACTCCCTCTCTTGCTAGGGATTGGATTACTCTATCGAAATTGTATGTATATTTACCGATTATACCTTTAATATAAGAATGTTGTTATGATTATCGATTCTATCTTGTTCTTGCCAATCTTATGAATTTGAATGTTAATGGCAATTGCATTTGGAATCATGAATCAAAGATAATGAATCACTTAAACACTAATTGCTAGACATAGAATTAGGTTAAGATCCATTTAAATACTGTAGTTTAAATTTCGTCGATTCGTTTAATGGATTGAGACATCATCTATTAAGCAAACCGAGGGAAATCTTGAAACTGCATATAGACATATATGTTGTCTTTGAAAAGTATGCGGAGATAGTAATAAAGACATGGTTATTAATGTTATACAGAATTAACCGGTATATTACATATGTGAACGGTAGGGGAAACCCAATCCCTGCAAGATTACTATTTTTCTTAAAATCATATTTATATTATTCTGTTTAATTTACGTTTCAATCCTACTATCAAACCAATACATTTAAGAAAAGAAACTTTAACTTAAGACAATAGCAATAATCTGATCGCTAGTAATATCTCTCAAGCCTTTGTGTATAGGATAACAAAAACAATTTATTTTGATTTACTATAACATCACATACGACTTAAAAATCGTGGCGAGTTTCCCTAATTAAAAAATTAAAACCATATTCCTAAACCTTAAACTTAAACCCTAGTATACTTGTGAACAAGGTAGATGAAGAGTGCCTAACACCTTCCCTTCGTCTAAAGTGAGTCAAGAACTTAGAATCTCTCTATCATCAATTAGGATTATTTTGTTTTATTTTTGTCTTAGGATAAAAATTAATCGTGGTGACTCTATATATTTTTTTTTTGGTTATTATAGCTGGCCACTCTGTTGGGGATTCAAACCCTAGGATTTAGAAGCCTCTCCTTTTTGGGTTTAGGGTTTTTCTATTTTTGGTATTTTTTCTATATTTGCTTTATTTATTTACTTTTGTTTATTGTTATATTATTATTGTCATTTTATTTATTTGTTAGCGGTATTTTATTTCAAAATAAAATGTTTTCAAAAACCTTAGAAAGAAGGTTCGTCTATTGGCCAAGGGGATATATCATCCCTATGAGTTTTTGTGATGACTTCGCCTAGATTCGGTGGAATTCCAAAAAAGAAATATGTCTCAAGAGATATCCTCCTGGGGGGTAGGACTTTGAAATGAAACCTATGACTTTTTGTACAAACCCTAAACCAAATCTCATGGTGAGACCTTTCATGACCTTAGAGACGAAAGTTTTTGTCTGTAAAGAGGCTCTGCTTAAGGGAGGCCCTTGTGCCTTTCCCTCTGGCGTAATCCATGATACACTTAAGAAAGCCACCTTATGGGGAGGGTAGAATATCCGTAGGCTAAAACTAGGAATCTACCAACTAAGGATACCTTTCATAAATCGTGTCACCATCATCATGCATTCATGCATTTTGCATCTCACATATTCATTATTTTCCATTCTTTTTTGTTTGTATTATTCACAGGATTAAAAAAATATAATCAAAGGTTTTTGGTGAGTATGTTAAAAAATGGATGCCATAGGGAAATAACTTGTATGTGTTAGTGTCGTCAAGCCAAATATGACGAAGATCAAGATTATCAAAGGGAAACTATCTGAAAAGATGTGAAGATGTTTGTTCCCTGTTATGGGGATACCCTTGAGCTGACAAATGTGGATGTACAATTGGATGCTATTTTTTACTTGGTTCAATTCTATGATCCTCCGTTGAGGTGCTTTACCTTTCAAAACTTTCAGTTGGCGCCGACTTTGGAAGAATTTGATAGGCTCTTGAATTTTTCAAAGAAAAAAACTTATGTGGGAATTGGATAAAGTATTGACATTAAGGATTTAGAAAAGGGTTTAGGGATTTCTTATCCTGAGTTTTCTCTTAATTACAAAAAAGAAGGTGATGTACAAGGGATTAAAAGACAATATTTGGATGCTAAAGCCCTTTCTTTTGCTAATAAGAAAGAATGGTAGTCTTGTTTTGGTTGTTTAGGACTACTTGTCTTTGGTGTAATTATGTTTCCGTGCACTTTGGACTATATTGACCCTGCAGCTATTAGTGTGTTTTAGGGCGCGAAATCTTTGAATGTGGACCCAACTCCTGCTTTACTTGCTGATACTTAATATGCTCTTCACACTCGTTACAAAAAGGGGAGGGGTACGCTGAATTGTTGTATCCTGCTTCTATATTCTTGATTTATGTCTCATCTCTATAAGAAAGACTACATTATTAAAACTTTGACACGATTTGAGTGGCCTTAAAAATTAAAGTCTCTTACCGTTGATTCAGTGTTATGGTGTGCGAGGAAGCTAAGTGTTGGAGATATCATTTACAGTTCTGGAGATTTTCCGAATGTTCCGTTGATTGGGTCGCGTGGTTGCATCAATTACAACCCTACTTTAGCTTTGTGACAACTCGGGTACCCTTTAGAAGATAAACCCTTTGATGAATAACTTTAACAATTAATCATTCACGACATGGATAAAAATAACCGAGATTTACTCAACAAAATCATCCGAGCTTGGAATAGGGTAAACAAAAGGAAGGCCGAAAGGAAGAATGTTGTGGCGAAAGAACCTTACACTCGATGGGTTTTGGATAGGGTGAAAGCTTTTAAGCCACCACTTGACAATGATCCTGGGCACAAGCCAGATATCTCAGATTCCTTTCCTATGTCCTTAGAAGAAATAGATTCCTTGAAGAAAGCTTTGAATCAAGCTCAAAAGGAGAAAGAATAATTTGAGCTTAACATTCATAACGTAGCTAAGGAGAAAAGATAGATGCAACGCGAGCTTGAGACAAAAGACCAACAGATTCAGAAAGACCGTGAAGCATTTGAAAAGGAGAGTCTTAAGCAGAAACGTTCGACTCAAGGATTGTTGAGTGCTACCTTCAATTTGGATCTCACAACCAACATTTGGAGGATATTGCTAAGGAAATAGGGAGGCTGAGTAGGTGGTATGAGAAGGCAATGCAAGACAAAAAGGAGATGAAAGAAAACTTGAGGGATCAAATTCAAAGTTTGGCCCAAGCTTCTTTAGATCAAGAAGAACAAATTCAGTATCTTACTACAAGACTCCAAGATATCCAAGAATCAGGCATAAGAGTACGTCTCAAGAGGATGAGGGAAGAAAGACTTCTCACCCAAAATACTGATAAATATGAGCAAGTTTATCATGAGTTAGAAGACCTTCGAAAGAATTTCCTTATGCAGAGGAGATTCCATACAGAGATGAGGGTTGAAAAATTATATTGGGAAGAGCATCATGTAAAAATCACCAAAGTGGGAAAAGATAACCACAAGATAATTTTGGAACTCTACCAAGAATATCGGTTCTACAAAGATAAGCATGTAAGACTCGCCTTCTTAGCCAACAAGTTTTAGAGATGCGGAAAATGTGATGGTCCCGCTTCTGAAAGATATTGAAGACTTCCTTAAGCTTTACAGGAAAATGGTTGATGGTTTCAAAGCAGATATCTGCAGGTGCACTTAGAAGTTTGTTTTCCCTTTGTTATTTCTTTCAGCAAGTTAATTTTGTGCTTTGGTTCGAATATTTTTCAATATCTGAATTGTATTCCCGTTTTAAAGACAATTATTAGTTCAATAAATTATTGTTTCTATATCTCGTTTGTGTATTTATTTTTGAGATGCACACCAATAAAAAGCCAAGCCTAAAAAAATATATATCGAAAAATATATAAAGGAATCCAACGTGAATAAGACAAAGGTTAAAAACTTTTAGCATATTCATACGCATTCATGCATAAGCGTCACATTTAGTACATTTTCATGTACAAAACTTACACGTTTTCAAAAATCACTCTCCATTTAAATCATTGGTAAGAAAGCACCGCCTCTCCGGCCGCCACATCAAATAAGAGCCCATCAAAAGAAAGTGATGGAACAAATAGAAGAAAACCAAGTTGCCGTCAAGGAAGATTTGGAGCAGATGAAGGGAAACATCGACTCGATGAAGAGAGATATGAGCCAAGTTCTTCTAGCCTTGAAGAACATCATCGAAAGGAAGGAACAGATTCCTAGGGCAGTCTTTGAAGAAGTATCCCAAACTATTGGTGCATCAAGTGTTGACCAACTAATTAAAGAGCTAGAATCAAGACCTCTAAATTCAACTATAGCTCAACAAGAGGCCAGACAGGCTAATGCTAAATGGTTTGTCCCACCTCCATCGAAGGTAGGGGCATCCCATACTTTGCAAATTTCAATCGACAATATGGAAAATTACATAGACCTACAGTATGGAGACCTTGATTTGGAAGGTTCTACTTAGACACACCAACCTAAGATTATTGAGAATCCCTTGGTGCTCAATCATTATAAAGCTCTTGAAGAAATATTGAAAGATGTGGAGGGTTACGATACTTTCGACATCGATGCTCTCGAAATGGGCCTAGTTCCAGATGTGGTGATCCCTCCAAAATTCAAAGTACCTGACTTTGGAAAATATAAAGGACTCACATACCCAAGGAACCATCTACGCATGTATTGCAGAAAAATGTATGCTCATTGTTGTACCCAAAATTTTCCCTCTCATTTCTCAAGAAATTTCTCACAAGATTCTCAATTGCTCAAAATTGCACAAGGACTGATCAGCTCAAGACACCTCCTCAAGCACTAATGATTCAAAATTAGGGTTTGAGTTTGCACAAGTACAATTGGAATTTTAATTACCCATATAACTTTCATGGATTATTTTGGACTCTCAAGAATTTCTCATGTCAAGTTTCAAACTTTGGATCACATTTTTGCTCAGTCAGTTGATCAGTTGACCTAAAATCAATTGTATTGGGGAAAAAGTTAACTATGGACAATTTACAGTCAAACTTCATAATTTTTTACCCATATCAACAATTTGAACTTGTATATGTCCATTGGTAAAGGTTGGATCACCATTCCTCAAGAAATTTGATCAGATCACCAAAAGGGCAAAATAGTCAAAATTAGGGTTTTGACTGATAAGATTTGATTTTTGACTTTTGACCAAATACTTGATTTATTGGTTTGAGACATGATATCAAGGATTCAAATGCATTATATTGACCTAATTGTATGGTTCAAAACATTTCTCATAACCAATTGGATTGATAGATGAATTCCAATCAACTGATGAAAAAGTCAACTGTATACTAAAAAGTCAAACTTTGACTTTTTGATCAAAATCAAGTTTCAAAAATCATATTTCATCAAGACATGACAAAATATGAATATTTTTCATCAAGAAATCAAAAATTCAAAATTCATTTTGAAAAGTCAAAATTCTAAAGACTTAGAAATTTTTCTAAGTGTTAGAAAGTTAACATTTTTTCATGACTTTGTGCCAAATTTCCACCATGATGCAAGATGATACAAGGGAAAATTCCAACATGAAAGTTATAGATCTCAATGATATCTAAAACATTTTAGGGTAGGACTTGTTCTAAAAATGATTGGATCTAAAGTTATTAATTCATAAAGTCGTGTTCATGAAACTAAAAACACTTAGTGAAATTTTGCTCTATTTAGGCAGATTTTTTACCTAACTTCTTGGCCAAGTTTCACATGGTTCTAATTTGATTCTTGAAAAATGTCCAACATAAAGGTTTTAGAGGATGTTACCAGATTTTCAAAATGTCCAAGAACTCATTAAGATCATACTTGAGCATAGAGAATCGAAGCCATGAAGTTAGGGTTTCATTCTTGTTTTGCAAGGCATATTTTGTGATGAACAATTATCCAATCTTCAAGCATGTTGCACAAATCTCACTTTGCAAGTCTCAAACTTTTGTTTCACTCTATAATTAATGGTTTACACAATTGATTAAGCTCTTACCCAAGTGCTTGAAGCATTGTCCAAACCAATTTTCCATTAATGACACAAAGTTACCATTGCCATTTTAGAAAAGCAAGCTTTATTCAAAGTCATCTTGTATTGAGGCTTGCACTTGTTCTTTCTGCACAACACCTATAAACCAAAAGCAAGAATGTTTAAAGTTATAACCACTCTATACAGTCTTGTACCATGTCTTGGAACAAGATGTTTCAACATTGCTTCAAGAACAAGTAAAGATGTCATAACTTGAGATTTCAAATTCTAGCTTTTTGTAACACACAAGACCTATTGCCTATAAATAGAGGCATCATTTTCAACCTAGGGAAGGGGATCACGAGCCTTATAATACTCCCAAACCCTCAAAAACTTAGAACCTACACACAAGCACAAAACTTGGCATATCCTTACTTTACATACAAAATCTCAAATCCCTTCGTTCGTTTTTTGGCCTTTTTATTCACTAAGCTTCCATATACCACATAGAAACTATCCCACCCCTTAAAACACTTATGTAACTCCTCCTTCCTCATCCACCATTTTCAAAATCCACCGTTGCAGCTTGACTTGTCCAGAACAGTTGGAAAAGCTATAAGACATTTTAACAACTGGAATAGCTTCAGGGAGGGTCCAGGCAAGCTTAATCCATCATCAAACCATTTCTGGAAGTTGTGTAGAAGTCATTCGAGTTTCACTCCAAGAGGTAAGTTTTTCAAACTTGGAACTCTTCATTCAAGCATATTGTATATATATTATGAATAAAAGATATAGATATCATGCCCATGAAGCTAACCATGTCCATAGTTTTGATTATCATTGCTTATGCATTAGGAATTTCATCTCTGATCAGTTAGGTCTTAGTTTTGGTACTAAACAAAATTCATACTAACCTTTGATCCATAACTTTTGAAAATTATGTGGTTAGATTCGTATTCAAATTTTAGGAAGGTTTGATGTTTATATTTTTTATCTGGCTAAGAAATAAAGCTTTTATAAGCTTAACAATGGAGTTATCATGGCCTGCGCGCGCAAGGAATAAGAAGTTGGGCATTTCAGACATTCATAAATGAGTTCATTTTATATTTAATTGAAGTTATCTTATGAACGGATGAAACAGACCACCCCAGTGGTACAAATAGCACGCACTAGAGCTTTTCCATGTAGAAGGTCCTGGGTTCGAGCCCCAGCGAGACCTTTTGTCATTTTTCCATATTTTCTCACTCTTTTTTTTTGTTTGCAGGAAGCGCGTCTGGGCCTCAATTGGCTGGGCCTTGATATTTTTATTTTTTCTCACCCCCCTGCTTACTAACCATCACGCAGGCCCAACTGTTTTTTTTTAATTATTATTTTTCTGACTTACAAAAAAAAAACTCCTCTTGGGCCAGGCTTAACCAAAAATCTGTTTTACACAAAAAAGACCCTAAATTCAATTTTTACCCCATGACTTACCTCTTTTTTTTTTCTTTAAACATTATTATTATAATTATCATTTTTATTAACAAAAAAAAGACAAAATATTTATTTATTTATACTATATATATTTATTTTATTTCAAGACCAAAAATATTAGAAAACATTTTGTTACAAACTTCATTTCTTTTTCTTAATTAATTTAATAATTAGACCTAGTTTAATTTATTTTAGAATTTAGGGTTTCTCTTAACCTAATTTACTTTATGCTATTTTAGTTAATATTAAAATCTTTTCATAAAAACACTAAAAAATAGTTTCTTTTCTAAATTAAGTTAATTTATTTTTCTTTTATTAAATGATTTTATTTTTAGTTTATTAGGTTAAAATAAAAACCTTTTCTTAACAAAACCAAACAACTCATTTATTTTTTATTCATTACCTTATACATTGTTTCTTTACATTCTTGTACATTATTTATTTCAATTCTTGTACATTTTATTCATTTATTCAATATGGTTGTAATAGATCATTACGGTTTAAATTCTTGCAATCCCCATTTATAAATTTGTACCCCATCCCCAAAAATAATGTAATAGCGTAGGATATTTACTTTCCACAATTTACCGCTTTCATATAAATGCTAGTAAATTAGGGTTGTATGGAGAGATAAAATCAATACTTAGAAAATCCTAATTCAAGATAAATCAAGCATGAAATACAAAACAATTTCACACTTGCACCTCTAGGGTTAACTCCACTTTGTTGCCTTAAATAAATATTCATGTTATGCATGTGAGACATCTTTGCAAAAACAATCAAAAATACAAGATCATGGTCCCTCGATAACGCTTCGAATACTGCCTTCAAAATGATCTTAGACCCTTAAGAAATATGCTAAGGTATCTCACAATATTTCATCTTATGACTATACGATGACTCACGCTATTCCCTTCACATCCAAAGATAGGGCTATTTACCAATCAATGGTGAGATAACAATATCAAAGGAAGAGAGAAATGAACAAAAGACTTTTGAGTAGGTAGGACGTTCTTAGTTGCTTGCTCACGATCCATCTTCAAAAACAAACATCTTTTCAAACACACCAAACACTATCGAAACATGAAATATTTTCAAAATGTCCAACACTTTGTATGCATTCTTATAGAGACGAGAATCATTATAAACTTTTCCTAAACTAAGGCGCTTTTCAAAAATACTTTCAAAATCCACCACAAACACATTTCAAACAAAGCAATTTCGAAAGTGATCTAGTAAGCAACTAAGAGCCCATAGATAAATATGGATAAAAAGGGTGCTAACACCTTCCCTTTTCATAACCTACCCCTCAAACTTAAGAAAATATGATCGGTCACCACTCTTTCTTATTTTCTATCTATTATCCGGCACGAAACCGCATCATTGGTAACACCTTAATTAGTTTTTCTACTGTTTTCGTCACGTATTTTAATTTTCATATTTTGTTTGTTTGCATTAGTTTAGTTTGAATTTTTGTTAAATAAGATACTTTTGAAGTCTTGGTCTGGTGGTTTTTGCATTTTCAGGTTCGGGTGAAATTGCACAAGAATAGAGGCGAAGTTGACAAGTTCCGAAGCGTTTTCTCCGGAAGTCCAGTGGCTGACACGGGTACCCATGTCATTTGACACAGCCTGTGTCAGAAATGCTGATACGTAATGAGAGAAAAGAGGATTCCAGTGACTGACATGGGCGCCCGTGTCACATGACACGGCCTGTGTCAGAAAGTCTGATATGCAAGTTGTTGTTGAAGAGAGGATTCCAATAGCCAACACAGGTGCCCGTGTCACCTGAGACAGCCCATGTTGGCAGGTGCGAGACAGAAAAGTGATTTTTTGAAATCGATTTGTTTGAATTCATGGATGGTATTTCGGGCTTTCTGCATAGCTGTGGGGTGATCTGACACTATTTAGACCTAGTTTTTGAGAGTACGAGGTAAACTTTTTGGCATCAGAAAAAAAAGAGATTAGAGAAGAGGAGAAGAGCGATCAAGGGTTTGGAAAACGAAGATCAACAAGAGCGGAAGCAATTGAAGATCCGAGCAATTCCATTCTCTTGTAATTTTTAACTTTGAATTTTTATTTTCTTTGAATATTATGAGAAGTTAAACCCCCCAATGCTAGGGGGTGTCCCTGAATTCCTTTTGTGATGAACTGAATTTCTATAATTTTATGAAATCTATGTTTTATGTATTAGATGTATTATATAATTTCTTATTGCTTGTCCTATTGGAAAATAGGGTATTGGTCTATGGGTAAAGTAGGTTGGACAGATCACTTTACTGCTAATTGTATAATAGCATCACTAATCTCTCTTAGGAATAAGGATCTAATAGTGATGACCGTAAATTCTTGATATTATTACATGTGCTTGACATAAGTTTGAATAACTAAGGAATTAGGATTTAAAATCATATGTTAATGGTTTCTGGCTAAGGAATTAGGGGAAATAACTCTTGAGAATCGGTATTGGATCACATTAACATAGATGGTATAAAATAGAGGTTCAGTTTATTACGGAGCAATTCATACATCTTATTCCAAGAATGCTTCTTCATTTTGTGTAAACACTCTTTACTTTTTGTTTTAAGATTCACAGTGCTGATTTTATTACCTATCTTCCAATGACACCAGTGTTCTTTTGTTTAATTGAATCATTATAAACACTGATAGTTCTAACGCAGTCCTCGAGATCGATACACGGGATTACTTACTTTTATTACTACATTGGTAAAAAATAGTACACTTGCTATTTTATCGATCAAGTTTTTGGCGCGTTTCCGGGGAATTCCAAATTATCTGTATTTAATTATTCAATTAGAATTTTGTTGCTCTGCAACCAAAATTTTATTTACTGCAATTTTTGTTTGTATTTGCTCACAACTAATAATCGTCTAATCTTTTTATGCGAGGTAAGGCCTCAGCTGAATTTCTTTTTGACGCAAAACCAGAAAGATCATTCAGAGAGAGAATCTGAAAGGCTGGGCAAGAAAGACGGAAGGGAAGAGAATAAGCACAATCAATTCCTTCCGAGCAATTAGATTCAAATTCTAAGGCTATGGCTGCTGATCCACCTCCTGTGGAAAGACTTCTAGGCGACTATGGAGGAGAAAATTCCCCTATGGGCCGGATGACAATCGTTAATCAACCGATAAATGTCGATCACTTTTAGTTGCACCCCTCAACAATCAAGTAACTTGAAAGGAGACCGTTCTCTGGAAAAATTAATGAAGGTGCAAATAAACATCTACAGAGGTTTCTCACCATGACGATGTCACTGAAAATTGAGGGGAATTCTGAAGAAGTTAAAAAGTTAGTAATGTTCCCTTTTACATTGTCAGTGGATGCTGAAGAATGGTTTTACTCTTTACCTGCTGGAAGCATTACAACTTGGCAACAGATGGAGACTACTTTTCTCAACGAGTATTTTCCTGCTTCTGTGTACATCTGTAAGAGATATGATATAGTGAACTTTAAACAGAAGGAAGGAGAATCACTTGGAGATGCGTATAAGAGGTTTAAATGACTGTTGGTTGCATGTCCCACTCACAACATGGATGCAACTGAACAAATGCAAAGTTTTGTAAATGGCCTGAGGATGAAGATGAAGCAACTCATTGACACGGCTGTCGGTGGCTCAACTAACTTTACAACAGCCACCGGTATTAAAAAGATCATTGAAGCCATTGCGGCAAATGAGCATTTAGAGTTATATGCCCGGAGTGTTTCCCAACCTGAAGGAATAATTGATTTGAAATTATCTAATCAAGTTGTTAAAATGGAAGACCAAATTACAGGTGAAGTAGAGAGAAGACTGAAGAAGATGGCTATTGATACTCAAACTGTAGAACAAGTTCAACCGGTTCAACCTCCACAAGCGAGTAATTGTAAAATTTGTGGAGGACCTCATCTTACTGTACATTGCGTTGCTACTGCACAACAAATTGAGGAGATAAAATTTCTAAGGAAGAATAACCCTTATTCAAATACTTATAATCTGGGTTGGAAAAATCATCCTAATTTCTCGTGGAAGGATCAACAAGGAAATGTCCAAAACCGACCACAGCAGCAGCAACCATATAACCAACCTCAGTAACAATTTCAACAACAGGGGACAAGGAAAGCTGATTGGGAGATTTCCATTGAAAAGATGGCCGCTCAAAGTTCTCAATTTCAAGAAGACACCCGAAGCAATCTAAAGAACATAGGGGCTTCCATTAAGAATCTAGAAATACATATGAGTCAGATCGCACAACAAATTGCGGGTTCACAACCACAAGGCGCTTTGCCAAGTGCCACAGTTACTAATCCAAGAGACAATCATCACGTGAATTCGGTGACCACTAGGAGTGGTAAGTCAAAATATGTGGGCGAGAAAAATTCTGAAGAAGACGACCAATTGCTTGAAGTTGACTTGGAGATTAAAGAAAATAAGGTTAAAGTGAAGAAGTCACTATACATGAACGGGTGGTCAAAGAAAAGTCACTGGACCAAAACCTCCAGTTAAACTCCCTTTCCCCACAAGAAACAAGAAGAAGGGGCAGCATGAGAAAAACTTTGAGAAATTCTTAGAGATGTTCAAAAAGCTTGAACTCAACATTCCTGTCTTGGAGGCACTCGAGAAAATGCCTACTTATGCCAAGTTCATGAAAGATATCATATCGAAGAAAATAACCATCGATACCAACCGTATTATTCTAACTGAAACCTGTAGTTCTATTTTACAGGGTATGAAGATTCCGGTAAAGAAGAAGGATCGGGGTTCTGTTACTATCCCTTGCACTATTGGGGATAGATATTTAAAAAAAGGCTCTTATTGATTTGGGAGCAAGTGTTAGTCTTATTCCATTTTCTATCTACAAGAAATTAGGGATTGGTAATGAGAAAAACACAAGGATGACACTTCAGTTTGCCGATCATTTTGTGAAGAGACCTTATGGAATAGTGGAAGATGTCCTGGTGAAAATTGACAAGTTCGTATTCCCGGTGGATTTTGTTGTTCTTGAGATGCCGGAAGATGAGGAGATTCCTCTTATTCTTGGTAGACCATTTTTAGAGACCGAGAGATATTTGATAGACATAGAGGAGGGTACCATGACTCCGAAAGTCTATGATGAAGAATTGAAAATTGATGTTCGGAACACTATGAAGTATAAGGATAATATTTCCACAAGTCAAAATATTGAGGTAATTGATCAAGTTGTTACTAATGAGAATTCTTTGAAGACAAAACAACTACCTTTGGAAAAAGTGTTAAGCTTATCAATTTTTGAAGAAAACAAAGAGGTGGATGAAAAAGAGATGGAAGCGTTAGCTATGATGGATGCAATTCCGTCTTTCAAAGGGACTCGAACAAACTGGTGGGAAGATTTAAGGCAACCTTCAACGGAGGAGAAGAAAGATGAATCTAAGAAAGGGGCGGAATTGAAACAATTACCCGAGAACCTCAAATATGTTTTCCTCGACACCGACAATAGATGATCGGCGATAATAAGTTCAAATCTTGAAGCTCTCCAAGAGGACAAGATTGTCAAAGTTATAAAAAAACACAAAATTGTTATTGGATGGTCGGTCGAAGATTTGAAGGGCATTAGTCCTACGGTTTTCATGCATAGAATTCTTATGGAAGATGATCATAAACCGGTTGTCCAACCCCAAAGAAGACTAAATCCTGTTAGAACAATGTTTGAATCTACTACCCTATATTTAAGTTTTGATGATAACAAAGTGAAAAGATATAGTATTTATAAGTGTCATGAATGAACTATCTGCTACCTAAAATTATTATGTTCTGACTTGCAGATACGCTGATTGAAATAGGCAAGATCACATCTATTCAGCATCAGAACTTGATTTCAGACACCAGCATCAGAAGTTGCTACATCAGAACGTCAAAATCAGATGATCAACTCACGTACATGCTGAAGCCTGATGAACAAGACTGCGCTTAATACTCTGATACAGAAACACAATAGTTCATCAGCAGAGAAGCAGAATCAGAATGAGCCAAGCCAGAACTTGCATTAAGTAAGCAACGGTACTGTGCATTGAAAGCAAATTAATTCCAACGGCTTCATTCCAGACAAGATCTGCTCAATAAGGAAAGTTTGTTATTAGCATTGAATCAAGAATATTGCATCCAACGTTCATCATCTCAATGCTATATAAACAAGGCTTTGAAGATTGAAATGGTTAATGCTCTCAAAATCTCTACACGCACAAAAGCTGAACCATAATCTTCGTTCTACCAGTTTTGCTAAACCACACACTCTGATATTCCATTACTGTTTAGCAATCTAGTTTCTAAGCTTCAATTTGTGTATACATCACAGTTGTGATAAAGTTTTGTAGAAAACATCCACACACATAGTTTTATCTCTTTGTAAGAAAGTGTTACCTTGACAAACCGGGTTGTGGTTTGAATCAAGAAGGCTTTAGCAGTTGTTAAAGCAGTCTGTAATATTCAGTTGAATATAGTGGATTAAGACCTCGTTGGAGAGAGGCGAAATCACCTTGACGGGTGGACTGGAGTAGTTTGAGATCAAACGAACCAGGATAAAAATATCGTGTTCATTGCTTTAGATTTCAGTTTTACAATTCAACCCCCCCCTTCTTGTGTTTTTCACCACTTCAAATCCCACAATGAAAGAGGTAGTCAGAAGAGAAGTGGTGAAACTGTTAGATGTTGGGATGATTTATCCTATATCTGACAGGTCTTGGGTGAGTCCTATACATGTCGTGCCAAAGAAAGGAGGAACGAATGTGATCAAGAATGAGAAGAATGAGTTGATCCCTACAAGGACAGTTATAGGATGGCAAGTCTGTATCGATTATATAAGATTGAACCTTGCTATGAGAAAGGATCACTTTTCGTTACCATTCATCGACCAGATGTTGGAAAGGTTGGCCTTCATGAGTACTATTGTTTCCTCGATGGTCACTCAGGGAATAATCAGATAGTTGTTGTACCAAAAGATCAAGAGAAGACAGCATTTACATGCCCTTTTGGTATCTTTGCCTACAGAAGGATGTCATTCGGGTTATGCAATGCGCCAGCTACCTTTCAAAGATGCATGCAATCGATTTTTGTGGATATGCTTGAAAAATATATGGAAGTCTTCATGGATGACTTATCAGTTTTTGGTAAGTCTTTTGATAATTGTTTAAATAACTTGCTCTTATCTTAGAAAGATGCCAGCAGACCAATCTAATCCTAAATTGGGAGAAGTGTCACTTCATGGTGGGTGAAGGCATAGTCTTGGGTCACAAAATTTACTACGAGGTAATAGAAGTGGACCAAGCAAAGATTGAAGTAATATCAAAGCTTCCCCCACCGAGAATGAAAAAGGTATTAGAAGTTTCTTAGGGCATGCGGCTTTTTACCGTAGATTCATAAGAGATTTTTCTAAAATAGCAAAACTCTTAACGACCCTTTTGGTTAAGGATAGGGCTTTTGTGTTTGATAAATAGTGTGTCTTGGCTTTTGAAACCATAAAGATTAAATTAGTATCGACACCAATTGTAGTAGCCCATGATTGGTCTCTCCCTTTCGATATTATGTGTGATGCTAGTGATATTATAGTAAGGGAAGTTCTGGGACAGCGTAGAGAAAAATCGCTACACATCATTTACTATGCTAGTCATGTGTTGAACCCTGCACAAATGAACTATGAAACTACCGAAAAGGAGTTATTAGTTGTGGTTTATGCCTTTGATAAATTCAGGCAATATCTGTTGGGTTCTAAAGTCATTGTTTATACTGACCATGCTGCTTTGAAGTATTTATTTGCTAAACAGGACTCTAAGCCAAGACTTCTGAGATGGATTTTACTCCTTCAGGAGTTTGATGTGGAGATTTGTGACAAGAGAGGTTGTGAAAACACTGTTGCTGATCACCTCTCTCATATGTCACCGATTGAAGAAACAGATATTAAGCGACCAATAAATGACGAGTTTGCCGATGAACACATCCTTGTTGTTATTGGTGTACCATGGTTCGCAGATTATGCAAACTATATAGTAGGAGGTATCATCCCTGATGACTTTGATTCTAACAGGAAAATAAGTTTGTTCATCATTGCAGGTTTTACTTGTGGGATGATCCCTTCTTATACAAAAGAGGAGTGGATGGACTGATAAGAATATGTGTGCCTTAGCAAGAGCAGGAAGACATATTGAAAGCATGCCATGCCCCAGAGTATGGAGGACATTTTAGTGGTGATAGAACTACAGCTAAAGTCCTCCAATCAGGTTTATATTGGCCATCGTTGTTTAGGGATGCCCAAGATATGGTAAAAGAGTGTGATAAATGTCAAAGAACTGGGAATATCTCCAAGGGAAACCAGATGCCTCAGAATTCTATGTTAGAAGTTGAGTTATTTGATGTTTGGGGAATAGATTTCATGGGACCTTTTCCACCATCTTTCGGGAAGAACTATATCCTAGTGGTAGTTGATTATGTGTCAAAATGGGTTGAGGATGTGGCTTTACCTACCAATGATGCAAAAGTGGTGGTGAGATTCTTGAAAGAAAACATTTTTTCCAGATTTGGAGTACCGAGAGCACGCATAAGTGATGAAGGAACACATTTCCTAAATCACCTCATGGAAAGGTTACTCCATAAGTACAATGTTAAGCATAAGGCCGCCACACCATATCACCCTCAAACTAGTGACCAAGTAGAAGTTTCAAACAGGCAACTTAAACAAATTCTTGAGAAAACAGTAAGTTCTTCTCATAACGATTGGGCGGCTAAGTTGGATGATGCTTTATGGGCTTACTGAATGGCTTTCAAAATGTCAATCAGTATGTCGCCGTACCAACTAGTCTATGGAAAAGCATGCCATTTACCTTTTGAGTTGGAGCACAAGGAAATCTGGGCATGAAAACTTCTGAATATGGATTTGTCTGATTCAGGAAGTTCGCAGATCCTTCAACTTTATGAGTTGGAGGAATTTCGGAACCGCGCCTATGAAAATTCAAAGGTTTATAAAGACCAAACAAAGATATGGCATGATAAAACGATCGTGAGGAAAGAGTTTTATAAAGGACAATTGGTCCTCTTGTACAATTCCAGGTTGAAGTTATTTCCTGGAAACTAAGATCCAAATGGTCAGGACTTTTCGTAGTGCACAAAGTGTTTTCCCAAGGGGCGATTGAATTGAAAAATCAAGCCAATGGTGACACTTTTAAAGTGAATGGACAAAGGTTGAAACCCTATTATGCAGGGAAAGAAGGTGGTCAGATTCATGTTGTTCGTCTTACAGGGTGAGATGAACAATTGTCGAGCCATGCGACGTAAAACGAAGTGCTTCGTGGGAGGTAACCCACGCGTTTTATTTCTAATGATTTCTTTTGTTTTGTTGTAATGTTTTCCTACAGGATTTCTTATCTGGAAGAGATTGAGGATTTGCGTTTTGAGCAGGGTGACGAAAGATGACATGAGAAAATATGAAAGAAGAGATTGGTGAATACAGGGGATGACACGGTTTCCCGTGTCAAGGGACACGGTCGTGTCATCCAAATGAGCATGATTGGGTTTCGTAGATCATCCTCTGACACGGGTGCCTATGTCATGGGACACACCCGTGTCAAAAAACCTGGAACAAAAAGAACACTGAGCAATTGGGCAGGCCCTGACACGGTTGCCCATGTCATGTAACACGGCCGTGTCAGGCGATCCGGATTTCAATTAAAAATTTTGGGAGTTTTTTTATTTTTATGGAGGGCTCCACCATCTTATAACCTCTCCCCCACTCATATTAGTCATACATCATCAAAAACCTTTTGTTTTCTCTTCTTCTACCTCTCTCTCTCAAAATCCACAAAAACTTCATAGCCACTCTCTTCATACAACTCCCTTCTTTCTCCATAGATCTCGTGCTCCCACCTAACCTCCCTCACAAAAAATGTTCCAAATTCTGTCCTCTACCTTTCTACGATAGCTTTTTCCTCTAACTCTCTGTTTCAATTTGGTGTGATTTTTCAGGTTTACCAAAATGCCCCCAAAGCGTAATGCAAGAGGTAAGCAGCCAGCAGATGAACCATTGAGGTCGAGACCAAGAAGCAGTCGCGGTCAAATTGCGGAACCTAATTCTAATGATATCTTCTTTGATAATCCTGCTCATGAGGTGCGTTACTCGCATCATATTCGGCGTAAGTTGATGCCCACAAGGTACATGTGTTCTCAAACTTTATCTCAACTGGGTTTATCCGATGAAATAAATAGAATGTTGCATGTTTTGGGAGTACTAGAATTTATGCAGCGTGAAGCGCCCACTTTTGAGCGCATAACACTCGAATTTTTCAGCTCTATTGAGTGTAAGCTGAAGCCAACTTGGGATGGGACCACCCAAATTCACATAGCTACCTTAACTTTCAGACTGTTCAATGTTGGACGTCAGCTGACCCTGGAGGAATTGGGTGGGATTATCCACCTTCCCGTCTTTGGACCGTGAGCGATTCCAAAAACATTCAATCTAGCGAGATTTTGGGGAGCAGTCACTGGATGTGGAGGTTATGAGGCTAAGAGCGCCAAAGCATCTCGTATTCAAAACCCATGCTTCAGGTATGCACAAAAATGTCTGGCTTACTCTTTGTTTGTTAGAGGGGATAGCACAGAAGTCGCATCGTAAGCAGAACTCTTTCTGCTTCATTTTATGGCCAATGCAAACCCGGTCAATGTAGATGCCTTCACAGCAAACCATTTGAAAAAAGTGGGACGGGCAACTTCGGGTGATATTTCTGTTGGCGGGATGATTACTCAAATAGCCAGTTATTTTGGTTATGACCCAGTGGAAATGAATCATGCACCCTTGTCAGGTATGATTAAAATAGATATGAATGCCCTAATTAATCAAGGTATGATTTAGGTACAAGGTAATCGTTTTGGATATATTGTTTTAAAGCGGATTATTATGATGCTCCCGGACCCTGACAAGATCTCAATTTTAAGTCGTCATAATTAGGAATATGGTATTTTTAATGCTGATTTTTAGGTTGAGAATGAAAGGAATGATCCAGCTGAGGAGCACCACATGGATGATGATTCTGGAGAGCCGGTAGAAAACCACCCTGAAATGCCTACTCAAGTGGATGGACGGTCCTCATCATTCACTCGAGAGGAGTGGGTTTGGCTGTAGGCAGAGTGTGCAGATCTCCAAGCTGAACAAACACACCAAGGAGTCGAGTTGTTCTGTGAAGGACATGAACAGGCTCAGCAAGGGGAGGTGATGGCTGACATACACCGAATGATGCAGAATTTGATGTTGCAGTTTCCTTCCCTCCTCCACCGCAGTGAGCCCTGTGAGTCCCTCCTCGCATCCTTGGTTCTGAAACATTAGGGTCAATGTTTGGTCCAAGTGTGGGGGTTTTTTATAGTTTAGTATTTTGTGTGTTTTATTCATTGCTTGTTATTTCATTTAAATTTGGTTATTTCAGTTTAAATCTTGTGTTTCTTTATGTTTTGTGTGTTTCAGATGTGTGGTGACTATGCCAGAATAGTTGGACAACCCGAGAGAAGTGGATGAGAGCAATCAATCCTGACATTGAACTCTAGGAAACCTCCTAAAGTTGGTACGACTGAAAAGAAAATTGGACGCAATTCCTAACACTGGAACTAGACCGGAGTATAACACGCCCGAAGCTACATGACACTACATGACACAGAAGGCACCTTTGAAATTGTCAGTATAGCCAACATGGTGAGGATCAGAAATAGCCAAACACAAATGCACCAAGAGAGTGTGGGTATGTACTTAGTCTCTTTTTGTTTGCATAATTATATGTAGAATATATACTTCACACACATATGCACTGAGGCACTTGTTTCTTTTTAGCCCTGGCCCTGTTGAGCCTACCCTTGTACGTTATCCCTTGTTACCCCAGTTTGAGCTTTATCCCCGTTCTTGTTTTTAAACCACATTTTATAAAACCTTTAGCCCAAACACTTCCCTACCTTGCTCAGATAGGTTTTAGAAATTTTGTGGTTTGTGTAAAAACTCTAAGTTTGGGGTTGTGACACTCGTAATAAGAGTGAATGAGTGCATTCGAAAAGAAAAAATAAAAGAGATTGAATGAAAAAAATATAGAGAAACACAAAATCTTGAGAAAAAAATGTTGTGAGAATGCACTCGCCACTGAGAATCCAAAAGAAAAAAAAAAGCTTAACGTCAAAATTCCTCCAGTATCTGATTGAGGAGAAGAAACTGAATATCTCGAATAATATGTGTCCAACCCTTTGAGTTGCAAAATAACAAGTACGCAACTATGAGATAGATAAAACCAAATTTGAGCCAATTAACCCTTTGTTTTCCCTTTCTTTTTTGTGTATCCCACCTTGTCCCTTAGCCCCGTAACAACCTATAAAGTCCTCGTATAGTGCATGTTTTATGTGTTTATGTTATGTTTACAGATGTTGTGCAAACTCAGTAGATGAAGGTGCATACCTTGACCAAGAGCGTATAAACACTTTAACCTGAGAGATCTGGAGAGAGTGTGAAAAACTGACAGAGGAAGAGGTGCTGAATTATGGAAGTGTAGTTGATTATCGTGAGTCGAGTAAGAAGGGAAGGTCTAGAAGAATGTAAGGGAGTTGAGAATAATCTTAGTGGTACTATGGTTTGTTGAAAATCGGAGGTGACCTATTTCGGAGAATAATCTTAGTGTCTACAAGTGTTGTACCCCAAAATTTGCCCTCTCATTTATTAAGATTTTTCTCACAAGATCTTTTGGACTCAAGACTGGATTAGGGTTTGACCAGCTCAAGACATCTCATCATGCACTGATAACCCAAAATTAGGGTTTGGGATTGCACAAAGATTTTTGGACTATCAATGCTTCATATGACTTTCAAGTATCATTATGGACCCCTAAGATTACTCATGTCAAGTTTCAAGCCTTGAATCACATTTTTTATCAGTCAATTGGACAGTTGACCTAAAAATCAGCTGTATTAGGGAAAAAGTTAACCATGGCCAGTTTACAATTCAACCCCCCCCCCCCCCCCTTCTTGTGTTTTTCACCACTTCAATTGGCATCAGAGCGCCTGGTTCTGAGCTAAAACACTTAACCGTGTCAGTACAAGATCCAGCGTCAGAAAAACACAATGGCAGGAAACAACTCTCACATCAGCAATGACAACAATGAGGACAGAGACAGATTCAGTGGCAAACCTCCAGTCTTTGATGGAGAAAACTTTGATTACTGGAAAGACAGAATTGAAAGCTTCTTTCTAGCACATGATGCTGATCTGTGGGATATGGTGACAGATGGATACACGCACCCTGTGAATGCAAGTGGTCAGAAGATTGATAGAAAATCAATGTCTGATCAACAAAAGCGTGACTTCAAGAATCACCACAAGGCCAGAACTATCCTCCTCAGTGCCATCTCCTATACTGAGTATGAAAAGATCTCCAACAGAGACACAACAAAAAATATCTTTGATTCTCTCAGAATGACGCATGAGGGCAACGTTCAGGTCAAAGAAACAAAAGCTCTGGCGCTCATTCAGAAGTATGAGGCGTTCAAAATGGAAGAATCTGAATCCATTGAAACTATGTTCTCTAGATTCCAGATTCTGGTAGCTGGTCTCAAAGTTCTGGACAAAGGGTACTCTACTGCTGACCATGTCAAGAAAATAATCAGAAGTTTACCCAAGCAGTGGAGGCCTATGGTTACTGCTCTGAAGCTAGCTAAAGATCTCAACAAAATCACTCTGGAGGAACTTATCAGCTCCCTCAGAAGTCATGAGATAGAGCTAGAAGCTGATGAGCCTCAGAAGCAAGGTAAGCCTTTAGCATTAAAATCTAACAGAAAATTTGAGTCTAAAGTTTTGCAGGAAGTTGAAGAAACATCTGATGGATCATCATCAGAAGAAGACGAACTTTCCCTTCTCTCCAGAAGAGTAAATCAACTGTGGAAGCAAAGACAAAGGAAGTTCAGGAATCCCAGAAGATCTGATCAGAACGAGTCTTCTTCCAGATACAGAAGGACAGATTCTTCCTCTGGACACAGAAGATCTGAAGGCTCCTCCAGTAGCAAGAAGCCAAACACCAAAGACATCATCTGCTACGAGTGCAATGAGCAAGGACACTACAAAAGTGACTGCCCAAAGCTTCAGAGGGAAAAGCCCAAAAAGAAGTTTGGAAGAGAGAAGAAGAAAAGTCTCATGGCCACATGGGATGACTCTGACTCGTCTGACGCTGACTCAGAATCAGATGATGAAAGGGCAAACATAGCTCTCATGGCAAACATTTCACAAGATAGTGAAGCTTCTGAATCAGACTCAGAATCAGACACAGAAGAGGTATTTCCTAACTTCGCTGTTAACTTTACAAAGGCTGAACTTGCTGAAAGCCTCAATGAGATTCTGGAACGTTATCAGCAAATTAGAGCTAAATTCAGAGACCTGAAAAGGAATCTTGAATCTGACTCTAATAAGTCTGAGAGTCTCAAATTGGAAAATTCTGAGCTGAGAGATAAGATCTCAAAATTAGAAAACACTTTAGAAAACTCTCAGAAGGAACCAATTTCTGAAACTCCCAGCAACGCTGATGAGATCATCAAGGAGTATGATCACAGTTTCCAGAAGTTCCTAGCTAAAAGCATAGATAGAAGCAGAATGGCTTCAATGATCTATGGAGTTAGCAGAAACGGCAGGAAAGGAATAGGATACCTAGGTAAGGTTCCTACACCAAAAAATGTCATGGACTTAACCATTAAACACACTCCTCTGAATTCACACTTTGTGTATGGTCACACACATGATATCAAATATACTAGCAGTAAGCACTCTGTGAAACCAAAATTCAACCAGAGTTTTGGTAAAACTAACAAATCAGGACCCAAGAAAATCTGGGTACCTAAGGATAAAATAATACATGTTGCAGATATCTTTAGCAGCAAGTCAGAAACACCAGTCATGGTACCTGGACTCTGGCTGCTCACGACACATGACGGGAAGAAGGCATATGTTCCAAAGCCTGGAACTTAAGCCTGGAGGCCACGTTGGCTTTGGAGGCAATCAGAGGGGAAAGATAATTGGCTCTGGAACTGTAGGTAATGGAAATCTTCCCTCTATTAATAATGTTCTGCTAGTAGATGGATTGATGCATAATCTGTTATCCATAAGTCAATTAAGTGATAACGGTTATGATATAATCTTTAATCAAAAATCATGTAAAGCTGTTAGTCAGAAAGATGGGACTATCCTGTTTAATGGTAAGAGGAAAAACAACATTTACAAAATCAAACTTTCTGAACTAAAGAGTCAGAATGTAAAATGTCTTCTGTCTGTTAACAACGAGCAGTGGATCTGGCACAGAAGATTGGGGCATGTTAGTATGAGAAGAATATCTCAGATTAACAAACTCAATCTGGTCAGAGGACTTCCTAATTTGAAGTTCAATTCAGATGCTCTGTGTGAAGCATGTCAGAAAGGCAAATTTGCAAAACCTTCCTTTAAATCCAAAAATGTTGTTTCTACCTCTAAGCCATTAGAACTTCTGCACATTGACTTATTTGGACCAGTTAAAACTGCTTCAGTCAGTGGTAAGAAGTATGGGTTAGTAATCGTAGATGACTATAGCAGATGGACATGGGTAAAGTTCTTAAGACACAAGGACGAGTCACACTCTGTGTTTGTTACCTTCTGTAACCAAGTTCAGAATGAAAAGGATCTTAGAATCGTTAAAGTCAGAAGTGATCATGGTGGAGAATTTGAAAATAAAGATTTTGAGTCATTCTTTAATGACAGAGGCATTCTGCATGATTTCTCTTGTCCTAGAACTCCCCAACAAAATGGAGTTGTAGAACGAAAGAACAGAACATTGCAAGAAATGGCCAGAACCATGATCAATGAGACAAACGTTGCTAAGACTTTCTGGGCAGAGGCAATAAACACAGCGTGCTACATTCAGAATAGAATCTCAATAAGACCTATTCTGGAAAAGACTCCATATGAATTGTGGAAGAACAGAAAGCCCAACATTTCATATTTTCATCCATTTGGATGTACTTGCTTTATATTAAATACCAAGAATTATTTGAACAAGTTTGACTCTAAGGCACAGAAGTGTATTATGTTAGGATACTCTGAACGCTCAAGAGGGTACAGAGTATACAATACAGAAACACAGATTGTGGAAGAATCAATCAGTGTTCGTTTTGATGATAAGCTTGACTCTGAAAAGTCAAAGCAGAATGAAATTTTTGCAGGTATAGAAATTGAATTTGCAGGTTCTGAAGACAAGTCATCAGAAGCTCTCAACACAGACATTCCTTCAACGTCTGAAAGGAGCACTGCTAGAAATCCTACAACAGCTGCTGATCAACCTCAGAAGAGATTACCCAGAAGCAGCTTGGATCACCCAGAAGAGACTATCCTAGGAAGAAAGGAAGATCCAATCAGAACAAGAGCAAGCTTCAGAAACTCTGAAGAAACACTTATGGGACTTGTGTCTCTGATTGAACCTTCTTCTATTGATGAAGCACTTCTGGATAATGACTGGATTCTGGCAATGCAAGAAGAGCTGAATCAATTCACCAGAAACGACGTATGGGATCTCGTTCCCAGACCAAAAGGATTCAACGTCATTGGAACAAGATGGGTGTTCAGAAACAAGCTAAATGAACAAGGTGAAGTCATCAGAAACAAGCACGACTGGTTGCACAAGGTTATAGTCAGCAAGAGGGGATAGACTATACAGAAACCTTTGCCCCAGTCGCCAGGTTAGAATCTATCAGACTTTTAATTTCATTTGCTGTTAATAGAGGCATCACTCTGTATCAGATGGATGTCAAAAGTGCATTCTTAAATGGTTATATAGAAGAAGAAGTGTATGTACACCAACCCCCAGGTTTTGAAAATACAAAACATCCAGAACATGTTTTCAAACTAAAGAAGTCACTGTATGGTCTGAAACAAGCTCCCAGAGCTTGGTATGAAAGGCTAAGTAACTTTCTGCTTGAAAATGAATTCACCAGAGGGAAAGTGGACACCACTCTATTCTGTAAATCAGTTAAGAGTGACATCTTAGTCTGTCAAATCTATGTTGATGATATCATTTTTGGTTCTACTAATCCTTCTCTTGGAAGAAAATTTGCTAAGTGTATGCAGGCAGAATTTGAGATGAGCCTCATGGGGGAACTGAAATTCTTTCTAGGAATTCAGATCAATCAAACTCCAGAAGGAACTTACATTCATCAGAGCAAATACATCAGAGATCTTCTGAAGAAATTTGACCTCTCAGAATGTAAGCCATCAAAGATTCCAATGCATCCCACGTGCATTCTGGAAAGAGAAGAGGTAAGCAAAAGTGTAGAACAGAAAGTCTACAGAGGTATGATTGGTTCTCTCCTCTATCTGACTGCTTCAAGACCTGACATACTATTCAGTGTTTGTATCTGTGCTAGATTCCAATCAGATCCTAGAGAATCTCACTTAACAGCTGTTAAGCGAATTTTCAAGTATCTGAAAGGTACTACTAATCTGGGTTTGTTTTATAGAAAATCTAGTGATTACAGCTTAGTAGGCTACTGTGATGCTGATTTTGCTGGAGACAGAGTGGAACGTAAAAGTACTTCTGGAAGCTGCCAGTTTCTGGGAGAAAATCTGATTTCTTGGTCCAGCAAAAGGCAATCAACAATTGCTCTGTCAACAGCAGAAGTTGAGTACATAGCAGCAGCAGGATGTAGCACACAAATGCTCTGGATGAAAAGTCAGCTTGAAGACTTCCAGATTTTTGAGAGTAACATTCCTATACTTTGTGATAATACTTCTGCTATTTGCTTAAGTAAGAATCCCATTTTACATTCTAGAGCTAAGCATATAGAAATAAAACATCACTTCATTAGGGACTATATTCAGAAAGGTATTTTGAACTTAAAATTTATAGATACAGACCATCAATGGGCTGATATCTTTACTAAACCCCTTTCAGAAGATAGGTTTAATTTCATTCTGAAACATCTCAGCATGAAAGTGTGCCCAGAGTGAAAATGTTTCAATTCCATATATTTACCTTCAGAATGTAATTATTTTACTGTGAACTTCTGATCAATCTCCTTTCAGAAAGATAGAACATGCAGATTGTATCAGATGCAAGTCTAAAGATCTGAGAGTCTAAGCTCAAAGACAGACGTGCTGATCACTACATCAAACAAGTGTCATCCAATCATCAGCATATCTCTGAAGCAGAACGCGTGCACGCTTCTGAGAAGGCAAAGCGCTGATTGGGTGCATTGAGACACATGTCTGGTAACCGTTTTTAAGTATCTTTCTCAAATCCCCCAAAATCAGCAAGCATTTAAGGAAAAGTAATCATGCTTTTAAATGGCAATCATGATTTTTCTCTCTCTTAAAAACGTTTATCTTTTCAAAATAGTTTTGGAAAACTCTATTTAAGCACATTAATCTCTCATTCTTATTCTTTACGCTTTCTCACTATCACTCAAGCATTTTCTGCATATTTCTGAGTTCATCTCTTGCAAACCTTTTTTTTTCTCAGTTCATTCTCAAAACCCTTTTAGTGTGAACATGGCAACCTCCAGTAGCGTTTCTGCAGGTAATCAGAAGAAAGCATCTTCTGAGAAATATCAAGTGCCACTCAGAACTCTCCTCACTCCGGTGAAGAACCTTGAAGTGCTCTCTGAGTTAATCATTGATTTTGAAAGCTTGAAGGAGAACGGTTTTGACCTAACTGAAGAAATTAGGGCTCAAAAGTGGGAAAGGTATTTCGATAGGTTGGTTGGACCAACATTCCCAGCGCTGGTCAAGGAATTTTGGATTCACGCCAAGGTTTCAAAACATCTAGTCATCTCCTCTGTTATGGGGAAGCAGATTGTGATTTCTGAAGATCTCATTGCAAGGCTAATCGGTCAAAGTGGTGGTGGCGTCCGTTGTGTGGACATGGCTGAAAGATGTGCTGATACAGGTGTGGTAGCTGACAGGATTTTCACTCTTGGGATGCCCAGCAGCAAGATTAAAGATCTGAAGGATCATTACAGAGTATGGGCTAAGATTGTTCTGGGGTGCTTCAACCACAGGAAACCAACAAGTTCTCCTGATTATATAAATGTGGATCAGCAGTTTCTGATCTACTTTATTGATCAGAAGGTTAAGATCAATCTGGCTCACTTCCTGTTCAACCACCTCAGAACAAGTGTGAAGGAAACAAGGGAAGAAGAAAGAACCAAGAGGGACTGGATACCGTTTGGAAGGCTGATATCAGATATTCTGACAGAGAATAGACTGATTGAGCATCTGATAGAAGCTCAAGAGCTGAGCACTATTGAACCAACAATTGGGAAACCTCTGAACGCAAAGAATCTGAAAAAGATGAAGCTGATAGAGAATATTCAGAAGGAACCCAGAGCTACTTCCACTGCTGATATCTCCAGCAGAAGAGTACCTCTGAGTGATTTTCCGATATTTTCTGAAATGGAATCCAAACCAGAGATGTATCTCAGGTACCCAGATGCGTACAAGGCAGATGATACAGATCCAAAGCTGAATATCAGAGATCTGCGTCAACCTCAACCAGAAGTGACTCTGAAGAAGACAAAGAAGAGGAAAGCGCCATCAGAAGGATCATCTCAGCAGACTCCAAAGAAAAAAGGTATTTCATCTGCTGCCCCTATTTCAAATTCTTTTACTATTCCAGCATCTATCCCTCCTCAAACCTCTCATAGAATATCAATTCCCATCCCTACCATTGATGAAACCATACAAGAAGAAGACCCTTCTGAGGCATTAAAACTCAGAAGACCTAGAACCAAACAACCCAAACAACCAACAATCTCAACAACATCAGCAATTAACCAAGTGCTGTCTGACATTGATCAACACACTTCTGATCAACCAATCTCTGAACCACAAACTGTTCCTCCTCCACAACCAGAACAACAACAACAACTAGAACCAGAACCACAACAACAACCACTCTCAGAAGAACCTCTGATCCCTGAGCAATCAGAGATTCCACCTCCCTCTCCCCAACCAGAAATTAATCCACCTTCACCACAAACAGAGTTTCACCACTCTGAAACTCCTTCTCCTCATCAATCTGACCCTCACTCACCTCAACCATCACCGCTGGCAATCCAGTTGCCATGTGGAACCACTGTTGTCATGCCCCAGTTACCATCCTCATCAGAATCGACACCACCAAAAACTCCCAAAACACCACCCAGTCCAATCGTCATATCTGACTCTGATACTCCACCTCCAAAACAAACAGCTGCCCAGAAAACCTCTGAAAGCCCCAGCAGGACTTTCATAGACTTAACCAGTCTTGACCGTCTTGCTGATCTGAAACACAAAATTGCCATCCCAAAACCAAAGCAACCAGATGTTGGCTCTGGTATTTTGAATTTTGAAACAGGTGTGCTGCAATGGATTGCTTCTTTGAAGCAAGTCTGTCCTGGGATGATTGACCCAGCTGCTTCTGATCAGCTCTGGTCACAGTTCAGACTTTGGGTACGTGCTGAAGCCCTCAAGTTGCAGGATATCAACTATGAGCAGGCACAACAAAATTTCAGCAAGCTTCTGAATGAAGTTGGAAGTATGCTTCTGAAAGAGGACGTGCTCCCTCTGGACAGTGAACCTTGGTCTGAGAAACAGCAAGCTGCAAAGGTGCAAACATCAGAAGAAGACAAGACCATTCAGGCTGAAAGTCAAGCAGAGGATGTTGCTGAAAGTTCTGAGAAGCCTCCTCCTTCTGATGCTTCTCAAGCTGCCTTGGACAGGCAGACTCTGGAAGAACTAAGGCTGAATGACATGCGTCTACAGCAGCGGATGGATGAAAACGATCAGAAGATGAAAGAGAGAATGGATGTGCAGGACAGCAAGATTGACACTGTTGTCAGCATGGTGCATAAGCAAAATGAAACTTTTGAAAAGATTCAAGCGATGCTGGAGAGCCTGTTCACACGCTTGCCTCCTCAACCTTAAATCTTTTCTTTCATGCATAACCTTTTTCATGTTTTCCTGATTTTCTGATGTACTGTTTTGAATATGTTTTGTAATATTTTCTTGCTCTGATTCTGAACTATTTTAATATGATTAGTTTTTCTGATCTTAATTGTTTTAGCACATCACCAACACTTTTTGATTGCTGACAAAAAGGGGGAGAACAAGAATGATATTTAAATCAATAACGGCTAACTAGACATAAATTCTCAAACATTCTAACTCTATTACTTGAAATGCTTTTTCTGTTTTGTTTAAAGTCTACAGGCACAAGGAAGCTCCTGGACACTCTGAAGACTAGAAGCTCTGATCAATGTTGCTCTGATCAATATGAAGTTCTGATCGTCCTAATACTCTGATCCAAAGCAAAGCTCTGACTAGAAAAGCTCTGAAGCTCTGCTCTGACACAAAGCTTCTGATAAGTCAAAGACTCTGATAATCTGATGTTCAAAGAAAGAAAAAGATCTGATCCTGAAGAACACGTATAATCAAAGGGAAGTAATAAACTTAGGGGGAGTATTTCCTTACTCCTTATTCTTTTACTTCTTATTCTGATACATATTCCAGATACCTTTTCACGTTATTTTTATTTAAAATATCTAGTTTTTGTCATCATCAAAAAGGGGGAGATTGTTAGAACAATGTTTGAATCTACTACCCTATATTTAAGTTTTGATGATAACAAAGTGAAAAGATATAGTATTTATAAGTGTCATGAATGAACTATCCGCTACCTAAAATTATTATGTTCTGACTTGCAGATACGCTGATTGAAATAGGCAAGATCACATCTATTCAGCATCAGAACTTGATTTCAGACACCAGCATCAGAAGTTGCTACATCAGAACGTCAAAATCAGATGATCAACTCACGTACATGCTGAAGCCTGATGAACAAGACTGCGCTTAATACTCTGATACAGAAACACAATAGTTCATCAGCAGAGAAGCAGAATCAGAATGAGCCAAGCCAGAACTTGCATTAAGTAAGCAACGGTACTGTGCATTGAAAGCAAATTAATTCCAACGGCTTCATTCCAGACAAGATCTGCTCAATAAGGAAAGTTTGTTATTAGCATTGAATCAAGAATATTGCATCCAACGTTCATCATCTCAATGCTATATAAACAAGGCTTTGAAGATTGAAATGGTTAATGCTCTCAAAATCTCTACACGCACAAAAGCTGAACCATAATCTTCGTTCTACCAGTTTTGCTAAACCACACACTCTGATATTCCATTACTGTTTAGCAATCTAGTTTCTAAGCTTCAATTTGTGTATACATCACAGTTGTGATAAAGTTTTGTAGAAAACATCCACACACATAGTTTTATCTCTTTGTAAGAAAGTGTTACCTTGACAAACCGGGTTGTGGTTTGAATCAAGAAGGCTTTAGCAGTTGTTAAAGCAGTCTGTAATATTCAGTTGAATATAGTGGATTAAGACCTCGTTGGAGAGAGGCGAAATCACCTTGACGGGTGGACTGGAGTAGTTTGAGATCAAACGAACCAGGATAAAAATATCGTGTTCATTGCTTTAGATTTCAGTTTTACAATTCAACCCCCCCCCCCTTCTTGTGTTTTTCACCACTTCAAATCCCACAATGAAAGAGGTAGTCAGAAGAGAAGTGGTGAAACTGTTAGATGTTGGGATGATTTATCCTATATCTGACAGGTCTTGGGTGAGTCCTATACATGTCGTGCCAAAGAAAGGAGGAACGAATGTGATCAAGAATGAGAAGAATGAGTTGATCCCTACAAGGACAGTTATAGGATGGCAAGTCTGTATCGATTATATAAGATTGAACCTTGCTATGAGAAAGGATCACTTTTCGTTACCATTCATCGACCAGATGTTGGAAAGGTTGGCCTTCATGAGTACTATTGTTTCCTCGATGGTCACTCAGGGAATAATCAGATAGTTGTTGTACCAAAAGATCAAGAGAAGACAGCATTTACATGCCCTTTTGGTATCTTTGCCTACAGAAGGATGTCATTCGGGTTATGCAATGCGCCAGCTACCTTTCAAAGATGCATGCAATCGATTTTTGTGGATATGCTTGAAAAATATATGGAAGTCTTCATGGATGACTTATCAGTTTTTGGTAAGTCTTTTGATAATTGTTTAAATAACTTGCTCTTATCTTAGAAAGATGCCAGCAGACCAATCTAATCCTAAATTGGGAGAAGTGTCACTTCATGGTGGGTGAAGGCATAGTCTTGGGTCACAAAATTTACTACGAGGTAATAGAAGTGGACCAAGCAAAGATTGAAGTAATATCAAAGCTTCCCCCACCGAGAATGAAAAAGGTATTAGAAGTTTCTTAGGGCATGCGGCTTTTTACCGTAGATTCATAAGAGATTTTTCTAAAATAGCAAAACTCTTAACGACCCTTTTGGTTAAGGATAGGGCTTTTGTGTTTGATAAAGAGTGTGTCTTGGCTTTTGAAACCATAAAGATTAAATTAGTATCGACACCAATTGTAGTAGCCCATGATTGGTCTCTCCCTTTCGAGATTATGTGTGATGCTAGTGATATTATAGTAAGGGAAGTTTTGGGACAGCGTAGAGAAAAATCGCTACACATCATTTACTATGCTAGTCATGTGTTGAACCCTGCACAAATGAACTATGAAACTACCGAAAAGGAGTTATTAGTTGTGGTTTATGCCTTTGATAAATTCAGGCAATATCTGTTGGGTTCTAAAGTCATTGTTTATACTGACCATGCTGCTTTGAAGTATTTATTTGCTAAACAGGACTCTAAGCCAAGACTTCTGAGATGGATTTTACTCCTTCAGGAATTTGATGTGGAGATTTGTGACAAGAGAGGTTGTGAAAACACTGTTGCTGATCACCTCTCTCATATGTCACCGATTGAAGAAACAGATATTAAGCGACCAATAAATGACGAGTTTGCCGATGAACACATCCTTGTTGTTATTGGTGTACCATGGTTCGCAGATTATGCAAACTATATAGTAGGAGGTATCATCCCTGATGACTTTGATTCTAACAGGAAAATAAGTTTGTTCATCATTGCAGGTTTTACTTGTGGGATGATCCCTTCTTATACAAAAGAGGAGTGGATGGACTGATAAGAATATGTGTGCCTTAGCAAGAGCAGGAAGACATATTGAAAGCATGCCATGCCCCAGAGTATGGAGGACATTTTAGTGGTGATAGAACTACAGCTAAAGTCCTCCAATCAGGTATATATTGGCCATCGTTGTTTAGGGATGCCCAAGATATGGTAAAAGAGTGTGATAAATTTCAAAGAACTGGGAATATCTCCAAGGGAAACCAGATGCCTCAGAATTCTATGTTAGAAGTTGAGTTATTTGATGTTTGGGGAATAGATTTCATGGGACCTTTTCCACCATCTTTCGGGAAGAACTATATCCTAGTGGTAGTTGATTATGTGTCAAAATGGGTTGAGGATGTGGCTTTACCTACCAATGATGCAAAAGTGGTGGTGAGATTCTTGAAAGAAAACATTTTTTCCAGATTTGGAGTACCGAGAGCACGCATAAGTGATGAAGGAACACATTTCCTAAATCACCTCATGGAAAGGTTACTCCATAAGTACAATGTTAAGCATAAGGCCGCCACACCATATCACCCTCAAACTAGTGACCAAGTAGAAGTTTCAAACAGGCAACTTAAACAAATTCTTGAGAAAACAGTAAGTTCTTCTCATAACGATTGGGCGGCTAAGTTGGATGATGCTTTATGGGCTTACTGAATGGCTTTCAAAATGTCAATCAGTATGTCTCCGTACCAACTAGTCTATGGAAAAGCATGCCATTTACCTTTTGAGTTGGAGCACAAGGAAATCTGGGCATGAAAACTTCTGAATATGGATTTGTCTGATTCAGGAAGTTCGCAGATCCTTCAACTTTATGAGTTGGAGGAATTTCGGAACCGCGCCTATGAAAATTCAAAGGTTTATAAAGACCAAACAAAGATATGGCATGATAAAACGATCGTGAGGAAAGAGTTTTATAAAGGACAACTGGTCCTCTTGTACAATTCCAGGTTGAAGTTATTTCCTGGAAACTAAGATCCAAATGGTCAGGACTTTTCGTAGTGCACAAAGTGTTTTCCCAAGGGGAGATTGAATTGAAAAATCAAGCCAATGGTGACACTTTTAAAGTGAATGGACAAAGGTTGAAACCCTATTATGCAGGGAAAGAAGGTGGTCAGATTCATGTTGTTCGTCTTACAGGGTGAGATGAACAATTGTCGAGCCATGCGACGTAAAACGAAGTGCTTCGTGGGAGGTAACCCACGCGTTTTATTTCTAATGATTTCTTTTGTTTTGTTGTAATGTTTTCCTACAGGATTTCTTATCTGGAAGAGATTGAGGATTTGCGTTTTGAGCAGGGTGACAAAAGATGACATGAGAAAATATGAAAGAAGAGATTGGTGAATACAGGGGATGACACGGTTTCCCGTGTCAAGGGACACGGTCGTGTCATCCAAATGAGCATGATAGGGTTTCGTAGATCATCCTCTGACACGGGTGCCTATGTCATGGGACACACCCGTGTCAAAAAACCTGGAACAAAAAGAACACTGAGCAATTGGGCAGGCCCTGACACGGTTGCCCATGTCATGTAACACGGCCGTGTCAGGCGATCCGGATTTCAATTAAAAATTTTGGGAGTTTTTTTATTTTTATGGAGGGCTCCACCATCTTATAACCTCTCCCCCACTCATATTAGTCATACATCATCAAAAACCTTTTGTTTTCTCTTCTTCTACCTCTCTCTCTCAAAATTCACAAAAACTTCATAGCCACTCTCTTCATACAACTCCCTTCTTTCTCCATAGATCTCGTGCTCCCACCTAACCTCCCTCACAAAAAATGTTCCAAATTCTGTCCTCTACCTTTCTACGATAGCTTTTTCCTCTAACTCTCTGTTTCAATTTGGTGTGATTTTTCAGGTTTACCAAAATGCCCCCAAAGCGTAATGCAAGAGGTAAGCAGCCAGCAGATGAACCATTGAGGTCGAGACCAAGAAGCAGTCGCGGTCAAATTGCGGAACCTAATTCTAATGATATCTTCTTTGATAATCCTGCTCATGAGGTGCGTTACTCGCATCATATTCGGCGTAAGTTGATGCCCACAAGGTACATGTGTTCTCAAACTTTGTCTCAACTGGGTTTATCCGATGAAATAAATAGAATGTTGCATGTTTTGGGAGTACTAGAATTTATGCAGCGTGAAGCGCCCACTTTTGAGCGCATAACACTCGAATTTTTCAGCTCTATTGAGTGTAAGCTGAAGCCAACTTGGGATGGGACCACCCAAATTCACACAGCTACCTTAACTTTCAGACTGTTCAATGTTGGACGTCAGCTGACCCTGGAGGAATTGGGTGGGATTATCCACCTTCCCGTCTTTGGACCGTGAGCGATTCCAAAAACATTCAATCCAGCGAGATTTTGGGGAGCAATCACTGGATGTGGAGGTTATGAGGCTAAGAGCGCCAAAGCATCTCGTATTCAAAACCCATGCTTCAGGTATGCACAAAAATGTCTGGCTTACTCTTTGTTTGTTAGAGGGGATAGCACAGAAGTCGCATCGTAAGCAGAACTCTTTCTGCTTCATTTTATGGCCAATGCAAACCCGGTCAATGTAGATGCCTTCACAGCAAACCATTTGAAAAAAGTGGGACGGGCAACTTCGGGTGATATTTCTGTTGGCGGGATGATTACTCAAATAGCCAGTTATTTTGGTTATGACCCAGTGGAAATGAATCATGCACCCTTGTCAGGTATGATTAAAATAGATATGAATGCCCTAATTAATCAAGGTATGATTTAGGTACAAGGTAATCGTTTTGGATATATTGTTTTAAAGCGGATTATTATGATGCTCCCGGACCCTGACAAGATCTCAATTTTAAGTCGTCATAATTAGGAATATGGTATTTTTAATGCTGATTTTTAGGTTGAGAATGAAAGGAATGATCCAGCTGAGGAGCACCACATGGATGATGATTCTGGAGAGCCGGTAGAAAACCACCCTGAAATGCCTACTCAAGTGGATGGACGGTCCTCATCATTCACTCGAGAGGAGTGGGTTTGGCTGTAGGCAGAGTGTGCAGATCTCCAAGCTGAACAAACACACCAAGGAGTCGAGTTGTTCTGTGAAGGACATGAACAGGCTCAGCAAGGGGAGGTGATGGCTGACATACACCGAATGATGCAGAATTTGATGTTGCAGTTTCCTTCCCTCCTCCACCGCAGTGAGCCCTGTGAGCCCCTCCTCGCATCCTTGGTTCTGAAACATTAGGGTCAATGTTTGGTCCAAGTGTGGGGGTTTTTTATAGTTTAGTATTTTGTGTGTTTTATTCATTGCTTGTTATTTCATTTAAATTTGGTTATTTCAGTTTAAATCTTGTGTTTCTTTATGTTTTGTGTGTTTTAGATGTGTGGTGACTATGCCAGAATAGTTGGACAACCCGAGAGAAGTGGATGAGAGAAATCAATCCTGACATTGAACTCTAGGAAACCTCCTAAAGTTGGTACGACTGAAAAGAAAATTGGACGCAATTCCTAACACTGGAACTAGACCGGAGTATAACACGCCCGAAGCTACATGACACTACATGACACAGAAGGCACCTTTGAAATTGTCAGTATAGCCAACATGGTGAGGATCAGAAATAGCCAAACACAAATGCACCAAGAGAGTGTGGGCATGTACTTAGTCTCTTTTTGTTTGCATAATTATATGTAGAATATATACTTCACACACATATGCACTGAGGCACTTGTTTCTTTTTAGCCCTGGCCCTGTTGAGCCTACCCTTGTACGTTATCCCTTGTTACCCCAGTTTGAGCTTTATCCCCGTTCTTGTTTTTAAACCACATTTTATAAAACCTTTAGCCCAAACACTTCCCTACCTTGCTCAGATAGGTTTTAGAAATTTTGTGGTTTGTGTAAAAACTCTAAGTTTGGGGTTGTGACACTCGTAATAAGAGTGAATGAGTGCATTCGAAAAGAAAAAATAAAAGAGATTGAATGAAAAAAATATAGAGAAACACAAAATCTTGAGAAAAAAATGTTGTGAGAATGCACTCGTCACTGAGAATCCAAAAGAAAAAAAAAAAGCTTAACGTCCAAATTCCTCCAGTATCTGATTGAGGAGAAGAAACTGAATATCTCGAATAATATGTGTCCATCCCTTTGAGTTGCAAAATAACAAGTACGCAACTATGAGATAGATAAAACCAAATTTGAGCCAATTAACCCTTTGTTTTCCCTTTCTTTTTTGTGTATCCCACCTTGTCCCTTAGCCCCGTAACAACCTATAAAGTCCTCGTATAGTGCATGTTTTATGTGTTTATGTTATGTTTACAGATGTTGTGCAAACTCAGTAGATGAAGGTGCATACCTTGACCAAGAGCGTATAAACACTTTAACCTGAGAGATCTGGAGAGAGTGTGAAAAACTGACAGAGGAAGAGGTGCTGAATTATGGAAGTGTAGTTGATTATCGTGAGTCGAGTAAGAAGGGAAGGTCTAGAAGAATGTAAGGGAGTTGAGAATAATCTTAGTGGTACTATGGTTTGTTGAAAATCGGAGGTGACCTATTTCGGAGAATAATCTTAGTGTCTACAAGTGTTGTACCCCAAAATTTGCCCTCTCATTTATTAAGATTTTTCTCACAAGATCTTTTGGACTCAAGACTGGATTAGGGTTTGACCAGCTCAAGACATCTCATCATGCACTGATAACCCAAAATTAGGGTTTGGGATTGCACAAAGATTTTTGGACTATCAATGCTTCATATGACTTTCAAGTATCATTATGGACCCCTAAGATTACTCATGTCAAGTTTCAAGCCTTGAATCACATTTTTTATCAGTCAATTGGACAGTTGACCTAAAAATCAACTGTATTAGGGAAAAAGTTAACCATGGCCAGTTTACAGTCACACTTCATAATTTTTGATCCACCTCAACATTTTAGGATCATGTGTATCATTTGATCAAGTTTGGACCATAATTCCTCAAGAAATTTGATTAAATCATCAAAATGGCAAAATGGTCAAAATTAGGGTTTTGACTGAGAAAGGGCAATTTCTGATTTTTGTCCTAGCAAATGACCAATTGGTTTGAAGCATGATTTCAAGAGTTCAATTGAATCATCTTGACCTAAAGACATGGTTCAAAACATTGCAAATTCATTGGATTGACAGATGAATTTTTCAGTCAATTGATCAAAAGTCAACAGTATACTGAAAAGTCAAACTTTGACTTTTTGGTCAAAATCAAATACCAAGGATCAGAATTCAATAAAACATGTCAAAATTTGAAACTTGTTCATCAAGAAATCAAAGATTGAAGATTTTGTTTTGAAATTTGAAATTTTCTTAACTTAGAAATTTTTCTAAGTATAGAAAATTTCTTATTTTTTCTCAACTTTAAGCCAAATTCGCACCATGATATAAGATGATTCAAAGAAAGTTCCCAAAATGAAAGTTGTAGATATCCATGAAATCTACAACTTTTCTTCACATAATTTCTCCTAAATATGCTTGGATCTCAAGATATAATTTTGTGAATACATGCTCATGAACTAAAATAACTTAGTGAAATTTTGCCCTAATTTAGGCAGGTTTTTTACCTAACTTCATGGCAACTTTTCACATAGTTCCAAGAGGAATCTTGGAAATAAATCCAAAGATGAGTTATAGAGAACATTGCAAGCTTTCCAAAGTGTCCAATAAATCCTTGAGATCATTCTTGAGTAGGGAGAATCGAAGAGATGAAGTTGGTAATTTCTCACTTTGATTTCAAGCCATTTCATGATGAACCAAAATTCAAATCCAAACCTAGGCTGCATAATCCTTGCTTTGCAGGTATCAAACTTGTTTCTCACTCCATAATTAAATGTTTACATAGCTGATAAAGTTATAATCCAAGCATGAGAGCCTTTGTCCAAGCTACAATTCCATAAATGGCACAAAGTTGTCATTTCCATTTTAGTAAAGCACAACTTTTGCAATTGTCAACTCCTTGAGCTTTGCACTTGTTCTTTCTGCACACACAAACCCTATAAACCAAAAGCAATGTGTCTAAGACCTGTACCAACTAAGATCAGGCTTGTACAAGCACATAGAGAGTTGTCTTCTCACTTTTCTTCAAAAGCAAGCAATAGAGCCAAAAGGCTATAACTCAGAAATCTTGAGGAAGCTTGAGGTATAACCTTTTTTATACTTATACACAAATGTATTATGACTTAGGACACGATTGCTAAAGCTCATAAACCCTCCCAAACTCTCTACCACTTAAAACCTGCCATAACTTGCAGTTTTACACCTTGCATAGCAATCTCAAAAAACCACTCATGCGTTTTAAGTTTTAACCACCTAAACACTTAACCTACATCATATCTAAGTGTTCCAGACCATCATCCCTTCACTGTAACTCCTCCTTCTCCATCTGCCATTTTTGCATTTCAAGCTTGCAGGTTGACTTGAGTAGGGAGATTCAGGAACTTTCAAGGCAAAGTAAGGATTGGAACACACTCGGGGAGGACCGGGCAAGCTAAACAGATTCTCATGCCTTCTCAAAACTTGCTCAAACTCCATTCACAATCTCAACTGAAAGATATAAAAACTCTAACTTCTATCTCTTCATACAGGCATCTTTTGGTCTCGATTTGTGAAAACAAAATGTAGATATCCTTGCACTAAAGCCAACCATGTTCATAGATTTCATTATATTCATTGTGTATAGAGAATTTTGGATTTGAAATTTCTATAAAAATTAGGTTTTAAATTAGGGCCAGTAAAATTAGCTTTGATCTTTGACTTTTAGTTTATATGAGTTACATGGTTGAAATCGTGGGAAGAAATACTATCATTTTCATGTTTGGAGTTTCCATTTTCATAGAGAAATGAGAGAGATACAGGTGGTCCGGCTAGCTAGAGGAAGAAGACGAAGTACAGGGCAAGGAATTGATTCATGTTATGTATGTTTGTTTTCATTTGAACTAACGGATGTACAGCCACCCCAGTGGTAAGACAGCGTGCAAAAATGCTTAAGGTCACAGGTTCAAGCCTTGGCGCTTCCTTTTTTCATTTTTCCACATTTTTCATCCTTTTTTGGTTGTTTGCAGTGTGGGCTTCAGCAATTGGGCCCTATGTTTTTTTTATAACATCCATCTCCTGATTACTCATGGCACCCCTGGTCCAACTATTTTCATTTATTTATTTTATTTTGTTTTATTTCATTGAATATATTTTTTTCTTAAATATTATAAAATTATAAAAAATATAAAAATGATAAATATTATATTTTGTTTTATTTTATTTTATTTTATTCTCTCTTAAAAAATATTTTTATTTAGTTATATATTAACTACTTTTCTTAATAAACTTGTAAATAAAATAGAATTAGGTTAATTCTTTATTCTTTTTTTTTCTCACACTTATAAATATTTATTTTAACATGTAAAAGGACTAAAATATTTCATAAATACTATTTATTATCTTCAAGACAAAAATACAAAAAAATACTTAAAGAACTTTATTTTCTTTTAACAAATTAGAATTAGGGTTAATCAATTTCTAAGAAATAATTTCCTTTTCTTAAATTATTAGATTTAGTTCAAAACTCTTTTTTTCACATAAAAAACAAAACAAAATCTTTTTCTTGCATATACATATCTTTGCATATTTAATTTATATTGTATATTATTTATTCAAATATTTGTACAAATTCAATTTGGTTGTAATAGATTAATTAGGTTTATATTCCCCCTCCCATAAAATGTTGTAATAGTGTAGTAATCTTTAAACTACGTAATTTATCGCTTTTATATAACATGTTAGTAATTAGGGTTTGTATGGCAAGATAAAAACAATCAAATAGAAAACCCTAATCCAAGACAAAATCAAGCATGAAAATAACACACTTGCATACAAGCACCCTTAGGGTTACTCCACTTGGTTGCCTTATACAAAAATGGTCATATTACGCATGTGAGGTATCTTAGAAAAACAAACAAATATAAGATCATAGTCCCTCGATGACGCTATCTAAAGTTGCCTTACAAAATGATCTAGTCCCTCAAAAAATGCTAAGATACTTTACAACATTGCTAATCATGGTTATACGATGACCCACGCCCGTCCCATTTACATCCAAAGAAAGGGTTGCTTACCAAATCAATGGTAAGACAACAATGTCAAAGGAAAAGAAAATGAACAAGAAAGACATTTGAGTAGGTAAGATTACTTCTAGTTACTTGCTCCATTTCAAAACAACTATCCTTGCTATTTTCAAAAACAAACACACACATTTCCAAATATCTTACAAACATTGAAAACATTTTGAAAAAAAGACAAACATCTTTGTATACATTCTTACGAACGAGAATCATTACAAAGATTGCCTAAACAATGGCCTCTTTTACAAAATACTTTCAAAACCACACAAAGCGCAATTTCAAAACAAAAGCAATTGATCTAGAAAGTAACTAAGAGCCCATAGAAAACCATGGATGAAAAGAGTGCTAATACCTTCCCTTTTCATAATCTACCCCCCCCCCCCGAACTCAAGAAACAATCTCAAAGGTCTTTCCTGTGCTTTTTCACCTTTCCTTTTTGGATAAAAGAAAAATCGGTGGCGACTCTTGCTAACCGCAACATTTGCGATCAAACGCAAAACCTCAAGTCAGTTCTCCCACCGTATCACAATAAGCAATGAGATAAGTTTGGGGTTGTGATCGGTCACCATTCTTTCTTGTTTTCTATTTATTATCCGGCACGAAACCGCATCATTGGTAACACCTTGCTTAGTTTTTCTACTGTTTTCGTCACGTATTTTAATTTTTACATTTTGTTTGTTTGCATTAGTTTAGTTTGAATTTTGGTTAAATAAGATACTTTTGAAGTCTTGGTCTGGTAGTTTTTGTATTTTTAGGTCCGGGTGAAATTGCACAAGATTAGAGGCGAAGTTGACAATTTCGAAGCATTTTCTCTGGAAGTCAGTGGCTGAAACAGGTTCCTATGTCATCTGACACGGCCCGTGTCAGAAATGCTGATACATAATGAGAGAAAAGAGGATTTCAGTGGCTGACACGGGCGCCCATGTCACATGACACGTCCCGTGTCAGAAATTCTAATAGGCAAGCTGTTGTTGAAGAGAGGGTTCCAGTGGCCAACACGGGTGCCCGTGTCACCTGACACGGCCCGTGTTGGCGGGTGCAAGAAAGAAAAGTGATTTTCTGAAATCGATTTGTTTGAATTCGTGGAGGTTATTTCGGGATTTCTGCATAGCTATGGGGTGATCTGACACTATTTAGACCTAGTTTTTTAGAGTACGAGGTAGACTTTTTGGCATCAGAAAAAAAAGATTAGAGAAGAGGAGAAGAGCGATCAAGGGTTGGGAAAACTAAGATCAAGAAGAGCGGAAGCAATTGAAGATCAGAGCAATTCCATTCTCTTGTAATGTTTAACTTTGAATTTGTATTTTTTTTTAATATTATGAGAAGCTAAACCCCCCAATGCTAGGGGGTGTCCCTGGATTGCTTTTGTGATGAACTGAATTTCTATACTTTTATGAAATCTATGTTTTTATGTATTCAATGTATTATACAATTTCTTATTTCTTGTCCTATTGGAAAATAGGGTATTGATCTATGGGTAAAGTAAGTTGGACAGATCACTTTACCTCTAATTGTATAATAGCATCACTAATCTCTCTTAGGAATAAGGATCTAATGGTGATGACTGTAAATTCTTGATATTATTACATGTGCTTGACATAAGTTTGAATAACTAAGGAATTAGGATTTTAAAATTATATGTTAATGGTTTCTGGCTAAGGAATTAGGGAAATAACTCTTGAGAGTCGGTATTGGATCACATTAACATAGATGGTATAAAATAAAAGTTCAGTTTATTACGAAGCAATTCATACATCTTATTCCTAGCATGCTTCATCATTTTGTGTAAACACTCTTTACTTTTTGTTTTAAGATTCACAATGCAGATTTTATTACCTATCTTCCAACCACACCAATGTTCTTTTGTTTAATTGAATCATTATAAACACCGATAGTTCTAACACAGTCCTCGAGATCGATACATAGGATAACTTCCTTTTATTACTACATTGGTAAAAATAGTACACTTGCTATTTTATCGATCAAAATATCTCAAAGGTCTTTCTTGTTCTTTTCACCCTTTCTTTATTGGATAAAAGAAAAGTCGGTGGTGACTCTTTCTATCTGTAACAATTGTGATAAAACACAAAATAACCAAGCCAGTTCTCCCACTGTATTACACTTATGCTCAAGATCAAAAGCTGATGATCCATTATTTCTAAGATAGTTTGAGTGGGGAATCCCTAGATTGGTACATACAGATGGAGTGAGTTCATATCCAAATATAGGCAGATCTTGCTAATGCTTTCCTGGGACAGTACAAGTACAATTTGGACATGGCACCTAACCGCATATAGCTCTAAAACTTATCGTCGAAGAAGGATGAGTCCTTCAAAGAATATGCTCAGAGGTGGAGAGAAATGGAGGCCCGTGTACAAACACCACTCTTGGAAAAAGAATTGATTGATATGTTCATGGGAACTTTACAAGAGTTGTATTACGATAAGATGGTAGGTGTCGTACCCCAAATTTGCCATACCTTTATTTTCAAGATTAAAAATAGAAGACATTTTAATTAGGGATGATTCAGCAATATCTGATGGCTCATTCTTAAATCCAAGACAACCAGGGGGTGCACTTTAATTTCGAAAAGTGGGGATTTCTATATCAGAAAGACCCATGTATCCATAAACCCATTCGCGAAGCATGTTGACCAATGGCCCATGAGATTCGAATGTGGAAAACCATTTCAATAATAATTATTAAGTTCTTAATTAAGCCCATTTAAGTTTTATTATTAGTAAAAGGTGAGGTGAAAACTTTAATTTAAAAATCTATTAGAATTCAATGTATGAGCCCATTTCCATTTGTGTTGTTAGATAACAAGGATGGGGTGCGAGTACAAATTAAAGACCCATTAAGCAATCAGTCCGTCTAATGTTTTACTGTTGTATCATTTTGGAAAAATTATTAATATTCAAACCTTTTTTTGTTATTATAAAAATATCTCTTTATAAATCATTAGGTGATTTAATTAAAATATTTTATTATTTCAGTAAATGTTTTATTGGTTATTAAGAGTCTTTTTATGTTTACAAAAAAAATCTGCTTCACATCATACGTATTGGACTCAATCTTTAGTAAAGAAAATTGTTTGAAAGTTGTTGTTGGGTAGAAGAAGATTATTACGAAGCCTAAATGTGTTATTCAGGAACTGTGTTGCATCTAGGTGGTCTAAAGCCTAGTTTCGTTTATGCACAAGCTGGACAAAATAAATGGTAATGCAGGCCTAAAATCAAATGTAACAATCATTGTGCAAATCAGTGAACAAAGTAACACACACGTTTCATGGACTAACACATACTGTACAAATCAAGTGATTTTTGCTGAACCAAATCTTTTATTACAGATTCCAATATAAGTTGAAACAAAATGAAATCTTCTTCTAAAAATACAATAGAATCTCGTTATACAAGCCCAAGCCCGGATTTCTTTTTACAGTAAGAAGAGATAATACCAAAATCAATACAATACAAAACAAAATGGTATCAAATCTCAGAGTGATTATTTAACAGGAAAATTAGGAAATTATAGGAAAAAATCTCTATTACATAATGAAATTCGAAAATTACAGAATAGAGAATCAATTACATCAGGGAATTATAATCCCTAATTGAGCTAAATTCCTAAATCTATGCTAAGCCAACTGTAACAGCAATTCAAAGAAAAACACTATAAGCCACAATGTATTCGCAAAACTCAGTACATTGCCTCTAAGTCGCAATGTATTTGCAAAACACAGTATATTTCCTCAAAGTCGCAATGTATTCACAAAACCCAGTACATTGCCTCTAAGCCGCAATGTATTCTCAAAACTCGGTACATTGCCTCTAAGCCGCAATGTATTCTCAAAGCTCAATACATTGCCTCTAAGCCGCAATGTATTCTCAAAACTCAGTATATTTCCTCTAAGCCACAATGTATTCGCAAAATTCAGTACATTGCCTCTAAGCCGCAATGTAATCGCAAAACTCAGTACATTGCCTCTAAGCCGCAATGTATTCGCAAAACACAGTACATTGCCTCTAAGCCACAATATATTCTCAAAACTCAATACATTGCCTCTAAGCAGCAATGTATTCGCAAAACTTAGTACATTGCCTCTAAGCCACAATGTATTCTCAAAACTCAGTACATTGCCTCTAAGCCGCAATGTATTCTCAAAACTCAGTACATTGCCTCTAAGCCGCAATGTATTCTCAAAACTCAGTACATTTCCTCTAAGCCGCAATGTATTCTCAAAACTCAGTACATTGCCTCTAAGCCGCAATGTATTCACAAAACTCAATACATTGCCTCTAAGCCGCAATGTATTATAAAAACTCAGTATATTGCCTCTAAGCCGCAATGTACTCTCAAAACACGGTGCATTGCCTCTAAGCCGCAATGTATTCTCAAAACTCAGTACATTGCCTCTAAGCCACGATGTATTTACAAAACTCAGTACATTGCCTCTAAGCTGCAATGTATTCTCAAAACTCTCGGTGCATTTCCTCTAAGCCGTAATGTATTTGCAAAACTCAGTATATTGCCTCTAAGCCGCAATGTATTCTCAAAACTCAGTACGTTTCCTCTAAGCCGTAATATATTCGCAAAACTCAGTACATTACCTGTAAGCCGCAATGTATTCTCAAAGCTGAGTACATTTCCTCTAAGCCTCAATGTATTCTCCTAGCTCGGTACATTGCCTCTAAGCCTCAATGTATTCTCCAAAATCGTTACATTGCCTCTAAGCCTCAATGTGTTCTCCATACTCGGTACATTTCCTCTAAACCTCAATGTATTCTCCTAGATCGGTACATTGCCTCTAAGCCTCAATGTATTCTCCTAGCTCGATACATTGCCTCTAAGCCTCAATGTATTCTCCTAGCTTGGTACATTGCCTCTAAGCCTCAATGTATTCTCCTAGCTCGGTACATTGCCTCTAAGCCTCAATGTATTCTCCTAGCTCGGTAGATTGCATCTAAGCATCAATGTATTCTCCAAACTTGGTACATTGCGCCTAAGCCTCAATGTATTCTCCAAACTCGGTACATTGCCTCTGAGCCTCAATGTACTCATAAAACTCAGTACATTGCCTCTAAGCCTCAATGTACTCTCCTCAACATAACCCATTGTCTAAGACTTCATGCAGTAATGCATTTCCTTATTCTGCGACACAGACCATCTCCTAAGACTTCATGCATCGATGCTCGAAAAACCAAAACCTAGCTTATCGCCTAAGACGTCATGCTGCAATTCGCGAACATAACTTATGGCCTCAGTCTCCAAGCAACCATGCACCATCAAGTGTTTTCCACCCCCCAAAATGGATGAACAAACTAAAGCAAAACCAAGACATACATGATTTCTCTCTCAAGCTCTAATCATCTGCCTCGTTGCCAAACCCGGGTAAGCGATATATCATCAGCTTTGCCTATTTCCTCAAGACTCATAAGGGTATACTATATCAACATAACCTTATGTTTGTCGGACAAATTTTGGGGTATTCCAAGTACTCATTAACTCCCAATCAGAATGCGCAAGACTCGTGTATTCTCCCGCTATTTGATTGGAAGATAATTGAATAGGGGCAGTTGTCGTACCCCAAATTTGCCCTACCTTTATTTTCAAGATTAAAAATAGAAGACATTTTAGTTAGGGATGATTCAGCAATATCTGATGGCTCATTCTTAAATCCAAGACAACCAGGGGGTGCACTTTAATTCAGGAAACTGGGGATTTCTAAATCAGAAAGACCCATGTATCTGTAAACCCATTCGCGAAGCATGTTGGCTAATGGCCCATGAGATTCGAATGTGGAAAACCATTTCAATAATAATTATTAAGTTCTTAATTAAGCCCATTTAAGTTTTATTATTAGTAAAAGGTGAGGTGAAAACTTTAATTTAAAAATCTATTAGAATTCAATGTATGAGCCAATTTCCATTTGTGTTGTTAGATAGCAAGGATGGACTGCGAGTACAAATTAAAGGCCCATTAAGCAATCAGCTCATCTAATGTTTTACTGTTGTATCATTTTGGAAAAATTATTAATATTCAAACCTTTTTCTGTTATTATAAAAATCACTCTTTATAAATCATTAGGGGATTTAATTAAAATATTTTATTATTTCAGTAAATGTTTTATTGGTTATTAAGAGTCTTTTTATGTTTACAAAAAAAAAACTGCTTCACATCATACGTATTGGACCCAATCTTTAGTAAAGAAAATTGTTTGAAAGTTGTTGTTGGGTAGAAGAAGATTATTACGAAGCCCAAATGTGTTGTTCAGGAACTGTGTTGCAGCTAGGCAGTCTAAAGCCCAGTTTCGTTTATGCACAAGCTGGACAAAATAAACGGTAATGCAGACCCAAAATCAAAAGTAATAATCATTGTGAAAATCAGTGAACAAAGTAACACGCGTGTTTCATGGACTAACACATACTGTACAAATCAAGTGATTTTTGCTGAACCAAATATTTTATTATAGATTCCAATCTAATTGAAACAAAATCAAATCTTCGTCTAAAAATACAATAGAGTCTCGTTTTACAAGCCCAAGCCCATATTTCTTTTTATAGTAATAAGAGATAATACCAAAATCAATACAATACAAAACAAAACAGTATCAAATCTCAGAATGATTGTTTAACAGGAAAATCAGGAAATTACAGGAAAAAATCTCTATTACATAATGAAATTCGAAAATTATTGAAGAGAGAATCAATTACATCAGGGAATTATAATCCCTAATTGAGATAAATTCCTAAATCTACGCTAAGCAAACTGTAACAGCAATTCAAAGCAAAACACTATAAATACTAGGAAAAAATACAAAAACGGGGGGGGGGGGGGGGGGGGGGGGGATATACAGAAATGGGAGATTACGAAATTCGGAGGAAGAACCAAGAAGAAAAATTAAGAATAACACAGAAGGGCTTGAGTGCAGAATCAAGGAGAATGAAGTATACCGATCAGTGATTGTCGAAGAAGAAGAGAGGAGTGATTAGGGTTTCAATATCTAAAACCCTAATCGCAATCATCATCACCGCCTCGTTCTGCTACCTTCATCGGAAACCCGTAAATCAAAGAAGACGGAGATTAACTTCAACTAAAGGCGTGAAATCAAAAAATGGTATCATGATAAGGGTAAAATAAACTTAGCATTTTTATTTTGTTGTTGTTCTTCTTGTGTTATAGCGGGTTTATAGAAGGATACTGGGTTGGGGATATAGCGCCACCGCGAGGGGGGAGGGGGTTTGGATGTTAGGGTTTGTAAGGGGAAAGGGATACAGTGGAAGAGAGAGATGAAGGGTTGCTGTTAACAAAAGGAATTGAATAATACAATGTAAAAAACCATGTTATATTCCGTAATGATTTTGTGCGCACATGCATATGTTAATTAACGTACTCCCTCAATTTCATCCATTAGATCATCATCAGACAGCCGTAGGCCAAGTCCCATAAGAAACCCATGCACCCTCGCCACACTCAATCCATCAGGCTCTTTCCAAAAACGCGTCGGGCCTAGCCCAATTTCTTTTCGCACCCTCCCTCATTCGTTTTACTAAAACAAGAACAACAACACACCCCCATTTAGTAGCATATAGTGGGCCAAGCCTAATTTCTTTGTACACCCCCTTTTGCTAGTTTTACTAAACCACCAAATGATTTGCACCCCTAGGGCTTGCTTGGCCTGAACTGAATTCAGGCCCTAACTTTTAACACCTCCATTTTTTACTCCTTAACTAGAAACGCACCCCCCCCCCCTTATTTAATTAAATATTTTCATTTTTTTATTTCTTTATATTTTCTTTTTCTTAATTACTATACTTTCTATTTATATTTTATAATTACTTTTTTTTTCTTTTATAATAATTATTATTTTACTTAATTCTTATATATTATTATTTATTATCACATGTAAATACTTATTTTTATTCAAACTCATATGTTAATTTCTACATTATTGCATTAAAATATTTTTAAATCATGCATTAATTAAGATTTTTTGCAATCAATACGATAAAAAACACTCAACAAACAACAAACTATTTTTCACAATCAATTAATCTAATCAACTATTTTTTGCAAAAGGGTTTCAAACAGATTTTGACTTACCGCGCATTTAGTCAAAATCTCCGCAATCACTACTCCCGGCCAAAATACGAGGTGATTCAAAGTACGTTTGCGACCCCTAAAAAACACCAACCCCATACGAACTACGAATTGGGACTCTGATTCCTCATAAGAGGATACGTAGGCATACGATCAAAAATCGTGGCGAGTTCCCCTATAAAAAATTAAAACCCTTCCCCTAATAAAATTTAAATCTTGTTTCCCCAACTCAAACCTAAAACCTAGTATCCTTGTGAACAAGGTAGATGAAAGGTGCCTAACACCATCCTTTCGTCTAATGAAGTCCGAAACCTAGAATCTCTGTCTACGAATTAGGGTTTTCTGTTAGATTCCCTTCCCTGGGATAAAAACTAATAGTGGCGGCTCTGATTTAAAAACCAGTCGCAACAGTAGGAAGCATCTCTTCCGAATTTTCTGATTTGGTGACTATTGGTAAAAGGATTGAAGCAGGTATAAATATTGAAAAGATACAAGGGGAATCATCCAGTACCCCTTACAATTCAAAGAGACATGTTCCTAACTTCTCGAAAAAGAAGGAAGGAGAAATTAATGTTGTCGCATCGTATCCAAGGGAACAATAGCCATTGGTAATTCCATGGGAACAACAACAATAGAACAGGTTTGAAAGGCCTTCAAGAGAATTTGATCTTCTCCCCATGCCGCCATTCAATTGCTGCAACACTTACTCAAAGCATCTTTGGTAAAGCTAAAACCTCTAGCTCCTCCAATTGGGGCACTCCCACCAAAGTATGATGCAAATGTGAGGTTCGAGTATCATGTCAATTCTTCGAGGCACGCCATAGAATAATGTTGGGCCTTCAGACATAAGGTTTAAGATTTATTGGATTCCCGAGATATCACTTTTAACACGCCAAACATCAAGACAAACCCCATGCCGCGGCATAATTGGCCAACTGTGAATGCAATTGAAGTGGTAACTGACTTTGGGGTAGCTATATAAGCAAATGCTCTAATAAACCTTTTGAAATAATATTTGTTTGAATGTGGGTTCCTCTTGGAACACAATGAAGATTTTGAAAAGACGTTACAGAAATTGGTAGATTAGGGGATAGTCCAATTCGGGCAATACCCCTAAAGAACAATACATAGTTGCAATTGATGGAAGAATAAAGAAACCATTGGTAATTTCTTGACAAGGGCCAAGTCCTAATAAGAAAACTCTTGTGATTCCATTGGGAGAGTCAACAGAAGCACCAGTGATGATACCACGCCAGACTCTGAGAATTCCAGTAGTTCCAAAGACTACAATGGTGATTTGGGGGCCATCTCCTACTCCCTACGAAAGTAACAAAGTGTTACTGTTGAGTTATGATTCTACTTTCTATGTCAATGGTTCAAAGAAAGAGTGTGAACCATCGATAAGTCAAGAACATGTGATCATAAATATAGCTGGAACAGATGGCATGACTCGCAGTGGTCGAATCTATGGCCCCGAACCACAGAAGAAAAATGATGTTATGTTAAGGATAAGGGGAAAGATGTGATAGAGGCAAGCCAACCACAAGAACCTCCGAGCAAGAACTTTACAGACCAAGAGGTGGAAGAACTCCTTAAAATAATCAAGAGGAGTGATTATAGGGTGGTGGATCAGCTACACCAAACCCCGACCAAGATTTCAATACTCTCGTTGCTCCTCAATTTAGAAGTGCATCGAGACTCTCTAATGAAGGTACTAAGTTATGCTCATGTTACGGAAGAGATTATGGTGAATCGGTTTGATAATGTCGTAGCAAGCTTAAGATTTGGATCGTACATAGGCTTCAATAATAGCGAGTTTCCTCCATTAGTAGAGCTCAAAACAAGGCGTTGCATATTTCTATTCAGATAGTTACAACTAACTTATCCAGGGTACTCACTGATATTGGTTCTGCCCTCAATATGCTACCAAAATCCAGTTTGATGAAGTTAACACTAGATGGGGTTGTTGTAAGGCCAAGTTCTACAATAGTCAAAGCTTTTGATGGTTCTCAAAGTACAGTGTTTGGAGAAGTGGATCTTCCTATCAAGATCAGTTCGCTTATGTTTTATATCACTTTTCAAGTAATGGATATAGAACCAGCATATACATGTTTGCTCAGAAGACCTTGGATTCATGCAGCATGGGCTGTTACTTTAACTCTACATCAGAAATTGAAGTTCTTCGTTGAAGGATGATTGGTTATAATCGACAGTGAAGAGGACATCTTTGTAAGTTACATGGAGTCCTACAGATAAATCGGTGTGGATGAAGACTATATAGAAACACCATTTTAAGCCTTAGAGGTTGCTTCAATGGTAACCCTATCGGTGGAGAAAATCAAAAAAACTATTGTGACTTCATGGAGAGATCTACATACAGCTATAGGGGATGGTACCTCAAAAGGATAGGGTAAACTTGTGGAAATACCTAAGAAAAAGAATCATTTTGGTTTGGGCTACGAATTGTCAAAGGCTACTCTGAAAGGTAAGGGGCAATTTCCTCCCATCTGAGAAACCTTCAACAATAAAGGGGTAGAGCATGGAAGGCAAGTGGTGATGATATCTAACAAGAGCAGCACCAAGAGAGCATCTGACTTCATTCGTGAATGTGATCCAGGCGAAGAACTCAAGAATTGGACAACCATGGAGATTCCAGAGATCTTTTTCTTTCCAAAGTAATTTTTTCTTGTTCTTTGAAAGAACCTATATCAAGCCCGAGGCATAGGGGTAGCTTATAAGGATCCTCCATTTGTTTCAGACAATATTTTCAATTAATAAGAGTTATGTTTTGCATTCAATTGAGATCCATGTCTTTCTCTAGCATTTATCTCTTATGTTTTAAAAAAATGGCAATACTTTTCTTCATATGCATTTTCAAACTCACATACTAAAAACTATACCAAAACATGATAAATGTGAAGATCCATGCCTAAAATCACCGATAAAGTTATTGCCGCTATCTAATATAATTTTGATGCACCCATCAACCAAGAAGAAGAGGAAGATGATGAAGATCTTGAACTCTCCAAAGAGTTGGCAAGGGAATTAGAGAAAAAAGATGACAGTAGACAACCATACCAAGAATCTATTGATACCATCAACCTTGGCACAGAGGAGGATCCAAAAGAGATCAAGCTAAGGGCAACGTTGAACGGAAGCGTCAAAGAAAGGTTGATTAAATTATTACATGAATATATGGATATATTTGTCTGGTCTTAAAGAGATATGCCAGGATTGGATACAGATATTATGGTGCATAGACTACCTCTCAAGGAAGGTTGTTCTCTAGTTAGACAGAAGCTCAGAAGAACTCAGCCAGACATGTCTAGCAAAATTCGAGAAGTCCTTAAACAATTTGATGCAAGGTTCTTAGCAGTGGTAGATTATCCACCTTGGATATCTAACATCATGCCAGTACCCAAGAAGGACGACAAAGTACGCATGTGTGTAGATTATCGGGATCTAAATAAAGCAAGTCCCAAAGATGATTTCTCGTTACCTAACGTAGATGTTTTGGTGGTAAATACAGCTCAAGCTTCGGTATTTTCATTCATGGATGACGTCTCAGGTTATAATCAGATCAAAATGGCACCCGAGGGTATGGAAAAGACTACTTTGATGACTCCTTGGGGCACTTTATGTTACAAGGTGATGCCTTTCGGTTTAAAGAATGCAGGGGAAACTTATCAACGAGCTATGGTCACACTATTTCACGATATGATCCACAAAGAAGTTGAAGTATACACAGATGATATGATTGCCAAATCTTATATAGAGGAGGATCACATCAAACATTTATAAAAGTTATTCGAACGTTTGTGAAAATTCAAACTGAGGTTGAATCCGAACAAGTGTACATTTGATGTCAGGTCAGAAAAGTTATTGGGTTTTAGTGTAAGTCAGAACGGTATTGAGGTAGATCCCGACAAGGTGAAAGCCATACAAGAAATGCCAGGGCCAAGGATAGAAAAGAGGTTAGTGGTTTCTTAGGACGATTGAACTACATTTCGAGGTTCATATCGCACCTGACCGCTATGTATGAGCCTATATTTAAGTTACTTTGAAAGAATCAAACAGTGGTGTGGAATGATAATTGTCAAACAGCCTTCGAAATAATAAAACAATACTTATAAGAGCCACCAATCTTGATGCCACAAATTCTTGGAAGACCTTCATCATGTACTTAAAAGTTCTTTAAGGGTCAATGGGATGTGTATTAGGAAAACATGATGAAACGGATAGAAAAGAGCATGCAATTTACTACCTCGGCAAGAAATTCACCGACTACGAAACCAGGTACTCACTTATCTAGAAGACTTGTTGTGCTTTGGCTTGGGCTAGTAAATGATTAAGGCAGTACATGTTAACTTACACCACGTGGTTAATAGCAAGAATGGATCCTTTGAAGTATGTGTTTGAAAAAACACCTCTTACGGGAAAAATTGCTAGATGGAAGATGTTACTATCCGAATATGACATCTAATATGTTACTCAAAAGTTTGTAGAGGGTAGTGTACTAGTTGATCACCTGGATCATCAGCCATTTCCAGAATATCAACCAATGAAATTTGACTTACCAGACGAAGATATCATGGATATAGGTGACTATGAAATACAAGGACCCAACGAAGGACCTGCACCAGGGGCACATTGGACACTCATCTTTGATGGTGCTTCAAACATATTAGGGCATGGTATTAGGGAAGTGTTGACTTCTCCGAAGAATTTTCACAAACCTTATACTTCAAGGTTATGTTTTGACTGCACCAATAATATAGCTAAATATGAAGCATGTATTTTGGGTCTAGAAGGTGCTATTGATCTACGAATTAAACACCTCAAATTATATGGAGATTCAGTATTAGTCATATAAAAAGTCAATGGTGAATGGGACACTAAACATCCCAAATTTATTCCATATCGGGATCATGTTTTGAATCTAGATATGGAACTTACCGAAATTACATTCATTCATATTCCTCGAGAAGAAAATCATATAGCAGATGCCTTGGCAACCTTATAAGCCATGTTCAAAGTAGCTTGGCCAAACCACAAACCATGCATTACAATTAGACATTTTGAAGAACCAGAACATTTCCTTTCCATTGAAGAAGGACCGGATAACAAGCCTTGGTTCTATGACATCAAAAGATATCTCGAGAAACAAGAATATCCAAAAAAATGCCTCTACGATTGACAAGCGAACTCTGCAGAAGCTAGCTTCAAAGTTCTTCCTAAGTGGCGGTGTGTTGTACAAAAGAAACTATGATATGGTACTGCTTAGGTGCATGAAGAAACATGAAGAGGATACACTTATGAGAGAAATCCATGAAGGCGCTTTTGGAACTCATACGAATGGACATGCCATGGCTAGAAAGATCTTGCGAGCAGGTTATTATTGGTTAACAATGGAAGTTGATTGCTACCATTATACAAAGACATGTCACAAATGCCAAATCTACACCGACAAAATGCATGTGCCACCGACTCCTTTGAATGTCCTAAGTTCTCCTTGGACATTTTCAATGTGGGGAATTGATATGATAGGAATGATCGAACTGAAAGCCTTTAAAGGATACAGGTTCATACTAGTTGCCATCGATTACTTCACCAAGTGGGTGGAAGTTGCATCCTACGCAAATATGACAAGACAAGTGGTTACTCGGTTCATCAAGAATAATATTATATGCAAATATGGGGTTCCTAGCAGAATCATTATAGATAACGGGTTCAATTTGAACAATAAAATGATGAAGGAGTCATGCGATGACTTCAAAATTAAGCACCACAATTCCTCACCGTATTGACCCGAGATAAACGGGACCGTTGAAGCTTCCAATAAGAATATCAAGAAAATCATTCAGAAAATGGTGAAGACATACAAAGATTGGCATGAAATACTTCCCTACGCTCTACATGGCTATTGTAATACCATGCGTACGTCAACAGGTCCAACCCCTTTCTCTCTCGTATATGGCATGGAGGCAGTATTCCCTATTGAAGTAGAGATTCCATCACTACGAGTTCTAACAAAAACAAGACTTGAAGAAGCAAAGTGGGTTCAGATACAACTTGATCAGCTTAACCTCATTGAAGAAAAATGCTTAATAGCTTTGTCCCATGGTCAGTTGTACCAAAAGTGGATGAAGAAAGAATTTGACAAGAAGGTTCATCCTCGAGTGTTCAAAGAAGGAGAATTGGCGCTCAAAAATATTCTACTACCTCGCCTTGATTCACGTGTTAAATGGAAACCCAACTACAAAGGTTTGTACGTGGTAAAAACAGCATTCTCGGGTGGTGGTCTTATTCTCACAACAATGTATGGGGAAGAACTGCCACATCCGACGAACTTCGACGCAGTAAACAAAACCATGTATAAAAAGATCGCTAAGTTCAAACCCTAAACAGGCGACTTAGGAAAAAAGGAGCGTCCAGGTGGATTGAAATCCCTGAAGGAAGATCCAGGAAAAATTAGGGACGTAAACAAAAACAATTATCCCGGTGGATTGAAAACCCAAAAGGGTGATCCAAGCAGAAGTTAGGGATCTTATTCAAAATAAAGAACAAATAGACTGTGATCTAAGAACCACGACTACGACCACGAAGGAGGGGGATTGATCCAAATCATTGAACTCGGAAGCAAAGGAGATTGGAGTTATCAAGAGAATATTAGAGAAACAGTAGTAGCAATTATCATTTTTATTGTCATTTTCAAATTTTATTAAAACTTTATGTAATCACCTCTTTCTAGGAATTACATCTTGTACTCTCGCCTATTCAAAAGGCATGTTTATCAAATAAAACATTATTTTCTCAATCTTTTCAAACCGTGTTTTTCTTTTTGGACTTGTTTTCAAAATACTACGATTATTTCTTGTGAATACTTCATTGAAATCACTTTGGGGATTTGACAAATAAAATCATTTGATAAAACATCAAAAAACATTTTGGTCAGAAAAAACATCGAAAGAAAATTAACGACCATGCCTGCGATTATAGCCATATTCACGCTTATGTCCATGACTACAACCATGCCTACGCATGCGTCTGCGATACAAATATCAAAATCTTACAGACACTTATTCATCTTATCAACTCAAAATACCACCACAATGAAACATATAACATTGGAGAGTCGGTGACACAAAACCATGGTTTAAAAGGAGAAAATATTAAATCATTTGGGGCATATACCAACATTTGGTACATATACAAACATTTGGTAAACATTTGGTACATATACAAACATTTGGTGCATATACAAACATTTGGGGCATATACAAACGTTTGGGGAATATACAAAATACTCAGTGCGTATGCATTTTGGGTTCCATATCAATCCAAGGCATCAAGCATATACATCATGCATGGAATTTTTCAAATCTACTTTGGTCAAAACTACGAACTTTCTTGGGGCCCATCATTGGATTATCTGGTCCATAAAACAAATAAATACCATGGTTAAGAACAGACACAACCGGTAAACTCTGATCTTATCTTTGATCTAGTTATTCAAGATTCAATTACCAAAACACTCTTCAATTATCTATCCTATAGGTTGTGGTAGGTATGCAAATTTTCAGGATTACATTATTTATCCTCTAGGTCGTGATAAATACATAAGACTACCTTCATGTTGTTTATCCTCAAGGTCGTGATAAACGCATAAACGTTTCAATCATCTATCCTCTAGGTTGTGGTAGTTGTGCGACTTATCAGATTTATATTATTCATTCTCTAGGTCGTAATGAATATGTAAGTCTATCTTCGTGTCATTTATCCTCTAGGTCGTGAAAAACACACAAACTTTTTCAACTATTTATCCCCTAGGTTGTGATAGATATGTGAATTTTCAGGGTTATACTATCCATCCTCTAGGTCGTGATAAATACATAACCATATCCCTGTGTCATTTATCCTCTAGGTCATGATAAATGAACAGGTTCATCCTCGTATTGTTACTCTCCAGTTTTTAGTAAATATACGAAATTTGCGGTATAGTTCATTGTGTTAGTCTCCATGTAGAAATGTATTATTAAGCTATGTTCTATTCATCCCCTAGGTTGTGATGAATAGACAAAATTTGCGTCTTAGGCTCACTATGTTATTCTCGAAGCGTTAGTAAATCAATTTTCAAACTGGTGTTACTTACCTCCTAGGTTATGGTAAATACGCGAAAAAATATACGATATCTTTTAGATAATGACGAGTTATCTGAATCATCGTATCTAAGTCTAATCAAAACTTTGTGTTCAAATTCTGGTATGATACATCATCATTTGTGCCTATTTTCTCAGTACTTAGGGAAAGTTGCACAGTGTATTCTTATAAATTCTTGGACAAATTTTAGGGTCTTCCATTATTTAATAAACCTCTGATTCAAATGTGTGAGACCCACATATTCTCGCACTCCTTAATCAAAGGATAATTAAATAAGGGCATTTGTCATACCCAAAATTTTCCCCATCAAACTCAATGATCATATTATTACTGTATTTCTAACTTTTAATCATATTGCCTAATTTGCTTATTTTGATTTTTATTTTAATGAAGGTTTAAAATCTAAGGAGATGGGTGTATTTCTAGTATAAGGGGTTTATTTCTAATTAGAAGCCCATTAAGGTTTTTTGGCCTATTTCAAAAAGTAAAGGGTGTGTTTTAATAAAGGATTATTGCATCATTAGACTGGACCATTAAGGTTAAGGCCCGTTCAAAATAGGCAGGGGTGTACATTTTTTTTAGAACTTGTTGCTTCATTTTTTATCGGATAGGTCCATTAAATTGTTGGCCCATTAAAGTTTTTGTTCAGCTTAATAATAGGAAGAGGGGGTTTTATCTTTCGGAGGGCCCATTCTTTTAGAGGCCCATGTTCAATTTTTTTAAAAGTTTGTACAAAGAGAGTGTTTTGTTTTTTTAGTCGAGTGACCCATTAAGAGGTTTTGAAGGCCCATGATTTTTGTCAAGGTTGACCAAGTCAACTGGTTCTTATTATTATTATAATTACTATTAATATAGTAATTAGTATTACTATTTTAATTATTCTTAATTACATTTATATTATTATAACTAATATTATTATTTTATTATTTTTGTTATTATTCGTTGACCAAGTTAAGCTAGGGACGAAAACCCTAATGTGTCACGGCGGCCATCTTCTTTGCTAAGTTACCCAGAAACGCTACAAATCCCAAAAACGGTTACTGTACAGATCTAAACCTAATTCATATCAAATCAAGCAAGGTGAAATTGAATCAAAATTTGTGGGATTGTACACAAAATCGTCCAATTACAAACAAATCTGAAATAAAGCAATAATCAAATCTAGATCTAATTTCTAACTGAATTAATTACAATCTTCTCTAACACAAAATTGTTCAATTTTTCCCTGATTCATTCAATCTCAAATTCTAATGGAAATCAATCATAACAATTTTCCTAATATAATCTATCTCTAACCTATAAATAAACCTAAAATTCTAAAGAAAAGGGGATCTAAGAAAAGAAAGAAGGAGAAGAAGTAGAGGCCGCGAGTATACGCCCAACATCCACGCTCTTCATTTAAGATCTGGGTTTTGTTGCAATGGTATAGGGGCAAGCAAAAAGTAAGTTATTAATTTACCGGGTGATATAGGTTATATCGTATCGTGTCCACAGAGATTGGTTATTGATTCTCCGTTCGATTAATTTATTATAAATGAATTCGGGGATAAATGGGTTGAAAGTAAAAGTATCAACAGAAAATAAATGTATAAAAAGGAAGAAGGAATAACTTACCAAGAATGCATATATACTACTTCTCACAGACTTAAACATATCGACCTGTTATACTCAACCTAAAATATTCATCAATGTCATCACGTGTCACACACAACTTAAGTCATTTCTAACCCAAATTGAGAATTCGACTGTATCACCTCAGTAGTGATCTCTCAACCACCTCAACAACACAGAAGTCAACCGTGCTCGCCTGCATCGACGATCTCTCAGAGCCACACATACAACACAGAGGCATTAATCACAGACACCCTAAGTGAATAACGGCGCTAAATCTATCTCTAGAATTTAAACACTATTAGATAATCATCCTAGATAATAATCTAAGCAATGTATGTCTATAGCAACTCAAATTCCTAGCACAGAGCAAAAATCTAGGATAACAATCGACAAAGATTTGTAAAGAAAGTTTTATATAACGCCAAGGGTGACAAATATACATGAAATCAAAGTAAATACATATACAAACCCAACCAATAGAGAATACACAAATAAAAAGAGAAATGAACCGCAAGTCTACTGGTTTGTCAGCACCGATCGAAGAGCAATCCACCCTGGATCATCCGTATGCAAGCTCCATAGTTGTTATCTAAGCTAATCCTAGCGAAATTACAGGTTGGTGGAGTTGGGAGAAAAACCTTCCCCAAAACCATAACCTAAAAAATGAATGAAATGAAGTTATAAAACAAATCTAAGCAGACCGTGCTAAGCGGGCCTGGTGCGCTAAGCACGAATTCCTTATTTTACACATCAAACCGACCTAAATCACGCTAAGCGGGCTTCAAAATATTGGTTCTGCCAAATTATCAAATGCAAGAAACGCGCTACAAAATACGCTGAGCGCACTCGCGCTTAGCGGCCTCCTGGGTGTTAAGCGGACTCTCCTAGACAAAATTTCCCAAAACTGGTTTTTCTATTCCGAAAACACGCATCCAGAGTTGTGCCTTCGACACTTTATTCCTCAATACTCCAAAATGTAACAAATACCTACAAAATGAATGGAAAAACATTAAACAGTACACTATGTACACAAAAGCACAAATAAACATAAACTAAACATATTTACACCAAAGTCGGGTTTATTCAATGATATTTACAACAAAAATTCGATAAGTGCAACAAAAAGTATATATAAAAATAGCTATAATTTCCACTTATCAAACTCTCCCCAACTTGAACTTGTTTGTCCAAAAACAAATCCAAACAAATCAAAGAACCAAAAGTAATAAACCAAAATATCATGAATTGACAAGTTTTAAAAACGGAAAACAAATGCAATGGTTCAAATGAAAAACAGTACACACGAAGAAACATACTTACCACTAAACTACGACGATAACATAAACATGAAATGAATGCTAAATACAAAGAACATGCCAAACATTCTAAAACAATAATAGTTCACAAATGAATCACACCTAGCAATATCGATCATCGGTAGATGAAAAACACACAAAATAAGGTATTTTCACTCATCCACAATCTTGCAAACAAAAGACTAAATTATGCATTCATCCAAAAATTCACATTGAAAATACAAAGGCAAGAATCTCAAGGGCTTTTCAAGGTTGTAATGTGGTTTGGTTAACAAACAAGGGATAAGTCCTAAGGCTAATCGACACAAAAACTTGCCTAAACCTAAGGGAGTGATCAGCTCACAAAAACTCAAGCAAAAATAATTTCAATCAAACTTCTTCTTCATTCTAAATTTCAAACCAACTTATATCACTTATTAACACAAAATTATTTCAAACTCTTTTTGTTTTTCTTTTTCAAAGCTTTTTTCAATGTTTTATTTCTTTTTCTTTTCATTTTTTTTCATTTCTTTTCTTTTCTTGCTTTCTCAGCCTCATAGTAATACACAACATAAGCACATAAACATTCCTCTCCTCAACTTTATTTCAACCATCATCATAATGTGAATACTCCCTACTTTCTAAGGCAAGGTAAAAATTAAACTAAAAATCATAGTTGAGGGTTCAAGAAAACAAAGAATCAATATCCATACAAAAAGATGAACCAAACACTCATAGACAAGCATTTAGCAAAAATAACATGGATATCGACAAAAAGGGTCAAAAGAGATTACTAATGATCACACACTCAGAAGGTGAATTGACTATTTGGCCAAGGTAGTTTTGCTCAAAATGAAACAAAAATGCCTTGATAATGTTCAAGCTTTCATAAAATCAACACAAAAAGATTAAACACAATAAAATCCAGTTAAAACAAGAATTGTGGTCTCCATCATATGTGAATAATGGAAAGCTACCTCACAAAAAGGGTAGGAACTAAACTGATTCATAAATGAACAAGTATACAAAAGAGTGAATGGCATAAAAATTGTAAAAAGTCTAAGCATCATGAATATGCTAAAGTATAGAAAGCGATAAACACATACCTCGAACGTGTACAAAATTTTAACAAAATCATTACCATGCATTCGCAAGTTGAAACACTCAAACTTGGAAAAACACCAAAAGAGACTTCAAGCTATCAAACCAAAATTTAGTCCAAACAACAACAAAAGAATTAATTATACTAATATTATTTACTATTTAAAGCCTAGGTGGAAGTGGGAAAAAGGAAAGCCAAGCGAAAAATTAAAAAGAATTCACTAGCTCTCCACAGCAGGGCACGCTAAGTGCGGTCAAGCATGCTAAGCGCGCTACACAAGAATAGTAAAAACCAATTTAGAAGACAGCAGTGCAACCTCCACATTCACCTACACAATCTCAAACACATGTACAATATTTACAACATACAAACACACTTCCACAGCTAAACACGACAAGCTTGCGGAAAAACACAAATTAACATGACAAAACTAACGGGAGAAAGTGAATTAACAAGTTGAAAAGTGAAAATTTGAGAATTTAAAATAGGTCCAACTTCGACTTGTTAAAACACAAGTCAAAACAAACAAAAATGAATACAAACAAAGCGTGCTTGTTTTACATCGTAAGCTCGATGCCTTTATTGTGAGAGCTAGTAACCTCCTCTTATCATGCCATGGTATTTTCACACCGTGCAAACCTAAAGAAATTGTCCTAACAATCACACAACAAACGTTACAAAAACGAGACAATTCACAACAATATGTGAAAACAAAGAAAAACACATATATGCACAAGTATCATATACAACTTAATGTACAATTTCTATACAACATATACATTAATTACAAAATTCAAAAACAAAATAATCATCACAATACGAAAACAATAACATCAATCCCCGGCAACGGCGCCATTTTGTTGCAGCGGTATAGCGATAAGCAAAAAATAAGTTATTAATTTACCGGGTGATATAGGTTATATTATATCGTGTCCACAGAGATTGGTTATTGATTCTTTGTTCGACAACTTTCTTATTAATGAGTTTTGGGATAAATGGGTTGAAAGTAAAAGTATCAACAGAAAATAAATGTATAAAAAAGAAGAAGGAATAACTTATCAAGTATGCATATATACTACTTCTCACAGACTTAAACCTATCGAACTGTTATACTCAACCTACAATATTCATCAATGTCATCACGTGTCACACACAACTTAAGTCATTTCTAACCCAATTTGAGAATTCGACTGTATCACCTCAGTAGCAATCTCTCAACCACCTCAACAACACAGAAGTCAATAGTGCTCGCCTGTGTCGACGATCTCTCAGAGTGACACAAACAACACAGAGGCATTAATCACAGACACCTTAAGTGAATAACAGTGCTAAATATATCTCTAGAATTCAGACACTATTAGATAATCATCCTAGATAAGAATCAAAGCAGTATATGTCTATAGCAACTCAAATTCCTAGCACAGAGCAAAAATCTAGGATAACAATCGACAAAGATTTGTAAAGCAAGGTTTATATAACGCCAAGGGAGACAAATATACATGAGATAAAAGTAAATATATATACAAACCAAACCAATAGAGAATACACAAAGAAAAAGAGAAATGAACCGCAAATCTACCAGTTTATCAGTGTCAGTCGAAGAGCAATCCACCCTGGATCATCCATATGAAAGCTCCATAGTTGTTATCTAAGCTAACCCTAACAAATTACAGGTTGATGGAGTTCAGAGTAAAAACTTCCTAAAAACCATAACCTAAAAAATGAATGAAATAAAGTTATAAAACAAATCTCAACAGACCACGCTAAGCGGGCCTGGCACGTTAAGCGCGACTTCCTTAAAAACATTGGTTCTAAGCGTGCTTAAAAACATTGGTTCTACCACATTGTCAAACGCAATTAGCGCGCTACAAAATACACTGAGTGCATTCGCGCTTAGCGGCCTCCTGTGCGCTAAGTGGGCTCTCCTGGACAGAATTCCCAAAACTGGTTTTTTTATTCCGAAAACACGCATCTGGAGCCGTGCCTTCGACACTTTATTCCTCAATGCTCCAAAATGCAACAAATACCTACAAAATGAATGGAAAAACATCAAATGGTACATTATGTACATAAATAAACACAAACTAAATGTATTTACACTAAAGTCGGGTTTATTAAATGATATTTACAACAAAAAGTCGATAAGTGCAACAAAAAGTATATATAAAAATAGCTACAATTTGCACTTATCTGATTTCTTCTCTAAAACCCTAGATTTGTTGCTACGCCGCCGCCGTGCCTCCACCATCATCGCCATCCTCTAACACCTATAAATAGAGAGGGGAAGGGATTAGAAGTCAGGATCAAGGACAAAGCCCAAAGAAATACTGCAAACTAGGTAGATCGACCGCTTAGCTTCATAAATCGTTGTGATTTTGTTTTGTTTTATTTGACTATTGTAAAATAGGATTAGGGTTTCTTTCAGGGATTTTAGTGCATTTAGGATTTTCACGTTCTGATTGTTGTTGATTGGGTTACTGTATTTTTATGGGTTGAAGGGAGTCGCCGCCACTGGTTTTTTGGGTTAGGGTTTTGGCGGTGTTGTTGATGTTGGAAAGAGGCGAGAGAAGGAGAGAGAAGAAGAACAAAGTGAGAGAGAGAAAGATGAAAAGAAATGAAATGAAAAATGAAAAGAAAACAAAAATATAACTCTATCATGATCTTGTTCCTGCGTCTTTACCATATACTGTCACTTTGCGTCCCTCTGATCTTCATCAGACGTTCCAAAGACCTCATACCCATAATGGCCCCATAAACGCTAGCCACACATAATCTAAATGGGCCTCTATCCAATTCGATTTTGCGTCAAGTCCAATTGCTATCCATGCATCCCTATTTATTGTGTAATTGAACAAATACACTCCCCCCCCCCCCCCCCCCTTCTGCGATAATGGGCCAAGTCCAACATCTGGACTTGGACCCTTAATTTTTACGCCCCTAATTTTTGCTACTACGTTCAAATCTGTACCCCCCGTCTCTCTGTGTTTTGGGCCTAAATCCAATATCTGGGTTTAGGGCCATATTATTCACACCCACAAGATTTACTAAGCTCAAATGAAATGCACCCCCTGCGTTTTTGTTTATTTTTTTTTCATTTACTTATTTTATTTTATATTACAATTAAAATTTTTAATATTTAATATATTTATTTTAATAAATTCTGAAATTGTTTATTTTTTAATTCAAATTCCTTTTTTAAATACTAACTCTTTTCTTAATACTTTAATTGCATTAAATTCTTTTTTCTCATGCATTAAAAATATTTTTTCTCATATTAGATAATATATTTGAAAACATCTAACCAATCTAATACTAACCTTTTTTTACTAACTTAATAAACTCAAGATATTATTTTCAAAAAGGATTATGGAGATATTTTTTATCGACTACGAACTTCGTCTACAATTCCGCTATTCATACACCCAGACTTGGTTCAAGGAGAATTCGAGATATCTCCATTACCCACACACACAAAAACTAACAAAACAACTACGAACTACGAATTGGGACTCTGATTCCTCATAAGTGGATACGTAGGCATACGACTTAAAATTGTGGCGAGTATTCCTAACTAAAAAATTAAAACCTTAAAACTAAAACCTAGTATCCTTGAGAACAAGGTAGATGAAGGGTGCATAACATCTTCCCTTCGCCTAAAGTGAGTCAAGAACTTAGAATCTATGTATCATCAATTAGAGTTATTCTGTTAAATTCATGTCATAGGATACAAATTAATGGTGGTGACTCTATATAATTTTTTCCAGTTTTTACAACTATATGTTCATATTTGGGATTTGATCCTAGTTTGGATCAGAAGCTTGACTCTGATTCTAGATAAACAATTGAGAGCGAGGTGAGCTAGATGTTCACGTTGGTACCACATCCATGAGTCGCATGAAGTTGCATTTGGAGTCTCATTTGGCATTATATGATGTTTGTTTTGATTTTGAAATATGTGATAATTGGTTAATTGTTACATGAATGTTACATTGGTGGTAATTGTGCTATGTGCGATTAATGTGTGTATGGCTATACTTGTAATGCTTGTATATTGGTTACTTTTGTACTTGAATTGTCAAGCTATTTTGTATAGATGATTATATGAAGTGTGATGGATTCTCTTTGATGAATGTTTGTTATGCATTACCTCTTATTATATATTTCCATAATGATATGAATTCTCACCCTTCTGTTGGAATGATGTTCTATGCGACATCGCTCAGGTACCGAAGATAGTGGTGCTTCGCACGAGGATAGTTGAGGAGCTTATTTTGGTCTATTTCGCTCGTTTATGTAGTGAGTCGATGCTCTGGTCATGTAACACTGGGACGGATAATTTTGTTAGAACAAGATTTGGTTCTGCAACTTTATCTCTAAGTTTTGATGATAACAATTGAGTACGTTTGTATGAATAATTTTTCTACTCTAATGTTTGTTATTTTTAAGATTTAACAAACAGGTTCTGCTTTTGATAAATGGCGCTTCCAAGACATTAGAAGAGAATAAGTTTCGCTTCTAAGCTACACAAGTTCTTATGAACAGTAGAAAAAGCTTCAAAAGGCTCTAAAGTAGTGACTCTTATACTCGTCCAAGAGACCAAGTTCTATAAATCTGAAGACAGAAGTTCTGACTGAAGTCTAGATGCTGAAGACTTATGTTTCTGAAGACAAAGGGTTCTCAAGACCAAGTGCTGAAGATTCTGAAGACGAAGTTATGAAGATTCTGAAGACTTGAAGTTCTGATGACCCAAGGTTCAACAAAGAGTTCTAAAGACCAAGTGATGAAGAATATGAAGACGCAGTTCTGAAGACTTGAAGTTCTAAAGACCCAAGTGTTATTCTCATTCTTCCAACGTATGCTTGATTAGAAGCCTCTAACATCAGAAGAAAAGAGGATAAGACTATAGGTACAAATGTACAAGGTACAAAAAAATTATTTCATGCCACTACCATGATCAATGGACGTTGCATACGATCTTGTCCCCCATATAATTCAAGCTGTCAGCTTTCTGGAAATTCCAGAAATACCCTCCAACGGTTATAATATTTTATTGACTATAAAAGGGCTTGAAGACTAAGAGAGTAGGCTTCTAATTCACATTCTAAAAATAATGTTAATATGCTTCCTTATTTCTTTAGTCTATATTATTGAAAATATGTTCACTTATTCGCTTGTGTAGAAGCATATCTTTTGTAAACAAACTTTGTTCAAACAGTTGTTTGATTTTCCTTAGGGTACTAGTTGGTTAGAATCCTTGTGAAGTCTAAGATTACTGTATCTTAGAGGTTGTAACATTAGTCACTTGCAGTTATCTTGTGCATTGTAATAATTTGTTTGATTATTGGATTAATTCCTTGTTGAGAAAAGTGAAATCACCTTAGCGGGTGGACTAGAATAGCTTGATAGTTTTCAAGTGAACTAGTATAAACATAACTTGTTCTTTCCTTATTGTATCTTATCACTATTATCACTAAGTGAAGTAACTTAATATAGTTTAAAGGGTTTTTTAAAGGTAACGTTTTTTATTTAAAACCCAATTCAACCCCCCCCCCCCCCCCCTTTCTTGTGTTTTTTACACCTTCAGTTGGCATCTGAGCTCCAGTTCTGAGGAGTGATAAAAAGTTTGAATTTTTATCAAGCACTTAACGATGTTCAGTACCGATCCAGATGGTGTGGTAACAGTGCCATTGTAATTATTGATAATATGGATAACGATAGAAATCAGTATAGTGTTAAACCTCCTATGTTTGATGGAGAAAAGTTTGACTACTGGAAGGACATAATTGCAAGTTAGTTTCTGGGATATGACTTGGATCTAGGGGATTTGGTAGTTGATCTCTACACTCACCCAGTATATAGATAAGGTCTAAAGATTGCTAAAAGTGCTATGACAGACGCTCAGAAGAAGGTTCACATAAATCATTACAAAGTAAGAATAATTATTCTAATTTCTATTTCTTGTAAACAGTATGAGAAGATCACAGATAGAGAGACTGCAAAGTCTATTTTTAACTCTCTTCAGATGACTCATGAAGGCAACACTCAAGTTAAGGAGACAAAGGCTCTTGCCATAATCCAGAAATATGAAGTCTTCAGAATGGAAGTTGATGAATTTGTGGAAATGATGTTTTCAAGATTTCAGACTCTTATTGCAGGACTCAAAGTTCTGAATAAAGAATATTCTACGGCAAATCATGTTAAGAATATTATCAGAAGTCTGCCTAAAAATGGAGACCAGTGGTAACTGCTTTGAAGTTGTCAAAGGATCTGAACAACACTAGTCTTGAGGAACTAATTAGTTCTTTAAGAAGTCATGAGATAGAGCTTGAGGAAGATGAACCTCAAAAAAAGAGTTAAATTTGTCGCTTTAAAGTCTAAGTCTGGAAAGTCCAAGGCTTTTCAAGCAGAAGAAGAATCAAAAGGATCTGAAGAAGATTCAGATGAAGATGAGCTTTCTCTGATATCCAGAAGGATAAGTCAGATATGGAAACACAGATAGAGCAAGTTAAGAGGATCAAGAAGAACAAATGGTAGATCTTAATCTACATCTGGTCAGAAGAAAGCTTCTGGACATTATAAGAATTAATGCCCAAAGCTCAAGAAAGACAAGAAACCTAAGAAGGCCTACAAATCCAAGAAGGGTCTCATGGAAACATGGGATGATTTAGATTCAGAAGAAGAATATTTTTATGAAGAACATGCCAACATAGCATCCATGGCAAAGACCTGTACGAGCGAAGCAGTATTAGAGGACGAACTAACACTTGATGATGAGTTAGAATCTGATGACGACAAAGAGGTACTTTCTTCGTTATCTCATTCTGAACTTGAAATTGGTTTATCAGAACTTATGAAAAGGTATCAATCTCTTCTAAGTAAACACAAAATTCTAAAAAAGAATTTTGTAGTTACTTCTGAGAAATCTACTAAAGATGAGCAAAAGCTTTCTCATTTAAATGAAAAATTATTTGATTTAGAAAAATCAAATATTGCTCTGAAAAGTAAAGTTTCTAGATTAGAAGAAGAGATTATCTTTAGTACATATTTTATTGATGAAGTAATCAGATATGATAGAGCTTTTCAGCACTTCCTAGCTAAAAGCATATATAGAAGCAAAATGGCTTCAATGATCTATGGAGTTAGCAAAAACGGAAGTAAAGGCTTGGGATATTCAGGACCATCAAAAATAATTGATGAGACTTTGAGTGTCAAAACAAAATCTCTTACTGAACATTTTGTGCTTGCTGGCATAGAACTGAAATGACCAGAACAAGAAGGTTCTGATTCCATTATAGCACAACCACAGACACAGAAGGAAACTTCTAAGCCTAAATATCATGCATAAATTTCACTTGATTATCTTGTTTCACATGATTCCAAAGGGGTCAAAACCTCTGGAATTGCTAACAAAAAGGGCCCAGAAAATGGGTACATAAGAATCAGATAACCTATGTTGCAGATGTCTTTGATGGCACCACTGAAAAACCATTTATAGTACCTGGACGGTGGATGCTCGTGACACATGACGGGCGAAAGGCATATGTTCCAAGATTTGGAACTTAAGTCTGGAGGCGTTGTGGGTTTCGGAGGAAACCAAAAGGGAAAGATCGCTGGCTCCGGAACTATTGGTAATGGTAAACTTCCTTCTATTAATAATGTTCTTTTAGTCGAGGGTCTGATGAATAACCTCTTGTCAATTAGCCTACTTAGTGAAAATGGTTATGATGTAATTTTCAATCAAACATCGTATAAATCTATTAGTCAGAAAGATGGCTCGGTTATGTTTAATGATAAGAGGAAGAACAATGTTTACAAAATTAGATTATCATATTTGAAACATCAGAATGTAAAATGTCTTCTGACTGTTCAAGAAGGGCAGTGGGTCTGGCACAGATGTCTGGGTCATGTTAGCTTGAGAAAAATATCTCAACTAAATAAGCTTGGATTAGTCAGATGCTTGCCTAATATGAAGTATGCTTCTGATGCTCTTTGCAAAGCATGTCAGAAAGGAAAGTTTTAAAAACCTCTTTTAAAGCTAAAAAGATTGTTTCTACCATTAGAACTTCTTCACATTGACTTGTTTGGACCAGTGAAAAGGGCTTTTGTCAATGGTAAGAAATATGGACTTGTCATCATTGATGATTATAGCAGATGGACATGGGTAAAATTCTTGAAACACAAGGATGAGTCACATTCTGTGTTTGCTTCTTTCTGCTCCCAAGTGGAAAATGAAAAGAATTGCAAAAAGTCAGAGCTAGAAGCGACCATGGTGGAGAATTTAAAAACAAAGATTTTGAAAAACTTTTTTATTCTAATGGCATAATCCATGATATCTCCTTCCCTAGAACTCCACAACAAAATAGGTTTGTAGAGAATAAGAATAGGAAATTTCCATAAATGGCTCGCACCATGATTCAAGAAATTCAAATGGCTAAGCACTTTTGGGCAGAAGTAGTAAATACAGTGTGTTATATTCAAAATAGAATCTCTATAAGACCTATTTTGAGTAAGACTCCTTATGAATTATGGAAGAATAGAAAGCCCAATATTTCTTATTTACATCCCTTCAGATTTGTATGTTTTATGTTGAATACTAAAGAGAATCTGGGCAAGTTTGATTCTAAAGTGCAGAAGTGTCAGTTGTTAGGATATTCTGAATGATCAAAAGGTTTCAGAGTCTATAACACATAATCACGAATCATGGAGGAATCAATCCATGTCATATTCGATGATAAGCTTGACTATGAAAAGTCAAAGCTGGTTGAAAAGCTTGCAGGTGTAAAGATAATGTTCACATAACCCAAAGAGAAGATACAAGAAGATAAAGAATCAAAAGCTCATACTTCTGATATTGTTGCTCTTGCTTCTGATCAACCTCAACAAAGGAAAAGCAGAATATCATCATCTCATCCTGAAGATCTAATTCTGGGAAACAAAGATGCTCCAGTCAAAACAAGATCAACGCTCACACCCTCAGATGAAGTGCCTATGGGTTTAGTATCTTTAATAGAGCCAACATCTATTGAGGAATCTCTTCTAGACAAAGACTGGATTATGGATATGGAAGAAGAACTGAACCAATTCTCAAAGAACGATGTTTGGGATCTTATTCAAAAATCTAAAGGTGTCCATGTCATCAGAGCCAGACAGGTGAAGTTGTGAGAAACAAATCACGACTGGTTACACATGGTTATAGTCAATAAGAAGGGATAGACTATACAGAAAACTTTGCACCAGTCGTCAAGTTAGAAGCTATTTGTTTATTAGTTTCTTTTTCTATAAATCATAACATCATCCTTTATCAAATGGATGTTAAGAGTGCATTTCTGAATGGTTATATTTCAGAAGAAGTGTACGTCAAACAACCTCCTGGTTTTGAAAACTCTAAGAAATCGTATTTTGTTTTTAAACTAAAGAAATCTTTTTATGGTCTGAGGCAAGCTCCTAGAGCTTGGTATGACAGATTGAGTAATTTTCTTTTAGAAAATAAATTTACCAGAGGGAAAGTTGACACTACACTCTTCTTTAAAACCTTCTAAAATGATTTTCTGGTAGTTAAAATTTATGTTGATGATATCATTTTTGGTTCTGCTAATCCCTCTCTTTGCAAGGATTTTTCTAAGTTAATGCGGGTTGAGTTTGAAATGAGTATGATGGGAGAATTGAAGTTCTTTCTGGGAATTCAAATTGATCAAAAATCAGAAGCTACATACATTCATCAGAGTAAGTATACCAAAGAACTTCTGAAGAAATTCAACATGATGGGATGCACCTTAGCAAAGACTTTGATGCAGCAACATGCATTCTGGAAAAAGAAGAGGTAAGTGGAAAGGTATGTTAGAAGCTATATCGCGGTATGATAGACTCTCTTATTTATTTGACTGCTTCTATACCTGATATTTTATTCAGTGTTCATCTTTGTGCTAGATTTCAATATGATCCTAGGGAATCTCACTTAACTGTTGTTAAGAGAATCCTAAGGTATCTGGAAGGAACTCCTAACCTTCGCTTGGTGTATGATAAAACATCAGAGTATACTCTTTCTGGTTTTTGTGATGCAGATTACCATGGAGACAAACTGGAGAAGAAGAGTACTTCTGGAAACTATCAATTTTTGGGCAAGAATTTGATCTCATGGTTAAGGATTAATAAATCAACAGTTTCTCTTTCAACAGCAGAAGCAGAGTACATCTCAGCAACACTGTGTAGCACTCAGATGCTATGGATGAAGAATCAGATGGAAGTTTATCAGATTTATGAGAGTAACATTCCTATATTTTATGATAATACAGCTGCTATTTTCTTAAGTAAGAATCATATTTTACACTCTAGGGCTAAACACATAGAAATTAAACACCATTTTATTAGAGACTATGTTCACAAATGGACACATACCATCAATGGGCTGATATTTTTACAAAACCCTTAGCTGAAGATAGATTTATGTTTATTCTGAAGCATATAAAAATGGATCTTTGTCCAGAGTAAGATTTCATCATAATCATATGTGTTTTAGTCTCAGTCTGAAGAAATAAGATTTTGAATTAAACAAAAAGCGTTTTCATTTGTTTTTAGAATCTCAGTAATCAAAAGATGTTTCAGTCAGAAATGTCTTTGATTAGATGGAAACCTTTTGGTTTTTCAGACTCTAAGAATATTAAAAAGCGTCATATAATTAGATGTTGTGACTATCACACTCTACCTAGGCTATGCATTGAGTATTATTTTTTCTTGGAATTGATTAATCATGATTACACTTATTAATTACTCCTCTTTATTTTGCCTATTTTTTTTATTTTCTTTTAAACCCTATCTCTCTTGGGAATAGTTATTTCTTGCTGCTCGTGTATAACTTGTCTGAAATGACAGGCTAAGATTTTCTTTTGTCATTTTCGAAGGTGTTTTCATGCTCTCCTAACATAACTTGTTTTTTACTCTACTTCTATATTCCCTTCTTTTAGCAGTTTGTGACGTCGTTTGATTCTCTCTCTTTTGCAATGAATTATTTTGAGTATTTCAATATTTTCCTTTCTTTGAACTTTATGTTGACTATTTATGTCCTTCATCATATGTAGTCTTTCCTCAAGTTTTTATCCATGTTCAATCGTTACTTATTTCTTTCTCTCTAACCATTGTTGCATTTTATGGCCATTCAAACATTTCAAGGAGATGAAAATATTCTAGTGGTAATATATGAGAAGCGACCTAATTATGTGTTTGATGATGGTCACATCAATAGGTTTATTGAAAATTAAGGTTGGTCTGGGTATGTTGCCATGCTTAGAGGTTACATTTATCCTAACATTATGAAACATTTATCGCTTTATGCATCTGTTAGCCATGATGGCAGCTACATCAAATCTAGTATTTTTGGTATTTCTTTTATCATCACTTATTCCTCCATTGTTGAATCCATTAAGAGTCCTCCTAAGTCAAACTATTTTGATCATGGTAATTTTGCTTGCATGGATGTTGATATTTTCCCAACAATTCATGACACTTCCAATGGGTATCAACCCAATAATCTAGATAATCTGAAACCTCTTGCTAAAATCTGGTTTTGATTATTGTTAACAAACCTTCATCCTAGAGGAGAAGATCTTGATGATGTATTTCCAAGGGATAAGTGTCTTCTTTATTTCCTTCTCAAAAATATTACATTCAATCTATCTACTATCATCTTCAATCATCTTAAGGAATCAATCTTGGAATCCAGAGACTCTCAAAAATCCTTCATTCCTTATGGGTGTGTCCTATCTGAACTTTTTGAATTAGCTGAAGTTACCAAAATTATTTGAAAGGCTCAGTTCACAAGAGCGAATGCTATAGCGAATGCTATGTTTGATTAGAGTTGGGATGTTTTTGAAGTTTAGCAAGTTTTCTTTATTTTGTCTTCTTTCTAAGAGTTGTTCATTTTGATGTATTATGACCCTTCTAATTCTTAATGAAGTTAATTTTGGTTTATCACTTCTTATTTTACTTGTTATTTTACCTTTTTGATTATGACAAAAAGGGTGATTAAATAACTGAAAGTAATATTTTAATTCTGATAATCAAATTATGGAAAACATCTCTGAAAAGAGCTGCTTACATTCTAACCCAGTTAAACTTCTAATTTTGTTAGAATTGTTTTATTTTTCAGAAATCATGAACTCTGATTAAAGTCAAGATCTGAAAGTGTTAAACAAGGCTTTTTTCTAACTTTTGGATTCAAACTCTGAGAAGTTCTTCAGTTCATAATCAGAATATTCATAACCAGGATCTGAATTAAGAATTTGGAATTTGTCTTTATGACGCTAGAGGTTTAAGATCTCAATTGGCATGATTGGTATCAAGACTCTCAAGATCTCAATATCGGATCTATTGGAACTAGAGGGAGTTCTACTCAAGTGGTTCAGAATCAAGATATTTGATCCTCATCAAGTCTTTGACTCAGGGGGGGGGGGGGGGGGGGGGGTTCATAACAAGGATAAGTGTTTCTTAACCTTCTTATTTTTTACTTCTTATGATTACGTACAAAATTGTGTCATTAAAATACATAGTTTTGTCATCATTAAAAAGGGGGAGATTGTTAGAACAAGATTTGGTTTTGTAACTTTATCTCTGATTTTTTATGATAACAATTGAGTATGTTTGTATGAACAATTTTGGTACTCTAATGTTTGTTACTTTTAAGATTTAATAAACAGGTTCTGCTTCTGATAAACGGCACTACCAAGACATTAGAAGAGAATAAGTTCTGCTTCTAAGCTACACATGTTCTGATGGACAGTAGCAAAAGCTTCATAAGGCTCTGAAGTAGTGACTCTGATACTCGTCCAAGAGACAAAGATCAAAATATCTCAAGACAGAAGTTCTGACTAAAGTCCAGATGCTGAAGACTTATGTTTCTGAAGACAAAGGGTTCTCAAGACCAAGTGTTGAAGATTCTGAAGACAAAGTTCTGAAGATTCTGAAGACTTGAAGTTTTGATGACCCAAGGTTCGAAAAAGGGTTCTAAAGACCGAGTGCTGAAGATTATGAAGACTCTGAAGACTTGAAGTTCTAAAGACTCAAGTGTTATTCGCATTCTTCTAACGCATGCTTGATTAGAAGCCTCTGACGTCAGAAGAAAAGAGGATAAGATTGCGTAGTACCAAAGTACATGGTACAAACAAATTAATTCATTCCACTACCATGAAGGACAGACATTGTGTACAATATTGTCCCCCACGTAATTCAAGCTGCCAGCTTTCTGGAAATTCCAGAAATACCCTCCAACGGTTATAATATTTTATTGGCTATAAAAGGGCTTGAATACTAAGAGAGAAGGCTGCTAATTCACATTCTAAAAATATTGTTCATACGCTTCCTTATTTATTTAGTCTATATTATTGAAAATATGTTTACTTATTCGCTTGTGTAGAAGCATATCTTTTGTAAACAAACTTTATTCAAACAGTTGTTTGATTTTCCTTAAGGGACCAGTTGGTTAGAATCCTTGAGAAGTCTAAGATTAGTGTGTTTTAAAGGTTGTAACATTAGTCACTTGCAGTTAGCTTATGCATTGTAATAATTTGTTTGATTATTGGATTAAGTCCTTGTTGAGAAAGGCAAAATCACCTTGGCGGATGGACTAGACTAGCTTGATATTTTTCAAGTGAACTAGTATAAACATAACTTGTTCTTTCCTTCTTGCATCTTATCATTATTATCACTAAGTGAAGTAACTTGTTACCGTTTAAAGGGGTTTTTAAAAGAAAACGTTTTTTTATTTAAAACCCAATTCAAACCCCCCTTTCTTGTGTTTTTCACACCTTCAAATTTGAATTCGTGTTTATTAATGAGAGATATTATTATACTCTCGTATTTGCTATTTGTATGTTGAGTGACCTTGGTGCCTGACCTTTGGATTATATACCTTATTTTGACATGGGATTCGGCATGTGGATATATGATTATAGTATGGGATATAATCATTGTTAAATATTTGAGTAAAGAGTTATTCTGCTGTGATGTGCATAATTTGATGAACCATGAAGTTTAAATATATGTTATAATTATGACCAAGTGTATGTGATGTTGTTTTGTTGTTTTTGTAAACACATATGATGCCCTTTTCATGTTATGCATGCTATCTTACTTTGATTAAGTTTAAATTTGCTTGGGGTTAGAAAGGGGTGTTACATTAGTGGTATCAGAGCATGGTCGGCCAGTTGGCCAGGTTATTGATGTCTTTATTCCCTTGTATTTGATTTGTGTATCTGACACGATCGATATTGTTTGTCTACTATTTGTTGGGTGTCTGAGGATGATGGTTGCAAGAAGGAATGATGATGTTATTGCTGAGGCATTGAGAATGTTGGCTGGATCTCTTGGGCATATTCCACGAGTGAATATTGGTAACAGAGCTGAGGATGATGAGTTCCCTGCTTTGGGGAAATTCCAAAGGAACAATCCTCCAATCTTCAAGGGAGAGCATGAACCTGATAAGGTGCAAGCATGGTTGAAGGCGATTTAGAAGATCTTTCAAGTCATGAGTTGTACTGATGCGCAGAAGGTGTAGTTTGGTACTCATAAGCTTGAGAAGGAAGTTTAGTATTGGTGGAAAAACATTGTTCAGAGACTTGATGAAGATGGTATTGAGGTTACTTGGGCTCTTTTCCATGATACTTTTCTGGAGAAGTATTTTTCGGAAGATGTGCATGGGAAGAAAGAGGTGGAATTTCTTGAGTTGAAGTTGGGTAATGGGACTGTAGCTGAGTATGATGCAAGATTTAAAGAGTTAATTAAGTATTGTCCTCATTACAATACTTCTAATGTTGAGAGGTCTAAGTGCCTTAAGTTTGTTAATGGTTTGAGACCTGATATCAAGAAGGCTATTGGTTACCAATAGATTACTCGTTTTTCTGAGTTAGTGAACAAGAGTAGGATTTATGATGAGGATAGTAGGGAGAGTGTTTCTTACTATAAGAATTGGCATGATATGAAAGGAAAAGGTCAATTTTGTGGGAAGTTGTATGGTGATAAGAGAAAACAACAAGATGATTATGGAAAGAAGCCTAGTGGGAGAGGAGCTTCTACTCTGATTAAGTGCTTCAAGTATGGTGTCGAAGGACATTGTGCTTCTGAATATGGAAAGGATTTTAGGAAGTGTTTCAAGTGTGGCAAGCCAGGTCAAAAAGCTATTAATTTCAAGGTTGGTTCAAGTGTGACTTCCTACAATTATGGTGAGCAAGGGCACATTAGTACCAGGTGTAACAAGCCAAAGAAGGAGCAAGCTAGAGGGAAAGTGTTTGCATTGTCTGGTTCTAAGATTACTGGTGAGGATAGACTAATCTAAGGTATGTGCTTTATTAATGGTACACCTTTGATTGCTATCATGGATATTGGTGCAATGTATTCTTTCATTTCTTTGGATTGTGTTAAGAGGTTGAATCTTGAATAGTCTGATATGCATGGAAATATGGTTATTGATACTCCTGCTATAGGTTTTGTATATACTTATGTTGTATGTTTGAATTGTCCGTTGAGTATCTTTGGTAAATACTTTGGGATTGATTTAGTTTGTCTTCCGTTAGATAAACTTGGTGTGATTCTTGGTATGAATTGGTTGGAGCACAATCATGTTTATATCAATTGTTTTGATAAGACGGTTATCTTTCTTGATTTTGGTGTCAAGAGGGATTTGTTTTTGTCTACTAAGCAAGTAGATGAGACTTTGCAAGATGGTGTTGTGTTGTTTGCTTTGTTGGCAATGTTTGATCTCAGTGAGAAGCTAAATATGGGTGATTTTCCTATTGTTTGTGATTTTCCTGAGGTGTTTCTTGAAGATGTAAGTGAATTGCCTCCAGAACGTGAAGTGGAGTTTATGATCAATTTAATTCCTGGAACTAGTCCTGTTTCGATGGCTCCATATAGGATGTCGGCTTCTGAGTTGAAAGAGTTGAAGAGTCAACTAGAGGATTTACTTGAGAAGAAGTTTATTCGTCTGAGTGTGTCACTGTGGGGTGCACTTGTTTTGTTAGTTAAGAAGAAGGAAGGTTCTATAAGGTTGTGTGTTGATTATAGACAATATTAAGAACAAGTATCCACTTCCGAGGATTAATGATCCGTTGATCCGGCGAAGATTGCGGTTGTAACTCAATGGGAAGCTCTGAAATTTGTTTCTAAGATTAGAAGTTTCCTAGGTTTGGTTGGTTATTATAGGAAGTTTGTTGAAGGTTTTTCTAATTTGGTGTTACCTTTGACACGGTTGACTAGGAAGGTTCAAGCTTTTATTTGGACTTCACAGTGTGAACTGGTTTTCAAGAGCTCAAGAGAAGATTGACAACCGCTCCTATTTTAATTTTGCCTAATTCGAAAGAACCATTTGTGGTGTATTATGATGCTTCATTGATGGGTTTAGGAGGTGTGTTGATGTAGAATTGACAAGCGGTAGCTTATGCTTCAAGGAAACTTAAAGTCGATGAGAGGAATTATCTGACGCATGATTTAGAGTTGGTTGCAGTTGTGTTTGTTTTGAAACTTTGGAGGCATTATTTGTTTGGATCAAGGTTTGATGTGTTTAGTAACCACAAGAGTTTGAAGTATTTGTTTGATCAGAAAGAGTTGAATATGAGGCAAAGAAGACGGTTGGAATTCTTGAAAGACTATGACTTTGGTTTAAACTACCATCCGGGTAAAGCTAATGTTGTAGTTGATGCTTTAAGTAGGAAGTCTTTGCATATGTTGATGTTGATGATGCAAGAGTTGGATTTACTTGAGCAATTTTGAGATTTGAGTTTAGTTTATGAAGAGACTTCTTTAGGTGTTAAGCTTGGTATGTTGAAGCTTACTAGTTGTATTCTTGATGAAATTTGAGAAGGTTAGAAATCTGATTTGAGTTTAGTTGATCGATTGGCGTTGATCAATCAAGGTCGAGGTGGTGATTTTCGGATTGATGAGAATGGTATCATGAGGTGTCGCGATAGAGTTTATGTTCCGGATGTGGGAGATTTGAAGAAAATGATTCTTGATGAAGGACATCATAGTGGTTTGAGTATTCACCCTGGAGCTTGATAACACGAAAATACATAGCATATTCGACCCAATTTGCATAAATAAAGTTACCGTTTTATCTAAACTATGTTGCATTATGTTGGCATTGCAAGTTTATTTCAGGTAATTATTTCATCCAATGCCTACAAGAGGAAAGGAGAAAAATCAGAAAAACATCAGAAATAGCATAAGAATTCATATCAGAAGGCTGTAATGGTTGTCACACCTTCCATTCCGCCCGGCACAAGTTGAACTTGTGTGCCCCATGGTACATAAACCATTCCTATCGGAACAAGGTGGAAATATGTGTGCCCCACGGCACACATTGCATGCCACTCGGCACAACCATTTTCTGTTTAAATGTGCGCAGATTTCTCCATAATTCTCCACGATTGCAAGTGCCCACGACCTGCATGATTTTCCTCCTGGTTTTTCTCCGCGCACGGATTTTTCGAAGCATGAAATCACACTCCTAGATTTTCTCAAGCAATTTTGTTACGGAAGAAGAATACAAAAGAAGGACAGTTATATAAAAGAATTCTTCCTCTTCTCTGCACTATCTCTCTCTCTCTTCTCTGCTATCTCATTTTTGTTATGTTATTTTTTCATTTTCGATTTCTTTCACGCCATTATTCCAGTTTCAACATTTCAAAACTTTTGTTTAGGACTTAAGCAGATAAAACCTTCACCTAAACAGCAATAGTTTTCTACACCAGAAAACTATTGCAACATTAGTTTCTTTTCATAGCCTCCTGAACTTTGTTTTTAGTTTTATATTTTTTTTCTACATTCAAGTTAGTTTTCCGCAAGCAAATCATGTCGGCATATTGTGGAGCATTGTTATAAGTACTTGAAAAGATGCAGAATTTTGTTTTCATTTTTTAATTCCAGGTTTCTTTTAATTTAATTGTATTATTGTTATTTATTTATCATTCATGCCCAAATCATTATTTGTTTGTTATTTTTTGTGTTTGTAACGAATAATATGTCCGACTAATTTCCCTGATACCGGTATGTAAGGTCACAAACTGAAGGAGTTCAGTAATAAATTGGCATAAACATTTTATAAAAATACTTTTCTGGTTTGGTTTCCAAATTTCAATACAAACTGTTTTATTACGAGAGTAAGAAACAAACGAAGGCTAAAATCAATAATCACAAGAGTGTGAGTTTCTAACCGGATAGTGGTCATCAAACATTGGTTTTAAATATAGCGAGAGCGGTTTACGATTAATTAGAATCTATTTGTTTTCAAACAGTATTTTTAAAATGTTGAATGAAACAGCGAGAGTGACCATTTAAGTTTAATAATATAGTCTGAATCAACAATCACGAAAGTGTGAGATAATGGTTTTTAAACTGATAGTTTCTACTGAACAGTGTTTTGAATACTCTAAGCTATGTCAATGATTTACTGAATTTCTGACGTCAGACATATTACATATCGGCGTCCCGTTATTAAATATTTCAATTAAGTCTAAGCTTATTTCCGTCTATCCAAAAACCTAAGATTTATTAGCCTTAGATTTACACAGTAGCTTTAGGTATCAATAATCAGATTATCAGTCCTCTTGGGTTCGATATCTTTTAAAACTACGTGATTAAACTATGCACTTGCAGTTAATACACTCGATAGACTCTTAAAGTCGCGATCAAGTTTTTGGCGCTATTGTCGGGAACTGATTTAGTCGATATTTTGAATCCATTGTTATGCAGTATAGACTAAGGCAACCAATTTTATTTCCCTTTTATCTGTTGATTGTATGCCAAGCACTCGGTCTCAAGGCAAGGAATTAGAGCAACCAATCGACGAGGTCAAGCGTTTTGTTAATATAAGACGCCGAATTAGAGAATACCAAATTAAGTACAATCTTCCTGAATTCAATCTTCCCGATTTATCTCTTCCTGAACCAAGAATGGCTGAAGGACCCCAAAATCGTCCTCTAAAGGATTATGCTTCCCCGTTGCAAGAAGAACCTCACAACAGGATTTTTGCCCCGCTATGGCTCGAAACAATTTCAAGTTGAAACCTTCATTATTACAAGTTGTCCAACAAAAACAGTTTTCAGGATATCCTACGGACGATCCAAATCTACATTTATCCGTGTTTGTGCAGTACGCAGACACAGTAAAAGCAAATGGCGTTAGCCCCGAAACAATAATACTTTGTCTTTTCCCTTTTTCATTGTGAGATAGAGCTAGAGCTTGGCTCAGTCTCTACCATCCAACTCTATTATTACATGGAACGAGTTGAAGAAAGTTTTCCTAGCACGATATTTTCCGCCAAGTAAGACGGCTATGCTAAGATCCAATATCAATGGTTTTAAACAAAAGGAAAGTGAATCTCTCTTCGAAGCATGGGAAAGATACAAAGACATGTTGCAACTTTGTCCACATCATCGTCTAGAAGAATGGCTTATCATCCACACCTTTTACAATGGTCTCTTGTACAACACAAGACTAATGATTGACGCTACAGCTGGCGTAGCACTGATGGATAAACCTTATCATGATGCTTATCAACTTATCGAAAGTATGGCTCAAAACCATTACCAGTAGGGAAGCGATAGAACCATTATGGAGAAACCTCAAACGAAAGGCGGTATGTATGAAGTTAGAAATTTAGACTAAGTTAACACTAAGGTAAAAGATCTTACCCAAAAGATAGAAAACCTGACCACAACTCCCGCAGCCACCGTGCATGCAGTAGCTCCAACCTGCAATTTATGCGGACTTCACGAACATGCTACGCCTGAATATTCACTTTTAACAGGAGTACCAGCTGATCAAGTGAAATATGCTCAAGGAAACCCATATGGGAATAACTATAATCCTACCTCAAAAAATCATCCAAACATTTCGTACAAGAATAACATTGCATTATATGCACCTGGGAAAGCTCCTACTACACCAACAAGATACCGGAATGCCGCACAAATTACTCCAAATGTTCCTAGGAAATCTAATATAGAAATCATGATAGAAAAAAAAAGATTTTCTAAATAAAAACATGCACACTAGTGAACATAAAGCAGCTAACAAACAAAGTTGATACCCTTGCCAATTATAACAAACTTCTTGAAATGCAAATCTCTCAAGTGGATCAACAACAAGCGGCTACAGCCGCTCCAACTGGCACTTTTCCTGGCTAACCATAACCAAATCTGAAAGGGTATTCTAATTCTATAATACTTCAGAGTGGAACAGAAGTAGAAGGACCGACTGACTCAAGAATTAAAAGTCCAACCATGTACCAGAGCAGTGGTAAACCAACTGAGAAGGAAGAAGAACCAAAAGAAGATGAGAAGGGAGATGAAAGCGTAGGGGTAGAAGATAAATAAAAACCCTACATACCTCCACCACCATACAAACCATTGATACCATACCCTCAAAGATTAGCTAAATAAAAAATATAAGGCCATTTAAGAAATTCGTTGAACTTCTAAAACAGCTAAATATCACTATACCTTTTAAAGAAGTCATCACGCAAATTCCGTCATGTGATAAATTCCTTAAGGAAATTCTATCTAATAAGAAAAATCTCAAGGACAATGAAACCGTTATGCTTACTACCGAATGTAGCGCTATAATCCAAAATAACATGCCCCCTAAGCTCAAATACCCTGATAGTTTTTCCATACCATGTGTAATTGGAAAGTTCGTCATAGACAAAGCTCTGTGCAACTTAGGATCCAGTATAAGTCTAATGCCTTTATCAATCTGCAAAAGATTAAATATGGGAGAATTGCAACCGATAAGAATGTACGTACAACTAGGTGATCGTTCAGTGAAGTTTCCTTTAGGAATGCTCGAAAATGTTCCTGTACGTATTGGACAATTTTATATCCCCACTGACTTCATTATTATGGATATCATGGAAGACTCCAACATCCCTATTATATTAGGAAGACCATTCCTCGCCACCGCCGGAGCTATAATAGATGCGAAAAGAGGTAAACTCACATTTGAGGTTGGCGAAGAAAAATTCGAATTTATCCTTTCACAATTCTTCAAAGCACCTGCTATAGATAATTCATGTTGTTTCTTGGACGTCATCAATGAATATGTTAAATAAATGGAGAAACAACATACCAAATATTCAGAAGCTCTAAAAATTCTAATACCTCTAATCCTTGAAGACGATAATTAGTGTGATGAATATAGAGATAACAATCTAAGTGAATGTCTCACGCTAACTCATGACCCTATGCCTTGCTTAAGGAAACCAGTTGTCGAACTCAAAACATTACCAAAAGATCTAAGATATGAATTCCTATACACAGAACTCGAACAACCCATCATAGTCAACGCATATTTAGGACAGATAGAAATAGAAAAATTACTACATGTCCTAAGGAAATATCTGACTACTTTAGGCTATAACATCTATAATCTAAAAGGAATAAGCCCCTCAAATTTCATGCATTGCATTATGCTTGAGTAAGATTTCAAGACCTCAAGAGAACATTAGAGAATAATAAATCCAGTCCTGAGTGATATAGTTAAGAAAGAAGTATAAAAGTTATTAGAAGCAGGAATCATATACCCAATATTCGACAGTAAATGGGTTAGCCTAGTACATGTTGTACCAAAGAAAGTAGGTGTTACAGTGGTTAGCAACGCAAAAGGTGAATCTGTAGCACAACGTACTCAAACTGGATGGAGAATGTGCATTGACTATAAGAAGTTAAACTAACCCACTCAGAAAGATCATTTCCCTTTACCTTTCATTGATCAAATGCTCGAACGACTAGCTAAGCATTCCCATTTTTGCTATCTGGACGGTTATTCGGGATTTATCCAAATCCCCATACACCCCGAAGATCAAGAAAAGAATACATTCACCTATCCTTATGGTACATTTGCCTATAGACGAATGTCGTTTGGACTATGCAATGCTCCCACAACATTCCAAAGGTGCATGATATTAATTTTTGCTGATTTTATAGATGACATCATGGAAGTATTTATGGAAGATTTTCTTTGTCTATGGGCAAAGCTTTGAAGGATGCTTATCGAACTTAGAAATGGTACTTGAATGTTGCGTAAAAGTGAACCTCGTATTAAATTGGGAAAAATTCCATTTCATGGTCTGACAAGGAATCGTACTTCAACACATAGTATCTGGCAAGAGAATTGGGGTTGATAAAGAAAAAATATAAATTATAGAAAACCTTCAACCTCCGAAAACCTTAAGAGAAATACGAAGTTTATTAGGACACGCCGGTTTCTACCGAAGATTCATTAAAGATTTCTCTAAAATTACAACACCGCTAACAGGCCTATTAATGAAAGACGATGAATTCAATTTCGAGGACAAATGCTTAAAAGCATTCGAACAATTAAAAACAGCCCTTATTAACGCACCTATTATGCAACCACCTGGTTAGGGATTACCGTTCGAAATCATGTGTGACGCTAGTGACTATGTTGTAGGCGCAGTTTTAGGACAACGAAAGGATAAAAAGCTTCATGCGATCTATTACGCCAGTAGAAGTTTAGATCATGCACAGATGAATTATGCCATGACCGAAAAGGAAATTTTGGTTGTTGTTTTTGCCTTAGATAAATTTCGTTCTTACCTAGTAGGATCAAAGATAATTATCTATATTGATCATGCTTCCATTAGATACCTATTAAGCAAAAAGGACGCCAAACCAATATTACTCAGATGGATCTTACTCCTACAAGAGTTTGATTTAGAAATCAAAGACAAAAGAGGCACTGAAAATGTAGTAGCTGATCACTTATTTAGAATAGAAGGCATTACGCCTGAACAAGTTCCTATCAACGATAATTTCCCTTACGAACAACTCATAACACAGTTAGAAAACAACACCATTGAATGCCTCATAACTCTTAATACTAAGACTGACGAAGTCGCATAAGCAATTTACACTAAGAACATATTGCCATGGTACGTCGACTTTGTTAACTATTTGGCCACTGGAGTGCTTCCGCCGGATCTAACCTATCAACAAAAGAAGAAGTTCTTCCACGATCTTAAACACTATTATTAGGATGAGCCTCTACTTTTCAAGAGAGGCACCGATGGTATTTTCTGTTGATGTGTCCCCGAAGATGAAATAGAAAACATAATTTCCCATGTCATGCTGCTCTCTATGGTGGACATGCAAGCACTTCAAAGACTTGTGCTAAAATATTACAAGTTGGCCTGTATTGGCTGAACTTATGGAAAGATGTCCATATTACAATCAGAAACTGCGACTGATGCCAACACACTGGGAACATCTCCAGACGTGATGAGATGCCTCAAAAGGGAATTTTAGAAGTAGAAGTCTTTGATATGTGGGGAATTGATTTCATGAGACCTTTCCCATCCTCTTTTGGAAATAAATACATACTTATTATTGTAGATTACGTATCAAAATGGATCGAGGCCATAGTTTCTCCAACAAATGATGCCCGAGTAGTAATTAGGCTTTTTAAAAAATATAATTTTTCCCATATTCAGTGTGCCAAGACTTGTCATCAGTGATGGTGGTTCTCATTTCATTTCGAAAATCTTTGAAAAACTATTAGTGAAATATGGAGTCTGGCACCATGTAGCAACACCATATCATCCCCAAACAAGTGGGCAAGTAGAAGTCTCCAACAGAGAGATTAAGCAAATCTTAGAAAACACGGTTGCCACTTGTAGGAAAGATTGGTCGTCCAAATTACACGGAGCGTTATGGGCATATAGGACGGCCTATAAGACACCTATAATAACAACACCATTCAAACTAGTTTATGGAAAATCGTGTCATCTACCGGTAGAACTCGAGCATAAAGCCTATTGAGCCATCAAAACCCTCAACTTAAGTTACACTGTCGCGGGTGAAAAACAAATTCTAGACATACATGAGTTAGACGAACTTAGACTAGATGCATATGAAAATTCCAGGATCTATAAAGAAAGAACAAAAAATTGGAACGACAAACGCATATCTAGGAAAGAGTTTAATGAGGGTGATGTATTGCTCCTGTTTACTTCTAGACTTAAATTTTTCCTAGGAAAACTTTGTTCTAGGTGGTCCGTCTGTTTGAAATAACTAAGGTTTTTCCAAGTGGGGCTATTGAAATAAGAGGGAAATCTAGTGGACCGTTTATCGTAAATGGGCAGCGCTTAAAGCACTATCACTGTATAGAAAACAGAGACTATTATGTTAGTTTCCATCTTGTAGAGCTACCCGCTCACTCCCAGATCTAATTATCTATTAAAATTATGTCGAGCTTGCGACATAAAACAAAGCGCTTGGTGAGAGACAACCCACTTTCTAGTCTTTTATTTTGATTTACTAATTTCATTCTTTACTTTCTCTTGTTTTTCTTTATTTTTCTTTTCTTTATAGTTTTGCAGTATTATTCTCTAACGTTAACCACTACTAACTTAATTCTAATTGTCAACTTACTTACAGGCTAACTTAATTTTTAGCTAACCATACTAACTAACGATGCAAGAAGTTGACACCATGGACATAGCTTTCAGAGGAAGAGCCTAGAGGAGGCGTTTTGAGGCACTGGCTACGAGAGAAATGACACTTACCTTCTACCCTGATGGCCCTACCATGACCACCTTAGGTATTAGAGATACTGTAATATATTTGCTGAACCAAGTAGGCTGGGATACTTCTCCTTTGAGAAGAAGATTTACTTCTTATAGAAAGTTGACCTTAGAGTTCCTTAGCTCACTCGTCTTTCTCCACGACCATGGTTTAGAATTCAATAGAGGCCTAACCACTTTTAGAATGTTTGGTATCGAATACCATTATAATAACCGTGAACTTGCCAAACTGTTAGGATTTCCTAGCGACCCACATGTTTTTACCTGTACCCAAGAAGACATTCTTATGCACCGTGAACTATGATACTTCTGGGGTAGTATATCTGGAGATAGCAACCCCGAGCCTAATAACATGTTTTCTAAAAGTACTCATAACCCTGTTATTCGCTACTTCCATAAGTTCCTTGCCCATACCCTTTTCAAGAAACTGCAAAACATTACTTATGTGTCCAGTGATAAGCTTTTCATCATGTATTGTGCCTCCAGAAACCGCCCCATTAATGTCGCTACCTATATGATAGCCAATTTTGACCGTATTGCTCAAACTGATCATGCACCTATCTCAGCGGGAGGTCTAGTAACCATGATAGAAAATGTTATCGAAATGTAACAACCACTCTAGGACTCCACCCTCTAGTTAGATTCCAACTAATGGATATCTGGTTCTATTTTAACACCAGAATAATTATAAACCTTGGCCCTAGTGAATTTGAACTTTTAATCGACAACCAGGTTATGCAACTATTCACCTTACCAAATCCAAGAACATGTATTCATAACCGAAATAATTAGCTTTTTGATATGGAAGTACAACCAGCTTTACCTCCCATTTCTCTCGAAACACCTAAAATCTACGACCACAATGATGCTTTTCTATCTAACCCCGAAATAGATCCCGAAATGCCACCTTTGTATCATTATTTTCCACCCACCGAGCCACCTACCTCTTCATGTGCTTCTATTGTGTCAGTTGCCTCTGCACCTCCCTCTGCTTATCACGATTCTGCCTTACTTGATGTGCAAACGGAGTTAAAGTGCTTAAAGGAAGAAGTCACTAAATTGCGCGTCAAATTCTATGGTTTTATGGACTTAGTGACGGATCCGGTGGAACACATCTTCCAGCATACCTACTCTGATGCTCTCAATGCTAACCATAGTGGCTGATATTTCTTGACATGTTGCATTGCTAGATTTTACTTTTTTCTATTTACATTATGCTTACTTTCTATTTTTACATCTCAGACTATTGTTTAGAAATTTTTACAGTTTCCAGATTATATTCCAATGTTTGGCACTACATTTGATATTCACATTTATACTATGCTTTATTGTTACACTATTATTATGCTTCATACTGATATAAAGATATCTCTGTGTGCCTAAACGTATCATTCTGTATGTTAATTATTAATTGTTCTAGAAATTAGGAATTTTTATACTATGTCGTTCGCCACACATCCTGTGACGACCGCCGGACTCTTTTGAAGTGTGCCGCTTGACACACATTTTGTGCCCCTCGGGGCAGATTAAACTACTGCACCGTGTATCTGTTTCAAACAGATACAAGATTCATTCTATTATTTTCATCTCCTTCCAAATCGTTAAACCCCATTAATACCCTTCTTCACCTTTGACTGTCCCACACCCTCTATTTCCATAATTGTCATTGAACACCATTAAAATATAATCCATGCATTCTTTATTAGTATGTTATTTAAGCACTTGAGGAACAAATATCAAAACCCACAACCTTCTGTCAATTTCGTAACTGAACCCTTTCCACCTCCCTTGCATCCAATTATGTCTCGAAGAGTTCAACACCCAAGAGGAGAGCATGACCATTCCGGAATCATATTCAGAAATGGTGAAGCTGGGGTACATCAAGAAGCTCAGTACCAGAAGTTTTATCAATGTTCAGTTACCACTATAAGGTATGTTGATGTTAACTGCCTACGTGAGTTGGGATTGTTAGACAGTGTACAATGGCTACTTTATAGTTCTGACCTATCCTATGCTTGCACACTGAACCATCCAACTTATGAATCATTGACCTTATAATTTTTGAGCTATTTCTCCTACAACACTTCATCAGATGACAACATGTACCTCACGGGCACTGCTAACTTCAGATTGTTTAACGATGAATATTCTATGAATCAAGAGGCTTTAAGTGATTTGTTATGTTTTCCTCATGGAGGAGAAGTGTGTTACCGAATCCCTCCAGAATCAGATTGGGCTTCAGCAGCATTCGGTCTTTGGGAAGCTTTACTGGTGAGTGACCTTCTAGTTAGGAGGGTCTTTTTGCTTCATCTATCCATAATCCTTCCATCCGTTACTTTCACTACATCCTTTCCAACAGCATTTTTGGGAAGGCAAACAACAATAAAATTAATTCCAAAGAATTATTTTTCCTGCATTGCACCTTCACACCTGGTTGGAAGATTAATACCAATGCGTTCCTCTTGGCACACATCCAGTTTATCTGTGCATGAGGTACTACCCATTTTTGTATTGGAGGTTTAGTTACTTCTATAGCACTCGCTCTGAACTTGGGGGACAAACTAGAAAATTTTCCTTCACTGCCAGCTCTATTTATTGATATTGATAATTGTCATGTTGGGCACCTAATCAAGGCTAGAGATGATGGATGATACAATCTTATGGTGCGGAACAAAGTAGTTCCAAGTATTATTTTTTCCAAACCCCCAGCTTACCAATGTAACAAATATGGATAAGTGGTGTTATGATCTTAGTGCCCCTGCTCCTGGTGAGAATGTCCAAAATGATCAAGGTGGTCCAAGAAACGCTGCACCTGATGAAATGGAGCAAGTACTAGAACAAGATGCTTAGCAACTTGTCACCCACCAGCATGTTGAACAAGTTCCTTCTGAGAATCTTGCAGGTTCTTCATCCGGGCACCAACCTCGAAGAAGAAGAAGAAACCAAAGGCAGCCAGCTACTCTTGATGACATCTATTCTAAAATGTTGTGTCATAATGAAGCTGAAGCTCAACACTATTAGAGGATGGAAGCACAGTATAACACAATGATGCAAGAAGTTCGACAACTTCAGAGAGATCATCACGACTACGCCTATTGGCATGACCGTAGTATGTCGGACCTTACTGAAGAAATGCAAGCATTGACTTATTGGGTTGACGGCCTGCATGATTTTGTTACTCGCGTAGTAATATAGGGATATGATGTAGATCCTTTCCAAGATAGAGATGATGCACGTGGACAAGCATGAGCACTGGCACGTCGCGGAGCGCATGGCCGAGGCGAAGACTAGTCATTCCTCTCAATTTTCTTCCTTCCTTTCTCACCTTACTTCGTTGTATTGGGGACAATGCTCAGTTTAAGTTTGGGGGAGGAAGCTTTACCGCTTTATTTAGTCTTCATTTTCTGTTTTCTATGTAGATTTTCATTATCGCAAATTTCCTTTCAATAAATAATTTATGTACTATCAAGTCGTTATATGCAGATTTTCGTTCATTATTTGACTCACTCACTTTTTTGAGCCATAATAAAAACTTTTACTTGAAACATTCAAGAGTATATAGGTTGCTCACTCTTAAAGATATGTTGGAAATTTTGAGTGAGATTTAAACAAAACTAATACCATTTTAACACTCTAAAACCCCCGCTTACGTGAGACCGGTTTAAGTACCTATTATACCAAAACCTCAAACTTTAAAGTATGCCCGAGTAGTTTATATAAGCAGTCATCATCGTCTTAAAAACAAACTACGTAGAGGGCCGGTGAATATAAGTGAATGGTCTTAAATCATTTTCCTAAACATCTTGTAATGATGAAATGAAAATAGAGAATGCGCTAATTAAGTTAGGTGACCCTCACCCGGTTACTTAAGCTAACAGTGCGGAACCTACATATTATGTTATAAAAACCTGATGTAAGTTGGTTCAGAGGTTTTTGGTGTTGAACTTGGTAGGGCAGACTACGGTTCGATCCCCCGCATCTTGAGATCGAATTAATTAAGGGGTCACCAAATTATGTACCAGAACCCCATGCTTAATATGACCATCACTAACCGGCTACTCTATTATGTACGCGCAATAAGATAAAGGGCTTAATATGGTTACGCTCGAACAAAATGCGTGAAATAAAGCAAAAACAATTAGGTTGAGCTATAATAGCATGATTGGAACCGGTCGGCATAAGGAGGGTTGTCTAGTGTTATTACTGTATCTTTATTGTTGATATTGAGCTTACATTGTTCTAACAGAAACATCGTGCAACCACGTACGAATTGATTTGTGTCATGTAATTGCATTTAACATATGCTTAAAAGATTACCTTATTGATTATTTGGTTCAGTACAAGTAAAGGTTCAAGTATAGGGGAGTTTGATAACGCAAAAATACATAGCATATTCGACCCAATTTGCATAAGTAAAGTTATTGTTTTATCTCAATTATGTTGCAGTATGTTGGCATTTCAAGTTTGTTTCAGGTAATTATTTCATCCAAGGCCTATATGAGGAAAGGAGAAGAAATGGAAAAGAAACAGACTCAAAATCAGAAAAACAGCAGAAATAGAAGAAGAATTCATATCAGAAGGTTGTGAAGATCGTCACACCTTCCATTCCACCTGGAACAAGTTGAACTTGTGTGCCCCTCGGTACACAAATCATTCTGATCGGCACAAGGTGGAAATATGTGTGCCCTAAGGCACACATTGCATGCCACTCGGCACATCTATTTTCTATTTAAACACGCACAGATTTCTCCATGATTCTCCATGATTGTAAGTGCCAACGACCTGCAATATTTTCCTCATGGTCTTTCTCCACGCATGGATTTTTCGAAGCATGAAGTCACACTCCTAGATTTTCTCAAGCAGTTTTGTTACGCAAGAAGAATATAAAAGAAGGACAGTTATACAAAAGAATTCTTTCGCTCCTCTGCACTCTCTCTCTCTCTCTCTCTCGTCTCTTCTATCTCATTGTTGTTACGTTATTTTAGCATTTTCTTTTTCTTTCACGCCATTATTCTAGTTTCAACAGTTCAGAACTTTTGTTTAGGACTTAAGCAGATAAAACCTTCACCTAAACAGCAATAGTTTTCTACACCCGAAAACTATTGCAACATTAGTTTCTTTTCATAGCCTCCCGAACTTTGTTTTTAGTTTTATATTTTTGTTCTACATTCAAGTTAGCTTTTCGCAAGCAAATTCTGCCGGCATATTGTGGAGGATTGTTATAAGTACTTGAAAAGTCACTGTGATCGGTGGATCTGGAACTGACTGTTTTAACGCTGGTTCGCGAGAATGTCGCGGAAGCAAGAGTCGCCACCGTCTTTTATTTTCTCCAATAGGAAAGGACAAAAGCACAGAAAAATTCCTTTTAAGAGATTGCTCTCGGTTCGGGAGGTAGGTTATAGAAAGGGAAGGTATTAGCACCCTTTCTATCCATGGTTATCCATGGGCTCTTAGATACTTGCTCATATGTTTTCAAAATTGTTTTGTGTGCTTTTCAATGTGGGTTTAAAAGTTTCTTTTGAAAAGTTTCAGATCGACTCATACGTCAGAGTGTTTGAAAAGTTTGTTTTTGAAAGCTTTTGAAAATGTGTGGTGTGAAAAGAGTTTTGTTTTGTTTTGAGATTTGAGCAAGTATCCTTGAGAACCTACCTACCCTAAGGAATTCGTCTGGGTAAGAGTCCTTTAAAGTAGTGCCATCCCACCATTGAGAGGTAGGTAGCACCACCGTTGGAGGTGTTCGGGTCAATTCGATTTTTAGGGACGTGGTGATCACCAGAGCAATGGGAAGACACCTTAGAAGCTACCCTCATGCCGGGTTCCCGGAACATGAGGACTTACTAAGACGTCCTCTACTCGACGACCACCTTTCGAAAGGCAACAGTGAGGCGTACCCTAGGGGTGGTGTGTGCGAATTGTGTGTCATGTTTCAGTTATTTATTTGTCTTGTCATGTTTGTCGTGTTCTACGCTTGATTTTAATTATTGCCATACATTCTTTCATGCTTGATTAACAGTTATAAAGTTGCGGAAAAAATAAATCTACGACTATTACAAACGGCGCGGGTCCACATCGCCAAAAATTTCCAGAACCCGATTTAGCGGAAAAATAAATAATGCGAAGAAATAAAATGCGAAAAATAAATTACATGGCTTTGGGATATTTACAAAATTATAATAAGCGATAATAAAATAAATGCGCAATTAAATGATTAATGACGGGCGTTGGACCCTTTTTGCAAATAATTAAAATTACTAAGGACTTAAAAAATTAAAATTAAATGAGAATGATGTTTTTTGTGTTTTTTAGATTTAATGAGAAAAAAGGAAAATTAATTAAAATTAAATTAAAAGGGAAACCCTAATTCTAATATTTTTTAGGGTTTATTATGAAAGAATTAAAATATGACCTAAATTAAACCTAATTTATTTATGTACAATTTAAATAGGAAAATAAATAAATAAATAATAATTATTATTGTTCTAAAAAAAAAGGAAAAAATATTAAAAGGAATAAAAAAATAGCAATTAACCTAATTCTACATTTTTTTTGGATTTTTTATTAAAAAAGGATTTAAAGTTGAAAACCTAATTACACTAAATAATCTACATTTTAATTTATTTATGAAAATAATTGTAATATAAAAAATTACATTTTTTGCCTTTTCTTGAATTTTAGGATGTTTTTATATTTTGTGGAGAAAATAATTGATGAATTACATTAAGATAATAAAGAAAAGAAAATAATTATTGGAAATAAATAAACAAAAGAATATATAGAAAAGCAAACCAGGGGGGGGTGGAAGTCCCCAAAGTGGAGGTTCAGGCCCTGGAATTTTGGCCCACTAAGCCAGAAATTTATTGACTTTCTGGATCGTGCGTGGCACGTTGACTTGCGTCCATGGTACGCTTTCAATCTGAACCATTGATTAGATCTCCAGGACGCGTGTAGGCTTGATAGCGTGAGCATATGGTACACTGGGACGTTAACGCTGCACATGATTAATTATGAAAAAATAATATTGAGAATGTGAAAGACCTGGGATTCGAACCCAGGTCTTGTGCCTTGCCAATGAGTATGCCTGCCACTGAAGCACTTGTGTTTCATTTACTATATAATAATTAACAAACATTATAAAACGAAACAAAACATTAATGGGCAACGCGCGCGAATTTTTGAATTCGCCTATCACACTTTGACAACGCATCGTCCCCTTCGTCGCCCCTGTAACACAAAGCTTTAGGCAACAGTTTTGCGCGCGTTCCCTTAGACCAGCTATCAGAAAATAGCGAATGGGCCTATACCATTCATAAATTAGGCGCGATAAGCTTTTCTTCTTCGTCTTGAAGCACTGAGTTCAACCATGGTGGTGAGAACGTCTAATTTTGCTGTACCTGGAAACCCCTAATTCCAAAACTAAAAAAAACCTAATGCTCGTTAATGGTAGCTTCATATACACGGCACAAAAATCCAATTAAATGTATTGGTTAGCATAGAAACATTACAAAGAACAATAATCCATGGTTAGAATGTCATGATAATGCCTGGAATTAAAAATACGATTATGCTTTTTCATGAAAGAAGATGGACTTCTGTATACCGATTCCACGCGTGTTGATGGTTATTCTTGATTGGGATGGGTTCTATGATGTCTCAGGAAGCTATTGGAATGGACTTTTTGCCTTGAATCCGCCTGGAACCTTGATTTCAGACTTGGTGTTTTATGGAAAAATTTCAGAATGAAAGGGAGTTTTGGGCGCAGCTTTTCAGTTCTCTCGCATTAGGGTTGTTCATTCTGATCATATAGGGAATGCTCTAGGTCAACAAAAACCAACAAAATCTCATGAATTCAATATTTGGAGATTTGATTTGCTTAAGGATCTTTTTGAATATTTTTTCATGGTTTTTGTGCCAAATCTGATCAATTAGCATCCAATCCTTCCTTATTAACATATGCACGAGTTATAGAGTCCAAAACATGCACAAAAAGATTTTTTAGGTCAAGGTTTATATTTTTCATGAATTAAAATGATTTAAATGAATATAAATTAATATTAATTCAAATAAATAATTAAAAAATATGAGAATACTTCCCCTTGGGCCTAGTGGTCGTGCACAGGCTTGGCATGAAGAAATTTGGAAGATAATTGGGCCCATTTGCATTTTTAGGCCTTTTGCATCAATGTTGACTTTTCAAAATTCCCAAAAATTTCCCAACTTCCACAAGGCATAACTTGGTCAATTTTTAAGCTTTTCACATGTTCTTGGACATTTTGGAAAGGTCTTTGAGTCCTTTAACCAATGCCTTTGGTCCCATGTCATGTTGATTTACCAATCTCAAGTTATGGCCTTTGACTTAAAGTCACTTTTTGTTGACTTTTGAAAATGACCTATAATGTTGAAATTGATAACTTTTTGTGAGAGCATTTCTTGGACTTGGAACATGAAGATGAATTGTAGGAAATGTCTTTCTCTTCAAAATGAGCTTTGGATGGAATTTTTCTGATAATCCATGTGAAAGTTATGCCTTGGTCAATTTCAGTTGACTTTTCCAGCTGTCCAAATATAGCAACTTTTGTATCTTTGATGATTTCTGAGCCAAATTTTGAGAATCATGATCAAGCATTGATCAAATGATGTTTGTGGCTTCAAAATGATATGTTGACCAAAAATTTGAACTTTTGACTGCCAAATGACCATTTTGCCCCTACAGTTGACTGTAGTGCAATCTAGGGTTTTGACTGTGCAATTTTGAGCTGAATGCCTTGAAACTTGATATGAAGACACTTGACCATCTTTGTAGGCACATGAGACTTGATTGGGCCTTTGAAAAGTTCATTTGCTTGACCAGAACTCAAACCCTAGTCTTGACTGTGTAGGAGACAATTGAACTGCATAGCCCTTGGGGAATTTGTGACCTTGATTTTGACAATTCTTGATGAATATGGGAGGGCAAATTTTGGGGTACAACAGTTGCCCCTGTTCAATCTTCTTAGACCTGAGGATGCAGATTGGCTGACGTGCCTTTCGTAATCCGAGGGTAGAAGATGATTGAACACTAAAGTGCCCAGAAATTTGCGCTCACGTAGTAGTAATGATGATGGGGGAATGGGCTTATAGATGCCATTTGGAGATTGCTGGATAGGGTGATGGGCTTATAGATGCCATCGGGATATTGACTGCGTAGGAGATTCCTTAGCGAGAACCTGTATACCTGCAAAAGAGAAAACGAATACCTGACACGTTGCAGGAGTCGATTTTAGATGCTTGGTATAGATGTATCCTGACGGGTTACAGGAGCTGAGTTTGGAGCTTCAAACGTTGATGAAAGAGCCAGGGATGATTACTGCCTTAGTATGAATGGTAAGAGAACCTTGGATGATTTTAACTTCAACAACGCTCGTTGAGAAAAATCTTGGCGGGAATTACCATCTTTGCAATATCGGGAAGAAAACCATAAGCTATTATAATCTGAAAGGGAATCACCTCACTCGCCGTTGGAGAGGGAATCATAGGAAAAGGAAATGTCACCTCACACGCCGCTGGAGAGAGAAACAAAAGAGACTATTACCTCACGCTCATCATCGGAGAGGGAAACATCTGAAGAAGGAATTACCGCCTCACGCTCACCGTCGGAGAGGGGACCACAAAAGACTATCACCTCACGCTCACCGTCGGAGAGGAAAACATCTTGAAAAAGGAATTACCACCTCACGCTCACCGTCGGAGAGGGGACCACAAAAGACTATCACCTCACGCTCACCGTCGGAGAGGAAAACATCTTGAAAAAGGAATTACCACCTCACGCTCACCGTCGGAGAGGGGACCACAAAAGACTATCACCTCACGCTCACCGTCGGAGAGGAAAACATCTTGAAAAAGGAATTACCACCTCACGCTCACCGTCGGAGAGGGGACCACCAAAGACTATCACCTCACGCTCACCGTCGGAGAGGAAAACATCTTGAAAAAGGAATTACCACCTCACGCTCACCGTCGGAGAGGGGACCACAAAAGACTATCACCTCACGCTCACCGTCGGAGAGGAAAACATCTTGAAAAAGGAATTACCACCTCACGCTCACCGTCGGAGAGGGGACCACAAAAGACTATCACCTCACGCTCACCGTCGGAGAGGAAAACATCTGAAGAAGGAATTACCACCTCACACGCCGTTGGAGAGGGGACCATAAGAGAACTTCTATTTAGTCTTTATCAGAAAAATCTGTTTGGAGTCGATTTAACTGGACTAGAGAAGTCTTTGAAATATGTTTGAGAATTTCAACTGCACCCTTCCTGAAAGGTAGAGGTTAGTTATATGCGATGCATGATATGGATCGAGCGAACATGGATACGATTTATATGATATGACGTGTACATGCATGCTATAATGATGTATGTGATGATTCATGTATGTTTTCGTCTTAGGAAAATAAATCCTTGACGGGTGCCGGGAAGTTGTATCCTGGGCTGATGTTGAGGAGGAGATTTTGCTTCCGCTGTGGATGATTGTTGCGAGAATACCAATAGGAGAAGATAACTCCGTTGAGAAATAAACTCGGCAAATGAAATAACTCTGCGGGAGAAAAGATACTCTAGCGATCATGTTGGGGAGTGCTATTCTGTGGGGGTAGCGATGCTTTGCTGAGTTGATGAAGATACCTCCGCTGGGGATACCGTTGACGAGTTATGCTGGGGATATCCTTGTTATGCTGGAAGTGTTGATAGACTTCGCTGGGGGTAGGAAGATACTTTGCCGAGGACGCTCTCTCCGTGGCTTTTGGCTGAGGATAACCCAGTTATATCCTGTTACGGAAACAACTCTTTAAACCAAGCCGGGACGACGCGTTCGTGTTCTGCGAGGGGCAAGCTTCCAGAATCTACTGGGGATAAGCTTACTGCTTGGGGAGATATGAATTCCAACTTTCCGGGGGAAACTGGGTTGGACTCTTCTGGGGGATGTTTTAGACTGCGGGGAAGTGATTCCTTTGAATGTTGAGATACCGCCGGGGAACAATCTTTAGACCAAGACTGCCGGGGATGCTTGTTATGAATGCGTGCTGCTGCTGGGGAGGTTGAGATCTACTGGAGGATACTCAATTTCCTTGACGATCCGATAATAGCTTGGATAAGAGTGTATTGTTTTGTTGAACCACTCTCTGGGGATTTAGGATGTATCGGTTACGTTCTTTAGCTGAACCTATCTTGGTACCTTAGAGGATAGAACTATTAGATTGCTCAGACAATTCTTTTATTGCCCCTGTTTCCAGTGTCACCTGCAATTAATTCCTTTGTTCGTATGCAAATATTTATGAGTTAGCAAATTATTGTCAATGCATACATCACAAATTGAACCTTGGACGTTCTTCGCAAGACAAAACAGAAAAAAGAAAAACACTTGGCACGTTTACTGAAAAATATATTTGTATTGATTTTGAATGGCCCATGAATAGGCGTTTTGTATACAAGAGGCTGACGTCCTAGTAAGAGGTACGTCGCCGACCAAAAGAGTTTATACAAGTTTTGTACAAAAGAAAGTAAAACAGCTGTGTGAAGGATGTATGATCCACTGGGTTTCAACTCTGCTATTGCCTTTATAATTCCGAGCGTCTCATCACTTGATGACCTTGGTTGAAGGTGGAGCTGACTGATCGATGCCGTCTGAACTTGATGTAGATACCGGATTCTGGATGCAAAGTGATCAATGAGACATAGTTTTACGCTTTTATCCCTAATTTTTGCCTGGACCGCCCTTTCGGGTTTTCAGTCCACCGGGATACCCATTTTTGCCCAAGCCGCCTTTTCAGGTTTTCGACTTGCCGGGTGTACAAATTTTTTTTCATTTTCATCCCTACATTTTGCCCGAACCCTTTTGGTTCGACGGGAAGCCCTAATTTTTGCCTAGGCATGTCAGCCTAGCGGGTCGTCTTTCATGCGTAGTATTTTTTAACTATGTCTGCATTGGCGGGGTGAGGAAGGTCGTCACCATCCATGTTGGTTAAGATCATTGCTCCTCCTGAGAACACATGTTTAACCACAAATGGCCCTTCGTATGTAGGGGTCCATTTGCCCCTTGGATCACTCTGAGGAAGGATGATTCTCTTGATAACCAGATCCCCAACTTGATATTCCTGTGGTCTGACCTTTTTGTTAAATGCCCTGATCATTCGTTTCTGATACGTCTGACCATGACAGATAGCAGCAAGTCTCTTTTCATCAATGAGGTTTAGCTGATCAAGTCGAGTCTGGATCCAATCATCTTCGTTCAGATTTGCATCCTTCATTATCCGGAGAGAAGGAATTTGCACTTCGATTGGCAAGACTGCCTCCATGCCATAAACCAGAGAGAAAGGAGTTGCCCCGGTTGACGTCCTAGCTGAGGTACGGTACCCATGCAGAGCGAACGGTAACATCTCGTGCCAATCCTTGTAAGTTACTGTCATCTTTTGCACGATCTTCTTGATGTTCTTATTAGCTGCTTCTACAGCCCCATTCATCTTCGGTCTGTAAGGAGAAGAATTGTGGTGCTGTATCTTGAACTGTTCGCAGAGCTCAGCAATCATCTTATTGTTCAAATTGGTACCGTTGTCTGTAATTATCCTTTCGGGGACGCCGTACCGACAGATCAGGTTGTGTCGAATAAACCGTGCCACAACAGTCTTGGTTACCGTAGCGTAGGAGGCTGCCTCAACCCACTTCGTAAAATAATCAATCGCCACTAGGATGAAGCGATGTCCATTGGACGCTGTAGGTTTTATCTCGCCGATCATGTCTATGCCCCACATTGCAAACGGCCAAGGCGCAGTCAGAACATTCAAGGGAACCGGGGGAACATGCACCTTATCTGCGTAGGTCTGACACTTGTGACATGTCCTGGAGTGTTGGTAGCAATCAGCTTCCATGGTGGACCAGTAATATCCTGCCCGTAGGATCTTCTTAGCCATAGTATGTCCACTGGAATGCGTACCAAAGGTCCCGTCATGTAGCTCTTCCATGATTCTTTCCGCTTCAGTCTTATCCACACAACGCAGTAGGGTTGAATCATGGTTTCTTTTGTACAAGATGCCGTTGCTTAGGAAGAACTTGGCTGCGAACCGCCTCAGGAATTTCTTATCATTGATGGAGGCACCTTCAGGGTATTCCTGAGCTTCCAGATATCTCTTCACTTCGTGGTACCAAGGCTTCTCAGTTACCAATTCAGTTTCGAGATCACAACAGTATGCCGGTTCGTCCAGTTTCCAGATGATGATCCGGGGAGCTTCATTATCCCATTTGACCTTGAACATTGAAGACATTGTAGCTAACGCGTCCGCCAGCTGATTCTCTTCTCTTGGAAAGTGCTCAAAGGTTATCTCTGTAAAGTGGGGAGTCAGGGTCAACACACATTCTCTGTAAGGAATCAAGTTTGGATGTTTCGTATCCCACTCTCCTTTGATCTGATTGATCACAAGAGCGGAATCTCCGAAGACACTGAGGAATTTGATCCTTAAGTCGATCGCAGCTTGAAGACCCATGATACACGCCTCATACTCCGCCATGTTGTTGGTACAGTTGAAACATAGCCGGGCAGTGAGTGGAGTATGAGTACCCTGTGGAGATATGATGATGGCGCCGATACCATTTCCCAAAGCATTGGAAGCTCCGTCAAAGTGCATAGACCATCGGGATCCTGGTTCAGGTCCTTCATCCGGTCCAGGTACTTCACAATCAGTTACAATCATAATGCTTTCATCCGGAAACTCGAAGTTCATTGATTGGTAGTCATCTACAGCCTGATGAGCTAAGTGGTCTGCCAATACACTCCCCTTGATGGCTTTCTGGGTCGTATACTGAATGTCGTATTCCGTCAAGATCATTTGCCATCTTGCGATTCTCCCAGACAGAGCAGGCTTTTCGAATATGTATTTTATAGGATCCATCTTTGAGATCAACAAGGTAGTGTGAGTCAGCATATACTGTCTCAGCCGGCGAGCAGCCCATACCAAAGCGCAGCAAGTTTTCTCAAGCAGTGAGTATCGGGTCTCACAGTCGGTAAACTTTTTGCTAAGGTAATAAATGGCATGCTCTTTTCGGCCAGACTCGTCATGCTGCCCCAGCACACACCCCATTGAATTGTCCAGCACTGTCAGATATAGGATCAGAGGTCTCCCTTCAACCGGTGGCATAAGGATAGGTGGTTCTTGGAGATACTCTTTGATTCTGTCGAAAGCAGCCTGACATTCATCGTTCCAACGTACTACCTGATCTTTCTTCAGCAGCTTGAAGATTGGCTCACAGGTAGCAGTCAAATGAGAAATGAATCGAGCGATGTAATTCAGGCGTCCTAAAAAACCTCTGACTTCCTTCTCTGTCTTAGGAACTGGCATCTCTTGAATAGCTTTGACCTTAGCAGGGTCCACTTGAATACCTTTATCACTGACCACGAAGCCTAGCAACTTCCCAGATCTTACCCCGAAGGTGCACTTGTTCGGGTTCAATCTCAGCTTGTATAGTTTCAACCGGTCAAACAACTTCTGCAGATGATCTAGATGCTCTTCTTCAGTCTGGGACCTAGCGATCATGTCGTCCACATACACTTCGATCTCATGATGGATCATATCATGAAATAAGGCAACCATGGCACGTTGGTAGGTTGCCCCAGCATTCTTCAACCCGAACGGCATGACCTTGTAACAGAAGGTGCCCCACTGAGTAACAAATGTAGTCTTTTCCATGTCTTCAGGTGCCATCTTGATCTGATTGTAGCCTGAAAAGCCATCCATGAAAGAGAACACTTTGTGCTGAGCTGTATTATCAACAAGGACATCAATGTGAGGTAAGGGGAAGTCATCCTTGGGGCTGGCCCTGTTCAGATCCCTGTAATCAACACACATTCTGACCTTGCCGTCCTTTTTAGGTACCGGCACCACATTAGCAACCCATTGAGGGTAAGAAGTCACTGCAAGGAACCCCGCATCAAACTGTTTCACAACTTCGGCTTTAATCTTCTCGGACATCTCTGGACGCATCCGACGAACCTTTTGTTTAACTGGAGGGCAGTCTTCCCTAGTCGGTAAATGATGGACAACAATATCGGTATCCAACCCTGGCATGTCTTCGTAGGACCAGGCAAAGATCTCCATATAGTCATGTAACATCTTGGTTAACCGTTGCTTCACGCTGAGCTCTAGGTTGGCACCAATCTTTACCTCTTTCCTGTCTGCCTCAGTACCCAGGTTTATGGTTTCCACTGGCTCTTCATGGGGTTGAATTGCCCTCTCTTCCTGAAGTAACAGTCTTGCAAGCTCGCCAGGCACTTCGCAATCATCTTCACCTTCGTCTTCGGCTAAGTTGATCGGATTTTCGAAGTCATAATTGGCATTAGCGGAACTGTTATCAGCGAGATCCAGAGTGGATTGGAACCTGTATGAGTGAGTGTGTGTGTAAATACAGCTGTTTTGAAAATTATGTAAAGGAAAAGAAAGACAGAAAAGGAACACAATATTTGTAATGCGAAAAATACGTCCAAGATTTTCATTCATGATGTATAAAATGACAGTTCATATGCCCTCACAAATAGAACCACGGTGCCTCGGGTAAGACACCGGGCCATAGAGTTTATCATTGTTTATTACAAAATAACAAAACATAGGAATTCATTACTTAGTAACCAAAGAAACAGGGAGATCGTCTTTCGCACTCCAATTGTTAAGTCCTCCGTCAGTTGCCGGATAGATCCAGCTATCGAACTCAGCTTCATCAACTTCCTCTTCATTATCAATAGCATTAACTCCATGAGCAGGCAGGGGAGCTGTCACCACATTAGGCTTGTCAGATGCCTCAAATTGTACCTCCTTAGCGTCGATGAGGTCCTGCAGCTTGTTTTTTAATGCCCAACAGTCATCAGTAGAGTGCCCCGGGCTTTCTGAATGGTAAGCACAACGAGCATTCGGGTTATACTTAGGAGAGGTAGTGTTTGAGAACTTTGGCGCCTCCTTGACAGTCACTAAGTTGGTGGCTAGCAACTGTGGCAGAATCTGTGATAGAGTCATGCTTAACCGGGTAAACTCCCTCCGGGGTCTTTCAGCCCTTTGAACATGGTTTGGCCGAGGAGCGGCAGCAGGCTTAGCGATCATCACCGCGCTGACAGATTGGCGGTGTTCAGGTCTCTCCGATTTCCTGGAGCCATACACAGCACTAGACTCCTTCTTAAATGGTTTCTTTTCTGAACCAGATGATGCAGCCTTTGCAATCTTCCCCGACTTCAACCCAGCTTCAATCCTCTCTCCTGTCAAGATCAAATCAGTGAAACCAGCAGAAGAATTCCCAATGAGATGATTAAAGAACGGCCCAGATAGGGTCCCCAAGAACATGTCAACCAACTCCCGATCAGTCAATGGTGGCTGCACCCTGCCAGCCAGGTCTCTCCACTTCTGAGCGTATTCTTTAAAACCTTCGCTTACGCCCAACGACATACCCTGGAGTTGGGTACGTGTGGGGGCAAGGTCGGCATTATACTGATACTGCTTGTAGAAAGCAGTAGCCAACTCCTCCCAGTTACGAACTTTGGTCCCATCCAGCTGATAGAACCATTCGAGGTGAGTCCCTGAAAGACTCTCCTGGAAGAAGTGGCTCCATAGATTCTTGTCCGCAGAGTACGGCTGAATCTTTCGAACATAGGACCTCAAATGCAGCTTGGGACAGGACGCCCCGTCATATTTGGAGAAAGTAGGTGCTTTGAATTTGTGCGGGATAATCACACCAGTCGACAAACCCAGATCTCCGAAATCCAGCCCAGGTGCCTGTTGCACCTCCATAGCCTTCAACCTGTCCTCCAGTTGTTTATATCTGTTGTCTTCAGGAGGGTACTGCTCTTCATCAAAATCTGTCTCGTTGTCGGAGACTACCGGACTAGGAACCCTTGCTTCTGCCTGAGAAGGACTCTTGCCAACAGAAGAAGCAACCTCTTCATTGTGTAGAGTATTATCGAACCTTCGGCCCGAGCTAAACAGAACAGTTCTTCTCTTCTTTTTCTTCTCCTTCTTCAGGAGCATAGCCTTCAGTTCTTCTTGGCCTTTAGCTAGACCCAGGATTAGCTCTTGAAACTGCGCATTCTGCGCCTGGAGAGCCTTGATTGATGTCTCTGTTGATTCAGATCCGGGATTCATGATGCTGAAATAAACAGCGAAGAACTGTAAGCAACCTGAAAAGAGGGAAAAAACCTGCTATGCACATGATGTATGAAATGCGTATGCAATGCATTCAAGGGTTCGAAAGTTCAAATTTGTTGTAGACAAGAAAAGAACACACGTTATCATTAAAGAAAATCATTGTTTAATACATCAAGGCCTCATGGGCAAAAAGGAAATACAAAAGTCAAGTCAATCCCAAAATACACTGCGCATCCTCTTCGGAGCTATGTAGGTGTTGAGGTTCCTCTCCTCATGCAACAGACGGGTGAGCTCCAAGACCTTCTTTTCGCTGGTATGCAGACTAGTCTCAAGAGAATTCCGCTCTTCCTTAAGTTGGATCCAGCTCTTCTGCATCTCTTCCCAGGATGTGGGCATATCAGGGTGCGGAATAACATGAGACACTTCCCCTTCCAAGACAGGTTCTTTGATTACTGGAAGCATGTGAGGATAAGGCATGATTAACTTCTGAGAGCGGGCGCGTACCCATTTGAGATAAGGCTCCAAAGGGATGGAGTTCCGGTGCCCCAGTGTCTTGCTGTCTATCCTACTGGGCATCCTCCAGGCTCTGATGAATCTCTGACGAAGTCCTTGAGTATCACTGTCGAAGTCAAAAACTATGTCGGGAATTAGCATGTCATGAGGACCGTCCCTCCGAGCGTAACCAAACTGTCTCCAAGCCAGGCATGGGCTATAAGTAATACCTCCTCTGATTCCAAGTAAAGGAACATTAGGGTACTCCCCACAACGATCAATGATAGTGACATCTCCTCTGGATCTAGGACACCAATGTATATCTGCATGTGTAAGAGTCATCAACCGTTGTGACCATCTCAAACCCCGCTCATTCTTCAGGACTGATTGGGGAAGGTGCGAAATAAACCACCTTCCCAGGAGAGGAGTGCAACACATAAGGACACCCCTTTTTCTCATGGTTCGAGTGTAACATGAGTGAAGGATGTCCCCCAGCAACGTAGGTATAGGATTCCTGGACATAAAGATCTGAACGGCACTAATATCAATGAGCTGATCTGGATTAGGAAACAACACCAAACCATAAACAAGGAGGGCCACAACCTCTTCAAAAGCCTGCAAGTCAAGAGAATTCCAACACTCAAGGGCTTTCTCAAACAGAAACCTGGCTAAGAACCCTTTGATGCCACTTCTGACTTCCCAATGTCCCTTGAGGTCAGATGACTGTAGGTGCAAGGCTTTAGCAATCTCTTCAAGCTTAGGTTCCTTTTCTGTACCGTTGAAAGGTAGCTGATCAAGGATAGGGATCTTCAGGAGCCGGGAGAACTCCTCCAATGTAGGTACCAACTGATAGTCCAAGAAGGTAAAGCAGTGATGCAGAGGGTCAAAGAATTGGAACAGGACCTTTATCATATCTTCCTCAATGTTGGTGTTTGACCAAGCTGATGAGGCTTCCATGCCTTTCACTGAATGAAGAGTTCTCGGGAATCCTGGATATGAGCTCCTTAAGCTGAGGAGGGACCCTTACAAGATTGACCTGAATTGTCTTTCTACGAGCAATTTCCATGTCCTACAAAACAAGAACAAAGATGAAAATTCGAACCCCTGAAATGGTTAGTCAATGCATATGATGCTGGATGATGTCATGATGCTATGCTTAAACACACCACAGATATTTACAAAGACAAACATGTAGGGCACACAAGGCACACAAGACAAGCCCTTAAGGTTTAAGGCCAGCATGGGGTCTGGGTAGTACCCTCTTGAGTTGGTGGGTTCATACCTGTCCTAATCAAAGTAACCGGGTTCTAAGGTTCCCAATATCACGGGATTGCTTTCATTGTTCATCGTTTCGATTTAGCCACTGAACTGGCGACCGAAATATTCCAGGAAAGCAACCCTCAATTGAGTGTAGTATCGAGTATCAACCAACCTCGGACTGCACCAAAGTCAGTTATCTCACTACCCTAAAGAGGCCAAGTTTGTTCAATTAAGGTTCCTAAGGTCTGTTGATGCTTCACGACACCACGCGGAGGCCCCGTACTCTCCTTGACTGAACTCAAGGGTTACCGGTACACACCAAAGTGCCACATCAACGTAGCAGACTGTTTCAACCGTGTCGGTATACCCCGCACAGTTCCCTCACAGCCTTGTTGCTACTTTCTAAGAAAGGTATCCCCCAGATCCGGGTTTAGGATCTATAGAACTCCCAAGCAACCCACAATTTAAAGCACACAAAGCAATACAATTGAAAACATAGTTATAAGCTAGCCCTAAGGTACACCTCACTTTAAGTTTAAGAATCCCCAGCAGAGTCGCCAGTTCTGTGATCGGTGGATCTGGAACTGACTGTTTTAACGCTGGTTCGCGAGAATGTCGCGGAAGCAAGAGTCGCCACCGTCTTTTATTTTCTCCAATAGGAAAGGACAAAAGCACAGAAAAATTCCTTTTAAGAGATTGCTCTCGGTTCGGGAGGTAGGTTATAGAAAGGGAAGGTATTAGCACCCTTTCTATCCATGGTTATCCATGGGCTCTTAGATACTTGCTCATATGTTTTCAAAATTGTTTTGTGTGCTTTTCAATGTGGGTTTAAAAGTTTCTTTTGAAAAGTTTCAGATCGACTCATACGTCAGAGTGTTTGAAAAGTTTGTTTTTGAAAGCTTTTGAAAATGTGTGGTGTGAAAAGAGTTTTGTTTTGTTTTGAGATTTGAGCAAGTATCCTTGAGAACCTACCTACCCTAAGGAATTCGTCTGGGTAAGAGTCCTTTAAAGTAGTGCCATCCCACCATTGAGAGGTAGGTAGCACCACCGTTGGAGGTGTTCGGGTGAATTCGATTTTTAGGGACGTGGTGATCACCAGAGCAATGGGAAGACACCTTAGAAGCTACCCTCATGCCGGGTTCCCGGAACATGAGGACTTACTAAGACGTCCTCTACTCGACGACCACCTTTCGAAAGGCAACAGTGAGGCGTACCCTAGGGGTGGTGTGTGCGAATTGTGTGTCATGTTTCAGTTATTTATTTGTCTTGTCATGTTTGTCGTGTTCTACGCTTGATTTTAATTATTGCCATACATTCTTTCATGCTTGATTAACAGTTATAAAGTTGCGGAAAAAATAAATCTACGACTATTACAAACGGCGCGGGTCCACATCGCCAAAAATTTCCAGAACCCGATTTAGCGGAAAAATAAATAATGCGAAGAAATAAAATGCGAAAAATAAATTACATGGCTTTGGGATATTTACAAAATTATAATAAGCGATAATAAAATAAATGCGCAATTAAATGATTAATGACGGGCGTTGGACCCTTTTTGCAAATAATTAAAATTACTAAGGACTTAAAAAATTAAAATTAAATGAGAATGATGTTTTTTGTGTTTTTTAGATTTAATGAGAAAAAAGGAAAATTAATTAAAATTAAATTAAAAGGGAAACCCTAATTCTAATATTTTTTAGGGTTTATTATGAAAGAATTAAAATATGACCTAAATTAAACCTAATTTATTTATGTACAATTTAAATAGGAAAATAAATAAATAAATAATAATTATTATTGTTCTAAAAAAAAAGGAAAAAATATTAAAAGGAATAAAAAAATAGCAATTAACCTAATTCTACATTTTTTTTGGATTTTTTATTAAAAAAGGATTTAAAGTTGAAAACCTAATTACACTAAATAATCTACATTTTAATTTATTTATGAAAATAATTGTAATATAAAAAATTACATTTTTTGCCTTTTCTTGAATTTTAGGATGTTTTTATATTTTGTGGAGAAAATAATTGATGAATTACATTAAGATAATAAAGAAAAGAAAATAATTATTGGAAATAAATAAACAAAAGAATATATAGAAAAGCAAACCAGGGGGGGGTGGAAGTCCCCAAAGTGGAGGTTCAGGCCCTGGAATTTTGGCCCACTAAGCCAGAAATTTATTGACTTTCTGGATCGTGCGTGGCACGTTGACTTGCGTCCATGGTACGCTTTCAATCTGAACCATTGATTAGATCTCCAGGACGCGTGTAGGCTTGATAGCGTGAGCATATGGTACACTGGGACGTTAACGCTGCACATGATTAATTATGAAAAAATAATATTGAGAATGTGAAAGACCTGGGATTCGAACCCAGGTCTTGTGCCTTGCCAATGAGTATGCCTGCCACTGAAGCACTTGTGTTTCATTTACTATATAATAATTAACAAACATTATAAAACGAAACAAAACATTAATGGGCAACGCGCGCGAATTTTTGAATTCGCCTATCACACTTTGACAACGCATCGTCCCCTTCGTCGCCCCTGTAACACAAAGCTTTAGGCAACAGTTTTGCGCGCGTTCCCTTAGACCAGCTATCAGAAAATAGCGAATGGGCCTATACCATTCATAAATTAGGCGCGATAAGCTTTTCTTCTTCGTCTTGAAGCACTGAGTTCAACCATGGTGGTGAGAACGTCTAATTTTGCTGTACCTGGAAACCCCTAATTCCAAAACTAAAAAAACCTAATGCTCGTTAATGGTAGCTTCATATACACGGCACAAAAATCCAATTAAATGTATTGGTTAGCATAGAAACATTACAAAGAACAATAATCCATGGTTAGAATGTCATGATAATGCCTGGAATTAAAAATACGATTATGCTTTTTCATGAAAGAAGATGGACTTCTGTATACCGATTCCACGCGTGTTGATGGTTATTCTTGATTGGGATGGGTTCTATGATGTCTCAGGAAGCTATTGGAATGGACTTTTTGCCTTGAATCCGCCTGGAACCTTGATTTCAGACTTGGTGTTTTATGGAAAAATTTCAGAATGAAAGGGAGTTTTGGGCGCAGCTTTTCAGTTCTCTCGCATTAGGGTTGTTCATTCTGATCATATAGGGAATGCTCTAGGTCAACAAAAACCAACAAAATCTCATGAATTCAATATTTGGAGATTTGATTTGCTTAAGGATCTTTTTGAATATTTTTTCATGGTTTTTGTGCCAAATCTGATCAATTAGCATCCAATCCTTCCTTATTAACATATGCACGAGTTATAGAGTCCAAAACATGCACAAAAAGATTTTTTAGGTCAAGGTTTATATTTTTCATGAATTAAAATGATTTAAATGAATATAAATTAATATTAATTCAAATAAATAATTAAAAAATATGAGAATACTTCCCCTTGGGCCTAGTGGTCGTGCACAGGCTTGGCATGAAGAAATTTGGAAGATAATTGGGCCCCTTTTGCATTTTTAGGCCTTTTGCATCAATGTTGACTTTTCAAAATTCCCAAAAATTTCCCAACTTCCACAAGGCATAACTTGGTCAATTTTTAAGCTTTTCACATGTTCTTGGACATTTTGGAAAGGTCTTTGAGTCCTTTAACCAATGCCTTTGGTCCCATGTCATTTTGATTTACCAATCTCAAGTTATGGCCTTTGACTTAAAGTCACTTTTTGTTGACTTTTGAAAATGACCTATAATGTTGAAATTGATAACTTTTTGTGAGAGCATTTCTTGGACTTGGAACATGAAGATGAATTGTAGGAAATGTCTTTCTCTTCAAAATGAGCTTTGGATGGAATTTTTCTGATAATCCATGTGAAAGTTATGCCTTGGTCAATTTCAGTTGACTTTTCCAGCTGTCCAAATATAGCAACTTTTGTATCTTTGATGATTTCTGAGCCAAATTTTGAGAATCATGATCAAGCATTGATCAAATGATGTTTGTGGCTTCAAAATGATATGTTGACCAAAAATTTGAACTTTTGACTGCCAAATGACCATTTTGCCCCTACAGTTGACTGTAGTGCAATCTAGGGTTTTGACTGTGCAATTTTGAGCTGAATGCCTTGAAACTTGATATGAAGACACTTGACCATCTTTGTAGGCACATGAGACTTGATTGGGCCTTTGAAAAGTTCATTTGCTTGACCAGAACTCAAACCCTAGTCTTGACTGTGTAGGAGACAATTGAACTGCATAGCCCTTGGGGAATTTGTGACCTTGATTTTGACAATTCTTGATGAATATGGGAGGGCAAATTTTGGGGTACAACAGTCACAGAATTTTGTTTTCATTATTTAATTCCAGGTTTCTTTTAATTTAATTGTATTACTATTCTTTATTTATCATTCATGCCTGAATCATTATTTGTTTGTTATTATTTTGTGTATGTAACAAATAATAAGTTTGGCTAATTTCCCTGATACTGGTATGTAAGGTCACAAACCGAAGGAGTTGGGTAATAAATTGGCATAAACATTTTATAAAAATACTTTTTTGGTTTGGTTTCCAAATTTCAATACAAACTATTTTGTTATGAGAGTAAGAGACAAACGAAGGCTAAAATCAATAATCACGAGAGTGTGAGTTTTTAACTGGATAGTGGTCATCAAACATTGGTTTCAAATACATCAAGAGTGGCTTATGATTAATTAGAATCTATTTGTTTTCAAAAGGTATTTTTAAATATTAAATGAAACTGTGAGAGTGATCATTCAAGTTTAATAATATAGTCTGAATCAACAATCACGAGAGTGTGAGATAAAGGTTTTTAAAATGATTGTTTCTACTTAATGGTGCTTTGAATACTCTAAGCTATGTCAATGATTTATTGAATTCCCGAAGTGAGACATATTACATACCGGTGTCCCGTTATTAAATATTTCAATTAAGTCTAAGCTTATTTCTATGTACCCAAAAACCTAAGATTTATTGGTCTTAGCTTTACACAGTAGCTTTAGATAGTGGTAATTTGATTACCAGTCCCTGTGGGTTTGATATCTTTCAAAACTGTGTGATTAAATTGTGCACTTGCAGTTAATACACCTGATAGACTCTTAAAGTCACGATCAAAGCTACTAATATGTATCAAGATTTGAGGAAATTATTTTGGTGGTCTCGTATGAAGAAAGATATTGCAGAGTTTGTGTATTCTTGTTTGATCTGTTAGAAGTCTAAGATTGAACATCAAGAATCGTCTAGGTTGTTGCAACCGTTATATATTCCTGAGTGGATGTGGGATAGCATTTATTTGGATTTTGTGTGAATTTATTTGGGTTATTATGGATAGTTTGACAATATCTACTCACTTTATTCCGATTGGGATGGATTATCCAATGGAAAGGTTTGCTAAGTTATATATTGAGAAGGTTGTGAGTTTGCATAATATTTTGTCGTATATTGTTTTGGATAGATATCTGAGGTTTACTTTGAATTTTTGGGAAGGTTTGCAAAGTGCTATGGGTACGAAGTTGCGTTTGAGTTCGGGTTATCATCCGCAAACAGATGGTTAGGTTAAGAGGACGATTCAGTCACTTGAGGATCTTTTGAGGGATTTTGTTTTAGAGCAAGGAGATGCTTGGGATAGTTACTTGCCTTTGATTGAGTTTACTTATAACAACAGTTTCCATTTGAGTATTGGAATGGCACCATTTGAGGCTTTATATGGGTGAAGGTGTAGGACGCCTTTGTGTTGGTATCAATCTGGTGAGAGTGTTGTGGTTGGACCTGAGATAGTTTAACATACTATGGATAAGATTAAGATGATTCAAGATAATATGAATATTTCTCAAAGTCTTCAGAAGAGTTATCATGATAAGAAGAGGAAAGCGCTTGATTTGAGAAGAATAATCATGTATTTTTAAGGGTTACTCTGGTAACTGGTGTTGGTATAGATTTGAAGTCGCGTAAGTTGATGTTGCATTTTATTGGTCCTTATCAGATTCCCAAGATAGTAGGTGAAGTGGCATATCAGATTGTTTTGCCACCGTCACTTGTCAATCTCCATGATTGTTTCATGTGTCTCAGTTGAGGAAATACATTGTGGATTTGTCTCATGTTGTCCAATTAGATGATGTGCAAGTAAGAGATAATTTGACTGTTGAGACATCACTTATGCGGATAGAGGATAGAGAAGTGAAGTAACTCCAAGGTAAAGAGATCGCTTTGGTGAAAGTTGTTTGGGGAGGACCGGAATATGGTAACGTGACTTGGGAGCATGAGAGTCAGATGAAGGATTTGTATCCTGAGTTGTTCATTTGAGGTAATTTTCAAGGACGGAAATATTTTAAGAAGCGGAGAGTTGTAACATCCCGATTTTTATTAGCTATTTTATTAGTTATTTATTTATTTAATTATTATTTGGTATAAAATTATTTAATTATTTAATTTTATGATTATGTGTTAATTGAGTTATTAAGTGTATTAATGAATGAAATAACTAGTTCGGCCTAATTATGAGAAATAGAAGTAATGAGGGGGTATGAGTTACTAAGCCTAATAAGAGAAACAATAGTTATTAAGAGTGATGTGAAAATAAAGATTGGAATCCTCATTTTGTCAAAAGAATAGAAAGAGGAGAAAAGAGAGAAGTGGAGGCTAACCCTAAAGTGTTCAACCTAAGGAGGTAAGGGTGGGAACCATTGTTATTGTGGGTTTATATCATATGAGTAATGGGTAGGAACCATTGTGTAGGAATGGGTATCTCAAATTCTAGGTTTTTGGTATGTTTAGGTTTGAGATAAATTTTCATGAAATTAAGGTTAGAAACATGATTTGATGTTTATATTGATGTTATGTGTTAAATACATGTTATAATGTTATAATCTTATGAATTTGGCTGATATGAATGGGTATTGTGGGTCAATTTCGTGAAAAGGGAAGTGTTGTAAAAAGGGAATTTTTCCCAAAATTGCAGACAGCTCTTAGCATGGAAGAGCATGCTTAGCGTGCGCGGTTCTGTATCTCGACGTGTAGTGCGCTTAGCACGGCCTATGTTATGAAATTTTGTGATTTTGATTCTTTGACTTAGGATCCTATATGCTTATGTTTTATGGGGGATTTCCATGTATTTTAATAATTTATTCAATAGAGTTTAGATAGGTTTTGAATCGAAAACGATGAATACATGATACTTGATTTTAATATATGTATGTTGTATTTTGGTGATTGTTGAATATAACGTTGGTTGGCTTGTATGCTATATGTTATTTGTGAGATGTGGTGATGATTAATACTATGCAAATGCATTATTAATGGTGTTTATATGATACATGATGTTTTGTGCAATTGTTGGTGGATAATTAAATGTGTTGAATTATTGTGATATGCTTGGAAAATTAAGATTGTGAGATGGTCTTAATCGCATATGTTGTTGGTAATTGCACATTCATTCATGGGGAGATTGTACTCCGTTTGGTGGCTTTATTCCTTGTGTGGATTGGAAGTGGTGGACTATATGTTCATATTTAGGCTTTGATCCTAGTCCCAGTCGGAAGCGTGGCTCTGATTCTAGATAAGGAATCGAGAGCGAGGTGAGCTAGATGTTCACATTGGTACCACATGCATGAGTCACATGGAGTTGTATTTGGAGTCTCGTGTGGCATTATATGATGTTTGTTTTGATTTTGCAATATGTGATAATTGGTTAATTGTTACATGAATGTTACATTGGTGGTAATTGTGTTATGTGCGATCAATATGTGTATGGCTATACTTGTAATGCTTGTATATTAGTTACTTTGGTACTTAAACTGTCAAGCTATTTTGTATAGATGATTATATGAAATGTGAGGGATTCTTTTGATGAATTTTTGTTATGCATTACCTCTTATTATATATTTCTATAATGATATGAATTATCATTGTTCTGTTGGAATAATGTTCTATGCGACATCGCTCAGGTACCAAAGATAGTGGTGCTTTGCACGAGGATAGTTGAGGAGCTTATTTTTGTCTATTCCGCTCGTTTAGGTAGTGAGTTGATGCATTGGTCATGTAACAATAGGGGGTAATTTGAACTCATGTTTATTGATTAGAGATATTGTTATACTCTCATATTTGTTATTTGTATGTTGAGTGGCCTTGGTGCCTGACGTTTGGATTATATACCTTATTTTGACATGAGATTGGCATGTGGATATATGATTATAGGATGGGATATAATCATTGTTAAATATTGGAGTAAAGAGTTATTTCGTTGTGATGTGCATAATTTAATGAAACATGAAGTTTAAATGTGTTATAATTATGACCAGGTGTATGTGATGTTGTTTGGAAGTTAATAATGCGCCTAAGAGGAGGGTGAATTAGGTGATGGTCAATTTTTGCCTTCTCCGTTAAAATTCTTATTTTTCTGATTATGGTGATGAAAGAAATAAAATGTGAAAACTAAATGAACACCATATGTATACTGGCTCCCCTCATAGGTCGAGAGTACTCCAGTCCTCTTGCCAACACAGAAGAGATTTCATTATAGTTTAGAATGATTGTACAAGCCTAATCACGCCAAAGGTGGTGCCTTACTAACTAATCTATAGGGAGATCAAAGGCTCTTAAATCCTTTAAGATCTTGAACACTAAGTGCAAGAAGAACAATCCTCTTCAATGCATGCACTTGCTTTCAACAATCCTGAATAACAAGGGAAGTAATAATGTATTCTGAATTTTTACAAGAGATTTTAAAATATGATACAATATATCAATCTTGGATTGATCTTCTCCTTCAAGAAAAACACTTTTCAATAATGGATACAAGTGTTCACAATAATGATATGAAACTTAGAACAATTTTTCAATGAAAAATGAGTGCAGAAAGTTTCAATAAAAACTCTGATGTAGAACACTTGAGAAATTTGAAAGATGAAGAGTTTATGTAATTTTAATTGTAGATTGAAAGAGGTAAGAAATAATTCTAAAATTATGAGTTTATATAGGCCTCTATACAGTTTTTCAAAATGTTATTATTCAATAGAAAGATGACATGCTTCATAAACAAAACAACACAACTATTTTAAAACTATGAAAATTTCACACTGTTTCGGTGGTAACCGGTTCCCATAAGTGGGTACCTGGGTACCACCTTTCTCAATGTTACAGAATTTCAAAATCAGCGTTAGGTAACTGGTTCCCATATATGATTGATTGGGTTCCCCAAGACAAAGGCTATTATTTTTGGAAAATGATACAGGGTAACCGGTTACCATATATGGGTAACCGGGTTCCCTAAGAAAGTTTTGAAAAATTTCTTTGAAAAAGAATGTGAAACATCAAGTTGTGATTCTAAAACATGTTTGAAGATTTATGGCATGCATGAAACATTGTTATGAACACTTGTATGCATATATAGAGGTTGAATGCTTTATACCTTGACATTTGATTTGTTCACACAATATTTCTTCAAGACTTTGATAAATTTGACTTTATTACGATGTCTTGACTTGAGCCATTCCATTTTGCAATCAATGATAGTTTGTCTTCATTAAAAACTCTTTAGGAAGTTTGTCTTCACATTCTCCCCCTTTTTGATGATGACAACCTTTGCTTGAAAGTTTTGATGCATCTTGATTTCTCTATCAATTTTTAAAAACTCCCCCTAAGTAAAAGACTCCCCCTTGATCCATGCATGAGAGTTTTCTTTGAAATAATCTTGCTTCACATTTTGTTAGAGAAAATAGAACACATACAAGCAACGATTCTTCTCTCCCTTTGTCATTAGTAAAAAGTAATGGGGAAGAAGAGAGCAATATATACCATAAATATAGATCATAATTAATAGAAAATTTGAAGAATCATACATCACCTCTGTGATACGGTGGGAGAACTGACTATGGTTTTGCGTTTGTTTTCGCAAATGTTTCGGTTGAGCAAGAGTCGCCACCGACTTTTTATTTTATCCTAAGGAAAGGTTTAAAAAGCACAGCAAAAACCTTTGAGATTTTTCTTGGGTTCGGGGAGTAGATTATAGAAAGGGAAGGTATTAGCACCCTTTCTATCCATGGTTATCCATGGGCTCTTAGGTACTTGCTTAGATCAACTTGCCTTGGTTTTCAATTGTTTGAAATGGTGCTTTGTATGTGGTTTTGAAAAGGTTTTGAAAAAGATGCCTTGTCTAGGCTACCCTTGTAACAATTCTTTACTCGAATGTTTTACAAAAGGTATTTGTCTTTTTGAAAAGATGTTTCAAGGTTTTATTGAAAATTGTTTTGAAAGTGTTTATGAAGTGTGGTTTGAAAATAGGCAAGTGTTTTCTTTTGCAAGTAGACAAGTACTTAAGAGCTATCTACCCTAAAGTTCTCAAAGATTTTTGTTATGTTTTAACCCTTTTAACAATTTTGTTCCACCATTGCATTTGGTGGACAATCTTGTGTTAGGAGGTGAAAGGGACGGGCGTGGGTCATCGTTTAGACCATAATTGCAATAGTGTTAAATGTCTTTGGGCAATTTTTCTTTGAAAGGGACTTGATCATTTTTAGGCAACTTTTCAAAAGCGTCATCGAGGGACTATGATCATTTGATTGTTTGCTTTGTTTTTGCCCAAAGAAACCTAACATGCAATATGGCCCATTTATTTGAAGGCAACAAGTGGAATACCCTAGGGGTGCAAGTGTGATATGTGTTGTCCATTTTCATGCTAGATTATCTTGAAATTAGGTCAAACTAATTTTGTTCTTTTTATTTGCATACAAACCCTAATTCTAGCATGGTATATTTAGAAAGCGTTTAAAGTGTGAAAAGTAAAATTCCTACACTATTACAACACAATATGGGAAGGGGGGTACAAATGTTCAAATGGGGGGATATTTAGACAAGGAATTAAAACCTAGCTATTACATCAATTTTGAATATTTACAAGATAATTAATTGCACAAATTAAATGGAAAATAAAATAAAGATGCAAAATGCAAAAGGGGTTTTTATATGTATGGAAAAAAAGTATTATTTATGTCAAATAAATAAAATAAAAAAGTATTATTTTTGGAGTTTTTTGTGTTTTAAGGGTAAAACCCTAATTTCATTAAATAAGTATATTAACTATTTAATATGTATAATATTTAATAATTATATACAAAAAATAAAATAAAATGGAGTATATTTATAAAAAGTATTTTTTTGAAGTCAAATATTAATAAAAGAAAAATATGTAGGTATTTTTGTATTTTAACCTAAATATACTAATAAATATATATATATATATATATATATATATATATATATATATATATATATATATATATATATATATATATATATATATATATATATATATATATATATATATATATATATATATATATATATATATATATATATATATATATATATATATATATATATATATATATATATATATATATATATATATATATATATATATATATATATATATGTATTAATTTCTAAATATGTATTATGTATATAATAATATTTAATATTTATAAAAAAGGGTATATTTTGTATAAAATATTTTAAGAAGATAAAACAAAATAAAAAAATGAAAATAAAATGGTGTTTACATTATTTTCCTATTTATTCTAAATAATATGTTTTTGTACTTATTTACATACAAATAGCAATATAACTAAATAAATGCCTAAAAATATAAAAATGGTGTAAAAATATTTTTTATGTTTTTTAATATGATTAGTAAAAATAAATAAATCAGGATAAAAAAGAAAAGTCAAAAAAATCATGCAAATACACAAAATGGGCCTGGGGCGTATGAAAGCAAATACATGGTGTGAAAAGGAAAATCAAAACAGGCCCAGCCCACGTGGCTTCTTCTTCAACCTTCAGACAGCAAAAACGTTCAAAAAACGCGCGCCTGAACCTCCATTCAAACACCTGGATTCTTTGATCTTTTGCACAAACTTACAACATAAGAAATGTTAAGCATTGAATCACGATTCTAAATATATAAAGAACTCATCCTAACTCTCAGAAATGAGAGAGAATTTTGACATTCCCAAATCCTGACCTAACTTTTCTTCCATATTCAAACCTTAAATTCTCACAGCTCAAGCAAAATAAATGAAAAGTGAAAGCATGTACAGATTCAGGGGCATGAGTAGAACACTTCTTATTCACAAACCTAGAGCTAATGATGCCTACACTAAGAGTTAGAAGTTCAAAAAGATACTTGTTCAGTTGAAGTTCTATCTGGCAATGGGGGAGCTTTCAGGGCAAGATGATGATCTGTATAGCTTGCCTGAAGTGTGGTGATGCTATTCCAATGCTTACTTTGCTTTGAAACACCTTGAATCGAGCTATGGACCTTCAACTGCAAAACAAGAAAGTGAAAATGGTGGAACTGGTTAGAGGAGTTACAGGTCGTGTTTTGTGTTTTGGTTAGCTTCAAATGATGCTAGGGAATGTGTTTGATGAGCTTTGAGCAAGAAAGCATGAAAGGGATGAGTTGTGGGATTCAATCTGCAGACCCTGCTCTGTTTTTGCAGTTTGAGAGTGATTCTGGGAATGGGAGTGTTTGGGACCTTGTTTGCTCGTGTTCTAGCTTGTGCTTGATGATTAGAAGGTGTATAAAATATTTGCTTAGGCTTGTTTATGCTGAGATCAAAGTTGGTGATGTTATGATGTGTTTCTTCACACTTAAGCAAGCAAAGGCCAGTTGAGTTTCTAGGCAGGTAGAGGCCCCCTAAACATGCTGCAAAACCTCTCCTTGATCAGTGTGTTTTGTTCATAATCTTGTGCCAAAGTGATTTGATCTGTACTTGTGGATTTGCAACTTTGACATAAAGCTTGCTTTTGCAAAAATGGCTATTTCACTTTTTCCATTTATGGCCTAATCCAACATGTAATGCTTAAACTCATGAAACAAGGCCTTAGCACAATGAACATGCATTAAATTATTGAGTGTTGGATGGTTTAAGGGCCTGTAATCAAGTGGCATGCTGGTTTGAGAAATTTGCACAAGTTATGAAAATGGAAATTGGCCAATTCAAAAGTGAGTTTTTGCCATATTGCAAAATTCGATTCTCTCAAGTCATGAGGTTGTTTGATGAGTTATTGGACATTTTGGAAAGCTTGGAATGTGTACTACAATCCATATTTGAAATGCAAATTGAAATTCCAAGTGGAATTATATGGAAAATGGTCTTGAAGTTAGGTAGAAAACCTTGCCAAAATAGGTCAAATTTTCACTAAGTTAAGAATGGTTTAGTACCCTTATTCCAAAATTTGTAACTTGAGATACAAGCTTCTTTTGGGAAAACTTTGTGAATCAAAGTTGTAGATTATGCACCAAGCTACAACTTTCATGTTTTGACTTTTGCTTGAATCCAAATGAATCTTGGTGAGAAAGTGAGGCAAAGTTGGGAAAAAATTAGGGTTTTTCATAACTTAGAAAAATTCTAAGTTATGAAAAATTCTCATTTCTAACCCTAATTTGCATTTTTTGATTTCTTGATGAACAAGTTTCATGATTTGGCATGTTTTGATGAAAAATGAATCTTGACTCTTGATTTTGACCAAAAAGTCAAAGTTTGACTTTTCAGTATACAGTCAAAATTGATCAATTGACTGGGAAATTCAACTGTCAATCTTGTGCACTTGGGATCTTTTGAACTTGTTGAGCATGTCAAGATAATTCCATGGGGTCCTTGAGTCCATATGTGAGCTTGGTTTTCCATTGGCTAGGTCAAACAGTCAAAAATTGCCTTTGTGCAGTCAAAACCCTAAAAATGACCATTTTGCCCTTTTGGTGATCTGATCAAATTTCTTGTAGAATTGTGATCCAAACTTGATAAAATGGTCCATGTGAGTTCATAATATTGATGTGGGTCAATTTTCATGAGATTTGACTGTCAATTGGCCACAGTTGACTTTTTCCCCAATACAGCTGATTTCTAGGTCAACTGTCCAATTGACTGGGCAAAACCTGGAATCAAGACTTGAAACTTGGTATGGATAAACTTGGGGGTCCAATATGAAGCATGAAAGTCATCTTAGGCATTTTAGGTCAAAACATCTTTGTGCAAACACAAACCCTAATTTGGGTCAACAGTGCAAGGAGAAGTTTTGAGCAGATGAAACCCTAACTGGATCTTGATCTTCAGGGACTTGGTGATGAGAAATCAATGAGAAATGGGAGGGCAAATTTTGGGGTACAACAGTTGCCCCTGTTCAATCTTCTTGAACCTGAAGAGTTAGATTGGCAAGTTTGCCTTTCGTGACTCGAGGGTAAAAGGAGATTGGACACTAGAGTGCCCTTAAATTTGCACTCGTCAAAGCAAGGGATGCGGGAATGGGCTTAGAGATGCCATTTGGAGATGGGCTTAATGATGCCATCGGGAGGAATGAGAGAAACTTTTTCGGGGATGGGCTTAAAGATGCCATCTGGAATGAGTATCAGGAAGGTGTCCATGCTTGCGACCATCTCTGAACTGGGGATATGAATAAGCAATAGATTGACATCCGTTGTTGGGAGGAATCCGTAAACTGTTTTCAAAAGTCTTGAGAAGAAACTGAACAAGTGATAGGTTAACATCTGTTACTTGGAGAACCCGTGAACTGTTTTCAGAAATTTTGAAGTTGAATAAGCAATAGAGCAGCATCCGTTGTTGGGAAGCGTCCGTAAACTGTTTTCAAAGGTTGCATATGAACAAGTGATAGATTAACATCCGTTGTTGGGAAGAATCCATAGACTGTTTTCAGAAGTCTTGAGAAGAAACTGAACAAGTGATAGGTTAACATCCGTTACTTGGAGAACCCGTGAACTGTTTTCAGAAATTTTGAAGTTGAATAAGCAATAGAGCAGCATCCGTTGTTGGGAAGCGTCCGTAAACTGTTTTCAAAGGTTGCATCTGAACAAGTGATAGATTAACATCCGTTGTTGGGAAGAATCCATAGACTGTTTTCAGAAGTCTTGAGAAGAAACTGAACAAGCGATAGGTTAACATCCGTTACTTGGAGAACCCGTAAACTGTTTTCAGAAGTCTTGGAGTTGAATAAGCAATAGAGCAGCATCCGTTGTTGGGAAGCGTCCGTAAACTGTTTTCAAAGGTTGCATCTGAACAAGTGATAGATTAACATCCGTTGTTGGGAAGAATCCATAAACTGTTTTCAGAAGTCTTGAGAAGAAATTGAACAAGCGATAGGTTAACATCCGTTACTTGGAGAACCCGTAAACTGTTTTCAGAAGTCTTGAATTTGGAAGAAGAACCGGTGTAGGGTTCCCTGATGATGAGTGTGATCGGTGGATCTGGAACTGACTGTTTAAAGCTGGTTCGCGAAATGTCGCGGAAGCAAGAGTCGCCACCGTCTTTTATTTTCTCCAAATGGAAAGGACAAAAGCACAGAAAAATTCCTTAAAGAGATTGCTCTCGGGTCGGGAGGTAGATTATAGAAAGGGAAGGTGTTAGCACCCTTTCTATCCATGGTTATCCATGGGCTCTTAGATACTTGCTCATTGTGTTTTCAAAAATGGTTTGTTTGCTTTTCAACTGTGGGTTTTAAAAAAAATTTCTTTGAAAATTCCAGTTCGACTCTTGTATCAGTCCTCAAGAGTGTTTGAAAAGTTGCTTTCGAAAGCTTTTTGAAAAGGTGTCGGTGTGAAAAGTATTTTTTGATTTGTTTTGAAATTAGAGCAAGTATCTAGAGTCGTCTACCTACCCTAAGGAATTCGTCTGTGTAGATGTCCTTTAAAGTAGTGCCATCCCACCATTGAGAGGTAGGTAGCACCACCGTTGGAGGTGTTCGGGTCAATTCGAGGTTCGGGACATGGTGATCACCAGAGCAATGGGAAGACACCTTAGAAGCTACCCTCATGCCAGGTTCCCGGATCATGAGGACTTACTAAGACATCCTCTACTCGACGATCACCTTTCGAGGCAAGGCAACAGTGAGGCGTACCCTAGGGGTGGTGTGTGATTTGTGTGTCGTTTTCAAGTATTTTTGTCTTTTGTCATGTTATTGGTGATCTAGCGCTTGTTTTTATTTTTGTCCATTCATTCTTTCATGCCTTGATTAACAGTTAAAAGTGCGAGAAGTAAAAGATTCTAAGCTATTACAAAAGGCGCGGGTCCACATCGCCAAAATTTTCCAGAACCCGATTTGACAGAAAATAAATGAATTAAAAGAAAAGTAAAGAATTAAAAGTGTGACAGGTTAATTTACAAGGCCTTGGGAGAGATACATGAATATTAAAAGAAATAAAATAAATATGCGAATAAGAATTAAAAACGAGGGCGTTGGACCCTTTTTGCAAAATTAAATTAAATGATGAAATTGATTAATTAAGAGAGAAAAGAAATTGTTTTTTGATATTTTTTGGTTTTAATGAAAAAGAATTAATTAAAATAATATGCTAACCCTAATTCTACAATTTTTACTTTATTATGAAAATATGTTAAAGTTTTACCCTAAAATTAACCCTAATTAATTTACATGTAATTTAATTACAAAAATAAATATTTAATATTTTAATTGTTATGGAAGAAAAATAAAAAGGAATAAAAATTATCATAAGCCCTAATTCTATATTTTTTAGATTTTTATTAAAAGAGTTAAAATTAAAACCTAATTTAAAACTAGTTAATTTATGAATTTATTTACAAAATATTAATTAGATAAATATATTTAATTTTTTTGTCTCTTCTGATTTTTTATGGGGTTTTTTATATATTATGAAAAATATTTGAATTAATTAAAAACAACAATTAAAAGAAAATAAACATAAATAAAAAAAATAAAGAAATAAAAAGGATTTGCAAACCTAAGGGGGTCTGCCCCTAATTTGGAGGTGTCTTGTAGTGATTCAGGCCCATTTATCTTTGGCCTTGTGGACTTTCCCAGGACACGTGTGGGTGCATTGACTCAGGCTTATGGTACGCTTCAGATTGTGGCCATTGATTGAATCTCCAGGGGCACGTGGATGGCCAGATGTGGTGGATGTATGGTGTTCCTTCAGGCTGAAACTGCATAAGAATATTAAATGGAAAATAATATGAAAGGGGGTGAGGACCTGGGGCTCGAACCCAGGTCCTGAACGTTACCACTCAAGCGCTTCACCAACTGTGCCATCTTGCTTATCTGTAAATAATATAATTAATAAACATAATAAAACAAATATGCGTTAGTGCTTTGTTTTCCGCGCGAAAGTTTAAACCAACCAATTGCTCCTTGCCACCTAGTCATCTTCTCCATTGTTTTATTTTTTTTCTGAAACACAAACATAGGCCACGGTTTTTCAAGTGTTCCCTTAGGCTAGTTTCTGAAAAATAGCGACTAGCCCAGGGATCATCATAAATTAGGCGCGAGGGTGGATTCCTGATCATCCAACCATGCTTGATTCAATGGTCTAAGTCTTGGATGCCAATTTTTCCTTAATTAAAAAAACCCAATTTGAGGTTCTGAAAACCCTAAACATCGCCCATGGTGATTTCTTGTATAGCGCATAAAAACTCAATTCATCTACATGGTTAGCTTCAGAATCAACTAATTAACAAGAATTCATGAACAAAATGCAATGAATATGCTTAAACTGTAAAATACGATTATGAAAAAAAGTGAGAAAAGTTGGACTTCTGTACAATGATTCAAAGGGTTAGAGACTGTGTTTTTGATCCAGGCACGTTGTTTGATGTCCTTGGAAGGCAATAGGATGAGTTTCTTGGCTTGAATCGTCCTGCAAATAGGTTTTCAGATTTGAGTTTTTAAGAGGAATTTCAAATGTTCATATGGTGTTTTTTGCGCAGCTTTGTGGTTAGGAAGCATTAGGTCTTGATCAGGCTTATGTATGGAGTGAATTAGGGTTAAAAAACTTGATCAAAATCCATGAATTAATGAATATGATATTTGATTTTTAAACCATGATTTTCAAATCTTTTTCACATGCTTTTTGATACAAATCACATCCAATTCCATTGGTTCTTTCCATATTTGGCTAGGCACGAAATCTTGAGGATATAATATGCATAAAAAGATTTAAAACCTAGGTTTAGTATTTTTCATGTATTTAATTGATTTAAATGAATTATTATTAATAAAAATTCAAATAAATAAATAAAAAATGAAGAAAAACTTCCCTTTGGGCCAAATGGTCGTGTGCATGTCTTGGATGATGAATTGTGGAAGAAAAATAGGCCCATTAGCAATTTTAGGTCATTTGAATCAATGTTGACTTTTCAAAATATCCAAAAATTTCCCAACTTCCACAAGGCATAACTTGCTCAATTTTTAAGCTTTGCTCATGTTCTGGGACATTTTGGAAAGTTCTTTGAGTCCCCTAACCAATTCCTTTGGTCCTATGTCATTTTGATTTACCAATCTCAAGTTATGGCCTTTGAATTAAAGTCCCTTTTTGTTGACTTTTGAAAATGACCTATAATGTTGAAATTGATAACTTTTTGTGAGAGCATTTCTTGGACTTGGAGTATGAAGATGAGTTGTAGGAAATGTCTTTATCTTCAAAATGAGCTTTGGATGGAATTTTTCTGATAATCCATGTGAAAGTTATGCCCTGGTCAATTTACAGTTGACTTTTTCAACTGTCCAAATAAGGAAACTTTTGCATCTTGATGATTTTCGAGCCAAGCTTTGAGAATCATGATCAAGCATTGATCAAATGATGTTTGTGGCTTCAAAATGATATGTTGACCAAAAATTTGAACTTTTGACTGTCAAATGACCATTTTGCCCCTACAGTTGACTGTAGTGCAATTAGGGTTTTGACTGTGCAATTTTGTGCTGAAAGTCTTGAAACTTGATATGAGGATACTTGACCATATTTGTAGGCATGTGAGACTTGATTGGACCCTTGGAAACTTCATTTTCTTGATTAGAACCAAAACCCTAATCTTGACTGTTAGGAGGCCCTTGAACTGTGCAACCCTTGGGGAATTTTGAAGCATGACTTGGCAATTTCTTGAAGAATATGGGAGGGCAAATTTTGGGGTACAACAGTTGCCCCTGTTCAATCTTCTTAGACCTGAGGATGCAGATTGGCTGACGTGCCTTTCGTAATCCGAAGGTGGAAGATGATTGAACACTAAAGTGCCCAAAAATTTGCGCTCACATAGTAGCATTGTAATGATGGAATGGGCTTATAGATGCCATTTAGATGTTGATCGCGTAAGAGATTCCTTAGCGAGAACTTGCGTACCTGCAAAAGAAAAATGAGTACCTGACGTGTTGCAAGAGCTGGTCTTCAAATGCTTTATATAGGGGTGTCCTGACTGGTTACAGAAGCTGGATCCTTAAACTTCTTCAAACGTGCCCTGGCGAGATGCAGGAGTCGAGTCTGGAATTCAGAAAGGTTGGCGAGTTGTCTCTACTGACAGGTTATTTCCAAGGACGGGTGGTCTTTAACGACAAGTGTCTATAACGACGAGTGTCTATGACGACGAGTGTCTATAACGACGAGTGTCTATACCGACGAGTGTCTATAACGACGAGTGTCTATACCGACGAGTGTCTATAACGACGAGTGTCTATGACGACGAGTGTTTATAACGACGAGTGTCTATAACGACGAGTGTCTATAACGACGAGTGTCTATAACGACGAGTGTCTATAACGACGAGTGTCTATAACAACGAGTGTCTATACCGACGAGTGTCTATAACGACGAGTGTCTATAACGACGAGTGTCTATAACGACGAGTGTCTATAACGACGAGTGTCTATAACGACGAGTGTCTATAACGACGAGTGTCTATAACGACGAGTGTCTATAACGACGAGTGTCTATAACGACGAGTGTCTATAACGACGAGTGTCTATAACGACGAGTGTCTATAACGACGAGTTGTATTGGAGAAATCTTTAGGCATTGATTTAACTGGATTTGTATTCTTTGACTGGATTTGTCTTTTATGACTGGATTTGTCTTTTATGACCGGATTTGTCTATTCTGACTGGATTTGTCTATTATGACATAGCTGATCATTTAACTGTATCCTTCCTGAAAGGTCAAGGTCAGTCATATGCAGTGCATGATATGAATCAAGCGACGGCATAAATGAGATCGTATGATATGATGCATACATGCATGTATCATGATGTATGAAAATGTGATGTATGTTTGTCTAGGAAAATAAATCCTTGACGGATGCCGGGAGTTTGTTGAATCCTGGGCTGATGTTGCAAGAATATCGGTAGGAGAAGATGACTCCGTTGGGGAATGAACTTGGCGAACGGATTACTCTGCGGGAAGGAATGACTCTAGCGACCTTGCTGGGGAACCATACTCTGTGGGGAGAGAGGTATGCTGTTGAGATGTTGATGGTAACTTCACTGAGGATACCGTTGTTATGTTGGAAGTTTTGATAGACTCCGCTGGGGATAAGAAGACTTTACTGAGGACGGTCTTTCCGTGGCTTTGGCTGAGGATAACCCAGTTATATCCTAGTAAGGAAATAACTCTTTGAATAAAGCCGGGAGACGCGTTCGTGCTCTGCGAGGATAAGCTTCCAGAATCTACTGGGGATAAGCTTACTGCTTGGAGAGATGGATTCCAACTTTCTTGGGGGAACTGGATTGGACTCTCTTGGGGAAGTGTTGAACTTTATTGGTTATGTTCGGAACCTACCTTGATACCTTGGAGGACAGAACAATCAGATTGCTTAGACAACTCTTCATTTCCCCTGTTTCTATGGGGGAGGCACCTGTGGGATGCTGATAATTGTTGAGGGTCAAACTTTCTTCAGGTAGGCAGATGACAAGATGACAGGACGTAGTCGTACGCTTTGATCCCTAACTTTTTCCTGGACCGCCCTTTTGGGTTTTCAGTCCACCGGGATACCCTTTTTTGCCCAAGCCTCCTTTTCAGGTTTTCGACTTGCCGGGTGTACAGATTTTTTTCATTTCATCCCTTATTTTTGCCCGAACCCTTTTGGTTCGCCGGGAAGCCCTTATTTTTGCCTAGGTGTGTCAACCTAGCGGGTCTTTGATTTTGCGTAGTATCTTTTCGACTATGCCCATGCTCTCAGAACGTAGGGAGTTGCCCCTGTTAGCAGTGTTTTGCCATGCCACCACAAGGGATTTGATCAGGCAAGATTCGTTGTTGGAATGCCCCAAGTGACTCAGGCGGAGATTTTCCCCAGGCTATTTGGCCTTTGAGAGATTCTCCGAATCTTGATTGGACTGCCCCAAATGATGGACCATGATCATGTCATGCCCCTTGATTGGAAGTGCTTTTGTTCACTAGGTATTCATCGTGCGAATTTCCCTGTTGTTCAAACAAATAGTCATATGCAAACAATGTTATATCAAAAATGCAAAGCTTATGTCTGTCTTGAAGATTTTGAAAATGCATTCTTTTTCATAAAACAAGTGAATGTTTGTAAAACGTGACGTCAACTCCGTATTTACCGTAGGCCTTAAGGAGTCAGGATACCTTTCGTAACAGTATGCTTTCGAACTAACCCGTGCTTCAGCTAGGGCTTTTAAGGGTTATAACGTGGCCTGGTTCACGGTTTAAGAAACAAAGGATAAAGGCTCAAATTATTTGTACCCACCCGCTCTTCGTGACGTTCTTCAATCCTAAACTCAGCTGATCGTGCATTAGATCTTGTTTGAGTCTTTGCTTGATATACCAGTGATGGTTCGAATATTGACAATTTATTTTGAATAGGCAGTCCTCTCTTTTTTTGTCGAGGGTTTGTAGGACCTCTTTCTTTTCGATTTTATTATCCCTGTCTTTTGCCTGAACTGTTTCTTTTGTGATTACAGTCAGCGGGATGCCCCAGTTTTGTAAGTCTCCTTCATAGGTTTTGACTTATTGGGCTTTTGTTTTAAGAGATAATGACTGCATGTCTTTACGATTATAGGGAACCATCACTGTCTTTTGTTTTGGAAGGACTCCTTTGATGCTGTTCATTGTGCACCTGGATCAACTGAGAAAATTACCCTGCCCCGGGTTATAATTGAGGGTTTTAATTTTTTGAAAAGAAAAGCTCCAACTTCTTTGGCTCAAAGGGGGTTGACTAGAGATTATCTTCCTTATTACTCCACTATTTAGGATTTGAAACAATGCCTGTACCTCATCAGCGGGGTCTATTCAAAAGCATATTGTAGATTGTGGTATCGTTTTCGTCATCCTCCCTCAAGAGGCTTAGAATTATTGATTAAGAGTTGATCATCAGAAAAATATGAAAACAGTTTTAGGCATAGTAAACATAATTGCTTCAAAACAGCCAAGTGTAATGCATTAATGAAATAACCAAGTTTGACATGAAACAAAATGTTTGAACAATTGAAAGAAAATTACAACTTGAATATTCAAATGAACAAAAAAAACTAATCCTAGCCATGTCTTGGCAAGGGAGCGGTGATCGCGTTGGGAGTCTCGGCGGGCTCGAACTCGATCTCTTTAGCATCGATCATGCTCTGAATCTTGTACTTCAGTGCCCAACAGTCCTCAGTATCGTGCCCCGGGCTACCAGAATGGTAAGCGCACCTTGCTTCTGGGTTGTAATTTGGAGAGGAAGTCTTTGGATTTGCAGGAGGGTCGATCACCGCAATCAGGTTCATCCTTAACATGTGCTGCAAAGCTCGTGACCATGACATGTTGATGTAGGTGAATTGTCTCTTAGGCTCGTCCGACCTGTTCTGATCAACCCGCTGTTCTTGGTGAGGTCGTTGTTGGACCTGAGAAGTAGTAGCAACTCGGAGAGGTCTATTCATTGGACCCGACCTTTGCCTTCTTGGAAGCTGTTCCATGACCTGGTCCCTGATTTGGGCTGGTTGCTTCATGCCTTGAGGAAGTTGGTTGATCATGGCTCTCAGCTCTCCTTGCTCCTGAGCTAAACCTTGAATGAGGGCCCTTTGCCCCAGCATCTGGGTTTTCAATGTGTCTACCTCAGCTTGTAGACGTTTCAGCTGTTCGTCCTTGTCATCTTCGGGACTCTTTCTGATCAGATTCCCCATGAGGAGTGTCCTCAACTCTTCCTGCCCCTTGGATAGACCTAGGAAGATTTCCCTGAACTGAGTCTCTTGAGCGTGAAGGTCCTGGTTATCTTGTTGTGAAGCCATTGCTGAAATAAACAGCGAGAAAGGTAAGTGACCTGCAACAAGGATACCTGTTATGCAATGATGAGTATGACATGCATGTAATGTTTTCAAGGACCTCGCGGGGTAAACAAGAAAATTTGTTAGCATTTGGATCTGGTAGCTTGATTGAAAGAACTTCATATTTGTGGAGAGTCTTTCTTCCAAGGGTCAAAGGCTCACCATATCAAGTGGGTCATAGCCCCTGACTTATATCATCATGCCTGGTTTTGGTTTCCAAACAACCTTGGTTAGGGGAACCTTCTTCAGGAGTCAGAGCTCACCATATCAAGTGGGTCATAGCCTCTGACAACTTTGGCTAGAGGAAAATAAATCCTCTTTGCCCCTTGCTAGATGTTTGATTCATCATGACCTGCATCACAAGCCTTTGAGATCCTTGAAATGGGTTAGTCCTTATGTAGGATGTATGCAATGGTATGATGTTATGCTATGCATGGGGTAATGTAAGTAACCCTGTTATGAGTCCTAATTAAGGACTGTTAAACCTGAACCTGCAAAAAACTCAAGTAAAACCTATCATGAGTCCCGATTAGGGACTAAACAAAACCTGCAAGAAATTTAGTAAGCCCTGTTATGAGTCCTAATTAAGGACTATAAACAAAACCTGCAAGTAGTTCATGTGTCAGATAACAAGCATGCAAATAGTCAAGTACAAAGGCACGCAAGTCACACAATAGAAGCCCTTAGAGTTTAGGCCAGCATGAGGTCTAGGTATTACCCTCTTTCAGTTTGTTGGTTCATACTTGTCCTATCAAAGTAACCGGGTTCTTAGAGGATCCCAATATCATTGACTACCCTCAATCGGTCATAACTCCAGCATCGCAATCTTTTCTTGCGGCCAGAACCATCACGAGAGTTTAGCCTCAATGGGCGTAGCATACTGCTACTGTTCTAATGGCCAAGTTGTGTCATTTAAGGTTCTAAGGTTGTTGGTGCTTAATGACTCCTTGGAAGACCCATATTCTCCTCGTTGCAACACAAGGGATATCGGTACAGACCAAGGTGCCACACCAACGTAGCCACTGCTTCACCCGTGTCGGTCTACGCCGGACAGGTCCCTCACAGCTTATGCTACCTAAACAGGGTATCCCCAGATCCGGGTTAGGATCTATGTAACTCCCATGCAACCCATAATAGTAAAGCAAGCAAGTCAATACAATTGAAAACACAGTTATGAACTAACCCTAAGGTACACCTCACTTTAAGTTTAACTCCCCAGCAGAGTCGCCAGTTCTGTGATCGGTGGATCTGGAACTGACTGTTTAAAGCTGGTTCGTGAAATGTCGTGGAAGCAAGAGTCGCCACCGTCTTTTATTTTCTCTAAATGGAAAGGACAAAAGCACAGAAAAATTCCTTAAAGAGATTGCTCTCGGGTCGGGAGGTAGATTATAGAAAGGGAAGGTGTTAGCACCCTTTCTATCCATGGTTATCCATGGGCTCTTAGATACTTGCTCATTGTGTTTTCAAAAATGGTTTGTTTGCTTTTCAACTGTGGGTTTTAAAAAAAATTTCTTTGAAAATTCCAGTTCGACTCTTGTATCAGTCCTCAAGAGTGTTTGAAAAGTTGCTTTCGAAAGCTTTTTGAAAAGGTGTCGGTGTGAAAAGTATTTTTTGATTTGTTTTGAAATTAGAGAAAGTATCTAAAGTCGTCTACCTACCCTAAGGAATTCGTCTGTGTAGATGTCCTTTAAAGTAGTGCCATCCCACCATTGAGAGGTAGGTAGCACCACCGTTGGAGGTGTTCGGGTCAATTCAAGGTTCGGGACATGGTGATCACCAGAGCAATGGGAAGACACCTTAGAAGCTACCCTCATGCCAGGTTCCCGGATCATGAGGACTTACTAAGACATCCTCTACTCGACGATCACCTTTCGAGGCAAGGCAACAGTGAGGCGTACCCTAGGGGTGGTGTGTGATTTGTGTGTCGTTTTCAAGTATTTTTGTCTTTTGTCATGTTATTGGTGATCTAGCGCTTGTTTTTATTTTTGTCCATTCATTCTTTCATGCCTTGATTAACAGTTAAAAGTGCGAGAAGTAAAAGATTCTAAGCTATTACAAAAGGCGCGGGTCCACATCGCCAAAATTTTCCAGAACCCGATTTGACAGAAAATAAATGAATTAAAAGAAAAGTAAAGAATTAAAAGTGTGACAGGTTAATTTACAAGGCCTTGGGAGAGATACATGAATATTAAAAGAAATAAAATAAATATGCGAATAAGAATTAAAAACGAGGGCGTTGGACCCTTTTTGCAAAATTAAATTAAATGATGAAATTGATTAATTAAGAGAGAAAAGAAATTGTTTTTTGATATTTTTTGGTTTTAATGAAAAAGAATTAATTAAAATAATATGCTAACCCTAATTCTACAATTTTTACTTTATTATGAAAATATGTTAAAGTTTTACCCTAAAATTAACCCTAATTAATTTACATGTAATTTAATTACAAAAATAAATATTTAATATTTTAATTATTATGGAAGAAAAATAAAAAGGAATAAAAATTATCATAAGCCCTAATTCTATATTTTTTAGATTTTTATTAAAAGAGTTAAAATTAAAACCTAATTTAAAACTAGTTAATTTATGAATTTATTTACAAAATATTAATTAGATAAATATATTTAATTTTTTTGTCTCTTCTGATTTTTTATGGGGTTTTTTATATATTATGAAAAATATTTGAATTAATTAAAAACAACAATTAAAAGAAAATAAACATAAATAAAAAAAATAAAGAAATAAAAAGGATTTGCAAACCTAAGGGGGTCTGCCCCTAATTTGGAGGTGTCTTGTAGTGATTCAGGCCCATTTATCTTTGGCCTTGTGGACTTTCCCAGGACACGTGTGGGTGCATTGACTCAGGCTTATGGTACGCTTCAGATTGTGGTCATTGATTGAATCTCCAGGGGCACGTGGATGGCCAGATGTGGTGGATGTATGGTGTTCCTTCAGGCTGAAACTGCATAAGAATATTAAATGGAAAATAATATGAAAGGGGGTGAGGACCTGGGGCTCGAACCCAGGTCCTGAACGTTACCACTCAAGCGCTTCACCAACTGTGCCATCTTGCTTATCTGTAAATAATATAATTAATAAACATAATAAAACAAATATGCGTTAGTGCTTTGTTTTCCGCGCGAAAGTTTAAACCAACCAATTGCTCCTTGCCACCTAGTCATCTTCTCCATTGTTTTATTTTTTTTCTGAAACACAAACATAGGCCACGGTTTTTCAAGTGTTCCCTTAGGCTAGTTTCTGAAAAATAGCGACTAGCCCAGGGATCATCATAAATTAGGCGCGAGGGTGGATTCCTGATCGTCCAACCATGCTTGATTCAATGGTCTAAGTCTTGGATGCCAATTTTTCCTTAATTAAAAAAACCCAATTTGAGGTTCTGAAAACCCTAAACATCGCCCATGGTGATTTCTTGTATAGCGCATAAAAACTCAATTCATCTACATGGTTAGCTTCAGAATCAACTAATTAACAAGAATTCATGAACAAAATGCAATGAATATGCTTAAACTGTAAAATACGATTATGAAAAAAAGTGAGAAAAGTTGGACTTCTGTACAATGATTCAAAGGGTTAGAGACTGTGTTTTTGATCCAGGCACGTTGTTTGATGTCCTTGGAAGGCAATAGGATGAGTTTCTTGGCTTGAATCGTCCTGCAAATAGGTTTTCAGATTTGAGTTTTTAAGAGGAATTTCAAATGTTTATATGGTGTTTTCTGCGCAGCTTTGTGGTTAGGAAGCATTAGGTCTTGATCAGGCTTATGTATGGAGTGAATTAGGGTTAAAAAACTTGATCAAAATCCATGAATTAATGAATATGATATTTGATTTTTAAACCATGATTTTCAAATCTTTTTCACATGCTTTTTGATACAAATCACATCCAATTCCATTGGTTCTTTCCATATTTGGCTAGGCACGAAATCTTGAGGATATAATATGCATAAAAAGATTTAAAACCTAGGTTTAGTATTTTTCATGTATTTAATTGATTTAAATGAATTATTATTAATAAAAATTCAAATAAATAAATAAAAAATGAAGAAAAACTTCCCTTTGGGCCAAATGGTCGTGTGCATGTCTTGGATGATGAATTGTGGAAGAAAAATAGGCCCATTAGCAATTTTAGGTCATTTGAATCAATGTTGACTTTTCAAAATATCCAAAAATTTCCCAACTTCCACAAGGCATAACTTGCTCAATTTTTAAGCTTTGCTCATGTTCTGGGACATTTTGGAAAGGTCTTTGAGTCCCCTAACCAATGCCTTTGGTCCCATGTCATTTTGATTTACCAATCTCAAGTTATGGCCTTTGACTTAAAGTCCCTTTTTGTTGACTTCTGAAAATGACCTATAATGTTGAAATTGATAACTTTTTGTGAGAGCATTTCTTGGACTTGGAGTATGAAGATGAGTTGTAGGAAATGTCTTTCTCTTCAAAATGAGCTTTGGATGGAATTTTTCTTATAATCCATGTGAAAGTTATGCCCTGGTCAATTTACAGTTGACTTTTTCAACTGTCCAAATAAGGAAACTTTTGCATCTTGATGATTTTTGAGCCAAGCTTTGAGAATCATGATCAAGCATTGATCAAATGATGTTTGTGGCTTCAAAATGATATGTTGACCAAAAATTTGAACTTTTGACTGTCAAATGACCATTTTGCCCCTACAGTTGACTGTAGTGCAATTAGGGTTTTGACTGTGCAATTTTGTGCTGAAAGTCTTGAAACTTGATATGAGGATACTTGACCATATTTGTAGGCATGTGAGACTTGATTGGACCCTTGGAAACTTCATTTTCTTGATTAGAACCAAAACCCTAATCTTGACTGTTAGGAGGCCCTTGAACTGTGCAACCCTTGGGGAATTTTGAAGCATGACTTGGCAATTTCTTGAAGAATATGGGAGGGCAAATTTTGGGGTACAACAATGAGCTCGTGTAAAACTGCATCTGGATAACTCTGGAATAAGCATTAGAATGTTGCCATGTCTGGGTCACATCTGAACTATTCCTGGAAAGAATCTCGGAAGATAATGATTTTAGTCCTTCGACTGATCTTACCTGAAAGGTAAAGAGTTGTTACATGCAATGTTATGATGCATGATACAATGTATGTTATGTAATATGAATGTAAATGAATGCGCATGTAAGCTGGAGAGATGTCTTGCAAAGGATAGATGAATCCGAGATGGCTGAAGATGACAGTATCTTGACTGCTGCCGGGAAGAATAATTCCTTGTCGTTGCTGGAGAAAAAGGAGCTTGGGTTGTATACCAATCTTCTGGGGAATTCCTGATGACTTCTACTGGGGAGTACCAATCTAATAGACTCATGCTGGGGAGGTAAGACCGAGAATCTTCAGTTTGGCGGGAAGTACCTCTGGCGACTTCACTGGGGAACTCAAGATTTGCCCTCCCAAAACTCTGTGGGGAAAAGGTTCATTAGTTTGGCTTCGCTGGGGATACTGAAACTTAAACTCTGAAGGGAATTGAATTCCGGAGGATTCTCTGGCTGGGGATTGTAAAGATAGGTTCCTCTGGGGGATTGTATTGATAAGTTATGCTGGGGAACCCTGATGAATTCCGTTGGGGATAAGAAGAATTTTGCCGAGTGCGATCTTCCGTGGTTGTTAGCTGAGGATAACCCAGTTATAAGCCCTTGTGAAGAATAACCTTAAATAAAGCTCGGGAGAGACGTCCGTACTCTGCAGGGGATAAACTTCCAGAATCTACTGGGGATAAGCTTCAAGACTTGCTGGGGATATGGATTCCAAATCTCCTGGGGGTTTCCTTTGAACGGGTATCAAGATATCCAACTGTATCTTCAACCTATCAGTAATCCTCTTTCTCGATTCATAAGGAAATGATTATGTTCAAATGCATATGCCTATTTAACAAAACATTGGACGTTTCTCAAAATAAAACAATTAGTGCAAGAGAAAAAGAAAAAGGAAATGACACAAATTTCTGGGAAGAGTATTTGTATTAACTTTCTCTGAGTATATTTGTACAAAGGAGACAATCATCCTAGTAAGAGGATTTTGTCGTAAATATTTGAAAAATTTATACAAAATAAAGATGGCTATGTGAAATAACTCCATGGGATTCCATTCCGCTATAGCTTTCACAACTCTGAATATCTGTCCATCCAATGCTTCGTTTGCCGATGACTGGATTGATCCGAAATCTGGAACTGGTTGATGAAGAGATTGCCTTTGAAGTGATCCGACGAGACATAGTCATACGCTTTAATTCCCTAACTTTTGCCTGAATCGCCCTTTCGGGTTTTCGATCCACCGGGAAACCCCTTTTTGCCCAAGCCGCCCTTTCGGGTTTTCAACTTGCCGGGTGTACAGATTTTTTTTTTTATCCCTAACTTTTGCCTGAACCGCCCTTTCGGGTTTTCGGTTCACCGGGATGCCCATTTTTGCCCAAGCCGCCCTTCCGGGTTTTCGACTTGTCGGGTTATTTTATGCGTAGTATCTTTTGACTATGTCTGCGTTCGCAGGGTGCTGCAAATCGTCGTCGTCCATGGTGGTCAGAATCATTGCACCACCAGAAAATATACTCTTGATCACAAATGGTCCTTCATATGTAGGAGTCCATTTGCCCCTGGGATCACTTTGCGGCAAGATAATCCGCTTGATTAAGAGATCTCCGACTTGATACACTTGACGTCTGACTTTCTTATTGAAGGCCTTGATCATCCGTTTTTGATACGTCTGACCATGGCATATAGCAGCGAGTCGCTTTTCGTCGATCAGATTGAGTTGATCAAGTCGGGTCTGCATCCAATCATCTTCATTCAAACCTGCATCCTTCATAATCCTTAGAGAAGGGATCTGGACTTCCATAGGCAGGACAGCTTCCATGCCATATACCAAAGAAAATGGGGTTGCCCCGGTTGAAGTACGTGCCGTCGTACGGTATCCATGTAGAGCAAACGGTAACATCTCATGCCAGTCTTTGTAAGTGACTGTCATTTTCTGAATGATCTTCTTAATGTTTTTGTTCGCAGCTTCAACAGCACCGTTCATCTTCGGCCGATAGGGAGATGAATTGTGATGATAAATCTTGAACTGTTCGCACAACGCGGTGATCATCGTGTTATTCAGATTTGTACCGTTGTCTGTGATGATCCTGTCTGGAACACCATACCGACATATGAGATTTTGCTTGATAAAGCGGGCAACCACATTTTTAGTAACAGAGGCGAAGGAAGCTGCTTCGACACATTTAGTGAAATAGTCAATGGCCACCAGGATGAAGCGATGTCCATTGGAAGCCGTGGGCTTGATCTCTCCAATCATGTCAATGCCCCACATTGCAAATGGCCAAGGAGCAGTCAGAACGTTGAGAGGGACCGGAGGGATATGAACTTTATCAGCGTAGACTTGGCATTTGTGGCAAGTACGGGAATGTTGATGGCAGTCAGCTTCCATGGTAGACCAGTAATAGCCTGCCCTTAGGATCTTCTTAGCCATTGTATGCCCGCTCAAGTGAGTGCCAAATGTGCCGCTGTGTATATCAGTCATGATCGACTCTGCTTCAGCTTTGTCTACGCATCGGAGTAATACACAATCATGGCTTCGTTTGTAAAGGATGTCGTTGCTCAGGAAGAATTTGGCAGCAAATTTCCTTAATAACTTCTTGTCATTTACGGAAGCTCCTTCGGGATAATCTCTAGTCTCGAGATACCTTTTGATTTCATGGAACCAGGGTTGTTCCACTACTTCTTCGGTATTAATCTCATGACAATGCGCAGGTTCATCCATTCGCTCGATGGTGATTTGGGGAGCCTCGTTATCCCAGTTGAGTTTAAACATGGAGGACATTGTGGCTAGAGCATCTGCTAGCCGATTCTCTTCTCGCGGGAAATGCTCGAAGGTAATTTGCTCGAAATGAGGCAACAATGTCAGGACATGTTCTTTGTATGGAATAAGATTAGGATGTTTGGTATCCCACTCTCCTTTGATTTGACTGATAACCAAAGCCGAGTCCCCAAATACGATCAAAGATTTGATCCCCAACCCAAATATGATCAAAGATTTGATCCCCAAGTCTATAGCAGCCTTGAGACCAAAGATGCAAGCTTCATACTCAGCCATGTTGTTTGTGCAGCTGAAGCAAAGTCAGGCCGTGAAAGGTGTGTGACAACCTTCCGGGGAAATGAGTACCGCGCCGATACCGTTTCCAAGTGCATTTGAAGCACCATCAAAGTACAGGGTCCATCGGGATCCCTTTTCGAGTCCGTCATACGGTCCGTTACCTTCAATGTTGTCCAAATTCATGATGTCTTCGTCTGGGAAGTCAAATCTCATGGGTTGATAATCTTCGATAGCCTGATGAGCCAGATGGTCAGCTAATACACTCCCTTTTATAGCTTTTTGGGTGGTGTACTGGATGTCATACTCAGTTAAGATCATTTACCATCTAGCTATCCTTCCAGATAAAGCGGGCTTTTCGAAGATATACTTGATAGGATCCATTTTGGAAATCAACAAGGTAGTATGAGTCAACATATACTGCCTTAGTCGGCGAGCAGCCCATACCAAAGCGCAGCAAGTTTTCTCGAGCAGTGAGTAGCGAGTCTCACAGTCGGTAAACTTTTTGCTAAGGTAATAAATAGCATGCTCTTTTCGACCAGACTCGTCATGCTGGCCCAAAACACACCCCATTGAGTTATCCAAGACGGTCAAATACATGATCAATGGTCTTCCTTCGACGGGTGGCATCAGAATAGGAGGTTCTAGCAAATACTCCTTGATTCTATCAAAAGCAGCTTGGCAATCGTCGTTCCATTCAACTACCTGATCTTTCTTCAAGAGTTTGAAAATTGGCTCACAGGTAGAAGTCAGATGCGAGATGAATCGGGCAATATAGTTCAAGCGCCCCAAGAATCCTCTAACCTCCTTTTCAGTACGAGGAGCAGGCATCTCTTGTATTGCTTTCACTTTTGCGGGATCGACTTCAATGCCTTTGTTGCTCACAATGAAACCTAGAAGTTTACCAGACCTAACTCCAAAAGTGCACTTGCTTGGATTTAGCCTGAGTTTGTATTCTTTCAATCTGGCAAACAGCTTTTCTAGATGTTCAAGGTGCTCTTCCTCTGTTTGTGACCGAGCTATCATGTCGTCTACGTAAACTTCAATCTCATGATGTATCATATCATGAAACAAAGCTACCATGGCGCGTTGATAAGTTGCCCCTGCGTTCTTCAGCCCGAACGGCATCACCTTGTAACAGAAAGTGCCCCATTGTGTGACAAAAGTTGTTTCTCCATATCCTCGGGGGCCATTTTGATTTGATTGTAGCCCGAGAATCCATCCATGTAGGAAAACACTTTGTGCTGAGCTGTATTGTCAATCAAAATGTCAATGTGTGGAAGTGGACAATCATCTTTGGGGCTGGCCCTATTCAAATCCCGGTAATCCACACACATCCGGACTTTGCCATCTTTCTTAGGTACTGGCACGATGTTAGCAACCCATTGAGGATAGGATGTAACAGCCAGAAAGCCAGCGTCGAATTGCTTCATTACCTCTGCTTTGATCTTTTCAGACATGTCAGGCCTCATTCGGTGAACTTTTTGCTTGATCGGTGGACAATCCTCTCTTGTGGGGAGACGGTGAACCACGATGTCTGTGTCTAAACCCGGCATGTCTTCATAAGACCAAGCGAAGATTTCAACATACTCATTCAACAACTGTATCAGGCGCTCTTTGGCCTTTGGTTCCAGATTGGCACCCACTTGCACCTCCTTCCGGTCTTCCTCGGTCCCTAAGTTGACAGCTTCCAATGACTCTTCATGCGGTAAGATGGCCCTTTCCTCTTGCTGCAGAAGTCTGGCTAGTTCCCCTGGTACTTCACAACCTTCGTCATCTTCATACTCGGCTTGATTGACTAGATCTTCAGAGTTATTGAAAGATATAGCAGAATCGTCACCCATGGAATCCGGAGTGGATGGGTACCTGCATTTGTGAGTGTGGGTGTGTGTAAGGGATAGCCATCCTTAAACAAAAAATGCAAAAGGAAAGAAAATGAACACAAGCAGTTTATCAAATGAAAAACGTCCAATGAATCATTAAACATGGCATATGGATATGAAAAATAATCAAAACCCTTACAAATGGACCTACATGCCCCGGGCAAGGCATGAGGTGAAAAGATAGTGTACGGATTGTTCAGAAACAAATATTACAGACCAAATAGGAAATGTTTGACAGATAAATTACTGATGAATAAAAGTGATGGGGACAAATTCTTTTGCCTCCCAGTTGCTCAATCCTCCTTTGACAGTTGGATAAATCCACTCTTCGATGTTGCTCTCTTTGTCTTCATCCTCCAAAGCGTTGATTCCATAGGGAGAGATTTTGACTGGCGCTCTTTCAATCTTCGCACGGCGCATAGCTTTCTGGCCCGTGGTGGTGAACCCTAATCCAAATTTGTCTGTTTTATGCGGAATGTCAGGCAAACTCCCCCATGCTGAATTCTTCCCTTCCTTTATTGCGGCCTTTGCGTCCTCCAGAGATGCCATCCTGGCCATCTGCCTCGGTGTCTCAGCTGCCAACTTTGCTACTGCTATTTCAGGAAGGACTTCTTCGAAATGCTGAAAAGGCGTTTCAATGAACTCCCCTTCTACCTCCACATACCGGAAGGAATTCAAGTGGCTAATCATGTACTCCTCTTCACCATGGACAGTAATGATCTTTCCCTTGACAGGATACTTCAACATCTGATGTAAGGAGGAGGTGACTGCCCCAGCATGGTGTATCCAAGGCCTACCCAGCAAGCAAGAGTATGACGGACGGATGTCCATCACATAGAAAGTGGATTTAAACACCTCAGTGCCTATCTTGATGGGAATTTCAACCTCCCCATGGACCATTCTCTTCGAACCATCGAAATCTCTGACAACAATATCACTCGGCTTCAATTCCAACCCTTCACAATCTAGTCGGTCCAAGGCCTTCTTAGGAAATACATTCAGCGACGAACCAGTGTCAACCAAGACATGTGCGAGAGTGGTTCCGCGACACTCGACTGAAATGTGCAAAGCATCATTGTGGTTCCTACCTTTAGGAGTTAAGTCGGCATTTGAGAAACCTAATCCATTATCTGCAGTCAGGCTAGCCACGCAATTTTGAAATTGATCTGCAGAGGTTTCCTGGGGCACATGGGCTGCCTTCAGGAATTTTATCAGGGCTTTAGCGTGCGCTTCTGAGCAAAGTAGCAGTGCCAGCATGGAGATCTTTGAGGGAGTTTGCCCCAGCTGTTCTACCACATCGTAATCACTCCTTTTGATTATCCTCAAAATCTCATCCATTTCCTTCTTGGAGGTCTCCGGGATGACCAAGGGTTGAGCCCTCGTCCTGACGAGCTCATCTTGGATTCCCTTACCTTTGTCAGCAGTGGTTGGAAGGACAGTACTAGGAACGACAACATTTTCAATCAAAGGGGTTCTAGCAGAGAGTTTTATTGGTGCAGGGATGACCTTGTCGGCAGATGAGGGTCCAAAGATTGCTCTTGGAGGGGCAATCTCTGGAGAAAATATTTTCCCGCTCCTGGTGATTTTGCTCGTTCCTGCAATGTTACCAATGCTGGCTTCTTCATCATCCGAACTTTCTTCAGTTATTTCGATTTGTTTAATACCATGGTAGTAGACGTCGCCGCCGTAGTTCCATGGTATTGACTTCTCAGAAACATAGGGGACAGGCCCTGGCATTGTTATCTTCAAAGGAACAGATTTCGTAGCTGGTGTAATCCTAACAGGCTTTTTGACGGCCTTGGAAAGATTGGCGTGAATGGTTATGATTGAGACATCTTCAGTATGAGTTGGAACAGCAGAAACTTTTTCAAACAAAATTTGTCGACTATCCATAAGGCCTTGGATGCCTTTCTTCAATAACGGACAATCAAACGGCAGAGAGTAACAACCATAACAGTCTTCTTTACATCCCGGGAAGATCCCGGCCTTTAACAAATTCAACTTGATGGTTAGCAATGGAGTTACCAGATCATTGACGTCAGCAACATACAAATCTTCTTCAATGGCATTGACATTTCGGCCGTGCTTCGGCATGGGAGCAGATATCACATTAGGCTTCTCCGGAGCGTCAAACTCCACCTCCTTCGCCTCTATCAGGTCTTGGATTTTATGCTTGAGTGCCCAACAATCATTGGTGTCGTGCCCAACACTGTCAGAATGGTAGGCGCATTTAGCATTAGGATGATAATGTGGAGAGGATGTATTCACATTCTTTGGTTCCTCTTTGATAGTGGCGAGATTCAACTTCAACAGATGGGGAAGCACTTGCGCTGGAGTCATATTAATACGGGTGAACTGCCGTTGTGGCCGTTCCACTCGTTGTTGATTTGGTCTGGACTGGTTATAGCGAGGCTGCTCACTTGAAGGATTTTGAATCATTACGGCCCCCACGGTCGGTCGGTGCTCAGTCTTCCCTGCTCTTCTCTGAGAATATACCACAGCTGTTTCCTTCTTAAAAGGCTTCTTCTCAACACTTGCAGCAACACCCTTCTGAATCTTTCCTGACTTGATGCCAACCTCTATTCTTTCGCCTGTTAAGATCAAATCGGTAAACCCAGCGGAAGAGTTACCAATCAGATGATTGAAAAATGGCCCAGATAGGGTCCCTAGAAACATATCAACAAGCTCACGGTCAGTTAAAGGAGGCTGCACCCTGCCAGCCAAATCCCTCCATTTTTGTGCGTATTCTTTGAATCCTTCGCCTGTTCCTAGTGACATACCCTGAAGTTGGGTGCGAGTAGGAGCAAGGTCCGAATTATACTGATATTGTTTGTAAAAGGCAGTGGCCAAGTCTTCCCAATTTCGGACGCTGGTTCCCTCTAGCTGATAAAACCATTCCAATTGAGCCCCAGAAAGGCTGTCTTGAAAGAAATGAATCCAAAGGTTTTTATCTGCCGTATAGGGTTGGATCTTTCTCACGTAGGACCTGAGATGCATTTTTGGAAAGGACAGCCCATCATACCTCACAAACACTGGTACCTTGAACTTTGGGGGAATCACAATCCCGACAACCAAACCCAAGTCTTCAAAATCCAAACCCGGTACTCTTTGTAGCTCCATGCCGGCTAACCTGTCTTCTAAACCTTTGTATTTATCATCAGCTGGAGGGTATTGTTGATCAGAATAATCTTCATCTTCTTCGACCTCCTCTTCTTCCACATCGGACTCGGAAGGTACCGCAGCCCCACCTCCTTTACTGGTTCCTTCATCAGAAGTAGGAGGAAATTCAAGCACTCTCCGAGCTTCTCCGTCAAATCTTCTCCCCAAAGTAGCCACTCTGAGTCTCTTTTTCTTCTTTTTCACTGGGTCTTTATTCCCCAGCAAGGTCTTGAGATCTTCCTGACCTTTAGCCAAGGTGGTCAGGAGTTGCTGAAACTGTGCATTCTGAGCTTGCAGGTCTTTGACTGTTTGCTCGAGATCCATCCTACTGAAATAAACAGCAGACAAATAAGGAAACCTGGCGTGAGACCTGCTTATGCACATGATGAATGGTATGCTTATGTATGCAATGCATTCAAGGATTTAGAACATTCAAAATTGTTGCAGACAAAGAAGAACGCACGTCATATTAATAAGAAGAAATTTGTTAGTACATAAATGCCCCATGGGCCAAATATTACAAAATAACTTCTCAAGGCAAAAAGACATTGCGCATCCTCTTTGGTGCGATGTAGGTGTTGAGGGCCTCTTGCTCATGGAGTCGGCGGGTAAGCTCTAGAACCTTCTTCTCACTTGCGTAGAAGCTAGCTTCAAAAGTATTCCGTTCCTCCTTGAGCTGAATCCAACTTTTCTGCATTTCCTCCCACGATGTAGGCATGTCAGGATGTAGGATGGTGTAGGGAACCTCTCCTTCATTGACGGGATCTTTAATCACAGGGAGTACATGAGGATAAGGCATCATCAGACTTTGGGCTCGGGCTCGTACCCACTTGAGATAAGGCTCAAGAGGGATGGAGTTCTTGTGTCCCAGAGTCTTGCTATCAACCTTGTTGGGTCTTCCCCAAGCTCTGATGAATCTTTGGCGAAGTCCTTGCGCATCGTTGTCGAAGTCAAAAACTAGGTCAGGAATCAACATGTCATGAGGGCCATCCCTCCGTGCATATCCAAATTGCCTCAAAGCTAGGCAAGGGTTGTAGGTGATACCTCCTCTAATTCCAAGTAAAGGAACATTAGGAAATTCTCCACAACGATCGACGATGATGACATTTTCTTTGGACCGAGAACACCAATGTACATCAGAGTGAGTAAGAGTCATCAATCGTTGGGACCACCTTGAGCCTTGGTTATTCTTCAAGACAGATTGTGGAAGGTGCGAAATAAACCACCTTGCAAGGAGAGGAGTACAGCACATGAGAATACCCCTCTTTCTCATTGTTCGTGTGTAAAATGAGTGAAGAATGTCCCCAAGCAATGTTGGTATTGGATTTCTGGACAAGAAGATTTTGACGGCGTTGACATCTACCAATTGGTCAGGATTTGGGAACAAGACCAACCCATAGATGAGGAGTGCCACAATTTCTTCAAAGGCTTGTAGGTCCAATGAGTTCCAACATTCTTGTGCCTTCTCAAACAAGAATTTTGCTAAGAATCCTTTGACGCCGCTTCTGGTTTCCCAATGCCCCTTGATGTCGGATGGTTGTAGATGTAATGCTCGAGCAACATCTTCCGGCTTTGGTTCCTTTTCCGTACCGTTGAAGGGTAGTCGATTAAGGATAGGAATTCTCAGGAGTTGAGAAAACTCCTCCAAAGTGGGTACCAACTGATAATCAGGGAAAGTGAAGCAGTGGTGAAGAGGGTCAATGAACTGGAATAGCACTTTCATCATGTCTTCTTCAATGTTGGTGTTGACTAAACTGAGCAGTCTACCATATCTTTCACTGAAGGATGAGCTTTCCGGAATTCTTGAGGTGAGCTCCTTGAGTTGAGGAGAGATTCTCACAAGTTTGACTTGAATGGTATTTCTGCGAGGAATTTCCATGACCTACAAAACAAGAACAAAGATGAAGATCCAAACCCTTGAAATGGTTAGTGAATGCATATGATGTTTTATGATGTTTATGATGCATGCACAAAACATGTGTACAAGCAAATCACACCAAACCCTAGTTTTAGGCTTGCATGGGGTTTCATAGGTAAGTACCCTCTTGAGTGTAGTTGGCTTAAAAACCTGTCCTATAAATAGTAATCGGGTTCTAAGGAGCTCAATATCACTGGATTGTTTTCATTGTTCATTGTTTTGGTTTAGCCACTTAACTAGTGACCAAAATATTCCAAGAAAACAACCCTCAATGAGTGTAGTATCGAGTATCTACCAACTTCGGACTGCACCAAAGCCGGTCATCTCACTACCCCTAATAAAAGGCCAAGATGGTCAAGTAAGGTTCTAGGTCGTTAGTGCTTAGTGACATCACTCAGCGGCCCCGTACTCTCCTTGATTGAACTCAAGGGTTACCGGTACTCACAAATATGTCGCACTAATATAGCTAATGCTTCGACTGTGTCGGTATACCTCGCACAGTTTCCACAATGTATTGCTATCTATGAAATGTTTCCCAAAATCCGGGTGTAGGATTGCAAACCCAAACAATAGAGCCAAGATATAAAGCAATCAATTCAAACAATTAGTCATGCAAGAGGGTGATCTAAGCCCTAAGGTTACTCCACTTTTAAGTTTTCTCCCCAGCAGAGTCGCCAGTTCTGTGATACGGTGGGAGAACTGACTATGGTTTTGCGTTTGTTTTCGCAAATGTTTCGGTTGAGCAAGAGTCGCCACCGACTTTTTATTTTATCCTAAGGAAAGGTTTAAAAAGCACAGCAAAAACCTTTGAGATTTTTCTTGGGTTCGGGGAGTAGATTATAGAAAGGGAAGGTATTAGCACCCTTTCTATCCATGGTTATCCATGGGCTCTTAGGTACTTGCTTAGATCAACTTGACTTGGTTTTCAATTGTTTGAAATGGTGCTTTGTATGTGGTTTTGAAAAGGTTTTGAAAAAGATGCCTTGTCTAGGCTACCCTTGTAACAATTCTTTACTCGAATGTTTTACAAAAGGTATTTGTCTTTTTGAAAAGATGTTTCAAGGTTTTATTGAAAATTGTTTTGAAAGTGTTTGTGAAGTGTGGTTTGAAAATAGGCAAGTGTTTTCTTTTGCAAGTAGACAAGTACTTAAGAGCTATCTACCCTAAAGTTCTCAAAGATTTTTGTTATGTTTTAACCCTTTTAACAATTTTGTTCCACCATTGCATTTGGTGGACAATCTTGTGTTAGGAGGTGAAAGGGACGGGCGTGGGTCATCGTTTAGACCATAATTGCAATAGTGTTAAATGTCTTTGGGCAATTTTTCTTTGAAAGGGACTTGATCATTTTTAGGCAACTTTTTGAAAGCGTCATCGAGGGACTATGATCATTTAATTGTTTGCTTTGTTTTTGCCCAAAGAAACCTAACATGCAATATGGCCCATTTATTTGAAGGCAACAAGTGGAATACCCTAGGGGTGCAAGTGTGATATGTGTTGTCCATTTTCATGCTAGATTATCTTGAAATTAGGTCAAACTAATTTTGTTCTTTTTATTTGCATACAAACCCTAATTCTAGCATGGTATATTTAGAAAGCGTTTAAAGTGTGAAAAGTAAAATTCCTACACTATTACAACACAATATGGGAAGGGGGGTACAAATGTTCAAATGGGGGGATATTTAGACAAGGAATTAAAACCTAGCTATTACATCAATTTTGAATATTTACAAGATAATTAATTGCACAAATTAAATGGAAAATAAAATAAAGATGCAAAATGCAAAAGGGGTTTTTATATGTATGGAAAAAAAGTATTATTTATGTCAAATAAATAAAATAAAATAAGTATTATTTTTGGAGTTTTTTGTGTTTTAAGGGTAAAACCCTAATTTCATTAAATAAGTATATTAACTGTTTAATATGTATAATATTTAATAATTATATACAAAAAATAAAATAAAATGGAGTATATTTATAAAAAGTATTTTTTCGAAGTCAAATATTAATAAAAGAAAAATATGTAGGTATTTTTGTATTTTAACCTAAATATACTAATAAATATATATATATATATATATATATATATATATATATATATATATATATATATATATATATGTGTATTAATTTCTAAATATGTATTATGTATATAATAATATTTAATATTTATAAAAAAGGGTATATTTTGTATAAAATATTTTAAGAAGATAAAACAAAATAAAAAAATGAAAATAAAATGGTGTTTACATTATTTTCCTATTTATTCTAAATAATATGTTTTTGTACTTATTTACATACAAATAGCAATATAACTAAATAAATGCCTAAAAATATAAAAATGGTGTAAAAATATTTTTTATGTTTTTTAATATGATTAGCAAAAATAAATAAATCAGGATAAAAAAGAAAAGTCAAAAAAATCATGCAAATACACAAAATGGGCCTGGGGCGTATGAAAGCAAATACATGGTGTGAAAAGGAAAATCAAAACAGGCCCAGCCCACGTGGCTTCTTCTTCAACCTTCAGACAGCAAAAACGTTCAAAAAACGCGCGCCTGAACCTCCATTCAAACACCTGGATTCTTTGATCTTTTGCACAAACTTACAACATAAGAAATGTTAAGCATTGAATCACGATTCTAAATATATAAAGAACTCATCCTAACTCTCAGAAATGAGAGAGAATTTTGACATTCCCAAATCCTGACCTAACTTTTCTTCCATATTCAAACCTTAAATTCTCACAGCTCAAGCAAAATAAATGAAAAGTGAAAGCATGTACAGATTCAGGGGCATGAGTAGAACACTTCTTATTCACAAACCTAGAGCTAATGATGCCTACACTAAGAGTTAGAAGTTCAAAAAGATACCTGTTCAGTTGAAGTTCTATCTGGCAATGGGGGAGCTTTCAGGGCAAGATGATGATCTGTATAGCTTGCCTGAAGTGTGGTGATGATATTCCAATGCTTACTTTGCTTTGAAACACCTTGAATCGAGCTATGGACCTTCAACTGCAAAACAAGAAAGTGAAAATGGTGGAACTGGTTAGAGGAGTTACAGGTCGTGTTTTGTGTTTTGGTTAGCTTCAAATGATGCTAGGGAATGTGTTTGATGAGCTTTGAGCAAGAAAGCATGAAAGGGATGAGTTGTGGGATTCAATCTGCAGACCCTGCCCTGTTTTTGCAGTTTGAGAGTGATTCTGGGAATGGGAGTGTTTGGGACCTTGTTTGCTCGTGTTCTAGCTTGTGCTTGATGATTAGAAGGTGTATAAAATATTTGCTTAGGCTTGTTTATGCTGAGATCAAAGTTGGTGATGTTATGATGTGTTTCTTCACACTTAAGCAAGCAAAGGCCACTTGAGTTTCTAGGCAGGTAGAGGCCCCCTAAACATGCTGCAAAACCTCTCCTTGATCAGTGTGTTTTGTTCATAATCTTGTGCCAAAGTGATTTGATCTGTACTTGTGGATTTGCAACTTTGACATAAAGCTTGCTTTTGCAAAAATGGCTATTTCACTTTTTCCATTTATGGCCTAATCCAACATGTAATGCTTAAACTCATGAAACAAGGCCTTAGCACAATGAACATGCATTAAATTATTGAGTGTTGGATGGTTTAAGGGTCTGTAATCAAGTGGCATGCTGGTTTGAGAAATTTGCACATGTTATGAACATGGAAATTGGCCAATTCAAAAGTGAGTTTTTGCCATATTGCAAAATTCGATTCTCTCAAGTCATGAGGTTGTTTGATGAGTTCTTGGACATTTTGGAAAGCTTGGAATGTGTACTACAATCCATCTTTGAAATGAAAATTTAAATTCCAAGTGGAAGTATATGGAAAATGGTCTTGAATTTAGGTAGAAAACCTTGCCAAAATAGGTCAAATTTTCACTAAGTTAAGAATGGTTTAGTACCCTTATTCCAAAAATTGTAACTTGAGATACATGCTTCTTTTGGGAAAACTTTGTGAATCAAAGTTGTATATTATGCACCAAGCTACAACTTTCATGTTTTGACTTTTGCTTGAATCCAAATGAATCTTGGTGAGAAAGTGAGGCAAAGTTGGGAAAAAATTAGGGTTTTTCATAACTTAGAAAAATTCTAAGTTATGAAAAATTCTCATTTCTAACCCTAATTTGCATTTTTTGATTTCTTGATGAACAAGTTTCATGATTTGGCATGTTTTGATGAAAAATGAATCTTGACTCTTGATTTTGACCAAAAAGTCAAAGTTTGACTTTTCAGTATACAGTCAAAATTGATCAATTGACTGGGAAATTCAACTGTCAATCTTGTGCACTTGGGATCTTTTGAACTTGTTGAGCATGTCAAGATAATTCCATGGGGTCCTTGAGTCCATATGTGAGCTTGGTTTGCCATTGGCTAGGTCAAATAGTCAAAAATTGCCTTTGTGCAGTCAAAACCCTAAAAATGACCATTTTGCCCTTTTGGTGATCTGATCAAATTTCTTGTGGAATTGTGATCCAAACTTGATCAAATGGTCCATGTGAGTTCATAATGTTGATGTGGGTCAATTTTCATGAGATTTGACTGTCAATTGGCCACAGTTGACTTTTTCCCCAATACAGCTGATTTCTAGGTCAACTGTCCAATTGACTGGGCAAAACCTGGAATCAAGACTTGAAACTTGGTATGGATAAACTTGGGGGTCCAATATGAAGCATGAAAGTCATCTTAGGCATTTTAGGTCAAAACATCTTTGTGCAAACACAAACCCTAATTTGGGTCAACAGTGCAAGGAGAAGTTTTGAGCAGATGAAACCCTAACTGGATCTTGATCTTCAGGGACTTGGTGATGAGAAATCAATGAGAAATGGGAGGGAAAATTTTGGGGTACAACAACCTCCATCTAAAATTCCAAGTTCTCGCCGAATTTTGTAGAAAGATTCTTTTGCGAGAGGCTTTATGAAGATATCTGCTAAGTGGTTATTAATATCCATAAAAGTAACTTCGGTATCTCCTTGAAGCACATGATCATGAAGGAAATGATGTCTAATATCAGTGTGTTTGGTTCTTGAGTGCATGATCGGATTCTTCGTAATATTGGTCGCACTGGTGTTGTCACAACATAGAGGAATGCATCCGAGATCGAGTTTGTAGTCACAAAGTTATTTCTTAAGCCAAAGTATTTGCGAACAACAGCTACATGCTGTTATGTATTATGCTTCGGTCTTGCTAAGAGAAACACGTGCTTTTTTTCTTACAAGCCCGTGATACTAAAGCATTTCCAAGAATATGACAAGTACCACTTGTGCTTTTTCTATCAGTTTTACAACCTGCATAATCCGCGTCAGAATAACCAATTAAATTGCAAACACTATCTTTATGATGCCATAATCCGACATTTTTTGTTCCTTTGAGATATTTCATGATTTGCTTGACTGCCATGAGATGTTATTCCTTTGGATTTGCTTGAAAGCGAGCACAAAGACAAACACTAAACATTATTTCAGGACAGCTTGTCGTCAAATATAATAAGGAACCAATCATACCTCGATATTTTGTAATATCAATGGAAACAATGGATTCATCTTGATCGATATAAGTACCGGATCCCATTGGAGTATTCATTACTTTGCAATTATCCATATTAAACATTTTCAATAATTCTTTTCAATACTTGGATTGGTTGGTGAAGATTCCATCCTTTAATTGCTTAATTTGTAATCCAAGAAAATAGTTCATCTTTCCCATCATGGACATCTCGAATTCTCCTTGCATTAATGATGAAAATTCCTCACACATATCTTTATTAGTTGAACTAAATATTATATCGTCAACATAGACTTGAACCAATAAAGTGTTACCTTTAATCTTCTTGATGAACAATGTTTTATCAACTTTACCTTTTTCAAAGCTTTTTCACATGGAAAATTGCTAAGTCTATCATACCATGATCTTGGTGCTTGTTTCAAACCATAAAGAGATTTTCTCAACTTAAAGACATGTAAATGGTTCTTGAAGTCTTCGAAACCCGGGGGTTGTTTGACATAGACTTCTTCATTAATGTTGTCATTTAAGAATGCGCTTTTGACATCCGTTTGGTATATCTGAAAATTTAATGAACGAGCATAAGCAAGTAATAAACGAATAGTTTATAGCCTTGCAACCGGAGTGAAAGTTTCTTCAAAGTCGATTCCTTCTTCTTGATTATAACCTTGTGCCACCAACCTTGCTTTGTTTCGTACAATTATACCATTCTCATCAAGTTTTTTTTAAACACCCATCTGGTACCTATGATGTGTTTATCACTTGTCCAATGAACAAGTTCCCAAACTTGATTTCTCTCAAATGGATCTAATTCCTCTTGCATAGTAATTATCCATTGATCGTCTCCTAAGGCTTCATCAACTTTGGAAGGTTCAATTTGTGAAACAAACGCCATAAGCAAGCATCTTTGAGATTTAATCTTGTTGTAACTCCTTGATAACATCACCAATGACTTTATTAATTAGATGATCTCTATGATTTCTCCATTCTTTAGGAAGGTCATTGTGATTTGTATTTTGTTGTGAAACTTCTTCTTGATGTTCCAGTTGTTTCATACTTTGAGCATTAGGAACTTCTTCTGAGGGTAGATCTATAATATCATCATCATCACAAACAACTATGTCCTCCTTAGAGGTGTTAGTTTCATCAAAGGAAACATGCATAGATTCTTCAATAGTTAAAGTTCTTCTATTATATATTCTATAAGCTTTACTAGAGAGAGAGTAACCAAGAAATATACCTTCGTCGGATTTCTCGTCAAACTTATCGAGATTGTCTTTGTCATTGTTGAGGACAACGCACTTGCATCCAAAAATATGAAAGTGAGTATTGTTTAACTTTCTTCCTTTGAAGAGTTCATATGGGTCTTTTTCAAGATAGGTCTAATAATAACTCGATTTCCAACATAACATGTCGTATTAACCGCATCCGCCCAAAAATATTTTGGTAGATTTGCATCACTAAGCATTGTTCTTGCAAGTTCCACTAGAAATCGATTCTTTCTTTCAACTACCCCATTTTGTTGTGGAGTCCTTGGTGCTGAAAATTGTGAGAGATGCCATGTTCTTCATAAAATTCTTCAAAAGATGCATTTTGGAATTCTCCACCATGATCACTTCTTATGGATACAATCTTTAGTGATTTTTTATTTTGAATTTGCTTTGCATACTTCTTAAATGCCTTGAAAGCATCACTTTTCTGCACAAGGAACAAAGTCCAAGAATATCTAGAAAAATCATCAACAATAACTAAAGCATATACGTTACTTTTGAAGCTTCTTGTTCTTGATGGACCAAATAAGTCCATATGCAACAATTGTAGCGGCCTTGTAGTAGACACGACATTCTTAGATTTGAAAGTTGATCTAGTTTGTTTTCCCTTTTGACAAGCATCACACAATTTATCTTTGGTAAGCCAATGACAAGATCATGTTTGGTTAATTTATTTAAATGTTCCATATATATATATATATATATATATATATATATATATATATATATATATATATATATATATATATATATATATATATATATATATATATATATATATATATATATATATATATATATATATATATATATATATATATATATATATATATATATATATATATATATATATATATATATATATATGGGCTTCCCTTTTATGCCATAACCATGATTCATTATTGTTTACCATAATACATTTTACTTTCAAATATAAATCATCTAAAGAAATCATAAAAATATTGTTAATTCTTTTACCTTTGAGTTTTATCTCATTGGTGACTTCATCTATAATCAAACATTCATCTTTTGTGAACTTGATCTTGAAGCCCTTGTCACAAAGTTGGATTATGCTTAGAAGATTATGCTTTATTCCTTCAATATAAAGTACATCTTCAATGAATATGAAAGGTGGTGCACCAACTTTGCCTTTACCAAGAATCTTTCGCTTATTATTATCTCCATAAGTGACAAAACCTTTGGCCTTTAGCACTAGATTTGAAAAATTGGTTTATGTCTTCCGTCATATACTTGGAACAACCACTATTGAGATACCATAGATTTGATGTGGTCTTCAAGCCTACTTACAAAACAAATTAAGTTTTGTTAGGTACCCAAATTTCTTTGGGTCCTTCATAATTAGTATATTTCTTTACCCACGCATGATTCTCACTTCTATACTAAAGTTTCTAACATAGCAAGCATTAGGTGTATGGCCAACAATATCAGAATAAAAACAAGTAGGTACAAAATTACTTCTATATCTAGGAGGATAAGATTTATTCTTAACAAACTTTTTATTTTTAGGATAATGGTGAATCACTTTAGGTTTGTTCACTTTCTCTTTATTTGTTTGGTCACTAGCATTAACAAACATAGTTTTGTTAGAACTTGGATTTGAAAACTTTTAATATGCAAGTCCAATTTTATTATTGGGGTATCTTTGTTGACTAAGGACACCTTCCAACCCAATTTATCCTTTTTCATATCTTTCAAGAACTGTTTTCAATTGGACAATTTGGAAAGGAAGTGATTCACAATTTTTGCATACAAAATTCTGTTTTTGCTCACTAATCATCTTTTCTTTTTCATTATTAAAACCTTTTTCAATTGTCTCAACTTTTTCTTCTAAAGATGAGATTTGTTTGTTTTGATATGATATAGTTTTGTATAGAATTTTGCATTCATTTAAGAGTTAATTTATTACACCTTGTGCATCATTATCAAAGAGAGAAAAATCATAACTAACCTCACTATCTTCATCATTGAAATAGTGTGAAGCCATCAATGCTAGATTTGCACTTTCGTCACTATCCGAATCGGATGAAGAACTAATCTCGTTATCTTCCCATGCAACATAAGCATTTTTATTCTTAAACTCCTTTTTACTTTTGAATCCATTTTTCTTGGAGAGTTTCGGATAATCCATTTATATGACCTTGCTTGCCACATTCATAGCATGTGACATCTTGTATTGATATGGAGGTTTCTTTATCCTTGTTCTTTGAAAATTTCTTTCTTTTTACAAAGTTAGAATTATCAAAATTATTTTTAGATCCAAAGAATTTTCCTAACCTTTTAACAAGAAGCATGAAATTTTCGTCTTCTTCAGATTGTCTTTTTTTAATTTCTTTGGAATCAAACTTTAAAGCAATACTTTTAGACTTCTTCTCTTGATTTTCATTTTTTTTTCAATCTTCCAAGTTTCGTATCATATTCTTGAAGTTTTCCAAATAATGTTGCGGAAGTCATTCGGGATAGATTTTTCTTTTCGGATATTGTCGTTACTTTTGGTTGCCATTCCCGGGTTAAAGATCTAAGCATTTTAAGATTAAGTTCTTCGATAGTAATAGTTTTACCAAGAGCTTTCAGATGATTTGTTAAGTGCATGAATATTTTCTACAAGTCAATAATGGATTCTTCAGGCTGCATTTTGAGTAAATCGTATTCTTGACATAAGGTATTTAATCTTGATCTTTTAACTTCGACGATTCCTTCATGAATTTCTACCAAAGTATCCCATATTCCTTTTGTTGTTATGCATGCCAAAACATGAAAAAATTCATTCATGCTAAGTTCACCTTGAAAAAGATTGATTTCCTTTTTGTCATAGAGGACCTTTGTAATACGGTGGGAGAACTAAATTTTTTGGTTTTATCCAAATGTGCGGATAGTAAGAGTCGCCATCGACTTTTCTTTTATCCAATATAAGGAAAGGCTGAAAAGAACAGGAAATACCTTGAAGATTTTGAGTTCGGGGGGTAAGTTATGAAAAGGGAAAGTGTTAGCACCCTTTTCATCCGTAGTTATCTACGGGCTCTTAATTGCTAGCTCACTTTTGAAAATCTTGTTTTGTGTGTGTGATACGGTGGCAAAACTGACTGTTAATACTGGTTTGCATTTTGTATTTGCAAATGTTGTGGTAAGCAAGAGTCGTCACCGACTTTTATTTCATCCAACAAAGGAAAAGGAAAAAGAACAGAAAAAACCTTTTTTCGAGATTTTCTGAGTACGGGGGGGTAGATTATAGAAAGGGAAGGTGTTAGCACCCTTTCTATCTGTGGTTTTCCACGGGCTCTTAGGTACTTGCTCATTTTGAAATTGCTTGTGTATTTTGAAAAAAAAAATTTTAACTTCGTGATAACCCTTGTATCTGTCCTCAAGAGTGTGAAGAAGTTGTTTTTAAAAACTATTTTGAAAGTGTTTGTGTAAAAGAGTTTTTTATTGTTTTGAGCAAGTACTTAAGAGTTTCTACCTACTCGAAAAAATATTGTTCGTTCTCGTTTCCTTTAGACAGCACTATCCTACTATTAAGGAGTAGGTAGCCCTATCGTTGGATATCTGAGGGACAAGCGCGGGTCATCGTTATGTCATAGAAGGCAACATATAGGGATATCTTAGCAGTTCGAAGGGATTGTCATCATATATTCGTAGGCAACATCGAGGGACAAGATCATTTTTCGTAGGCAACTCGAGGGACGTTAAGGGACTATGATCTTTATGATGACTTTTAGATTGAGGGTCTTTGCTAACGGTATCCCTACGTTTGAGGGACATGACCATTGTTTTCCGAGGCAACCAAGTGGGGAGTGCCCTAGGGGTGCAAGTGTGCAAATGATTTAATTCGGTTATTTATCTTGTAATTAGGGTTTTCTATCGTTCATTTTTATCTTTCCATACAATCCTATTAATCTAAGCATTGCATAAAATATAGTAGCTGAAGGTAAAGGCGGAAATATAAACATAGGCTATTACAAAGCTTTGGGGAAGTTATATAATAGTGAAGAGTGCGGAAAAGAAATCCTAAAACTATTACATCCCTGAAGCAATTACATGATAATGATGAAAAAAACGGGAAAAATAAAGCTACGATATACAGTTGAATGTGCCCTATACATTTTATCTAGGAAAATAAAAATAAGATGAAAATAGCAAAGAAAATGTTTTGGTGATTTTTTATGAAAAAAATGATTTACGATAATTAATTAAATAAACCTAAAAAACCTAATTAATTTTAATTAATAAAAAAAATGTTAATTTTGAAAAAAGTTAATTAAAATACCTAAATCCTAATTAGTTCGAATTTTAAAAAAAAAGTTAATTTTGAAAAAAAAAGTTAAGAAATCTAAAATTAATTAACCTAAAAATTAAATTAGGTTTTTTTGTAAAAAAAAAAGTTTGTGAAAAAAGTTTTGTGGTTAAGTGAATTTAAGATTGAAAAAGACAAATTGGTTAGAAACCAAAAACAAACAATGAAATTAAAAACCTAAAATTAAATTAAAACCTAAAATTAAATTAAAAACTTAAAATTAATTATTTGAGTTTATTAGGAAAAATCAAGGGTTTGTGAAAAATGTTAGGTTTTATGAAAAAAGTTTTAAACAGAAAGAAGGAAAATAGGTAAAATAGATAAAAGGATAAATAGAATGGAAGAAAACCAAAACCAATTGAGGTGGGTGTTGAACCCACGCCCTTAACGTCCTCGGAATTTCTGCCTTGCCATGAGCCATGCATTGGTGGTTGTTCTGTTTTGGCCTTGGTATTTTGTAATAACCCTGCATGGGACCCTGTCTAAATCTGCAGTGTTGAATCTCATGAACACATTAAATAAATTATTATATCATGAAATACAAATAAAGCAAATATATGAAATTTTGTAATGTTAAAATCGATATGGCATGTATGAATGCTTCTACATCCTTTTGATCATGGAGATCAAATCAACCTTACCCTTACTGGAGAAGTAGTGAGATAGCGGTTTTTAACAAGGATGACTTGTTTGTAGTGAGATGGGGGTTTGTAACAAGGATTTTAAGGTTTTTAGGGTTCTTGAAGGAATTTGATATTTTTACAGGGTTATGGAAAAGGTTTTTTTTCGTTGTGTTTGTGTGAAAAGAATGAGATTATATAATGGAAACTATAGAAAAGATATGGGCTTTGAATGTGCAATTGGGCCTCCAATAACCACAAGCAATAGTGCAGATTTTTATTCACTTGAGTCCATCACGTTCCATCCTAAATCGCAGGGGCTTAAGTGCAAATTTTGAAGTTAAAATGTGAAAACAAAATGTATTCGACATCGAGAACTAACTCCTGCCTAAAAATGGGCTCAATCGGATAAACGGTGAATTAGTTATGAATTTTTGAAGTTTCGTCTCAGACATACTTATCTTGGGCTCCAGTATCAACTCTGACACGTTCTTCAATAAAAAACTAGTATTGATCAGAGCAGAACCCAGTCTCGACTTTGGAAGAAAAGTTGTAGATCCCTGAGTCAGTGACCTTATGTAAAAATATGGGCATGATCCGATAAAAATTGACCGAGTTCTGAATTTTTGAAGTTTCGACCCAGATGAAATAATATTTAGCATTCAGGATTTTCGGCGCATCACACGCACTCTGAGCAAAAAACGAAGGCCTTTTGGATACCGTTCGAACTCGATACCTCCTGTGAAAACTTAGCCAACTCAATTTGTGAAATTTTGGCGCAAGAACCAGCTCGATACAATGAAAATCGACCAAGTTGTGATTTTCTGATCATGACGCAAATAAACTTCTGTCACAAATTTTCTGTATAAAAATACTTGATAAATCCGCATTTTTGAAGACCTGCTGATCGAAATTGGATTCCATCCGTGAGAGATAAAAACGTAGATGATGTCAAGACGGAATTTTGGCCACCGGAACAGGTTCAAAACAAGCCACGATCTTCAAGTTTAAATTTTTTAGTGCGTAAAAACTGCACTTTCAACACACTTTTTCACCACATTCTGAGACCTTCTTTAAAGAATTGACTCTTAAGCCGAACCTGAATTTGAGAATATGTTATCAGGGATATCTTGGTGAAAGAACACCTGAATGTGATGCGTCGGGTTGGACTTGTGAATCTTTGAACCCCGAATCGCTGCGAAACAGCGAACCGATCTTCAGCACGGAAAATACTCTGAGAACATCTATTGGAGAAATAAACGTCACTTGTAACCTGACGAAGCTTGATAAATATACCTTTATTCCATAACCATAAAACCAATAATATGCGTGTATGAAAAGAGGGTAAATTTTGGGGTACAACAGCTGCCCCTGTTCAATCTTCTTAAACCTGAAGATTTAGATTGGCTTGTCTGCCTTTCATGATCTGAAGGTGGAAGATGATTGAACACTAGAGTGCCCAGAAATTTTCACTTGTCTGTAATGATGCTTAACTATATAGATAATGTCGGGAATGGCCTTATAGATTCCATTTGGAGAAGATGACTGAAAGTCGTCAGAGATGGGCTTAAAGACGCCATCCTGAGAATGTGACGGAGAGTCATCGGAGATGGGCTTAAAGATGCCATCCAGAATAATGATGCTTTTATGAGATATTCCTTCGTGGGAATTCCTGTTCCTGTTGTTATAGAGGACTTCGCTGAGGAAAGTTGGTCTCTGTCTTGGGAAATAGAGTCTAGGAGCTTCAGTTGTCAGTTATTCTATTGGGGAGTCATCTCTTGATTGAAGAGACGGAAGTGAGCTGCTTATCTAGTCAGGATCTAGGCTTCACAGTGACTAGTTGAGGATGATAAGGCTGACTGCTATCTATTCGTATTCCAGGCTTCACAGCGACTTACTGGAGAAATGTGAAATCGACCGTATATGGTCGGGTCCAGGTTTTACAGTGTTGTAAACTGTTGTCTGGAGATAAAAGAGAAGGAATTTGGATAGTAGGGTTACTTCGAGATGAAAGCCTGGATAGTAAGGCTGTGAGAAGAAACCTGGATAGTAGGGTTACTTCGAAATGAAAGTCTGGATAGTAGGGCTATAAGAAGGAACCTGGATAGTAGGGTTACTTCGAAATGAAAGCCTAGATAGTAGGGCTATAAGAAGGAACCTGGATAGTAGGGTTACTTTGAAATGAAAGCCTGGATAGTAGGGCTATGAGAAGGAACTTGGATAGTAGGGTTACTTCGAAATGAAAGACTGGATAGTAGGCTATGAGAAGGAACCTGGATAATAGGGTTACGAGAAGTAACCTGGATAGTAGGGTTACTTCGAAATGAAAGCCTATATAATAGGGCTATGAGAAGGAACCTGGATAGTAGGATTACTTCGAAATAAAAGCCTGAATAGTAGGGCTATGAGAAGGAACCTGGGTGGTAGGGTTGCCTCTAAATGAAAGCCTGGATAGTAGAGCTTATGGGAAGGAACCTGGGTCGTAGGGTTACTTCAAGATGAAAGCCTGGACAGTAGGGCTTATGGGAAGGAACCTGGGTCGTAGGGTTACTTCGAAATGAAAGCCTGGATAGTAGGGCTACCTCAAGATGAAAGCCTGGATAGTAGGGCTTATGGGAAGGAACCTGGATAGTAGGGTTACTTCAAAATGAAAGCCTGAATAGTGGAGCTTATGGAAAGGAACCTGTGTCATAGGGTTACTTCAAGATGAAAGTCTGGATAGTAGGGCTTATGGGAAGGAACCTGGGTCGTAGGGTTACTTCGTGGGGAGTTTGGGTAAAACTGCATCTTAACCGAGAAGGAACCTAGGTAAGGTTGCTTCGTGAGGAGTTTGGGTAAAACTATGTCTGAACCGAGGAGGAACCTAGGTAAGGTTGCTTCGTGGGGAGTTTGGGTAAAACTGCATCTGAACCGAGAAGGAACCTAGGTAAGGTTGCTTCGTGGGGAGTTTGGGTAAAACTGCATCTGAACCGAGAAGGAACCTAGGTAAGGTTGCTTCGTGGGGTGTTTGGGTAAAACTACATCTGAACTGAGAAGGAACCTAGGTAAGGTTGCTTTGTGAGGAGTTTGGGTAAAACTGCATCTGAACCGAGAAGGAACCTAGGTAAGGTTGCTTCGTGGGGAGTTTGGGTAAAACTGCATCTGAACTGAGAAGGAACCTAGGTAAGGTTGCTTCATGGGGAGTTTGGGTAAAACTGCATCTGAACCGAGAAGGAACCTAGATAAGGTTGCTTCGGGATAAGTCAGTGTAGGGCTTCAGAAGGAACCTGGGTAAGGTTACTTCGGGATGAGTTCGTGTGAAACTTTATTTGGAAATTTATGAGAAGGGACCCGTGTAAGATTTTTTTAGGATAAACCCGTGTGAAGTTGTATTTAGGAGAAACTCGTGTAAGATTTCTTCGTGACAAACCCGTGTAAAGTTGCATCTGGTCGCGCAGATAATTACTTTGTTTAGTTTCAGGAGCTAATCTTGGACCTGCTGGATATTATTGATTCTAACCATCTTTCCTGAAAAGGTACATGATTAGTTATATGTGATGCATGAAATGCATTGTATGATGATGTTCTCAAAATAAATGAGATTATGTTATATGCAATATGTGTGAGTGTGTCATTGTTGTACCCCAAAATTTGCCCTCCCTTTTTCACAAGAAATCACAACCCCAGGGTTTTCTCTGATTTTTTAGATTTGGCTCAGGAATTAATTAAGCAGACTTTTCTTTGGCAACAAATCCGGAATTAGGGTTTTCGCTCGCATTTCTCAGAAGAAACTGAATCCTTAGAAATTCAGTGTCATGTTACATTGTTTTCACACTTTTTAAGCCTACTGAAAGATTGTTGTTTGTCCTCAAGTTTTGTTTATCTGGGATAAGAGATAGGAGCTGAAACTGTCTAATCCAGATTAACCAGATAGTGTGCGCATGTTAAAACATCTGCTTGTTATTAGAATGAAATGTTTGCCAGTTAATGGAAATGATTGTTTGTTTGGAATGCACAACGCGTATGTTGATTGGAATACTGATGCAAAGAGGTTGCAGAGTTTTTATGGATTACTTGGATTTTAAGTCATCTGTATTGGAAATGGTGGAATGCAATTTCAGTCATTGTTTAATCAGGAATCTTAAATAAAGAGTGAAGAGGCAAAGGGAAAGATTGGAAGATATTTGACAGTAGAAATTTTCTTTTGGATAAAGACTTTTATTTACTTCAAATGTTGTTACAAATTTTATTTGAATATTGTAAGATTACAACTTATAGTATTTAAGATAATATTTGTTTACAATAAATGAAAAAATAAATCTAAGCCTAATCTCCTAAGATCTTTGACTTCTACTGCTTCCTCTATCGTCCAATTGGTACTCACCTGTAAAAGACAGAAGAAAAGAGACTAGTATAAGAACTTTCAAATGAAAAGAAAGAAAGAAAATCATCATTAAAGTTTGCCGGCCGGAATCAGAATGCTATTGGTTCATCATGTTTTTATTTTTCTCTTTGCAAATCACAAGAAGATTGCTCTTCTTGGTTCACAAAGAGAAAAGTAAAAGATATAAAATGCAAGCATACAATTGGTTCAAATGCAAAAATATGGTTCAGATACAAAGTAAATGTACAAGGCAAACCAAGGCGCCAAAATTCAAATATGATGGGCACCCATTGTACTGCAAAGCAAACTGCACTGCAAACTAAACCAAACTGCAGTAATCAAACCAAATGCAACAAGGTGCCAAGCATGTCAAACTAGAGGCAAACTGTCAAGGCAAAAGTACAATGCAGAAAGTATGCAGTCAAAAGTACACAATGCAGAAAGTAGCATGGCAAATAGCAGGTAAAGACATAGAAAAACCAATTCACAAGCAAGAGAAGACTTGTCAAAGCCATCATCATTTTCCTAGGAAAACTTTTCAGAAATTACAATATAATAAGCAAAATATGCTTATGAGAGAGAGAGGGAAAGAGAGGACCTTTAGTGAAAAGAGTTTGCAGTTTTGGTAGAGGCAGACTGTTTTCAAGTTATCAAGGACAAAAAACAAAAAGATATAAAAGAGAAGAGACTGCATAACAGTCAGGAGGAGAAAAATATTTAGCAAAAACTTGCGCAGCTTGCAAACTGTGAAACCACAGCCAAGCTTGCTCAAAACACAAGCAAGCTGCAAAACAAGCCCAGCTTGCCCAAACCTGCCTGCATAAAAACAAGCTAGCAAATCCTGCATAGCCCAAAAAACCTGCATAACTGCAACTTGCCCAAAACCTGTCAAACAAACTATAAGGTTTACTCAAAAAATCAACAAGCAACTACAAACTCAGCAAGCTCACAAACTGCAAATTGCCCAAACATCATCAAAAACAAACAACAAACTGTAATCAACTGGCCCAAAACAATATGCAAACAACAAACTGCAAGCCTGTTTTAGAAAAATGCTCAAACACAAACCTGCATAAACTGCTATCAAAACACAAAAACTGCCCAAACCAAAGCAACCTGCAAACAGTTCAAACTATAAGCTCACGGCAACAAACAAGCTTGCCCAAAACCTGTCAAACCAAACTGTGAAACACACAGCCTGTAACCAAACTCAGCAAGCCAACCAAGCTTCAACAAGAATCTAACCAACAAGTTTCAGATCTAATATCATCATCAACATCAAAAAGAAGAGAATTTCATAAGCTAACCAACAAGTTTCAGAAACACATTCATCATCAACCTCAAAACAAAGAGAAAGGAAGAGGTTCAGAGGTAATAAAGCTAACCAACAAAAGTTTCAGAAACACATTTATCATCAACCTCAAATCAAAAGGAAGAGGTTCAGAGGTAATAAAAAGAACCAACAAAAGTTTCAGAAACACCTTGTTGTACCCCAAAATTTGCCCTCTCATGTTTTCAAAAGTCTTCCCTTACATGGTTGGTCACAAACATTTGCCTAACGAAAATAAAGTTTTTTGAAGATGAACAAAGTGTCTTTCAATTGGCATCTGGGAAAAGTCTTCGATTGGGTATCCAAAATACTTCGATACAGGCTTGACTCACCAGTCTTCGATTGGGCATTTGGCACTCTTCGATCAGGCTTTGATTAGTAAGCTTCGATTAGGTGTTTGGAACCCTTCGATCAAGCTTTGGTCTGCAAGTCTTCGATTGAGCGTTGGACCTCCTTCGATCAAGCTTTGGTGTGCAAGTCTTAGATTGAGCGCTGGACCCCTTCGATCAAGTCAATTTCACAATGCTTCGACTAGTACTTCAGAGGGTCCTTCGACTAGAACTTCATACTTTACCTCAGTCAGAACATCAGAACGAAATGACCTTCGAATGGCATTTCAGTAGAGTTTCTCTTAATCTAAGATGCTCTGATGAAGGAAGTTCTGGACACTTCGAAACAGAACTTAGACTCATCACAAGGCCAAGGGCTGGTCGAAGTTGTCTAATAGGGAATGTTCTAAATAGATTCGAATTGGACTTTGAAGCTGGCAAAGAAGGCAGATTTGAAGGAATGAAGTAGGTTGGCATGACTAAGCAAAAACACATATCCTAACCTGTCCATGTTCACCCAAAGTTTACAATGGCATGTGTCCCTTGCAAATATAGAAATAATTAAATGCTGATTGTGGATTCAATTCCTGAGTTAAAGGACAGATTCTTGCCTTTTCTGTTCGTAACTCCACAAGAGCTGATTCGACCAGAGTGATTCTTTTCAAATCAAGCAGTCGAAGCAGAAGGAGTCCCATTCAAAGGAGGCAACTCAAGACCAATCGAAGAGCATGGCCTGGAGGCATTCGAAAATCAAAGGTGTCCAGGTTCATTCAAGATTCCAAAGAGACATGAATATTTCAAAAAAGGAAATCTTTTAATATGTCTGATTCTTGTCTCATGGCTTTAAAGGCCTGTTTAATTGGTTGTCTCTTACCGTTACTAGACCATCATACTCCTATAAATACAAGGGCCAGCATACAGTGCCAAGGGGAGGGAACAAAAACAGGAACGAAAAAAGAAAAGAAGAGAAACAAGGAGGATTTGGAGATACACTGCCCACAAACCCACCAAAGGTTATCAGCATTTTCATAAATAATCCAAGCCAAAGCAGCCATTCAACAAACATCTCCACGCCCAGAACCACAGATCATACATCTTTAATTGGTAAAGGTTTGCAAAACCAAAATTGCACCTTCATGACATTTAAATACACGTTGCATATGTATTCTTGTTATTACTGATTATGTTGCATGTAAGCTGAAGCGCAAAGATGAGATCGTGCCATTGCTGGGGCACGATCTAAGTTTCTCCTTCGAATCTCAGGATAAAACAAACCCAGGCCCAGATTCAGCAGATTCAAATTGAGGAAGGATTCGAATTAGGAGCAGATTTGAATCAGGGGGTAAAGTCCCCCCTGGATCTTTAACATTTGTCTCGTTTTGCAGGAAATATCTTCTCAGAATCTTGTTCAGAGTTTCGAAGCTTAGCTTCGAACTGGATCCAGGGTTCCCAGATCGAAGGATGACATATCCAGATCGAACACCCCCAAAGTGCAGCCCCTCAGGAACCTTCGATCAAGCCTCTTCACTGGATCGAAAGACATCCCACACCTCTTTCGATCCAGGCCTCCAGAATTATACCTTTTTTGATTTACTGCATGTTCCTTCGATTTCATCTTTGTTTTGACCATTTTATTTCTTTTTTTTAATCAACATAAAATCAATTAAAAAAGACCACAAAAACATTAGGCTAGTTTTTTCTATTAAATTAGCTTTGTTAATTAATCATTTAATTATCTTAACATTTTCTCAAGACTAAAATTAAGAAGATTTAGATCATTTTCCCAAAATAAAATAAAACACAAAAAGATTTTATTCTTAGGATTTTTAGAGGTTATGTTCAGATTCGCGCGCGTTTATTTTATTGTAACTGCCTACTGGTTTGTAATAGCTTAACTAAGACTTTTACACTTTACTGCTTTATTCCCCCAATTTTGGACATGTAAATAATCCCCCTCCCCGAAGCCTTGTAATAGCGTAGGATTTACAATTCCCGCACTTTAAATTCCTGTACATATATTAACTGTTTAGATGTATGCTAACTAGGATTGCATGACAAGATCTATCTTGACTTAAAATCAACAGTAGCTCACCATGACATGTAAAGATAATATAAACTGAAAATTGACACACTCGCACATGCCACTCTTAGGGTACACCTTACTTGGTTGCCTCGAACGTGGTCATTGAGTATAGGATGTCTTAGAGGTCGCCCTCTTGTCCAAAGATCATAAGTTGCCTCGAAACAGTTGCCTCGGATAAAATGATCTAAGACATTAGGGTTACCACTAAGGCGTCCTAACGTTTCTTTAATGACCATACGTCCCTTAATCGAATTGACCCGAAAAGCTCCAACGATGGTGCTACCTACTCCTCAATAGTGGGATAGCACTGTCTAAAGGATATTTGCACAGTTTAATTCCTTTTTGAGTAGGTAGAGGTTCTTAAGTACTTGCTCCTTTAAAAACAAAACAAAACTTTTCGCACTTACACCCCTTTTAAAACAAAAACTCTTTTCAAACCCACAAACACAAAGAAAAGCAAACTTTTGAAAACATAGTGAGCAAGTACCTAAGAGCCCGTGGATAACCACGGATAGAAAGGGTGCTAACACCTTCCCTTTCTATAATCTACCTCCCGAACCCGAGAAACATCTCGAAAAGGAATTTTTCTGTGCTTTTGTCCTTTCCTTGTTGGATAAAATAAAAGACGGTGGCGACTCTTGCTTACCGCGACATTTTGCAAAAAGAAACGCAAACGCGAACCAGCATTCCAAAACAGTCAGTTCTCATTCCCACCGATCACAGAACTGGCGACTCTGCTGGGGAGTTTTAAAAGTGGGGTTACCTTAGGGTTTAGATCACCTTTACTTGCTTACCTTGATTGCTTTGTTTGCTTTACACTTGGTTCCATTGTTTGGGTTTGAAATCCTCCACCCGGATTTGGGAAACATTCATAGATAGCAATACGTTGTGGAAACTGTGCGGGGTATACCGACACGGTTGAAGCAATAGCTATATTAGTGCGACATATTTGTGAGTACCGGTAGCCTTTGAGTCAATCAAAGAGAATATGGGGCCGCTGAGTGATGTCACTAAGCACTAATGAACTAGAACCTTACTTGACCATCTTGGCCTTTTTTAGGGGTAGTGAGATGATCGACTTTGGTGCAGTCCGAAGTTGGTAGATACTCGATACTACACTCATTGAGGATTGTTTTCTTGGAATATTTTGGTCTCTAGTTAAGTGGCTAAACCAAAACGATGAACATAGAAAACAATCCAGTGATATTGAGATCCTCTAGAACCCGGTTACTATTTTTTTAGGACAGGTCTTAACCAACTGAAACTGAAAGAGGGTAATACCTAAACTCCATGCCAGCCTAAACTTAAGGCTATATGTGTGACTTGTGTGCCTTCAAACTTGAACTACTTGCACATTCTTGTTATCTGACAACATGGTTTCCTTGCAGGTTTTGTTTACAGTCCTTATCCAATATTTTGGATTTATTGCAGGGCTTACTTACATCACCTCACACTTTTGCTTAAACGCATATCATACACATCATAACATCATGCCTTAACATTTCCTTAACCATTTCAAGGATCTCAAGGGCTTGTGATGCAGGTTATGGTAAATCAAATGTCCAGCAAGGGGCAAAGGGGATTTATTTTCCTCTAGCCAAGGTTGTTTAGAAATCAAAACACGATAACTTGAGTCAGGGGCTATGACCCACTCAATATGGTGAGCTTGACTCTTGAAGAAGGACTCTCAGCAACATGAAGTTCCTTCAATCAAGCTACCAGATTCAGATTCTAACAGTTTCTTATTTACCCCGCGAGATCCTTGAAAACATTGCATACATATATCATACATATCATTGCATAACAGGTCTCCCAGTACAGGTCTCTTATCTTCTTCGTTGTTTATTTCATAAATCATCATGTCTACTGAACCTTCAACCGAGCAAGCTATCAAGGCCCTCCAGGCCCAGAATGCCCAATTTCAAGAGTTGTTCATGAATCTAGCTAAGGGTCAGCAGGACCTGAAGACTTTGATTCTGAAAGAGAAAAAGAAGAAGAAAAAGAGGACCATCTTGTTCAACACTGGACGCAGGTTTGGAAACGGGCTGAAGAATGAAGTTAATATGACCACCTCATCTGGAGGGAAAGATAGTCCACAAGAAAGGAGGGCTCCTAGCCCTATGGTCTCCGACAACGAGACAGACTATGATGAAGAACAGTATCCTCCTGTTGAGGATAAGTACAAACAGCTGGAAGACCGTTTGAGCGCTATGGAAATACAGAAGGTGCCTGGTCTGGACTTCGAAGATCTAGGTCTATCATTTAGGGTGGTGATTCCCCATAAGTTCAAGGCACCCGCCTTTGCCAAGTATGATGGAGCTTCCTGTCCAAAGCTGCACCTCCGGTCATATGTGAGGAAGATCCAACCTTACACTGCTGATAAGAACTTATGGATCCATTTCTTTCAAGACAGTCTCTCAGGGACTCAGCTTGAGTGGTTCTATCAGTTGGATGGAGCCAGTATTCGTAGCTGGGAGGATTTGGCTACTGCATTCTATAGGCAGTATCAGTATAACTTCGACCTCGCTCCCACGCGTACCCAACTCCAGGGTATGTCAATAGAGACGGGTGAAGGATTTAAAGAGTATGCTCAAAAATGGAGAGACCTTGCCGGAAGGGTGCAACCACCTTTAGCTGATCGTGAACTTGTTGATATGTTTTTGGGGACCCTGTCTGGTCCATTCTTTAACCACTTGATCGGAAGCTCTTCAGTCGGGTTCACCGAGCTAATACTGACCGGCGAAAGGGTCGAAGCTGGCATCAAAAGTGGGAAGATTCAAGAAGCTACACCTTCTGATGCTCAGAAAAATCCCTACAATGGGAAGAAAGAGTCCAACGTTGTGTATGGTCAAAAGGGTCGTCATGACCAATACGTAGGAGAAATTTTGATCTCTAATCCTACGCATGCTCAACAAAGACAGGGGCATCAGCGTAAGGAGGGCATGCCTAAAAGACAATTCACTAAGATCAACATGTCACTGGGTCAAGCGCTACAACACATGTTGAAGGCAGAGCTGATTACGTTAAAGGCTCCTCTCCAGAACCCAAATACATTCGCTCCTACCTATCATCCCAATGAAAGGTGTGCATACCACTCTGACAGTCCGGGACATGACACAAACAACTGTTGGGCTCTGAAGAACAAGGTCCAAGACATGATTGATGCCAAGGAGATCAAGTTTGACCCTCCGGAGACTCCAAACATAATCACTGCTCCTATGACAAATCATTGAAAGCTTTTGTTCATTTGAATTTCCAAGTTGTAATCTCTTTGTTATTCAAACAATTATCTATTAATGCCAAACTTTGTTTCATTAATGCATTGCATATGTTTGTCTTGATTTGATCCAATCATTTTAATTACATTTAAACTATGCTTTTTACTCACTTTATGACATTCAACTCTTGCTAAAAGTTACAAGCCTTTAGAAGGAGGATGACGAAACAATGCCATAATCTCATACAGTATGCTTTTGGACAGACCTTCCTGACGATGTACAGGCGTTTCTTTCAAATCCTAAACACTAGAATTATAAGGAAGATAATACCTAGTCAACCCCTTTGAGCCAAAGAAGTAGGAGTTTTCTGTTTTAAACACAAATTGAAACCTTTAATTTAAACCCGGGGCAGGGTAGTCTCTCAGTTAATTCAAAAAGATGCGCATTGAGGTCGCAAAACTCTCAGTTTATAATACAACGAACGACATCAAAATCATTCCTCTGGAATCAAAAGACAGTGGTGGTTCCTTATCTCATAGGCAGTCAATCTCTCAAAAGAGAAAAGCCCACTGAGCCAAAACCTATAAAGGAGGCTTAAGAAAGCTGGGGCATCCCGCTGACTGTAATCTCGAAAACAGAAACAGGCAGGCAAAAGTTAGGGATAACAAATCAAAAGAACGAGGTCGCTACAAATCCTCGACAACATGAAAAATGTTGCAAAAAAAAATGAAATGATGACTGCCTTCCAAAATCCAACTTGTGTGAACCATCACCAAAACGTCGTTCCAAATTCGAATAGAGTTCGACCCACAATTAACTGAGTATAGGATTGAAGAACATCACGAAGAGCGGGTGGGTACAAATATACTTTGAGCCTTTATCCTTTGTTTCTTAAACCGTGAACCAAGCCACGTTACAACCCTTCAAAAGTACTAATTGAAGCATGGGTTAGTTCAAAAGCATACTGTTACAAAAGGTATCCTGACTCCTGTAAGGCTTTTCCCTAAATCTTGTGTTGAATTTGTCTTATAAAAAGTTTTCTGCTAAAAAACGCATTTTTCAAAACTTCGAGACAAGCATAAACTTTGCATTATTTGAATATCACTGTTTGCATTTGGCTATTTGTTTGACAGCGGAGAAATTCACACAACGAATATCCCATGAACGAAAGCCCTCTCAGTGAACAAAATCACTTCAAAAAGGATGACACTTCCATTGACAAATCTCCTATCAACAAGGGGACTTGACATGTCACTATCCAGCACACCTGGGGCAGTCCAGTCAAGATTTCAAGAAATCTCTGAAGAAGTGCAGAGTAACCAGGGGCAAGTCTCCATCTCCGTCACTTGGGGCATTGAACATCAATCTCAGTGAAGGGTTACGTACAATTAAACAATTTCTGGCGATGTCACAAACACTTGCTACTAGGGGCAATGACAAATCTCCCCAAAATCCTTCTCATAGGATGACTCCCAGCAAGGGTTTAATCTCTGAAAACCTTTCCCCAACTGAATCAACCTCAAGAATCCTCGAGGACTTCCCCCAACGAAGATGTCACCTCTCTAGCGGACTGACGACAGGGTTTATTTCCCCAACAACACCAGGATTCCCCAGCTTGAGTTTGCCTCTCCGACTACTACAAATCAAAGGACCACAACTCCTCTTCCCCAGTAGACTACTCTACAATCCCCAGAAGATCTTAATATTCCCCAGCGGAGTATAAAGATGTTCTCCAGCAAGCGTAAGAGCATCCCCGGCAGTCTTAATATTCCTCAACAGAATATAAGAATGTTCCCCGGCGGAATACAAGATACCACAATGGAGTCATTTCCCCAGCGCAGTCTAAAAAAGCTTCCCTGATGGAATTGAATCATCTTCCCCAGTAGACTCTGGAAGCTTGTCCCCTGCGAAGCACAAATAAGTCTCCTCGGCCAAATTCAGAGATTATCCTCACAAGAGTCTAGTTGGGTTATCCTCAGCAAGTTGCAACTGAAAGATCATCCCCAGCGAAGTTCTTTCTTTCCCCCCCCCCCCCAGCAGGACTTCTATCCTCAACAGGTTCAATATCACCAGCAACGGTAATCTATCCCCAGCGGAATTTATCATCAAAATCCCCAACGGAGCTTATCAATGGAATCCCCAGCGGAGTTTATCGTTAAAATCTTCAGCACAACATCTCTCCCCCACAGAGTAATTCCCCGCAGAGTAATCTCTTCACCGTGTTTATTCCCCAACGGAGTTCCTCTCTCCTGCAGGTTTATTCTCACAACCATCTTCGGTCATCATCCTCAGCAGAAACGAAGAACTCAACTCTATTCTCCAGTAGCTCCAGGATTTATTTTCCCAGCTAAAACATCACACTTCCATACATCATAATACATGCATGTACACATCATATGGATACAATCTCATTTATTTTGAGAACATCATTGCTTGACCCATATCATGCATTGCATATGACTGACCTTTACCTTTCAGGAAAAATGCAGTTAAGTTCTCAGCTTAGTCGAAGATCTGACCAGTTCTTAAATCTCAATTGAATTATCATCGGTTGAATTTCAGATAAGGTTCTCAATTTCGACAGTTTCCTCCGTCATAGTGTGGACGAGTACTATAACCTCAACGGTATACTCTCGGTGAGCACGAGTCAGTTCCTAGATCTTGATGTTTTCCTCTATCATAGTATGGACGAGTTCTATAACCTCAACGGTATACTCCTGGTGAGCACGAGACAGTTCCTAGATCTTGATGAAGATGTTTCCCTACGTCATAGTGTGGACAAGTACTATAACCTCAACGGTATACTCCATTGAGCACGAGACAGTTCCTAGATCTTGATGAAGATGTTTCCCTACGTCATAGTGTGGACAAGTACTATAACCTCAATGGTATACTCCATTGAGCACGAGTCAGTTCCAAGACCTTGATGTTCTCCTCCGTCATAGTGTGGACAAGTTCTATAACCTCAGCGTATACTCCCGGTGGGCACGAGACAGTTCAGATGCGATCCAAATATGGCTGACATTCTGATACTTATTCCAGATTCCTTCTAGAGACAGTTCAGATGCGATCCAGACATGGCTGACATTCTGATACTTATTCCAGACTCCTTCTAGAGACAGTTCAGATGTGATCCAGATATGGCTGACATTCTGATACTTATTCCATACTCCTTCTAGAGACAGTTCAGATGCGATCCAGATATGGCTGACATTCTGATACTTATTCCAGACTCCTTCTAGAGACAGTTCAGATGCGACCCAGATATGGCTGACATTCTGATACTTATTCCAGACTCCTTCTAGAGACAGTTCAGATGCGGTCCAGATATGGCTGACATTCTGATACTTATTCCAGATTTCTTCTAGAGACAGTTCAGATGTGATCCAGATATGGCTGACATTCTGATACTTATTCCAGACTCCTTCTAGAGACAGTTCAGATGCGATCCAGATATGGCTGACATTCTGATACTTATTCTAGATTCCTTCTAGAGACAGTTCAGATGCGACCCCGATATGGCTGACATTCTGATACTTATTCCAGACTCCTTCTAGAGACAGTTCAGATGTGATCCAGATATGGCTGACATTCTGATACTTATTTCCAAACTCCTTCTAGAGACAGTTCAGATGCAACCCAGATATGGCTAACATTCTGATACTTATTCCAGATTCCTTCTAGAGACAGTTCAGCTGCGATCCAGATATGGCTGACATTTTGACACTTATTCCAGATTCCTTCTAGAGACAGTTCATATGTGATCCAGATATGGCTGACATTCTGATACTTATTCCAGATCCCTTCTAGAGACAGTTCAGATGCGATCTAGATATGGCTGACATTCTGATACTTATTCCAAATTCATTCAAAATACAGTCCAGATACGATCCAGATTCGGATGTCATTCTGTCATTCAAATTACAGTCCAGATACGATCCATATTCGAATGTCATTCTGTCACTCATTCAAAATACAGTCCAGATACGATCCAAATTCGGATGTCATTCTGTCACTCATTCAAAATACAGTCCAGATGCAATCCAGATTTAGATGTCATTCTGTCACTCATTCAAATTACAGTCCAGATACGATCCAGGTTCGGATGTCATTCTGTCACTCATTCAAATACATTTCAGATACGCTCCAGATGCAGACACAATTCTGACAATCATCCAGATTCAACTCTCAGATCCGGTTCAGATACGCTCCAAACACGGACGCCATTCTTTTGCTCATACAAACTCAGTCCCCTGATACAGTTCAATGGCATTCCAGACACGAATACCATTTCAATACTCATTATTTTGGCCTACAGCATTGCGGGTCAACAAACATTCTTGGATGGCATCTTTAAGCCCATCTCCAGTAAGACTCTACCGTCTCCAAATGGCATCTTTAAGCCCATTCCCGACATCACAATGTTGATACTACACCATGAGAGTGCAAATTTCTGGGCACTCTAGTGTTCAATTATCTTCCACCTTCGGATCACGAAAGGCTCGAAAGCCAATCTATATCCTCAGGTTTAAGAAAATTGAACAGGGGCAACTGTTGTACCCCAAAATTTGCCCTCTCATGTTTTCAAAAGTCTTCCCTTACATGGTTGGTCACAAACATTTGCCTAACGAAAATAAAGTTTTTTGAAGATGAACAAAGTGTCTTTCAATTGGCATCTGGGAAAAGTCTTCGATTGGGTATCCAAAATACTTCGATACAGGCTTGACTCACCAGTCTTCGATTGGGCATTTGGCACTCTTCGATCAGGCTTTGATTAGTAAGCTTCGATTAGGTGTTTGGAACCCTTCGATTAAGATTTGGTCTGCAAGTCTTCGATTGAGCGTTGGACCTCCTTCGATCAAGCTTTGGTGTGCAAGTCTTCGATTGAGCGCTGGACCCCTTCGATCAAGTCAATTTCACAATGCTTCGACTAGTACTTCAGAGGGTCCTTCGACTGGAACTTCATACTTTACCTCAGTCAGAACATCAGAACGAAATGACCTTCGAATGGCATTTCAGTACAGAGTTTCACTTAATCTAAGATGCTCTAATGAAGGAAGTTCTGGACACTTCGAATCAGAACTTAGACTCATCACAAGGCCAAGGGCTGGTCGAAGTTGTCTAATAGGGAATGTTTTAAATAGATTCGAATTGGACTTTGAAGCTGGCAAAGAAGGCAGATTTGAAGGAATGAAGTAGGTTGGCATGACTAAGCAAAAACACATATCCTAACCTGTCCAGGTTCACCCAAAGTTCACAATGGCATGTGTCCCTTGAAAATATAGAAATAATTAAATGCTGATTGTGGATTCAATTCCTGAGTTAAAGGATAGATTCTTGCCTTTTCTGTTCCTAACTCCACAAGAGTTGATTCGACCAGAGTGATTCTTTTCAAATCAAGCAGTCGAAGCAGAAGGAGTCCCATTCGAAGGAGGCAACTCAAGACCAATCGAAGAGCATGGCCTGGAGGCATTCGAAAATCAAAGGTGTCCAGGTTCATTCAAGATTCCAAAGAGACATGAATATTTCAAAAAAGGAAATATTTTAATATGTCTGATTCTTGTCTCATGGCTTTAAAGGCTTGTTTAATTGGTTGTCTCTTACCGTTACTAGACCATCATACTCCTATAAATACAAGGGCCAGCATACAGTGCCAAGAGGAGGGAACAAAAACAGGAACGAAAAAAGAAAAGAAGAGAAACAGGGAGGATTTGGAGATACGCTGCCCACAAACCCACCAAAGGTTATCAGCATTTTCATAAATAATCCAAGCCAAAGCAGCCATTCAACAAACATCTCCACGCCCAGAACCACAGATCATACATCTTTAATTGGTAAAGGTTTACAAAACCAAAATTGCACCTTCATGACATTTAAATACACATTGCATATGCATTCTTGTTATTACTGATTATGTTGCATGTAAGCTGAAGCGCAAAGATGAGATTGTGCCATTGCTGGGGCACGATCTAAGTTTCTCCTTTGAATCTCAGGATAAAACAAACCCAGGCCCAGATTCAGCAGATTCAAATTGAGGAAGGATTCGAATTGGGAGCAGATTTGAATCAGGGGGGTAAAGTCCCCCCTGGATCTTTATCATTTGTCTCGTTTTGCAGGAAATATCTTCTCAGAATCTTGTTCAGAGCTTCGAAGCTTAGCAGCTTAGCTTCGAACTGGATCCAGGGTTCCCAGATCGAAGGATGACATATCCAGATCGAACACCCCCAAAGTGCAGCCCCTCAGGCACCTTCGATCAAGCCTCTTCACTGGATCGAAAGACAGCCCACACCTCTTTCGATCCAGGCCTCCAGAATTATACCTTTTTGGATTTACTGCCTGTTCCTTCGATTTCATCTTTGTTTTGACCATTTTATTTCTTTTTTTTAATCAACATAAAATCAATTAAAAAAGACCACAAAACATTAGGATAGTTTTTTTTATTAAATTAACTTTGTTAATTAATCATTTAATTATCTTAACATTTTCTCAAGACTAAAATTAAGAAGATTTAGATCATTTTCCCAAAATAAAATAAAACACAAAAAGATTTTATTCTTAGGATTTTTAGAGGTTATGTTCAGATTCGCGCGCGTTTATTTTATTGTAACTGCCTACTGGTTTGTAATAGCTTAACTAAGACTTTTACACTTTACTGCTTTATTCCCCCAATTTTGGACATGTAAATAATCCCCCTCCCCGAAGCCTTGTAATAGCGTAGGACTTACAATTCCCGCACTTTAAATTCTTGTACATATATTAACTGTTTAGATGTATGCTAACTAGGATTGCATGACAAGATCTATCTTGACTTAAAATCAACAGTAGCTCACCATGACATGTAAAGATAATATAAACTGAAAATTGACACACTCGCACATGCCACTCTTAGGGTACACCTCACTTGGTTGCCTCGAACGTGGTCATTGAGTATAGGATGTCTTAGAGGTCGCCCTCTTGTCCAAAGATCATAAGTTTCCTCGAAACGGTTGCCTTGGATAAAATGATCTAAGACATTAGGGTTACCACTAAGGCGTCCTAACATTGCGTTAGTGACCATACGTCTCTTAATCGAATTGACCCGAAAAGCTTCAACGACGGTGCTACCTACTCCTCAATAGTGGGATAGCACTGTCTAAAGGACATTTGCACAGTTTAATTCCTTTTTGAGTAGGTAGAGGTTCTTAAGTACTTGCTCCTTTAAAAACAAAACAAAACTTTTCGCACTTACACCCCTTTTAAAACAAAAACTCTTTTCAAACCCACAAACACAAAGAAAATCAAACTTTTGAAAACATAGTGAGCAAGTACCTAAGAGCCCGTGGATAACCACAGATAGAAAGGGTGCTAACACCTTCCCTTTCTATAATCTACCTCCCGAATCCGAGAAACATCTCGAAAAGGAATTTTTCTGTGCTTTTGTCCTTTCCTTGTTGGATAAAATAAAAGACGGTGGCGACTCTTGCTTACCGCGACATTTTGCAAAAACAAACGCAAACGCAAACCAGCATTCCAAAACAGTCAGTTCTCATTCCCACCGATCACACACCTTCATCATCAACATCAAAACAAAGAGAGAGGAAGAGAAAATCAAGCAAAGCTAGTTTTCAGAATCAAATCATCATCAAACATCAACAGTCAGAAGCGAAAGGCAAAAGTTTCAGAAGCAAGTTCATCACTAACCAACAAATCTTAAAGGAAGAAGACAGAGATTACCAAACGCGCGTCCATCACATTTCTCCTCCGCCTAGCCTCCAAGGAGCGCCATCAGCCGGTCCAACCTCTCTCTCCTTCCACTTTTCAGAAGCAAAACGCTCAAGGTAAGCTTTTCTCAACCCCTTTTACTGCATATCAAACACATACAAGCCATGGATTAAAACATGCAAGCAAAAATCAAACGAACGTTGAAACTGTAAAAACCCTAAAACGCGAATGAAACGAAATTGTACTGTTCAAACAAATGTCGGGGCCACTGTAAGAAGATAGAGAGTGGATGAGGGCGGCGCTCCGGTAGCTAGGTTCATGGAAGGAGCATTAGAGTGTCGTTGCTTGAGAAAGATGAAGAAGAAGAACGGGAGAAGAAGGAGGCGTCGCTGTGTACCAAACTTGCAAACCCTAATCAAAACCCAAACCCATAAAATGTTGTACAAACATTTCAGCTGGTCCCGTTCGCCCCAAATTGCCTAAGGCCCACTTTATTTTTTTGGCCAGCGTGCACCCCCTCCCTTCCATTCAGTTTTTGTTTTTTTGTTCTATACCATCTTGGGCCAAATACTAAATCCTAAGCCCATCATTTTTCTTTTTTTAATCTCTTCAAACTAATACTTTTTTTTAACTAATATCATTTTAAATAATTTATTTTCTTTTCTTTATTAATAATAAAACCAAACAATACATTAAAATCTTATTTTGATTAACTATTTTGATTTTTATATATATAGTTTTAATTTTCCTTATTAATTAATATTTGTTATACTAATAAAAATACGTAAATAAAAGGGATTTAGTCTAAAGTAAATTTTTCTTTTAAAACTTTTTATTTTCATAATTAATAAAACCCATGCAAATAATAATACTTAATCTTTTTTAGAATAGATTTGTATTTATTTATACATGCATCTCATAATTTACTGATTTTCCTTAATTTGTTATAATTTTACATTGAATTGCGACAGTTTGATTTGGTTGTAACACATAATATTTGGACATTATTATTCTTGTGAGACTCATCCCCATTTGTAAATAATTGTACCCCCATCCCCGGATACTCTTTTGTAATAACTTAGACTTTAAATTCCCGCAATTTATTGCTTTCAATATACTGTATAGTAATTAGGGTTTGTATGCCAAAATCAAATTAACAAATAGTTTGACCTAATCAAAGACAAAAATGCATGAAGAAACAAACACAATACACACTTGCACCCCTAGGGTTACAATCCACTTGTTGCCTTCAAAAATGGGCCATGGTATGCATGTTGAGTACTTTGGCAAAATAAAAACAAAACAAAGATCATAGTCCCTCGATGATGCTATCTGAGTTGCCTAAACAAAATGATCAAGTCCCTCAAGAAAATTGCCAAAGATACTTGACACAATTGCTATCATGGCCTATACGATGACCCGCGCCTGTCCCGTTTAACATCCTAACACAAGGTTGTTCACCAAATGCAATGGTGAAACAACACTGTTAAAAGGGTTAAAAACATAAGAAAGATCTTTGAGTAAAATAGGGTAGATAACTCTTAGTTACTTGATCAAAAGCTTGCAAAAACATCCTTGCTATTTTCAAACACACTTCACAACACAATTTCAAAATCCTACTTTCAAACATTGAAAACTTTTCAAAAGACAAAAACATATGTGTATACATTCAAACAAGAATCATTACAAAGGTTGCCACAATGATGGCCTCTTTTCAAAACATCTTTCAAAACCACACACAAAGCACCATTTCAAACAATTGAAAAGCACCATTTCAAACAATTGAAAAGCAAAGAAAGTGATCTAAACAAGTAACTAAGAGCCCACGGATAACCATGGATGAAAAGGGTGCTTGCACCTTCCCTTTTCATAATCTACTCCCCGAACCCAAGAAAACATCTCAAAGGTCTTTCCTGTGCTTTTTGACCTTTCCTTAGGATAAAATAAAAAAGTCGGTGGCGACTCTTGCTAAACCGAAACATTTGCGAACACAAACGCAAAACCTCAAGTCAGTTCTCCCACCGTATCACAGTTATGATGTATGAACATGAGATTCTATTGTGCCATATTCGAGTTCGGGAAAATAAATCCCTGACTGCTGTCGGAGAGTACTAGAAATTGAATTCCTGACCGTCGTAGAAAAAGTGGTTCTTCTACTTCTGCTGGGGATGGTGAACGCAGATGAATATGCCGTGGATTTACTCCTATTTGCGAATAGTCTATCGGGGAGAGACTCTGTTTGAGAATAACTCTGGGGAAATAACTTTGTTGGAAGATGAACTTCCGTAGCTGAAGTAATAAGCTTTGTTGGGGATTGAGCTTCTGTATTCAGAGAAATAAACTCTGCTCGGGAGAAAACTTTATGACCCGCTTGCGATTATGAAATTCAGATGAGGAATATAGATGTCAGTTTTCTGAAGGGACCCGGCTGAGGAGAGTAACTCCTGCTTGGGGAAGCCGATGTCAAAGATTTAGTTGTCTCTACTCTATGGGGAGTGTAGATGTCACTGGGATGCATGCTAAGGATACAGCAATGACTTTGCATTAGGACTTTTCTTCCCTTGTACTTGCTGGAGAAAGTACCTGCAGAGGATTTGTAGATAGCTTGAGTGTTATCCCAACTCATGAGGTGCTTGGTAACTGCCGATCATAATGATAAGTCTTCAGGACATGGTCGTACGCTTTAATCCCTAACTTTTGCCTGGACTGTCTTTTCAGATTTTCAGTCTGTCGGGATACCCTTTTTTTGCCTAAGCCGCCTTTTCGGGTTTTCTACTTGCCAGGTATACGGATTTTTTTGTTTTTATCCCTAATTTTTGCCCGAACTTTTTTGGTTCGCCGAGATGCCCTTTTTTTCCTAGGCCAGTCGACCTAGCGGGTCTTTTTCATGCGTGGTCTTTTCCTACTATGTCCATGTTCTCAGGATATAGGGAGTTGTTACCGTCCATAGTGTTGTGTTGTAGTACTTTCAAGATGTTTTCTTGATGGCACCTGATTCGTTGCTGGAATGCGTGCGTAATGCCCCCAAGTGATTCAGATGGAGATCTGCCCCTGGTTATTTGGAACTTTTGGAGATACTGCACCAGCTGTGTTAGACATCATGTCATGCCCCTTACTTATGGAAGACCTGTTTTTGGAAGTGTCTTTCCTGCTGAGGTGATTCTGTCCATTGAGAGGATGTTTGTTCATTGAATACCCATTGTGCGGATTTCTCTGCTGTTAAACAACTAGTCATATGCAAACAATGTCATTTAAAGAATGCAAACTCATGTTTGTCTTGAAAATTTTTTGAAAATGTGTTTTGCGTAGTAAAACAAAATTTGCAAGAATCTTATATCAACTCAGGATTCGTAACAAGTCCTACAGGAGTCAGGATACCTTTGTAACAGTATGCTCTCAAACTAACCCATGCTTCATCTAGGACTTTTAAGGGTTATAACGTGGCCTGGTTCACGGTTTAAGAAACAAAGGATAAAGGCTCAAAATTTATTTGTACCCACCCGTTCTTCGTGATGTCCTTCAGTCCTATGCTCAGCTAATTGTGCGTTTAGAATCCCAGTTGGGTCCTGAAGTATTGTCCTTGATGTTCCGGTAATGGTTCGGATACTGAAAGTTTGTTTTGCATAGGAAGTCATTTTTGTAATCTTTTTTGTCGAGGATTTGTAGGATCTCTTTCTTTTTGATTTTATTATCCCTGTCTTTTGTCTGAACTATTTATTTTTGTGATTACAGTCAGCGGGATATCCTAGTTTTTTTCTTAAGTCTCCTTCATAGGTTTTGACTTAATGGGCTTTTATTTCGAGAGATAATGACATACTGTCTTGACGATTATGCGGAACCATCACCGTCTTTTATTTTGGAAGGATATCTTCGATGCCATTCGTTGTGTACGAAGTGGCAGATTGCGGCTGAATGCGCACCTAAATTAATCGAGAAAACTACCCTTCCTCAGGTTGTGATTAAGGGTTTTAATTTGTGTGAAAGAAAAAATCCTACTTCTTTGGCTCAAAGGGGTTGACTAAGGATTATCTTCCTTATAACTCCATTGTTTAGGATTTAAAACAACGTCTGTACATCGTCAGCAAGGTCTGTTCAAAAGCATACTGTAGAGATTGTGGTATCGTTTTCGTCATCCTCCCTCTAAGGCTTTGAGCTTTTAATCGAGAGTTGAATATCACGAAAAGGAAGTATAAAGCAGTTTAAGCATAGTGAAAACAGATTAATTCAAGACAAACATGTGTAATGCATTAATGAAATAACAAAGTTTTGACATGACAATAATTGTTCGAATAAACAAAGAAAATATAACTTGAGAATTCAAATGAACAAAAATGCTTTCGATCCTAGCCATGTTTTGGTAGGGGAGCAGTAATCACGTTAGGAGTCTCAGGAGGGTCGAATTCAATCTCCTTGGCGTCAATCATATTTTAAATCTTGTATTTCAGCGCCCAACAATCGTTAGTATCGTGCCCTGGGCTGCTAGAATGATAAGCACACCTTGCATCCATATTGTAGTTAGGAGAGGAAGTCTTGGGATTTGGATGAGGTCTTATCAATGTAATCAGATTCATCCTCAACAGGTGTTGCAAAGCTTGAGACAGCGACACGTTGAGTTTAGTAAACTGCCTTTTGGGTATATCTGGCTTACTCTAATTAACCCGTTGTTTTTGGCGAGGTTGTTGTTGGACCCGTGACGTGGTAGAAATTTGGAAAGGTCCACTCTTCACCAAACCAACCTTTTTTCTTCTTGGAGGTTGATCAATGACTTGTTCCTCGGCCTCGACTGTTTGCTTCATACTGTTGTATTTGTCTTGATGAAGTTGGTTGATGATGGCTCTCAGCTCTTCTTGTCCCTGGGCTAGGCCTTAGATAAGATCCATCTGCCCCAGCATCTGAGTTCTCATTGCATCTACCTCAGCTTGCAGTTGTTCCAGTCGTTCGTCCTTATTGTCTTCAGGACTTTTCTTGACCAAGTTCCCAGTGAGGAGTGTTTTCAACTCTTCCTGCCCCTTGGATAGGTTTAGGAACATCTCCCTTAACTGAGCTTCTTAAGTTTGAAGATTTGTGTTGTCTTGTTGGAAAGTCATTGCTGAAATAAACAGCGAGAACATGAGAGACATATACTAGAAGACCTGTTATGCAATGATATGTATGATATATGTATGTAATTTTTTCAAGGATCTCGTGGGGTAAACAAGAAAGTATCAGAAGTTGAAATTTTGCCATTTTGATTGAAGCACTTCATATCGTTGAAGGTCCTTCTACAAGAGTCAATCTCACTATATCATGTGGGTCATAGCCCCTGACTCAAGTTGTCGTGTTTTGGTCTTTTGACGGCACTAGCTAGAGGAACATAAATCCCATTGCCCCTTGCTAGACGTCTGGTTCATCATAACCTGCATCACAAACCCTTGAGATCCTTGAAATGGTTAAGGAAATGTTGTGGCATGATGTTATGATGTGTATGCTATGCATTAAGCAAAGATGTAAGGTGACAAACACAACCCTGTAAATAATTTAAGTTGTTATACAATGAAGGAAAACAAGTCACACAAGAAGCCTTAGGTTTAGGCTTGCATGGGGTTTGTAGGTAATACCCTCTTGAAGCTGGATTGGTTCAACCTGTCCTATAAATAGTAATCGGGTTCTAAGGGATCTCAATATCAGTGATCTTTCCCCCAAGCTTCGTTCAATAGGCGATTGACTCGCAACCAAACAAAACTCAGCAGTCAAACCTCAATGAGTGTAGCATCGAGTATCTGTCGACCTTGGGAATACACCAAAGTCGGCCATCTCGCTACGTCCTACTGGCCAAGTTGTGCAATTAAAGATTCTAAGGTCAGTTGATGCTTTATGACACCACGCAGCGGCCTCGTACTCTCCTTGATTGACTCAAGGGTTACCGGTACCAACTAAAGTGTCACATCAACATAGCTACTTCTTCAACAGTGTCGGTATACCCTGCACAGTTCCTTCATAGTTTATTGCTACTTACCTAAAAGGTGTTTCCTGATCCGGGTGTAGGATCTTCAATAATACCCAAACAAAACCCTTGAATATAAAGCAGGCAAAGCAAAACAAGAAAGCAATTTTAAAAATGACCTAGATCCTAAGGTATACCCCACTTATTTTGTCCCCAGCAGAGTCGTCAGTTCTGTGATATGGTGGCAGAACCGACTGTTAATACTGGTTTGCATTTTTTATTTGTAAATGTTGCGGTAAGCAAGAGTCGCCACCGACTTTTATTTCATCCAACAAAGGAAAAGGAAAAAGAACAGAAAAAACCTTTTTTTCGAGATTTTCTGAATACGGGGGAGGGGGGTAGATTATAGAATGGAAGATGTTAGCATCCTTTCTATCCGTGGTTTTCCACGGGCTCTTAGGTACTTGCTCATTTTGAAATTGCTTGTGTGTTTTGAAAAGTTTTTGTTTAACTTCGTGATAACTCTTGTATATGTCCTCAAGAGTGTGACGAAGTTGTTTTTAAAAACTATTTTAAAAGTGTTTGTGTAAAAGAGTTTTTTATTGTTTTGAGCAAGTACTTAAGAGTTTCTACCTACTCAAAAAAAGATTGTTCGTTCTCGTTTCCTTTAGACAGCGCTATCATACTATTAAGGAGTGTGTATCCCTATCGTTGGATATATGAGGGACAAGCGCAGGTCATCGATATGATCATAGAAGGCAACATATAGGGATACCTTAGCAGTTCGAAGGGACTGTCATCATATATCCGTAGGCAACATCGAGGGACAAGATCATTTCTCGTAGGCAACTCGAGGGACGTTAAGGGACTATGATCTTTATGATGACTTTTAGATTGAGGGTCTTTCTAAGAGTATCCCTACGTTCCAGGGACATGACCATTGTTTTCCGAGGCAACCAAGTGGAGAGTACCCTAGGGGTGCAAGTGTGCAAATGATTTAATTCGGTTATTTATCTTGTAATTAGGATTTTCTATCGTTCATTTTTATCTTTCCATACAATCCTACTAATCTAAGTATTGCATAAAATATAGTAGCTGAAGGTAAAGGCGGAAATATAAACATAGGCTATTACAAAGCTTTGGGGCTGTTACATAATAGTGAAGAGTGCGGAAAAGAAATCCTAAAACTATTACATCCCGGAATCAATTACATGATAATGATGAAAAAAAGCGGGAAAAATAAAGCTACGCTATTACAGTTGAATGCGCCATATACACTTTATCTAGGAAAATAAAAATAAGATGAAAATAGTAAAGAAAATATTTTGGTGATTTTTTTATGAAAAAATGATTTATGATAATTAATTAAATAAACCTAAAAAACCTAATTAATTTTAATTAATAAAAAAATGTTAATTTTGAAAAAAGTTAATTAAAATACCTAGATCCTAATTAGTTCGAATTAAAAAAAAGTTAATTTTGAAAAAAAAGTTAAAAAATCTAAAATTAATTAACCTAAAAATTAAATTAGGTTTTTTTGTAAAAAAAAAGTTTGTGAAAAAAGTTTTGTGGTTAAGTGAATTTAAGATTGAAAATGACAAATTGGTTAGAAACCAAAAACAAATAATGAAATTAAAAACCTAAAATTAAATTAAAAACTTAAAATTAATTATTTGATTTTATTAGGAAAAATCAATGGTTTGTGAAAAATGTTAGGTTTTATGAAGAAAAAATTAAACAGAAAGAAGGAAAATAGGTAAAATAGATAAAAGGATAAATAGAATGGAAGAAAACCAAAACCAATAGGGGTGGGTGTTGAACCCATGCCCTTAACCTCCTCAGGATGTCTGCCTTGCCATGAGCCATGCATTGGTGGTTATTCTATTTTGACCTCAGTGTTTTGTAATAACCCTTCATGGGACTCTGTCTAAATATGCAGTTTTGAATCTCATGAACATATTAAATAAATTATTATATCATGAAATACAAATAAAGCAAATATATGAAATTTTGTAATGTTAAAATCGATATGGCATGTATGAATGCTTATATATCCTTTTGATCATGGAGATCAAATCAACTTTACCCTTACTGGAGAAGTAGTGAGATGGCGGTTTGTAACAAGGATGACTTGTTTGTAGTGAGATGGAGATTTGTAACAAGGATTTTAAGGTTTTTAGGATTCTTGAAAGAATTTGATATTTTGACAGGGTTGTGGCAAAGGTTTTTTTTTCGTTGTGTTTGTGTGCAAAGAATGAGATTATATAATGGAAATTAGATAAAATATATGGGCTTTGAATGTGCAATTGAGCCTCCAATAACCACAAGCAATAGTGCAGATTTTTATTCACTTGAGTCCGTCATATTCCAGGTTAAATCGCAGGGGCTTAAGTGAAATTTTTGAAGTTGAAATGTGAAAACAAAATGTAGCCGACATCGAGAACTAACTCATGTCTAAAAATAGGCTCAATCGGATAAACGGTGAATTAGTTATAAATTTTTGAAGTTTCGCCTCAGACATACTTATTTTGGGCTCTAGTGTCAACTCTAACACGTTCTTCAATTAAAAACTGGTATTGATCGGAGCAGAACTCCATCTCGACTTTGGAAGAAAAGTTGTAGATCTCTGAGTCAGTGACCTTATGTAAAAGGATGGGCCCGATCCGATAAAAATTGACTGAGTTATGAATTTTCGAAGTTTCGACCCAGATGAAATAATATTCAGCATTCAGGATTTTCTGCGCGTCACACGCACTCTCAGAAAAAAACGAAGGTCTTTTGGATACCGTTCGAACTCGATACCTCCTGTGAAAACTTAGCCAACTCAATTTTTGAAATTGTTGCGCTAGAACCAGCTCGATACAATGAAAATCGACCAAGTTATGATTTTCTGAACATGACGCAAATAAACTTCTGTCACAAATTTTCTGTATGAAAATACTTGATAAATCCACATATTTGAAGACCTTATGATAGAAATTGGATTCCATCTGTGACAGATGAAAACGTAGATGACATCAAGATGCAATTTTGGCCACCGGAACAGGTTCAAAACAAGCCACGATCTTCAAGTTAAGAATTTTTTAGTGCGTAAAAATTGCACTTTCAGCACACTTTTTCACCATATTTCTTCGAGAAAACTCACACATTCGGAGACCTTCTTTAAATAATTGACTCTTGAGCCGAACCTGAATTTGTGAATATGTTATCAAGGATATATTGGCGAAAGAACACATGAATATGACGTGCCGGGTTGGACTTGTGAATCTTTGAACCCCGAATCGATGCGAAACAGCGAACCGATCTTCAGCATGGAAAATACTCTGACAACATCCATTGGCGAAATAAACATCCCTTGTAACCTGACGAAGCTTGATAAATATACCTTTATTCCATAACCATAAAACCAATAATATGCGTGTATGAAAAGAGAGTAAATTTTGGGGTACAACAGTGTGTGATTTGAAAATATTTTGAAAAGCCAATGTAAGGCTAACTTTGTAATGATTCTTTTATCAGTCCTCAAGAATGTGTACAAAGTATTTTTTTTGAAAATATTTGTTTGAAAGTGTAGTGTGAGAAATATTTTGAGAAAAGTTTTGAGCAAGAAATTAGGAGTTTCTTACCCACTAAAGTCTTTCTTATTCTTTTCCTTCTCCTTTAGAGATAGTGTCCTCCATACCATTAATTGGTAGGTAGCCATATCCATTAGATATGAAGGGACAGACGTAGGGTCATCGTATGGTCATCGAAGGCAACATGGAATGATACTTTAGCGATTATATCAAAGAAACTATCATCATTTACTCGTAAGGACTAGATCATTTTGTAGGCAGCTCGAAGGGTCATCGAGGGATTATGATCTTTAGTCGAAAGGGACTATGATGATTTGATCGAGGGTCTTTTGCTAAAGTATCCCCACTTTCGAGGGACATAACCATTATTCTGAAGGCAACAAAGAGAGGTTACCCTAGAGGTGTGAAGTGTGAATAATGTGTTTAGTTTAATTATTTATCTTGTATTAGGGTTGTCTATCGATTATTTTTAGATCTTGCCATACACGCCTAGTTACTTATAGTATAAAATATAACATAAAACGTAAAGTATGGAATGTAAAGACCTAAGCTATTACAGGACTTTGGGGTAGTTGCATAAGTAGAAAAATGCGGGAAATAAAACCTACGCTATTACAGACCATGAGCAGTTGCAAAAATAGGGAAAACGCGCGAGAAAAGTAAACCTAAGCTATTTGCAATTGAGGGAAGCGTCCTATGCACTTGATCTAGGAAAATTAAATATAAATAAGAAAAAGAAAAAAATAGAAAATAGAAAAGAAAATTTTTTTGTGATTTTGTAGAAAATGTTTAAGTTGATAATTAATTAAAACCTAAAATTTTAATTAATTTTAATATTAAAAAAGGTTAATTAATTAATTAAATGTTAATTAAGAAGAAACATAAACGTAATTTATGAGTGTTAAGAAAATATTAGGTTAATGGTTAGTAAAAAAAGAAATTAGGGTTAGGGGAAGAAAATCAAGGAAAAGGTTAGAAACCAAGAAAAAAGGCAAAATGTATAGGGTGGGTGTTGAACTCACGCCCTCCTAGCCTTTCAATTCCTTTCTTGCCACTGCGCCAGGCATTGGTTTGTGTATGAAGAATAGGCGCTACACATTATATTGTAAACCTGCGTGAATTGGAAAAATAGCAAAAAAGTTGCAAAAGGCAGGGATTGAACCCACACCCTTAGAGACCAAAGCCTTAGCACGCGTACGTCTTCCCACTGGGGTGGCTGATACATCTGATTGTGTAATGAAAACAAATAAATATAAAATAATCCAAAACAGATGGACTGGAGAGGCGCTGGAGCCCTAGCTCCGGTCGTCTTCTCCGACGAGCTTCTTTTTGTCAACCTGCAAAATAACGACCATTAATGATCAAAAGAGACCCTAACCCTCTAATTTGACCCTTGTGAATCCATTGGTGGCCTTAGTTTTGGCTAAATCATTCTGTATAATGAGATACAAGGAAAATAGAGAAAATCGGTGCAAACATGGTGATACACGATTCTGGAATTATGAGACTCATGTGAAGGTTCAGACTTGTGCTATTACATCTCAGGAATACATTAGAGTCATTAGTATGAACCAAAGCATGGTAAAAATAAAAATACGAAATTGACAAAAGTATGGAAACTGGTGATGCATGGGATGCGTGTTTCAGGCCCTTTTGATCATCAAGGATGATCCCAACTCACCCTATGTTATCCCATGAGTCGATTTGGATGGTTGCTTTGCTTTGAAAATGGATGTATAAGAGATTTCAAGTTTGCCCTAGTTTGACAAAATTTAATATTTTGAGAGAGTGTTGTTCCAGGGTTTTCTCGTGTCCTTATTGTCTGAACATGTATGGTGTTTATAAGAGGATTAGATTAGGTCAAAGGTGGGTTTGGACCTCTTGTAAAACACCCTTTTATTCTTGTTTGAAAATAGAATTGGAATAAGACAAAACATAAAGATTTGTTTTAAAAATAACTCCACACGGTTTGTAGCATATCTTTGGGCCTCCACAATATTTGAAATAAAAGCCTTTTATGCCTCACACCTCCCTTTGATATTTATTTGATTTAATTTTGAATTTAAAATAAATAAAATCAAAATAAATAAAATCAAAATAAATAAAATAAAAAATAAAAGGGTATATTAACATATTTAGAGGTCCATTATGAGGTCAATAACACGTTTGGACTCTAAAAGATAAGCTCATTAGCACAAAAATTCAAGTTTGCTCAATTTGGGTTTCATGCATTTTCTCAAAATTACCCAACTTGCACCAATCATAAACCACTCAATTTTTATCATATGAAGGTGATCTTTGACTTTTTGGAAAGCTAAATATGCCCCCCTACAATCTTTATGTTGGTGAATTTTCAATTCGAAGATTTTACCTTGATGTAAATTTCTTTGACAAAAAGTGTCTTTTTGTTGACTTTTAAAATGACTTGTAATGTTTTGGCCCATGTATCTTAAATGAAGTATCTTTTTTACTTGAGTTTAGATATACAAAGTTGTAGATAATTGAATTTCCATCAAAATGAGATTTGGTTGAGAATTTTCTGATGAAGCATGTGAAAGTTATGCTTGGTTAAAGTTCAGTTGACTTCTTCTAAAGAAAACCCTAATTTAGTAACTTTTGACTTTTGATGAATCTTGAGTTTTCTTGATGAATCATGATCAACCCTTGATCAAATGATGAATGTGACTTCAGAATGTTGATGTTGGCCAAAAATCTTGAAGTTTGACTGTATGTTAACCATAGTTGACTTTTTGCCCAATATAGTTGATTTTCACTTATCTGAGCAATTGGCTGAGCAAATTTGTGATGTAAGGCTTGAAACTTGACATGAGAATTATTTGAAGCACATGAGAAACCATTAAACTCACCTGATGCATTAGAGGTCCCATTTTCCTTGAGGAAACCAAAACCCTAGTTGTAGACCACTGCTTAGGAGGAGGATCAATTCTTGAGTAGTCTTGAACAATTCAGAATCCTAAGAGTATGAGGAGGTCTTTTGAAATGAGAGGGAAATTTTGGGGTACAAAAACCTTTTTCTTATCATCGTCATCCTATGAACTTTTAGTCTTTGACGTACCAACACCGTTGACAACACTTGTAGGAACAAATGGACCATTTTCAACGACATCCCATATTTCTTCTCCTTGTGCTTCTAAATGACCCTTCATGCAGATTTTCCAAATATCAAAGTGTTCACCACAAAACAATGGAGGCTTTTTATTTCTACCACCATCTCTAAAAACTCGATTTTAATTTGCGGAATCCATTCTGTATCTTTAGGAACATGTTACCTATAACCTGCTCTGATGCCAATTGTAAGTTAATAATGCGCCTAAGAGGGGTGAATTAGGTGATTGTCAATTTTTTATTTCTCTTTTAAAGTTCTTATTTTTCTAATTATGGTGATGAAAGCAATAAAATGTGGAAAGTAAATGTACACCGGATGTATACTGGTTCCTCTTACAGGTTGAGAGTACTTCAGTCCTCTTGCCAACAAAGAATAGATTTCACTATAGTTTAGAATGATTGTACAAGCCTAATCATACCAAAGGTGATGGCTTAATATCTAATCTATAGGGAGATCAAAGGCTCTTAAATCCTTTAAGATCTTGAACATTAAGTGCAAGAAGAACAATCATCTTCAATGCACACACTTGCTTTCAACAATCCTGAATAGCAAGGGAAGTAATAATGTATTCTGAATTTTTACAAGATATTTTGAAATATTATACAATATATCAATCTTGGATTGATCTTCTCCTTCAAGCAAAATAAATCCCAATAATGGATACAAGTGTTCACAATGATGATATGAAACTTAGAACAATTTTTCAATGAAAAATGAGTGCATAAAGTTTCAACAAAAATTCTGATGTAGAACACATGATAAATTTGAAAGATGAAGAGTTTATGTAATTTGAATTGTAGATTGAAAGAGGTAAGAAATAATTTTTAGATTATGAGTTTATATAGGCCTCTAAACAGTATTTCAAAATGGTATGATTCAATAGAAAGATGTCATGCTTCATAAACAAAATAACTCGACTTTTCTGTATTTTAAAACTATGAAAAATTCACATTGTTTCGGTGGTAACCAGATCCCATAAGTGGGTACCCGGGTACCAACTTTCTCAATGTTATAGAATTTCAAAATCAGCATTGGGTAACCGGTTCCCATATATGGGTGATCGGGTTCCCCAAGACATAGGCTATTATTTTTGGAAAATGATACAGGGTAACCGGTTACCATATATGGGTAATCGGGTTCCCTAAGAAAGTTTTGAAAAAGGATGTGAAACATCAATTTGTGATTTCTAAAACATGTTTGAAGATTTATGGCATGCATGAAACATTGTTATGAACACTTGTATGCATATAGAGAGAGGTTGAATGATCTATACTTTGACATTTGATTTATTCACATAATATTTCTTCAAGACTTTGATAAATTTGACTTGATTAAGATGTCTTGACTTGAGCCATTCCATTTTGCAATCAATGATAGTGTGTCTTCATCAAAAACTCTTAAGGAAGCTTGTACTCACATTGTTTTGTTGTTTTATAAAACACATGTGACGCCATTTTAATGTTATGCATGCTATCTTACTCTGATTAAGTTTAAGTTTGCTTTGGGTTAGAAAGGGGTGTTGCATGCAGGGGCACTTTTTTTGCTGAAAATGCCAAAGGATGGCCATCTTGTGAAAGAACTGCTCCAATTTCCATTGTGGATGCATCTGTTTAAAGAATGAAGATCCTTGAGAAGTCTGGGATAATTAGAACAGGGGATTTTGTCATCTTTTTTCTTTAGTGTCGCAAATGTTGTATCTGCTGATGTGCTCCATGTAAACTTAGTGAAACGTAATAAATCGGTGAGTGAAGCAGCGTGAGAGGCGTAATGACAAACAAAACATCGATAAAAATCAGTGAGGCCCAAAAAAAAACCCTTAGTGTCGTGAGAGAACGTGGCTTTGGCTAATCTAGGATAGCTTGAATCTTTAACGGATCAGGGGTTACACCATTTGCAGAGATAGCATGACCTAGATAATCAACGCTTGAAACAGCAAAAATGCATTTTGACAGTTTAGCAAAAAATTGATTAGAAGAAATTAATCCTAAAATCAATTTCAAATGAAGAACGTGTTCAGATAAATAAGAACTATAAATTAGGATATCGTCAAAAAAAAAACTAAAACAAGCCGTCTTAAGTAAGGGTGAAGTAGATCATTCATTGCCGCTTGAAAAGAACTACGAGCATTAGTAAGGCCGAAAGACATGACTAAAAACTCATAGTGCCCATCAAAGGTTATGAATGTTGTCTTAAGAGTATCTTCGGGTGTTACTATAATTTGGTGGTAGCCTAAACTGAGGTCAATCTTTGTTAACAAAGATGCGGAACCTAACTCATCAAAGAGTTCATTGATAGTTGGGATGGGAAAACGGTCATGGATTGTTAAGGCATTAAGGGCGTGATAATCAACGTAAAATCTCCATGTTCCATTATTTTTTCGCACCAGTAATACAGAGGAGTTGTAAGGGCTATTGTTAGGTTTAATAATTCCTTTCTGTAACATGTCATGTATAATTATGGTCATAGCTTCTTTTTGGTAATGTGGTAGCGTTAAGGTTTCACATTGACTGGGGTGGAATTGGGTTCAAAGGGAATGTGATGGTTGTGTGGCCTGAAAGGGGGTAGTCCTTTGGGTGGTTCGAAAATGGTTTAATGGGAGTGTATTACTGTTTGGATTTATGGGGGTAAGGTTGGGGAGATAGATTTTATTGCAGTAGTGAGCTAGTTTATGCAATCAGGGGTTTTATCAATGGTAGGTTGGTAGAGTAAAAGGTGCATGGAGGCAACAGAATTTGTATGAAGAAGGTGGCATGGTTGGTTGTAGGTGGAGGGTGAGGGAGTTGTTTTAAGGTCACTAGTAATAATAACTTCTTTCTGGTTATGGGTAAAAGAGATTTTTGGTATAGAGAAGTCTGCAATCAGTGGACCTAGTGTTTGTAGCCATTCCATGTCGAAAACTATGGCAGACCCTTCAATAGGAAGTAAATAGAAAGGAATGAAGAATAAGTGGCTTTGCAATGTGATGGGTACTTGAGGGCATAACCCTGAGCAAGTTAATTGTGAGCCATTTCCAACCATAACAGCAAAATTAAGGATAGGTTTGGTAGGTATTTTGAGGTGGTGCATAATACGAGGTTGAAGTATGTTATGTGTACTGCATGTATTAATTAAAACTGTGATGTTTAAGCCATCAAGGATTCCTTTGAATTTGAGTGTCTTTGGGGAAAATTGACCACTAACGGCTTGAGGAGATAGCTAAAAATATGTTTCTTCCGAATTAGCTTCCTCTTCAACCGTATCAATAGGTTCAGTAGGCTCAGTATTGCCAAGAGAAAGATCATCATCAATCATGAGTAACAGAAATTTGCCAGTAGTACAACGGTGGCCTGGAATGAATTTTTCATTGCAATTGAAACATAAACCCTTAGCTCCGCGCTCTTCACGTTGGGTAGCAGTAATTCTGTGAATTGAAAAATGAGGGTTGGACTGGTTAAATTGGTGGTAGGTGGGGCTTGCATCATAGCTGAGGTGGTAATATTAGGAGTGGCGGGTTTTTGGTTGGTGTTGTGTGGGGTGTAAGATGGGTTTGGGTAGTGTGTATGTGGTTTGCTGAATTTTGGTTTGGAATCTTTGATTTCAGATTCAATTAGTTTAGCAATGCCCACTGCTTGGGAGATGGAATATTGTTGGTGGATAGCAATTTCGTTACGAATTTCTGGAATTAAGCCCGATATAAAACAATTAAGCATGGCTTCTAGTGGTAAACCCAGTACCCAATTGCCTAATTTTTCAAAGTGTGTTTGATATTTTGCTACTGACCGATGTTGCCTTAGCTTAAAAAGTTGGGCTTGATGGTTTTCATAAGTTGATGGTCCAAAACGTAATTCCAGTGCTCTTGCGAAAGAGTGTCAATCTGTTAATTGTTGGTTCTAAAACATCCACTTGTACCAACTAAGGGCTTCTCCCTTAATATAAAAAGCAGCCATAGTGAGGAGATTTTCAATTGGAATATTGTAAAACCCGAAAAACTATTCTGATTGGAATAACCATTCCAAGGCATCGGTTCCATCAAAGATTCCCAATTCAATTTCGGGGTTCCGCACAGTATTGGTTGGATAATGAGGTTGGTGCAAAAATGAAGGGAATAGGTGTGTTTGCTGGCCAATTGGGGTTTGGGAAAATGAGGGTTGGGAAATTGGGGTTGGGAAAATTGGATTGGTGGGTAGGTTGTAAAGGTTGAATGGCCATATTGGACTGTGGATTATGGTGTAGGAGCGGAAAAGGGTGGTGGTGTGGAGAGTTGAATAGTGGAAGTGGTGGGACGGTGATGTGTTTGGCTAGTATGGAGGGGAACATGTAGCAGTGGGAAGGAGGTACTTATAACCATATTTTCAGAACTTGTTGGATGTAAAAGTGAGCTAGAAATACCTGGAGTAGAATATCTTCCGGAGCAGCGAAGGTAGCTAGGGCGGTGAACTGTTGGGTCAGTTGCTGAGTCATAATGTTGTTGAGTTCGGCAAAACTAGCTTTCATGCGGTCATTAAAGCTATTGTCGATCTCACTGAGTTGTCATGTCAGGTTTTCGTTGTTGAATTCCATGGCAGATTCGAAGTTGTGGTTTGCAAGAATAAGTTCATCTATGCGCAGGTTGGTGTGTTGAATGGATTCATCAAGGTCTTTGGAAGCATGGTTTGTGTTGTCTTTCTTTGGAGGCATTGAGGAAGGTGATGAAAGCACCAATGATGGAATCTAGTTCTGCAGCTACCGTTAAATAGGGTTTCACCGTTGGAAACCCATAAGAACAAATATAAACTAAAGAAAGAAGATAAATCTTATTTTTTTCATATATCTCAAACAACTTCAACTTACAATATAAATACTAGGGTTTAGCATCAAGATACTAAACTAATGGGCCTAAGCCATTTAGGAAAAGGAAACTAATGGGCCTAAGCCTCTTGAAAATAGAACAGAAACATAACTTCATAATAATAGTATTTTTAGGGAATACAATCTTTCATCCAAAAAGGTTTCTTCAATTCACGCCTGGGCCTTCTATCATGAATGCTAGAGAGAGGAAAATATATAGACGATTGAGCTAGGGTCATTCTCCCCGCAATAAATAAAGAGTTACACTTCCAGATTAAAAAATTTTTTGTTATTAGTCAAGAATGAAATTAAAAGATTGTTTGTTTATTTGCACGATTACAGATGTGAAAAAATTCTATAAGACAGAGTCTCAATAAATAAGCCCCTTTTTTTAAACACCTATGTAATGAATATTTTCTTGGCCCCTTATTTTTAAGCTCCTTCATATTTCGGTTTTTTATGGAGTCTTCTAAGTAAGGGGTTCAAAATCTTATTTCTTTTAAACAAATTATTTTAATTTTCTATTTTAAACATGAAAATTAATTTTTTAAATTTAAAATTACTTTTTAAAATTATTTTAATTTTCTATTTTAAATATGAAAATTAATTTATTTATTTTCAAAATTAGGGAATTTCTTAGTGCACTCTATGCTTTATTAGGGCACCACACGAAAATACATTTATGCCCCTAGGTTCTGGAGATATATCTCTGGACACACCAAATTCAACACAATGTTGAACAAAGCCCTGAATCAGTTGAAAAAAGATCCATCTACGTATAAATTACGTAGATGCATCTCCGGATGCATCCAAATTCATTATAATTCTTGCCCAAGACCTAATTTCACGCAAATTTATTTCAGAGATGCATCTACGAAAGGTTTACGTAGATACATCTCGAGACACTAACACGCGTCAAATCCCCTTCGCCTTCCTCACTCACACAAACACAATACAAAACCAATTTCCAAAAACACTCATCCACCCATAGTTTCTCAAACTCACTCATAACACACCTAAGCTACATCAAAGAGCATCAATCTTCATCAAACATCTAACTCCAAACAACATTGAGCAACAACAATCAACTTTAAGACATAAATTGTAATTTTTTTGTAAATTTTATTGAGTTTATGTAAAATTGTATAGAAGTTGAGTTTTAAGTTATGAAATTGAACGGTTTTTAATGTTTGATAGCTTAGAACTTATGAGGAGCGATTTAGTTAGGTGGTTTTTAGGATCAATGGATTATTTATGATGTTTAATGGTATGCATTCTGCCATTGATTGTGTTTGGAGTTGTAGGAGTTTCCAGAGGTGCATATTTCGAATGTTTCGATGTTTACCCATGATCGAATGTTCTAGGAGATCCACCTAGGTCAGCTCATCAAGAGATACTAGAGGAGGAGCAAGCTAAGGCAGATCATGCTCATGATGTCTTGCCTAAGGATCGTCGTAACGTGCAGATTGGGCAGTCGGGTATTGACGGAGGACTCTTTCCAAATGGCTCTAAGGCCAAGGCCGTTGTAGATGACATGATGGTTGAGGCTCTGTAGCACATGAGACAGCGTAGGAACAAGGGCACGAGGGCGAGGCCGACTCTGAGTCTGTCAGAGGCAGTAGATTATTGTATTTGTACTTTTGATATATTTTGGGTTGTATTTGATATATTGACTTCCTTGTAAATTTTGGATTGGGTTTGTGTACTATTGACTTATAACTTTATATATGTCATTTTATTCATATCCTTAGTTTTGTCTAATCCTAAAATACCTTCTAACTATTTGATATGAGAACCATTTAAAAATAATCTGTGATTACTGTCTGCGCATAATACAGAGATACATCTCCGAACACTTTTCAAAAATGTATCTCCGAAATGAATTAACGTTGAAAAAAAAATGTGCGTATGAAGAAATATCTCCGGAAATTGAGACATTTTAAAAAATACATAAAATCTTTTTTTAGGTACATCGTGTTGGAACAGGGAGAGAAGAATAGAGAGAGATCAAAGATTAGGAAGAATGAGAGATTCTTTATTTTTCATTCTAGCTAGCTATTACAATCAGACTTGCTATTTAAAGCAATGTAACAAACTAACAGAAAACTAACTAATTGGTTATCTAACAAACTTAACCAATCAGTCCTTATTACAGTCATTGATCAATATAGTTGAATTATTCTTTCAACACTCCCCTCTAATTCAAACTCCTTAGTGATACCACACTAAGCTCCTTCCTCATCTTGTCAAAATGATCAACCCTCAATGCTTTGGTAAATGCATCTGCAACCTGCTCTTCTGTTGAACAATACTCCAGCTCTAACCTTCCCTTGTATACTTGCTCCCTCAAGAAATGGAACCTCACCTCGATGTTCTTGCTCCTCCCATGGGACACGAGGTTCTTGGCTAAGCTTATTGCAGAAACATTATCAACAAGCAGCTTCAAGGGCTTCTCCACTTCAATCTGCAAGGCTTTCAACAATTCATCTAACCAGAATGCTTGACAAGCTGCAGATGAACCAGCAATATATTTTGCCTCACAAGAACTCAATGCTATCACAGATTGTTTCCTTGAAGACAATGAAATAGGAGCTCCAAAGAACCTAAACACATACCCTGATGTGCTCTTTCTCTCATCCAGATCTCCTCCATAATCCGAATCTGAAAAACCTGTCAGCAATGCCTTGAGACTTAGCTTGATTTGGAAACAGTATTCCAAAATCATGAGTTCCTTGCAGGTATCTTAGTATTCTCGTAGCAGCTCCCATATGAGTTTGCTTGGGATCACTCATAAATCTACTCACAAGACCTACTGCATAACAAATATCAGGCCTGCTTGAACACAGAAACCTCAATGACCCTACAATCTGCTTGAACAATGTAGGATCTGCAGCTTCACCAACATCACTTCTTCTCATCTTGACATTTACCTCAGCAGGTGTATTTACTGGATTACAACCAGCCATATTGAACCTCTTAAGGATATCACTCACATACTTACTTTGATGCATAAGTAAACCATGTGATGTTCTAGTAAACTGCATTCCCAGAAAATAGGTTAACTCACCTAGATCTGTCATCTCAAACTCTAAGCTCATAACCATCTTGAATGCTTCAATGTCTTTCACATTTGATCCTGTCACTAGCAGATCATCAACATAGAGGCAAATGATCATGATGTGCTCATCTCCTTGTTTCTTCACATAGACTCCATGCTCCACTGAACACTTAATGAATTTCAGCTGCTCCAAGAAGCTACCAATTCTCTTATTCCAAGCTCTTGGAGCCTGCTTGAGTCCATAAAGTGCTTTGTTAAGTTTGTAGACTTTGTGCTCTTGGCCTTTGATCTCAAACCCTGGTGGCTGTGTTACATAAAATTCCTCATCCAATGGACCATTCAGGAATGCTGATTTTACATCCAGCTGATGTAAACGACACTGCCTTGCATTAGCCATAGCAACAACCACTCTAATTGTCTCCATCCTAGCCACATGAGCAAAAACTTCTGTATAATCCAGTTCATGCCTCTGCAAGAACCCTTTAGCAACTAACCTTGCTTTGTGTTTAGCTATTGACCCATTGTTGGCTCCTAAATTCGACACCCTTGTTTTTATTAATATAGACCATTAATCATGAGGAATGGTTTCGACCAGCTGATTCTGTCGAAATGCTCGTCAGAAGGTGGCAAGGTATTTAGAGGATTTCTTTAAGTAGGAATCTTGTTGCCTTCGACGTCGAAGGAGCTTCTCGACAAAGGTATTTGATGCTCAGAGTGGAACGGTTTGAGATTCGAATGTTTGGAGGGAAAACGGTTCCCAGCAGTTACCAAGTGCAACGTGCCAAGATCAGGAGCGTCGAATGCTGTGAGCATGCCAAGTGGAGTCATCTCGAAGCAGCGTAACTGCCCAACGGTTACTTGAGATGTGTTTAGTATAAATACTAGTTGTTCACGTAGATTTCGCGTGTGTTCATCATTATATACAAGTCACTCATTTAGATTCAAGTACCCAGTGTGAGCGAAAGAATTGTTGAGAATGTATGTATGAAACACCATGTAAATTAATCAAAGTCTTTTATATTCCAGCACTTTATTGCCTTTTCATTTACCTTTCCCTGTCGAAGCCTTTATTTAACGCTTTCATTTATTCTACCAAGTTTTTCTTCATGCAAGTTACATAAAGTGTCTTTACTTTACTGGCATTAACCATCATTAGACTTAATCAAACCTCAAACAATCAACCATGTCTTAGGATCAATCTGATCGATCCTGCGAGTCACCAAATAAGTAACCTTTTGGAAGATCAGCGGTTGTTTACCAATTTCCACGGTAAACAAATTGGCACACCCGGTGGGACCTTGTGTTGATTCTTAAGGTTAACCGTATTTATACAGAATATCATCTTTTTCGAGAAGTATTGCATGTTATTGAGAAGTGGCAGAATATACACTAACGATACCAATACTACTAGAAGAAGAGAAGCGATGGCGAATCTGCCAAACAATAGCGAAATCCCACAAACAAATGTGGGATCAACGGTTATCCCAACCGTAAGTGAAGCGCTAACCGTTGGTTCAACACCAGCGGTAACGGTCACACAAATGGGGCCATTACCTCCGTTCACTGGCCCCAGAATGCCTTTGGGAACTCCCCCACCATGGGGAAACCCAGGAACTAGGCCTTATGTTCCCCCAGGATTTCCGACAGGCGGTCCAAATCGAGAACCACTCTATGGCATGCCAACTTCTGAATTGGCTAGCCTGACAAATGCTGCGTCCACTTTTTCAGACCCTTTAGTGAGTGCCTCTTCGCCACTCCAAGGTTCTGGAGTTGGTATGGCGAACAGGAGTAGGACCTAACTCTTAGGAGGAACGTCCCAAGTAGCGCATGGCCTTACGAATGCCTCGACGGCAGTCTTGAGGCAGCAGATGGACGAAAGCAACCACGATATGGTTCAAATGTTGGCACAAACTTTAAGTACAGTGTTGAATCCTCTAATACAAAATACCACTCAGTCGAATCAGCAGATGACAGCGCAAATGGCGCGTCTGGCTGATTTCTTTGGTGTACCCCAACCTATTCGACAGCCCCAAAGGGCGCAAATAAGGGGAAACCAAGGTATACTTCTAGAGGAAGAAACCACTATTAACCAAGTCCAGCAGCCTGTCGAAGAAAACCTTAGGACACGATTGGAACAACCCGGGGTCGAAGAACCTAGGGTCATAGCCCCAGAGGTAAGGATAGTCAACAGAAACCAGAATGCTGACGAAGTAGTTCAGCACATCCAATACCAGAATATGGGGTTGGAAAATAACCTGGCAGCCATGATCGAAAGAATCATGATGCAAAATGGGATGAATATGGGCTTTCGTAGGCCCAACTTTACATCCCCACTGTCAAAATATGTGTTACAAACAGACTTACCTCCTAGATGTAAAGTCCCTAAGTTCACTAAATTTTCAGGGGACACGACAGAATCCACTGTCGAACACGTGGCGAGATACTTGATTGAAGCAGGAGACATTTCAAACAACGAAAACCTGAGGATTAAGTATTTCCCAAGTTCCCTAACAAAGAACGCGTTTACTTGGTTCACAACTCTCCCCCCCAATTCGATCCACAATTGGACCCAGTTGGAGAGATTGTTCCATGAGCAATTCTACATGGGACAAACCAAGATAAGCCTAAAAGAATTGGCCAGCGTAAAGAGACGATTCACTGAACCTATAGATGAATATCTAAATAGGTTTAGGTTGCTCAAAGCAAGATGCTTTACGCAAGTGCCAGAACATGAGTTAGTCGAAATAGCCGCAGGAGGCTTAGATTATTCCATTAGGAAGAAATTAGACACTCAATACCTGAGAGACATGGCCCAATTGGCCGATAGAGTTCGACAGGTAGAACGCCTTAAAGCTGAAAAAGCCAAGGCGACAAAAACTCATAAAAGAGAAAGGATAGCATATGTCGAAATGGACGATGAAGATCCAGAAACCTTCGACGAAACTATAACCGTCGAAGAAAGCGAGGTCGATTTAGCGGAGCTAAAACAAGGGCCACCATACTCTTGCAAACTGCTAGTCCCCTCAAGTGGAAAAAATCCCACTAGTCCGGAAAGGGCCAACGATAGGTTCCCCAAAAAGACTTACAGTTTTGATATTACAAAATGTGATGAAATTTTTGACTTACTTGTAAAAGATGGCCAAATGATAGTACCCCCAGGGGTAAAAGTGCCTCCTCTTGATCAAAGAAAGAAAAGAGGCTTTTGTAAATATCATAATTTTCTGGGCCATAAAACATCTCAATGTTTTCTTTTCAGGAATCTCGTGCAAGATGCTATCGAAGAAGGGAGACTGAAATTTGCTGATAAGACCCCCAAGACTGTGGACTCTAACCCTTTGCAGGCTGAAGCCCATTATGCTGAACCTTCAGAAGTGAACGTGATCGAGGCATCCAGAAGCCAGGCGAAGAGGCCAGGAATAACTATGGTCGAAGTCACCAAGGATCATGTCAACATGCCAATCTTTGGCAGTTTTTCTGGGAGTCTTTCTAGAAAAACAATTGAAGCGGTCCAAAAAGCTGTTGAAAGCCCAAAACTGGAGATAGTTGGAGCCCCAAAATCTGGAGCAAAACCCAGTTCCTACTTGGCTGCAGTCCAAGGCCAGACAGAGGACCTGGAGGCTCAGATGAAGCAGTTGACTCTTGCCACCAAAGACACCATGAATGTCAACATGGTCGAAATCTCTGAACCAAAAGCATCAGAGGAGGCCACTAGGCAAGAACAGGCCAACAAAACAGCTTTCCCTCGGGAAAATGAAAATCTGGCAGATTTCCTGCAAAGATGCCAGAAGAAGAAGTCAGAAGTGATGTTGTGTCCTCGATGCAGCTCGATTTTCGACAAAAAAGCTGATGAACACATCCAAGGTGTAAGAGCAGCAAACAGAAGAAGGGAAAGTGTTGATACTCGACATGATCCCAGAAGAACCTACCAAAAGGGTCCAAATCAAGAGAAGAGGCCACTGACGTTCAGGCCTCCAACCAATGTGCCAGTTGATACGTGGTATAAAACATCAGGTCGAAAGAGGCCTAGCGAGGAAAGGTGGCACTCCTTCGAAGTGCCAAGAGGTTCATCTTTGACACATAAGAAAGAACCTCAGGTTGTCACCCCTAAAGTGACCCAGGTATCAAGTAACTACAAGGGAAAGAATCCCATGTCTCGATCCCAATGGAGAAGATACCAGAGGCGGCGAAAGGCTGAGAGGGAAGCTACCAATGAACCAAAGCCAGAATCAAGTTCAAATGTCCCTCAGAGAAAGTAGAGAAAGCCTCTGGAAAGATAACCAGTGACCAATAGACTAGTCTGGCCTAACCAGGGTGAAGTTGATAACGAAGATGGCTCTGAGTCTGATGACACCCTAGATATCATGGTGAACATAGTCTCAGTTTTGCCAAGAGAGTTCAACCGCCAGGTGGAAGTCGAATCGAACGATTGGGAAGTCGAACAAGAAATGGCCAGGCATAGGCCAGTATGCTACTTTGTCATGGATAATGGCGCTACTGAAGAGCAAAATGGTTTTTTCGAACCTCCTACAGAGGCGATGAAAAACCACCTCAAGCCTTTATTTATAAGGGCAAAACTCGAAGAAACCACAGTAAATAAGATCTTGGTGGACTGTGGGGCAACCATCAACATCATCCCTCACTTTATGCTGAGAAAAGTAGGCAAGAGCGATGAAAACATCAAGCCTCACAATATGGTCCTGTCGAATTATGAAGGCGGAATAGGGACCACTATGGGTGTGATCCAACTGGACATCAAGGTGGGATCCATCCTTCGACCAACTATGTTTATGGTCATATCGGCCAAACCAAATTATAATCTTTTGTTGGGCCGAGAATGGATACATGGTGTTGGAGTTGTACCATCATCAATGCACCAAAGATTGATAATATGGCGTCCTGATGGAATGGTCGAAAATATAGAAGCGGATCAAAGTTATTACTTGGGCAAAGTGAATCACCTAGGGATGGCAGACTTCGACAAAAATTTGGCTCACATTGGGCCATGCCCAGCACCTGACTTCGACTTGGCGCCAGCGCCAAATGCTTTTTGTTCCTTATACCTGCACCCTGAGCATGGTTTTCAATGGGACAGAGAAGACTTGTCCCACATTGATTTCAGTGGGCTAACTGACATCCAGCCAACGGGTTGGGGAAGCGAATTCAGTGACAATGACTGAGTCACAATCACTGCAGCGAATTTCGGCTTATGTAGCCGAAACAAGGATGATAACGGCTCTTGAAGCCGAAGTAAAATATATGGCCACACAGGCCAATGATCAAGAGTTACCTTCTGCAGGTCCTGGAAAGGATTTCGATCCAGAACCCCCTGATATCATGCCAGAAGAAATGCAGGAGCAAAGGCTCGACGCCATCTACGACGATGAGCCTTTGGGATTCGAAAAGGACCCCTTAGCGAACAACATCAAAATGTTAGCGCATGATCCTTTAGAAGAAATCAACTTGGGCGAAGGGTTAGAGAAAAGGCCAACTTACATTAGCGCAAAAATAGACCCAGAACTCAGGTTGGAAGTGATCCATTTGTTGAAGGAGTTCAAGGACTGCTTTGCATGGGATTACGACGAGATGCCTGGTCTCGACAGAGGATTGGTAGAACTTCAGTTGCCAATCAAACCTGGGAAGAAGCCAGTCAAGCAAAGTCCAAGACGCTTCGCTCCAGAAATATTGTCGAAGATCAAAACAGAAGTCGAAAGACTGCTGAAGTGCAAATTCATACGAGCTACGAGGTATGTCGAATGGATTGCAAACATTGTGCCAGTGATCAAGAAAAACGGTACATTGAGGGTATGCATAGATTTCAGAGATTTGAATGCTGCTACACCAAAAGATGAATATCCTATGCCTGTGGCGGAAATGCTAGTCAATTCTGCCGCTGGCTATGAGTACCTGAGTATGCTCGATGGTTATTCAGGATATAATCAAATATTCATTGCTGCAGAAGATGTGTCGAAAACAGCTTTTCGATGCCCCGGGGCTTTAGGCACTTACGAGTGGGTAGTGATGCCTTTTGGCCTAAAGAACGCTGGGGCAACATATCAGCGAGCGACGAACTCTATCTTCCATGATTTTATTAACACTTTTATGCAAGTATATATTGATGATATTGTTATAAAATCTGTTTCCAGGAAGAACCATATAGACCACCTTCGACAATCACTTGAAAGAATGAGAGAACATGGTCTGAAAATGAACCCTTTGAAGTGTGCGTTCTGTGTGAAAGCTGGAGATTTCTTGGGCTTCGTCGTCCACAAGAAAGGAATCGAAATCAACCAGAACAAGACGAAAGCAATCCTGGAAGCGAAAGCGCCAGCGAACAAAAAGGAACTGCAATCTCTGCTGGGCAAGATAAATTTCTTAAGGAGATTCATATCTAACCTAAGTGGAAAAGCTCAAGCCTTCTCACCCTTACTTCGATTGAATAAGGAAAGATTCGAATGGGGGCAAGAGCAACAAGAAGCCTTCGAAAAAATCAAAGGGTATCTCACCAAGCCACCTGTTTTGGTGCCTCCTTGCAGCAACAGGAGTATGAGATTGTACATAGCTGCATCCGACAAAACTTTGGGAAGCATGTTAGCCCAAGAAGATGAAAATGGAGTCGAAAGACCCATTTACTATCTTAGTAGAGTTTTGAACGATGCAGAAACTAGATATAGCGAAGTTGAAAAATTATGTCTATGTCTTTATTTCTCTTGTACAAAGCTCAAACAATATATAAAACCAGTTGATGTGTATGTTTCGTCTCATTTTGATGTTTTCAAGTACATGTTGTCGAAACCCATCCTGCACAGTCGAATTGGCAAGTGGGCGCTAGCGTTAACTGAGTACTCCTTGACCTTTATGCCTCTTAGGGCATTGAAAGGGCAAGTGGTGACAGACTTTATAGTCGACCACTCAATTCAGGTTGAGAATATAAATTATGTGGAGATAGAGCCTTGGAAATTCTACTTCGATGGTTCCAGCCATAAAGATGGAACAGGAGTGGGGGTCTTGATTATTTCTCCAGAAAAAATTCCAACAACATTCAAGTACAAGATATCAGGTACTTGTTCGAACAATGAGGCTGAGTACGAAGCTCTAATTACTGGCCTTGAGATATTGTTGGAATTGGGGGCAACTCGAGTCGAAATAATGGGAGATTCAGAGTTAGTCATTAAGCAAGTCACAAAAGAATATAAATGCATAAGAGAAAATCTTATTATGTACTTTGTGATAGCAAATCGTTTATTGAAAAAGTTCGAAATGGTCAACATTCGACACATATCCAGATTGGAAAATCAAATAGCCAATGATTTGGCACAAATTGCATCTGGGTACAAAATTTCAAAAACGAGATTACAAAGAGCAATCGAAGTCCGAGAAAAAATAAAAGCAACTAGTCTGTCACCAACAGATTTGAAATCGACAAGACTAGGGTATGCTGATCAAAGGAACTTTGAAATATCGTTCATAGACAATTTGTCAGAGCAAGATTGGAGGAAACCCATTGTGGATTATCTACAAAATCCAGCAGCTTTGACAGAACGGAAAATAAAATATAGGGCGTTGAGTTACGTACTCATGGGAAATGAGTTATTTAAAAAGACGCCTGAAGGGGTACTACTAAAGTGCTTAAGTGAAACTGAAGCATACATAGCCCTTTCGACTACGCACGCTGGAGCATGTGGGGCTCACCAAGTAGGCCATAAGATGAAATGGTTGTTGTTTCGACAAGGACTATACTGGCCCACCATCTTGAAAGATTGTGTTGAGTTCGCGAAGGGTTGCCAGGAATGTCAAGTCCATACGGGCATCCAACATGTACCAGCAAGCGAACTTCACTCAATAGTGAAACCTTGGCCCTTTAGAGGATGGGCGTTGGACCTTATTGGAGAGATTCGACCAACATCATCAAAGAGCCAGAAGTATATATTGGTAGGCATTGATTATTTCACTAAGTGGATCGAAGCTATTCCTTTAGTCAATGCAGACCAAGAAAATGTCATTGAATTTATTCAAAAGAACATTATCTTTAGATTTGGAATCCCTGAAACTATAACGACTGATCAAGGATCAGTGTTCACTGGTCGAAAGATGCAGGAATTCGCTCAAGAAACAGGCTTCAGACTCCTAACATCAACACCTTATTATGCACAGGCAAATGGTCAAGTTGAAGCGGCGAATAAAATAGTGATTGGCCTGATAAAAAAGCATGTAGGAAAGAAGCCAAAAAATTGGCATAAGACGTTAGACCAGATCTTGTGGGCCTGTCGAACGTCCCCAAAAGAGGCCATAGGTACAACACCATATCGGCTAACTTTCGGTCATGACGCAGTGCTGCCAGCGGAAATTTGTCTTCAATCAGCAAGGGTTCAGAGACATCATGATATCCCCTCTGAGGTTTATTGGGATATGATGTTAGACGAACTAGTAGATTTAGACGAAGAAAGACTACGCGCTCTCGACCTACTAAGGATTCAGAAGAAAAGAGTGGAAGACTCTTACAATAAAAAAGTAAAACCTAAGGCATTCTCGCCTGGAGATTTAGTTTGGAAGGTGATTCTCCCCATGGATCGAAGGGATCGAAGCATGGGAAAATGGTCACCCAAATGGGAAGGACCGTTCAGAATTATCCAAACTTTTTCTGGTGGAGCTTATGAAGTCGAAGAGTTAGGTGAAGATAAAAGACTCTTGAGAGTAAACGGCAAATATTTGAAAAAATATAAACCTATGCTCCAAGAGATCAAAATAAATAGCAAGTAATGACCAAATTAACCATAAAGAGCCAAAATGGAAAATTTTATAAGAATTAGCCAAAATGGTTACATTGTCAAACAAATATTACAATACATGGTTAATAAATGGCTGAGCAAATTAGAAGGGGATAGAATCTCTAAGTCGAAGGTACTTGGCCTGCTGCAACTCCAGCCTTTTGTTACACAAGGCAGTCGCCTGAGAAAGTTTGGCAATCTGGTCATCGAAGGCTTGGGCCTTCTCAGCGAACTCTAGGCCTCTTGTAACTTCAGCTTGGCTTTCTGTGTTCGAAACAGTCGAGAGTAGCTCCTCTTTGCGCTTGGTGTTAGCATTTATCTTGGCCTCCAGCTCTTCGATCTGCGCCTTTATAGAGGCATTGTCTCGATCTATGGCGTCAATTTCTTCTTGCTTGGATGCCTTCTGCTTCGACAACTCTGCAATTCGAGAAGTCGTTTCAGCTACCTCAGTCCAGGCAGAAGAACTCTTGCCATGTAGCGCTTCGAGCTGGCTGTTGAAACCCCTCTGACGTCGATAGTCCGCAGAGACTTGGTCAACAATGGAGTATAACTCCAAGATAAAGCTGGAAACCTCTGGAGTCACAGCAAGCAAATCGACTGCATTCAAAACAGCTCCCAGACAAGACGGAGCAGTAGGATCCCCCTCCAAAGCCTTCATCAGATCCTTTTTGAAGAACTGGGCCTTGACCTTCATCAAAGCCTCATCAAGAGGAGAAGTCGAAGTGGACTTCCCCGATGCAGTAGAAGCATCATGACTAAGGTCAGATGAACTTCCCCTACTCTCAATGATGGCATTCAGGTAGCCAATAGGATCAGTTTGCTTCAAAAGGGCCAAGTCTTCTTTAGACTTGGGCTTTGTCGAGGTGGTAACCCTTACAGCAGCGTTGGCTTGGGGTTGAAGTTGTTGAGTAGCGTTTGCATCGACATGACTCTCTTCGACCTGTAGTTCAGTAGTCCCAGCATCAACATGATCCCCTTCGTCATGTTGCTCCTCTGTTAGATCGACCACTTGAGTTTCCTTTGGTTGTTGTTCCTCTGCTTCGGCAATGGCATCATCGTTCGCCAATTCCTCCTCGTGTTGCCTACGATGTTCAGCAGAGTCTTGTGTCTCTGAAGTTTTTGGTGCTGAACTCTCGGTGGTCTCCTGAAAATAGAAGAGGAAGAATCTTCTGGTTTAGAAAGATACACAATCGAACGTGAGCATCGACACCTAAGTTAAAAATGGTCAGAGAAACTACCTGTAGAGGAATTTCAGCCCCAGGGCTGGAATTATCACTTTCGACGGGTTTGCTGAGCAAGACGTTCAGCTCCTCCTCTGTGGGTTCTTCGATGATCACGGGAGGTGGCCTGGGTCTTCTCCCTGCAACCTTTATTCTGATCATGGGTCGAGGCTCAGGAGCAGGGGCATCTTTCTTCAGTTTTCTCCGTTTAAGAGGAGCGGGGGGAGATTCATCCTCGTCGTCACTCCCTGATTCGACCGTTAGTGCAGGTCGTTTCTTGGGTGCAGGTTCCTGAAAACCAAATGGAGTTCGATTTAGAGCGCCACATCGAAAATCAGGATGTTAAAACCAGAAGGAAATAATAAAAGTCTGGTTACCGGTGCTGAAGGTTTTGTCGAGGGACCTCCTCCCTGATGGCTTTCTGTGGTTTTCTTTGCTGCAGGCTTTCGAACAACTGAAAGAAGACACGTTCACAAGTTATAATTAACAAGTTATAAGTCGAAATGGAAAGACAAATATAATTTGGAGAGTGAACGTACATTTCTTTATTTTGTCAAGGACCAGAACGAAGGACTTCTGGAGTTCGTCCACAAAATCTTTTTCGTCGAAGAACTCTTCAGCATAATAACTCTTCCACCAGTCTTCAAAAGATGGTGAACAGAGGAAGTTGAGTTGATAGTCGAACAGTGAGAGTACTGTTCGACCAGCATACCTGCCAATGTGCTTGGTGGCAGCGTCCTCAGTATAATCATTGCAAAAATACAACATTGATTTCTCCCTAGGAAAATGGGAGAATGAAGTGATTGGATGATACCAAACTGTCGAGAGACCAAGTTTGGCTGATAAGCGATCAAGCTCAGGTGATTCTTGGAACTCTTAAAGCGCAGTGGCATTATTCTGGGAGTGAGAAATGCTTCCCACATTGTTGTGTGTTCTTCGAGATGAGGGTCACCTGATGACTTGGGATGGGGCCTGGTGAACCATTCTGGACCAAACTTTCGACGGGCGAAAGGAGCCATGGTCGAGGTGAATTCTTTTCTTCCTGCAAACATCAAGACGAAGTTTGCAAAGGTCTGTTGGAGTTCCAGCCCATCCTCAGTGGGAGTCAGTAGTGCCAGTCTGGTGCCTTCGATACGCCTTTTGGCTATCTCAGGAGCTTGTTCGTTTATCTGAGTTTTCTGAGGTAAGAAAGACTCAAAAGTGGCATTTAGCCATAGTTGTAGTAGCCAGAAGGGTCCTGCAAGCAACAAACTGGCTCTATTTTCGATGACCTTTAACAGAGTCGCTCCACTGCTTATCGACTCATACAGGTTCGCCAGGATTAATTCGGCCAAACAAATGTTTTGACCATGGTGAAGCTGGGTAGCAAGGGTGACCATTTTCTTCGTCACCTGTAGAGACTTCGTGCAGAACACGAAGCGTGATAGCCAAAGGGCTAGAAACGCAATGTGCTCCATGTCTGTCACATTAGCTTTCGACCTGTCATGATAGTGGTTGATATAGGTGGTGTAAGTGGGTTTGGTAGCTGAAAACCCAATCTGGTCTTCAGACATTTCCTCTGGGTCGAAGTAATCCCCAGTTGGTCGAAGACCGGTGATGGCAGCCACGTCGAAGAGAGTGGGTGTTATCATTCCATAAGGCAGGTGGAAGGTGAAGTGAGTATAGTCCCAGAATAGCAAAGAGGCTACCAGCATCTCAGGGGAGTAGTTGAGACCAGTCTTCGACAGCATGACTAGGTCATAAATCCCCAGGTTCTTCCAAATCGAAGCTTGGCTTTTTTCCATCTTCTCTAGCCAAGCGCTGTAGTCTGGTGTAAGGCTAGGGCTAGACCTAAAAGCCCTAACACCCCTGTTGAAGAAACGAAGATCTATCTTTTCTTTAGCAGGATCTTCGTTGTCATCTGCAGCCTTTTTGGAGCACCCAACAGGTTTGAGTGCCTCAAGCACCGGGAAGAAGTTCTTGATCTTCGTGGAGTCATCAATGCATGTAGACAAAGGGCCAGACATGGCGAAAACCTGGTTGGAGTATCCAACCGGAATCAGCAGTTGAGAAGAATAAACTTCACGCTCAGCAGTTCCCAGGGGTTCAGGAACCCTTCGCATGCCTTTAGAGTTAACTGTTGGAACAGTTGAGAAGATTTTTGGTTGGGCAGTTTTAGAAGGAATGTTAGAACTGGGAGCATTAGAAGAACCTGAAGCCATTTTTGGGTTAAGATGAAGGTGAATGAAGAACAAAGTGTTTGCAGAGGTTTTTGTGTTCAATAATAAGGCTTGGATGCATAATGGCGTGAAAAAGTCCCACAAGGGGCACCTAGCGCTATTTATAGTGATTGGAAAAATCACAAAACTCGAGGTCATTTAATGTTGCAGATGATAGTGGGGCACGTGGCGCTCCTTCGCTGACATAGCCGTTCTGCAGAAAGGAAACGGTGCAGCGTGCACCCTCGTTTTTGGGAAATTGTCATGATGATAATCTGTGAAAAGACATTGGGCACGCTAAACGCCTTACTGAAGTGACGTCTTAGGTACAGGTGGAATGATGGCTTTTTCTTGGGATTGTCAGTTGGTTGGTAGAAGACGAAAAGCGCACAAGTTAATCTGTGGCTAAGAATGAAAGACAGGTGTCGGGTGGAATCTCAAAGAATGCTTTTTTCTTTTCAGCGTCGAAATAAGGCATTCTTGGGGGGCAATTTGTTGGCTCCTAAATTCGACACCCTTGTTTTTATTAATATAGACCATTAATCATGAGGAATGGTTTCGACCAGCTGATTCTGTCGAAATGCTCGTCAGAAGGTGGCAAGGTATTTAGAGGATTTCTTTAAGTAGGAATCTTGTTGCCTTCGACGTCGAAGGAGCTTCTCGACAAAGGTATTTGATGCTCAGAGTGGAACGGTTTGAGATTCGAATGTTTGGAGGGAAAACGGTTCCCAGCAGTTACCAAGTGCAACGTGCCAAGATCAGGAGCGTCGAATGCTGTGAGCATGCCAAGTGGAGTCATCTCGAAGCAGCGTAACTGCCCAACGGTTACTTGAGATGTGTTTAGTATAAATACTAGTTGTTCACGTAGTTTTCGCGTGTGTTCATCATTATATACAAGTCACTCATTTAGATTCAAGTACCCAGTGTGAGCGAAAGAATTGTTGAGAATGTATGTATGAAACACCATGTAAATTAATCAAAGTCTTTTATATTCCAGCACTTTATTGCCTTTTCATTTACCTTTCCCTGTCGAAGCCTTTATTTAACGCTTTCATTTATTCTACCGAGTTTTTCTTCATGCAAGTTACATAAAGTGTCTTTACTTTACTGGCATTAACCATCATTAGACTTAATCAAACCTCAAACAATCAACCATGTCTTAGGATCAATCTGATCGATCCTGCGAGTCACCAAATAAGTAACCTTTTGGAAGATCAGCGGTTGTTTACCAATTTCCACGGTAAACACCCATCAGGATTTAACTTTAGCTTATACACCCATTTAACTCCAATTGGAACTTTATTCTGAGGTAGAGTTACTAACTCCCAAGTCTTGTTCCTCTCAATTGCCTTAAGCTCATCAACCATTGCCAATCTCCACTTTGATTGCTTCAAGGCTTCATTGAGATCAAGTGGCTCAGAATCTTCCATAAGTGCATAATGGATTAGTTCACCCTCCTCATAAATGTCAGCATCACTTGCCATTTCAAATTCATTGAACCTGGCAGGTAGATTTCTTTGTCTTTGTCTTTGTCTTTGTCTTGCAGGTAGCTGCTCCTCACTTTCTCCATCAGTGACTTGTTCTTCAAGCATCTCTGGTGCAATGTGAACCTTGTTGAGACTAGTTTGTTTCAACCTCCAGTCCCAGTGCTCATCTTCTACAACATGAACATCCCTGCTAAAACAAGATTGTCTTTTCACAGGATCAAACAATTTATATGCACCTGTTGGATGATACCCTATAAGAATCATTGGTTCACTTTTGCTTTCGAGCTTCCTCCTCTTCTGATCAGGTACATGCTTGAAGCATAAAGACCCAAAAATCCTCAAATGGTTAACAGAGGGCTTCTTTCCTGTCCACACCTCAAGTGGTACTTGCTTCTTTAATCTCTTTGTAGGGCATGTGTTTAGAATATAACAAGTTGTGGAAACTGCTTCCCCCCAAAACTCTTGTGGCAAGTGCTTCTCCCTCAGCATGCTTCTTGTCATGTTAAGTAGAGTTCTATTTCTCCTCTCAACCAAGCCATTGTGCTGAGGAGTATAGGGTGCAGTCTTCTCATGTTGAATACCACTTTGTGAACAAAATTCCTCAAATTCATGTGAAGTATACTCTCCACCACCATCAGTCCTAAACACCTTCAGAAGTTTACCACTTTGTCTCTCAGCTTCTGCCTTGAATCTCTTGAACACACCAAGTGCTTCATTCTTGGCTTTAATGAGAAATAGCCATAACATTCTGCTGAATTCATCCACAAAAGTGATGAAGTATCTATTTCCACCATGTGAATTAACTTCAAAGGGTCCACAAATGTTAGAGTGAACAACCCCAAGAAGATCATTAGCTCTCATGGCTAACTCAGCAGTGAAACATTTCCTTGTCTGCTTCCCTGTAAAGCAGGTTTCACAAATCTTCTTTGGGATCGTTGTTGTCGGTAATCCCAAGACCATACCATCACTTCCCAGCTGGTGTAAACTTCTAAAATTCAAGTGACAAAATCTAGCATGCCACAACCAATTTGACTCCCTGCCCTGTAAGGATCTTGAGGCTTTCAAGCAATGAACCTCAGATGCTTTAATGTTAACCTTGAAGGTTCTATTTTCTGAAAGTGGAGCCTTCAAGATCAATCTTCCTTTAGCATCAAACAGATCGAAAAAGTTCTTCTCCATAATGACCTTGAACCCTTTCTGAATCAGCTGGCCAATACTCAACAGATTGCAAGTCATTCCAGACACATACAACACATCTTCTATTATTGCAGTTCTACCATCCTTTCTATGAATTGCAACACTTCCAATCCCTTCTATGTCAAGTGTTCTGTCATCAACAAACTTAACCGTGCTTCTTCTAGTTTCATCTAAGTCAATTAGCCATTCTCTATGACTAGTCATGTGATTAGAACAACCCGTATCTAAATACCACAAGTTTGATTTAAAATTTACAGAAACAGAAGAATCTTTAGAGCTGGTGGTTACCATGAGAAGCAGGGGTTCTTGATCTGAATCCTCATGAGCTGCATTGGCCTCATTGTCACCCCTTCTCTGTTCACTTCTACCATTTGGACATTCTCGTGCAAAATGACCAATCTTCCTGCAATTGTAGCATTCAGCTTTCTTCTTGTCCACCCTTTGATTCTTGCCAGAATTCCTCTCATGACCACCACGTTGCTGTGAAGAACCACTTTTGTGATCATCATCTCTCTAAGAAGACCAAGATTCCCCTTTGGCCTTGCCTTTGCTTTTCCATTTGCCTTTGCGTTTCTCATCATACGCCTTCTTCGATGTCTGAGCCTTCAACGCTTGATCTTGGTGATTCCTCTCAGCCACTCGATCTTGAAGACGTAATTCATGAGCCTCCAACGAACTTTGCAGTTCCTCAAGCTTCATCTCCTCCAAATCTTTGGATTCCTCGATCGCCAGTACTATGTAATCAAATTTCACCGGTAAAGATCGCAAGATTTTCTCAATCACCATCAAATCTGTGATCGTTTCACCACACCCTTTCATCTGATTGATCAGTGTGAGAATCTTGGTGAAATACGCTCCAATCGTGTCGTTCTCCTCCATGTGCAAGCTCTCATATTGCTTGCGTAAAGATTGCAAGCGAACCTTCTTCACCTTCTCCCCTCCGGCGTGACATCGTTGAATGATATCCCAAGCTTCCTTTGCACTGGTTGCCTTGGAGATCTTCTCAAAATGCGCATCATCCACGCATTGATGAAGAAGAAACATCGCCTTGCAGTCCTTCTTCTTCGCCTCCTTGTTCGCTGCTTTCTGTGCATCACTAGCTCCGGTTGCCAACGCTGGAATCCCAGATTCCACCACTTCTTGGATGTCCTGAAACCCAAACAGCACCTTCATTTGGATGCTTCATCGTTCCCAATTCTTCTCAGTAAGAACGGGCAATGTGGTGGGAAGGTTTCCATGGGCACTACTCATGGCTACGGATCACAATTGCACAGACTCACAGCTTCGTCACCTTCAATTTTTCCTCAGGCCCCTTCGAAACTCTTGCTCTGGATACCAGTTTGTTGGAACAGGGAGAGAAGAATAGAGAGATCAAAGATTAGGAAGAATGAGAGATTCTTTATTTTTCATTCTAGCTAGCTATTACAATCAGACTTGCTATTTAAAACAATGTAACAAACTAACAGAAACTAACTAATTGGTTATCTAACAAACTTAACCAATCAGTCCTTATTACAGTCATTGATCAATATAGTTGAATTATTCTTTCAACACATCGGATATATTTAAAAATTCCCTAAAATTATAGGCCCCCCTATATTTTGGGGCTTAAAAGTTAGCCCCGACTCCTAAATTGAGAGCTCTATGAACGATGATGTGAAAATGGCACACATAAGTACTAGCAGCCAAGATTGTCAATACTGAGCGTCTGGCTCAAACTATCTCTTGTAGGCTGGTTTGTGTTTTTACTGAAAAAATATTTGGATTTATTATTACTAGTCTTCTTACCTTTCAATGGATTCAAAGAATGACTCTAAAGCACGGGTACACTCTTTTAGGTAAAATATCAGTACCGGGTACATATTGGGACAAAGTGTTATAATCTTGTAACTAACATTGCAAAGTGCAATAGGTATCAACTGAGTAAGAACAAAGGGTTCATCATATTTAGGAATTAAGGTAAGCAACGATTGGTTGATAACAATGATCAGGCTTAGAGATGCTAAACAAGTTCTTTTCCCGTTGGTACAAGCGCTATGATACCATGATACCGTTTTGTTACAATCATTTTCGCGATTACAGTTGGTTTTTGAAAAAAATAACAGTATGATATTTGTATGGGTGGGCAGGCTTGATGGTTCTTTATTTGGGCATTACTTCTCCTACCCTATTGTCAGTTCTCCCACCCTATTGTCAATAGAACTCAAATGTATTTTCGAACCCCCCTCATTCCACACCCCATTCCACATCTCACATCTCATTCTTTCATAACAGAATCACACTCTTGTTTTGTCAAAAAAGATAATTTAGAAATTTATTCCACAATACTTCTGGAAGTATTATTCGAGGAAACATTTAACAAACATATACAAAGAAACAAAAAAAAGGTTTGTTGGTTCTGATGCTTTTGTAGGCTTGTTGGGAACATTTACTGTGCTAATAACAGGAAGGACAGAAAATCCAGAATTAAAACAGAAGGTGTACCAAGTTTTTCCTCCTGCTAGATTTTACTACAACATGAAAAAATCGTTTGTTGAATTTTTTTAAGGCTAAGGGTAGAGAGCAATTATTTATGTTTGAATGAATAAGGAGATATTTTGCTTCACTGAAATTCTTTGCCATGAAAATCACTTTATAGATTCATATGACATGGTGTGATAACACAAGTAGTACAAGGAATCCCTAGTACACAAGTGGTATGCAGGTACCAAAGTAAGGGTGGCTCATCCAAATGTTGTATATACTCCAATTGTAAGATAATAGAACTCATTTTAGATGAGGATTTCCATTTAAAATATGCACGGGAATAACAGAACACATAACAAAATAGAGTACAGAAAAAACATAAAACAACATAAAATCAATTTCAAATTAAGTCTCACATTCATAATTAACACCATTCAAAAGTCAAAACTCTTCAACACAAATTAAAAAAGAAATTTCTAACTTGTTTAACATCCATTAATAACATAACTTAATTCTTAGCTGCTTGCTTTTCTTTTGTCTTCTGTATCTTCAAAACTTTCTTCACAATTTTTTGCTCTTCAACAAGGAAAGCACGAATAATCCTGTACAAATATTTAAAAGCATTCGAGTTTACAACAAACAATCTAAATTATGAACATAAATGTCAAATTATGTTGTGCAAAATACCTTTCCCTAACAGCTCCTCCAGATAAAACACCACCATATGCTCTGTTAACTGTTCGGCGGTTGCGAGACAATCTGGACCTCTTGTATTCAGTAGGTCTCAAATGTGGAATCTGAATATAAACTTGGATGAGACAATAATCATAACAGAACACACAATGATAGTCATGATTCCTTTGTAGTTAATTAAGGATACTTGTACACAACATGAAACCTTTAAGTAGACAAATTCATCGATAGATAATAAAAAGTTACACAGAAGGCATTTGAAATCTTCGAGATTATATTTCAAACACAGTAAATTTCAGGCAATGTCCAAATAAAAAAATAAAAAAGATGGTAAAGCAAACAAAATATAGAAGTAGAACTGGAAAGGGAAGATTCTATAGTGTAAAATAGCATTAAATTCATCAGATGTTACTTAGCCAGTGCTGTCAGATTGCATTATAGAACGGGAATATCTTAGGGACAGTGGGATAGTCTATGATAGATAACGTAAAAAAAAAAGGACACAACAATCTGAAAACTTCATGTTTAGACATTCAAAAATAGGTTATGTCGGAATATATATATATATATATATATATATATATATATATATATATATATATATATATATATATATATATATAGAGAGAGAGAGAGAGAGATAATTACATTCATTAGATATTGCTTAAAAAGTGCTGTCAGATTTCATTACAAAATGGGAAAATCTTAGGGACAAAGGGAGAATTGGTGAATTCCTACAGACTGTGGCAAAAAAGGCAAAAAAAATGGTGAGTTCTTACAGACAGTGGGCAAATCTTAAAAAGTCATAAATCTAAAGGACGGGAGCAAATCAGGGACATTGGGCAAATCTTAGGGACATTGTGAAATTGTGTGTGCAAATCTTAGGGACAGGGAAAATTGGTGGGCAGATCTTAGAGACGGTGACAAATAATAGGGCTGGTGGCCAAATATTAAGGACGATGAGCAAAACTTAGGGACGTTGCTATAGGAGTTGTTCTTTAGAAAATAATAATAACGGTAAACAATTACTTTGGAAGTGTAATTTTTATTTAATAAAATAACTGCATCTTAGAAAGAGGAACATCAAGAACATAACAGTTTCAATAATAGTGCATCAAAATTTCGTTATTACAGAATTAAGGATTAATTGTCAAAAAAAATAGGAGGGTATACTTATTTCAATCATCATAATAACAGAATGTGATTAACCCTCCATTGTACAGCTTAAGTGAATTTGATTATTAAATTATTGACAAAAATCAGCAGCTGATTGGGTTATATCTCACTCCCACAGCATTCCTCAATAACCAAAAATAATTAATTTCAGAAAAGAACAGTATCCAATTAACATTAATCATAACACAACAATCCAAAATATTTCAATTATAAATCACATCTGATTTAGATGCATAGACTAATTCACCCAAATCATTACCTCAAATGCAAATCAACATTTTTAAACAAACACAGCTAAGAACCAAAGCAACAAATCACTGATCTAATGTTCTACATATCAATTCCATTAAGAAAAAAAATCAAAGAAACAAATCATATAAATTCATACCCCTTGGATCCTCTTTCCAGTAACCGGACACTTGGGTCCACTCGCCCTCTTCTTAGTCGTCTGATAAACCAACTTTCCACCTAACAGAACCCCGATTTCATACACCGTTCAAAATCAACAACAAAAATTACATGAATCGGAACCGAAAAAACACAAATTGAGCAGAGAAAATCATTACCAGGAGTCTTAACAACTCGATGCTGGTTGGATTTGGTGGCATAGCTATGCCTCCTTCGGTACGTGAGTCTCTGAACCATGGTGAACTTTGTTCTGTCTGAAACCCTAGAAAATGAAGAAAATGAGAGAGGCGTGAAAATGTCTGTGAGAGAGAGTATAAATCGTGTGGGTGGATATTCTCAAAACCCTAGATTTTGGTTACTCATTAATTGGGCTTTTTTTGTTCTTTCTATTAGAATAAGCCCAAACCAAAATCTGTTCTTTTTTTTTTTTTTCACTACCAATATCCAACCTATTAGAATGTCTAATATGGTTTTTATTCTCTTCCAATCGAAGTTGCATAACGTGATCCTCTCTATCAAATTTATTATTAATTATTATTAGACAAACTAATAATTGATAAAATTAATATTTTTTTCTAAAATAAAAGCGTGTTTTCGGTATAATGTTATATTTATGAGAGTTACATTAATTGATTAATAGTGTATGCATTTGGTAAAATAAATTACAGGACAAATTAGTTTTTATTTATTTTATGAAATAAGGTTCAATAATAAAGAATAATTAAGTTGTAAAATTGTTGTAATTATTTGCTTTTTAACATATGTGAGTCATAATTAAAATTTAATTTAGTTTTCTTTTTATTTGGTTTTAATTCTTTAGTTAGGTTTTTATATGAACTCATGGAATGGATCACTCAAATCATTGATTTAATCTTTGTTATTAGTTGTGAATTGTAACGTTGCAGTCTTTTTTGTTGTTTTGTGTATTGCTTCTTTATTGAATAAGGGGGGTATATTTGAAAAAATATTTTAATGTCAAAATAAATCAGCATGCTAGTAGATAGCAAGTAAGAAAATTAATTGTATAATTATATCTAGGAGAAGAGTCTCAAAATGGTTGGATTATGATATACTTCACGCAGTTATTATTTTCTTAAAAGTGGTATAAAAATGGTATATGGGATTATTGGTGAATAAGAATATGATACTTTGTCATAATTGGTTCTGATATAAATAATGGTACTTATCTAATTTGAACATACTACATGTAGCTTAGAATTATGTGATCATATCAATGCTTCTAGATACATAACTAATACATGTGTTAATTTACATGTATGACCTTATAGGAGATTGTTGCATTTTGACATCATGGTATGCACTAACTTAATTCCAATAGTTTGGCATACATAAGATATTTTGAGTTGGTTTGCAATTACTAAAAGACTCTTTGTTTAGACGCCTTAATTTTTCTACTTCCGGTGAAATATTGAGTTTCGATTATGATTCTCATAATTTGAAGAACGTTTACGAGTTTTTTTTAGAATTTTTTTGTTGTGTGTCTAGTTCAAATGTGTGTTGATTTTTATTGTTGTTTTCTCATATATGATGACCCCAAATATGAGTATAAATAAGTTGGCTTTATCAATTTACTCTTTTAAGGTATTTAGGTATAGGAAAGTGAATGATGTGACACTAGTTGGTAGTCTATATTATCGACATGTTTTATAATTTGGAAAAGACCGATAAAACATAAAGTAAGCTTCCAGGTTTTCAACATACAACCAACCTCTGTCACCAAAATGATCCTAAAAATATACATGATTCTCGTCTTGAAATTTCAAGTATTTAATTTTATTATTATGGTAGCTTTTCTACCTACTTAAAGATGCTCTCATATTTTTTTGAATCATCTTAACCTTCTATGCAGTACGCTAGACCACACTTAATTCTAACACAAGACTTTAATGATGATTGTAACTTGTAAGTGTCTTCAAGACATTAATGTTTTTTTTAAGTAATTACTAAGTTTTCCTTTTACACATAACTCTAATTAATATAATTTATAAAATTAAACAAGTGGCCCATTAGCTTAGTTGGTTAGAGCGTCGTGCTAATAACGCGAAGGTCGCAGGTTCGAGACCTGCATGGGCCATTAAAAATATTTTTTAAAATATTTTTTTCATAAATATGATATTTCGATGTTATTTAAGTTATTCAAATATGTAAGTAAGGTACCCACATTCATGTCCACTTATTTTAGTGAGTAATTACTTGTAGTTTATGCTCTACTCATTTTGTGAGTTGACTTAATTGTAACTTCACCCCTATTATCTTGGAATTTTGATTTTGGTCCCCTCATTTTTAAAACTGATTATTGTATTCCTTTTATTTTGTTTTTATTAAGGATTTTAGTCCCTTAACAAATTTTACACCATTTTTTATGACATGACGCTCATTTGGCTTACGTGTCATTGTCAAGCAAGCATAAAATTATTTCAATTCATTCATATTATTTTATATTTAGGTTAATTATATTTTAAATGTTTTCTAATATATTAATATATAATATAATCATTAAAAAAATGGTAACCCTAACCCATCCCTTTATTTCATCATCATAAATATTGTGTTTTTCTTTTGTAGAATCAGCATCTCTTCTATTGAGATATTAAATATAATCCAAGTTGTGTAACCTAAGCCCAAGCTCAATTAGGCTTTGTTAGCCTACTTAGTGTATAATTTAGGTGTATATAAATAGTCATAGCTTGTATCATTATTTGTAACAATTCAATAATACAATCCTTATTTCCTTACTCATTCTCTTTTTCCCCTCACTAAAAGTGTCTCACGCACTAATAAATTGGTATCAGAGCTTCGGTTCGATTCTTGATTGTTTTTTTAAGAATCACACGTTAGAGATCGTATTTCTGGGATTGTGGGTTATTGTCGTTGTGAAGATGAATGATATTAATGGAATTCTGAAATCTCTTCCAACTCTTGATGGCAAGAATTGGATTCGATGGAGAAAATAAATGCAATCTCTGTTTGGCTTTCATGAAACCCTATAAGTGGTTACTAATGGTGTTCATGCGCTGGCTGCGGATGCAACCGATGCACAGAAGACTGCTCACAACAGAACCAAGAAGAAGGACTACAAGGTTGCGAATTACATTCAAATGGCGGTCGATGTAGCTAATTTCGATAGGATCTCTCATGCTGAATCGACAAAGGAGGCATATGATATTCTTGTCAAGTACTATGAAGAAGGTGAGAAAGTCAAGGTTATCAAGTTACAGACCTTGCATTGACAATATGAATTATTATCGATGGGAGAAGAGGAAAAGATTGCAGAGTATGTGTCGAAGGTACAAAGACTCGTCCATCTCATGAAAGGTTATGGTGAACCCCTGACTGATAAGATGATAATTGAGAAGGTAATATGTACGTTGACCTCTCGCTTTCATCATGTTATCATAGTTATTCAAGAATCTAATCAACTTGAAACCCTAAAATTGGAAGATATGGTTGGTTCGTTGGAAGTGCAGGGGATTAGGATTATCAAAAGGAAGGGGGTTCAAGACTCAATACAAGCACTGCAGGCTCCGTCATGGAAAAAGAATGGTGGTTCCAATAAATTCAAAGGAAAAGTTAACAAGACTCATGGGGAATAGAATCTAGGAACTTCAGTTGTCCAAGGCTCTACTGAGGAGTTATCTCTGTACTAGAGAGATGAAAGCTTGTTGTTTTATGGTTGAAATCCAGGCTTCACAGTAACTTATTGGGGATAATGGAATTAACCGTTACCTGAAAATGTATTAGAAAGAGCATGTGTAGGGTTGTTCCAGGATGAGTCCGTGTTAGACTGCATTTGGAAAGTTGAGAAGGATTTCGTGTAAGATTGCTTCAGGATGAGTCTGTGTTAGACTGCAACTGGAGGTCATGAGAAGAAACCCGTGTAAGATTGCTTTGTCCAATCATGTAGATAACTTTCCTGTCTGGTTTCAAGCGTTATTCTATAATCAGTTGTTCATAGATAATTGTCATATCTGATTTTAGGTATTAATCTGGAACTTGCTTTTATCGGTCGTTTGAGATAGTTGTCTTGGCTTATTTCAGGTATTAATCTCTGACCTGAGAAAGAAAGATAGTTTTCCTAGATTGTTACAGGTATTAATCTTCAATCTCCTCATGTAGATAGTTTTACTGGCTTGTTACAGGTATTAATCTACAGTCGTTAGTCCATAGATAGTTTTCCTGGCTTGTTACAGGGATTAATCTAGAACTTGCTTTTGTTGGTCATTGAGATAGTTGTCCTGGCTTGTTACATGTATTAATCTCTGACTTGAGAAAGAAAGATAGTTTTTCTGGCTTGTTACAGGTATTAATCTTCAATCTCCTGATGTATATAGTTTTCCTGGCTTGTTACAGGTATTAATCTCTGACCTGAGAAAGAAAGATAGTTTTCCTGGCTTGTTACATGTATTAATCTCCAATCTGCTCATGTAGATAGTTTTCCTGGCTTGTTACAGGTATTATTAATCTACAATCGATCGTCCATAGATAGTTTTCCTGGCTTGTTACAAGTATTAATCTGGAACTTGAAAATTGTCGGTCGTTGAGATAGTTGTCCTGTCTGGTTTCAAGTATTAATCTCTGACCTCATAAAGAAAGATAGTTTTCCTGGCTTGTTACAGGTATTAATCTTTAATCTGCTCATGTAGATAGTTTTCCTGTCTGGTTTTAGGTATTAATCTACAATCAATCATCCACAAATAGTTTTCCTGGCTTGTTACAAATATTAATCTGGAACTTGGCAATGTTGGTCACATAGATAGTTCCTCGTCTGGTTTCGGGCATTAATCTTTGACTTGTTGTATTTGTTGGTAAGCATGTCTTGCTTCGGGAGTTCATACCACTTGGTTGTGTAGATAGTTTCCCTGTCTGGTTTTGGGCATTAATCTTTGACTTGCTGTATTTGTTGGTAAACATGTATTGCTTCGGGAGTTCATACCACTTGGTCGTGTAGATAGTTTCCCCGTCTGGTTTCGGGTATTAATCTTTGACCTGCTGTATTTATTGGTAAACCCATCTTGCTTCGGGAGTTCATACCACTTGGTCGTGTAGATAGTTTCCATGTCTGGTTTCGGGCATTAATCTTTGACCTACTGTATTTGTTGGTAAACATGTCTTACTTCGGGAGTTCATACCACTTGGTCGTGTAGATAGTTTCCCCATCTGGTTTCGGGTATTAATCTTTGACCTGTTGTGCATAAGTTGATAATATTCGTATGTCTGCGAATTCAACCTGAAAAGGTAAAGTCAGTTCATGTGATGTCATGATGTATGAATTGTATGACGCTCTAAAAATAAATGAGATTATGATATATGCATTTGTGTTGCATATGCCATGATGTTTGTAAAATGATGTATGAGTGCAATGCATGAACGTGTCGGTTTTTCTATTGCAGTATTGTTGAACTGAGGGGAAAATAAATCCCTGATTGCAGTTGGGGATGAATAATATATGTCTTCAAATATTTGTTAGAGTTGAGATGCTGGGAGACGAATTTCCGTTATTAGAGAAATAAACTTTGTTGGGGAAGGAAAACTCCGTGCAATGTTTGAGGATTTTGTGAAATCTTGTTGGGGAATCCTGAGAAGCTTGGGGACTTCACTAGGGAATTTTTAGACGTTGGAGCAATAATTTATAGATTCTCGCTCCGCCGGGGATATGAGAACACCTGATGCCATTAGGCTGCATACTGAGAATATGGCAGTGACCTTGTAGTAGGATGTCTCTGCCTCTGTACCTGCTGGAGAAGGTATATGCGGGAGAAAATATATGCGGGGATTTTGTAGATGGCCCTTAGATATTGTCTCGTCTCTTAAAGTCATTAGTAACTGTCTTTCTGTTTTTTATGTGTATATTTGTAAGCAGTAATCATATTTAGATGCATATATTCAAAAATAATCATTGGACGTTTGGCAAACAAAACAGAAAAATAAAAACAAATGTTTTGCACTTTCAAAGAGATAACTTTGTATTAACTTGAAGAAGTGTTTCTGTACAAGGATACGAACATCCTAGTAGGAGAATGTCGTTGTAAGAACAGAAACTATACAAAAATAGTATACAAAGAAAAACAGCTATGTGAAATAATCCCATTGGGTTCCCATTCTGCTATTGCCTTTATGTCTTCGAGTGTTGCATCTCTTTTGCTGCTTGTCCGAAGCTAACTGGATTGATTAGTACCACTTGAGCTCGATAGTTGATGCTGAAGATTGGCTATAAGGTGATCCCACGGGACATAGTTATACGCTTTAAATCCCTAACTTTTGCCTGGACCGTCCTTTCGGATTTTCAGTCCACCAGGATACCCCTTTTTTACCCAAGCCGCCTTTTCAGGTTTTCGACTTGCTGGGTGTATAATTTTTTTTCCATGTATATCCCTAATTTTTGCCCGAACCCTTTTGGTTCGCCGGCATGCCCTAATTTTTGCCTAGGCCAGTCGACCTAGCGGGTCTTTGTTTATGTGCAGTATCTTTTAACTATGTCCATGTTTACCGGGTGTGGAAGATCTTCACCGTCCATGGTAGTTAAGATCATGGCTCCACTAGAAAATATGTTCTTGATCACAAATGGCCCTTCGTATGTGGGAGTCCACTTACCCCTGGGATCACCTTGTGGTAGTATGACGCGCTTGATTACCAGGTTACCAGCCTGATATACTTGACGTCTGACGTTCTTGTTAAAAGCTTTAATCATACGTTTTTGGTACATCTGACCATGGAAAACAGCCGCGAGCCTCTTCTCTTCAATCAGGTTTAATTGGTCAAGTCGAGTCTGAACCCATTCGTCTTTATTCAAACCTGCATCCTTCATGATTTTTAATGAAGGGATATGGACTTTAATGGGTAGGACAGCTTCCAAACCGTACACTAGAGAGAAAGGAGTTTCCCTTGTTGAGGTGCACATTGTGGTACGGTAACCATGAAGAGCAAATGGTAACATCTCATGCCAATCTTTGTATGTCACTGTCATCTACTGTATGATTTTCTTGATGTTTTAATTAGAAGCTTCTACAACGCCATTCATCTTCGGCCGGTAAGGAGAAGAGTTATGATGCTGGATCTTGAATTGTATGCAGAGCTCGGTAATCATAGTGTTATTGAGATTGGTACCATTATTTGTAATGATTCTTTCTGGGATACTGTACTGACAAATAAGGTTATGTTTGATGAATCGGGCCACACCGTTAAGTACATTATCAGAGGTCTTCCTTCAACCGGAGGCATTAAAATTGGAGGCTCTTGAAGGTATTCTTTGATTTTGTCAAAGGCATTTTGGCAATCTTCATTCCACTTCACTGCTTGATATTTCTTCAGTAATTTGAAGATTGGCTCACAAGTAACGATTAGGTGGGAAATGAATCTGACAATGTAGTTCAGGTGTCCCAAGAATCCCCTAACTTCCTTCTTATTGCAAGGAGTTGGCATTTCTTGTATGGCTTTAACCTTTGCAGGGTCAACTTCAATGCCTTTGTTGTTGACAATGAAGCCTAAGAGCTTACCGGATCTTACTCCAAAGGTGCATTTATTCAGGTTCAGCCTCAGTTTGTACTTCTTCAACCTTTCAAAAAGCTTCTAGAGGTGATCGAGGTGATCCTCTTCAGTCTGAGACCTAGCTATCATGTCATCAATGTAGACCTTTATCTCGTGATAGATCATATCATGAAACAAAGCTACCATGGCACATTGATAGGTTGCCCCGACGTTCTCTAGCCCAAATGGCATAACTTTGTAACAAAAAGTGCCCCACTGTGTGACGAAGGTCGTTTTCTCCATGTCCTCAGGTGCCATTTTGATCCAGTTGTACCCAGAGAAACCATCCATGAAGGAGAATACCTTATGTTGTGCGGTGTTTTCAACTAGAACATCAATATGGGGAAGCGGAAAATCATCCTTGGGGCTTGCCCTGTTCAGGTCTCTGTAATCCACACACATATGTACCTTATCGTCCTTCTTAGGTACTGAAACAACATTGGCAACCCATTATAGATAGGAAGTAACGGCTAGAAAACCAGTGTTGAATTATTTCATGACTTCAGCCTTGATCTTTTTTGACATCTCTGGCCGCATACAACGAACCTTCTGTTTCACTAGAGGACAATCCTCTTTTGTAGGTAGGAGATAAACCAAATATTAGTGTCAAGTCCTGGCATGTCTTCGTATGACCAGGAAAAAACCTCAACATAATCATGTAGCATATGTATTAACCGCTCTTTGACACTATGCTCCAGATCGGAACCTATCTTGACTTCTTTCTTGTCCTCTTCAGTACCCAAGTTAATTGTCTCAACTTGTTCTTCATGAGGTTGTATTGCCCTTTCTTCCTGTTGTAACAGTCTGGAAAGTTCTCCTAGTACTTCACAATCTTCCTCCCCTTCAGCCTTGGCTTGGTAGATTGGATTTCCAAAGTCATAATTGGCAATAGCATAACCGTTATCAATAGGATCCATAGTGGATGTGGATCTGCAGTTTGATACGTGGGTGTGTGTAAGAGCATAGCTGTATATATTTTAATAAAGTAAAAAGGAAGAAAAGAAAAAACAAAGAGCGCAAAATTTGTATGCAAAACGTCCAATGTTTTATTGATGACATATGAAGATGAAGTAATGACCATCACAAATAGACCATTGTTCCTCGGGTAAGACATAAGGCTTTAAAGTTTCAATTGTTCAAATATTACATATCTTCAAAAATAAAAAGACAAATTACTCTTGAATAAAAGCAACGGGAACAAAATCTTTGGCCTCCCAATTTCTGAGTCCACCATTGATGGTTGGGAAGATCCACTTGTCTAAGTCATAGCTACTGTCAGCATCCTCTATGGCGGAGACAACATCAATAACACTGACTCCCTGGCCATGCTTGGGCATAGGTGCAGTTATGACGTTGGGAGTCTCAAGGGGATCAAATTCAACCTCCTTTGCATCAATAAGGTCTTGCACCTTGTTCTTCAAAGCCCAACAATCATTTGTGTCATGCCCCAACGTTTCAGAGTGGTAGGCACATCGGGCATTTGGGCTGTAGCGGGAAGATGCAGTATTAGGATTCTTCGGGGCCTCCTTTAGAGTCACCAAATTGTACTTCAGCAGGTGTGGCAAACCTGGGACAAGGTCATGTTGATCTGAGTAAACTGTCTTCTGGGTGCATCTGGTCTGCGCTGATTGTTTTGTTATTGGTTTGAAGCAGGATTGGAAATCATAACAGCCCCTACCGTTGGACGATGCTCAACTTTGTTGTGATTTATTTGGCCATAAGCAACAATGACCTCCTTCTTTCCTGTGAATGGTTTCTTTGTTGTACTAGAGGATGCATCTCTCTGGATTTTACCATTTTTGATGCCAGCTTCCACCTGTTCACCAGTTAGGATCAATTCAGTGAACCCAGCAGAAGAACTCCTAGTTAGATGGTTGAAGAATGGACCAGACAACGTGCCTAAGAACATGTCCACCAGCTCCCTGAAATTTTTGCGGGATGACCACCCCTGAAATCAATCCTAGCTCCTCAAAATCCAGCCCGAGTATCCTCTAGATCTCCATAGCATTGAGCCGATCCTCCAGCTGTTTGTATTTATCATCAGCAGGAGGATATTACTACTCAGAATAGTCAGGTTCATCTTCTTCAGACCCTGGGTTGTTGTTTTCTTCTGTCGACTTTGCTTCTTGGTTATCCCCTTCATCCGACGTGGTTGTGAAATCTAAAGCTCGCTTGGCCAGGCCTCTGAACCTTCTATCCAGATTTGAGACACCAGCTGGTTTCTTTGGCTTCTTTATCTTCTCTTTGATGATCAGATCTTTCAGATCTTCTTGCCCTTTATCCAGGGCTATGAACATTTGCTAAAACTGAGCATTTTGAGCTTGAATATCCTTCACTGTCTGTTCAAGAGCCATTTCTTTTGCTGAAATAAACAGCGAAAATAATAAGAGACCTGTCTTGAAATACCCGCTTATGCAATGAAGTGTATGATATGCTTATGCGATGTTTTCAAGGACTTTTAAGATCTTAAATTCGCTTAGTCAAAGAGAGAACAAACATTAATTGCATTCATAAGTTTGATAGATTACAATGATGCCTCTTGGGCTTACAATGGAAGAAACAAAAACAAAAACTCCTAAATCAAACAGGACTCAGGCCTCCCATAGGCGCATCCTCTTTGGTGCAATGTATGCATTCAAAATTTGTTCTTCATGCAATTGTCTTTTAAGATCCAACACCTTTTTCTCGCTCGCATAGAACCGGGCTTCAAAGGTATCTCGTTCCTCTTTAAGTTGAACCCAAGATCTTTGTAACTCCCCGAGAGTAGTCGGCATGTCAGGATGGAGAATGGTATGAGGTACATCTGTATCTGCAATGGATTATACGATGATGGGTAGGATGGCAGGGTAAGGCATCATGATATTTTGAGCGTGAGCTCGCACCCACTTAAGATAAGGCTCCAAAGGAATGGAGTTCTTATGCCCCAATGTTTTGCTATCCACTTTGTTCACCATGCCCCAAGCTCGAATGAACCTCTGACGGTACCCTTGGACATCGTTTTCATAGTCGAATGCAATTCCCTGAACCAATGTATCATGAGGACCATCCCTCCTAGCATATCCGAACTGTCACAACGCCAAACAAGGGTTATAAGTGATTCCTCCCCTAATGTCTAAGAGAGGGATATCAGGGAATTCTCCATAGTGATCAATGATGGTAACATCTTCCATGGATCGAGGGAACCCGTGAATATCCGAATGCGTGAGGGACATCAACCTATTAGACCATAGCATGCCTTGCTCATTCCCTGAACCAATGTATCATGAGGACCATCCCTCATAGCATATCCGAACTGTCGCAACGCCAAACAAGGGTTATAAGTGATTCCTCCCCTAATGTCTAAGAGAGGGATATTAGGGAATTCTCCATAGCGATCAATGATGGTAACATCTTCCATGGATCGAGGGAACCAGTGAATATCTGAATGCGTGAGGGACATCAACCTATTAGACCATTGCATGCCTTGCTCATTCTTCAACACAGATCTAGGTAGGTGCGAAATAAACCACCTAGCCAGCAGCGGAGTGCAACATATAAGGGTTCCTCTTCTCTTTATGGTGCGAGTATGAAAAGAGTGCAGAATGTCTCCAAGTAAGGTAGGCACCAGATTACGAGATATGAAGATTTTGACCGTATTCACGTCTATGAGTTGGTCCGGATTAGGGAACAATACCATCCCATAGATAAGAAGGGTCAATACCTCTTCAAAGGCTTGTAAGTCCAAAGTATCCTAAAAATAGTGAGCTTTCTCAAACAAGAACTTAGCTAGAAAACCTTTGATACCGCTTCTTGCTTCCCAGTTGGTCACAACATCAGACCGTTGTAAATATAGGGCTTGAGCGATCTCCTCAGGCTTTGGGTCTCTTTCTATACCATTGAAGGGTAACTGATCGAGGATAGGCACACCCAATAATTAAGAAAATTCTTCCATGGTAGGCACCAACTGGTAGTCGGGAAATGTAAAGCAGTGATGTAAAGGGTCAAAGAACTGGAAGAGAACTTTCACCATGTCTTCATCAAGGCTTGAGGTGACTAAACTGAGGAGTCGACCATGTCTTTTAGTTAACGGGGAATTCTCAAGAACCCTTGATGCTAACTCTTTGATTTGAGGAGGCACCCTTACGAGGTTGACTTGGATAGTATTTCTAAGGATGAGAGCCATGTCCTATAAAACAGACACAAAGATAAGTCCTAAAAGTCCTTGAAATGGTTAGTATGATATGCCATGTTATGATGTTATGGTGTTATGTACAAAAAGATATATACAATCACAAAAACAGATCCTTAGGTTTAGGCTTGCATGGATTCCATAAGTAAGTATCCTCTTGAAGTATAGTTGGTTCAACCTGTCCTATCAATAGTAATTGGGTTCTAGGGAATCTCAATATCACGGATCTTTCTTCACCGGGCATTGTTTCAGCGCAAGCCTCTTTATTGGCGACCGAAATATCCTGGAAGTCAGATCTCAATGAGTGTAGTATCGAGTATCAACCAACTTCGGACTGCACCAAAACCGGCTATCTCACTACTTCCTAATGGACAAGTTGGTTCAATTAAAGGTTCTAAGGTCAGTTGATGCTTCATGACACCACACACCGGCCATGTATTCTGCTTAACTACTCAAGGGCTATAGGTACTAACAAATGTGTCACATCAATATAGCTATCGCTTCAACTGTGTCGGTATACCCCGCACAGTCCCCACGATCTATTGCTACTTACCTAAAATGTGTCCCATATCTGTGTGTAGGATCTTTACAAGTAAACCCAAGAAAACCCTCAAAGTTAAAGCAAACAAAGCATATAATGGAAGCAATTTAAAATGAATTAAACTCTAAGGTAACCCCACTTTATAAGAAATCCCTAGCAGAGTCGCCAGTTCTGTGATACAGTGGCAGAACTGACTGTTTATACTGGTTTTGCATTTGTGTTCGCAAATGTTACGGTAAGCAAGAGTCGCCACCGACTTTTCTTTTATCCAAATTAAGGAAAGGGTGAAAAGAACAGAAAAATACCTTTTCGAGAATTTTCAGAGTAAGGGGGTAGATTATAGAAAGGGAAGGTGTTAGCACCCTTTCCATCCGTAGTTTTCCACGGGCTCTTAGATGCTAGCTCATTTGAAAATACCTTGTGCTTTGTACTTTGAAAAGTATTTGAAAATTCCTTAGTGCGACGATTCGCTTTATGATAACTCTTGTATCAGTCTTCAAGAGTGTTGCCAAAGCAAATGTTTTTGAAAGTGTTTTTGAAATGTTTTTATGTAGGTGTAAAAGTTTGTTTTGAGCAAGCATCTAACAACTATCTACTTGTACTCGAAAATGTCGTTCTTTTCCTCCTATCCTTTATATAGCGCTATCCTACTATTAGTGAGTAGGTAGCCCTATCGTTGGATGTATGAGGGACATTCGAAGGGACATTTTTATAGTCACAAAGGCAACTGGGCAAGAAGCTTTAGTAACTACCATAGGATTCTAAGATCATATTTTTACCGAGGCAACATCGAGAGGATTGTCGAGGGACTTATGATCTTTTTGAACCAGAGGGTATCCACTAAAACCTCTCATGTTTCGAGAGTTGTGACTATTTTCTAAAGGCAATCGAGGTGGGTGTACCCTAGAGGTGTATATGTGCAAGTGATTCAATTCGGTTCATTTATCTTTGTTATTAAGTTTGCTAGCGCTTTGTTTTCAGTCTTTCCATACAAGCCTAGTTACTAACAGTTAATATTTTGCAGAAATTTAAAGTGCGAGAATCATAAATCCTACGCTATTACAAGGCTTTGGGGAAGGGGGTATTTACATGTCCAAAAATGGGTAAAAATAAAGAAAGCGATAAAGTCGTAGTTTAATCTATTACATACTGTCAGCAGATACAAAAATATAAAAAAATAAAAATAGAAAGGAAATATTGAACGCGCACAAATTGGGAAAGATACGTCTAAAACCCTAAGAATTTCTAAGTAAACAAGAAAATCTTTTTGGTTGTTGTTGTTTATTCTAAGAAAATACTCAAACTAAATTAAATGAGAAAAAACAAAATATGATCCTAATTAATTAAATAAAATAAGAATAATTGTTAATTAAAATTAATTCTAATAAAAACTAATTCTAATATTTTTTTGTGTTTTTACTTAAGAAAATATTTGAATAAAATAACCTAAGTCTAATTGATTTTAAATTAATTAAAACAAGTCATAAATAATTAAATTAATTAATTTACAAAAATAAAATTAATTTAAGAAAACCTAAGTCTATTATTTTTTTATGATTTTTATTTTATGTTATTATAAAAAAAATGGTTAGATGAAAAGAAAGATAAAACAAATAAAAAAAATTAAAAAAAAATAGATTAGGCCTGGTGTCTAAAGTAAATGGGGGGTGTATGTTGAAATTTGTTTGGCCCATAAGTGAGGGAGCCCAGAGGCTGTATTGAGATTCAGTGAGGAGAAGCCTTGAGGGCGCATGGTGAATCTCACATTGAAGCTCTTGGATCTGGCTGCGTTGACATTGGAAGGCGTGGATCTGATGGTCAATGACGCACGCTTGGGGATGCAATGCATGGTATCCTGCAAGAAAATGTTAGAAAAAAAATCACAATGCACGACCTGGGTATTGAACCCAGGTCCTTCCCCTTTACACGCACACGCCTTGCTATCTGAGTTGCTTTACCATTCGTGTATCATAACCAACGCATTATATTATATATAAAACAAAGTCAAATATATTCAAAAAAATAAAAACATGCGCGCTAGCTTCAGTGGACCAATAGAATTGTATCATTCTGCCACGCGGACTCCACCAGAGTCAACCAATTGCAGGGGTGTCGGAGTCAAACTCCGGTCACCTTCACCAGCTACATCAAAACCTTAAACCTACAAAAAAGCAAAATCAAGGCTCAAGATTAAGGATACCCCCTATTTTGCATGCTACGAGTTCAGTGGTGGTGGCCTTTTGTCTCGAAAGTCCTTGTATCAACGAATCTGAAGCTTAAATGCTCTTAAGTTCTAATAATGGTGACCTACGATCCTGGCACTATAACTTGCCTGAAATATGTTAGAACATCAACAAACAACTACAAAAACATGAATATGTAAAGATAATTAGTTTATACTACATGTAGAAAGAGTTTGAGATTATCAAAAAATACCAAAACAGAGATCTGTCGTGGGTGCGTTGGGCTTATGTGGTGATTGGAATAGACTCCTAGAGCCTCCATGGAGTTGATGGAATGCCTAGAGGGAGTTTAATATGGCTAGATAGGTGGTTTGAATTTCACAACTTTGTTGGATTTTTTAATAATTTTTCGTGGCTCTTCTAGGAAGTGTGTAGCGTGAGTTTGGCTTTCTCATGGCTTGCATTTATAGAGGAGATGCAGGGGACAAAGAAATGAGGCAAGAATCCAAGCCATAAAGCCATTCTTTCATACCAAAATCCAACAAATTAAAAAGCTTCCAAACTTTGCAAAACTTGCCCTTTCCATGCTTGCATTCACCTAGACATCTTGGCACAAATTTATGGACCCAAGGCTGATCCAAAATGTTAGCCCATGTGCCAAAAACAAATATCTATTATTTTATGCCTTTTATTTATATTTGTTTGAATAAAATAAAGTAAAATGGGAATAAAATAGCTAGAAATTGCAAGGCATGGTAAGAATGAGATTAGAGGTCCTTTATAAGCTTAGGAAGATATTTGAAGTCCAAGAAATTAAGCCATTGACCTAAAAGTTTAAGTTTGCTCAATGCACCATTCTTGAAATTTCCAAAATTTTCCCAAATTGGGCAAGCCATAACTTGCTCAATTTTTATCTCATTATGATGATCTTGTACTTTTTGGAAATCCCAATATGTCTACTTCAATCTCTCTTTTGATCAATTTTGCCTTTTAAGACTTTATCTTGATGTAAATGGTCTTGACAAAAAGTGCCTTTTGTTGACTTTCTGAAAATGACCTGTAATGTATGAGCTTGTATCTTTCAAATGGTGCATCTCTTGGAATTGGGGAAAAATATAAGTTGTAGGGAATTGGATTCTCTTCAAAATTAGCTTTGGTTGGGGAAAATGGATGAAGTATGTGAAAGTTATGCCTGGTCAAAGTTCAGTTAACTTTTCCTATAGAAACCTTAATTTAGCAATTCTCGACTTTTGATAGATTAGGAGTATTTCTTGAGGAATCATGATCAACCCTTGATCAAATGATGGATATCACTTCAATATGTTTACGTTGACCAAAAATCTTGAAGTTTGGCTATACATTAGTCACAGTTGACTTTTGACCTAGTACAATTGATTTTCAAACATTTGAGCAATTGACTGAGCAAACTTGTAGTGTAAGGCATGAAATTTGTCATGGACAACCTTGAAGGCATATTAGGGCCATGGAAAACATTTGAGACCTTTGGAGCTCACACATCTTGATGAAAAGTGAAACCTTAGGTAAAGGTTCATTGCTTAGGAGGAGAATTTGTCTGGTCAATTCTTGGTCATCCTTGAGCAATTGGGAACCTCAATGAGCATGCCTTGAGTAAAAGTGGGAGGGCAAATTTTGGGGTACAATAGGTCTTCTATACAAAACAAAGATGACCGTCCATGTTGCCACTGGCGGTTCCCTAATGAATAAACCTTACCCTGAGGCATGTGCACTTATGGAGGACATGGCTCATAATCATTACCAATGGGGCACTGAACGAATACAGACAAAGAAGAAAGAAGCAAAAGGAGGTATATATGAAGTTAGCAGCCTTGATCATATGAATTCCAAGATGGACTCCCTAACCCAAAAGGTCAAAATTTTAGTAATAAACCCCTCATATACCGTAGTTGTGTTGTAACCTAGATGCGAAACCCTTGGAACCCAATGGCATATCACTGCTGATTGCAGTTTAATAGCTGAGCCTAGCTCAGACCAAATCAATTATGCCCAAGGAAACCCTTATTAAAATACATATAACCCTGGATGGAGGAATCTCCCTAACATCTCTTACAAAAACAAAAACTCTACATACCCTCAAAATTCTTCACCTCAGAGATCACAAGGATTCCAAAACCAAAGACCCACAAAGCCAACCCAAGTTGTACCATAAAAATAAAACTTGGAAAAGATTATGGAGAATTTCATATAAGCACAAACTCAACAAAACAAAGAATTTATGAACCAAAATATTCATATAAATGAGATGATTACACAATTAGGAATCAAGGTTGATTTTGTGATAACTCATACTAAGATGCTAGAAACCCATATCTCTCAAGTAGCACAACAACAAGCTGCTCAAGCTACACCGGGAGGATTGTTTCCTGGACAACCTCAATCTTACCAAAAAGGTCGTATTAATGACATTTCTCTCCAAAGTGGAACTCAGTATAATGGTCCTATAAACCCTAGGTTGAACAATAGATCCGAGCAACCAAAATAAAAAGTTGTGAGAACAGCTGAGAAACAAACTGAGGAACCTGTAGAAACTGAAAAGCAAAAAGAAAAAGAAACTAGCGATAAGAGAATGGAGAGTGACAACCAAGAAAGTCAACCTTACGTACCACCTCCACCTTACGTGGTACCACTTATCCCATTTCCACAAAGACTTAAGCAAACCAAACAAGATGCCTAATACAAGAAGTTTGAGAAATGATTGAAAGACTACATGTTGAGATACCATTTACTGAAGTTATCACCCAAATTCCATCATATGCCAAATTCCTAAAAGACATCCTAACAAACAAGTGCAAGCTTGACGATCCAAAACCATTAGAGTGTAATGCAATTGCCGAGAATAGGTTAGCTAAAAAGCAGAAAGATCCTGGAATATTCTCTATACCATGTGTTCTTGGAAAAAATGTCATAGATAAAGCACTTTTAGACCTAGGCGCAAGCATAAGCTTGATGCTCTAGTTGCATGCAAAAGATTAAACTTAGGAGACATGCAGCCTACCCGAATGTCCCTTCAGCTAGCTGATCGATCAGTTAAATACCTGATGGGTATATTAGAAGATATTCCAGTTAGGATTGGTTAACTCTATATCCCTACAGACATAGTTATGGACATTAAAGAGGATGAAGAAATACCAATACTTTTAGGTAGATCATTCTTATCAACTGCAGGAGCTATGATTGATGTCAAAAGAGGAAAAATGACATTTGAAGTAGGTGATGAAAAGGTAGAATTTATCCTATCCAAATTCCTACAAGCACCTGCCTTGGATGACCCATGTTGTACTGTTTATATCATTGACGAATGCATCCGAGAATTTGATAAGGAAAACTCCATAGATACAATCAAACTACCTTATACCCCTATAATAGAAGATGATGGATTCAAATCTCATACACCACCATATATAGATGACAACCTTTATGAATATTTATCACTTACCCCAGATCATATGTCTGGCCATAAGAAACTGACAATAAAGCTTAAGGAATTACCTAAGAACCTGAGATATGAGTTTCTTGATAAAGAACTAAACCGACCTGTAGCAGTTAGTGCAATACTAAATAATGAAGAAACTAATCAACTCTTGGATATCTTACATAAATATCCTACAGCTCTAGGTTACACCATATCTGATCTAAAAGGAATAAGCCCATCCGTATGCATGCACCGGATCATGCTAGAAGAAGACTCAAAACCTTCTAGAGAACATCAGAGAAGGATAAACCCTATAATGGAGGATGTGGTAAAAAATGGAAGTGTTAAAATTACTTGATGCTGGAATAATTTACCAAATTTCATATAGACAATGGGTTAGTTCTGTACACGTAGTACCAAAGAAAGGTGGTGTTACAATTATACAAAATGAAAAAGGAGAATATGTAGCCAAACGCATAGAAAGCGGATGGTGCATGTGCATTGATTATAGAAAGCTAAACAAAGTAACTTGGAAAGACCATTTTCCTCTTTCCTTCATAGACCAAATGTTAGAACGTTTAGCTAGACACTCCTATTTTTGTTATTTAGATGGATATTCTAGTTTCTTCCAAATCCCTATCCACCCCGATGATCATGATAAAACAACCTTCACATACCCCTATAGAACATTTGCCTATCAAAGAATGCCCTTTGGATTATGTAACACACATGTGACCTTCCAACTATGTGTGGTGTCGATATTTGTTGATTTCTTGGATGAGATCATGGAAGTATTCATGGACGACTTCTCTGTATGCGGATCTGATTTCAAGAATTGCCTTGACAATTTGGAGAAAATCTTATAAAAATGTGTGCATGTGAATCTCGTACTAAACTAGGAAAAATGTCACTTCATGGTCACATAAGGCATAGTCCTAGGACACACAACATCATAAATAGGCATTGAGGTTGACAAAGCAAAAATTGAAATTATAGAAAACTTGTAACCTCTAAAAATGATTAGAGAAATCCAAAGTTTTTTTGGACACACTGGTTTTTACTGACGTTTTATTAAAGATTTTTCCAAAATAACCAAACCTTTAATTGACCTCCTAATGAAGGATGTCAAATTCATATTCGATAAGAGTTGCCTTGAGGCATTAACCTTCTCAAAGAAGCACTAATCTATGCACTCATCATGAAACCACCATATTGGAACAGACCATTTGAGATTATGTGTGATGCTAGCAATTTTTCAGTAGGCGTAACACAACTAAATTATGCCACAACAGAAAAGGAACTTTTATCTGTGGTATTTTCAGTTGACAAATTTAGTTCCTGTTTAGTTGGAGCAAAAATAATAGTTTACACTGACCATATTGCCATACGTTATCTATTAAGTAAGAAAGATGAAAAACCTAGACTGCTCTGCTGGATCCTTTTACTATAAAAATTTGATTTAGAGATCCGCGATAAGAAAGAAACATAGAATGTCGTTGCCGATAGGGGTGAGAATAGGCCAGGTCAGCCTACAGGGGCCTATGGCCTAGCCTATTTAAGGCCAGGCCAAACCAGACTTATTTACTAAAAAGGCTAAGCTTTGGCTTTTTTTTAAAAGTAGTCTAAATATAGTCTAAATAGGTTGGTCTATATATACATATTATTATAAAAAAGGCTAAGTATGCTGACATATATATATATATATATATATATATATATATATATATATATATATATATATATATATATATATATATATATATATATATATATATATATATATATATATATATATATATATATATATATATATATATATATATATATATATATATATATTAGAAAAATATGTTAAATAGGTCAGCCTATATATGCATATATAGGTCGACTTATAAGGCTTCTTAAGTAATATGAATTTATAGAAAACCTTAATGAGAAACGAGCTTTTAAATAGGCTTTCAGGCCAGGCCAGGCTAGGTCAAAAAACTGAGCCTATAGTAGGCCATAGGCCAGGATCTGGCCTTGTAAGTTTATCGTAGGCCAGACTCAAGCCTTATAAAGCCTAGCCTAGCCTAGCCTATTTCCACCCCTAGTTACCGACCACCTCTCCATATTAGAATACTTGAAACTTGATCATGTCCCTATCAATGGTGATTTCACTTATGAGAGACTAATAACATCAATCAATGATATTATGGATAAGAATCATTACTCAAACGAAGAAGAGTTTATCGTTGAAACTGCTCAAGTAATAATCAGAGTACCTTGGTATGTTGATTTCGTTAACTACTTGGCAGCAAACATTTTACCTCCAGGTCTGACTTACCAAAAAAGGAAGAAATTCTCTAGTGAAGTGAAACATTTCTTTTAGGGTGAGCCCTTTCTTTTCAAAAGAAGAACCGACCATATATATATCGTCGTTGTGTAGTTGAAGAGGAGATACCAAGTATCATAACTCATTGCCATTCTTACCCTTATGGGGGACATGCAAGCACACATAAAACTTGCACTAAAATTCTTCAAGCAAGCATATATTGGCCAATCCTATGGCGAGATGTGCACACATTTATAGTTAATTGCAACTGGTGCCAACACACTGGGAACATATCAAGGCACGATGAGATTCCCTTCAGAAATATCCAAGAAGTAGAAATATTTAATGTTTGAGGAATTGATTTTATGGGACCTTTTCCATCATCTATGGGAAATAAATATATACTCGTTGCAGTAGACTACATGTCTAAATGGACCAAAGTTATAGCTTCTCCTACCAATGATACACGAGTAGTGATTAAGATGTTTAAGAACTACATATTTCCTAGGTTCGGTACCCCTTGTTTAGTAATAAGCGATGGAGGATCACACTTCATCTTTTTGAGAAACTCTTGAACAAATATGGCATAAGACATAGAGTAGCTAAACCATATCATCCACAAACCAATGGTAAAGTAGAAGTTTCGAACAGAGAGATAAAGAAATATTAGAAAAGACTGTATCGACCTCCAGAAAGGATTTTTCCTCTAAACTGACGGACGCATTGTGGGCTTATAGAACTGCCTACAAAACCCCCATTGGAACAACCCCCCTTTAACCTCGTCTATAGAAAATATTGCCATCTACCTTTTGAATTAGAGAGTAAAGCCTATTGGGCCATTAAAACCCTAAATATGGACTATCTCAAAGCAGGTAACAAGCGAATGATAGATATCCAAGAACTAGATGAGCTGAGACGAGATGCCTACGAGAATGCCATAATCTACAAAAAACAAACTAAAGCATGGCATGATAAACGTATTGCGGGAAAATATTTTCGAGTAGGGGACACAGTACTCCTATTCAACTCTTGATTGCAACTTTTCCTAGGTAAACTGTGGTCCATATGGACTGGACCCTTTGAAGTAACAAAAGTTATGCAATCTGGAGCAGTTGAGATTCAAAGCCCAACAACGGGTCCTTTCATAGTAAACGGGAAAAGGTTGAAACATTACACATATGATAGCATACCCACCTATTACTCCTGCCATAACCTCGTTGAACCACCTTCAACCTTGCAACCAACCTAATCACAAGCATTCGTCGAGCTAAAGACGTTAAACAAAATGTTGCGTGGGAGGCAACCCACAAAATTTTAAATTTGAATTATTTGTTTTTAATTTTAGTTAATAAATGACTAACTTGTGTGTATTTTCTTTTCAGGACTACATCATTCCACTTAGCCAAATTTTTCCACTAACATTATTTCAGGATGCATACCATTAATGAAGCATAATTCACCTTTAGGAACAAAGACTAAAGAAGGCGTTATGCCATCTTAGCTGAGAGAACAATATCACCTACCCGTTACCCATAGTTTCCTTCCTTGGTTTATTTAGGACTTGCTGAAAGTTATCTTGCGGTGGGAGAACTGACTTGGTTTTGCGTTTTATCGCAAATGTTGCAGTTAGCAAGAGTCGCCATCGAATTTTCTTTTATCCAATACTTAGGAAAGGTGAAAAGAACATGAAAGACCTTTTAAGATTTTGAGTTCAGGGGGTAAGTTATGAAAAGGGAAGGTGTTAACACCCTTTTCATCCTGTGATATAGTGGGAGAACTGACTTGGGATTTTGCGTTTGTGTTCACAAATGTTTCGGTTTAGCAAGAGTCGCCACCGACTTTTTATTTTATCCTAAGGAAAGGTCAAAAAGCACAGGAAAGACCTTTGAGATGTTTTCTTGGGTTCGGGGAGTAGATTATAGAAAGGGAAGGTATTAGCACCCTTTCTATCCATGGTTATCCATGGGCTCTTAGTTACTTGTTTAGATCACTTGCTTTGCTTTTCAATTGTTTGAAATGGTGCTCCTCAATTGTTTGAAATGGTGCTTTGTGTGTGGTTTTGAAAATAGCAAGGATGTTTTTGCAAGTTTTGATCAAGTAACTAAGAGTTGTCTACCCTATTTTACTCAAAGATCTTTCTTATGTTTTTAACCCTTTTAACAGTGTTGTTTCACCATTGTATTTGGTGAACAACCTTGTGTTAGGATGTTAAACGGGACAGGCGCGGGTCATCGTATAGACCATGATAGCAATTGTGTCAAGTATTTTTGGCAATTTTCTCAAGGGACTTGATCATTTTGTTTAGGAAACTCAGATAGCGTCATCGAGGGACTATGATCTTTTGTTTTATTTTTGTTTTGCCAAAATACTTAACATGCATACCATGGCCCATTTTTGAAGGCAACAAGTGGATTGTAACCCTAGGGGTGCAAGTGTGCATTGTGTTTGTTTTTCATGCATTTTTGTCTTTGATTAGGTCAAACTAATTATTGATTTGATTTTGGCATACAAACCCTAATTCTCTAATCATGGCATAATTGAAAGCGTTAAATGCGTAAAAATAAATCTAAGCTATTACAACTTTGATGTAGGGAGGGGGGGGGGGGGGGTACAATTTTGAATAGGGGATTATTTTGCAAGAAATTAAAACCCTAAATTATTACAACCAAATTGAATTTATAATGCATAATATCTAAATGTGCAATATTTAAATAAACAAAAATAAATAAACATTAAATAAAAATGTATTATGCAAAAAAAGTTTTTTATGTATGCAAAGTATTTTTAAATGTGAAGAAACATAAAAAAAATAAAAAAAAGATTAATTTCATTTTATTAAAGGGGTAAACCATAATTTTCTTAAGAAAATAATATTACCTATTATTTATATAAAAAATATATTAAGATACACAAAAATAATAAAAATATATTGAAAAAAAAGTGTTTTTTAGTATAAAATAATAATAAAAATGAAAATGTACTATTTTTATATTTTTATTCTATGTTTTTAATAAAATAAAGTATATATCTATATATATACTAAGTGTGTATAAAATAAAATAAAATACTTACAAAAATATATATATATATTTAAGAAAATATTTTCAATGTGACTAAAAATAAAAATAAAAATAAAAGTATTTTTTTACATTATTTTCAAGTTTTAATAAACAATATAAAGTATTTAAACATTTTAATGTTAGAAATAATTAAAATAAAATACCAAATAAATGTAAAAATTTATGAAAATATTTTTTAGGCATTTTTCATGTTTGGAAATAAAATAATAAAGTCAGAAATGAAATAAAAATGCAAAAATAATAAAAATATACAAAATTGGGCCAGGGGTGCAGGAAGTAAGTTGGGAGGTGTAGGAAGCAAGAAGGTCAGGCCCAGCCCATACTTCATCTTCAACCTCCAGAAATTTGAAAACACGCGCGCGCCTGTACAAACTTGGGATATCCTGTATTTGTGATCTTTTGCCAAAATTCAAAACATGAAACTTGTAGAGCATCAAACCACGATTCTAACCATATAAAAAACTTGATTTAACTCTCAAAGACCAGAGAGAATTTCTCTGGCCCTAATTTCTAACCTAGTTTTTTCAGAAAGTTCATGGATGAAATTCTCTTAGCACGTTTAATATAAATGAAAGCTAAGCATATGTATGGTTTCAGGGTAATGAGTACAACATCTTTTATTCACAAACCTAAGGCTAAATGTTCCTAAATAGAGAGATAGAAGTTCATGAAAAACCTGTTTCAGTTGGACACGAGTTGGACAATGCAGCAACTTTCAGTGAGGCCTGAGGTTCTTTTGAGCTTGCTTGATGTTCCCTGAACCTTTCCCAATGCTTAGTTTGTTTTGAAGTGGCCTGAATCGTTCTGCAGAACTCAACCTGCAAAGCTTCCAAACAAAAATGGTGAACACTGTAAATGGAATTACAGTTGGCAATGGAGGTTTGGGATAGCTTGAGTGAGTTGAGTGGAAGGTATTGGAACTGTTTGCAAGCAAAACGCACAAGTGGGATGTGATTTGGCTTGTGATTTGCAGGTCCTGCCCTGTTTTGCAAGAAAAAATGTGTTTTTTTTGTGTATGAGGGTGCTTTAGAGGTGAAAGGCTCGTGTTTCTGGCTTACAAGAATGTGCAAAACTTGTTTGAAACCTTGTCTTGAGTTGATTTTATCAAATGTGTGTGTTATTGACTTTTGGCATAATGACTTGTTTTTGAAGTAAAAGTGAGAAGTGACCATGCTATGGCATGTACAGGATAGCTCCAAGCATGCACATAGTTGGTGTACTATGCCTGAGATTAGGGAACTTTGTTTGCAGCAAAAGGCTTGGTCCAATGCTCAAGAGAAACAAATTTGCAAAAGTTATGCTTTATGAAAATGGAAGTGCAACCTTTATGCCAAAAATGGATTAATCCATTGTGCCAAGCTCTAATGGTCAGAATAACACCAATGTCCAATATATTTGCATTCAATTTTTGAGTGTAAATTGGTTTAGAAACCTGTAATCAAGTACAAAGCTAGTTTGGTCAGATTTTGCAAGTGGTATGAACATGTATTGGCCATGGTTACAAAGTGAGTTTTTGCCAACTTCAAGCATTCGATTCTCCCTAACCACAAATGTGTTTGAGGAGTTCTTGGACAATTTGGAAAGCTTGCAACATGTACTATAATCTATCTTTGAAATTCAACTTAAGACTCCAAGTGTAACTATGTGAAAAATGGCCAAGAAGATGGGTCAAAATCCTGCCTAAACTAGGGCAAAATTTCTCTAAGTTAAAAGTTTTAGGTACCCTTATTCCAAAAATCATAACTTGAGATACAAGCTTCTTTTGAGAAAACTCTGTGAATCAAAGTTGTAGGCTTTGTTATTGACTACAACTTTCATGTTGTAAGTTTTTTTTGAATCCATTGTAATCTTGGTGAAAATGTGGGACAAAGATAGGAAAAATTAAGAAAATTTCATAACTTAGAAAATTTCTAAGTTATGAAAATTTTCAATTTCAAACCCTAATTTGTAATTTTGGGTTTATTGATGAACAAGTTTCATAATTTGACACATCTTGATGAAAAATGACCCTTGGCACTTGATTTTGACCAAAAAGTCAAAGTTTGACTTTTCAGTGTACAGTCAAATTTTGATCAGTTGACTGGAAAATTCATCTGTCAATCCTATACATTTGAGATTTTTTGAACTTGTTGAATAGGTCAAGATAGTGTCATTAAGTCCTTGAGTCCATGGTTGAGCTTGGTTTGCCATTGGTTAGGTCAAACAGTCAAAAATTGCCTTTGTGCAGTCAAAACCCTAAAAATGACCATTTTGCCCTTTTGGTGATCTGATCAAATTTCTTATGGAATTGTGGTCCAAACTTGATCAAATGGTTCATATGAGTTCATAATATTGATGTGGGTCAAAATTCATGAGGTTTGACTGTAAATTGGTCACAATTGACTTTTTCCCCAATACAACTGATTTCTAGGTCAACTGTCCAATTTACTGGGCAAAAATTTGATTCAAGGCTTGAAACTTGGTATGGGAAAACTTATGAGTCCAATATGAAGTATGAAAACCAATTTGGGCATTGAAGGTCCAAAAATCCATATGCAAACTCAAACCCTAATTTCAGGTTAACAGTGTAAGGAGATGTCTCGAGTAGAGTAAACCCTAGCTTGGTCTTGAGTTCCAAGAGCCTTGTGATGAGAAATGTTGATAAAATGAGAGGGAAAATTTTGGGGTACAACAGTTGCCCCTGTTCAATATTCTTGAACCTGAAGAGTTAGATTGACAAGTTTTTCCTTTCGCAGCTCGAAGGTAAAAGAGGATTGGACACTAGAGTGCCCATAAATTTGCACTCGTCAAAATATTGTTGAGGGAATGGGCTTAAAGAGGCCATTTGGAGATGGTAGAATCTTGCTAGAGATGGGCTTAAATATGCCATCCAAGAGTGTTTGTTGAGCTGCAATGTTATAGGTCGGAAGAATGAGCATCAAAATGGTATCCGTGTCTGGAATGCATTTGAACTGTATCTAGAGACTGAGTCTGTATGAGAAAAGGAATGGCGTCAGTGTCTGGAGCGTATCTGAGCTGTAACTGTATTTGAACTTTGAATGAATATCAGAATGACTGCCGTGTCTGGAGTATATCTGTATTGTATCTGAAGTTAAGATCTGTATGAGTAGCAGAATGACTTCCGTGTTTGGAGTGTATCTGAGACTATAACTGGGATCTGAATAAGTGACAGAATGACTTCCATGGCGACTGCACCGGGGAGAATCAAACTTCTGGTGTAAGGGCTAGAATGGCATCCGCGTCTGGAGCGTATCTGAGTCTTGAAGTGGATAGTTGAATCTGAATGAGAGATAGAATGGCCGTCGTGCCTGGAGCGTATCTAGTCTGTATTAGATTGCTGAAGTCTGAATAAGTAGTAGAATGACCGTCGTGTCTGGGGTGTATCCATACTGTATCTTTACTTGATGTTCTGAATGAGTAATAGAATGACCGCCGTGTCTGGGGTGTATCCATACTGTATCTGAATAGTGGTTAACGATAGCCTTTTAATCTTATCCTGAAAAGGGTAAAATGTTAGCTAAAACACAAAGTCATGTCGCATGATATGTATGATGCAACGAACGGTGTTTCATCCATGTCTATGATATATGAATGTAATGGATGTGTGTGATCGGTGGATCTGGAACTGACTGTTTAACGCTGGTTCGCGAAATATCGCGGAAGCAAGAGTCGCCACCGTCTTTTATTTTCTCCAACATGGACAGGACAAAAGCACAGCAAAATTCCTTATGAGAATATTTCTTGGTTCGGGAGGTAGATTATAGAAAGGGAAGGTGTTAGCACCCTTTCTATCCATGATTATCCATGGGCTCTTAGATACTTGCTCATTTGTGTTTTCAAAAATGGTTTGTTTGCTTTTCAACTATGGGTTTTAAAAAGTTTCTTTGAAAATTCCAGTTCGACTCTTGTATCAGTCCTCAAGAGTGTTTGAAAAGTTGCTTTCGAAAGCTTTTTGAAAAGGTGTCGGTGTGAAAAGTATTTTTTGATTTGTTTTGAAATTAGAGCAAGTATCTAGAATCGTCTACCTACCCTAAGGAATTCGTCTGTGTAAATGTCCTTAAGATAGTGCCATCCCACCATTGAGAGGTAGGTAGCACCACCGTTGGAGGTGTTCGGGTCAATTCGAGGTTTGGGACATGGTGATCACCAGAGCAATAGGAAGACACCTTAGAAGCTACCCTCATGCCAGGTTCCCGGATCATGAGGACTTACTAAGACATCCTCTACTCGACGATCACCTTTCGAGGCAAGGCAACAGTGAGGCGTACCCTAGGGGTGGTGTGTGATTTGTGTGTCATGTTCATTTATTTTTGTCTTTTGTCATGCATTTGTGGTGATCTACACTTGTTTTTGTTTTAGTCATTCATTCTTGCATGCAATTATTAGCAGTTAAAAAGTTGCGAGAAATATAAAGCTCCTAAACTATTACAAAGGCGCGGGTCCACATCGCCAAAATAAAATCCAGGACCCGATTTGACAGAAAATAAATAAAGTGCGAGAAATAAAATGTCCGAGTTTACAAGGCTTTGGGAGAATTACATTAATATTACAAGGAAAGAAATAAATGCGCGAATTGAATTAAAATTGGAAACGAGGGCGTTGGACCATTTTTAATGAAATTAAATTATTATTATTAAATTAATGAAATTAAAATAAAAAAAGAAATTATTTTTGGTCTTTTTTGGTATTTATGGTTTTTTTAATGAGAATTAAATGAAATTAACTAATTAACCCTAATTCTACAACTTTTATTTATTAAGAAAAAATATTAAAGTTAAACCTAAATTAACCTAATTAATTAAAGCAATTTGATTTATAAAAATAAATAATTAATTATTAGTGAAAAGAAAAGAAAAAGGATAAAAATTGATTAAAACCCTAATTTTACAAATTTTAAGTTTATTAGAAAAAATATTAAGATTTAAACCTAAATTTAACCTAATTAATTAGTGAAATTTATTTACAAAAATACTAATTAAATAAACATATTTTGATTTTTGTGATTTTTCTGATTTTTGTATTATTTATATATTTTTTATGAAAATATTAAATCAAATAATTTAAAGGAAATTAATAAAAACAAAGAAAAGAAAAATATATAAAAAAAAATGAATAAAAGAAACAAACCCTAGGGGGTTCTGTCCCCAAACTGGAGGTAAAGTCCAGTAATTCTGGCCCAATGGACTTCTGGCCTGATTGATTTTTCTGCTAGCATGCATAGGCGTTGACTCATGTCCATCATGTTCTTCACATCTGGTCCCTTGGATTGGTATTACTAAGCGCGTGGCACGCCTGGAGGAGGAGTGTATGGTAGGCCTTTGAGGGGAAATTGCATGAGATCACACTGAAACGAAAAATATAGAACAAGGTGAGGGACCTGGGAATCGAACCCAGGTCCCAGTGGTTACATGACAACGCATCCACCATCTGTGCTATTGGCTTTCTTTGTAGTATTAGTGGGCAACAAATAATATATGGAATAAAACACGTTAATATCATTAACTCAAAAAACGCGCTAAGATTTTAAATGGACCAACTATCGCTTGCCACATACCCTTCTTCTTCCTTGGCTTTGTTTTTCCTGAAACATAAAAGGGTTAGCGGGGGTTTTAAACCCTCCCAAAATATGCGTTTTCTAATAATAGCGAACAGGCCATGGTATTATATAAATTAGGCGCGAGGATTGCTTTAGAATCGTCCAAGCATACTGAATTCGACCATGGTATTATGGTGTTCCAATTTTACAGCATTTAGAAACGCCCAATTTGAAAGCTTGGTAACCCTAACCTGTATCAATGGTGAATCCTCTAATTTGGCACAAAAACTCAATTAAAATATGCAGTTAGCTTTAGAATCAATCACTCAATGTAAATCAATAAAGAAAACACATGAAAAATGCATGAAATTCATGATTCGATTATGGAAATTTTCGTGAAAAGCTTGACTCTGATATACCAATTCTTGATGTTTCAGGCTATGGTATTGATCCAGGCACCTTCCTTGATGTCTCAGCAAGCCAATGGAACAATTATTTTGGCTTGAATCGCCCTAGAACCTAGTTTTCAGTATTGGAATTTTTGTCAAAAAACTCAAGTTTGGTTATGGATTTCTGGCGCAGCTGGGAGGTTCTGATCACTAGGGTTAGCATGCATATATATGTATGAATGATTAGGGTTGAGAAATTGATCCAAAGAATCAATGAATTGATGGAGAGGATATTTGATTTTCAAGCCATAATTTTTCAATCTTTTTCACATGTTTTTGATGCCAATCATATCCAATTACCATGATTCTTTCTATATCTGATTGTGCATGAAATCTTGAGTGTGTTTCATGCATAAAAAGATTTGAAAACTTAGGTTTAGTATTTTCCACATATTTATTTTAATTAAATGAATTATTAGTCATTAAAAATCCAAATAAATAAATAAAAAATGATAAAAAACTTCCCTTTGGGCCAAATGGTCGTGTCCATGCCTTGGATGATCAATCTTGGAAGAAAAAGAGGCCCATTAGCAATTTTAGGACATTTGAAGCAAAGTTGACTTTTCAAAATACCTAAAAATTTCCCAACTTCCACAAGGAATAACTTGCTCAATTTTTAAGATTTGCTCATGTTCTTGGACATTTTGGAAAGGTCTTTGAGTCCTCTAACCAATGCCTTTGGTCCCATGTCATTTTGATTTACCAATCTCAAGTTATGGCCTTTGACTTAAAGTCCCTTTTTGTTGACTTTTGAAAATGACCTATAATCTTGAAATTGATAACTTTTTATGAGAGCATTTATTGGACTTGAAGTGTGAAGAGGAGTTGTAGGAAATGTCTTTATCTTCAAAATGAGCTTTGGATGGAATTTTTCTGATAATCCATGTGAAAGTTATGCCTTGGTCAAGTTACAGTTGACTTTTTCAACTGTCCAAATATGGAAACTTTTGCATCTTGAGACCTTTTGAGCCAAACCTTGAAAATCATGATCAAGAATTGATCAAATGATGTTTGTGGCTTCAAAATGAGATGTTGACCAAAAATTTGAACTTTTGACTGTCAAATGACCATTTTGCCCCTACAGTTGACTGTAGTGCAATTAGGGTTTTTGACTGTGCAATTTTGTGCTGTAAGTCTTGAAACTTGACATGAGGATGCTTGATCATATTTGTAGGCATGTGGGACTTGATTGGACCCTTGAAAACTTAATTTTCTTTGTCAGAACCAAAACCCTAGTTTTTGACTATTAGGAGGCCCTTGAACTGTGCAACCCTTGGGGAATTTTGAAGCTTTGACTTGGCAATTCCTGAAGAATATGGGAGGGCAAATTTTGGGGTACAACAGTTGCCCCTGTTCAATCTTCTTAGACCTGAGGATGCAGATTGGCTGACGTGCCTTTCGTAATCCGAAGGTGGAAGATGATTGAACACTATAGTGCCCAGAAATTTGCGCTCACATAGTAGTGTGATAGAGGGAATGGGCTTATAGATGCCATTTGGAGATTGATGGATAGGATGATGGGCTTATAGATGCCATCTGGGCGTCGATCGCGTAAGAGATTCCTTAGCGAGAACTCGCGTACCTGCAAAAGAAAATGATTACCTGACTTGTTACAGGAGCTGGTCTTCAGACTCTTTGTATAGATGTGTCCTGACTGGTTACAGGAGCTGGATCTGGATCTTCAAAAGGTGATGAATGAACCAGGGATGGTTACCACCTCAACAGGAACGCTGAGAGAACCTTGGATGATTACAACCTCAACAGTAACGCTGAGAGAATCTGGGGACGATTACTACCTCCGCAGTAACGGGGAGAGAACCATAGGCGACTTCCACCTCAACAGTAATCATTGAGAGAATCTTGGGCGACTTCAACCTCAACAGTAATCATTGAGAGAATCTTGGGCGACTTCAACCTCAACAGTATCATTGAGAGAATCTTGGATATCTTCTACTTCAACAGTAACGCTGAGAGAATCTTAGGGCGATTACTACCTCCGCAGTAACGGGGAGAGAACCACAGGCGACTACAACCTCAATAGTATCATTGAGAGAATCTTGGATATCTTCTACTGAGTCTTTATCAGGAAAATCTGTTAGGGGTCGATTTAGCTGGACTAGAGAAGGCCTTGGACTGGATAAGAAACAGAAAATCTTAGGGTCGATTAACTGAACCGGTCTAGGTCTTAAAATCTTCAACTAGATAAGAAACAGGGAGATCTTAGGGTCGATCTGACTGAACCAGAGAAGGCCTTTGACTGGATAAGAAACAGAAAAGTCTTAGGGTCGACTTAACTGAACCGGTCAAGGTCTTGGAATGTAGCTGAGAACTTAACTGAATCTTTCCTGAAAGGTAAAGGTCAGTCATATGCAATGCATGATATGGATCAAGCAATGATGTTCTCATCATAAATGAGATTTGTAAGATATGATGCGTATATGCATGCTATAATGTATGAGAATGTGATGTTTATGAGTTGTATATTTTCGTCTAGGAAAGTAAATCCTTGGCGGGTGCCGGGAAGTCACTCCTGGGCCGATGTTGAAGAATAGATCTTTGCTTCCGCTGGGGATAATAGTTGCAAGCATACCAGTAGGAGAAGATGACTCCGTTGGGGAATAAACTTGGCGAATGGATTATTCTACGGGGAGAAAAGTACTCTAACGATCTTGCTGGGAAGTAATACTCTGTGGGGAGAGAGATACTTTGCTGGAACGTAGATGGTAACTTGCTGGGGATACCCTTGCTGTGTTGGAAGTGCTAATAGACTTCGCTGGGGATAAGAAGACTTCGTCGAGAACGATCTTTCCGTGGCTTTTGGCTGAGGATAACCCAGTTATATCCTGGTAAGGAAATAACTCTTGAATAAAGCCGGGAGACGCGTTCGTGTTCTGCGAGGATAAGCTTCCAAAATCTACTGGGGATAAGCTTACTGCTTGGGGAGAGGGATTCCGACTTTCCTGGGGAAACTGGATTGGACTCTCCTGGGGGAAGATGTGAGATGTAATTTTTGTAAGTTGAAAGAGGGAACCTATGTAGGGTTGCCTGATGATGAGCTCGTGTAAAACTGCATCTTGGGGGAAGGAAACCTGTGTAGGGTTTACTGATGACGAGTCCGTGTAAAACTACATCTGGAGCTTGAGAAGGGAACCTGTGTGGGGTTACTTTGACGATGAGCCCGTGTAAAACTGCATCCTGGAAGAGGTAAACCTGGGTAGGGTTTCTGATGACGAGTCCGTGTAAAACTACATCTGGAGCTTGAGAAGGGAACCTGTGTGGGGTTACTTTGACGATGAGCCCGTGTAAAACTGCATCCTGGAAGAGGTAAACCTGGGTAGGGTTTCTGATGACGAGTCCGTGTAAAACTGCATCTTTGGGGAGAGAAAACCTGTGTAGGGTTTCTTCGGTATAAGTTCGTGTAAAACTTTTGGCGGAACCGGGGTAAGGTTACTGCAGGATAAGTTTGTGTAAAACTTTGTCGGAACCGGGGTAAGGTTACTACGGGATAAGTTCGTGTAAAACTTCTTGATGAACCGGGGTAAGGTCATCTTGAGATAAGTCCGTGTAAGACTTCTGGAGGAACCGGGGTAAGGTTACTGCAGGATAAGTTCGTGTAAAACTTCTTGATGAACCGGGGTAAGGTCATCTTGAGATAAGTCCGTGTAAGACTTCTGGAGGAACCGGGGTAAGGTTACTGCAGGATAAGTTCGTGTAAAACTTTGTCTAGAAATTGAGAAGGAACCGGTGTAGGGTTACTTTGATGATAAGTCCGTGTGAGACTTTTTCTGAGAGAAAAGGAACCGGTGTAAGGTTGCCTGATGATGATCAAGTGGATGATTGTCCTGTTTGGCTTCGGATGTTAACCCATGATCTGGAATTTGTAAAGGTAGATGGTAATCATCTTTGTATTAACCTTTCCTTGGTACTTTGGTTGATAGAGCAACTGGATCGCCTGGACGACTCATTATTGCCCCTGTTTCTGTTGGAGAAAAAGGTACCTGTGAAGGCGTTTGATTCTTGTTAATGGACAAACCTTCTTCTGGTAGGCAGGTGACAAGATGACGGGATATAGTCGTACGCTTTGATCCCTTACTTTTGCCTGGACCGCCCTTTCGGGTGTTCAGTCCACCGGGATACCCATTTTTGCCCAAGCCGCCTTTTCAGGTTTTCGACTTGCCGGGTGTACAGATTTTTTCATTTCATCCCTTATTTTTGCCCGAACCTTTTTGGTTCGCCGGGAAGCCCTTATTTTTGTCTAGGTGTGTCAACCTAGCGGGTCTTTGATTTTGCGTAGTATTTTTTCCGACTATATCCATGCTCTCAGAATGTAGGGAGTTGCCCCTGTTAAAAGTGTTTTATCATGCCACCAGAAGGTGTTTGATCGGGCAAGATTCGTTGCTGGGATGCCCCAAGTGACTCAGGCAGAGATTTGCCCCAGATAGTAGACACTGATCATGCCATGCCCCTTGATTAGAAGTGCTCTTGTTCATCAGGCATTTGTCGTGCGAATTTCCCTGCTGTTCAAACAAATAGTCACATGCAAACAAAGTTATGTTAAAAATGCAAAGCTTATGTCTGTCTTGAAGATTTTGAAAATGCATTCTTTTTCATAAAACAAGTGAATGTTTGTAAAACGTGATGTCAACTCCGTATTTACCGTAGGCCTTAAGGAGTCAGGATACCTTTCGTAACAATATGCTTTCGAACTAACCCATGCTTCAGCTAGGACTTTTAAGGGTTATAACGTGGTTTGGTTCACGGTTTAAGAAACAAAGGATAAAGGCTCAAATTTTATTTGTACCCACCCGCTCTTCGTGATGTTCTCCAAACCTAAACTCAGTTGATCATACGTTAGACCTTGTTTGAGTCTTTGTTCTGATTTTCCGGTGATGGTTCGGATGTTGATAACTTATTTTGAATAGGCAGTCATTCCTTTTTGTTATTGTTGAGGGTTTGTATGACCTCTTTTCTTTTTGACTTTGTTATCCCTATTTTTTGCCTGAACTACTTTTTTGTGATTACAGTCAGCGGGATGCCCCAGTTTAGTAAGTCTCCTTCATAGGTTTTGACTTATTGGGTTTTTATTTCGAAGGATAATGACTTCCTTTCTTTATTGATTATCCGGAACCATCACTGTCTTTCTTTGTTTTGTAAGGACCTCTTTCGGTGCCATTCGTCATGCACTTGGATCAACTGAGAGGACTACCCTGCCCCAGGTTATGATTAAGGGTTTTAAATTTCGAAAAGAAAAAACTCCTACTCCTTTGGCTCAGAGGGGTTGACGAGGGATTATCTTCCTTATAACTCCAGTGTTTAGGAATTGAAACAATGCATGTACCTCATCAGCGGGGTCTGTTCAAAAGCATACTGTAAATCATGATATCATTTTCGTCATCCTCCCTCAAGAGGCTTAGAATTTTCAATCAAGAGTTGACATCAGAAAAAATATGAAAATAATTTGCATATAGTGAATACGAATATATTGCTTCAAAATAGACATATGTGATGCATTAATGAAATAACGACGTTTAACATGAGTAAATGTTTGAACAAAAGAAAATTAACAACATGAAAATCCTAATGAACAAAAAGTCTTTTCATCCCAGGGCTTGTCACTTCAAATGGTGAGCCTTGGAGGGATGGTAGAAAAATTCAGCCTGACCATCTTGTGTGAACTCCAATGCCCCTTCATCAATCAGGTCCTGGATCTTGTTCTTCAGAGCCCAACACTCGTTTGTATCATGTCCTGGACAGGCAGAGTGGTAGGCACACCTTTTATTGGGATCATAGACAGGAGATGCTGTGTTGGGGTTCCGGGGATGAGCCCTTAATGTGATCAGATTCAACCTCAACAGGCGTTGTAGAGCTTGAAACAGCGACATGTTGAGCTGGGTGAATTTCCTCCTGGGCTTGTCTGGCTGAAGCTGGTGAGGTTGCTGCTGAATTTGTGACACTGAAGCCTTTTGGGGAGCTCTCTTGTTCCCTTGCCTCAAAGGTGGTTGGATGATGACTGGTCTTTCAACCTTAGATGTTTGCCCCAGTTGGTTACCCCGAAGCAGTTGGTTGACGAGAACCCCGAGCTCATCTTGTCTTTGAGCTAAGTCTTGAATGGCAGTCACCTGCCCCAGCATTTGGGCTTTCAATGCATCCACCTCAGCTTGCAGGTGTTTCAGCCTTTCATCCTCAGCACTGTTCCTGACCAAAGTCTCCATGAGAAGTGTCCTTAGCTCCTCCCGCCCTTTGGATAGATTCAGGAGGATTTCCCCGAACCGAGTCTCTTGAGCAAGAAGGTCTTGGTTATCTTGTTTGGAAGCCATTGCTGAAATAAACAGCGAGAAAGGTAAGTGACCTGTCAGAAGGGTACCTGTTATGCAATGATGTGTATGACATGCATGTAATGTTTTCAAGGATCTCGCGGGGTAAACAAGAAAATTTGTTAGCATTTGGGATCCAGTAGCTTGATTGAAAGACCTTCATATTTGTTGAGAGTCCTCCTTCAAGGGTCAAGGCTCACCATATCAAGTGGGTCATAGCCCCTGACAACCTTGGCTAGGGGAACCTTCTTCAAGTGTCAAAGCTCACCATATCAAGTGGGTCATAGCCTCTGACAACCTTGGCTAGAGGAAAATAAATCCTCTTTGCCTCTTGCTAGATGTTTGATTTATCATGACCTGCATCACAGACCCTTGAGATCCTTGAAATAGGTTAAGATGTATGCAATGGTATGATGTTATGGTATGCATGGGGTAATGTGAGTAACCCTGTTATGAGTCCCCATTAGAGACTATAAACAAAACCTGCAAGAAACTTAGTAGCCACTGTTATGAGTCCCAATTAAGGACTAAAAACAAACCCTGCAAGTAGTTCATGTGTCAGATAACAAGCATGCAAGTAGTCAAGTACGAAGGCACATAAGTCACACAAGAGAAACCCTTAGAGTTCAGGCCAGCATGGGGTCGGGGTATTACCCTCTTTCAGTTTGTTGGTTCATACATGTCCTATCAAAGTAATCGGGTTCTTAGAGGATCCCAATATCATTGACTACCCTCAATCGGTCATAACTCCAGCATCGCAATCTTTTCTTGCGGCCAGAACCATCACGAGAGTTTAGCCTCAATGGGCGTAGCATACTGCTACTGTTCTAATGGCCAAGTTGTGTCATTTAAGGTTCTAAGGTTGTTGGTGCTTAATGACTCCTCAGAAGACCCATATTCTCCTCGCTGCGACACAAGGGATATCGGTACAGACCAAGGTGCCACACCAACGTAGCCACTGTTTCACCCGTGTCGGTCTACGCCGGACAGGTCCCTCACAGCTTATGCTACCTAAACAGGGTATCCCCAGATCCGGGTTAGGATCTATGTAACTCCCATGCAACCCACAATTTTAAAGCAAACAAGTCAATACAATTGCAAACACAGTTATGAACTACCCTAGGGTACACCTCACTTTAAGTTTAGTTCCCCAGCAGAGTCGCCAGTTCTGTGATCGGTGGATCTGGAACTGACTGTTTAACGCTGGTTCGCGAAATGTCGCGGAAGCAAGAGTCGCCACCGTCTTTTATTTTCTCCAACATGGACAGGACAAAAGCACAACAAAATTCATTATGAGAATGTTTCTTGGTTCGGGAGGTAGATTATAGAAAGGGAAGGTGTTAGCACCCTTTCTATCCATGGTTATCCATGGGCTCTTAGATACTTGCTCATTTGTGTTTTCAAAAATGGTTTGTTTGCTTTTCAACTATGGGTTTTAAAAAGTTTCTTTGAAAATTCCAGTTCGACTCTTGTATCAGTCCTCAAGAGTGTTTGAAAAGTTGCTTTCGAAAGCTTTTTGAAAAGGTGTCGGTGTGAAAAGTATTTTTTGATTTGTTTTGAAATTAGAGCAAGTATCTAGAATCGTCTACCTACCCTAAGGAATTTGTCTGTGTAAATGTCCTTAAGATAGTGCCATCCCACCATTGAGAGGTAGGTAGCACCACCGTTGGAGGTGTTCGGGTCAATTCGAGGTTCGGGACATGGTGATCACCAGAGCAATAGGAAGACACCTTAGAAGCTACCCTCATGCCAGGTTCCCGGATCATGAGGACTTACTAAGACATCCTCTACTCGACGATCACCTTTCGAGGCAAGGCAACAATGAGGCGTACCCTAGGGGTGGTGTGTGATTTGTGTGTCATGTTCATTTATTTTGGTCTTTTGTCATGCATTTGTGGTGATCTACGCTTGTTTTTGTTTTAGTCATTCATTCTTGCATGCAAGTATTAGCAGTTAAAAAGTTGCGATAAATATAAAGCTCCTAAACTATTACAAAAGCGCGGGTCCACATCGCCAAAATAAAATCCAGGACCCGATTTGACAGAAAATAAATAAAGTGCGAGAAATAAAATGTCTGAGTTTACAAGGCTTTGGGAGAATTACATTAATATTACAAGGAAAGAAATAAATGCGCGAATTGAATTAAAATTGGAAACGAGGGCGTTGGACCCTTTTTAATGAAATTAAATTATTATTATTAAATTAATGAAATTAAAATAAAAAAAGAAATTATTTTTGGTCTTTTTTGGTATTTATGGTTTTTTTAATGAGAATTAAATGAAATTAACTAATTAACCCTAATTCTACAACTTTTATTTATTAAGAAAAAATATTAAAGTTAAACCTAAATTAACCTAATTAATTAAAGCAATTTGATTTATAAAAATAAATAATTAATTATTAGTGAAAAGAAAAGAAAAAGGATAAAAATTGATTAAAACCCTAATTCTACAAATTTTAAGTTTATTAGAAAAAATATTAAGATTTAAACCTAAATTTAACCTAATTAATTAGTGAAATTTATTTACAAAAATACTAATTAAATAAACATATTTTGATTTTTGTGATTTTTCTGATTTTTGTATTATTTTTATATTTTTTATGAAAATATTAAATCAAAGAATTTAAAGGAAATTAATAAAAACAAAGAAAAGAAAAATATTAAAAAAAATGAATAAAAGAAATAAACCCTAGGGGGTTCTGTCCCCAAACTGGAGGTAAAGTCCAGTAATTCTGGCCCAATTGACTTCTGGCCTGATTGACTTTTCTGCTAGCATGCATAGGCGTTGACTCATGTCCATCATGTTCTTCACATCTGGTCCCTTGGATTGGTATTACTAAGCGCGTGGCACGCCTGGAGGAGGAGTGTATGGTAGGCCTTTGAGGGGAAATTGCATGAGATCACACTGAAACGAAAAATATAGAACAAGGTGAGGGACCTGGGAATCGAACCCAGGTCCCAGTGGTTACATGACAACACATCCACCATCTGTGCTATTGGCTTTCTTTGTAGTATCAGTGGGCAACAAATAATATAAGGAATAAAACACGTTAATATCATTAACTCAAAAAACGCGCTAAGATTTTAAATGGACCAACTATCGCTTGCCACATACCCTTCTTCTTCCTTGGCTTTGTTTTTCCTGAAACATAAAAGGGTTAGCGGGGGTTTTAAACCCCCCCAAAATATGCGTTTTCTAATAATAGCGAACAAGCCATGGTATTATATAAATTAGGCGCGAGGATTGCTTTAGAATCGTCCAAGCATACTGAATTCGACCATGGTATTATGGTGTTCCAATTTTACAGCATTTAGAAACGCCCAATTTGAAAGCTTGGTAACCCTAACCTGTATCAATGGTGAATCCTCTAATTTGGCACAAAAACTCAATTAAAATATGCAGTTAGCTTTAGAATTAATCACTCAATGTAAATCAATAAAGAAAACACACGAAAAATGCATGAAATTCATGATTCGATTATGGAAATTTTCGTGAAAAGCTTGACTCTGATATACCAATTCTTGATGTTTCAGGCTATGGTATTGATCCAGGCACCTTCCTTGATGTCTCAGCAAGCCAATGGAACAATTATTTTGGCTTGAATCGCCCTAGAACCTAGTTTTCAGTATTGGAATTTTTGTCAAAAAACTCAAGTTTGGTTATGGATTTCTGGCGCAGCTGGGAGGTTCTGATCACTAGGGTTAGCATGCATATATATGTATGAATGATTAGGGTTGAGAAATTGATCCAAAGAATTAATGAATTGATGGGGAGGATATTTGATTTCCAAGCCATAATTTTTCAATCTTTTTCACATGTTTTTGATGCCAATCATATCCAATTACCATGATTCTTTCTATATCTGATTGTGCACGAAATCTTGAGTGTGTTTCATGCATAAAAAGATTTGAAAACTTAGGTTTAGTATTTTCCACATATTTATTTTAATTAAATGAATTATTAGTCATTAAAAATCCAAATAAATAAATAAAAAATGATAAAAAACTTCCCTTTGGGCCAAATGGTCGTGTCCATGCCTTGGATGATCAATCTTGGAAGAAAAAGAGGCCCATTAGCAATTTTAGGACATTTGAAGCAAAGTTGACTTTTCAAAATACCTAAAAATTTCCCAACTTCCACAAGGCATAACTTGCTCAATTTTTAAGCTTTGCTCATGTTCTTGGACATTTTGGAAAGGTCTTTGAGTCCTATAACCAATGCCTTTGGTCCCATGTCATTTTTATTTACCAAACTCAAGTTATGGCCTTTGACTTAAAGTCCCTTTTTGTTGACTTTTGAAAATGACCTATAATCTTGAAATTGATAACTTTTTATGAGTGCATTTCTTGGACTTGAAGTGTGAAGAGGAGTTGTAGGAAATGTCTTTATCTTCAAAATGAGCTTTGGATGGAATTTTTCTGATAATCCATGTGAAAGTTATGCCTTGGTCAAGTTACAGTTGACTTTTTCAACTGTCCAAATATGGAAACTTTTGCATCTTGAGACTTTTTGAGCCAAACCTTGAAAATCATGATCAAGAATTGATCAAATGATGTTTGTGGCTTCAAAATGAGATGTTGACCAAAAATTTGAACTTTTGACTGTCAAATGACCATTTTGCCCCTACAGTTGACTGTAGTGCAATTAGGGTTTTTGACTGTGCAATTTTGTGCTGTAAGTCTTGAAACTTGACATGAGGATGCTTGACCATATATGTAGGCATGTGGGACTTGATTGGACCCTTGAAAACTTCATTTTCTTTGTCAGAACCAAAACCCTAGTTTTTGACTGTTAGGAGGCCCTTGAACTGTGCAACCCTTGGGGAATTTTGAAGCTTTGACTTGGCAATTCCTGAAGAATATGAGAGGGCAAATTTTGGGGTACAACAATGTGCATGTAATCTGAGTAGCTGTCTTGCTGAGGAAAATAAATCCTTGGTAACTGGAGATAAAGAAATCTTTGACTGCTGCTGGGGAAAAATAAATTCCTGACCGATGCTGAGGATTCAAAAGTCTTTGATTGTTGAAGACAAGAAAACCTTGCTGACTACTTGGGGATTAGAGATCTTTGATGGTCGAGAATGAGAAATACTAGGACCACTGATTGGGATTGAAAATCCTTGGTGACCGGTGGGGGTTAACAAGAGCTTTGACAAACTTCTGTGGGGAATGAGAATCCTTCATGACTTTCCTGGGAAATAATGAAAATTCTGAAAATCTCTACTGGGGAGTTAAATCCTAGAGGGCTTCTGCTGGAGAAATGAGACCAAGAAACTTCGATCTGCTGGGAAATAACTCTGGGGGAGAGTGTTTACTCGGCCGGTGAAATTAGGAGTTTGGGTTGTACGCCAATCTACTGGAGAAGTTGGGGAAGAGGGTTTAGAACATTCTAGCTCTGTCAGGGATATGTATTTCAGGGTTTTCAGGCTCCACTAGGGATCGGGAGCCTGAACTCTGATGGGAACTCTGAAACTTAACTCAGTTGGGGGATAAAGTTTAGAACATACTAGCTTAGTTGGGGATCCTGAAATTTAACTCCGCTAGGGATGTATACTCCAAGGTTTTAGTTTTGTTAAGGATCTGAATGATGTACTGCAGGGGATTTCTTCTGGAATAACACAAAGATATCTTCCTACACCTTCAACCTACCAGTAATTATCCTTTCTCAATTTCGTTTTATTTGTAAGCAGTGATTATATTCAAATGCATATGCATATTTAACAAAACTTTGGACGTTTTCAAATAAACATAAGTGTAAAAAGAAAGAAAGGCAAGCAAATTTCTGCACTTTGAAGTATCTTTGTATTAAATTTTGTAAGTATCTTTGTACAAAGGAGACAAACATCCTAGTAAGAGAATGTTGTCGTAAAAACTGAAAAAATATTTATACAAAAAGAAAGATGGCTATGTGTAACAATTCCATGGGGTTCCCATTCTGCTATAGCCTTCACAACTCTGAGTATCTTGTCCATTCGTTGCTTCGTCCGCCGATGATTGGATTGATCAGAAGCTTGGAGTTCATTGGTGAAGAGATCGTCCTTAAAGTGATCCGACGAGACATAGTCATACGCTTTAATTCCCTAACTTTTGCCTGGACCGCCCTTTCGAGTTTTCGATCCACCGGGAAACCCTTTTTTGCCCAAGTAGCCCTTTCGGGTTTTTAACTTGTCGGGTGTACAAATTTCTTTTATTTATCCCTAATTTTTGCCTGAACCGCCCTTTCGGGTTTTCGATTCACCAGGATGCCCATTTTTGCCCAAGTCGCCCTTTCGGGTTTTCAACTTGTCGGGTCGTTTTATGCATAGTATCTTTTGACTGTGTCTGCGTTCGCAGGGTGCGGCAAGTCGTCGCCATCCATGGTGGTAAGAATCATTGCCCCACCAGAAAAGATGCTTTTGATCACAAATGGTCCTTCGTAAGTAGGAGTCCACTTGCCCCTGGGATCACTTTTCGGTAAGATGATCCGCTTGATTACAAGATCTCCGACTTGATATACTTGACGCTTGACTTTCTTGTTGAAAGCCTTGATCATCCGTTTTTGATACGTCTGACCATGACAAACAACAGTAAATCGCTTCTCGTCGATCAAGTTAAGTTGATCAAGCCGGGTCTGAATCCAATCGTCTTAACTCAAACCGGCATCCTTCATAATCCTCAAGGAAGGAATCTGAACTTCTATAGGGAAAACAGCTTCCATGCCATATACCAAAGAAAAGGGGGTTGCCCCTGTCGAAGTACGCGCCGTGGTACGATATCCATGCAGAGCAAACGGTAACATCTCATGCCAGTCCTTGTAGGTGACTGTCATCTTTTGAATGATTTTCTTGATATTTTTGTTCGCAGCTTCAACAACACCGTTCATCTTCGGCCGATAGGGAGATGAATTGTGATGATAAATCTTGAACTGCTCGCATAGAGCGGTGATCATAGTGTTATTCAAATTTGTACCGTTGTCTGTGATAATCCTGTCGGGGATACCATACCGGCATATGTGGTTCTTCTTGATGAAGCGGGCAACCACATTCTTCGTAACAGAGGCAAAGGAAGCTGCTTCGACCCATTTTGTGAAATAATTAATAGCCACTAGGATGAAGCGATGTCCATTGGATGTCGTGGGTTTGATCTCTCCAATCATGTCAATGCCCCACATTGCGAATGGCCAAGGAGCCGTTATAATGTTGAGAGGAACAAGAGGAATATGTATCCTGTCTGCGTAGACTTGACATTTGTGGCAAGTACGGGAATGTTGATGACAATCAGCTTCCATGGTAGACCAGTAGTAGCCTGCCCTTAGAATCTTCTTAGCCATCATATGTCCGCTTAAGTGGGTGCCAAATGTGCCACTATGTATCTCGGTCATGATCAATTCTGCTTCAACCTTGTCCACACAATGAAGTAGAACACAATCATGGTTGCGCTTATAAAGGATGCCATTACTCAGTAAGAACTTGGCAGCAAATCTCCTTAAAAACTTTTTGTCATTGACGGAAGCTCCTTCAGGGTATTCTCGAGTCTGGAGATACCTTTTGATTTCATGAAACCAGGGTTGTTCCACTACTTCTTCGGTATTAATCTCATGACAGTGTGCAGGTTCGTCCATTCGTTCGATGGTGATTTGGGGAGCCTCATTATCCCAGTTGATTTTATACATGGAAGACATTGTAGCCAGAGCATCTGCTAGCTGATTTTCTTCTCGCGGAAAGTGCTCGAAAGTAATCTGCTCGAAATGAGGCAACAATGTCAGGACATGTTCTTTGTATGGGATAAGATTAGGATGTCTAGTATCCCACTCTCCTTTTATTTGACTGATAACCAAAGTCGAGTCCCCAAATACGACCAAAGATTTGATTCCCAAGTCTATAGCAGCCTTGAGACCAAAGATGCAAGCTTCATATTCAGCCATGTTGTTGGTACAGCTGAAGCAAAGTCGGGCCGTGAAGGGTGTATGGCAACCTTTAGGAGAAATGAGTACCGCACCGATACCGTTGCCAAGTGCATTTGAAGCACCATCAAAGTACAGGGTCCATCAGGATCCTTGTTCAGGTCCGTCATACGGTCCATTACCTTCAATGTTGTCCAATGTCATGATGTCCTCGTCAGGGAAGTCGAATCTCATAGATTGGTAATCTTCGACGGCTTGATGAGCTAAATGGTCTGCTAGTACACTCCCCTTTATAGCTATTTGGGTGGTGTACTGGATATCATACTCAGTCAGGATCATTTGCCATCTAGCGATTCTTCCAGATAAAGCAGGCTTTTCGAAGATATACTTGATCGGATCCATTTTGGAAATCAACAAAGTGGTATGAGTCAACATATATTGCCTTAGCCGGCGAGCAGCCCATACCAAAGCGCAACAAGTTTTCTCGAGCAGTGAGTAGCGAGTCTCACATTCGGTAAACTTTTTGCTAAGGTGTGATACGGTGGGAGAACTGACTTGAGTTTTTTGCGTTCGTATTTGCACTTGTTCGGTTTAGCAAGAGTCGCCACCGACTTTTTATTTTATCCTAAAGGAAAGGTTAAAAAAGCACAGGAAAAAACCTTTTGAGATATTTCGTGGGTTCGGGGGGTAGATTATGAAAAGGGAAGGTATTAGCACCCTTTTCATCCATGGTTATCCATGGGCTCTTAGTTACTTGGTTTTAGATCACTTGCCTTGATTTTCGATTGCTTGAAATTGTGGTGTGTGTGTGTGTTTTGAAAATGTTTTTGAAATAGACGCCTTTGTTTCGGCAACCGTTGTAATGACTCGTGTCTGAGTATATACAAGGGTGTGTATCTTTTCGAAAAGATGTTTCAAATGTTTTTGAGAATTTGTTTTGAAAGTGTTTGTGGAATGTGGTTTTGAAGAGGAGGCAAGTGTGTTTTGCAAGTTGATTTCAAGTAACTAAGAGTTTTGTCTATCCCTATTGTACTCAAAGGTTTTCTCTATGTTTTCAACCCTTTCTAACAATTTTGTTCCACCATTGAATTTGGTGGACAAACTTGCATTTAGGATGTTTAACGGGACAGGCGCGGGTCATCGTATGGACCATGAATGCAATGGTGCCAAGTGTCTTTGGCAATTTTGCTTGAAGGGACTATGATCATTTTTGATAGGCAACTTTCGAAAGCGTCATCGAGGGACTTATGATCATTTGAATTGTTTTGCCAAAGAAACTCGACGTGCAAGCATGGCCCATTTTGGAAGGCAACATGTGGGATTACCCTAGGGGGTGCAAGTGTGATTGTGTATTGATTTCATGTATTTATTTTGTATTAGGTTATCTAGCGTTTGATTTTATGTACATGCAAACCCTAGGTCTAATCATGGTATAATTCGAAAGCGGTAAACTGCGGGAATTTAAAGTCTACGCTATTACAAAATAGTATCCGGGAGTGGGGGTACAAGTATACGCAAATGGGGATGAGACTTAAATAATTACAACCAAATCGAATCGCGATCAAATATAAATAATGTAATGTATAGCAATGTATAAGAATAGCAATTGTATATGTGTAAAGCAAAGTAAATGTATTTGCAAGTTGTAAGTGTATATGTAATTTATTTACAAGTGAAAAAATGTGAATTTAATAAGAAAATTAAGTATTGTTAACTTAATGAAAAGAATCAAATATTTTGTTTATTTAATTTTTTGGTATTCTTGTATTTTTGTTTAATATGTACAAAATAAGCAAATTTAACAAAAGAAAAGAAAAAGTTTTAAGAAAAAGTATTTCCTTAAAAATCTATTTTTCTTATGTATTAACACTCATGTATTTTAATAAAGTATTTTTATGTACAAAAAGTTTTAATAAAAATAAAATGTTTAAACCTAGATAAAAAGTTTAATATTTATTTTAAATGTGATAACCAAAATTTAATGAAATTAATGTATTATTGTTTTTATGTACAAATTATTTTAAGAAAAGAAATGTTTTAAGATTTAGAAAATGTTTTAAGTTACAAAAAATGAACGTTTTGGTGTATTTTTACAAAATCTTAATTTATATATATGAAAAAGTATTGTTAAAATCCAGTATTAAGTAAATTGTATATAAAAAAAAGTATTGGAATAATGTTTTTTTTTTGGTAAAAGAGGAATGGGCCTTAGGGTTTTTGGGCTTAATCAAAATGGACATGGAGGGGGGGTGCCAATTTGAAATGTATTTGGGCCTTATGTCTGTTAGAATGGGACGAGGCCCAAGGCTTAGAACAATAATTGTTTGGGGTTTCAGGGTTGTTGTTTCAATTAGGAATGCGCTAGGGTTTGTGAGTCACGAACGACGCTCGTCTTCCTTCGTCTTCTCACGCTGAAAACTGAGCCACCTTCTTCGCCTCAAGGCCACCAACGCCACCATCCATTCTCTTCTCCCCACAGATCGCTCAGGCAACAGTTAAACAAGGTAGTAATTCATCTCAATCTCGTTAGGGTTTTATGTTTTGCATGTCATGATTTCGTATTCTGATGTTATGTTCATTATTGTTTGTTAATGAGGGTGTGGAAAGGGATGAAAAGAAATTATACTACCTTTTGGGAGACGGAGGAGAAAGGAATTTGGAGGCGTTTAGAGGCTTGACGGCAGGGAAACGCGTGATGTGAGCTCACTTTTTGGTAACTTTATTCTCTTTACCTCTGTAGGTTTAATGATGAGTAACTGAGAACCTTTTGTATCACCTTTCCTCTTCTTTTCTGGTTGCCTCGCCCTTTATGCTTCTTTATCCTCTTCTCTTTCACTTTCTTCGGTTGCCTCTGAGTTGCCTTGAGATATTGACTTGAATCTTTCTCTTCCTTGTTTCTGTATGCTTGATGATGATTGATATGTTGCCTAGCTTGTTTACCTCTACATGTTTACTTGATGCCTTGTATGTTTGCCCTATGATGAGGCTTCCTCTGAGGGTTTGTAGCCTTACCCTGTATTGCCTTGAATGCGTGATCTTGGGTATGCTTGCCCTGTTGCCTTGAAATGCTTCTTTGTGTTTGGTTGTCCTGATGCCTCGTATGCTGGATATAGTTGCTTGTTGACTAACCCAATGATGAGATCTTTGAGTTCTGAGGGTTTTGTGTTGCCTTGAATGCTTAGGCTCCAGTCTTGTGGCTATGGCTTTTGGTGAACTTACAGGTTTGAGCTTTGAGGCCACAGGTTTTCTGTTTTAGACAGGGGTTGACAGGTTTTAGGGTTGTTGATTGTTGTTCTGGTTTTTGAAACTTGGCAGGTTAAAGGTTTATGGCCTTGAGGCTTGACCTACTGTTTGCAGGTTTTTGGCTTTAAGTTTGAACCAGGTTTCAAGCTTGGGCAATTTGTGTTGTTTGATTACAGGTCAGGGGTTTAAGTGTGAAGAAGGCTATGGCCTCATGTTTTTGACAAAGGGTTTCAGGTTTATGGCTTGGAATGCAGGTTGGGGTTTTGCAGGTTATGTCCTTGGAAGGCTTTGAGGTTTCTGTTTGTGTTATGCTTATGCAGGGTGTTTGAGGGCTTTGAGCACACAGGTTTAGAGCTTGAAGCTTTGGTGGGAAAGGTTTCTGCTTGGGACCTGCTGCTTGTGGCTTTTCTTTTGTGATATTTCTCTCCCTCTTTTACTGTCTTGATCAGTTTGTTTTATATTTCTTTATGCCTCAAGCCCAAAGCCAGTAAGCCTATTCTTTCTTCTCTTCTTCTCTCTTCAGTACAACTTAAAACATTAAATAATGTTTATCATGTACTTTAACTGAAAAAGCAATTTGGCTTGGGAAATGATGAAATGGAAAGTTTGCTTACACATTAATCTTTCTCTGCATACTTTGTACTTCTTCCAGATTTTATGCCTCTTGTTATCTTTCCATATCTTCTTTTGACAGCTTTTTTTGTTCAGTTTGATATTGGACTTCGTTTGGCAATTTGAACTTGTATAGTTGTACATGCTGTTTGCTTTGAACTATGCAGTTGGTTGGCCAATTTGAAATGTGCAATTTGTATACTTTGTGCATTCATTCTTTAATTTGCAAACATCATTCATCCCTCTTTGTGAACCGGGAGAAATCTCGTGATTTGCAGAGAGGGCGAACTGATCCCGGCCTTTTGCTTTTAATGATGGACCCAATTTTTTATCTGTCTGCCTTTAATTATTTATCTGCTTCTGACTTTTTCTTCTTTTCTTTGCAGATAAAAAATCAAATAACAACAAATGGAGGATGACGAATTTGAAGACTTAGGAATTTAGGATAGTTTATTTCAATTTTAATTATTGTAACTATCATTATTATAAATACTTTGTAAATAAATACTTGTATTTAAATAACAATTGTAACAAATATTTAAAGATGAATAAAAATTCCTTTTAACCAATTAATTCTTTTTATTCCTTTCAATTGTTTATTTATTATTTATAATTCTTTAAATTATAATAATTGAAAATAAATTCCAACCATTTAATTCAGAATAATAAATAATCCATAAACGTCCGGCATTTTGAATAATCAAAGCAATGCACCGTCAAATCATACATGCCCAAATGTCTTTTCTTCTCACTGATTTAGTCAATCGTTGCAAAGTCAATCCAAATGCCTCAATCCACATATCAGGATAACTTGACAAGCACTGTAGAATTAAATCTTTCTGAGAAATCTGCGCACAAACCCTAATTCTTGATTAAAAGTCAAAGAAGCGTTCGCCTGATCAAAGTTGAGCCAAAATCAACCAAACCCTAAACAAATTGTTTGAATTGTTCCAGATCCATGAAAATCAATGAAAACCCTAATTTTGTCTGACTGACGAGAAAAGTCTGTTTGACCGATTCTTGGGCCATTCTGAAAAATCAGGAAAAGCCTGAAGCTGTGATTTCTTGTGGAAAAATACGAGGGCAAATTTTGGGGTACAACAGTTGCCCCTGTTCAATCTTCTTGAACCTGAAGAGTTAGATTGGCAAGTTTGCCTTTCGCGACTCGAAGGTAAAAGGAGATTGGACACTAGAGTGCACAGAAAATTTGCACTCGACGATGTGATGGTAGAGGGAATGGGCTTACAGATGCCATTTGGTGATGGTCTTAACGATGCCATCTAGGGATGTGATAGAATCTTGTCGGGGGATGGGCTTAGAGATGCCATCTGGAAATGGGCTTAAAGATGCCATTTGGTGACTGCTGATAGGAGGATGGGCTTATAGATGCCATCTGAAGGTGATTGTTGAACTGTACGTCACTGGTGAGTGGACGAGTATCAGAAAGGCATCCATGCTTTGGAACATCTCTGAACTGGTGATCTGAATAAGCAATAGATTGACGTCCGTGTTTGGAGAATCCGTAAACTACTTTTAGGAGTTAGAGTTGAATAAGTAACAAAGCAGCATCCGTTGTTGGGAAGCGTCCGTAAACTGTTTTCAAAAGTTGCATCTGAACAAGTGATAGATTAACATCTGGTGTTGGGAAGAATCCATAAACTGTTTTCAGAAGTCTTGAAGTGGAGAAGGAACCGGTGTAGGGCTTCCTGACGACGAGTCTGTGTGAAACTGCGTCTGGATGAATCTGGAATAAGTATCAGAATGTCGCCGTGTTTGGGTCACATCTAAACTAATTCTGGATGAATCTGGAATAAGTATCAGAATGTCGCCGTGTCTGGGTCACATCTGAACTATTTCTAGAAAGAATCTCGGAAGATGATGGTCTTTGTCTGTTGACTGCTCTTTCCTGAAAAGGTAAAGGGTTAATCGTATGCAATGTTATGATGCATGATGCAATGTATGTGACATCAATGTTTATGACATGAATGTGATGAATGTGCATGTAAGCTGATGAGCTATCTTGCTGAGGATAGACGAATCCTGGATGGCTGAAGATAAAAGAATCTTGGTTGCTGCCGGGGAGAGCAAATCCTTGGCTGCTGCTGAGGAGGGAAAGAATCTTCTGATCGTTGAAAATGAGAAGTCCTGGGACCACTGTTGGGGAATCAGAAGCTTGGGTTGTATGCCAATCTACTGGGGAATCCTGTCTTGAGGAGACCTTCACCGGAGAATGTTCGAATATTCTGCGAGATGCTGAGAATGAGAGTCTTCACTCTGCTTGGGGATTGATAATTGGAATTTTTAGCTCCGCCGGGGATATTGAAACTTGACTCTGAGGGGAGTTAGCTTCTGGAAGGTTCTCTGGTTGGGGATTACAAGAATCTTTTGAGTTTTGAGAAGGAACCTGTGTAGGGTTGCTTCATGATGAGTTCGTGTAAAACTACATCTTGGATTTGAGATCTGTATGAGTAGCAGAATGACTTCCGTGTCTGGAGTATATCTGAAACTGTAACTAGGATCTGAATGAGTGACAGAACGGCTACCGTGTCTGGAGCGTATCTGAAACTGTATCTTGGAGTTGAGATCTGTATGAGTAGCAGAATGACTTCCGTGTCTGGAGTATATCTGAAACTGTAACTAGGATCTGAATGAGTGACATAATGGCTACCGTGTGTGGAGCGTATCTGAAACTGTATCTTGGAGCTGAGATCTGTATGAGTAGCAGAATGACTTCCGTGTTTGGAGTATATCTGAAACTGTAACTAGGATCTGAATGAGTGACAGAATGGCTACCGTGTCTGGAGCGTATCTGAAACTGTATCTTGGAGTTGAGATCTGTATGAGTAGCAGAATGACTTCCGTGTCTGGAGTATATCTGAAACTGTAACTAGGATCTGAATGAGTGACAGAATGGCTACCGTGTCTGGAGCATATCTGAAACTGTATCTTGGAGTTGAGATCTGTATGAGTAGCAGAATGACTTCCGTGTCTGGAGTATATCTGAAACTGTAACTAGGATCTGAATGAGTGACATAATGGCTACCGTGTCTGGAGCGTATCTGAAACTGTATCTTGGAGCTGAGATCTGTATGAGTAGCAGAATGACTTCCGTGTCTGGAGTATATCTAAAACTGTAACTAGGATCTGAATGAGTGACAAAATGGCTACCGTGTCTGGAGTATATCTGAAACTGTATCTTGGAGTTGAGATCTGTATGAGTAGCAGAATGACTTCCGTGTCTGGAGTATATCTGAAACTGTAACTAGGATCTGAATGAGTGACAAAATGGCTACCGTGTCTGGAGCGTATCTGAAACTGTATCTTAGAGTTGAGATCTGTATGAGTAGCAGAATGACTTCCGTGTCTGGAGTATATCTGAAACTGTAACTAGGATCTGAATGAGTGACAGAATGGCTACCGTGTCTGGAGCGTATCTGAAACTGTATCTTGGAGTTGAGATCTGTATGAGTAGCAGAATGACTTCCGTGTCTGGAGTATATCTGAAACTGTAACTAGGATCTGAATGAGTGACAGAATGGCTACCGTGTCTGGAGCGTATCTGGACCGTATCTTCCAACAGGTGATGAAGGAATTGTTGAGCACTTTTGACATTCGAATGCCCCAAGTGGTGATGAAGGAGACTTGAATCAGATTACTCTGCAAATTGAGAGATTTCTTGAAATCCTGACTGGACTGCCCCAGGTTAACTGAACTTTGAAAGATCTGTTGGAACCTTGACTGGACTCCCCCAGGTTAACTGAATAGTGACATGTGATGCCCCTTGTTGATAGGAGACTTGTCGTTGGAAGTGTCATCTTTTGAAGTGATTTTGTTCACTGAGAGAGTTTTCGTTCCTCCAAACATTCGCTGTATGAATTTCTTCGCTGTCAAACAAATAGTCAAATGCAGACAGTGATATTCAAGCAATGCAAAGTTTATGTTTGTCTCGAAGTTTTGCAAAATGCGTTTTTAGCAGAAAACTTTTTCATAAGACAAATCAACAGAAGATTTTAGAGCAAAGCCTTACAGGAGTCAGGATACCTTTTGTAACAGTATGCTTTCGAACTAACCCATGCTTCAATTAGGACTTTTGAAATGTTGTAACGTGGCTTGGTTCACGGTTTACGAAACAAAAGATAAAGGCTCAAAGTATATTTGTACCCACCCGCTCTTCGTAATGTTCTTCAACCCTAAACTCAGTTAATTGTGCGTCGCACTCGGTTCGAGTTAAAAACGACCTTTGGGTGATGGTTCAACAGATGAATTTGGGAGACAGTCATCATCTCCTTTTTTCTTTGCAACATTTTTCATGTTGTTGAGGATTTGTAATGACCTCTCTATTTTGATTTTGATTTGTTATCCCTAACTTTTGCCTGACTGTCTCTGTTTTTTGAGATTATAGTCAGCGGGATGCCCCAGCTTTCTTAGGCCTCCTTTACAGGTTTTGGCTCAGTGGGCTTTTTCTTTTTTGAGAGATAATGACTGTCTATATGATAAGGAACCATCACTGTCTTTTGATTCCAAGGGGATGCTTTTCTTTTTTTGACGTCGTTCGTTGTGTTACGAACTGAGAGTTTGCGACTTCAATGCGCATTTTCTTTTGAATTAACTGAGATACTACCCTTCCCCAGGTTTATATCAACGGTTTTGATTGTTTAGAACAGAAAACTCCTACTTCTTTGGCTCGAAGGGGTTGATTAGGGATTATCTTCCTTATAACTCCAGTGTTTGGGAATCGAAAGAAATGCCTGTACATCATCAGCAAGGTCCGTTCAAAAGCATACTGTCTGAGATTATGGTATTGTTTCGTCATCCTCCCTCTAAAGGCTTGTAGCTTTTTATCAAGAGTCAAATATCATAAAGAAAACATAAGAGTAGTGAAAACGAATGGATGAATTCAAGACAAACATATGTAATGCATTAATGAAACAAAGTTTAACATCAACAGTTAATTGTTTGAAAACAAAAGAAATTACAACTTTGAACATTCAAATGAAGCAAAAGTCTTTCAGCTCGAGCTTTGTCACTTCTGGTAGATAACTCCTTAACGGAAGATTTTCATCTCGCCGTCTGGCATGAACCTCAGCACTCTAATGTCGATCAGATCTTGAATCTTGTTCTTCAAGGCCCAACAGTCGTCAGTGTCGTGTCCCGGGCTATAGGAGTGGTAAACACAAAATGCATCGGGATGATAGTTAGGAACGGAGGTATTGGGCTTCCGAGGAGGATCCCTCAAAGCAGTCAGATTGACCTCCAACAAGCGCTCCAGAATTAGAGATGACGGTATGTCAGTCTCTGTGAACTGTCTTCCTGACGTCTCTTGCTTACGCTGATTACCCCGTTGACGCTGGCGAGGTTGTTGGTGGGCTTGTGACCCTGAAGCAAGCAAAGGAGCCTTCCCCTTGTCTTCTTGAGTGGATGGGGGTTGAGCGGTGACTTGCTCTTCAACCTCAGATGTTTGCCCCAATTGGTTGTTTTGAAGCAGTTGGCGGACGAGAACTCTGAGTTCCTCTTGTCTTTGAGACAGATCTTGGATGAGAGCCATCTGGCCCACCAACTGTCCCATCACTTGAATCCTCAATGTTGTCAAATCAAACTGCAGTGCTTCCAACTGATCACTCCTGGCATTGTTCGAAGTCTCCTGGACCAATCCCTTTGTGAGGAGAGCTTTCATTTCTTCTTGCCCCAGTGACAGGTTCAAGAACATTTCCTGCAGCTGAGCCGTCTGGTTCTGGATATCCTTGACAGTCCTTTCTAGAGCCATCTCTTACTGAAATAAATAGTATGAGAGTAAGGAAACCTGAAAAAGGAAAAACTGTCAAAATGCAATGCATGATATGTGGATGCATGCTTTCAAGGATCTCTTGGGGTAAACAAAAGAGAATGTTAGAGGTTGAACTTCGATCTTTGATTGGGGATCTTTGCTTCAGTGGACGTCTTTCTGCAAGAATCAAGCTCACCATGTCAAGTGGGTCATAGCCCCTGATTCAAGTTGTTGCACTTGATCTTTGATTGGAGAACTGTGCATTGGTGGATGTCTTTCCACGAGAATCAAGCTCACCATGTCAAGTGGGTCATAGCCCCTGATTCAAGTTGTTGTATTTGATCTTTGACTGGCATTTGTTTAGAGGATAAACCTCTTGTCTCTTGGTAGATGTCTGGTTCAACGTGACCCTGCATCAACAGACCCTCGAGATCCTTGAAAAGGTTAGTGAAAAAAAATGCTATGGTATGATGTCATGATGTTATGTACATGCATGCAAAATCAAGTGAGTGTATATACAGATAATCATATTCACACAAAGCAAACAAGTCCTTAGGTTTAGGCTTGCATGGGGTTGCAGGTAAGTACCCTCTTGAAGTTAATTGGCTCATCCTGTCCTAAAAATAGAAACCGGGTTCTAAGGAGCTCAATATCATTGGATTGTTTTCTGTGTTTATCGTTTCGGTTTAGCCACTTAACTGGCGACCGAAATATTCCAAGAAAACAACCCTCCATGAGTGTAGTATCGAGTATCTACCAACTTCAGACTGCATCAAAGTCGGTCATCTCACTACCCCTAAAAAGGCTAGGATGGTCAAGTAAGGTTCTAAGAGATCGTTAGTGCTTCACGACATCACTCAGCGGCCCCGTACTCTCCTTGATTGAACTCAAGGGTTACCGGTACTCACAAATATGTCACACTAACATAGCTTACTGCTTCAACTGTGTCGGTATACCCCACACAGTTCCCTTACAGTTTTATTGCTATTTACCTAACAAGGTGCCCCAAATCCGGGTGTAGGATTTACAACAAACCCAAACAAGGACCCAAAGAGTAAAGCAATCAAGGCAATCAAAGCAAGAATGTAAAGGTGATCTAAACCCTAAGGTAACCCCACTTTTGAATAATTCCCCAGCAGAGTCGCCAGTTCTGTGATACGGTGGGAGAACTGACTTGAGTTTTTTGCGTTCGTATTTGCACTTGTTCGGTTTAGCAAGAGTCGCCACCGACTTTTTATTTTATCCTAAAGGAAAGGTTAAAAAAGCACAGGAAAAAACCTTTTGAGATATTTCGTGGGTTCGGGGGGTAGATTATGAAAAGGGAAGGTGTTAGCACCCTTTTCATCCATGGTTATCCATGGGCTCTTAGTTACTTGGTTTTAGATCACTTGCCTTGATTTTCGATTGCTTGAAATTGTGGTGTGTGTGTGTGTGTTTTGAAAATGTTTTTGAAACAAACGCCTTTGTTTCGGCAACCGTTGTAATGACTCGTGGCTGAGTATATACAAGGGTGTGTATCTTTTCGAAAAGATGTTTCAAATGTTTTTGAGAATTTGTTTTGAAAGTGTTTGTGGAATGTGGTTTTGAAAAGGAGGCAAGTGTGTTTTGCAAGTTGATTTCAAGTAACTAAGAGTTTTGTCTATCCCCATTGTACTCAAAGGTTTTCTCTATATTTTCAACCCTTTCTAACAATTTTGTTCCACCATTGAATTTGGTGGACAAACTTGCGTTTAGGATGTTTAACGGGACAGGCGCGGGTCATCGTATGGACCATGAATGCAATGGTGCCAAGTGTCTTTGGCAATTTTGCTTGAAGGGACTATGATCATTTTTGATAGGCAACTTTCGAAAGCGTCATCGAGGGACTTATGATCATTTGAATTGTTTTGCCAAAGAAACTCGACGTGCAAGCATGGCCCATTTTGGAAGGCAACATGTGGGATTACCCTAGGGGGTGAAAGTGTGATTGTGTATTGATTTCATGTATTTATTTTGTATTAGGTTATCTAGCGTTTGATTTTATGTACATGCAAACCCTAGGTCTAATCATGGTATAATTCGAAAGCGGTAAACTGCGGGAATTTAAAGTCTACGCTATTACAAAATAGTATCTGGGAGTGGGGGTACAAGTATACGCAAATGGGGATGAGACTTAAATAATTACAACCAAATCGAATCGCGATCAAATATAAACAATGTAATGTATAGCAATGTATAAGAATATCAATTGTATATGTGTAAAGCAAAGTAAATGTATTTGCAAGTTGTAAGTGTATATGTAATTTATTTACAAGTGAAAAAATGTGAATTTAATAAGAAAATTAAGTATTGTTAACTTAATGAAAAGAATCAAATATTTTGTTTATTTAATTTTTTGGTATTCTTGTATTTTTTTTTAATATGTACAAAATAAGAAAATTTAACAAAAGAAAAGAAAAAGTTTTAAGAAAAAGTATTTCCTTAAAAATCTATTTTTCTTATGTATTAACACTCATGTATTTTAATAAAGTATTTTTATGTACAAAAAGTTTTAATAAAAATAAAATGTTTAAACCTAGATAAAAAGTTTAATATTTATTTTAAATGTGATAACCAAAATTTAATGAAATTAATGTATTATTGTTTTTATGTACAAATTATTTTAAGAAAAGAAATGTTTTAAGATTTAGAAAATGTTTTAAGTTACAAAAAATGAACGTTTTGGTGTATTTTTACAAAATCTTAATTTATATATATGAAAAAGTATTGTTAAAATCCAGTATTAAGTAAATTGTATATAAAAAAAAAGTATTGGAATAATGTTTTTTTTTTTTGGTAAAAGAGGAATGGGCCTTAGGGTTTTTGGGCTTAATCAAAATGGACATGGAGGGGGGGTGCCAATTTGAAACGTATTTGGGCCTTATGTCTGTTAGAATGGGACGAGGCCCAAGGCTTGGAACAATAATTGTTTGGGGTTTCAGGGTTGTTGTTTCAATTAGGAATACGCTAGGGTTTGTGAGTCACGAACGACGCTCGTCTTCCTTCGTCTTCTCACGCTGAAAACTGAGCCACCTTCTTCGCCTCAAGGCCACCAACGCCACCATCCATTCTCTTCTCCCCACAGATCGCTCAGGCAACAGTTAAACAAGGTAGTAATTCGTCTCAATCTCGTTAGGGTTTTATGTTTTGCATGTCATGATTTCGTATTCTGATGTTATGTTCATTATTGTTTGTTAATGAGGGCGTGGAAAGGGATGAAAAGAAATTATACTACCTTTTGGGAGACGGATGAGAAAGGAATTTGGAGGCGTTTGGAGGCTTGACGGCAGGGAAACGCGTGATGTGAGCTCGCTTTTTGGTAACTTTATTCTCTTTACCTCTGTAGGTTTAATGATGAGTAACTGAGAACCTTTTGTATCACCTTTCCTCTTCTTTTCTGGTTGCCTCGCCCTTTATGCTTCTTTATCCTCTTCTCTTTCACTTTCTTCGGTTGCCTCTGAGTTGCCTTGAGATATTGACTTGAATCTTTCTCTTCCTTGTTTCTGTATGCTTGATGATGATTGATATGTTGCCTAGCTTGTTTACCTCTACATGTTTACTTGATGCCTTGTATGTTTGCCCTATGATGAGGCTTCCTCTGAGGGTTTGTAGCCTTACCCTGTATTGCCTTGAATGCGTGATCTTGGGTATGCTTGCCCTGTTGCCTTGAAATGCTTCTTTGTGTTTGGTTGTCCTGATGCCTCGTATGCTGGATATAGTTGCTTGTTGACTAACCCAATGATGAGATCTTTGAGTTCTGAGGGTTTTGTGTTGCCTTGAATGCTTAGGCTCCAGTCTTGTGGCTATGGCTTTTGGTGGACTTACAGGTTTGAGCTTTGAGGCCACAGGTTTTCTGTTTTAGACAGGGGTTGACAGGTTTTAGGGTTGTTGATTGTTGTTCTGGTTTTTGAAACTTGGTAGGTTAAAGGTTTATGGCCTTGAGGCTTGACCTACTGTTTGCAGGTTTTTGGCTTTAAGTTTGAACCAGGTTTCAAGCTTGGGCAATTTGTGTTGTTTGATTACAGGTCAGGGGTTTAAGTGTGAAGCAGGTTATGGCCTCATGTTTTTGACAAAGGGTTTCAGGTTTATGGCTTGGAATGCAGGTTGGGGTTTTGCAGGTTATGGCCTTGGAAGGCTTTGAGGTTTCTTTTTGTGTTATGCTTATGCAGGATGTTTGAGGGCTTTGAGCATACAGGTTTAGAGCTTGAAGCTTTGGTGGGAAAGGTTTCTGCTTGGGACCTGCTGCTTGTGGTTTTTCTTTTGTGATATTTCTCTCCCTCTTTTACTGTCTTGATCAGTTTGTTTTATATTTCTTTATGCCTCAAGCCCAAAGCCAGTAAGCCTATTCTTTCTTCTCTTCTTCTCTCTTAAGTACAACTTAAAACATTAAATAATGTTTATCATGTACTTTAACTGAAAAAGCAATTTGGCTTGGGAAATGATGAAATGGAAAGTTTGCTTGCACATTAATATTTCTCTGCATACTTTGTACTTCTTCCAGATTTTATGCCTCTTGTTATCTTTCCATATCTTCTTTTGACAGCTTTTTTTGTTCAGTTTGACATTGGACTTCGTTTGGCAATTTGAACTTGTATAGTTGTACATGCTGTTTGCTTTGAACTATGCAGTTGGTTGGCCAATTTGAAATGTGCAATTTGTATACTTTGTGCATTCATTCTTTAATTTGCAAACATCATTCATCCCTCTTTGTGAACCGGGAGAAATCTCGTGATTTGCAGAGAGGGCGAACTGATCCCGGCCTTTTGCTTTTAATGATGGACCCAATTTTTTATCTGTCTGCCTTTAATTATTTATCTGCTTCTGACTTTTTCTTCTTTTCTTTGCAGATAAAAAATCAAATAGTAACAAATGGAGGATGAAGAATTTGAAGACTTAGGAATTTAGGATAGTTTATTTCAATTTTAATTATTGTAACTATCATTATTATAAATACTTTGTAAATAAATACTTGTATTTAAATAACAATTGTAACAAATATTTAAAGATGAATAAAAATTCCTTTTAACCAATTAATTCTTTTTATTCCTTTCAATTGTTTATTTATTATTTATAATTATTTAAATTATAATAATTGAAAATAAATTCCAACCATTTAATTTAGAATAATAAATAATCCATAAACGTCCAGCATTTTGAATAATCAAAGCAATGCACCGTCAAATCATACATGCCCAAATGTCTTTTCTTCTCACTGATTTAGTCAATCGTTGCAAACTCAATCCAAATGCCTCAGTCCACATCTCAGGATAACTTGACAAGCACTGTAGAATTAAATCTTTCTGAGAAATCTGCGCACAAACCCTAATTCTTGATTAAAAGTCAAAGAAGCGTTCGCCTGATCAAAGTTGAGCCAAAATAAACCAAACCCTAAACAAATTGTTTGAATTGTTCCAGAGCCATGAAAATCAATGAAAACCCTAATTTTGTCTGACTGACGAGAAAAGTCTGTTTGACTAATTCTTGGGCCATTCTGAAAAATCAGGAAAAGCCTGAAGCTGTGATTTCTTGTGGAAAAATACGAGGGCAAATTTTGGGGTACAACATAAGGTAATAAATGGCATGCTCTTTTCAGCCAGACTCATCATGTTGGCCCAGTACGCACCCCATTGATTTATCCAAAACAGTCAGATATATGATTAATGGCCTTCCTTCGACGGGTGGCATCAAGATAGGAGGTTCCAGTAAATACTCCTTGATCTTATCAAAAGGAACTTGACAATCGTTGTTCCATTCAACTACTTGATCTTTCTTCAACAGTTTTAAGATTGGCTCACAGGTAGATGTCAGGTGAGAGATGAACCTTGCAATATAGTTGAAGCGTCCCAAGAAACCTCTAACCTCCTTTTCAGTGCGAGGGGCAGGCATTTCTTGTATAGCTTTGACCTTAGCTGGATCAACCTCAATGCCTTTGTTGCTGACGATAAATCCCAAAAGTTTACCAGATCTGACTCCAAAAGTGCACTTGCTCGGGTTTAGTCTGAGCTTAAATTCCTTCAACCTGACAAACAGCTTTTGCAGATGATCAAGGTGTTCTTCTTCTATTTGTGATCGGGATATCATGTCGTCTACGTAAACTTCAATCTCATGATGTATCATATCATGAAACAAAGCTACCATGGCGCGTTGATAGGTTGCCCCGGCATTCCTCAGTCCGAATGGCATCACTTTGTAGCAGAAGGTACCCTATTGCGTGACAAAAGTAGTTTTATCCATGTCCTCGGGGGCCATTTTAATCTGATTGTATCCCGAGAATCCATCCATGAAGGAAAATACCTTGTGCTGAGCTGTGTTGTCAACCAAGATGTCTATGTGTGGTAGTGGAAAATCATCTTTAGGGCTAGCCCTGTTTAAGTCCCGATAGTCCACACACATTCTGACTTTGCCGTCCTTTTTAGGCACGGGCATAATGTTAGCAACCCATTGTGGATAGGTAGTAACAGCCAGAAAGCCAGCGTTGAATTTCTTCATTACCTCAGCTTTAATCTTCTCAGACATGTTGGGCCTCATTCGGCGGACCTTTTGTTTGATCGGTGGACAGTCTTCTCTTGTAGGGAGACAGTGAACCACAATATCTGTGTCTAATCTCGGCATGTCTTCATAGGACCAGGCAAAGATCTCAACATAATCGTTCAATAACTGGACTAAGCGCTCTTTCACACCTGGTTCCAGATTGGCGCCCACCTTAACCTCTTTCTTGTCTTCCTCTGTTCCCAAGTTGATGGTTTCTAGCAACTCTTCATGAGGCAAAATTGCCCTCTCTTCTTGTTACAAAAGTCTGGCTAACTCTCCCGGCACTTCACAGTCTTCGTCAACTTCGTCCTCAGCATGATTGACCAAATCTTCAGAGTCACCGAAGGCTAAAGCATAATAGTCACCCATGAAATCCGGAGTGGATGGGTACCTGCATTTTGTGAGTGTGAGTGTGTGTAAGGGATAGCCATCCTTAAACAAAATAAAATTCAAAAAGAAATAAAATGAACATAACAGTTTATAGATGAAAACGTCCAATGGTTCATTAAAACATGGCATATGATAATGAAGAAAATCAAGCCCTTACAAATGGACCTATATGCCCCGGGCAAGGCATAAGGTAAAAATAGTGTACGAATTGTTTAGTTATTACAGACCAAAATAGGAAATTGTTCAAAGATAAATTACTGGTCGATGAAAGTGATGGGAATGAAGTCCTTCGCTTCCCAGTTGCTTAAACCTCCTTCGAAGGTTGGAAGGATCCAATCTTCAAAGTTGTCTTCTTCATCAACATCTTCTAAGGCATTAATTCCATGGTGAGTGATTTTTACGGGTGGACCTCCAGCCTTGGAGCGACGCATAACTTTCTGGCCAGCAGCAGTAAAACCTAGTCCGAACTTGTCCGTCTTATGGGAAAAATCAGGTAGTTGCCCCCACACTGTACTCCTTCCTTCTTTGATTACAGCCTCTGCATCCTTGAGAGATGCCATCCTAGGCACAGGCTTGGGAATAATAGGCACATCAACCATTGTCTTCGCAACTGCGACCTCAGGAGAAACTTCCTCTAAATGTTGGAAAGGCGTTTCTATGAATTCGCCATCCAACTCCACATAGCGGAAGGAGTTGAGGTGACTTATCATGTAATCTTCCTCACCGTGCACCGTTATAATCTTACCCTGAACAGGATATTTTAGCACTTGGTGTAACGAGGAGGTAACCGCCCCAGCATAGTGGATCCACGACCTTCCCAACAAACACGAATATGAAGGACGAATGTCCATCACATAAAAGGTGGAGTTGAAAACTTCTGTGCCCAATTTGATAGGAATGTCAACCTCTCTGTGAACCATTCTTTTAGACCCATCGAAGGCCCTAACCACGATATTACTTGGCTTCAACACTAACCCTTCACAGTCCAAACGGTCTAACGCCTTCTTCGGCAGCACATTCAAGGATGAACCAGTATCAATTAAGACATGGGCAAGGGTGGTTCCTCTGCATTCTACTGAGACATGCAGCGCGTCGTTATGCTTCCTTCCCTTGGGGGTCAAATCAGCATCGGAAAAACCAAGACCGTTATCAGCAGTTAGGCTGGCCACGCACTCTTGAAACTGGTCAGTCGAAGTTTCTTGAGGCACGTGTGCCGTCTTTAAGAATTTGATCAGGGCCTTAGCATGGGCCTTAGAGCAGAGTAGAAGAGCCAACATGGAGATTTTGGAAGGGGTCTGCCCTAGCTGTTCCACGATGTCGTAGTCGCTCTTTTTTATTATCTTTAGGATTTCTTCCATTTCTTTCTGGGTGGTCTCGGGGATTACCACAGTCTGAGCCTTCATACTGACAGGCGCTTCTAGTATCCCCTTACCCTTATCGGTAGTATCAACAGATGGTATAACTTCAGGAGTATCCAATTCTTCAATTATCGGGCCTTGCACAGATGGCTTAACAGGCACAGAAGCTTTCGAGGGTCCGAAAACTGCTCGGGGGGGAGCAATCTCCAAAGAGAAAATCCGTCCGCTGCGAGTTATCTTGCTTGTTCCTGCAATGTTCCCTATATCAGGGGTTTCATCTTCAGAATTCTCTTGGACTGATTCAATCTGTTTGATACCATGATAGAAGATTTCTCCTCCGTAGTTCCATGGTATCGTCTTGTTAGATTGATACAGGACAGGCCCCGGCATGGTGATCTTTAACGGCACAAAATTAGGATCAGGCGTAATCTTGACAGGCCTTTTGCAAGCCTTGGGAAGATTGTCGAAGATGGTTATTATTGCAATGTCATTGGTTGAAGTAGCAAAAGTAGCAGGAGTAACAGGAGTGAAGGTATCAACATGAGTCTTTTGGAAGAGTATCTCTTGGGTATCCATCAGGCGTTGGATGCTTGATTTCAACAGTGGGCAGTCAACTCGTATGTTTAAACAGAAGTAACAGTCTTTTCCATAGCCTGGGAATATCCTGACTCTCATCAAATTTACTTTAATCACTGGTAACAGAGTCAAAAGGTCAGCAACATTGGTAACATGAAGGTCTTCCATAACAGCATGAACATTATGACCGTGCTTAGGCATTGGGGCAGAAATTACGTTTGGCTTTTCGGGCGCATTGAATTCTACCTCCTTGGCGTTGATTAGGTCTTGGATTTTGTTCTTAAGAGCCCAACAGTTGTTGGTATCGTGCCCTACATTGTCAGAGTGGTAAGCACATTTTGCATTGGAGTGGTAATATGGAGAGGAGGTATTAGGGTTCTTTGGCGCTTCCTTCAAATTGGTAAGATTCAACTTCAGCAAATGAGGGAGTACTTGAGCTGGAGTCATGTTGATTCGGGTGAACTGCCGTTGTGGCCTTTCTACCCGTTGTTGATTAGGTCTTGGCTGATTGCTGCGAGGTTGATCATTTGAAGAGTTTTGAATCATCACAGCCCCTACAGTCGGTCGGCGCCCCATTCCTCCTTGGCTTTTCGGAGAATAAACAGCAGAGGCTTCCTTCTTAGCTGGGAAGGTCTTATTAACAGCGGTGGACGCGGAGGCATATTTCTGAATCTTACCACTTTTAATGCCGGCTTCGACCCTTTCACCGGTCAAAATTAGTTCAGAGAATCCTGCGGAGGAACTCCCGATTAAATGATTGAAGAAAAGGCCAGACAGAGTCCCTAAAAACATGTCTGTTGTACCCCAAAATTTGCCCTCCCATATTCTTCAAAGTTTGTCAAGAGTCATCTTCAAATGGTTCAAGATTTCTCAAAGGGTTGCACAGTCCAAATGCCTCCTAAGCCAGTCAAAATTAGGATTTTGGTTCTTCCAAGGAGTTTGAGGTTTTCAATGGCTCAATCAAGTCTCATGGGCCTATATACATTGTCAAGCATATATATGTCAAGTTGCAAGACTCACAATGCCAATTTGCACAGTCAAAAGCCCCATTTGCTTCACAATCAACTGCAGGGGCAAAATGGTCATTTTACAGTCAAAAGTCAAAAATTTTGGTCAACATCTTATTTTGAGCTCACAATCATCATTTTATCAAGCCTTGATCATGATTCCATAAGCATGGCTCAAAAATCATCAAGATGCAAAAGTTACTATTTTTGGACAGCAGAAAAGTCAACTGTATCTTGACCAAGGCATAACTTTTTCATGGTTCATCAGAAAAATCCCATCCAATGCTCATTTTGAAGAGGATGACATTTCCTACAACTCATCTTCACATTCCAAGTTCAAGAAATGTTCTCACAAAAGTTATCAATTTCTACATTATAGGTCAATTTCAAAAGTCAACAAAAATGCACTTTAATTCAAAGACCATAACTTGAGATTGGTAAATCCAAATGACATGAGACCAAAGGCATTGGTTAGAGGACTTCAAGACCTTTCCAAAATGTCCAAGAACATGTTCATATGATCAAAATTGAGCAAGATATGCATTGGAGAAGTTGGGAAATTTTTATGAATTTGCAAAAGTCAACTTTGCTCAAAATACTTTGTTTTTGTTAACAGGCCTCAAATTCCTTCTTGAAACTTTATCCAAGGCCTATGCACGACCCATTGAGATTAAATTGAATTATTTTCTTATTTTTTATTAATTAATTGGATTTTTAATTGATTTTAATTCATTTAATTAATTTAAAATGTAGGAAATTCAAAGATTTGATTTTTCAATCTTTTGGTGAAGCAAACAAGCTCAAGATATGCTGGCAAATTCGTGTGCACATCAAGGGGACAAGAATCTCCAAGTTTGGCAGGATTTTCCAATAAAAAAGATTCAAAATTATTTGATTTTCAATCAAATATTGAAACCATAATTCCATGGATTTCTTGGCCAAGATTTAACCTAAACTCAGTCTACTATAAGTACACAACTCAATCCTAATGCCATGGACGTGAAATCTCTGCAGAAAAGGCCATTGCCATATTGAAAAAAATCAGAGAAAAGTGGAAACTATTTTCTAGGTTCCAGGCCTATTCAAGGGCTTTTGTGGATTCAAATACATTGCTGGAGGTTCCCAGGATGATTTGCAATTAGTTTCTAGCTTCATAGCTCTAAGAATCGCTAGTTTCAGAACCACGGTTTGCATATTTCTTTCATAATCGTAATTCATTATTTATGCATAATTAACATGTCCTAATCATCGTTTTGCATTGCTTGAACCTTTACAAAGCTAATAGCATTGGTTAATTGCGTTATAGTGCATTGAATCGAAAGATGCCATTGATGAATTCTAGGGTTTCCAAGCTTCCAGATTAGGGCTCTGCTGTACAGGAAAAATCAGACCTTGATAGACCCATGGTTGAATTCATTGAGACAAGACGAATCTAAAACCACCCTCGTGAACAATTTATATTGAACACAGACCTATTCGCTATTATTCCTCATGTTAGATTGTGGGGGTTAAAAACCCCCGCTATCTGTTTGTTATTTTGCAGGTTCAGTGAAAGAGATGAAGACGTGTAAGCGTGCCATTGGAACGTTCAAATAAAACGCGCGCTTGTTTTGTTTGTACAACATATGGGTTTGTTTTTTATATATTATTTTCAATTGTCACTATAATATCAAATGCAAGCGAATGGCTCAGTGGTGGATGCGTTGTCCAAGAATCATTGGGGCCTGGGTTCGATTCCCAGGTCCCCCTAAAACTATTATTTGTTGTTTTTCTTCACCTAATCATGTGCAGGCTTTCAAATGATGTCCACCATGTTCTTTCCAATCCCAGGCGCCAAGTGGCCACCCTCACAGATCTAATGGCCATGAGATGAGGACCATGTTGCTCCTGGTCAACCAGTGCCATGGACAAGTCAGAAAGTCAAACAGGCTGGAGATCAAAATGGGCTTCCAATTTCCAAACGAACCTCCTTCTGGGCCCATCACCCCCCTGGTTTAATTATTTCTTTTCTTCTTTTATATTTTTGTTTTCTTTTAATTATTTGATTATAATAATAATTATTATTATTTAATTAACTCACATAATTATTTTTCATAATAAATTCAGACAATTAAAAAATGTAAATATTTTTATTAATTATTATTATTATTAAATTTCACCTTAATTTAATTATTTTGTAAATAAACACTGTGATCAGTGGATCTGGAACTGACTGTTTAACGCTGGTTCGCGAAATGTCGCGGAAGCAAGAGTCGCCACCGTCTTTTATTTTCTCCAGATGGAAAGGACAAAAGCACAGAAAAATTCCTTAAAGAGATTGCTCTCGGTTCGGGAGGTAGATTATAGAAAGGGAAGGTGTTAGCACCCTTTCTATCCATGGTTATCCATGGGCTCTTAGATACTTGCTCATTTGTGTTTTCAAAATGGTTTGTTTGCTTTTCAACTGTGGGTTTTAAAAAAGTTTCTTTGAAAATTTCAGTTCGACTCTTGTATCGGTCCTCAAGAGTGTTTGAAAAAATGCTTTCGAAAGCTTTTTGAAAATGTGTTGGTGTGAAAAGTATTTTTGATTTGTTTTGTTTTGAATTAGAGCAAGTATCCACGAGTCGTCTACCTACCCTAAGGAATTCGTCTGTGTAAATGTCCTTTAAAGTAGTGCCATCCCACCATTGAGAGGTAGGTAGCACCACCGTTGGAGGTGTTCGGGTCAATTCGAGGTTCGGGACATGGTGATCACCAGAGCAATGGGAAGACACCTTAGAAGCTACCCTAATGCCAGGTTCCCGGATCATGAGGACTTACTAAGACATCCTCTACTCGACGATCACCTTTCGAGGCAAGGCAACAGTGAGGCGTACCCTAGGGGTGGTGTGTGATTTGTGTGTCAGATTCATTTATTTTTGTCTAGTTCATGTCAGGTGATCTACGCGTTTGTTTTTATTTCGTCATTCATTCTTGCATGTCATTATTAATAGTTAAAAAAGATGCGGAAATTGAAAGTTCTAAACTATTACAAAGGCGCGGGTCCACATCGCCAAATTTAATCCAGGACCCGATTTGACAGAAAATAAAGAAATAAAGTAAAGTGCGAAAGATAAATATTTACACGGCTTTGGGAGAGATACAGAAATATTAAACGAAAAAGAAATAAATACGCGAATTAAATAAGAATTAAGACGAGGGCGTTGGACCCTTTTTTGCAAAATTAAATTAAATGATGGAATTAATTAATTAAAAAAGAAAAGAAATTGTTTTTGGTGTTTTTTGGTATTTTATGATTTTTTAATGGGAAAAAGAATTAAATGCAATTAAACCTAATTCTACAATTTTCATTTGTTAAGAAAGCATTAAATTTTAACCTAAAATTAAACCTAATTATTTTACATGCAATTTTAATTACAAAAATAAATATTTAATATTTAATTATTATGGAAGAAAAGAAAAAGGAATAAAAATTATCATAAACCCTAATTCTATCAATTTTAGATTTTTATTATGAAAATATTACAATCAAACCCTAAATTAAAACTAAAATTAATTAATGCAATTTATTTATAAAAATACTAAAATAAAATATTTATTATTTTTTGATCTTTTCTGGTTTTTTTTATGGTGTTTTTTATATATTATAAAAATATTAATTTAATTAATAAAACAATAATTAAAAGAAGATAAACATAATAAAAAAAAAAAAAGAAATAAAAGGGTTGCAAACCTAGGGGGTCTGCCCCTGATTTTGGAGGTGAAGCCCATCAATTTTGAGCCCAAATCAGCATGGCCTCGTTGACTCTGACACTAGCGTGTATACGCGTTGACTAGAGTGCATCATGTTCCCCCAGATCCTGGCCTTTGATTGAATGCCCTAGGACGCGTGGACAGTTTGATTTTGTAGGTGCATGGTGGACACCATTACTGAAACTGCATATGAACATTATGTGAAGAAAAATATGAAAGGGAGTGAGGACCTGGGGCTCGAACCCAGGTCATGAGGTTTACCAATCAACGCGCTTGCCAGTGCTCCACTTGGTTTTCTTTGTATATTATATAATAAGCGATCAATATAAAACAAAACAAACGCGTTAGTGGATTTTAGCGCGAATTTTTGAACAGACCAACCAACGCTCGCCACTTCATCATCTCCTTCGCTTGGTTTTATTTTCCTGAAACAAGAACAATTTAGCAACAATTTTGTTAGTGTTCCCTTAGGCCAGTTTCTGAAAAATAGCGACTAGCCCAGGGATGCTCATAAATTGAGCGCGAGGGTGGCCTTGTGATCGTCTGAGTATGCTGAATTGAATGGCCTAAGTCTTATGCTCCAATTTTTCCTTAATTAAAAAAACCCAATTTGAAGCTTCATGAACCCTAAAAGACAACCATGGTGGAATCGTATATAGCACACAAAAACTCAATCAAAGTAGATGGTTAGCTTCAGAACATATCAATTAGTATGAATACACAAACAAAATGCTATGTAAATGCCTAAATATGGAAACACGATTATGAAAAAAAGTGAAGAAAGCTTGGCTTCTGTACAGTGATTCAAGGTGTTAGAATTGATGCTTTTGATCCAGGAAGGTTCCTTGATGTCCCAGGAATATGATAGGATGAGTTTCTTGGCTTGAATCGACCTGCAAATAGGTTTTCAGATTTGAGTTTCCAAGCAAAATTTTCAAGTTTGTGTATGCCTTTTCTGCGCAGCTTAGGGTTCTCAGGCATTAGGTCTTGATTGTGTATGTATAGGAGAGTGATTAGGTTTGAAAAACTTGATCAAAATCCATGAATTAATGAATATGATATTTGATTTTTTAACCATGATTTTCAAATCTTTTTCACATGCTTTTGCTACCAAATCATGACCAATCCAATTGATTCTTTCCATATATGGTTAGGCACGAAATCTTGAGTATATATTATGCACAAAAAGATTGAAAAACTTAGGTTAAGTATTTTTCATGTATTTAATTGATTTAAATGAATTATTATTAATAAAAATTCAAATAAATAAATAAAAAATGAAGAAAAACTTCCCTTTGGGCCAAGTGGTCGTGCATATGCCTTGGATAATGAATTGTGGAATAAAAATAGGCCCATTAGCAATTTTAGGTCATTTGAATCAATGTTGACTTTTCAAAATATCCAAAAATTTCCCAACTTCCACAAGGCATAACTTGCTCAATTTTTAAGCTTTGCTCATGTTCTTGGACATTTTGGAAAGGTCTTTGAGTCCTCTAACCAATGCCGTTTGTCCCATGTCATTTTGATTTACCAATCTCAAGTTATGGCCTTTGACTTAAAGTCCCTTTTTGTTGACTTTTGAAAATGACCTATAATGTTGAAATTGATAACTTTTTGTGAGAACATTTCTTGGACTTGAAGTATGAAGATGAGTTGTTGGAAATGTCTTTCTCTTCAAAATGAGATTTGGATGGAATTTTTCTGATAATCCATGTGAAAGTTATGCTCTGGTCAATTTACAATTGACTTTTTCAGTTGTCCAAATAAGGAAACTTTTGCATCTTGATGATTTTTGAGCCAAGCTTTGAGAATCATGATCAAGCATTGATCAAATGATGTTTGTGGCTTCAAAATGAGATGTTGACAAAAAAATTGAACTTTTGACTGTCAAATGACCATTTTGCCCCTACAGTTGACTGTAGTGCAATTAGGGTTTTGACTGTGCAATTTTGTGCTGAAAGTCTTGAAACTTGGTATGAGGATGCTTGACCATATTTGTAGGCATGTGGGACTTGATTGGACCCTTGGAAACTTCATTTTCTTGATCAGGACCAAAACCCTAATTTTGACTGTTAGGAGACCCTTGAATTGTGCAACCCTTAGAGAATTTTGCAGCTTGACTTGGCAATTTCTTGAAGAATATGGGAGGGCAAATTTTGGGGTACAACAGTTGCCCCTGTTCAATCTTCTTAGACCTGAGGATGCAGATTGGCTGACGTGCCTTTCGTAATCCGAGGGTAGAAGATGATTGAACACTAGAGTGCCCAGAAATTTGCGCTCACATAGTAGCAGTGTGATGATGAGAATGGGCTTATAGATGCCATTTGGAGATTGATGGATAGGATGATGGGCTTATAGATGCCATCTGGAGGTTGATCGCGTAAGAGATTCCTTAGTGAGAACTTGCGTACCTGCAAAAGAAAAATGAGTACCTGACATGTTGCAGGATCTGGTTTTCGGATGCTTTGTATAGATGTGTCCTGACTGGTTACAGGAGATGGATCTGGAGTTTCAAAAGATGATGAATGAACCAGGGATGGTTACTACCTCAACGGGAACGATGAGAGAACCTTGGGTGACTTTAACCTCAACAGCAATCGTTGAGAAAATCTTGGATAATCTTCACTTCAACAGCAATCATTGAGCGAAATCTTGGTGGGAATTACCATCTCCGCAGGATCGGGGAGAGAACCATAGGCAATTATAATCTCAAAAGCGGACGTTTGAGAAAAACCTGGAATGGAATTATCGTCTCCGCAGCATTGGGGAGAGAACCATAGGAAATTATAATCTCAAAAGCGGACGTTTGAGAAAAACCTGGAATGGAATTATCGTCTCCGCAGGATCGGGGAGAGAACCATAGGCAATTATAATCTCAAAAGCGGACGTTTGAGAAAAACCTGGAATGGAATTATCGTCTCCGCAGCATTGGGGAGAGAACCATAGGAAATTATAATCTCAAAAGCGGACGTTTGAGAAAAACCTGGAATGGAATTATCGTCTCCGCAGCATTGGGGAGAGAACCATAGGAAATTATAATCTCAAAAACATTCATTGAGAAAAACCTGGAATGGAATTATCGTCTCCGCAGCATTGGGGAGAGAACCATAGGAAATTATAATCTCAAAAGCGGACGTTTGAGAAAAACCTGGAATGGAATTATCATCTCTGCAGCATTGGGGAGAGAACCATAGGAAATTATAATCTCAAAAGCGGACGTTTGAGAAAAACCTGGAATGGAATTATCGTCTCCGCAGGATCGGGGAGAGAACCATAGGAAATTATAATCTCAAAAGCGGACGTTTGAGAAAAACCTGGAATGGAATTATCGTCTCCGCAGGATCGGGGAGAGAACCATAGGCAATTATAATCTCAAAAGCGGACATTTGAGAAAAAACCTTTGATAACTTCTACTGAGTCTTCATCAGAAAAATCTGTTTGGGGTCGATTTAGCTGGACTAGAGAAGGCCTTGGACTGGATAAGAAATCTTTGGAGTTGATTAACCGAACCGGTCTAGGTCTTGGAATATGATTGAGAATTTAACTGCATCTTTCCTTAAAGGTAAAGGTCAGTCATATGCAATGCATGATATGGACCAAGCAATGATGTTCTCAACATAAATGAGATTTGTAAGATACGATGCGTATATGCATGCTATAATGTATGGAAGTGTGATGTTTATGAATGTATGTTTTTGTCTTAGGAAAATAAATCCTTGACGGGTGCCGGGAGATCACTCCTGGGCTGATGTTTGGAGGGTAGATTTTGCTTCCGCTGGATGATAGTTGCAAGAATACCGGTAGGAGAAGGTAACTCCGTTGGGGAATAAACTTGGCAAATGGATTACTTTGCAGGGAGAAAAGTACTCTAACGATCTTGCTGGGAAGCAATACTCTGTGGGGAGAGAGGTACTTTGTTGAAATGTTGATAATAACTTGCTGGGGATACCCTTGTTGTGTTGGAAGTGTTGATAGACTTCGCTGGGGGTAAGAAGATTTTGCCGAGGACGATCTTTCCGTGGCTTTTAGCTGAGGATAACCCAGTTATATCCTGTTAGGGAAATAACTCTTTGAATAAAGCCGGGAGACGCGTTCGTGCTCTGCGAGGGATAAGCTTCCAGAATCTACTGGGGATAAGCTTACTGCTTAGGGAGATGGATTCCAACTTTCCTGGGGGAGCTGGACTGGACTCCTGGGGAATTTTTGAACTGTACCGGGGAAGTGACTCCGTTGAATGCCTGGTATACCGCCGGGGAACAATCTTCAGACCAAGACTGCCGGGGATGCTTGTTAAGAATGTCTGTATGATGTGCTGGGGAATGTTGAGATCTGCTGGAGGATACCCAACTTCCTTAAGGCTTGATAGTAGCTTTGCTTAAGGAGAGTGTACTGACTTGCTGGCTCACTCTCTGGGGAGTTAAGATATCTGGTTATGTTCTTTAGCTAAACCCACCTTTACACTTTGATGGACAGAGCCATTAGATCGCTTAGACAACTCTTTATTGCCCCTGTTTCTGAGGTGGGAGAGGAAGGCCTGTGGAGGTGCTTGATGACTGCCGATTGACAACTCTTCTTCTGGTAGGCAAGTGACGAGATGCCAGGACATAGTCGTACGCTTTAATCCCTAACTTTTGCCTGGACCTCCCTTTCGGGTTTTCAGTCCACCGGGATACCCTTTTTTGCCCAAGCCGCCTTTTCAGGTTTTCGACTTGCCGGGTGTACAGATTTTTTTCATTTCATCCCTTATTTTTGCCCGAACCATTTTGGTTCGCCGGGAAGCCCTTATTTTTTTCTTAGGTGTGTCAACCTAGCGGGTCTTTGATTTTGCGTAGTATTTTTTTCAACTATGTCTGTGCTCTCAGGATGCAGGGAGGTGCCCCTGTCAGTAGTATTGCGTTGTCGTACCACTAGAAGATGTCTGATCAGACAAGATTCGTTGTTGGAATGCCCCAAGTGACTCAGGCGGAGATTTTCCCCAGGCTATTTAGCCTTTGAGAGATTCTCCGAATCTTGATTGGATTGCCCCAGATGATGGACCATGATCATGTCATGCCCCTTGATTGGAAGTGCCTTTGTTCACTAGGTATTCATCGTGCGAATTTTCCTGCTGTTCAAACAAAAAGTCATATGCAAACAAAGTTATGCTAAAAATGCAAAGCTTATGTCTGTCTTGAAGATTTTGAAAATGCATTCTCTTTCATAAAACAAGTGAATGTTTGTAAAACGTGATGTCAACTTGTTATTTTATTGCGAGCCTTAAGGAGTCAGGATACCTTTCGTGACAGTATGCTTTCGAACTAACCCATGCTTCAGCTAGGACTTTTAAGGGTTATAACGTGGCCTGGTTCACGGTTTAAGAAACAAAGGATAAAGACTCAAATTTTATTTGTACCCACCCTGTTGTACCCCAATTTTTGACCTAAGATCCCATTTTTATTTTTTCATTTTTAAAGATAAGTCAAGGTCACTAAATACAGTCGGTTTTAACGTCTCACCTTCGAGCTTTGACTATGCGAAGATTGTCAAGTGTTTTGAACATTTTTAGCATATGTATCACTAATTTCTAATCGCATACAAAGGTGTATGTTCATGTTTTCTTTTGTGTCATGTGCAGAGACAGGTCTGAATCAAGAGCATCAGGTGTCGCACCTCAATTAAGGTTTTGAGTCTCCCAAGCCAGAAGTACGGTTGATTATGGATTCTCGAAGACTGATTCATCAAGGCACAACTGTTGCACCCTAGATTTCGCCCCTAACATGTTTTAATCGCACTTTCATATCATATTTTGTTATTTGGTCACGATCATTAGTAAATATCTTCATTCATCATATTTTGCATCATTAGTCGTATTTAAGTTGACCAGAAAAAGTTAGTTTAAATCAAAGTTTGCATCGTCTTTCAGTTGTAAAATACCTGACATTTCACTTCATGCATTTTTATCTCTTTAATCGTTTCTTGCATTGCTCCAAGTTGTTTATATGCCGATAATAAAAATATTTTGGTTTTATAGACAAACTGTTAAAAGCGATTCAACAATGTATGAAAAATTAGCGAGAACAATATTTCAAGTTTTCACCTTTTTACCGATCATTTTATGAATCTGCGCTTCGCGTAGATTATGACGGTATGCTTGCTTTATTTTTTCGGTACAGTTCGAGGTCTCGTTTTTAACCGTAAACGCCTGTTTAGCCTGATATTTTAATTATCATTTTATTTCGATTTTTGACCTTGTTGAATATTTTTTCTTTAATCTTTGTGACATGTAGATTATTTTAATGTGTTCATTTTATTTTTTCGGATAAATTTTCGTCCGTTTTTTATCATTTTCGGTCATTTTAGCTCTTTATTTTTTATTCATAAAATATTCAAAAAAATCATTTTTAATTGAGTTAATTTCAATACATTTAGTTTTTTTGGTTATTTTATCATTAAAGGACATTTTGGTCACAAAAATATATTATTTAGACGTTGCTTAATTCTTATTGGTTGATGGCATGAGTTACGGATAGATGCAGATCTAACAATTTTGGACGGCTTGGATCTATTTTAAAATCATAATATTTCTATTCTTTTTCTATTTAAAGGCTTCATTTTTTTTCTTTGCAAAAGGGGGGGGGGGGGGGGACAACACAAAAAGCTTAACAATAATCTCTTTCTCTCAACCTTCCCTTCCCATTTCCATTCCCGTTCCCTATCCCATCACAATACAACCACAAGTTTCTAACCTTAATCCAAACGCTCAACCCTTCTATCCACAACACAACCTTGTAGTAGGAACACCTAAAACTCAATCCAGTGTTTATGTACCAAAACAAACAAAAAATACAACAACACTCCTCTCTCCTTCAATTTTCACACACGCACCATACCACCCTTTTCTTCACGTTCTCACTCACCACCATTACCACCAACAAAAACAAAACTCTTTCAATTCATTCACTGATATACACATTTTGCTTCCTCTTTACCTTCCTCGGTTGCATCGCCTAATCAATTTCAATTTCATCACCAAAGAAAAAGTTACAACTCCGGAGTGTTATCATTTTACTGTTCTAGCAATGGCTTTCGAATCTTCGGTTTTGGGTCACCATGTCTTCAGTTCGGATTTGAAATTTCTTTACCCTATGCATGAGATTCGCACCAAGAGAATCCCAATGAAGGTTTTGGGTACAAACAGTAGATGCTTATTTCCTACTGTGTTAGTTCGTGGAACTAGCTTGAAAATGAAGTAGTAGTGTAGTGAAAGTGTTGTTTCCAATTCCAATGATAATTTGAAGTTCATAGATGAGTTTTTGGTGAAGAGAGGGATTGTTTTGGCTGCTACTGTTTGTGGGGTGTTGGTGTTTGGCCGTCCGGAAGTTTTCGCCTCGGAAGGTGTGGTGAAAGCTGGATATGGTGTTATTGGGAAGAGTATACTTTTGCTTAAGAGTACTTGGCCAACTGTTTTGCAAGTTCTTCGTTTGTTTAAGGAGCAAAGGGTTGTTGTTGGCTTTGCTTTTAGGTCTTTCTGCATTTTTCTCTCTCGCAGAGACATCAATTACTACACTTTGGCTTTGGAAAGTTCGTGAGTTGGCTGAAAAAGAGACTGAAAATGGTGTCTTCAGACTACTCCGAAGCGATGTTACTCGATTCCTAACTACCATACTTATCGGCACAACTGTGTTGAAGCCCCCTCGCCGGCACGTACTTCCTCCATTTGCGTCCTACAGCTCCGGCCTCCTTCAACCTCTTCAATTCTCCAATTCTCTAATTCTCCAATTCTTGAGATCCTTTCTCCAACGACGGCAACCGTCTTCTAGTCGGCTGCGGAGCCTCCGTCTCCATATTCAGCACCGTTTCACCAATCCAAATCACCTTCAACATTAACACTTCACAATTCAGATCTACCACCACACTTCTTCTTCTCCGTCAACTACGCCGGGAACCACCGTTACTTTTCACAGCCGGTTTGATATTCTATCCTTTCCACTTTTTCATGGAACGAATCCGACAGAGCTTCTGCTAAGCGCGCCGCACACGCCCTCGCGGATCTTGCCAAAAACGAGGAAGTTGTGAACGTGATTGTTGAAGGTAGCTCCGTTTCGGCTTTGATTAAGCATCTTCAACCGTCTCCTTTGCCTGAACACGCCGTTCCCAAGTCGTTTGAGCATGAGGTCGAGAAAGGGAGCGCATTCGCACTTGGACTTCTTGCAGTCAGGCCAGAACATCAACAACTCATTGTTGACAACGGTGCTTTGAAGCATCTCGTTGATCTTTTGAAGAGGCATAACAAGGGCTTAACCTCACGTGCCATTAATAGTCTTATTCGGAGGGCTGCAGATGCCATCACTAACCTTGCTCATGAGAACAGCAGTATTAAAACTCTCTCTGTCCAGCTTCATTTCGATACCGGTATGGGTTTTATTTTGTTGAAGCCAAATGATTGTGTTATTCTGTATTATTTAAATTATGTTCACTATGTGTTATTTATTTTGGTAAACATGTTTCATGATTGTGTTTAATTTTATATTGAATTTTGGATAGTGATTAGTTGTGTTAAATTCTTTAAAGAACATGTTATTGTTTGAAGTGTTGTTTGTCTATATTAATTTTAATGTCAATGCCATATAGTTTAATTTGAATAAAGTTTCTAATATCGATACCTTTTCTTTTTTGTTTAAAAATTGAATGGTGGTGTTTTACTTATTGTTGAAATATCATGAACTTTGGCATTAGACAACATGTTTATTATTTGATTTGATTTGATTGAGACTTTTTGATAATACCATTTGATTTGAGTGGGGTTACTATTGATAATTATGGTGTTGTTTGTAAAGTCGATGTCGACACCACATTGATAGAATTAGTTTCGAATAAAGTTTGTTGGATGTGTCGGGTTATCAAACATGTTAATATGGAATTATTGAGCCTCCTTGGATAGGTGTTGATTTCTTCCCGGAGTTTATAAATAGTTTAAAAAGCTTTGACTCAATTCTTGTTTTGCTCTTTTTTTTGAGTTTAATTTGTATATACCTTGAGTTTAGTTCTTTGTGAATTTTAATTTTGTTTTTTTAGAATGAGAAATTGTATTCATAATGTGGTTTAAATGTGTGTCGTGAACTCTTGGTCGCCAATTATTTCACTACTTCTTTGTTAATCTAAGTTGATTTCAATTTTTGATTTGATTCATCTTTTTGTTTGGTTATGTTTGTTTGGTGATTTTAATTGTGAAAGATCACTAATACATGTTAATTGTTGCAATTTCATTCATTTCATTTTTATACCACTTATGCTACTAACAAGTTTGTTTACTGTGAAGGTTTCCAAGAACTGTTTCAAGCGTTCGTTCTCGCATAGCGCATTTATAATTTTTGTTTATTCCCTTTTCACCTTACTATTCTGACTTAATATTTGGTACTGTAAATATATACTTGTACATAATATTTTGACTGTATATTTTACTTGTAAATAAATTCAGGTTTTAAAAATATTATTTTCATCGCATTGTGATTTTATTTTTAATTCCGACTAACTTCTGAAAATTGTACGGACGCACATAAGTTTTCCCGTGCGGTTAGTTTTGTCTATATATTTCATGTGATGCAGGGAATCTTATGCCGTGAGCTTTATCGATCGTCCTTTATCTGATGCTTGGAGTATTATCTCACATGAGGTTTTTTTTTTGATGCTGTCGGCTTGTGATTTATTTTCACCCAAGGTTTGGTATACTCTTAGCTTATTTATCTGTCTGTGGTTTTAATTCCAAGGGAAATGTTTTTAACTTTGTTGACTTCATGTCATCAAATATACTTGTTACAATCGTGCGAATACCCTCATCCATTTTTTTGCTTATTTACTATTTTTTTTCCAAACTTAAGATAATTTTCCCAAAAGACTCCATTTTCAAACTCATACCTTTTAAGTCAAAACTTCGACACTAGGTCGTCGCATCTTCAAAAATCTCGTCCATACCCATATTTTTTAGTCAAACGAACCATTCTAATCAAACAAACAATTTTAACCAAAAACAGATATTTCAAAAGGTTCATGCGGAGTACCGCAGATGCATTGGGTGCTAATACCTTCCCATTGTATAACCAACCCCCGAACTCTCGATCTCTTTCAAAAATGCATTGTACTTTCATTACTTTCAAGTATTATTTTACATTGCATATTTTAGGGTTTTATTTCGCTCTTTTCCCTTTTCTCTTGGAAATAATAAAGCGCGGTGGCGACTCTTGCTTTTGTGAGTCAAGTTAATTAATAGCTTGATCTCCGATTTTCACCGCTACAGAATTGGCGACTCTGCTGGGGAAAGATTGACCTCTTGCTGGTCCATCCCTAAGTGGGTTAAGCCTAATTTGTCATATTTGTTTTTTTGTTATTATCACTTGTTTGTTTGATTTTATGTGTATATATTATGATTATTTGGGTGTTGATAATATTTACAAAGAACAAGTCCTATACCCGGACTAAGTTACACTTAGGAATAGGACGGGCGGTATAGTCATGTTAACTTTGAGGGAGTAATCCCAAAGAAGGAGGCATGAGATCCCCCACTCAGTGGAAGGCCCTTTTGAACGTAATATTTGTTTACCGAGTAATCGGGAAGACATTATTATTTTCGACCTGGGAGCCAGAGAAGCTGGGAACCGTAGAACCCTAACCCATCTTGGCCTTTTAGGTGTAGCGCGAAGATTATAACGGAGTAATCCGGAAGTAATTGTTACGCGATGCTACGCTCAGATGAGTTTCTCTTGAGAATATTGATGATTATTGAGTAATCAAGACGTTGGTAATATTCGAAGGAGGAATGTAGACTCCGGGAACTCTTAGAACCTTGTTCTACAGGTGTGATTAAACCGTTAGTACATACCTTGGGGGTGTTCCTTACCTTGACTCCATGCTCGTGACGTTGAACCTTTCGACTTTATTTGTGACCTTGATTGTGGTTGTTGCATAGCCATGCATTCATGCATCCATAAAACCCTTTTCACTTGACTTTGAAGGAATTTGGAGGTCTTTCTTTGTAAACATCACAAGTTTCGTCAAGCTCAATGGATCTTGGGTGTTGATAGGGCGAAAACCCTAATCCACCAAAATTGATGATTGATCTTGATGATAACTTGATCAATGTTTGGAGCCAATTTAAAATTCATCTTCTATCTTCATACTTTGATGTTTACAACTTAATATCTTAATATCTTGAAAATCAAATAAAAACTCTCTTTTTCATATCATGCATCATTCTACATTTTTTTGTTTCACTTTCAAAGGTCTTTTTCCAAGTCTTATTTTTCCTTTGGTCTCACCAGTACAACACTCGCGCTAAGAAAACAATGGAGAATATCAAGCAAGAGGTTTCTGAACTCCGCAGAGAGATGACTATTTTGAAAGCTGGTATGGATCACTCGACTGTTTTGGGTTGAAATTCTGGTTGCCGCCCAAGTCAATCATTCTAGGAGGGAGGAAGTGATGATAAAAGTCTTCACCGAAACCCTAAAATCATTCTCTCATGAGAAGGTGATGGTTAATGCACCTAATGATTTTCCTGACAAGGTGAATGTGGGAGTGCGTCTAGAAGAAGATGTTGGGAAGGGATGTTCATATGAAGATGGTAGCTCAACTAATGGTGTGAAGAAGTTTGATAATAACTTTTCCAAGAAGAGAACCAGAGGAAGAAATAATCATTGTCAGAATCATCATGTTTCTCCTATTCATCAACAGAATCAGCAAGTTCCTAATCAGAGGAAAACCCAGTTTGATCCAATTCCAATTACCTATACAGAGTTGTTCCATATCCTGATGCAGAGGAATTTGGTTCAGACCCGACCTCCATCGAAGGTTCCTGAGAAGATACATTGGTACTACAAAGCTGATTTGGCTTGTACCTTTCATCAAGGTGCTCCTGGGCATGACTTGGAGGGTTGCTTTGCTTTGAAGATTGAGGTTCAGAAGTTGGTCAGAAGTGGTATCTTGCCATTCAAGGACGTTGGTTTTGAAGTTCAAATCAAGCATGCGCCGAAGAGTAAACACGATTGATGGTGACTTTGATTTTTGAAGGATGTTTTTGGTAATTCAAGTCCAGATGGAAAGCCTTCCCATATTATTAACTTATTTATGCTTTTTGTAATTTTTCTTGTTTATCAAAACATTGTTTGCATGTAAGAACTTGTTTGCATCAGAATGATTATCTTAATACAATGGGCATGTTTGTCTTGAAGAAATTCATTCGTTTCACTCATATTTATTTTCAAATTTTAAATTTCTTTTTGCATTATGATACCAACTTGTTGCCCATTCTCTTGCCTAGGCAGAGATTGAAAGGAGGATGATGATCTAAAGAACACAAAATCTCTGGTTGCATGCTTTTGGATAAAATCTTGCTGATGATGTACATGCATTGTTTCAAATCCCTAAACACTGGAGATATAAGGAAGATAATCCCTTGCTAACCCCTTTTGAGCCTTTGAAGAAGAAGTTTCTTTTCTATACGAAAAAACCTTGAATTTTAACCTGGGGCAGGGTAGTTTTTAGTTAATCTGACTGAGTGTTCAAAATTCATAAGGAAGATGTTTTTTGAAGAGAAACTACGAGGGCTATCCTTCATGTATAATGAATCTAGAGGATGTGGAACCACAATGTTGTCCCTCACTCATCAAGAAACGAGGCAATCACAATCCTCCCAACAAGCAAAGACAAGCTAATGTCACACATTTTATTCAAAAAGTCAAAAATCAAGAAAAAGAAAAGCCTGCTAAGTCAAAAAAACAAAACATGAAAACGTGTGACTTAGGCAAAATTAAGGCATCCCGCTGGACTATCAATTCAAAAAAATTAGTTCAGGCAAAAATTAGGGAAAATAAAAATCGCAAAGAAAAAGGCTGCAAAGAAAAGTCCTCAGCAAAGAACAAATTGGTGACTACAAACACGAAGACATGAGGGTGGTTTCTACTCTGAAAGCCTCGTCGTTTCCTTGACCGTCACAAAATCCTTTTGAGAGATGAACACTCATGTTGAATTAACTGAACATAGGGTTGGAGAACATCATGAAAATGGGTGGGCACCAAATATTTTGAGCCTTAAAATCTTTTTTCTAAAAACCATGAACCAGACCACGTTACAACCTTCAAAAGTCCTAATTGAAGCAAGGTTATTTTGAAAACATACTTCAATGAGATAGTGTTCCTGACTCCCATGAATGTTCTAAATAGTTATGTTGGTATCATATGTTTTTCCTACACAAAAATAAATGGTGCTTTAACTCGCAAAATTTGTGCGATATCTTTCAAAATCTTCAAGACTTACATAACTGTTGCATTAGAATTTTCATTCTCATTGTAAACTTTTTCTAACTTCAAAACATTTGTTTGATATCAAGGAAGCTCACATAAGCACCAGTGATGAGTTTATTCTTTTAAGGCTTGAAACTATGTTGAATAATTGGCGGATCACGTCAAGAAAAAAATCATATCCAGGGGCATGTCACCTGAAGACCGTAAGCACGAACATGTTGCTTCTCCCAGTTAATGCTTTTCCCAACTTGTTTACCCTTTATTGGGGCAAATTCAAAGACTTTGTTGTGCCGACTACAGTCAATCCGGGGTAATCACGTAGAGATTTGATGAATCTCTCTAAGAGTTTGAAGACACCAGAGCATGGTGAATGCCAGGTCTTTTGTAAAATCCTCTTGAGACGATTTCTCCTCATCAACCATATAGCTCGGGGCATTTTAGAGGTGAAGTTATTCGCAAGAATTGTCGTGCAACACGCAGCTTATCAGCAGTAAACTTGGGGCATCCAAAATTAATCCCAGGGGAAATCCAGATTTGTCAAGATATGTTTTTCATACATTATCAGAGGGTGGTGTTTCCAGTATCTCCAGCTAAGCAAGACTTCTTTCCAGCTGAAACTTTGTTTGTGTTGTTATCCTTTCAATGGATTGTTTGCAATAGAAGACTAGACTTTGGGTTTTCTACCTGAAAATATCTTCCTCTCCAGAGATATTTAAGCCTTGTAAAAGGACCTCGCTCCAATGAGGGCCTGTGTTTTATCTCCAGTAATGTTCCCATCCTGTTGAGATTAGCCGAGTGTCGAGCTGTACTATGACGTCTTATCATCTTCAGTCTATCTCCCCTGTCTGTTTTGTCAGCATATACATGACATTCATTTATTCATTCACACTTGCATCATTCATGCACAATTGTATTTGTTGATGTCATTGAGTTCGTATACCTTGGTTATGTCTATTCAAATAACATATTTGATCTTTCCAAATAGAGTGTCAACTTAAGCAGAAAGTGCGCCTCCTTCCTAATTCCCCACTGAGTTAACTCCCGTGGAAGAATCTTGCTTTAGCTTTCCTTTTCCATCTCTGGATAGGATAAATCCCCATTTGAGTTGTTTCCTCATTGGGTGGAGTCTTGTTTGACTATTTTCTCTCCAGTGTATTCCTAGATTGAGCTTTGTCTCTTGTGAACGATACCCTGTGGATCTCTCTAGGCTGTGAAACCTAGATGGAGAGTGCATTTATTTTGCAACATAAATACTTGGTCTCCTCAAGAAAGATTTATTCATGGTTCCCCATTGAAGATGAACTCTATTCCCCAGTAGTGTTATCACAACCTTCTTCTGGAATATCGACATGACAACAAGCGACTGACTCTTTATTTGAGCAGTTTGATTATTTCTGATTTCTCTACGACAAATGGCGGTCTCTTCATGAGCAGTTTGTCCATCCTCGATGAAATTATTGATTCTCGCCTCCAGCAATATCTTCATGATGTTTCATGGGTATCTTTGAGAAAACAGCAAGCGGTAGTCTCTTCATGAGGCAACTTGTGTGTTATTGTCACCTTCGAAAACATCAAGCGGTAGTCTCTTCACGAGACAACTTGTTATGTTATTAACAACTTTAAAAACAACAAGCGGCGGTCTCTTCATGAGCAACTTGTATGTTATTGATACCTTGAAAAAAACAACAAGCGGCGGTCTCTTCATGAGCAACTTGTGTGTTATTGGTAATTTTGAAAAAAACAGCAAGCGGCAGTCTCTTCATGGACAACTTGTGTGTTATGAATACTCTTGACAAACAGTAAGCGGCAGTCTCTTCATGAGGCAACTTGTGTGTTATTGTCACCTTCGAAAATATCAAGCGGCAGTCTCTTCACGAGACAACTTGTTATGTTATTAACAACTTTAAAAACAACAAGCGGCGGTCTCTTCATGAGCAACTTGTATGTTATTGATACCTTGAAAAAAACAACAAGCGGCGGTCTCTTCATGAGCAACTTGTGTGTTATTGGTAATTTTGAAAAAAACAGCAAGCGGCAGTCTCTTCATGGACAACTTGTGTGTTATGAATACTCTTGACAAACAGTAAGCGGCAGTCTCTTCATGAGGCAACTTGTGTGTTATTGTCACCTTCGAAAATATCAAGCGGCAGTCTCTTCACGAGACAACTTGTTATGTTATTAACAACTTTAAAAACAACAAGCGGCGGTCTCTTCATGAGCAACTTGTATGTTATTGATACCTTGAAAAAAACAACAAGCGGCGGTCTCTTCATGAGCAACTTGTGTGTTATTGGTAATTTTGAAAAGAAACAGCAAGCAGCAGTCTCTTCATGGACAACTTGTATGTTATCAACACTTTTAAGAAACAGCAAGCGGCAGTCCCTTCATGGACAACTTGTATGTTATCAACACTTTTTGAAAACGGCAAGTGGCGGTCTCTTCATGAGCAGCTTGTACGGAAAACGACAAGTGGCAGCTTCGTCATGAGCAGCTTGTACGTTAGTATTTTTGGAAGACAACAAGTGGCAGCTTATCTATTTGAGCAACTTGTGTGTTATTGTTCCCTTGAGACAACAAGTGGCAGACTCTTCATGAGCAGCTTGTGTGCTTTAATATTCTTTGAAGACAGCAAGTGGCGGTCTCTTCATGAGCAGCTTGTATGTTATTTACACCTTTGAAAGGAAGCAAGTGGCGGCCTCTTTATTTGAGCAGCTTGTGTATCCCCAACAATAATGTCTACTCAGCAAATGGCATCCCTTTCGGAAAAGTCCCGTGGGGAAGTTTGTTATTTTATCCTTTTCAAGCGATATCTTGGTTAAAGAAGAAATATATTACCGTTCTTGGTAAAATTCAGAAATCAGAGATGTTTATCTCCAGCCACAGTGCTGATGTCAATCATTTTGTTTTCCAGCCACAGTGCTGATTTCAATCATTTTGTTTTCCAGCCACAGTGCTGATGTAAATCATTTCCGTTTCCAGTCACAGTGCTGATGTAAATCATTCAAGAGTCTCTCATTTGAAGTCTACGACTCTGTTTCCCCAGTGGAGTTACAACCTCTTCCTCTGTGGGATTACTGTATAATGTGCTTGGTTTCTCCAGCATAGTCTGTCTCATATGGCGTCATTCCCCATAAAATTCAGAGCATTACATTCATATCATATCACGAACGTAATCGCGGTATCTTAAGGCCAAAAATTATGTATTCTATATTTAAGTCTCTTCAATCTCGTCGAAATGAAGATCCCAATCTTCATATCTCCAGATAGAAGAAACTTAAATAGGGGCAGCTGTTGTACCCCAATTTTTGACCTAAGATCCCATTTTTATTTTTTCATTTTTAAAGATAAGTCAAGGTCACTAAATACAGTCGGTTTTAACGTCTCACCTTCGAGCTTTGACTATGCGAAGATTGTCAAGTGTTTTGAACATTTTTAGCATATGTATCACTAATTTCTAATCGCATACAAAGGTGTATGTTCATGTTTTCTTTTGTGTCATGTGCAGAGACAGGTCTGAATCAAGAGCATCAGGTGTCGCGCCTCAATTAAGGTTTTGAGTCTCCCAAGCCAGAAGTACGGTTGATTATGGATTCTCGAAGACTGATTCATCAAGGCACAACTGTTGCACCCTAGATTTCACCCCTAACATGTTTTAATCGCACTTTCATATCATATTTTGTTATTTGGTCACGATCATTAGTAAATATCTTCATTCATCATATTTTGCATCATTAGTCGTATTTAAGTTGACCAGAAAAGTTAGTTTAAATCAAAGTTTGCATCGTCTTTCAGTTGTAAAATACCTGACATTTCATTTCATGCATTTTTATCTCTTTAATCGTTTCTTGCATTGCTCCAAGTTGTTTATATGCCGATAATAAAAATATTTTGGTTTTATAGACAAACTGTTAAAAGCGATTCAACAATGTACGAAAAATTAGCGAGAACAATATTTCAAGTTTTCACCTTTTTACCGATCATTTTATGAATCTGCGCTTCGCGTAGATTATGACGGTATGCTTGCTTTATTTTTTCGGTACAGTTCGAGGTCTCGTTTTTAACCGTAAACGCCTGTTTAGCCTGATATTTTAATTATCATTTTATTTCGATTTTTGACCTTGTTGAATATTTTTTCTTTAATCTTTGTGACATGTAGATTATTTTAATGTGTTCATTTTATTTTTTCGAATAAATTTTCGTCCGTTTTTTATCATTTTCGGTCATTTTAGCTCTTTATTTTTTATTCATAAAATATTCAAAAAAATCATTTTTAATTGAGTTAATTTCAATACATTTAGTTTTTTTGGTTATTTTATCATTAAAGGACATTTTGGTCACAAAAATATATTATTTAGACGTTGCTTAATTCTTATTGGTTGATGGCATGAGTTACGGATAGATGCAGATCTAACAATTTTGGACGGCTTGGATCTATTTTAAAATCATAATATTTCTATTCTTTTTCTATTTAAAGGCTTCATTTTTTTTCTTTGCAAAAGGGGGGGGGGGGGGGACAACACAAAAAGCTTAACAATAATCTCTTTCTCTCAACCTTCCCTTCCCATTTCCATTCCCGTTCCCTATCCCATCACAATACAACCACAAGTTTCTAACCTTAATCCAAACGCTCAACCCTTATATCCACAACACAACCTTGTAGTAGGAACACCTAAAACTCAATCCAGTGTTTATGTACCAAAACAAACAAAAAATACAACAACACTCCTCTCTCCTTCAATTTTCACACACGCACCATACCACCCTTTTCTTCACGTTCTCACTCACCACCATTACCACCAACAAAAACAAAACTCTTTCAATTCATTCACTGATATACACATTTTGCTTCCTCTTTACCTTCCTCGGTTGCATCGCCTAATCAATTTCAATTTCATCACCAAAGAAAAAGTTACAACTCCGGAGTGTTATCATTTTACTGTTCTAGCAATGGCTTTCGAATCTTCGGTTTTGGGTCACCATGTCTTCAGTTCGGATTTGAAATTTCTTTACCCTATGCATGAGATTCGCACCAAGAGAATCCCAATGAAGGTTTTGGGTACAAACAGTAGATGCTTATTTCCTACTGTGTTAGTTCGTGGAACTAGCTTGAAAATGAAGTAGTAGTGTAGTGAAAGTGTTGTTTCCAATTCCAATGATAATTTGAAGTTCATAGATGAGTTTTTGGTGAAGAGAGGGATTGTTTTGGCTGCTACTGTTTGTGGGGTGTTGGTGTTTGGCCGTCCGGAAGTTTTTGCCTCGGAAGGTGTGGTGAAAGCTGGATATGGTGTTATTGGGAAGAGTATACTTTTGCTTAAGAGTACTTGGCCAACTGTTTTGCAAGTTCTTCGTTTGTTTAAGGAGCAAAGGGTTGTTGTTGGCTTTGCTTTTAGGTCTTTCTGCATTTTTCTCTCTCGCAGAGACATCAATTACTACACTTTGGCTTTGGAAAGTTCGTGAGTTGGCTGAAAAAGAGACTGAAAATGGTGTCTTCAGACTACTCCGAAGCGATGTTACTCGATTCCTAACTACCATACTTATCGGCACAACTGTGTTGAAGCCCCCTTGCCGGCACGTACTTCCTCCATTTGCGTCCTACAGCTCCGGCCTCCTTCAACCTCTTCAATTCTCCAATTCTCTAATTCTCCAATTCTTGAGATCCTTTCTCCAACGACGGCAACCGTCTTCTAGTCGGCTGCGGAGCCTCCGTCTCCATATTCAGCACCGTTTCACCAATCCAAATCACCTTCAACATTAACACTTCACAATTCAGATCTACCACCACACTTCTTCTTCTCCGTCAACTACGCCGGGAACCACCGTTACTTTTCACAGTCGGTTTGATATTCTATCCTTTCCACTTTTTCATGGAACGAATCCGACAGAGCTTCTGCTAAGCGCGCCGCACACGCCCTCGCGGATCTTGCCAAAAATGAGGAAGTTGTGAACGTGATTGTTGAAGGTAGCGCCGTTCCGGCTTTGATTAAGCATCTTCAACCGTCTCCTTTGCCTGAACACGCCGTTCCCAAGTCGTTTGAGCATGAGGTCGAGAAAGGGAGCGCATTCGCACTTGGACTTCTTGCAGTCAGGCCAGAACATCAACAACTCATTGTTGACAACGGTGCTTTGAAGCATCTCGTTGATCTTTTGAAGAGGCATAACAAGGGCTTAACCTCACGTGCCATTAATAGTCTTATTCGGAGGGCTGCAGATGCCATCACTAACCTTGCTCATGAGAACAGCAGTATTAAAACTCTCTCTGTCCAGCTTCATTTCGATACCGGTATGGGTTTTATTTTGTTGAAGCCAAATGATTGTGTTATTCTGTATTATTTAAATTATGTTCACTATGTGTTATTTATTTTGGTAAACATGTTTCATGATTGTGTTTAATTTTATATTGAATTTTGGATAGTGATTAGTTGTGTTAAATTCTTTAAAGAACATGTTGTTGTTTGAAGTGTTGTTTGTCTATATTAATTTTAATGTCAATGCCATATAGTTTAATTTGAATAAAGTTTCTAATATCGATACCTTTTCTTTTTTGTTTAAAAATTGAATGGTGGTGTTTTACTTATTGTTGAAATATCATGAACTTTGGCATTAGACAACATGTTTATTGTTTGATTTGATTTTATTGAGACTTTTTGATAATACCATTTGATTTGAGTGGGGTTACTATTGATAATTATGGTGTTGTTTGTAAAGTCGATGTCGACACCACATTGATAGAATTAGTTTCGAATAAAGTTTGTTGGATGTGTCGGGTTATCAAACATGTTAATATGGAATTATTGAGCCTCCTTGGATAGGTGTTGATTTCTTCCCGGAGTTTATAAATAGTTTAAAAAGCTTTGACTCAATTCTTGTTTTGCTCTTTTTTTTGAGTTTAATTTGTATATACCTTGAGTTTAGTTCTTTGTGAATTTTAATTTTGTTTTTTTAGAATGAGAAATTGTATTCATAATGTGGTTTAAATGTGTGTCGTGAACTCTTGGTCGCCAATTATTTCACTACTTCTTTGTTAATCTAAGTTGATTTCAATTTTTGATTCGATTCATCTTTTTGTTTGGTTATGTTTGTTTGGTGATTTTAATTGTGAAAGATCACTAATACATGTTAATTGTTGCAATTTCATTCATTTCATTTTTATACCACTTATGCTACTAACAAGTTTGTTTACTGTGAAGGTTTCCAAGAACTGTTTCAAGCGTTCGTTCTCGCATAGCGCATTTATAATTTTTGTTTATTCCCTTTTCACCTTACTATTCTGACTTAATATTTGGTACTGTAAATATATACTTGTACATAATATTTTGACTGTATATTTTACTTGTAAATAAATTTAGGTTTTAAAAATATTATTTTCATCGCATTGTGATTTTATTTTTAATTCTGACTAACTTCTGAAAATTGTACGGACGCACATAAGTTTTCCCGTGCGGTTAGTTTTGTCTATATATTTCATGTGATGCAGGGAATCTTATGCCGTGAGCTTTATCGTTCGTCCTTTATCTGATGCTTGGAGTATTATCTCACATGAGGTTTTTTTTTTGATGCTGTCGGCTTGTGATTTATTTTCACCCAAGGTTTGGTATACTCTTAGCTTATTTATCTGTCTGTGGTTTTAATTCCAAGGGAAATGTTTTTAACTTTGTTGACTTCATGTCATCAAATATATTTGTTACAATCGTGCGAATACCCTCATCCATTTTTTTGCTTATTTACTATTTTTTTCCAAACTTAAGATAATTTTCCCAAAAGACTCCATTTTCAAACTCATACCTTTTAAGTCAAAACTTCGACACTAGGTCGTCGCATCTTCAAAAATCTCGTCCATACCCATATTTTTTAGTCAAACGAACCATTCTAATCAAACAAACAATTTTAACCAAAAACAGATATTTCAAAAGGTTCCTGCGGAGTACCGCAGATGCATTGGGTGCTAATACCTTCCCATTGTATAACCAACCCCCGAACTCTCGATCTCTTTCAAAAATGCATTGTACTTTCATTACTTTCAAGTATTATTTTACATTGCATATTTTAGGGTTTTATTTCGCTCTTTTCCCTTTTCTCTTGGAAATAATAAAGCGCGGTGGCGACTCTTGCTTTTGTGAGTCAAGTTAATTAATAGCTTGATCTCCGATTTTCACCGCTACACACCCGCTCTTCGTGATGTTCTCCAAACCTAAACTCAGTTGATCATGTGTTAGACTTTGTTTGAGTCTTTGCTCTGATTTCCTGGTGATGGTTCGGATGTTGATAACTTATTTTGGATAGGCAGTCATTCCTTTTTTGTTGAGGGTTTGTAAGACCTCTTTCTTGATTTTTGTTATCCCTTTCTTTTTTGCCTGAACTGTTTCCTTTTTTGGAATTACAGTCAGCGGGATGCCCCAGTTTTGTAAGTCTCCTTCCTGGGTTTTGACTTAATGGGTTTTTATTTTTCGAGATAATGACTGCCTTTCTTTATTGATTGTTCGGAACCATCACTGTCTTTCGTTTTGTAAGGACCTTTTGGTGCCGTTATGCACTTGGATCAACTGAGAGACTACCCTGCCCCAGGTTATGATGAAGGGTTTTAATTTCAGAAAAGAAAAACTCCTACTTCTTTGGCTCATAGGGGTTGACGAGGGATTATCTTCCTTATAACTCCAGTGTTTAGGGATTTGAAACAATTCCTGTACCTCATCAGCGGGGTCTGTTCAAAAGCATACTGTAGATTATGGTATTGTTTTCGTCATCCTCCCTCAAGAGGCTTAGAATTATTATTTAAGAGTTGACATCAAAAAATGAAAGCAGTTTGAATATAGCGAATGCGAATATATTGATTCAAAACAGACATATGCGATGCATTAATGACATAACAACGTTTGACATGATAATTATTTGAACAATCAAAAGAAAATTACAACTTGAACATTCGGATAAACAAAAATCTTCTAGTCTCAGGGCTTGTCACTTCAAATGGTGAATCCTGTAGGGATGGTAGGAGCACTCAGCCTGTCCCATTTGGGTGAAATCCACTACTCCTTCATTAATCAGATCCTGGACTTTATTCTTCAGAGCCCAGCAGTCGGCAGTGTCATGTCCCGGACTATCAGAGTGGTATGCACATCTTCTATTGGGATGATAGTTAGGAGCAGAGATGTTGGGGTTCCGGGCAGGAGCCCTTAAGGTAATCAGATTCAACCTCAGCAGGTGTTGTAGAGCTTGAAACAACGGCATGTTGAGCTGGGTGAACTGCCTCCTGGACCTTCTTGGCTTACTCTGATCAACCTGTTGCTCTGGGCGGGGTTGTGGTCGGACCTGTGAAGTGGTAGCAATTTGGAGAGGTCTATTCTTCACCATACCAGATTCTTGTCCTCTTGGAAGCTGATCAAAGACCTGGTCCCTGACTTGGACTGGTTGCTTCATGTTGGATCTTTCTTGGTGGAGTTGACTAATCATGGTCCTCAACTCTTCTTGCTCTCGAGTTAAACCTTGGATGAGAGCCCTTTGCCCCATCATCTGGGTTTTCAATGTATCTACCTCAGCTTGTAGACGTCTCAGCTGTTCGTCCTTGTCATCTTCAGGACTCTTTCTGATCAGATTCCCCATGAGGAGTGTCCTCAACTCTTCCTGCCCCTTGAATAGGCCTAGGAAGATTTCCCTGAACTGAGTCTCTTGAGCGTGAAGGTCCTGGTTATCTTGTTGTGAAGCCATTGCCTTACTAAACAGCGGAGAAGGTAAGTGACCTGTAACAAGGGTACCTGTAATGCAATGATATGTATGATATGCATGTAATGTTTTCAAGGACCTCGCGGGGTAAACAAGAAAATTGTTAGAGTTGGACCCGGTAGCTTGATTGAAGGAACTGCATATTATTGAGAGTCCTTCTTCCAAGGGTCAAAGGCTCACCATATCAAGTGGGTCATAGCCCCTGACCTAAGTCATCAACCTTATTTTGCTTTCCAAACAACCTTGGCTAGGGGAATCTTCTTCAGGAGTCAAAGCTCACCATATCAAGTGGGTCATAGCCTCTGACAACTCTGGCTAGAGGAAAATAAATCCTCTTTGCCCCTTGCTAGATGGTTGGTTCATCATGACCTGCATCACAAGCCCTCGAGATCCTTGAAATGGGTTAGGATGTATGCAATGGTATGATGTTATGGTATGCATGGGGTAATGTAGGTAACCCTGTTATGAGTCCCAATTAAGGACTGTTAAACCAAAACCTGCAAGAAACTTAGCAAACCTTATTATGAGTCCTAATTAAGGACTGCACAACAAAACCTGCAAGAAACTTAGTAAACCCTGTTATGAGTCCCAATTAAGGACTATAAACAAAACCTGCAAGTAGCTCATGTGTCAGCTAACAAGCATGCAAGTAGGCAAGTACAAAGGCACACAAGTCACACAAGAGAAACCCTTAGAGTTTAGGCCAGCATGGGGTCTGGGTAGTACCCTCTTGAAGTTGGTGGGTTCAACCTGTCCTATTAGAAGTAACCGGGTTCTAAGGGTCCCAATATCACGGGATTGCTTTCATTGTTCATCGTTTCGATTTAGCCACTGAACTGGCGACCGAAATATTCCAGGAAAGCAACCCTCAATTGAGTGTAGTATTGAGTATCAACCAACCTCGGACTGCACCAAAGTCAGTTATCTCCCTACCCTAAAGAGGCCAAGATAGTTCAATTAAGGTTCCTAAGGTCAGTTGATGCTTCACGACACCACGCGGAGGCCCCGTACTCTCCTTGACTGAACTCAAGGGTTACCGGTACACACCAAAGTGCCACATCAACGTAGCAGACTGTTTCAACCATGTCGGTATACCCCGCACAGTTCCCTCACAGCCTTGTTGCTACTTTCTAAGAAGGTATCCCCAGATCCGGGTTAGGATCTATAGAACTCCCAAGACAGTCCCACAATTTAAAGCAATTGAAAACACAGTTATGAACTAACCCTAAGGTACACCTCACTTTAAGTTAAGTCTCCCCAGCAGAGTCGCCAGTTCTGTGATCGGTGGATCTGGAACTGACTGTTTAACGCTGGTTCGCGAAATGTCGCGGAAGCAAGAGTCGCCACCGTCTTTTATTTTCTCCAGATGGAAAGGACAAAAGCACAGAAAAATTCCTTAAAGAGATTGCTCTCGGTTCGGGAGGTAGATTATAGAAAGGGAAGGTGTTAGCACCCTTTCTATCCATGGTTATCCATGGGCTCTTAGATACTTGCTCATTTGTGTTTTCAAAATGGTTTGTTTGCTTTTCAACTGTGGGTTTTAAAAAAGTTTCTTTGAAAATTTCAGTTCGACTCTTGTATCGGTCCTCAAGAGTGTTTGAAAAAATGCTTTCGAAAGCTTTTTGAAAATGTGTTGGTGTGAAAAGTATTTTTGATTTGTTTTGTTTTGAATTATAGCAAGTATCCACGAGTCGTCTACCTACCCTAAGGAATTCGTCTGTGTAAATGTCCTTTAAAGTAGTGTCATCCCACCATTGAGAGGTAGGTAGCACCACCGTTGGAGGTGTTCGGGTCAATTCGAGGTTCGGGACATGGTGATCACCAGAGCAATGGGAAGACACCTTAGAAGCTACCCTCATGCCAGGTTCCCGGATCATGAGGACTTACTAAGACATCCTCTACTCGACGATCACCTTTCGAGGCAAGGCAACAGTGAGGCGTACCCTAGGGGTGGTGTGTGATTTGTGTGTCAGATTCATTTATTTTTGTCTAGTTCATGTCAGGTGATCTACGCGTTTGTTTTTATTTCGTCATTCATTCTTGCATGTCATTATTAATAGTTAAAAAAGATGCGGAAATTGAAAGTTCTAAACTATTACAAAGGCGCGGGTCCACATCGCCAAATTTAATCCAGGACCCGATTTGACAGAAAATAAAGAAATAAAGTAAAGTGCGAAAGATAAATATTTACACGGCTTTGGGAGAGATACAGAAATATTAAACGAAAAAGAAATAAATACGCGAATTAAATAAGAATTAAGACGAGGGCATTGGACCCTTTTTTGCAAAATTAAATTAAATGACGGAATTAATTAATTAAAAAAGAAAAGAAATTGTTTTTGGTGTTTTTTGGTATTTTATGATTTTTTAATGGGAAAAAGAATTAAATGCAATTAAACATAATTCTACAATTTTCATTTGTTAAGAAAGCATTAAATTTTAACCTAAAATTAAACCTAATTATTTTACATGCAATTTTAATTACAAAAATAAATATTTAATATTTAATTATTATGGAAGAAAAGAAAAAGGAATAAAAATTATCATAAACCCTAATTCTATCAATTTTAGATTTTTATTATGAAAATATTACAATCAAACCCTAAATTAAAACTAAAATTAATTAATGCAATTTATTTATAAAAATACTAAAATAAAATATTTATTATTTTTTGATCTTTTCTGGTTTTTTTTATGGTGTTTTTTATATATTATAAAAATATTAATTTAATTAATAAAACAATAATTAAAAGAAGATAAACATAATAAATAAAAAATAAAGAAATAAAAGGATTGCAAACCTAGGGGGTCTGCCCCTGATTTTGGAGGTGAAGCCCATCAATTTTGAGCCCAAATCAGCATGGCCTCGTTGACTCTGACACTAGCGTGTATACGCGTTGACTAGAGTGCATCATGTTCCCCCAGATCCTGGCCTTTGATTGAATGCCCTAGGACGCGTGAACAGTTTGATTTTGTAGGTGCATGGTGGACACCATTACTGAAACTGCATATGAACATTATGTGAAGAAAAATATGAAAGGGAGTGAGGACCTGGGGCTCGAACCCAGGTCATGAGGTTTACCAATCAACGCGCTTGCCAGTGCTCCACTTGGTTTTCTTTGTATATTATATAATAAGCGATCAATATAAAACAAAACAAACGCGTTAGTGGATTTTAGCGCGAATTTTTGAACAGACCAACCAACGCTCGCCACTTCATCATCTCCTTCGCTTGGTTTTATTTTCCTGAAACAAGAACAATTTAGCAACGGTTTTGTTAGTGTTCCCTTAGGCCAGTTTCTGAAAAATAGCGACTAGCCCAGGGATGCTCATAAATTGAGCGCGAGGGTGGCCTTGTGATCGTCTGAGTATGCTGAATTGAATGGCCTAAGTCTTATGCTCCAATTTTTCCTTAATTAAAAAAACCCAATTTGAAGCTTCATGAACCCTAAAAGACAACCATGGTGGAATCGTATATAGCACACAAAAACTCAATCAAAGTAGATGGTTAGCTTCAGAACATATCAATTAGTATGAATACACAAACAAAATGCTATGTAAATGCCTAAATATGGAAACACGATTATGAAAAAAAGTGAAGAAAGCTTGGCTTCTGTACAGTGATTCAAGGTGTTAGAATTGATGCTTTTGATCCAGGAAGGTTCCTTGATGTCCCAGGAATGTGATAGGATGAGTTTCTTGGCTTGAATCGACCTGCAAATAGGTTTTCAGATTTGAGTTTCCAAGCAAAATTTTCAAGTTTGTGTATGCCTTTTCTGCGCAGCTTAGGGTTCTCAGGCATTAGGTCTTGATTGTGTATGTATAGGAGAGTGATTAGGTTTGAAAAACTTGATCAAAATCCATGAATTAATGAATATGATATTTGATTTTTTAACCATGATTTTCAAATCTTTTTCACATGCTTTTGCTACCAAATCATTACCAATCCAATTGATTCTTTCCATATATGGTTAGGCACGAAATCTTGAGTATATATTATGCACAAAAAGATTGAAAAACTTAGGTTAAGTATTTTTCATGTATTTAATTGATTTAAATGAATTATTATTAATAAAAATTCAAATAAATAAATAAAAAATGAAGAAAAACTTCCCTTTGGGCCAAGTGGTCGTGCATATGCCTTGGATAATGAATTGTGGAATAAAAATAGGCCCATTAGCAATTTTAGGTCATTTGAATCAATGTTGACTTTTCAAAATATCCAAAAATTTCCCAACTTCCACAAGGCATAACTTGCTCAATTTTTAAGCTTTGCTCATGTTCTTGGACATTTTGGAAAGGTCTTTGAGTCCTCTAACCAATGCCTTTTGTCCCATGTCATTTTGATTTACCAATCTCAAGTTATGGCCTTTGAATTAAAGTCCCTTTTTGTTGACTTTTGAAAATGACCTATAATGTTGAAATTGATAACTTTTTGTGAGAACATTTCTTGGACTTGAAGTATGAAGATGAGTTGTTGGAAATGTCTTTCTATTCAAAATGAGCTTTGGATGGAATTTTTCTGATAATCCATGTGAAAGTTATGCTCTGGTCAATTTACAGTTGACTTTTTCAACTGTCCAAATAAGGAAACTTTTGCATCTTGATGATTTTTGAGCCAAGCTTTGAGAATCATGATCAAGCATTGATCAAATGATGTTTGTGGCTTCAAAATGAGATGTTGACCAAAAATTTGAACTTTTGACTGTCAAATGACCATTTTGCCCCTACAGTTGACTGTAGTGCAATTAGGGTTTTGACTGTGCAATTTTGTGCTGAAAGTCTTGAAACTTGGTATGAGGATGCTTGACCATATTTGTAGGCATGTGGGACTTGATTGGACCCTTGGAAACTTCATTTTCTTGATCAGGACCAAAACCCTAATTTTGACTGTTAGGAGACCCTTGAACTGTGCAACCCTTGGAGAATTTTGCAGCTTGACTTGGCAATTTCTTGAAGAATATGGGAGGGCAAATTTTGGGGTACAACAAACACTAATATAATTAATTTAGTTTAATTAGGTTAAATTTGACTTTTTCCTCAATAACTTAAAATAAATTAGAATTAGGGTTTCTTTTCTTTTGACAATTTTAATTCTTTTTTATTTTTATTTTCATTAAAACATAAAAACTAAAAAAATACTTTTTTCTTTTAAATAATTAATTAATTAGTGAATTAGGTTTAATTTGAATTAATTGCAAAAAGGACCAAAATTTCTTTATTTCTCAAAAGGGTCAAAACCCTAAGGACGTCCTGATTCAATTTCTTTTCGCGCATATTTATTTTGACCATATTTATGTATCTGCTCCGAGAATGTAATAGATAATTAGGACCTTTTATCGCTTTCTTTAATTTTCTCGCATTTATTTTCAAGGGTTATGTTTTTGGCGATGTAAATACCCGACGCCTTGTAATAGCGTAGATTTACTTTCCGCAATTTATTTCCCGCAAATTATTAACTGTTAATTATGCATGCAAGACTTGTATGAAAAATAAAATTAACTCGTAGCTCACCATGAAATGTGCAAAGATAAAATAAACATAAAACCTAACACACATGCACATGCCACTCCTAGGGTACGCCTCACTTGGTTGCCTCGACGTGGTCATTAAGTATAGGGTGTTTTAGAGGTCGCCCTCCTGTCTAAAGATCCAGTTGCCTCGAAACGGTTGCCTCGGATAAAAAACGATCTAGGACATTAGGGTTACCGCTAAGGCGTCCTACTATTGCTTTGGTGACCACACATGTCCCTATAATCGAATTGACCCGAATAACTCCAACGACGGTGCTACCTACTTCTCAATAGTGGGATAATACTGTCTAAAGGACTCTTACACAGCTGAATTCCTTAGAGTAGGTAGATTTCTCCTGGGTACTTGCTCTTTCAAAACAAAAAAACAACTTTTTGCACCTACACTTTCAAAAAGTTTTCAAACAAACACTTCATACACTCTTGAGGACTGATACAAGAGTTACCTAGAAGTTTTCTAAACGAAACTTTTTCAAAACCCACAAACACAAGAAAAGCAAACATTTTTTTTGAAAACATAGTGAGCAAGTACCTAAGAGCCCGTGGATAACCACGGATAGAAAGGGTGCTAACACCTTCCCTTTCTATAATCTACCTTCCGAACCGAGAAACATCTCGAAAAGGAATTTTGCTGTGCTTTTGTCCTTTCCTTGTTGGAGAAAATAAAAGACGGTGGCGACTCTTGCTTACCGCGACATTTCGCGAACCAGCATTTCCAAACAGTCAGTTCTATTTCCACCAATCACAGAACTGGCGACTCTGCTGGGGAGATATTGTAAGTGAGGTGTACCTTAGGATTAGACCACTCTTATGTTTTCAATTGTATGTCTTGATTGCTTTTATATTTGTGGGCTTGCATCGGAGTTTCATAGAGCCTAACCCGGATCTGGGGAATACCCTTTAGGTAGCATAAGCTGTGAGGGACCTGTCCGGCGTAGACCGACACGGGTGAAGCAGTGGCTACGTTGGTGTGACACCTTGGTCTGTACCGATATCCCTTATGTCGAAACAAGGAGAATATGGGTATTCTGAGGAGTCGTTAAGCACCAATTGACCTTAGAACCCTAAATTGACCCAACTTGGCCATAGAACAGTAGCAGTATGCTACACTCATTGAGGCTAAACTCTCGCGATGGTTCTGGCCGCAAGAAAAGATTACGAAGCTGGAGTTATGACCGATTGAGGGTAGTTAGTGATATTGAGATCCTCTAGAACCCGATTACTATTTTCTAGGACAGGTCTTAACTAACTGAAACTGAAAGAGGGTAGTACCTAAACTTCATGCCGGCCTGAACTCTAAGGGATGTCTTGTGTGACTTGTGTGCCTACAAACTTGAACTACTTGCACATTCTTGTTATCTGACAAAATGAGTTCCTTGCAGGTTTTGTTTACAGTCCTTAATATGGGCTTATAACAGGGTTTACTCACTCCACGCATAGCATAACATCATACCATCATACCATTGCATACATCCTGCATAAGGACTAACCCATTTCAAGGATCTCAAGGGTTTGCGATGCAGGTCATGATGAACCAACTGTCTAGCAAGGGGCAAAGGGGATTTATTTTCCTCTAGCCAAGTTTGTTTGGAGATCAAAACATGACAACTTGAGTCAGGGGCTATGACCCACTCGATATGGTGAGCTTTGACTCTTGAAGAAGGACTCTCAACAACATGAAGTTCCTTCAATCAAGCTACGAGATTCAAATTCTAACAAGTTTCTCTGTTTACCCCGCGAGATCCTTGAAAACATTGCATACATATCTCATACATATCATTGCATAATAGGTCACCCTTTACAGGTTTCTCACGTTCTCGCTGTTTATTTCAGCAATGGCTTTCCAACAAGACAACCAAGATCTCCATACTCAAGAGACTCAGTTCAAGGAAATCTTCCTAAGCCTATCCAAGGGACAGGAAGAGTTGAGAACACTCCTCATGGGGACTTTGGTCAGGAAAGGTCCTGAAGACAGTAAGGATGAACGGCTGAAACATCTGCAAGCTGAGGTAGATGCAATGAGAACCCAGATGCTGGGGCAGATGGCTCTCATTCAAGACTTATCTCAAAGACAAGGAGAGCTCAGGTTTCTCATCAACCAACTGCTTCGGGGTAACCAAGTGGGGAAAACATCTGAGGTTGAAGAGAAAGTCATCATTCAACCCCCTTTGAAACAAGAAGACAAAGGAAAAGCTCCTCAGCTTGCTTCAGGGTCACAAGCCCAGCATCAACCTCGCCAGCATCAACGGGGTAATCGGCGCCAGCGAAATGCACCTGGAAGACATTTCTCTGAGACTGAGATACCATCATCTTTGATACTGAAACGCCTGTTGGAGGTCAACCTGCTTACATTAAAGGATCCTCCCCGGAATCCCAACACCTCTGCTCCTACCTATCATCCCTATGAAAGGTGTGCATACCACTCTGATAGTCCGAGACATGACACCAACAACTGTTGGAGTCTGAAGAACAAGATCCAAGACTTGATTGACGGGAGGGTGCTGGAGTTCATGCCGGATGGTGAAATGAAAATCTTCCGTTGAGGGTTCTCCACCTGAAATGACTAGTTCAAACTAAGAGACTTTTGTTCATTTGAATGTTCAAGTTGTATTTTTCTTTGCTTATTCAAACAATTATCATGTCAAACTTTTTTATTTCATTAATGCATCGCATATGTCTGTTTTGAATCAATCCATTCGTATTCACTATATTCAAATTGCTTTGATTTGTTGATGTTCAACTCTCGATTAAACAATTCTAAGCCTTTTGAGGGAGGATGACGAAAACGATACCACAATCTTTACAGTATGCTTTTGAACAGACCCCGCTGATGAGGTACATGCATTATTTCAAATCCTAAATAGTGGAGTTATAAGGAAGATAATTCCTAGTCAACCCCTTTGAGCCAACGAAGTTGGAGTTTTTCTTTTCAAAAAAATTAAAACCCTTAATCATAACCTGGGGCAGGGTAGTTCTCTCAGTTGATCCAGGTGCACAATGAATGGCATCAAAGAAGACCTTCCAAAATAAAATACAGTGATGGTTCCGAATAATCATAAAGACAGACAGTCATTATCTCTCAGAAATAAAAGCCCAACAAGTCAAAACCTATGAAGGAGACTTACAAAACTGGGGCATCCCGCTGACTGTAATCATAAAAGAAACAGTTCAGGCAAAAAACAGGGATAACGAAATTAAAAAGAAAGAGGTCATACAAACCCTCAACAAAAAAGAATTGACTGCCTATTCAAAATAAACTATCAGTATCCGAACCATCATCGGAATATCAGAACAAAGACTCAAACAAGGTCTAATGCACGATCAACTGAGTTTTGGGTTGAAGAACATCACGAAGAGCAGGTGGGTACAAATAAATTTTGAGCCTTTATCCCTTGTTTCTTAAACCGTGAACCAGGCCACGTTATAACCCTTAAAAGTCCTAGCTGAAGCATGGGTTAGTTCGAAAGCATACTTTTACAAAAGGTTTCCTGACTCCTTAAGGCTTGCTGTAAAATCCTGAGTTGACATCACATTTTACAAAAATTCATTTGTTTTACAAAAAAAAAATGCATTTTCAAAAATTTCAAGACAGACATAAGCGTTGCATTCTTGAAATAATATTATTTGCATATGACTATTTGTTCAACAGCAGAGAAATTCGCACGACGAATATCTAGTGAACAAAAATCTTCTCAAGGATTACATCAAGTGGAAAAACACTTCCAATCAAGGGGAATACATGATCATTGCCCATCATCTGGGGCAGTCAAGTCAAGATTCAAGGAATCTCTCAAGATGCCAAATAGCCAGGGGCAAATCTCTGCCTGAGTCACTTGGGGCATTGGACATAAATTCCAGCAATGAATCTTGCATGATCAAACATCTTCTGTTGATAGGGCAACACAATGCTACTGACAGTGACAACTCCCTACATTCTGAGAGCGTGGACATAGTCGAAAAAGTACTACGCATAATCAAAGACCCGCTAGGTTGACACACCTAGGCAAAAATAAGGGCTTCCCAGCGAACCAAAAGGGTTCGGGCAAAAATAAGGGATGAAAAAATGAAAAAAAAAATTTGTACACCCGGAAAGTCGAAAACCTGAAAAGGCGGCTTGCGCAAAAAAGGGTATCCCGATGGACTAAAAACCCGAAAGGGCAGTCCAGGCAAAAATTAGGGATCAAAGCGTACGACTATGTCCCGTCATCTCGTCACTTGCCTACCAGAAGAAGATTTTTCAATCGGCAGTTATCAAGCTCCTCATAGGTACCTTCTCCCACAAACTGGGGCAATAAGAATTGTCTAAGCGATCTGGTTGCTCTGTCCACCGAGGTACCAAGGTAAGTTCAGCTGAAGAACATGACCAAGTTACCTCATCTCCCCGCAGAGTAAGACAGGTTTCAGCAATACTCTCCCCAAGCAGAGTTGGTCTCCCATCAGCCCCGAAAAGGCACAGTATCCCTAGCAAGTCAGCAACACTCTCCCCAAGCAGAGTTAGGCTACTGTCAACCCTGAGGAAGTTGGATATCCCCAGAAAATCTCAATATTCTCCAGCAGAGTATACAAATATTCCCAGCAAGCATCCCCGACAGTCTTAATATAAGATTGTTCCCCCGACGGAATACCAGACACCCCAGTGGAGCCATTCCCCAGTGCAGTCCAAAAGTTTCCCCAGGAGAGTTGAAGCTTATCCCCAGTAGATTCTGGAAGCTTATCCCTAGTAGACTCTGGAAGCTTGTCCCCTGCAGAGTATAAATATCTCTCCCCGACCAGGTTCAGAGGTTATTCCCCACCAGAGCCTAACTGGGTTATCCTCAGCAAATTACAACGGAAAGATCGTCCTCGGCGAAGTTCTTCCTATCCCCAGCAGAGTTCATCAAAATCCCCAACGGAACTTATCAACGGAATCCCCAACGGAGTTATCATTAAATCTCAGCGAAGCATCTCTTCCCACAGAGTAATTCCCTGCAGAGTAATCTCTCCATCAGGTTTATTCCCCAACGGAGTCATCTTCTCCTACCGGTATATTCTTGCAATCATCTTTGTTCATCATCCCCAGCGGAAACAAAGAACTCTACTCTTCAACATTAGCCCAGGCTTCAACAAACTCCCGGCATTCGTCAAGGATTTATTTTCCATACGAAAATATATTCATAGACATTTCACATTTCATACCTTTCTACTTACATACATGATAAAGTGCATACGACACGATCTCGTTCTGAGAACATCATGACATCATGCATTTCATACATCATGACATTGCATACAACTAAAGTTTTGCCTTTTCAGGAAGAAGTCAATCCAAAGATGATTACCATCAACCTTCTGAAGTTCCAGATTCGATACCTGTATCTAGCCATGGCATATCTGTGAGCGACTGATTAGAGGTCTACGCCTGTATCCAGCCAGGAAAGTTATCTCGATCAACCTTTTGAAGTTCCAGATTCGATACCTGTATCTAGCCAGGGCATATCTGTGGACGACTAATTCCAAATTCGATACCTGTATCCAGCCAGGGCATATCTGTGGACGACTAATTCCAGATTCGATACCTGTATCTAGCCAGGGCATATCTGTGAGCGATTGTTTGTAGATTCGATACCTGTATCTAGCCAGGGCATATCTGTGAGCGACTGATTAGAGGTCTACGCCTGTATCCAGCCAGGAAAGCTATCTCTACCAACCTTTTGAAGTTCCATATTCGATACCTGTATCTAGCCAGGGCATATCTGTGGACGACTAATTCCAGATTCGATACCTGTATCCAGCCAGGGCATATCTGTGGACGACTAATTCCAGATTCGATACCTGTATCCAGCCAGGGCATATCTGTAGACGACTAATTCCAGATTCGATACCTGTATCTAGCCAGGGCATATTTGTGAGCGACTGATTAGAGGTCTACACCTGTATCCAGCCAGGAAAGCTATCTCGACCAACCTTTCGAAGTTCCAAATTCGATACCTGTATCTAGCCAGGGCATATCTATGAGCGATTGATTGTAGGCCTATACCTGTATTTAGCCAGGAAAGTATCTACATGAAGAGTTTGAAGATCAACACCTGTAACAGGCCAGGAAATTATCTTTCTTTCTCAAGTATGCAAGTTCTCGCTAAGGAATCTCTTACGCGATCGACACCTCCAGATGGCATCTTTAAGCCCATCTCCACAACCGTCCATTACATCTCCAGATGGCATCTATAAGCCCATCCTCCTATCCATCATCTCTCCAAATGGCATCTATAAGACCATTACCGACATCACATTGCTGATACTCTACTATGCGAGTGCAAATTTCTGGGCACTTTAGTGTTCAATCATCTTCCACCTTCGGATCACGAAAGGCACGCAAGCCAATCTACATCCTCAGGTCTAAGAAGATTGAACAGGGGCAACTGTTGTACCCCAAAATTTTCCCTCCCATATTCTTCAAAGTTTGTCAAGAGTCATCTTCAAATGGTTCAAGATTTCTCAAAGGGTTTCACAGTCCAAATGCCTCCTAAGCCAGTCAAAATTAGGATTTTGGTTCTTCCAAGGAATTTGAGGTTTTCAATGGCTAAATCAAGTCTCATGGGCCTATATACATTGTCAAGCATCTACATGTCAAGTTGCAAGACTCACAATGCCAATTTGCACAGTCAAAAGCCCCATTTGCTTCACAATCAACTACAGGGGCAAAATGGTCATTTTACAGTCAAAAGTCAAAATTTTTGGTCAACATCTTACTTTGAGCTCACAATCATCATTTGATCAAGCCTTGATCATGATTCCACAAGCATGGCTCAACAATCATCAAGATGCAAAAGTTACTATTTTTGGACAGTAGAAAAGTCAACTGTATCTTGACCAAGGCATAACTTTTTCATGGTTCATCAGAAAAATCCCATCCAATGCTCATTTTGAAGAGGATGACATTTCCTACAACTCATATTCACATTCCAAGTCCAAGAAATGCTCTCACAAAAAGTTATCAATTTCTACATTATAGGTCAATTTCAAAAGTCAACAAAAATGCACTTTAAGTCAAAGACCATAACTTGAGATAGGTAAATCCAAGTGACATGAGACCAAAGGCATTGGTTAGAGGACTTCAAGACCTTTCCAAAATGTCCAAGAACATGTTCATATGATCAAAATTGAGCAAGATGTGCATTGGAGAAGTTGGGAAATTTTTATGAATTTGCAAAAGTCAACTTTGCTCAAAATACTTTGTTTTTGCTAATAGGCCTCAAATTCCTTCTTGAAACTTTATCCAAGGCCTATGCACGACCCATTGAGATTAAATTGAATTATTTTCTTATTTTTTATTAATTAATTGGATTTTTAATTGATTTTAATTCATTTAATTAATTTAAAATGTAGGAAATTCAAAGATTTGATTTTTCAATCTTTTGGTGAAGCAAACAAGCTCAAGATATGCTGGCAAATTCGTGTGCACATCAAGGGGACAAGAATCTCCAAGTTTGGCAGGATTTTCCAATCAAAAAGATTCAAAATTATTTGATTTTCAATCAAATATTGAAACCATAATTCCATGGATTTCTTGGCCAAGATTTAACCTAAACCCGGTCTACTATAAGTACACAACTCAATCCTAATGCCATGGACGTGAAATCTCTGCAGAAAAGGCCATTGCCATATTGAAAAAAATCAAAGAAAAGTGGAAACTGTTTTCTAGGTTCCAGGCCTATTCAAGGGCTTTTGTGGATTCAAATACATTGCTGGAGGTTCCCAGGACGATTTGCAATCAGTTTCTAGCTTCATAGCTCCAAGAATCGCTAGTTTCAGAACCACGGTTTGCATATTTCTTTCATAATCGTAATTCATTATTTATGCATAATTAACATGTTCTAATCATCGTTTTGCATTGCTTGAACCTTTACAAAGCTAATAGCATTGGTTAATTGCGTTATAGTGCATTGAATCGAAAGATGCCATTGATGAATTCTAGGGTTTCCAAGCTTCCAAATTAGGGCTTTGCTGTACAGGAAAAATCAGACCTTGATAGACCCATGGTTGAATTCGTTGAGACGAGACGAATCTAAAACCACCCTCGCGAACAATTTATATTGAACACAGACCTATTCACTATTATTCCTCATGTTTGATTGTGGGGGTTAAAAACCCCCGCTATCTGTTTGTTATTTTGCAGGTTCAGTGAAAGAGATGAAGACGTGTAAGCGTGCCATTGGAACGTTCAAATAAAACGCGCGCTTGTTTTATTTGTACAGCATATGGGTTTGTTCTTTATATATTATTTTCAATTGTCACTATAATATCAAATGCAAGTGAATGGCTCAGTGGTGGATGCGTTGTCCAAGAATCATTGGGACCTGGGTTCGATTCCCAGGTCCCCCCAAAACTATTATTTGTTGTTTTTCTTCACCTAATCATGTGCAGGCTTTCAAATGATGTCCACCATGTTCTTTCCAATCCCAGGCGCCAAGTGGCCACCCTCACAGATCTAATGGCCATGAGATGAGGACCATGTTGCTCCTGGTCAACCAGTGCCCTGGACAAGTCAGAAAGTCAAACAGGCTGGAGATCACAATGGGCTTCCAATTTCCAAACGAACCTCCTTCTGGGCCCATCACCCCCCTGGTTTAATTATTTCTTTTCTTCTTTTATATTTTTGTTTTCTTTTAATTATTTGATTATAATAATAATAATTATTATTTAATTAACTCACATAATTATTTTTCATAATAAATTCAGACAATTAAAAAATGTAAATATTTTTATTAATTATTATTATTATTATTAAATTTCACCTTAATTTAATTATTTTGTAAATAAACACTAATATAATTAATTTAGTTTAATTAGGTTAAATTTGACTTTTTTCTCAATAACTTAAAATAAATTAGAATTAGGGTTTCTTTTCTTTTGACAATTTTAATTCTTTTTTATTTTTATTTTCATTAAAACATAAAAACTAAAAACAACTTTTTTCTTTTAAATATTTAATTAATTAGTGAATTAGGTTTAATTTGAATTAATTGCAAAAAGGACCAAAATTTCTTTATTTCTCAAAAGGGTCAAAACCCTAAGGACGTCCCGATTCAATTTCTTTTCGCGCATATTTATTTTGACCATATTTATGTATCTGCTCCGAGAATGTAATAGATAATTAGGGCCTTTTATCGCTTTCTTTAATTTTCTCGCATTTATTTTCAAGGGTTATGTTTTTGGCGATGTAAATACCCGACGCCTTGTAATAGCGTAGATTTACTTTCCGCAATTTATTTCCCGCAAATTATTAACTGTTAATTATGCATGCAAGACTTGTATGAAAAATAAAATTAACTCGTAGCTCACCATGAAATGTGCAAAGATAAAATAAACATGAAACCACATGCACATGCCACTCCTAGGGTACGCCTCACTTGGTTGCCTCGACGTGGTCATTAAGTATATGGTGTTTTAGAGGTCGCCCTCCTGTCTAAAGATCCAGTTGCCTCGAAACGGTTGCCTCGGATAAAAAAGGATCTAGGACATTAGGGTTACCTCTAAGGCGTCCTACTATTGCTTTGGTGACCACACATGTCCCTATAATCAAATTGACCCGAATAACTCCAACGACGGTGCTACCTACTTCTCAATAGTGGGATAGTACTGTCTAAAGGACTCTTACACAGCTGAATTCCTTAGAGTAGGTAGATTTCTCCTGGGTACTTGCTCTTTCAAAACAAAAAAACAACTTTTTGCACCTACACTTTCAAAAAGTTTTCAAACAAACACTTCATACACTCTTGAGGACTGATACAAGAGTTACCTAGAAGTTTTTTAAACGAAACTTTTTCAAAATCCACAAACACAAGAAAAGCAAACATTTTTTTTGAAAACATAGTGAGCAAGTACCTAAGAGCCCGTGGATAACCACAGATAGAAAGGGTGCTAACACCTTCCCTTTCTATAATCTACCTCCCGAACCGAGAAACATCTCGAAAAGGAATTTTGCTGTGCTTTTGTCCTTTCCTTGTTGGAGAAAATAAAAGACGATGGCGACTCTTGCTTACCGCGACATTTCGTGAACCAGCATTTCCAAACAGTCAGTTCTATTTCCACCGATCACAATGTCCACCAGCTTTCTATCCGACAATGGTGGCTGCACCCTTCCAGCCAGATCACGCCACTTCTGGGCATACTCTTTAAATCCCTCGTTAGAAGCCATACCCATACTCTGTAGTTGAGTACGAGTGGGCGCTAAATCAATGTTGTATTGGTATTGCCGATAGAAAGCAGCAGCTAAATATTCCCAGTTATGAACCTCAGACCTCTCAAGTTGATAGAACCAGTCCAATTGTGTGCCTGTTTACCTTGGTATTTGGTAAACAACCGCTGATCCTCCAAATGGTTACTTATTTGGTTACTCGCAGGATCGATCAGATTGATCCTAGGACATAGGTTGATTTTGAAGTTTTGATTAAATTGGCTATGGGTTAAGTGACAATAAAATAAAGAGGCTTTAAGTAAATTGCATGAAGAAAGGACTTGGTAAAATAAATAAGGCTTTAAATGAAAAGGGTTCGACAGGAAAGTAAAGAAGAAAGCAAGTAAATTTCTGGGAAAGTAAATGACTTTGATTAATAAAGTTGGTGTTTCACACATACATTTCTCAACAATTCTTTCTCACACGCTGGGTACTCGAATCTATATGAGTGACTTTGTATAGAATTGTGAACACACGCGAGAAACTACATGACCACTACTATTTATACTAAAACATCCCAAGTAACCGTCGGGCAGTTACACTGCTTCGAGATCATTCCACTTGGCATGTTCTCAACGTTCGACGCTCCAGATCTTCGCACGTCACACTTGGTAACCGCTGGAAACCGTTTTCCCTCCAAACGCTTGAATTTCAAACTGCTCCACTCTGAACCATCGAACACCTTCGTCGAGAAACATCTTCGACGAGAATCTCCTTCGACGTCGAAGGCAACAAACTTCTCCCTTGGAAGAAATCTGTTAAGCACCTTGCCCTCTTTCGATGGGCATTTCGACGGACCTAGCCAGTCGAAAACATCCTTCAGCTTTAATGGCTAACATTAATAAAACAAGGGTGTCGAATTTAGGAGCCAACAAATTGCCCCCCAAGAATGCCTTATTTCGACTCTGAAAGAAAAAGGCATTCTTTGAAACGCCATTCGACACCTGTCTTTCCACGCTTAGTCACAAATTAAATTGTGCACTTTTTGTTATCTTCTACCAACCACTGGCAATCCCAAGAAAATCATCATTTATCCGTACCTAAGACGTCACCTCAGTACGGCGTGCAGTACCAAACGTCATTTCAGAATTTGTCATTATGACAAATCCCAAAAACTAGGACGCACGCTGCGTCTCTCTATTTCTGCAGAACGGCTAAAACAACAGGGGGATGCCACGCGTCCCACTATCTCCTGCAACATTAAATGGCATTTAATGTCCTCGGTTTTGGGGATTTTCCCCCACTACTATAAATAGCAGTAAGTACCCCATTGTGGGACTTTTTACGCCATCTAGCCTTCAAACTTCCCTATTTTCATACAAACTTGTCATCTTTGCAAAACCTTTCCTGCTTCACTTCGTCTTCAACCTCATCATTAACAATGGCATCTGGTTCTAATGCTCCTAGCGCTACCGTACCATCTGGAAACGTCAAACCTAAGGTTTTCGTCACCGCTCCAGTAGTAACTTCTACGGGCCAACGAAGGGTCCCTGAACCCTTGGATATCGCCGTTCGTGATGCTTACTCACGCCACCTTATGATCCCGGTTGGATATTCCAACCAGATCTTTGCTATGTCTGGCCCCTTGTATCCAAGTATTGCTGAGGCCATGAAGATCAAGAGTTATTTTCCGGTAGTTGAGAAACTCAAACCGGTTGCATGCGCCAAGAAAGACGCAGAGGACAATGAAGACCCTGCGCATGAAAAAATCGACCTTCGTTTCTTCAACAAAGGTGTTAGGGCTTTCAGGTCTGGCCCTAGCCTTACCCCTGATTACGTTGCTTGTCTGGAAAAGATGGAGAAACGCCAAGCTTCAATCTGGAAAGATATGGGGATTTTCGACCTGGTGATGCTGTCGAAGACAGGTTTGAACTATTCTCCGGAGATGTTGATAGCTTCTCTACTTTTCTGGGACTACTCCCACTTTACTTTCCATCTTCCCTGTGGGATGCTGACTCCTACACTCTTTGATGTGGCCGCTATCACTGGCCTTCGACCCACCGGGGACTACTTCGATCCGGAGGAGATGTCGGAGGACCAAATTGGATTCTCTGACACCAAACCAACCTATACCACCTTCATCAATCACTACCACGACAGGTCGACAGATGCAGTGTCGGATGTCGAACACATAGCGTTTCTAGCCTTATGGCTGACTCGCTTTGTATTTTGCTCGAAGTCCTTACAGGTGACCAAGAAGATGGTCACTCTCGCCACGCAACTCCATCATGGCCAAAATATATGTTTGGCAGAATTGATTTTGGCTAGCCTCTATGATTCGATTAGTAATGGGGCAACTCTTCTAAAAATTATCGAGAACAGGGCCAGTTTGCTACTTGCTGGGCCTTTTTGGCTGCTCCAACTGTGGCTCAATGCCACCTTCGAATCTTTCTTGCCTAAGAAGGTTCAAATAAACGAGCAAGCTCCAGAGATAGCGAACAGACGCGTCGAAGGAACCAGACTGGCTCTGTTGACGCCCATGGAAGATGGACTGGAGTTTCAGCAAACTTTCACCAACTTCGTTCTGATGTTTGCTCGAAGGAAAGAGTTTGCTTCGACTATGGCTCCGTTTGCTCGACGGAAGGTAGGCCCAGCATGGTTCACAAGGCCACATCCAAGGACGTCGAGTGGTCCTAATGTTGACGAACATACAATAATGTGGGAGGCGTTCCTCATACCAAGGATCATGCCTCTTCGATTCAGGAGCTCTAAGACTCACTTGAGTCTGATTGCATACCAACCAAACCTGGTATCTCGCCAGTTTGGTATTATTCAAACCCTACCTTCTCCAATTTTTCCAAGAGAGAAGTCTATGTTGTACTTCTGCAATGATTATACCGAAGAAGCTGCCACTAAACATATCGGAAGATATGCTGGTCGAACAGTTCTCTCGTTGTTTGACTACCAGCTCAATTTTCTTTGCTCACCATCCTTCGAGGAGTGGTGGAAAAGTTATTATGCTGAGGAGTTTTTCGACGAGAAGGACTTCGTGGATGAGCTTCAGAAATCTTTTGTCCTTGTGTTGGACAAAATAAAGAAATGTAAGTTCATCCTTTTACATTACTTTGTCTTTCTCTTTCGACTGCTAGCCTGTTAACTATTTATTTGATTTCAGTTGTTCGAAAGCCTGTAGCCAAGAAGGCTACAGAGAGCCAACAGGGAGGAGGCCCCTCAACAAAACCTCGACCGCCGGCGAAGACTACAACGCCGACGAAGACCACAACCAACCAACAGGGGGAAGGCCCTTCGAAGAAACCTTCTGTATCGGTAACCAGACTTTCATTATTTTCTTCTGGCTTTCGATTTTTGACTTTCGATGCAATTGCTAAATCGAATTCCCATTGGTTTTTTAGGCACCTTCGCCCAAGAAATGGCCAGCACTGGTGGTCGAATCTGGGAGCGATGAAGAAGGTGATTCTCCTCCTGCTCCTCTAAAAAGGCGAAAGCTGACGAAGGACGCTCCTGTTCCTGCTCCTGCTCCTGAGGGTCGAACAATTAGAATAAAGGTTGCTGGGAGAAAGCCCAGGCCACCTCCAGTGATCATTGAGGAGCCAACGGAGGAGGAACTAAACGTTCTTCTCAATAAGCCTGTCGAAAGCGACAATTCCAGCCCTGGGGCTGAAGCTAATTTACAGGTAATCTCTTAGACCTCTTTGTAACTTAGGTGTAGATACCTACATTCGATTATGTCTCTTTCGATTTCTGAAGATTCTTCCTCTCTCAGGACACCACTGAAAGCTCACCACCAAGGACCTCTGAAACACTGGAGTCTGCTGAACTCAGCAGGCCACAAGAAAAAGGCTTGGAAAATGACGAAGCCCATACTGAAATAAATGAGGCCAATGCTGAGACGGTAGAAAAACCAGCAGAGGATCCTCAAACGGAAGAACAACAGCCAGAAGAGGTTCAGGTGGTGGATCTGTCGGAAGAGAATCGTGAAGAAGGGGACCAAAGCAATGCTGGCGAAGAAAACCAAGGTGCTGCTGGCGAAGAGAACCAAGGTGACGCTGGTGAAGGGCACCAAGATGACGCTGGTACTGCCCCAGTCCGAGTCGAAGGGAAACAAGTCGAGGCATCTAACGCTCAACAGCCTCAAACCCAAGACAATGCTGTTGCAAGGGCTGTTACCTCAACGAAGCACAGGTCGAAAGAGGACTTAGAACTCTTGAAACAAACTGACCCTGTTAGCTATCTCAACGCAATCATCGAGAGCAAGAGTTCGTCCGATGCTAGTCAGGAGGTTCCTACCCTGTCGGGGAAGTCCACTGAAACCTCTCCTCTTGATGAAGCTTTAGCGAAGGTTAAGGCCCAGTTTTTCAAGAAGGACTTGATGAAGGCTTTAGAGGGGGACCCCACTGCTCCATCATACTTGAGGGATGTCTTGAATGCTGTCGACTTGTTAGCTATAGCTCCAGAAGTTTCAGGCTTGATCATGGAGTTACACTCCATGATTGATCAAGTCTCAGCAGATTATAGGCGCCAAAGGGGCTTTAATAGTCAGCTCGAGGTGTTATATGGCAAAAGCTCTTCTGCGTGGACTGCTGTTTCGGAGACGACTTCTCGAATTGCGGAGTTGTCGAAGCAAAAAGCATCTACGCAGGAAGAAGTCGATGCCATCGATCGAGAGAATGCTTCCTTCAGGGCACAAATCGAAGAAATAGAGGCTAAGATAAATGCCAACACTAAACGCAAGGAGGAACTTCTTTCGACCATCCTAGACACCGAGAGTCAAACTGAAATCAAACAGGGCCTGGAATTTGCTGAGAAGGCCCAAGGCTTCGACGCTCAGATTGCCAAGCTTGTGCAGGAGAATGCCTGGTGCAAGAAAAGATTGGAGCTGCAGCAAGTCAAATACCTTCGACTCAAGGACTCTGTTCCCTTCTGATTGATTCAGCTTTTGTAACCATATTTTGTAATCTATGTTCGACAACATTGCCATCTTGGCTAAAATTTATAAAAATTTCCATTTTGGCTTTTTATGGTCAATTTAGTCTTGTTATTTTATTATTTTATTTTTATCTCTTGGAGTGTAGGTTTGTATTTTTTCAAATATTTACCATTTACTCTCAAGAGCCTTTTATCTTCACCTAACTCTTCGACTTCATAGGCTCCACCAGAAAAAGTTTGGATAACTCTGAATGGTCCTTCCCATTTGGGTGACCATTTCCCCATGCTTCGATCCCTTCGATCCATGGGAAGAATTACCTTCCAAACTAGCTCTTCAGGCAAAAATACCTTAGGTTTTACCTTTTTATTATAAGAGTCTTCTACTCTTTTCTTCTGAAGCCTGAGTAGGTCAAGAGCGCGCAATCTCTCTTCGTCTAAATCCACCAGTTCGTCTAACATCATGTTCCAATAAATTTCAGAGGGAATATCATAATGCCTCTGAACCCTTGCAGATTGAAGACAAATTTCCGCTGGCAACACTGCATCATGGCCAAAAGTTAGCCTATATGGTGTTGTACCTGTGGCTTCTTTTGGGGACGTTCGACAAGCCCACAGAATCTGGTCTAACGTCTTGTGCCAATTCTTTGGTTTCTTCCCAACATGCTTTTTTATCAAGCCGATCACTACTTTGTTTGCTGCTTCGACTTGACCATTTGCCTGTGCATAATAAGGCGTTGATGTTAGGAGTTTGAAACCTGTTTCCTGAGCAAATTCCTGCATCTTTCGACCAGTGAAAACTGATCCTTGATCAGTTGTTACCGTCTCAGGGATTCCATACCTAAAGATAATGTTCTTTTGAATAAATTCAATGACACTTTCTTGGTCTACATTGACTAAAGGGATAGCTTCGATCCAATTAGTAAAGTAATCAATGCCTACCAGTATGTATTTTTGACTCTTTGATGATGCTGGTCGAATCTCTCCAATGAGGTCCAACGCCCATCCTCTAAAGGGCCAAGGCTTCACTATCGAGTGAAGTTCGCTTGCTGGTACATGTTGGATGCCTGTATGGACTTGACACTCTTGACAACCTTTGGCGAACTCAACACAATCTTTCAGCATAGTGGGCCAATATAGTCCTTGTCGAAACAACAACCACTTCATCTTATGGCCTGCTTGGTGAGCCCCACATGCTCCAGCGTGCGTAGTCGAAAGGGCTATGTATGCCTCAGTTTCACTTAAGCATTTTAGCAATACCCCTTCAGGCGTTTTCTTGAATAACTCATTACCCATGAGTACATAACTCAATGCCCTGTACTTTGTTTTTCGTTCTGTCGAAGCTCCTGGATTCTGAAGATAGTCCACTATGGGTTTCCTCCAATCTTGCTCTGATAAATTATCTATGAACGAAATTTCGAAGTTACTTTGATCAGCATATCCTAGTCTCGTCGATTCCAAGTCTGTTGGTGATAGACACGTTGCTTTTATCTTTTCTCGAACTTCGATTGCTCTTTGCAGTCTCGTTTTTGAAATCTTATACCCAGATGCAATCTGTGCCAAGTCGTTGGCTATTTGATTTTCGACTCTGGGTATGTGTCGAATATTGACCGTTTCAAATTTTTTCAATAAACGATTCGCTATCACAAAGTACATAATGAGATTCTCTCTTATGCATTTATATTCCTTTGTGACTTGCTTAATGACTAACTCTGAGTCTCCCATTATTTCGACTCGAGTTGCCCCCAATTCCAACAATATCTCAAGGCCAGTAATTAGAGCTTCATACTCAGCCTCATTGTTCGAACAAGAACCTGATATTTTGTACTTGAATGTTATTGGAATTTTATCTGGAGAAATAATTAAGACTCCTACCCCTGTTCCATCTTTATGGCTGGAACCATCAAAGTAGAATTTCCAAGGCTCTATCTCCACATAATTAATATCCTCAACTTGAATTGAGTGGTCGACTATGAAGTCTGCAACCACTTGTCCTTTTACTGCCTTAAGAGGCATAAAGGTCAAGGAGTATTCAGTTAATGCTAATGCCCACTTGCTAATTCGACTGTGCAAGATAGGTTTCGACAACATATACTTGAAAACATCAAAATGAGACGAAACATACACATCAACTGGTTTTATATATTGCTTGAGTTTTGTACAAGAGAAATACAGACATAGACACAATTTTTCAACTTCACTATATCTAGTTTCTGCATCGTTCAAAACTCTACTGAGATAGTAAATGGGTCTTTCGACTCCATTCTCATCCTCTTGGGCTAACATGCTTCCCAAAGTTTTGTCAGATGCAGCTATGTACAATCTCATACTCCTGTTGCTACGAGGAGGCACCAAAATAGGTGGCTTAGTGAGGTACCCTTTGATTTTGTCGAAGGCTTCTTGTTGCTCTTGCCCCCATTCGAACCCCTCTTTATTCAGTCGAAGTAAGGGTGAAAAGGCCTGAGCTTTCCCACTTAGATTAGATATGAATCTCCTTAAGAAATTTATCTTGCCTAACAGAGATTGCAGTTCCTTTTTATTCGATGGCGCTTTCGCTTCCAGAATTGCCTTCGTCTTGTTCTGGTTGATTTCAATTCCTTTCTTGTGGACAACGAAGCCCAAGAAATCTCCAGCTTTCACACAGAACGCACACTTCAAAGGGTTCATCTTCAGACCATGCTCTCTCATTCTTTCGAATGATTGTCGAAGGTGGTCAATATGATTCTTCCTGGAAACAGATTTTATAACAATGTCATCAATATATACTTGCATACAAGTGTTAATAAAATCATGGAAGATAGTGTTAATTGCTCGCTGGTATGTTGCCCCAGCGTTCTTTAGGCCAAAAGGCATCACTACCCATTCGTAAGTGCCTAAGGCCCCAGGGCATCGAAAAGCTGTTTTCGACACATCCTCTTCAGCAATGAATATTTGATTATATCCTGAATAACCATCGAGCATGCTCAGGTATTCATAGCCAGCGGCAGAATCGACTAGCATTTCCGCCACAGGCATAGGATATTCATCTTTGGGTGTAGCAGCATTCAAATCTTTGAAATCTATGCACACCCTTAACGTACCATTTTTCTTAATTACTGGCACAATGTTTGCAATCCATTCGACATACCTTGTAACACGTATGAATTTGCATTTCAGCAGTCTTTCGACTTCCGTCTTGATCTTCGATAGTATTTCTGGAGCGAAGCGCCTTGGATTTTGCTTGATTGGCTTCTTCCCAGGTTTGATTGGCAACTGAAGTTCTACCAATCCTCTGTCGAGACCAGGCATTTCGTCATAATCCCATGCGAAACAGTCTTTGAACTCTTTCAGCAATTGGATTACTTCCAACCTAAGTTCTGGATCAATTTTGGCGCTGATGTAAGTTGGACTTTTCTCTGACCCTTCGCCTAAGTTGATTTCTTCTAAAGGATCTTGCGCTAACATTTTAATGTTGTTCGCCAAGGGGTCCTTTTCGAAGCCCAAAGGCTCATCGTCATAGATGGCGTCGAGCCTCTGTTCCTGCATTTCTTCTTGCACGATATCAGGGGGTTTTGGATCGAAATCCTTTCCTGGACCTGCAGCAGATAACTGTTGATCATTGGCCTGTGTGGCCATGTACTTTACTTCGGCTTCGAGAGCCGTTATCATCTTAGTTTCGGCTACATAAGCCGAAATTCGCTTCAAAGATTGTGACTCAGTCATTATCACTGAATTCACTTCCCCAACCAGTTGGTTGGATATCAGTTAACCCACTGAAGTCTATGTGGGACAAGTCTTCTCTGTCCCATTGGAAACCATGCTCAGGATGCAGGTATAGGGAACAAAAAGTGTTTGGCGCTGGCGCCATGTCGAAGTCAGGTGTTGGACATGGCCCTATGTGAGCCAATTTCTTGTCGAAATCTGCCAACCCTAGGTGATTCACTTCGCCTAGGTAATAGCTTTGATCTGCCTCTATGTTTTCGACCATCCCATCTGGACGCCATAGAAGCAGCCTCTGATGCATTGATGATGGCACAACTCCAACACCATGAATCCATTCACGGCCCAACAAAAGATTGTAGTTAGGTTTGGCCGATATGACCATAAACATCGTTGGTCGAAGGATAGATCCTACTTTGATATCTAGCTGGATCACTCCCATAGTGGTCCCTATGCCGCCCTCATAGTTCGACAGGACCATGTTGTGAGGCTTAATGTCCTCATCCCTTTTGCTAATTTTCCTTAGCATAGAGTGAGGAATAATGTTGATGGTTGCCCCACAATCCACCAAAATTTTATTCACAGTAATTTCTTCGAGTTTAGCCCTTATAAATAAAGGCTTGAGGTGATTTTCCATCGCCTCAGTAGGTGGCTCGAAGAACCCATTTTGTTCCTCAGTGGTGCCATTGTCCATGACGAAATAGCACACTGGCCTGTGTTTGGCCATTTCTTGTTCCACTTCCCAGTCACTTACTTCGACCTCCACCTGTCGGTTGAATTCTCTGGGCAGCACTGAGACTATATTCACCATTATGTCCAAAGTATCATCAGACTCAGAATCGTTTTCGTCTTCGACTTCGCTTTGGTTAGGCCAAACTAGCCTGTTGGTTACTGGCTCTCTTTCTAGAGGTTTCCTTTGCTTTCTTTGAGGAACGTTCGAACTGGTTTCTGCCTTTGGTTCGTTGGCAGCCTCCCTTTCAGCTTTTCGTCTCCTTTGGTATCTCCTCCATTGAGATCGAGACATGGGATTTTTACCTTTGTAGTTGCTTGACACTTGTGCAACTTTAGGTGCAGCAACTTGAGGCTCTTTCTTTTGAGTCAAAGAGGAACCCCTTGGCACGTCGAAAGAGTGCCATCTCTCCTCACTTGGCCTTTTTCGACCAGAGGTTTTGTACCAAGTATCTACCGGCACATTTGTTGGAGGCCTAAAAGTCAATGGCCTCTTTTCTTGGTTTGAACCTCTTTGGGAGGCTCTTCTGGGATCATGTCGAAGATCAACATTTTCCCTTCTCTTATTCGCTGCTCTTACGCCTTGAATGTGCTCAGCAGCTTTTTTGTCAAAGATCGAACTGCATCTTGGACACAGCATCACCTCTGATTTCTTTTTCTGGCATCTTTGTAGAAAATCTGCCAAATTTTCATTTTCCCGAGGGAAAGCAGTCTTATTAGCTTGTTCTTGCCTCATGGCCTCTTCTGATGCTTTTGGGTCAGAAAGTTCGACCATGTTGATATTCATTGTATCTTTGTTAGCAAGAGTTAACTGCTTCATTTGTATCTCCAGATTCTCCGTCTGGCCTTGAACTGTGGCCAAGTGGGAACTGGGTTTTGGTCCAGTTTTTTGTGCTTCAGCGGTCTCCAACTTCGGGCTTTCGACCGCTTTCTGAACTGCTTCAATTGTCTTCCTGGATAAATTTTCAGAAAAACTGCCAAAGATTGGCATGTTGATGTGGTCCTTTGAGACTTCGACCATTGTGATTCCTGGCCTCTTCGACTGGCTCCTGGTTGCCTCTATCACGTTCACCTCAGAGGGCTCAGCATAGTGGGCTTCAGCCTGCAATGGATTTGAGTCGACAGCCATGGGGGTTTTGTCAGCAAACTTCAACCTCCCTTCTTCGATAGCGTCTTGCACAAGGTTCCTGAAAAGAAAACATTGAGAAGTTTTATGGCCCAAAAAATTATGATATTTGCAAAAACCTCTCTTCTTTCTTTGATCAAGAGGAGGCACTTTTACCCCTGGGGGTACTATCATCTGGCCATCTTTAACAAGCAAGTCGAATATTTCATCACATTTTGTGATGTCGAAACTATAAGTCTTTTTTGGGAACCTATCGTTGGTCCTTTCTGGACCAATGGGATTTTTCCCACTTGAGGGGACTAACAGTTTACAAGAGTATGGTGGCCCTTGTTTCAGTTCTGCTAAATCGACTTCTCCTTCTTCGACAGCTAAAGTATCATCGAAGGATTCCGGATCTTCGTCATCCATCTCAACGTACGCTATCCTCTCTCTCTTGTGAGTTTTCGTTGCCTTTGCTTTTTCAGCTTTGAGGCGTTCTACCTGTCGAACTCTATCGGCCAGTTGGGCCATGTCTCTCAGGTATTGGGTGTCTAGCTTTTTCCTAATGGAATAATCTAAACCGCCTGCGGCTATTTCGACTAACTCATGTTCTGGCACTTGTGTAAAACATCTCGCCTTAAGCAACCTAAACCTATTTAGATATTCGTCTATAGGTTCAGTGAAGCGTCTCTTCACACTGGCCAATTCTTTCAGGCTTATCTTGGTTTGCCCCATGTAGAATTGTTCATGGAACAATCTTTCCAACTGGGTCCAATGATGGATCGAATTGGGGGGAAGGGTTGTAAACCAAGTAAAAGCGTTCTTTGTTAAAGAACTTGGGAAGTACTTGATCCTCAGGTTTTCGTTATTCGAAATGTCACCTGCTTCGATCAAGTATCTCGCCACATGCTCGACAGTAGATTCTGTCGTGTCCCCAGAGAACTTAGTGAATTTGGGGACTTTACACCTAGGAGGTAATTCTGTTTGTAACACGTATTCTGACAATGGAGATGTAAAGTTGGGCCTTCGAAAGCCCATGTTCATCCCATTCTGAGTCATGATCCTTTCGATCATGGTCGCCAGATTGTTTTCCAAACCCATGTTTTGGTATTGGATATGCTGAACTACTTCGTCAGCATTTTGGTTTCTGTTAATTAACCTTACCTCTGGGGTTATTACCCTAGGTTCCTCGACGGGTTGCTCCAATCGCGCCCTAAGGTTTTCTTCGACAGGCTGTTGAGCCTGGTTAATGGTGGTTTCTTCCTCTAAGAATATCCCCTGGTTTCCCCTTATTTGCGCCCTTTGGGGCTGTCGAATGGGTTGGGGTACTCCAAAGAAATCAGCCAAACGCGTCATTTGCGCTGTCACTTGCTGATTCGATTGAGTAGTGTTTTGTATTAGAGGGTTTAGCACCGTACTCAAAGTTTGTGCCAACATTTGCACCATATCATGGTTGCTTTCGTCCATTTGTTGCCTCAAGACTGCTGTCGAGGCATTTGTAAGGCCATGGGCTACTTGGGACGTTCCTCCTAAGAGTTGGGTCCTATTTCTATTTGCCATGCCTACTCCAGAACCTTGGAGTGGTGAAGAGGCACTCACTAAAGGGTCTGAAAAAGTGGACGTAGCATTCGTCAGGCTAGCCAATTCAGAAGTTGGCATACCATAGAGTGGCATAAATCCTGGTGGCGCAAAAGGCCTTGTGCCTAAATTTCCCCTTGGTGGGGGAGTTCCCAAAGGCATCCTGGGGCCCGTGAATGAAAGTAATGGCCCCGTTGCTGTGACCGTTACTACTGGTGTCGAACCAACAGTTGTCGCTTCACTTACGGTCGTACTAACCGTTGCTCCCACATTCGTTTGTGGGATTTCGTTGTTGTTTGGCGGATTCGCCATCTCTTCCCTTCTTCTGGCAGTATTGTTATCGTTAGTGTATATTCTACCACTTCTCAATAACATACAACACTCCTCGAAAAGATGAGATTATTTTCAACAATCAACACACAGTCCCACCGGGTGTGCCAATTTGTTTACCTTGGTATTTGGTAAACAACCGCTGATCCTCCAAATGGTTACTTATTTGGTTACTCGCAGGATCTATCAGATTGATCCTAGGACATAGGTTGATTTTGAAGTTTTGATTAAATTGGCTATGGGTTAAGTGACAATAAAATAAAGAGGCTTTAAGTAAATTGCATGAAGAAAGGACTTGGTAAAATAAATAAGGCTTTAAATGAAAAGGGTTCGACAGGAAAGTAAAGAAGAAAGCAAGTAAATTTCTGGGAAAGTAAATGACTTTGATTAATAAAGTTGGTGTTTCACACATACATTTCTCAACAATTCTTTCTCACACGCTGGGTACTCGAATCTATATGAGTGACTTTGTATAGAATTGTGAACACACGCCAGAAACTACATGACCACTACTATTTATACTAAAACATCCCAAGTAACCGTCGGGCAGTTACACTGCTTCGAGATCATTCCACTTGGCACGTTCTCAATGTTCTACGCTCCAGATCTTCGCACGTCACACTTGGTAACCGCTGGAAACTGTTTTCCCTCCAAACGCTTGAATTTCAAACTGCTCCACTCTGAACCATCGAACACCTTCATCGAGAAACATCTTCGACGAGAATCTCCTTCGACGTCGAAGGCAACAAACTTCTCCCTTGGAAGAAATCTGTTAAGCACCTTGCCCTCTTTCGATGGGCATTTCGACGGACCTAGCCAGTCGAAAACATCCTTCAGCTTTAATGGATGACATTAATAAAACAAGGGTGTCGAATTTAGGAGCCAACAGTGCCTGACAAACTATCTTGGAAAAAATGGACCCAAAGATCCTTATCAGATGAGTGGGGTTGGATCTTTCGGAAGTAGGATCTTAGATGCATCTTTGGACACAACAGACCGTCATACTTGGCAAATGTTGGAACTTTGAACTTGGGAGGAATAACAATCCCAGCGACCAACCCTAGTTCTTCGAAATCTAAACCTGGTACCCTTTGCAACTCCATGGCTGCCAATCTATCTTCAAGATTTTTAAACTTAACATCCACCGGGGGATATTGCTGTTCGGAGTAATCTTCGTCTTCTTCCTCTTCCTCTTCTTCTCCTTCAACTTCAGATTCAGAAGGCATTGCAGTTCCTTTTCCTTTACCAGCCCCTTCATCAGACGTCGAGGGGAGCTCGAGAACTTTTCTAGCATTGCTTTCAAACCTTCTTCCCAAGATGACCACACCGAGCCTCTTCTTCTTTTTCTCTTTATCTTTATCCAACAGTGCTTTAAGGTCCTCTTGACCCTTTGCTAAGGTCATGAGGAGTTGCTGGAATTGAGAATTTTGTGCTTGCAGATCCTTAACCGTCTGCTCCAAATCCATCTTGCTGAAATAAACAACAGAAAGATAAGGAAACTTAGTGTGAAACCTGTTTATGCATATGATGAATGATATGTTATTCATGTAATGCATTCAAGGATTCATAAAATTCAAATTTGTTGCAAACAAAAAGAACATATGTCATATTAAGAAGAAACTTGTTAGTACATAAGTGCCCCATGGGAAAAATGTTACAAAATTATTAATGTAAAAAGACATTGCGCATCCTCTTTGGCACGATGTAAGTGTTGAGAGTTTCCTCCTCATGAAGTCAGCGGGTAAGCTCCAAAACCTTCTTCTCACTGGCATAGAAGTTGGCTTCAAAAGTATTCCGTTCTTCTTTGAGTTGGATCCAACTCTTTTGTAATTCTTCCAATGATGTTGGCATGTCAGGATATTGGAGGGTGTATGGAACCTCTCCTTCCATAACAGGCTCTTTGATCACGGGGAGAATGTGAGGATATGGCATCATAAGATTCTGGGCGCGGGTTCGTACCCACTTGAGGTAAGGCTCAAGGGGGATGGAATTCTTGTGCCCCAGTGTCTTACTATCCACTTTGTTGGGCATCCTCCAAGCAATGATGAACCTTTGTCAAAGTCCTTGCGCATCGTTGTCAAAGTCAAAAACCAAGTCAGGGATCAACATGTCATGAGGGCCATCCCTCCGAGCATATCCAAACTGTCTTAGAGCTAAACAAGGGTTGTAGGTTATGCCTCCCCTAATGCCAAGTAGTGGGACATTAGGGAATTCCCCACAACGATCAATGATGATGACATTTTCTTTGGACTGAGAACCCCAATGAACATTAGAATGTGTGAGGGTCATCAACCGTTGTGACCACCTTAAACCCTGCCCATTCTTCAAAACTGACCGTGGAAGGTGAGAAATAAACCACCTTGCTAGGAGAGGAGTACAGCACATGAGAACACCTCTTTTCCTCATTGTTCGTGTGTAAAATGAGTGTAGGATGTCCCCAAGAAATGTAGGCACAGGATTCTGAGATATGAAAATCTTGACAGCATTCACATCTATAGTTGATCAGGGTTTAGGAACAAGACCAACCCATAGATGAGGAGTGCCACAATCTCTTCAAAAGCTTGTAGATCTAGAGAGTTCCAGCAGTCTTGTGCCTTCTCAAATAGAAACTTTGCCAAGAAACCCTTGACACCACTTCTGGTTTCCCAATGTCCTTTAATATCAGATGGTTGCAAGTGTAATGCTTGAGCAACATCTTTAGGCTTTGGTTCCGTACCGTTGTAGGATAGTTGATGAAGAATAGGAATCCTCAGGAGTTGAGAAAATTCCTCCAAAGTAGGTACTAGTTGATAATCAGGGAATGTGAAACAGTGGTGTAGGGGGTCAAAGAACTGGAAGAGAACTTTCACCATGTCTTCTTCAATGTTGGAGTTGACCAAGCTGAGAAGTCTACCATGTCTTTCACTGAAGAGAGAATTCTCTGGAATCCTTGAAGTAAGTTCCTTAAGTTGAGGAGGGATTCTCACAAGGTTGACTTGAATTGTTTTCCTGCGAAGAGATTCCATGACCTACAAAACAAGAACAAAGATGAAGATCCAAACCCTTGAAATGGTTAGTGGATGCATATGATGTTTTATGATGTTCATGATGTATGCACAAGCACATGTACAAACAAGTCACACAAGATCCTAGTTTCAGGCTTGCATGAGGTTTCATAGGTAAATACCCTCTTGAGTTAGTTGGCTCAACCTGTCCTATAAATAGCAACCGGGTTCTAAGGAGCTCAATATCACTGGATTGTTTTCTATGTTCATTGTTTTGGTTTAGCCACTTAACTGGCGACCAAAATATTCCAAGAAAACAACCCTCAATGAGTGTAGTATCGAGTATCTACCAACTTCAGACTGCACCAAAGCCGGTCATCTCACTACCCCAAATAAAAGGCCAATATGGTCAAGTAAGGTTCTAAGAGTTCATTAGTGCTTCATGACATCACTCAGCGGCCCTGTATTCTCTTTGATTAACTCAAAGGCTACCGGTACTCACAAATATGTCGCACTAATATAGCTATTGCTTCAACCATGTCGGTATACCCCGCACAGTTTCCACAACATATTGCTATTTACCTATGAATGTTTCCCAAATCTGGGTGTAGGATTTCAAGCCCAAACAAGAGAACCAAATGTAAAGCAATCAAAGCAATCAAGAAAAGCATGCAAAAGGGTGATCTAAGCCCTAAGGTTACTCCACTTTTAAAGGTTTCCCCAGCAGAGTCGCCAGTTCTGTGATACAGTGGGAGAACTGACTTGGGATTTTGCGTTTGTGTTCGCAAATGTTTCGGTTTAGCAAGAGTCGCCACCGACTTTTTATTTTATCCTAAGGAAAGGTCAAAAAGTGTAGGAAAGACCTTTGAGATGTTTTCTTGGGTTCGGGGAGTAGATTATAGAAAGGGAAGGTATTAGCACCCTTTCTATCCATGGTTATCCATGGGCTCTTAGTTACTTGTTTAGATCACTTGCTTTGCTTTTCAGTTGTTTGAAATGGTGCTCCTCAATTGTTTGAAATGATGCTTTGTGTGTGGTTTTGAAAATAGCAAAGATGTTTTTGCAAGTTTTGATCAAGTAACTAAGAGTTGTCTACCCTATTTTACTCAAAGATCTTTCTTATGTTTTTAACCCTTTTAACAGTGTTGTTTCACCATTGTATTTGATGAACAACCTTGTGTTAGGATGTTAAACGGGACAGGCGCGGGTCATCGTATAGACCATGATAGCAATTGTGTCAAGTATTTTTGGCAATTTTCTTAAGGGACTTGATCATTTTGTTTAGGCAACTCAGATAGCGTCATCGAGGGACTATGATCTTCTGTTTTATTTTTGTTTTGCAAAAGTACTTAACATGCATACCATGGCCCATTTTTGAAGGCAACAAGTGGATTGTAACCCTAGGGGTGCAAGTGTGCATTGTGTTTGTTTTTCATGCATTTTTTCTTTGATTAGGTCAAGCTAATTGTTGATTTGATTTTGGCATACAAACCCTAATTCTCTAATCATGGCATAATTGAAAGCGTTAAATGCGTAAAAATAAATCTAAGCTATTACAACTGTGATGTAGGGAGGGGGGTACAATTTTGAATAGGGGATTATTTTGCAAGAAATTAAAATCCTAAATTATTACAACCAAATTGAATTTACAATGCATAATATCTAAATGTGCAATATTTAAATAAACAAAAATAAATAAACATTAAATAAAATGTATTATGCAAAAAAAGTTTTTTATGTATGCAAAGTATTTTTAAATGTGAAGAAACATAAAAAAAATAAAAAAAAGATTAATTTCATTTTATTAAAGGGGTAAACCCTAATTTTCTTAAGAAAATAATATTACCTATTATTTATATAAAAAATATATTAAGATACACAAAAATAATAAAAATATATTGAAAAAAAAGTATTTTTTAGTATAAAATAATAATAAAAATGAAAATGTACTATTTGTATATATATATATATATATATATATATATATATATATATATATATATATATATATATATATATATATATATATATATATATATATATATATATATATATATATATATATATATATATATATATATATATATATATATATATATATATATATATATATATATATATATATATATATATATATATATATATATATATATATATATATATATATATATATATATATATATATATATATATATATATATATACTAAGTGTGTATAAAATAAAATAAAATACTTACAAAAATATATATATATATTTAAGAAAATATTTTCAATGTGACTAAAAATAAAAATAAAAATAAAAGTATTTTTTTACATTATTTTCAAGTTTTAATAAACAATATAAAGTATTTAAACATTTTAATGTTAGAAATAATTAAAATAAAATACCAAATAAATGTAAAAATTTATGAAAATATTTTTTAGGCATCTTTCATGTTTGGAAATAAAATAATAAAGTCAGAAATGAAATAAAAATGCAAAAATAATAAAAATATAAAAAGTTGGGCCAGAAGGTGCAGGAAGCAAGTTGGGAGGTGTAGGAAGCAAGAAGGCCAGGCCCAGCCCAGACTTCATCTTCAACCTCCAGAAATTTGAAAACACGCGCGCGCCTGTACAAATTTGGGATATCCTGTATTTGTGATCTTTTTCCAAAACTCAAAACATGAAACTTGTAGAGCATCAAACCACGATTCTAACCATATAAAAAACTTGATTTAACTCTCAAAGACTAGAGAGAATTTCTCTGGCCCTAATTTCTAACCTAGTTTTTTCAGAAAGTTCATGGATGAAATTCTCTTAGCACGTTTAATATAAATGAAAACTAAGCATATGTATGGTTTTAGGGCAATGAGTACAACATCTTTTATTCATAAACCTAAGGCTACATGTTCCTAAATAGAGAGATAGAAGTTCATGAAAAACCTGTTTCAGTTGGACACGAGTTGGACAATGCAGCAACTTTCAGTGAGGCCTGAGGTTCTTTTGAGCTTGCTTGATGTTCCCTGAACCTTTCCCAATGCTTAGTTTGTTTTGAAGTGGCCTGAATCGTTCTACAGAACTCAACCTGCAAAGCTTCCAAACAAAAATGGTGAAAACTGTAAATGGAATTACAGTTGGCAATGGAGGCTTGGGATAGCTTGAGTGAGTTGAGTGGAAGGTATTGGAACTGTTTGCAAGCAAAACGCACGAGTGGAATGTGATTTGGCTTGTGATTTGCAGGTCCTGCCCTGTTTTGCAAGAAAAAAAATGTGTTTTTTATGTATGAGGGTGCTTTAGAGGTGAAAGGATCGTGTTTCTGGATTACAAGGATGTGCAAAACTTGTTTGAAACCTTGGCTTGAGTTGATTTTATCAGATGTGTGTGTTATTGACTTTTGGCACAATGACTTGTTTTTGAAGTAAAAGTGAGAAGTGACCATGCTATGGCCTGTATAGGCTAGCTCCAAGCATGTACATAGTTGGTGTACTATGCCTGAGATTAGGGAACTTTGTTTGCAGCAAAAGGCTTGGTCCAATGCTTAAGAGAAACAAATTTGCAAAAGTTATGCTTTATGAAAATGGAAGTGCAACCTTTATGCCAAAAATGGATTAATCCATTGTGCCAAGCTCTAATGGTCAGAATAACACCAATGTCCAATGTATTTGCATTCAATTTTTGAGTGTAAATTGGTTTAGAGACCTGTAATCAAGTACAAATCTAGTTTGGTCAGATTTTGCAAGTGGTATGAACATGTATTGGCCATGGTTACAAAGTGAGTTTTTGCCAACTTCAAGCATTCGATTCTCCCTAACAACAAATGTGTTTGAGGAGTTCTTGGACAATTTGGAAAGCTTGAAACATGTAGTATAATCCATATTTGAAATGCAACTTAAGACTCCAAGTGGAACTATGTAAAAAATGGCCAAGAAGATGGGTCAAAATCCTGCCTAAACTAGGGCAAAATTTCTCTAAGTTAAAAGTTTTAGGTACCCTTATTCCAAAAATCATAACTTGAGATCCAAGATTCTTTTGATAAAACTTTGTTAATCAAAGTTGTAGGCTTTGTGATGGACTACAACTTTCATGTTGTAAGTTTTGTTTGAATCTATTGGCATCTTTGTGAAAATGTGGGACAAAGTTAGGAAAAATTAAGAAAATTTCATAACTTAGAAAATTTCTAAGTTATGAAAAATTTTCAATTTCAAACCCTAATTTGTAATTTTGGGTTTCTTGATGAACAAGTTTCATAATTTGACACATCTTGATGAAAAATGACCCTTGGCACTTGATTTTGACCAAAAAGTCAAAGTTTGACTTTTCAGTGTACAATCAAATTTTGATCAGTTGACTGGAAAATTCATCTGTCAATCCTATACATTTGAGATATTTTGAACTTGTTGAATAGGTCAAGATAGTGTCATTGAGTCCTTGAGTCCATGGTTGAGCTTGATTTGCCATTGGTTAGGTCAAACAGTCAAAAATTGCTTTTGTGTAGTCAAAACCCTAAAAATGACCATTTTGCCCTTTTGGTGATTTGATCAAATTTCTTATGGAATTGTGGTCCAAACTTGATCAAATGGTTCATATGAGTTCATAATGTTTATGTGGGTCAAAATTCATGAGGTTTGACTGTAAATTGGTCATAGTTGACTTTTTCCCCAATACAACTGATTTCTAGGTCAACTGTCCAATTGACTGGGCAAAAATTTGATTCAAGGCTTGAAACTTGGTATGGGCAAACTTATGAGTCTAATATGAAGTATGAAAACCAATTTTCGCATTGAAGGTCCAAAAATCCCTGTGCAAACTCAAACCCTAATTTCAGGTTAATAGTGCAAGGAGATGTCTTGAGTAGAGTAAACCCTAGCTTGGTCTTGAGTTCCAAGAGCCTTGTGATGAGAAATGTTGATAAAATGAGAGGGCAAATTTTAGGGTACAACACATCCGTAGTTATCTATGTGCTCTTAATTGCTTAGCTCGCTTTAATTTACTTTGTGTATGCTTTGAAAATGTTTTAAAAATGCCAACGTAGGGCAGTCTGCTTTATACTAACTCTTGTATCAGTCCTCAAGAGTGTTTATAAAGCGTTTGAAAGTAGTTGTTTTGAGAGTGTGAGGTGTGAAATTATTTTAGTTTGTGAGAAAGCAATTAAGATTATCTTACCCACTGAAGGGTCTTTCGTTATTCTTTTCCTTCTCTGCTAGGGATTGTGTTATCCATACTATTAGTTGGTAAGTAGACCCATCCATTGGATGTGAAGGGACATGCGTAGGGTCTTTGTTATGGTCATAGAAGGCAACATGTAGAGATACCTTAGCAATTCGAAGGGACTGTCATTATATGTTCGTAGGCAACATCGAGGGACAAGATCATTTCTCGTAGGCAACTTCAAGGGACATCGCGGGACTATGATCTTTATGATGATTTTAACCGAGGGTCTTTGCTAATGGTATCCCTACGTTCGAGGGACATGACCATTGTTTTTTCGAAGGCTACAGAGAGAGATTACCCTAGAGGTGTATGTGTGCAAATGATTCAGTTCAGATATATTATCTTAATTAGAGTTTTCTACGTTTTGGTTTTAGATCTTGCCATACATGCCTAGTTACTATACAATTATAAGGAAAGCGGTGAATTGCAGAAAGTAAATGTGCGTGAAAATAAAGTCCTACGCTATTACAGGGCCTTGGGGAAGATACAATAGTATAAATTTGCGAGAAATAAAACTACAGCTATTACAAAAATCACTGTGCAACCTATACAATTTCTCTAAGAAAGTAAAGGGGCAAATAAATAAGAAAATGTTATAAAAGATGTTTTAAAGTCCTAAAATCTAAACAATAAAAATTAATTTTTTTTGTGTATTTTTGTAGAAAATAATTTAAGTTAATAATTAATAAAAACCTAATTATTCTAATTAATTTTACAAATTAAAAAATAAGACCTAAAATCTAATTAAATGAAAAAAGTTAATTAAGAAAACCTAAAAGACTATTTTTTTGATTTTATGTAATATTTTGATCTTTATATGTTTTGATTGTAAAAAATAAATAAATTAGTGGAAATGGAGTTTCAAAGAGAGAATATGATCATGCCCTAGCCATGGTAACTCATCATCCTTGCGTTAAAGCTTGCATTTTCTTATTCAAACTTGTTCTAAACACCATGATGAACTCATATGTGCACACAAAATTAGTTAAATATGCATAGATTAAAAGATTCGAATTCAAGAAAATTACCAAAATCGGTGGGCTTGTGTAAGCTAATATAGACGTGAATATATTTATTTTTGGACTTTGTGAGAGTCCTGAGAGCTTCAGGAACACGATTTGAGGCTTGGTTTTGATTGAGAGTGGTTGGAAATTTTGATACGATTTTGCACCTTTCTTTGAAAATTTATGATTTTGAAACCTTGCTTCTATGGCAGCCACTTTGTGTTCTGCACTTGAGTGTTGCATGTATTTATAGAGAAATGAAATGGATAAAAAAAAAGGCAAGGATCTTGTATCATCATGTCACAATTCATTGCAAATAAAACACATTGAAATCTTTCCAAAGTTGTTTCAAAAACATTCCAAACTTGAAGATTCTTGTTCCCAACATGCTTTCACGGTTTTGGCAAGCTCTTAAGAGGCTTTGGGCCTCCTAGAAGATACCCAAATGAAACCCACACATCCTTTGGTCCATCAACTCATATTTTATTTGATTTATTTTGAATTAATTTGAATAAAATCAAAATAAATAAAATAAAAAAGTAAAAGTAATGTATAAATGGACTTAGAGGTCCTATAACATGTTATAAACATACTTAAACCTCAAAAGTTAGACCCATTAGTCCAAAAGTTCAAAATTGCTCAAATGAAGTTTCATGCATTTTCTCAAAAATTGACCAACTTGCACAAACCATATCTCACTCAATTTTTATCTTTTGAAGGTGATCTTAGACTTTTTTGAAAGCTCAAGGTGTCCTATACAATCTCCATGTCTATTAATTTTGCATTTGAAGAATTTATCTTGATGTAAGTTGCCTTGATAAAAAGTGTCTTTTTGTTGACTTTTGAAGTGACCTGTAATGTATTGGCTTATATCTCTCAAACAATGGATTTTTTGGACTTGAGTTTAGAGAGATAAAGTTGTAGAGAATTTAATTCTTTTCAAAATTAGATTTTGGTTGGGGAAAAGCTGATGAAGCATGTGAAAGTTATGCTTGGTCAAAGTTCAGTTGACTTCTCCTAAGGAAACCCTAATTTGGCAACTTTTGACTTTTAATGATTTGAGGGTTTTTCTTGAGGAATCATGATCAATACTTGATCAAATGATGCATATGAATTCAAAATATTGATGTTAACCAAAAACGTATGTGTGTTTGACTGTATATTGACCACCGTTGACTTTTTATGCAATACAGTTGATTTTCAGTCATTTGAGTCGTATGCTGAGCAAACTTGTGATACAAGGCTTGAAACTTGATATGATCATTGTTGAAGACCTATGGAGAACCATGAAAGTCAATTGATACCTTTGAAACCCAATCTTCCTTGAGAAACACAAAACCCTAGTTGTGGACCCATTGCTTAGGAGGAGAATTTGTCTGATCAATTCTTAGGCAACCTTAAGCATTTGAGGACCTTATAAGAATGTCTTGAAGAAAAATGAAAGGGCAAACTTTGTGGTACAACAAAAGTGTTCACTTTAAGTTTGATCAAATAAGTTGGGAAATATTTTTAATAGTAAAGCACCTTACTTACAAAAACACGACGCTGGAATTCCTAAGTTCATTCAATTTCCAACCCAACTTTGAAGGAGGACTAGATATAAGATTAACTACCTTTATATTCTTTAGCCGAGAGTATCATATTACCTGTAGAGAACTAGCTAGATCCCTTGGTTTCCACCATACCCCTAATGCCTTCTCCGAAGTTACAGAAGATATGCAACGCGAATTAGATTACTTCTAGAGAGAAATCACTGGCGATCTTTACTCTATTCATGAAGCCAAAAGTATTTTGAAAAAAATCTGGACCCAAAAGTATTTTGAGCTCAAATTGGCTGAGGGGTGCGTTTTGCAACAGGGTAGTCAAATACGAGGGTCTGGTAAGTGAGGGCCCAAGTTCAGATATTGAATTGGGCCCAAAATACAGGTGGGGGTATAAACTTAATTTAGTAGTAAAACACAGGGTGTGTAAGTAGTAAGGGCCCAAGTTCAGAAATTGAACTTAATCCAATTAAGAAGCAAAACTTAGTAATATCTTTGTAAAATATTAAATTAATTAATTGAAAAAAAGTTGTTTGTATTTTTGTTTACAAATGATGAATATTTTGATTTAATAATAATAATTAAAAAAACTAATTAAATTTTTACCTTATTAATAGGATAAAGAAAAATTATTTGCATCCTAAAAGATAAAAAGGAAAATCTAATTAAAAATAAATTATTTAATATTATAAAATAACCTACATAGAAACTAAATACTATGAACAGAATTAGTTTCAATAGTATGTAAAACTTAGCCTACAATTTATTTGATTATAAATTCTATATAATTCACCCTTGTTGCATTATCCTTAATATTGAAAATTATAGAGAACAAAACAAAAAAACAAAAAACTAGAATCGTGACTAGTGCCTACTACCTTCAATTTTTCTACACCATTTACTGTCAATACTCATGGTTCGTAGGAGTAAAATATATATAGCACATGGTAAACATATATGATAAAATAAATAAAACATAAGCATAAGTAGAAAGACTTACCTGAAGCTTACGTCAGTGGCGACGAAACTGTATGCAGAAGTTGTGTGTGATAGTATTAAAAAACTCGCCCCCCCATTTGTGAGAAAATTTTTAGGTGTTATGTTCAGAACCCTAAAATAATTATTGATAAGATTGTTGATTTCCAAATGATTTTTGATGGATACTTTAGGGTTTATTTGTTGTTGTTCTTCGATGTGAAGAACAACAACTTTTAGGAGAACTCAAGTGAGTTGTTGATGAAAAATAATGTGAAAGAGTGACCTATTTATATTGATAATTAGATCAACAAATTAGAAAATAAATTTAATTGACAAATCAAGTTTTCCTTGGTCACCAAGCTAACCAATCATAAGATGAGTATGACACAAATTGACACTGATTGACCAATAAAAAACAATTAAACATAAAAGGAAATATTTTTGGTATTTATTATAATTTTTGCACTCAATTGGTAAAAAGTGCATAAAATCCAATAAATATTTTTTTAAATGCATTAATTAAAAGTACGAAAATAATATTTAAATAATAAAAAATGACTTTTTGTGATTTTTTTAATATAAATAGAAATAAGATTAGTAACATATTGATAGAAAAATATTCAAAATGCACCAAGTGAGATTAGAACCCATGATCTTATGTTTGCAAGCTTTATTCCTTATCAATTATCCTATGTTGCTTATTTGAAACAAAAACCCAATTGAAAGTATATAAAAACGAGCAAATATTTGTTATTTTAAAAAATAAAAATAAATTATTATGCATATTTTTAAATAAGAAAAATAATTTAAAAACGAATATTTATAAAAACCAAAGAATGTTAGTGTAAACAAACCAAAAGAATTTTAAAACCTAATTTTGAAAATAATTTTGACTATAACACCGAGGTGGGCAAATTTTGGGTATGACAGTTGCCCCTATTTAATTACTCTGCTATTGAAGCGTGCGAGTGGGTGCAGTTCTCACATGTTCGGATCAGAGGGTTATTAAATAATGGAAAACCTCAAATTTTGACCAAAGGGTTATAAAGATACAATGTACAACGTCCCCAAGAGTACGTAGAAATAGGCAAAGATGATGATGTATCATCCTACCAGAGTTTGAACAAAGAGTAAAATTGAACTAGATGTGACGATGCAGATAACTCGCCAACACCTAGAACAGAGAGTATATCTTGCATATTTACCATAACCTAGGAGGTAAATAACACAAGTTGAAAGATTGATAACTTATTGCTGCATTGAGACTGGTGCAACGAGTTATATCACAGTTATGGAGTAAATAATACCAGTTTGAAATTTGACTTACTAACGCTTAAGGACTAACATAGTAAGCTTATAACGCAGATTTTGTCTATTCATCACAGCCTAGGGGATGAATAAAATAGAGTTGATAATCCATTGTCGCATGGAGACTTAACACAATGAATTATATTGCAGAGAGACAAATAATATATTGCTGCTTTGAGACTAATGCAATGAGTTATATCACAAATTTCGTATATTTACTACAACCTAGGGAGTAACTAACACGGGTTAAAAAGATCCTATTAACGCTTAGAGACTAACATAGTAAGGTATATCACATGCTTGTGCACTTATCATGACCTAGGGGATAAATGACACAAAGTTGATAATACGTTGACATTTCGAGACTAACACAATGGGTTACATTGCAGTTATTGCATATTCACCACAACCTAGGGGGAAAATAACACAAGATATAATTCACTGGCGCTTCGAGACTAACACAATTAACTATATCACAGATTTTCGCATACCTACCACAACCTAGGGGGTAGATAACACGAGTATAGGCTTGTGTATTTATCACGGCCTAAAGGATAAATAACATAAACCTGATAATTCATTATCACTTAGAGACCGACATAATGAATTATAGATTTTCGTATACCTACCACAACCTAGGGGGTAGATAACACAAGTATAGGCTTGTGTATTATCATGACCTAGAGGATAAATAACATAAACCTGATAATTCATTATCACTTAGAGACTGACACAATGAACTATACATTTTTGCATACCTACCACAACCTATGGGGTAGATAACACGAGTTAGATAACTTATCACTGCTTTGAGACTAACACAATAAGTTATATCGCAGCTTTTGCATATTTATCACAACCTAGGGGATAAATGATGTGAGTTTGAAATTCGGAAAGTGTTTTGATAATAAAATCTTAGATAGCTAAACCAAAGATAAGATCAAAGTTTACCAGTTGTGTCTTCTCAACCAAGGTTTTTGTTTGTTTTGCGTAGATAAGCTAATTCAACAATAGGCACCAAGAAAATTCATAGTATTCTTACCCAAGGTAGATTTCAAAATTCCATGCACGACGTATATGCATGATGCCCTAAATCGATATGAAACCCAAATGTATATGTATATGCACCAAATGTTTCGTATGTTCATGCACCAAATGTATTGTAAATACTTTTGATACTTTTCTCCTTTTAAACTATTGGATCTTTTTTCTTTTGTCACTGACTCCCCAATGTTGCATGTTGTTTTGTCGTGGTATCTCCAAGTTGATTTGACATAACAAGGTGAATAGTGTCAGCAAGATTTGAAGATTGTATCGTAGGCGTAGGCATAGTCGTGTACCTCTTTCGACATTTTTCTAACCAAAATACTCTATGATATTTTATCAAATTCTTTTTTTGATGTTTCCGTATGTCAGATGTACCAAATGTTATGAATGATCTTGATAATTTGATATGGTTATGTGCATGTTATGCATGACGTGAGGCTCTTAATGAGAAATCTACTATCGAGATTTCCAAGGAATCTACTGCGGAGATTCAATTAAGGACTACCTACTGCTGAGATCTTTTGAAAATCATCCTCCAAGATCAATCAAGGGAATCTACTATTGAGATTCTATTACGAACTACCTTCTACCGAGGTCTTCTAGAAAATCATCTATCAATATTAATCAGGGGAATCTCCCATCGAGATTCTGTTAAGAAACTACCTTCTTCCGAGATCTTCTGGAAAATAATATGCTAAGATTAAATAGGGGAATCTGTTGCCGAGGTTCTGTTAAGAAACTATCTTTTGTCAAGGTCTTCTGGAAAATCATCTGCCGAGATTAACCAGAAGGATCTACTGCCAAGATTCTGCGTAGAATAGATAACCTGGTTGACAATTATGATTGTCTTCAGATGAAACATGGTTTTATGCTATGCGTTTACATTTTGATTGATGCATGAAATGTAATGATTGATTGATACATGTAATTGTAGCGGTAGAAATATTGAGACTAAGCCATTGGATTGACTAAACTCGCACAGATCAAATAAAAACCTCCACCGTGCTTTATTGTTTCCAAAGGAATGGGAAAAGAGCGAATAACCAAAAAAGAAAGGGGAGAGAATCTAGGTAAGGGGGTTGGTTATGCAAAGGGAAGGTATTAGAACACTAAACATCTACGGTACTCCGCAGGAACCTCTTTGTAAATTTGTGTATTTTTGCACCTGCCATGGTTGTGAACCTTTAGTGCATACGTGCCACCTTCTGTGAAATAGGGGATCAGGGTACTCGTAGTTCGCCTTTAAAAAATTTAAAACAAAAGTGTGTTGGTTAATTTTAAAAGATGAGACACCATCGTTGTATCCGAGTCGAAAACATACTTACTATCCACGATCATGAGGAAGGAGAATTTGCATCATCTCAAAGTGGAGGATATGTCTTGGATTTTAAAATCAATAAAGCCTCGCTCAACACCCAAGTGGAAAATATCTCATTTCACTATGTATCATAGAAGTATAGTAGTTCATATCACTACAATAATTGACAAGAGTATAATATTTTGAGACAATTTCAAGATAAAAAGCCAAAGTGACAAAATGACTTGAATGAGATTGATTGAGTTTTAGTCTTCTCACAAAAATGTCAAAGTATTGTTAAATTGTTTAAAGTTTGATTAATAAAATATTTTTGAAAATGCATGGACCTAAGTCCAAGTTTATTATGAAAGCCGTTCAAGTTTAAAAACAAGAAGAGTTTTCAAAAGGAGGGAGAAGATTTTTGAAATTAAGGAAGAAGGGAGGAGATGAAGGGACTATCCTAAAGCATAAGATAAAAGCTAGGGAAAAGAACCGTCTAACCAACAAGAAGCCAACACTTGACACAATGAGTCAATGTAGAATTCTCATCCTTTAGATTTGAAACCAAACAAGCAAAGATAATAAACCTCTTAAGAAGACCAAGCTTCAATTGCATTAAGTCTTCACAAAAATTAGGCATAGTAACGGCTGTATACAGATGAATTCCCAATCATAGACAAAGCATGTAATCACAATAACCCGCATACAAAGAAAACAAAGAACCCAATGTCTTGGGGTAAACCCCAAGAACTCCAGACAAAATAACAGTTAAGGTCACAAGGTCTCAAGGTAGGTCAAGGTCTCTAATCCTAAGTCCAAGAAGTCCACAATCTTCATAATGCCAAGGATAGTAACCAAGTAGTCCAAGTAACATTAAAGATTTTTATTGTTCAAGTTGGTTATTAAGTATCTTCAAAAAGAAAATGAAAAACTCAAGGGAGCAAAATAAAAATGACATAAAAGTAAATGCTCAAATGAGCAAAGATGAAAATAACATGAAATGTAAATGCTAAAATAAATATGCTTAAAGTAAAAGCATAAAGTAAAAGCACAAAATAAAGTCAATTGTTAGAAATTAGAGGTTAGTTGAATGATCATCTTGAAACTTGCATTTGAAACTCATTAGAGGATTGATAAAACCAAAGCCTCTCAATAACAGGTTTTATTTACTTTTTGTCAAGTATATCATTCATTTAAAATTCTCAAGGCAACCATAAATGATCAACGATGTTTAAGTGATTCACTTTGACCAAAGCTTATGAAGATTCATTAGAGGATTGATATGACCAAAGCCTCCTAACAATGAATCTCAAGGTTATTGGATCAAAGGATTTAAATTAACATACTTGGGCTTACAAACATGAGTTTGGGCCACGAATGATCATTTCTCGAATCGAGACAAAATTTAACGCTATGTTAAGCAATCGTAAGTGGACTTATATAGAAGTCACACCTATTTTGAGGCTGGTCAATAGTAATTTATGTGTCATATGTTTAGAGAGATGATATGTATATCATCCTCTAACAACATATGACACAATAAGAAGAGGATAAGATGAATAGGGGTGGGATAAGAATTAAACACATTTGAACCAAAAATTTAGTCAATCAATCATTAAAATCATCCATCCATTTTGGTGGAGTTAAACTTAACACCCAAGATCCAATGATGTTAATGAAGCTCATGATCAAAATCTCGTAGTCCAAGATCAACCAGAATATATATAAAATAAAATTATATTTAAAAATAAAGAAAAACATTTTTAAAACGGTTTTTAAATAAAACTAAAAGGAGAAATTAGCAACTATATTTAAAACATCCAAGAAAAATTAAATAAGACCATAGAAAAATCAGAAATGAGCTCAAATATTTTTATAAAATTTTTGGTAATTTTTTTAAAGTCAGAAACTATTTTTTAAATTAAAAGAAATAGGCAAAATAAACCAAAAATTGTGAAAAATAGTAAAGTCATAAATAAAAATAAAATAAGGTCACCAATATTTGTCAAGAGGTCATTGGATCCTTCCATATTTTTTTCCAGAATTTAAAAATTAAGAAAAGTATTTTTAAACATTTAAAACAATTCAAATAAAGTTAAAACATATAAAAAATATCAAAACACAAAATAAAATTGTGAAAAAATGATAATCAAAAAGAGTAAAATCAAAAGTATTTTTAAGAATTTTTTTGATTTTTTTTGAAGTTAAAATTATTTTTTTAATGAATTTTTGAAGTTTAAAACAAATAAGTTGTAGACCATTGGATCAATGTCAAAATGCGCTAGTAATCAAATCTAAGAGATCTGGTGCGTTGTGCATATCATGGACATTAGTGAATAAAACACTGAATCATTTATTAAAATCAGAATTAAAAAAAAAACAAATGGCACGATATCATTGGTTGAGAGATGTCACATTGGTCATCTTTAACCTCCAACCACGCGAATTACAAGTCTCTGAAATAGAAAAATTAGAGCTCGAGATCAGTACCATTTACTTCGTCTCTTCAAGACGATTTCAATAGTACCCTCACGAAAAATTTATGTAAGGTGTAGCTCAGTCATTTTGGAAGGAAAGACTTGAAAAATGATTTGAAAATTCATGGTCAAAACTCAACTCCAGTTGAAAATAAATGTTGTGACTAGAATCAGAATGATGAGAGCTTCATTACAGTATCAAAGTTTGAGAGAATTGGTAAAGAAATCTACCTCTTGAAGTTCAAATTCAGAGCTCTGAAACTTGACTTGGCAAGCACGATTTAGGAAGTCTTAGAGCTTAGTTATTCTTCTGTTAGCTTCAATGAGGTTCAAAGATGACGAATTGACAAAGAAAATGGATTGAGGAAAGTTGTAAAACCAAATTCGAAGTTGCAGCAAAGTGGGCTCAAGAGGAAGTTTGACAGGGTGATTCTAGCTCTCTAAGCTTGATAAAATGAATGAGGTATGACCCTCTATTTATAGGGAAACTAATGGAATGCTTATGCGTGTGAAATGATGAAGTTTGGAGGAAAATCATGTGATGTTGCAAACATGAAAAGTGTGACTTCTATTTTGCTCAAAACTCAACCAAAGCTTGTGTTTTAATGTGCTAATCATTTCTGGAAGTTCATTAAACATGATTAGAAGTAAAAACGCGTAGAAATTTTATGTTTAGATGCCAAATCAAGGATTTCAAATTCTGACTTTGGAGAAAACTTCAGTTTCAAGGTACCATCTTTGAATCAATGGTGTACACGATTTAGGGAACCTTAAGACTTGATTATTGATGCATTGGAAAGATGAGATCACAAACTTTATAATGTGCAAAGAATGGAATCAAATGGATGCTTGAGCTGAAAGTTGTGATGAGTCAAAGTTGAGAAAAGACGCTGACTTTTTGTACTTAGAAAAATTCTAAGTTTTTTCTTCAAAATGACCTATAATGTTTTTCATTCAAACATGGCCTTCCATTTAAAATTTTCTCTTGACCAAAAAAGATGGAATGAAGTAAACCTATTGAATGAAATTTTGAGACTTGAACCATTTAAAAACTCCAAAAATTGAGAAAGTTATGACTTGGTGAAGTTGGTGAAAATTCATGAGATGACCTATAATCTTTTGCATCCTTAGGGCATCTTCCATCCATTTACAAGCTTAGCACATAAAATAAGAGTTGGAGTTCACACATTTAAGATCATTATGGAAAAAGAGTGGGCTTAAAAAAGATAAAAATTGACCAAGTTATGATCTTTTGAAGTCACATAAGGGATTTTGATGGCCTATCTAGAGGACTTGTAATCTTTCTTCATCATTATGTATCCTCCATACAAAATTTTCTTGAAACTTTTAAAGTGATTTATTGATAACCTTTTGAAGAGAAGCATGTTTTTGGAATCACTCAAAAATACCAAAATATGAGCAAGATATAGCCTTTAGAAGTTCAAAACCCTAGCTCCTAGAGCAACAAAATGACTTGGAAAACCTTTTCAATTTTGACAAACCTTCTTGCACAAATACTTTTGTCATGTAAATATAAGTTGTAGAGGATGATGATGAGAAACCATGGAAACCATAACCACTCCCAAATATTGAGAATTGAGGGAGATATGCACTTGTGATCAAGAAATCAAAGATTTGTCCAATTAGGTCAAACTTCTCCAATCAACCCTTACATCTTTGGACTATCTTTGACAACTTGAGGCATGATGGATAATGATAGACTTTGTCATGATATTACTTCAGAACATCTTCAATGATGAAGCTTGAATCTCAATGAAGCTTTTTTGAAGAAGGCATGAGAATAAACTCATGAACCTATAGATCAACTTGATGGAATGTGTTGTGCTTTCACCTATAATATCATCAATTAGGGTAAATATTCATTGTATTTATTAGTTAAAAGTTAATCAATACAAAACATAGATGATCACAAAAGACAAGTCAAGGTGCTTGGTGATTCCCCATGAGCAAAGCTAAAGATAAGGAGAAGAACCAAACCCTAGTGTGATCTTGTTATGATTGAGTTGATATGATATGATAGAAGAATCTTAGGGGGAAAATTGAGGTACAACAGCTGCCCTTATTTAAGTGTTTTCTATCCAGAGATGTGAAGGTTAAAATCTTCGTGTCGACGTGATGGAAGATACTTAAATATAAAACAAGCCCTATTTTTGGCCCTAAGATGACATGCAATGCTTATGATTATGAATGCAAATGAACAAATAAAAAAATGACACAAGACACCACTGGGAATGTAGCAAATAAAAACAGGGATCAAAAGAAAAACCCGACCAGGAAAATAAATCACTGGTGAACAAGAGACCCAACTCTATTGGGGTAAAGCCCAAAGAGGAGATAATGCGTCATCAACTTAAAGATTGAGGAGAGAAATTAAAGGATAATCGTGATCGAAGATGACTACGAACTATCCACTCACTGAGGAGATAGCAAAAAAAGTAACGTCGACCTACCGGGGAAAGAAATGATAAGATAATACTGGTAAATACTAATATTAGGGTAGGTAATAAACGATTAGCACCAGTATTCACGACTGGTAACAAAAGAACTTCTTTAGAGTAATACGAATATCAACAACAAACTACCTCCTATAATGACGAGACTACCATCCATCGAAAAAAGATCTCAACAACGAACTATCTACCATAATGACGAGACTACCATCCATTGGAGTAACAAATCTCAACAACGAACTACCTTCCATAATGACTAGGCTACCATTCATTGAAGTAACAAATCTCAACAACGAACTGCCTTCCATAATGACAAGGCTACCATTCATTGGAGTAACAAATCTCAACAACGAACTACCTTCTATAATGACAAGCCTACCATTCATTGGAGTAACAAATCTCAATAAAGAACTACCTTCCATAATGACAAGGCTACCATTCATTGGAGTAACAAATCTCAGCAACAAACTACCTTCCATAATGACAAGGCTACCATTCATTGGAGTAACAAATCTCAATAAAGAACTACCTTACATAATGACAAGGCTACCATTTGTTGGAGTAACAAATCTGAATCTTCTCTGGGAACTGACAGACTTACTGGGGGAAGTACAAGTTGCTCAAATAAAGATACCTGCCACTTACTGTTACGAGAAGAAATCGCAATAACGATTTCCTGGGGAAAGAAATAGTAATTCCTGGGGAAATGTCAATATATTCCTACTGAGGAGATAAAGTCTTCTTGTGGCAAAAATAAATTCACATTCTCAAATCAGGGCTCAAAGCTTATAGAAAACAAAATAATAATGTTGCCAAGGACCACAAACTCAAACCAAAAATAAACTGGAATGAAACAGTCAATCAAAATAACACCTCATGAGAAATAAGCTCAAAAGGGAATCACATTCTATCTAGAAAATGATATGAATAGGAAGGATAAGGAAAAATTCTTCCATGAGGGATAGCTCCGTGGGGAAATTAAAAGGATATACACTTTCTGCTTAAGGTTGAAACTCTATTGGAGAGAGGATGACCATAACTCTGCAAAACAGGGTGATATGTCAACTGTAGCGGTAGAAATGTTGAGACTAAGCCATTGGATTGACTTGACTCGCACCGATCAAATAAAAATATTACCATCATGCTTTATTGTTTCCAAAGGAAAGGGAAAAAAGCGAATAACCCAAAAAGAGTGGGAGAGAATCTAAGTTTGGGGGTTGGTTATGCAAAGGGAAGGTATTAGTACCCTAAACATTTATGGTATTCCGTAGGAACCTCTTTGAAAATCTGTGTATTTTGGCTATAGGTGTTGTATACAAAAAAGATTGTGGGGATGAGAAAATAAGTATTTTTTATGATTTTTGCACCCGCCACGGTTGCGAACCTTTAGTGCCTTCGTACCACCTTCCATGTAATAGGGGATCATGGTACACATAGTTTACCTTTCAAAAATTTAAAACACAAGTGTGTTAGTTAATTTTAAGAGACGAGACATCATCGTCTTATCCGAGTGGAAGAACATACTTACTACCCACAATTATGAGAAAGGAGAATTTGTGTCATCTCAAAGTGGAAGATATAGCTTGGGTTTTAAAATCAACAAAGCCTCACTCAACACCCAAGTGGAAAATATCTCACCTCACTACATATTGTAGAAGTATAGTCGCTCGCGTCACTACAAAGATTGACAAGAGTCTAATCTTTTGAGAAAATTTTAAAGCAAAGAGCCGAAGTGACAAAATGGTTTGAATGAGATTGATTGACTTTTAGTCTTCTCACAAAAATGTCAAAGTATGATTAAGTTGGTTAAAGTTTGATTAAGAAAATACTTTGAAAGTGCATGGACATAAGTCCAAGTTTATTGTGAAAGTGATTCAAGTTTAGAAAACAAGAATAATTTTAAAAAGGATGGAGAAGATTTTTGAAATTAAAGAAGGTGGGAGTAGATGAAGGGACTATCCTAAAGCATAAGGTAAAAGCTAGGGAAAAGAACCGTGTGACCAACAAGAAGATAACACTTGACACAATGAGTTAATGTAGAATTATCATCCTTTGGATTTGAAACCAAACAAGAAAAGATAATAAACCTCTTAAGAAACCAAGCTTCAATTGCATTAAGTCTTCACAAAAATTGGGCAGAGTAACGACTGTATACAGATGAATTCCAGATCACGGACAAAGTATGTTATCAAAATAACCTACACACAAAGCAAATAGACAACCCAATATCTTGGGGTAAACCCCAAGAACTCAAAAAAAAAAAAAACAGTTGAGGTCACAAGGTCTCAAGGTAGGTCAAAGTCCCTAATCCTAAGTCCAAGAAGATAATTACTCCATAATGCCAAGGATAGTAACCAAGTAGTCCAAGTAGCATTAAAGTTTTTTATGGTTCAAGTTGATTATTAAGTATCTTCAAAAAGAAATGAAAAGATCCAGTTAGTAAAATGAAAATGACATAAAAGTAAATGCTCAAACGAGCAAAGGTGAAAATAGCATGAAATATAAATGCTAAAATAAACGTGCTTAAAGTAAAGAGCATAAAGTAAAGGCACAAAATAAAGTCAATTGTTAGGAATTAGAGGTTAGTTGAATGACCATCTTGAAACTTGCATTTGAAACTCATTAGAAGATTGATAAAATCAAAGCCTCTCAATAACAAGTTTCATTTGCATTTTGTCAAGTATATCGTCCATTTGAAATTCTCAAGGCAACAATAAATGATCAACGATTTTAAGTGATTCACTTTGATAAAAGCTTATGAAGATTTATTAAAGGATTGACAAGACCAAAACCTCTTAACAATGAATCTCAAGGTTATTGGATCAAAGGATTCAAATTAACATACTTGGGCTTACAAACATGGGTTTGGGCCACGAATGATCATTTCTCGAATCGGGACAAAATTTAGTGCTATTTTAAGCAATCATAAGTGGACTTATATAGAAGTCGTACCTATTTGAGGTCGATCAATAGAAATATATGTACTACTTGTTTTGAGAAATGATATGTAAATCATTCTCCAATAACATTTAATACAATAAGAAGGGGATAAGATGAAGAGGGATGGGGTAAGAATTAAACCACATTTGAAACAAAAATTTAATCAGGCTATTATTAAAATCATTCGTCCATTTTTTATGGAGTTAAACTCAACACCATGGATCCAATGATGTCAATAAAGCTCATGATCAAAATCTCATAGTCCAAGATCAGCCAGAATATATACAAGATAAAATATATTTAAAAAATAAAGAAAAATATTTTTAAAAATGGTTTAAAAATGGAAATAAAAGTAGAAAATAGCAACTATATTCAAAACATTCAAGAAAAATCAAATAAGACCATATAAAAAAAAATCAGAAATGAGCTCAAATATTTATATAATTTTTTGGTAATTTTTTAAAGTCAAAAACTATTTTTAAAATTAAAAAATAGGCAAAATAAACCAAAAATTATGAAAAATAGTAAAGTCATAAATAAAAATAAAATAAGGTCACCAATGTTTGTCAAGAGGTCATTCGATCCTTCCATATTTTTTTCTTCAGAATTTAAAAATTAAGAAAAGTATTTTTAAACATTTAAAACAATACAAATAAAGTAAAAAATTATAAAACATATCAAAACATAAAATAAAATTGTTAAAAATAATAATCAGAAAGAGAAAAATCAAAAGTATTTTTCATAATTTTTTCAGATTTTTTGAAGTTAAAATGGATTTTTTATGAATTTTTGAAGTTAAAATGGATTTTTTATGAATTTTTGAAGTTTAAAACAAATAAAATATAAAAATCAAAAAATAAAATAAAGTCAAAAAATGTAGACCAATGGATGAGAGTCAAAACACGTTAGTAAGTTAATCCAATGGATCAGACGGGTTGTGCATATCATGGTCTTTAGTGAATAAAATACAGAATCATTAATTAAATCATATTTGAAAAAGAAAGCGTGGCACGCTATCATTGGCTGAGAGATGACACGTTGGTCATCTTCAACCTCCAGCCACGAGATTTGCAGGTCCCCGAAATGGTAAAATTAGAGCCCGAGACCGGTATCATTCGCTTCGTCTCTTCAAGACGATTCCAATGGTACCCTCGCAAAAAATTTATATAAGGTGTAGCTCATCCATTTTGGAAGGGAAGATTTGAAAAGGGATTTGAGATTTCATGGGCAAAACACACTTCCAGTTGAAAATAAATGTTGTGACTAGAATCATAATGATGAGAGCTTCATAACAGTATCAAAGTTTGAGAGAATTGGTGAAGGAATCTACCTATTGAAGTTCAAATGCAGAGCTCTGAAAATTGACTTGGCTAGCACAATTTAGGAAGTATTAGAGCTTGATTATTCTTCTGTTAGCTTCAGTGAGGTTCAAAGATGGTGAATTGACAAAGAAAATGGATTGAGGAAAGATGTAAAAGCAAATTCGAAGTTGTAGAAAATTGGGTTCAAGAAGAAGTCTGGAAGGGTGATTCTGGCTCTCTATTTATAGAGAAGCTGATTGAATGCTTAGCGTGTGAAATGGTGAGATTTGGAGGGAATTCGTATGAACATGATACACGAGTAAGGTGTGACATGTTTAGCATCAAAACTCATCCAATCCTTGCGTTTCAAGGTTCTAATCCACTTTGGAAAGTTGGTTAAACATGTTTAGACCAAAAACGCGTGCTAATTTAATGTTTAGAAGCCACAACATGAATTTCAAATTCTGACTTGAAGTGAAACTTCAGTTTCAAGGTACCATTTTTGAATAAATGACATTCTCAACTCAAGGAGTCTTAGGACATGATTCTTGAAGCTTTAGAAAGATGAGATCACAATCTTTATAATGTTCAAATAATGGAATCAAATGGATGTTTAAGCTGTAATGAAAAGAACATGATCAGTAACAGGTAAACCCAGTAGGTAAGAATACTCCTCCAATGTAGGCATCATTTGATAATCAGGGAAAGTAAAACATTGATACATCGGATCATAGAACTAGACCAAAGTAGAAAGAATACACTCCTTCATCCTGAGCTTCATAAGAGATACAATGGATCCATATTTCTTCCAAAAATCAGTAGAACTCTCGATCTTGGGAATCAAACTCATCAAATCATCTATCTTAGGATCCTTGAAACTGTACTTCTGAGTCTTTCTTTTTCCATAATCCATGGCCAAACAATTCCTGATATATTTGCAAAAAGTCAACTTTAAGTCCCTTGAAACAGATGTTTCAAAGAATGCTCATGGGTGGATGAATGCATGATGCAACAATTACACACAAGACCACAAACATGGGGGGTCCATAAGTTCGACGTCACGAGCATAAGGTCAAAGATACTACTCACATGGTATGGACTAATAGTTTATCACTTGTTGAACATGGTTCTAAGAGGTTCCCAGAGTCTACATCTTTCCCTCAGATATTACCAACGTCCCGATTAACTCGGTAATTAGTAATATTCTCAGGAAAAACTCGTCCGAGTGTAGTATCGCTTGACAACCATTTCCGGATTACTCCGTCATAATTTCCACACTACACCTAAAAGGCCAAGATTGGTTAAGGATTCTACGGTCCTCAGCTTCAGCAGGCTCCCAGGTCAAAAGTAGCACGTCTTCTCGACTACTCGATAAACGATACCACAGTCAAAGGGGCCTCCACTAAGTGGGGGATCTCATGCCTCCTTTTTTGGGATTACTCCCTCAAAGTTAACATGACTATACCACTTGTCCTATCTTAAGTTTTCCCAAGTCTGGGTAGAGGACTTATGAGAAACCACTAAGCACCCTGAAAACTAGGAAGATCCAGACAAACATACGAACCTACAAAAAAGACAAGGTCAAGGCCCAAGGTTTATGGTACCCCCCCCCCCCCCCCCCCTTAAATCAGGGTCTTCCGATCTAATGGTATCACCTGTTTCCCTAAAAATAATTGTATGCAGATATAAGAATAACTCATCCCCTTGTTGAAGCTACCAGCAGAAAACACAGAGCCGCCACAAAACTTTATTTATCCCGAAAGAAGGGGAAATATCGATAAAACCACAAGGGAATGGATAAGATGGTCTTACGACCAAGAGAAAGGGTAAGGGAGTCGATTATGCGAGGGGAAGGTATTAGCACCCCTCACATCCGTTGTACTCAATTGGATCCATTTTGTTTGTTTGTATTTAAGGGTGTGTTTATCTACAACTATACTTGCTTAAGGGGAATGAATGGTTTTTTATTATTGTGTTCGCGGGGGTTTCACGACCCTTTGCCTACGTATCCAATGAAGGAATCAGAACACCATAGTTCTTCTAGAAAATGGTTGGTTTGTTTATGTTTTTTAGTGGGCGACGTTAACGCATGCATTCTAGCAATAGGCACGACCGATATCGTGGTAGAACGAAGATAACATGCCCTTTTGGGGAAGTTTTGATTTGTTGAGTGTTTTGCAAGTTTTAAAATAAATTCAAGTAATGATTAAAGGTTTTTGGATTTTTTGATTTGTGAATGTTAAGTTTTAATTACAAAAGAAAAAGGTTAAGAGGGAGACTAGAAACCTAATTGTTTGTTATGTACAAGTGGTGAGCTAAAAGTCTACCTCGACATAAGATGATCGAAACGGGGTTTAATCGCCTCACGGGGCTACCTAAGGGAGTATGGTATCAAGGTTTGAATGAGCCAATAAAGAAACTTAAGTTCTAAATTTTTTTTATAGTTTTTTATCAAGTTAAATAAATGATGAATTTAAAAGTAAATTAGAACATAATTCTAAAAAATCTTTGTTATTTTCATGATTTTTAAATAAAGAAAATATTAAAAGAAAATTAATAATTAGTTCTAAATATATATATTCTTTATATTTTTGTAATATTTTTTTTAATACTTAAAATCAATAAAAGAAATTAAAACTAAAAAAATTAAAAAAAGAAGAGAAATATTAAAAAAATATGAGAAGATAAAGGGGGGACGAAGTTCTGAAGAGGGGTATGGGGAGAAAACTGGCACAAAAGCCCAATAGTGAGGTTCAACAGAAGTTTTGTTTGCAAGGTAATGGGCTAAAAAAATGGTGTGCGACTTGGGATTAACGGGGGTATGACGAGAAATTTTAAGGCCCACATCCATTACTTATTTTTCAGCAAATTATTGTATCAAATTTTTATTTAATAAACAAAATAAAAGAGAAAGGGGATGCTATCGTGAAAGGGGCTAGGGTTCAAAACTATGTGACAATCCAACTCTCTCAAACACAGAAGAAGCTTTCTCCTCTCCCTCAATCGTGACTTGCTTTTTCGTTTCCAGTTGCAAATCAACCTCCATTCTCTCAGTTTTGATGTCACGGTACTCTTCTTCACCGCCTTCGAATTCTTCTTCTCCAACGAATCATCAACATAGCGCGCTGTTGCAATTTTGCTTTTTCAATTTCGCTCGTGGCTCCATCATCTTTGATATCTCTCATTTAAGATAGCACCACTGTGAGACACCATGGATTCTTCGTCTTCATCGAGCTTTGTTCATCTCTTCACAACTTCAATCTCATCGCGATATATTCGCTTCAATTTCTATTTTCTACAATATCAAAATGAAATGAAAAGTGGGAGACACTATGGAGTTTGATACTGCTTACCTGTGAAGACGATTGGAGATACGCATATAGAAGACCAGAGAAGAGGTTCCAACAACTCAGGTACACATTCTTTAGCCTTTTGTTTCAGACTTCTTTCCGCTTCTTTTCCTTCTGGTTCAGAATTTCCTTTTTTAATATTTCTTCATGGGATTTCTTGTGTTGTTTGAGTTGCTAAAGGGTTAATGGAGAGTGAGGTTACAAAGTCTTGTGGTTGTTGATGAAGTGATACTGTTATTGTGTATGGAATGGATGTTACAAGGTGGAGTCAGAGATATTTTTTAGTGAGTTTCTGTCTGACTCACTTTTGGTTTTCTGGCTATTGCATTGTTGGTTTTTGGTTTTGCTAGTTGTGTATTGTCACTCTTTCTTTTTCTTGGTTCTCTTGCTGGCAGGGTGTTCGCTCTCTCGGTTTTCTTATGCTGACTCTTGTGTTCTCCTCGTTTTCTAATTTGGCTGTTTGTTTTATAACAATTGAGAAGTGGGAATTGGAGGGAATTTGAACAAGTTTGAACACTTTGGTCATGTTGTTTCTAGCTTTCTTGATGCAGGTTCTGCTTTTACCATTTGTGTGCAATGTTGACATGTTTTGGAGGGGAGTGGACAACAAGAATAAAGACAAGGCAATAGTGTTTTGTTTCTTGTGTTGGACAGGCTTGGCTTTCTAAGATGCGGGTTTTTTTTGTACTTGTGTGATTGTTTTATGTAGGTGATATCTTTTCAAACCTGTCTCTTTTTCCTCTTTTATCTTTCAATGACGCAAAGCACATCTGATTTTTACTCCATAAGTTCTAGAGGGTTTGCATATTTTAGGAAAATGATGATGCATGGTTTTATGAGCTAGCTAGCTTGCATTTTTTGAATTGCTGTTGTGCTATTTTAACAGCCTGCTGCTAAGCTTGCAGCTACTCCTTGTTTTACTTATTGTTGTTTTTGTGTTGCATTTGTTTTGGTTTGTGCTGCTTGTATAACAGCTTGTTGCTGTTGATTGTTTTGTTTTTATTTATGCTGCACTTGCTGTTGTTTGCAGCCTTGCCCTGCGTATACTTGTTGTCTTGTTTCAGCTTGCTGTTATGTGCTGCTCTATTGCAGCCTACTTGTTGCGCTGTTCTACTTGCAGCTATCTTGTTTGCCTAGCTGCCATGCTGTTTTGGTGCTTTTCAGCTTGCATATTTGACAGTTTTGACTTGCTTTTGCAGTAGGAAAATAGTTGCAAACTTCTTTTTATTTGTGAACCAAAAATACCAAAAAATTTGTGATTTGTAAAAATAGGAGAAGATAGCCTATGATTTAAAACAAAAACCCTTTTTAACTTCTGATTCCAAATGCAAACCCTAATAATGAGCATTATTTATTAACAAATAATTCTTGCTTGGAATATTATTCACCTATTGATGTTAGCTAACTTTTTCCTTTTTTCTTGTTTCATGAGCACGAGGATTGGATGGCTAAAGTGAGGTTTCAAGATGAAAAGGCCATGGCGAGGAGTGAGGACGAGTGGCTTGAAGACGAAGCAAAAAGGAAATTTGAAGAAAAAAATTTCTTTCTTTTTTTGTAAATAACATATTGTAACTTGCATTTCCACATTTGTAACATGCTTTGTATATGGCCCACAAAATGTAATGAACACAAAACTTGATAAATATATTTTTCTGAATGATGAATTCGTTGTATGGAAACCAAACAACTCTTGAATCTTGATTGAAAATAGCAATTTCCACTTGAATGGTTTAAATAACACTCTTCACTTTGTAACTTGGAATTTAAGAAATCAAACATGACTTTAGTAACTTGTATCTCAAGTAACCATTCACTTTGTCTTTTGTTGTACCCCAAAATTTGCCCTCCCATTTCCTCAACATTTTCTCCTTGCAGGACCCTTGGAGCTCAAGTTCCAGTTAGGGTTTCCTCTGCTCAAGACTTCTCCTTGCACTGTTGCCCCAAATTAGGGTTTGTGTTTGCACAAAGATATTTTAACCTAAAATGCCTAAGATGACTTTCATGCTTCATGTTGGACTCCCAAGTTTATCCATACCAAGTTTTAAGTCTTGATTCCAAATTTTGCCCAGTCAATTGGACAGTTGACCTAGAAATCAACTGTATTGGGGAAAAAGTCAATTGTGGCCAATTGACAGTCAAATCTCATGAAAATTGACCCACATCAACATTATGAACTCACATGGACCATTTGATCAAGTTTGGATCACAATCCCACAAGAAATTTGATCAGATCACCAAAAGGGCAAAATGGTCATTTTTAGGGTTTTGACTACACAAAGGCAATTTTTGACTGTTTGACCTAGCCAATGGAAAACCAAGCTCACATATGGACTCAAGGACCCCATGGAATTGTCTTGACATACTCAACAAGTTCAAAAGATCCCAAATGCACAAGATTGACAGTTGAATTTCCCAGTCAATTGATCAATTTTGACTGTATACTGAAAAGTCAAACTTTGACTTTTTGGTCAAAATCAAGTGTCAAGATTCATTTTTCATCAAAACACGCCAAATCATGAAACTTGTTCATCAAGAAGTCAAGAATTGCAAATTAGGGTTTGAAATGAAGATTTTTCATAACTTAGAATTTTTCTAAGTTATAAAAAACCCTAATTTTTTCCTAACTTTGTCCCACTTTCTCACCAAGATTCATTTGGATTCAAGCAAAAGTCAAAACATGAAAGTTGTAGTCCATTGCAAAATCTACAACTTTTATTCACAAAGTTTTCCCAAAAGAAGCTTGTAGCTCAAGTTACAATTTTTGGAACAAGGGTATCAAACCATTCTTAACTTAGAGAAATTTTGAACCATTTTAGGCAGGATTTTTGCCTAACTTCAAGACCACTTTTCACATGCTTCCACTTGGAATTTCAATTTGCATTTCAAATATGGATTGTAGTACACATTCCAAGCTTTCCAAAATGTCTAAGAACTCATCAAACAACCTCATGGTTAGGGAGAATCGAATTTGGCAAGTTGGGAAAAACTCACTTTTGATTTGGCCAATTTACATGTTCATACATTTGTGCCATTTTGAATTCAGCTTGCTTTCCTTGATTACAGGTCCTATATCCCATTTGCACTCAATAATTTAATGCTAACTCATTGTGCCAAGGCCTTATTTTGTGTGTTCAAACATTATATGCAAGATTAAGCTATTTTTAGATAAAGCATTTTTGCCATTTTAGAAAAGTTAAACTTTATGTCAAATGCAAATCCAAGCAAGTACAGTGCAAATTCTTTTGGCACAAGTTTATGAACAAAACACACTGATCAAGAGGAAGGTTAGCAGCACATTAGGGGGGCCTCTATCAGTCTAAAACTCAAGTGGACACTTTGTTGCTTAAAGTTAAAGAAACATAACATAACAACACACAACTCCCATTCCTGTAAACCAGAGCTTAAGCAAAGTTATCAAACACTTTCTAATCATCAAACCTAAGCAAAAACACGAGCCAACCATCTCCATTGCCTTCTCAAACACAGAATCACCCTCAAACTGCCAAAACAGGGCACCTGCTGCAGATTGAGTTCCATAACACCATCCATTCATGCATTCTTGCTAAAACCACTTCAAACATATCCCACACCATCCCTTGAAACTATTCCAAGCCTCAAACACGACCTGTAACATCCCTAGCTAACATCACCATTTTCATTTTTCTGTTTTGCAGTTGAAGTACCATAGCACGATTCTTTTGGTTTCCAAGCAAACTAAAGGTTGGAATAGCATCCTGAGACATCAAGGAAGCTATACAAATCATTACCTTGCCTTGTACTCATCTCCATTGTTGCACACAATTCCAACTGAACAGGTAAGTTCATGAACTTGTATCTCTCTATCCAGGCATTGTTAGCTTTAGGTTTGTGAAGAAATTATGTCACATTCATAGCCCTGAACATGCCCATGTAATTAGTTTTCATTTATGTTATGTGTGCTATGAGAATTTGATGTCTGAACATGGAACAAAAACTAGTTCAGGAATTGGGGGAGAAGAAATTCTCTCTCATTTCTGAGAGTTAGATCAAGTTTTTGGTATGTATGGATTCGTTGTTTGATGCTTAACATTTTTGGTGTTGTAAGTTTTTGTTAAAACTCAAAGAATCAGGATGTTTGAACAAGCCTGAGAAACGCGCGTTTTTTGAACAAGAATGGCTGGAGGTTGAAGAAGCTCCACGTGGACTGGGCCTGATTTGTTATTTCTGTTTACACCCTATTTTTACTTTTACACCCCCTAGGCCCATTATGCTTATTTTTATGATTTTTTGACCTTTTCTTTTTTGTTCTGACTTATTTATTTTTTCTTATAATATTAAAAATATAAAAAATATTTTCCACACCATTTTTGAATTTATTAGGCATTTATTTGTTTAAAATAATGTTTGTACATAAATAATACCTAGATACACTTTTATTTAGAAAATACTAAAAATAATGCAAATACATTTATTTTCTGATTTTTATTTCATTTTATCTTTTGAAAATATTTTATGAAAATATGCTTTTTTTTATAAAAATTAAATATTATTATTTTGTATATATTTAATATATTTAGTAAATAATACAAATACATATATATATTTATTAGTATATTTAGATTAAAAAATACAAAATATTTACATTTTTAGTTTTATTAATATTTAACATTAAAAATACCTTTTTTACAAATATACTTCTCTTTTATTTATTTTTTGTACATAATTAATAAACATTGTATATATTAAATAATAAATACCTTTTATTTATAAAATTAGGGTTTTGCCCTAAATACATAAAAACTCCAAAAAATAATACTGTTTATTTTGTTTATTTGACATATAAAAAACACTTTTTTCATACATATAAAAAAACATTTTTTTGCATCTTGCATATTTATTCCATTTTTATTTAATTGTTGTATATTAAATAATTTGTATAATTTCAATTTTGATGTAATAGTCTAGGTTTAAATTCCTTGTCAAAATACCCCCATTTGAACATTTGTACCCCCCTTCCCATATATTGTGTTGTAATAACTTAGGAACTTTATTTTTCGCACTTTAACGCTTTCTAAATATACCATGCTAGAATTAGGGTTTGTATGCAAATCAATTAACCAAAAATTGTTTGACCTAAATTCAAGATAATCAAGCATGAAAATGGATAACACTAATCACACTTGCACCCCTAGGGTATTCCACTTGTTGCCTTCAATAATGGGCCATGTTGCATGTTAGGTATCTTTGGCAAAAACAAAACAAATTCAAATGATCATAGTCCCTCGATGACGCTTTCAAAAGTTGCCTAAAAATGATCAAGTCCCTTAAAGGAAAAATTGCCCAAAGATACTTGGCACCATTGCAATCATGGTCTAAACGATGACCCGCGCCCGTCCCGTTAACATCCTAACACAAGATTGTCCACCAAATACAATGGTGGAACAAAATTGTTAAAAGGGTTAAAACATAGCAAAGATCTTTGAGAAATTTAGGGTAGATAGCTCTTGGTTACTTGCCAACTTGCAAAATAAAAACACTTGCCTATTTTCCAAAACACACATCACAACACACTTTCAAAAACAACTTTCAAAAAAATTGAAAACTTTTAAAAAGACATACACCTTTGTATACATCCCAACATGGATCATTACAAAGGTTTCCACCACATTGGCCTCTTTTCAAAACATTTTCAAACCCACACACAAAGCACCATTTCAAACAATTGAAAGCACCATTTCAAACAATTGAAAACAAGGCAAGTTGATCTAAGCGAGTAACTAAGAGCCCGTGGATAACCATGGATAGAAAGGGTGCTAATACCTTCCCTTTCTATAATCTACTCCCCGAACCCAAGAAAACATCTCAAAGGTTTTTGCTGTGCTTTTTAACCTTTCCTTAGGACAAAATAAAAAGTCGGTGGCGACTCTTGCTCAACCGAAACATTTGCGAAAACAAACGCAAAACCTCAAGTCAGTTCTCCCACCGTATCACATCTTTCAATTCCCAACCTTCATATCACGTCCAAACCCCACTTGCACTCTCAACGCGAAACTTAACTCTGATATCCAAATCACAAGCGATTTACAACTGCAAAAACAAAAACATGCCTTGACTATCATGAAACTTTCAACCTTATTTCTTATGCCCAAATTTCGCATTCGTCAACTTAAACTTCAAACTCTCGACTCGGTGACTTAGAGATCTTAAGAAGAAAACTTGAAGTGCGAGGAGATGAAATCCCTGACCAAATGTACTGAACTCTGAGTTATCTTTGAGGCAGGAGAAAGAAACATCTTCACACAAACCAGGGATCCAAAACCCTAGCATCTTGACCAACAAATAGGGAAATAAACCCTAATCCAGGCTCTGATGAATTCGAGCGAGAAACAACCTTGTAACTTGATAAGAAAGAAATTCATGATACCTCAAAAATCCATCCCACGATCCACTAATCGAGAACCAGATGAATTTCCCTTTTACCTGATAGGAGAACTTCAAAACAAAATTAGGCATAAAGAGGGCACAACCCTAATACCTCCAACCAAGGCGCCTGATTCCATGAGATGCAGGATATGCAAATGACTTAGTAAAAATGATGCAAATGGGATGCAAATTTCAAAGCCAGACAAAATTAAAAAGAGGTAGGACAAATTTGGGGTACGACACTCATGCCCTAACAATGGTGTTCTTGGATTTAGGCACCTAAACTTGCATGTAGCACGTTAGTTCTAACCCATATGTCACAAATAACATGAATATATGCATAATATGGATTTAAATTACATGATTCAGAGAATTTGAGATTCAATTTTATACCAAACCGGATGGATGATGTAATGGAGTTATGGGCGTGAAAGGGGTTGGTTATGAACTTGGTTCAACTCCTAGAAGCCTCAGGAATATGATTTGGTAACTTGTTTGGACTGCAACTGCCTGGAAATGAAGATACGGGTTTTGCAACTTTGGTAAATTTTTGAGAATTATGGAGTGTTTCTTTGGTGGCTATGCATGGTCCTTTTGGCTTGCTTTGGCTCAATATTTATAGAGGGAGAGGTGAGCTGATAAACAAGGCAAGGGATCAAGACTTGATGGCCCTAATAAAATCAAAATCAAACAACTTAAAAACCTTCCTTTTGCATCTTTCCTTGATCTTTTGAGTTTGCATGAACCTGGTCACATTTTTTACAGGCCTTGACATGATGTAACAGGCTTACAAAAGGGCTGAATTCAACAAGCCCAAACCTTACTCATTATCTCCATTTTTATTGGACTTTATTTATTTTTTAAATGAATAAAATTCAAATAAAAATAATGAAAATAAAAAAATGTGGGAATGCCTTTTATATGTCCTCTAAGGTGTTATGAGCGTGTTTGAACATCAAAAACTAGACCCATTAGTTCAAAATTGCAATTTCGCTCAATTTGCATTTAATGAATTTCTTCAAAATCTCCCAAATTGTGCAACTAATAACTTACTCAATTTTCATCTTTTGAAAATGATCTAGTACTTTTTGGAAAGCCCAAGATGTACTCTACAATCTCTATTTTGATCATTTTTGCTTTTGAATATATTATCTTGATGTAAGTTGCATTGATAAAAAGTGTCTTTTGTTGACTTTTGAAAATGACCTATAATATATTAGCTCATATCTTTCAAATGAAGTTTTTTTTTGGGCTTGAGCATAAAATAAAGTTGTAGGGAATTGAGTTTTCTTCAAAATAAGCTTTGGTTGGGGAAAAGTTGATGAAGTATGTGAAATTATGCCTGGTCAAAGTTCAGTTGACTTCTCCTAAGGAAACCCTAATTTGACAATGCTTGACTTTTGATTATTTGAGGGCTTTCCTTGGGGAATCATGATCACACCTTGATCAAATGATGGATATCACTTAAAAATGTTGATGTTGAAAAAACTCTTGAAGTTTGACTGTGTGTTGACCACAGTTGACTTTTTACCCAATATAGTTGATTTTCAATCATTTGAGCCATTGATTGAGCAAACTTGTGATGCAAGACTTGAAACTTGACATGAACCTTGTTGAGGACCTATTATGAACCATGGAAACCACTTGAGACCTTTTCAACCCAAATTTCCTTGAGAAACTCCAAACCCTAGTTGTAGGCCTTTGGCTTATGAGGAGCATCTTGACTAGTCAACCCTTGAGTGTCTTGAATATCTGAGAAGCCTTGAAAGAATGTCTTGAGAAGAAAAGGGGAGGGGAAATTTTGGGGTACAACAACTTCCCCTGTTCAATATTCTTAAACCTGAAGAGTTAGATTGGCATGTTCGCCATTCGTGACTTGAATGTAGAAGATGATTGAACATTTAAGTGCCCAGAAATTTGCACTCGCCTGTGCAAGAGGTAACATTGTTGGTTGATTATATCGAGAATGGGCTTATAGATGCCATTTGGAGAGGTGACAGAGAGTTGTCGGAGATGGCTTATAGATGCCATTCAAAATAACTGTTGATTTCAATTGGAAGAAGTATCAGAATAAATCTTTGGTTGATTTAAACTGAACTAGAGAAAGGTCTACTGGAAAAGCATCAGGATAAATCATTGGTCGATTCAAACTGAACCAACATATGTATGTACTTAACTTTAACTGGATAAGAATCAGAATAAATCTTTGAGCGATTTAAGCTGAACCAGAGAAAGAGTCCACCGGAAAAGAATCAGGATAAATCATTGGTCGATTTAAACTGAACCAACAGAGGCCTTTAATTGTCTTTAAATGGATAAGAATCAGAATAAATCATTGAGTCGATTTAAATTGAACCAGAAAAAGATCTACTGGAAACGAATCAGGATAAATCATTGGTCGATTTAAACTGAACGAGTAGAGGTCTTTAATTGTCTTTAACTAGATAAGAATCATAATAAATCATTGAGTCGATTTAAACTAAACTAGAGAAAGAATTCACCGGAAAAGAATCAAGATAAATCATTGGTCGATTTAAACTGAACCAGCAGAGGTCTTTAATTGGATAAGAATCAGAATAAATCATTGAGTCGATTTAAACTGAACCAGAGAAAGATCTACTAGAAACGAATCAGGATAAATTGTTGGTCAATTTAAACTGAATCACCAGAGGTCTTTAATTGTCTTTAACTGGATAAGAATCAGAATAAATCATTGAGTTGATTTAAACTGAACTAGAGAAAGATCTACCGAAAACGAATCAGGATAATTCATTGGCCGATTTAAACTGAACCAGTAGAGGTCTTTAGTTGTTTTTAACTGGATAAGAATTAGAATAAATCATTGAGTTGATTTAAACTGAACCAGAGAAAGATCTACTGGAAACGAATCAGGATAAATCACTGGTCGATTTAAACTGAACCAACAAAGGTATTTAATTGTATTTAATTGGATAAGAATCAAAATAAATTATTGAGTCAATTTAAATTGAACCAGAGAAAGGTCTACTAGAAAAGCATCGGGATAAATCATTGGTCGATTTAAACTGAACCAACAGAGGTCTTTAATTAAGAATGACCTTATGAGGAAAATGCTGAAAAAACCCTTCATCGGATTAGCCTTTGAAAAGACTGTCGGGTCATATAGGTAGTTGATGATGTTTGTTGATTGATCTTTCCTGAAAAGGTAAAGAGTTAGATGTATGCAATGTCATGATGTATGAAATGCATTGTGTAACAATGTTCTCAAAATAAATAAGATTGTGCTATATGCGTTTTATTCTGGACTGGGCCTGCCCGTGGCCCAATCACCAGTGAGGCCCAATCCAGGCTTGTCAACGTACCATGATGAGTAGTAGATCCTCCGAGCACACCCCGATCATGGGTAACTTGTCGGCTACAATAACGTCCCGCCAATGCCCGCGAGGAACATCCCCAATGAGAAACGTACCAATCCAAGCTCTACCCGAGCACCCTCCTTGTAGGGCAGAATTTCAACCTCTCCGGATTTCACGGAGTCCCCAGGGTCCCGGGAAGACCGCGTCTCTATCCTCCCTATCCTGCGGAGAGCATCATCTAGGTAGGGGGCCACGTGCAGGTCCCCACTACTCACGTAGAACCTGGCAGTCCCTTTTTTGGGCCTGTTTGATCAGCCCAATAAAGGGACCTTGGGCTAGCGCTGGGGGCTATAAATACCCTCTATTTCGAGAGGGTCAAATATTCATTCATTCACACCTATATACTTAATTGCTTGCTCATTTCGTCTCTCACTTTTCCATCGGAGTGTATTGCAGATACCCCCCATCTCCTTCAAATCCAACCCAAAGCTAGCTGTGATGGTCCAACTCTGATCAGGTACAATCAGTGGCGCCGTCTGTGGGAATATAAGCTCCCCCGTCTTATCTCCGTTCAAAAAGACAAAAGCTAACAATCCTCGAATGTCATGGCTGACCAGACTCAGGACAACCAGAATGTCTGTGTCATAGAAGCTAACAACAACATCACCGACAATAATGTCAACCCCGACAACGCCGACATCACCGACCATAACACGGTCCCTGGAGGCAACATCCCTGGGCCTTCTAACTACCGGGACGGAGCCACGACTTCATCTTCATCAATCCCTCCCCGGCTTGAAGAAGATCACCTAGTTCCTCTGAACTACCCAGCCACCCAATTCCACAAAGTCCCTGTCCCCGCAGGGGCAGACGCCACGACCAGGGCACTGTTCGCGGTGATTAACCAGACCAACTATCTCATATTTGCCCAGGGGGAAAGACTGAGAGAACTCGAGGACGACCGAAGGCCCCCTAGAAGACACAGGAGGCCTCAATCTCCTCCCCCTCGACAAACGGACGAACGTCCCTGATCTCCCCCGCGGAGACAGAATCGGGACATCTCTCGAAGCCCGTCGCCTCGACCAATCGGGTGACTTCCCCCTTTGGAGAGGGAACCACTCGTCGACACAGGAAGGCGCGACCACAGACCTTCACGGCAAGAACGAAGACCTCCCGGAGACAAACACAGAGGAAACCATCAACGGTCACACCACTCAAGGAACGTCCCGCACGACCAGGGCCACCGTGACCGACAATACATCGGATCCCCGTCCCGCTCCCCAAAACCAAGTGAGGAAGACGACCCTCACGGTCCCTTGTCACAAGCTATCATGGAGGCGCCCATTCCCCCGGGCATGGAGAAGCATCCCCACTTAAAAGAGTATGACAACGTCGCCGACCCAGTCGACCACATAGACGGGTTCGAAGCCATGCTGCACTACCATAACATCGGGGGACCAATAAAATGTCGGTTGTTCCCCACGACCCTGAGGAAAGCAGCTATGGACTGGTACAAAGGTCTCGCCCTGGGGTCAATTACCTCTTGGAGAAACTTAAAGAACCAGTTCATCAGCTCGTTCACTACTTCACGACGACACCCGAAGACCGAAGAAACGCTCGAGGACATCTTCCAGAAGCACGATGAGACCTTGAGAGAATTCATCAACCGCTTCAACCGGGCATCCATCCAGGTCCCCTGTACGGACCATATGAAGAGATACCTACTGGAGAGGGGACTCTTCCCTGACACCGAATTCAGAAAAGCCTTGGGCATTGAACCACCCTGAACGTTTGATGCCCTCCTCGAGAAGGCCAGAGCCTACATGGACTACAAGGAAAGAGAAGCGGCCAACAGAGCCCGAGACCCCAGAAACCGCGAATCCAACAACAATCCGCGATAAGATACCGCCCTCCTCGAAGAATTGGGGAAAAGAGAAGGGACGATAAACCCCGGGTCGCCCGGGAACAAAGGGGACCCTTGGGACGATTCACAGAATACACTTCGCTCACGGCTTCCCACGAGCGCATCTTAGCAGAGTGAGCAGCTAGTGATTTCAAGGATGGAAGCGTCAAATGTCCCCATCCAGATCCTGCCAAACCCGGGGTGGACCGAAGCAAATACTTCCAGTACCACCGGAGCCACGGGCACCTGACTGAAGACTGCGTCCACCTCAAGGACGCCATCGAGACCCTCATAAAAGGGGTAAGACTCACACAGTACCGGCGAAACGACGCTCCTCGTCGGGATGCCCGTGAGATGAGGGAAGCAGAAGAGGATGCCCGACCATCTGACGAGTCGGTTCCCATCCAAACCGCGTTCTCTGTCACAAGACCCGATGACTTCTACGTCCCCGAACACTTGCAAGAATCTCTGTCTATGCATAGCAGATGGGAACACTTCCCCTCCGCCATGGTCATAATGGTGAAGGGTTTAATGATTTAACCATAAATTTAGCTAAGAGGAAGCTGGACAAGTTGGTCGACACGACCCCCCCTCAAACGGTGACCTTTGAAAAAGTGAGAGGCAGGTCAGAGCTAATCACCTTCTACCTCGAGGAGCTCCCTAGAGGGGCCCTTAATTCGTCCATCCCTCTGCTAATAAGGGCGAGAATGGCCAACTTTGACGTACATCGCATCCTCGTCGACGAGGGAAGTTCCATCGATGTGATGTACAACCAGCTGTTCCGAACCCTGCAGCTCGAAGACTCTCACCTCTCACCTTACATGGGGTCGGACCTGCATGACTTTAACGGCTCAACCTCCAAGCCTTGGGGATACGTCGAGCTCATGGTTACGTTCAGCGAGGATACATCTATGAGGCAAGTCAAGGTGCGCTTCCTCGTCATTAATTTCCCCTCCCTCTACAACTGCATTCTAGGAAGGCTGACATTGGCAGAGCTGACCGCGGTGCCCTCCACCGTCCATTTAAAAATGAAGTTCTACACCAAGAGTGCACGGGTCTCCACTATCCAAGGTGACCTAGCAGCTGCCCGAAGGTGTTTTAACGCGACATCCAAGGGACACGAAACGGTCGACACCAGTACAAGGCCCGCCAAGAGAGCCGCAACTACACGAACAGAACCTCAGCGGTCAGAGCCCGTCAAAGAGGAAGAACAGAGAGCCCCTCCAAAGGTCGACTTGATATCCCTGGACACTCGCTTCGACCAGGATGAGCCTCCCAGTGGCGAGCAAGCCCCCCTTCGACCAATTTCGGACGGGGACTTCGAACTCGTTCCCCTCGGTGAAGACCCAAGCAGAGGAGTAAAGATTGGCACCGGACTCCCCGACTTGGCGAGGAAGAAAATCAAGGCTTGCTTGCGCGAGAATGCAGATCTGTTCGCGTGGAGCGCTACGGAGATGCCCGGACTTGACCCTGAGGTTGCTTGTCATCAACTCGTCGTCGATCCAGCCGCTAGGGCAATAGTGCAACATAGACGTAGGCAGTCTCCGGAGAAAACAGAGCTACTGAAAAAGCTGTAAAAGACCTCTTAGAGGTAAATTTTATTTCTGAAGCCCGATATTCAACCTGGTTGTAAAATGTTGTACTTGTCAAGAAAAATAATGGAAAATGGTGAATGTGCGTTGACTACACCGATCTTAACCAGACATGCGTGAAAGATGCATTTCCTTTACCTAATATTGATATGCTGGTCGACAACTCGACCGATTATAAAATATTATCGTTTATGGACGCCTATTTGGGCTATAACCAAATCCCAATGGCAATAGGAGACAAGCACTGCACCGCTTTCATGACTAGCTCGGGCAACTATTACTATAACGTAATGCCCTTCGGTCTGAAAAATGCAGGGGCAACATATCAGCGGATGATGAACAAAGTCTTCCGCAACTAAATCAGGGATATGCTCGAGGTGTACATGGACGACATGATCGTCAAGTCCTGAGCAGACATTGACCATGCCGCTCATCTCAGGTAAGTCTTTGCCCAAGCAAGGCAATGCAAAATGAGATTTAACCCCGAGAAGTGCACATTCGGGGTCAAGGCGGGCAAGTTCCTCGACTTCTACTTAACAGAACAAGGAATCAAAGCCAACCCCGACAAGTACCAAGCTTTCTCCGACCTCCCCACGCCTACCTCGAAAAAATCCATACAAGTCCTGAATGGCATGCTCACCTCACTATCCTGTTTCGTTGCAAAATCCGCTCAACACGCCCTCCCTTTCTTCAAGCTTCTTCACAAGGAAGCGACCTTCGAATGGACCGAGGAATGCGAGCAGGCGCTTCTCCCTCTTAAACAAATCCTCTCTCAGTCGCACGTGTTATCAGAACCAGTCGACGGGGAACCTTTGTTCCTGTACCTGGCCTTCTCGGTCGAAGCCGTCAGCGCATCCCTCATTAGTGAGACGCGCGACGGACAGAAACCCATTTATTTCACGAGCAATGCGCTTCAGGGGCACGGGGTTAGATACCAACAAATAGAAAAGGTAGCTCTGGCCCTCGTCAATGCAGCATGAAGGCTCAGACACTAATTCCTCGCACACACGATCGTGGTGCGAACAGACCATCCCGTGAAACAGCTCCTGGGTCGACCAGACATGGCGGGTCGAATGCTGAAGTGGTCCTTGGAACTTTCTGAGTTCGACATCCAATACGAGAGTAGGAAAGCCCTAAAGGCACATGCTTTGGCCGATTTCGTCGCTGAAATGACCGCTCAAAACCTCCCGTAGGGAAAGAGCACAAGTGGATCATCTTCGTCGACGGAGCATCCAGCTCGACCGGGAGCGGCGCAGGAATCCTCCTAGAGAACAAGGAAGGTGTGGTGGTCGAGCATTCGCTCACCCCATCCTTCCCGACCTTTAACAATCAAGCGGAATACGAGGCCCTACTCGTGGGTCTAAGACTGGCCGAGGATTTAGGTGCCCGAGAAGTACAAATTTTCACCGACTCTCAACTCGTCACATCCCAAGTTCAAGGGGAATACCAGGCCAAAAACAACAACCTCATCGAGTATCTGAACTTAGTCAGGGAGCACATGAAAAAATTCGACCGAGCAGGAATTTCGTACGTACCACGCGAGCAAAACACAAGGGCCGACATACTTTCGAAGCTCACAAGCACGAGAAAGAAAGGCGGAAACAAATCCGTCATACAAGAGTCTCTATCTCGCCCGAGCATCAAGAAGTCACGATTCCACCCGAGGTAAACGCCATTGGAGACACCTCATCTTGGATGACCCCGGTGTTCAACTTCCTAACAAAGGCGGAACTCCCCCTGGACCAAAGAGAAGCAGCCACAACCAAACGACGAGCGTGCTCCTACGTGGTGCTCGAACACAAACTATATCACGAGGGATTTTCCATCCCACTCTTGAAATACATCGATGAATCCGCAGTCCAAGAGATATTATGGGAAATACACGAAGGTATTAACGCCCAACACATGGACGACAAATCCCTAGCGACGAAGGCACTACGAGCGGGGTACTACTGGCCGACAATGCAACAAGACGCCAAAGACCACGTCAAGAGATGCGACAAATGCCAAAGGCACGCCGACATGCATCTTGCCCCGCCACACGAGCTGAATATATTGTCATCCCCGTGGCCATTTTCCTAGTGGGGGATAGACATCCTCCGACCATTCGTGCAAGGAACGTACCAAAACAAATTCCTCATCGTGGCCGTGGATTACTTTACAAAGTGGATAGAGGCCGAGGCCCTTGCAAAAATCACCTCATATAACATCCTCCACTTTTACAAGTGAAACGTTCTCGCCCGGTTTGGAATCCCGCAGGCGCTAATCACAGATAACGGTACCCAATTCACCGACCAAGGCTTTCAAAGCTTCATCGCCAAACTCGGCACCAAACAACATTTTACCTCAGTTGAGCATCCCCAAACCAACGGGCAAGCCGAGGCCGCCAACAGGGTCATCCTACAAGGACTCAAGCGCATACTAGGTGAAGCAAAAAGGGGCTGGGTCGAAGAACTACATAGCGTTCTGTGGGCTTACCGCACCACGCCCCATTCAACGACAGGTGAGAATCCATTCCGACTGACCTATGGCACCGAGGCGGTCATCCCAATAGAGATCATGGAGCCATCTAGGCGAATGGAGATGCCTCTTGAAGAGGAAATGAATGACGAGGCCCTGAGGGACGAGCCCGACCTGGTCGAGGAGATTCAATTGGGAGCAGCCCTGCGCGAGGCCACTCTGAAACAGCAGGTAGCCCTACGCCACGACAACAAGGTTATAAGACGCGAATTTTAGGTCGGCAACCTAGTCTTGCGAAGGAACCAGAAAGATTCCTGCGAAGGAAAGCTGGCCGCAAACTGGGAGGGACCTTATCGCATCCAGGGTGCTATGGGCACTATGATCGGTGGAAATAGAACTGACTGTTTTAAATGCTGGTTCGTGAAATGTCGCGGTAAGCAAGAGTCACCATCGTCTTTTATGTTCTCCAACATGGAAAGGACAAAAGCACAACAAAATTCCTTCTTTGAGATGTCTCTCGGTTCGGGAGGTAGATTTATAGAAAGGGAAGGTGTTAGCACCCTTTCTATCCGTGGTTATCCACGGGCTCTTAGGTACTTGCTCTTATGTTTTCAAAATATGTTTGCTTTTCAAGTGTGTGTGGGTTTTGAAAAAGTTTCGTTTGAAAAATTTCTAAGTAACTCTTGTATCTGTCCTCAAGAGTGTATGAAATATTTGTTTGAAAACCTTTTGAAAGTGTGGGTGCGAAAAGTTGTTTTATTTGTTTGAAAGAGCAAGTACCCAGGAGAATCTACCTACTCTAAGGAATTAGGCTGTGTAAGAGTCCTTTAGATAGTGCTATCCCACCATTGAGAGGTAGGTAGCACCGTCGTTGGAGGTGTTCGGGTTAATTCGATTATTAGGGACAATGTGGTCACCGAAGCAATGGTAGGACACCTTAGAAGTAACCCTAATGTCCTAGATCCTTTTCATCTGAGGCAACCGTTTCGAGGCAACTGGATCTTAGACAGGAGGGAGACCTCTAAAACACCCTATACTTGACGACCACTTTCGAGGCAACCAGTGAGGCGTACCCTAAGAGTGGCATGTGCATGCGTGTTGTTTTTTCAGTTAATGTTTATCTTTGAACATGTTATTTAGGAGCTACGGATTGGTTTTATTTTTCATACATTCTTGCAGGCATATTAACAGTTAAATGATTTGCAGGAAATAAAATGCGGAAAGGTAAATCTAGCTATTACAAGGCGCGGGTCTATACATCGCCAAAAACAAAAACCCGTTTGGAAAATAAAGTGCGAGAATTTAAAAGAAAGCGATAAAGTTCTAATTAATTATTACATTTCCTGAGCAGATACAAAATAATGAATTAAAAAAATAAATACGCGCGAAAGATTGAATCGGGAACTTCCTAGGGTTTTGACCCTTTTGAGAAAAGAATTGAGTTTGTCACTTTTTTTGCAATTAATGAAATTAAACCTAATTACTAATTAATTAATTTATTAAAAGAAAAAAATGTTTTTGTATTTTTATGTTTTTAATGAAATAAGGTAAAAAGAGGAAATTAAAAGTGTCAAAAGAAAAACCTAAGTCTAAATAATTTTATTTATTGTAAAAAGAAAATTAAAATTTAAACCTAATTAAACTAAATTAATTTAAGTTAATGTTATTTACAAAATAATTACTAATTAAATTTAATTAATAAAAATATATTTTTTTTTTTTGGTTTTCTGGATTTATTATGGAAAATGTTAGTTTATGAGGTGATTAAATAATAATAATGATTAGTTAAAAGAAAATAAAAAGGAAAGCAAATAAAAAAAAAGAACTAGAAACCAGGGGGGTATGCTGGACCCATGTGGAGGTGAATCCTGGAAATTTTAGGCCCAATAAGCTAAGCCTGCGCTGACTTTCTTGAATCGTCCAGAGGCACGTTGACTAAGGATCGTGGTAGTCCCCCTCTCTTTCCCTTCAGATCTGCCTTGCCAACCACTTGGCACTTGGATAAGTAGGGCATATGGTGGACAACACTCATCATCCTGCACATGATTAGATAAAGAAAAACAATATGGAAATCTTGGGGGATCTGGGAATCGAACCCAGGTCCCAGTGATCATTTTCCAGTGCATCCTTCCACTGAGCCATTTGATTCAATTGATATAACAATAATCAGTTAATATTATATGTGATAAAAGCGATATTCTGGAAATAAAATAAAAACAGGCGCGTTTAGTTTGAACAAGCCAGTGATGTGAAGACACATCATCGTCTTCTTCATCAAATCGCTGGTTTAGTTACCTGCGGATTTTTATCCGCAGGAGGTTCCGTCGCTTGCTTCAAAAATTGTCCTCAGGCCTCAAAAAACCATTCTAAGACCATGGTTGGTCTCGTCCAGGCCTCCTGAATTCATCCATGCTTATGATTTCTCTTGATTTCTCCTGAAAACAAAATGCCTAAAAAACACACAAACGAACCCTAGACGCGGGTATCCTCATACAAAGCCCAAAAATGAAATTGAATAATGTAGTTACGTTAGAAATCAAACAAGCAACATGATTATGCCAATATTTTTGAGAAACAATGCAAGAATAAGGAGTTCAAGTTTCGTGTACAGGGGTGAGTTTGGAAGAACTTACAGTGCTTGATAGGTGGTCTTAGGATGCGTTTGTGATTGCCTTAGCTTCAGGGTATGGCAAGGAAGAAGGCTACATGCTTAGTTTTGTCTGAAAATGCTTGCAATGCAGTTTTTGATCTCACACTTTTTTGGCAATTTTTGAGTTTTGATTTTGGCGTTTCAGCAATGCTTAGGTCCTGTCCTAGGTCTGCAATGCTTGCTTATGTATATGTGAATGGAATTAGGTCAGCAGCTAGGCTTGGGATCCATTGCATTGATGTCTTGAGATTTTGTTTTAACACCATTGAAGAACATTCCAAGTTTGAAGCAAAACCAAGATTTCATGCACAAAATAGCCTAGCACGAATTTGTGAGTTGGCATCTGGTGTATATAAGTTGTCCAAATCAAAAAGATGCCCTTCCATTAATTTTTAGATTTTATTTGAATTATTTTGGATTTAAAATGAATTAAATCAATAAAAATTAAATAAAATGGAAAAATAAATGTTTGGTCCTGAAATTAATCATGGGACACGTGTATGGCATGACAAGGCTGAATCAAGTGGAAGAAAGTGGGCCCTTTTGTCAAAAATTGAAGTTTTAAGGATAGTTGACTTTTGCCATTTCTCAAAATTTTTCTAACTTCTCCAATGCATATCTTGCTCAATTTTGATCATATGGACATGTTCGTGGACATTTTGGAAAGGTCTTGAAGTCCTCTAACCAATGCCTTTGGTCCCATGTCATTTTGATTTACCAATCTCAAGTTATGGTCTTTGACTTAAAGTGCATTTTTGTTGACTTTTGAAATTGACCTATAATGTAGAAATTGATAACTTTTTGTGAGAGCATTTCTTGGACTTGGGATGTGAAGATGAGTTGTAGGAAATGTCCTCCCCTTCAAAATGAGCATTGGATGGGATTCTTCTGATGAACCATGAAAAAGTTATGCCTTGGTCAAGTTACAGTTGACTTTTCAGCTGTCCAAAAATGGAAACTTTTGCATCTTGATGATTTTTGAGCCATTCTTGTGGAATCATGGTCAAGACTTGACCAAATGATGATTGTGGCTTCAAAATAAGATGTTGACCAAATTTTTTGACTTTTGACTGCTAAATGACCATTTTACCCCTACAGTTGATTGTGGAGCAATTAGGGCTTTTGACTGTGCAACTTGATGCTGTGAGACTTGCAACTTGGCATGTAGATGCTTGACAATGTATATAGGCATATGGGACTTGATTGAGCCCTTGAAAACCTCAACTTCCTTGCAAGAACCAAAACCCTAATTTTGGCTGGCTTAGGAGGATGGTTTGACTGTGCAACCCTTGAGTAGACTTGAACAAATTGAGATGATGCTTGTCAAAACTTTGAAGAATATGGGAGGGAAAATTTTGGGGTACAACAGTTGCCCCTGTTTAATCTTCTTAAACATGAGGATGTAGATTGGCTTGCGTGCCTTTCGTGATCCGAAGGTGGAAGATGATTGAACACTAAAGTGCCCAGAAATTTGCACTCGCATAGTAAAATATCAGCAATGTGATGTCGGGAATGGGCTTACAAATGCCATTTGGAAAGATGGTGGATAGGAGGATGGGCTTATAGATTCCATCTGGAGATGTGACATAATTTTGTCGGGAATGGGCTTATAGATGCCATTTGGAATTGTGTGTCGATCGCGTAAGAGATTCCTTAGCGAGAACTTGCGTACCTGAGAAAGAAAGATAATTTCCTGGCCTGTTTCAGGTGTTGATCTTCAAACTCCTCATGCAGATATGCCCTGGCTAGATACAGGTGTCGAATCTACAATCAGTTTCTCACAGATGTGCCCTGGCCAGATACAGGAATTGAATCTGGAACTTCAAAAGGTTGCTTACAGACGTGCCCTGGCTGGATACAGGTATCGAATCTCTAAACTCTTCATGCAGACATGCCCTGGCTGGATACAGGTATCGAACCTACAATCAATCACTCACAGATATGCCCTGGCTAGATACAGGTATCGAATCTGGAACTAGTCGTCTACAGATATGCCCTGGCTGGATACAGGTATCGAATCTCTAAACTCTTCATGCAGACATGCCCTGGCTGGATACAGGTATCGAATCTACAATCTCACAGATATGCCCTGGCTAGATACAGAAATCGAATCTGGAATTTGTCGTCTACAGATATGCCCTGGCTAGATACAGGTGTCGAATCTCTAAACTCTTCATGCAGACATTCCCTGGCTAGATACAGGTGTCGAATCTACAATCTCACAGATATGCCCTGGCTAGATACAGGTATCGAATCTGGAACTGGTCGTCTACAGATATGCCCTGGCTAGATACAGGTATCGAATCTCTAAACTCTTCATGCAGACATGCCCTGGCTGGATACAAGTATCGAATCTACAATCAGTCACTCACAGATATGCCCTGGCTAGATACAGGAATCGAATATGGAATTGGCCGTCTACAGATATGCCCTGGCTGGATACAGGAGTCGAATCTCTAAACTTCTTCATGCAGATATGCCCTGGCTGGATACAGGTATCGAATCTACAATCAGTTACTCACAGATATGCCCTGGCTAGATACAGGAATCGAATCTGGAATTATTCATCTACAGATATGCCCTGGCTGGATACAGGTATCGAATCTCTAAACTCTTCATGCAGACATGCCCTGGCTAGATACAGGTGTCGAATCTACAATCAAATCACTCACAGATATGCCCTGGCTAGATACAGGAATCGAATCTGGAATTGGGAAAGTTGATAGTAATCATCTTTGGATTGACCTTTTCCTGAAAAGGCAAAATATTAGTTGTATGCAACGTCATGATGCATGATGTCATGATATTCTCAGGGAGACATGAGATTGTGTTATATGCATTTTGTCATGTATGTGAGCAGGGTGTATGAAATGTGAAATGTCTATGAATGTGTTTTCGTCTAGGAAAATAAATCCTTGACGAATGTCGGGAGTTTGTTGAATCCTGGGCTGATGTTTGAAGAGTAGAGTTCTTCGATTCCGCTGGGGATGATGGTTGCAAGAATAAATCGGTAGGAGAAGATGACTCCGTTGGGGAATAAACTTGTTGGAGAGATTACTCTGCGGGGAATTACTCCGTGGGAAGAGATACTTTGCTGAGGTTTTGTGATAACTCCGCTGGGGATACCGTTGATGAGCTTTGTTAGGGCATTTGATGAACTCCGCTGGGGGATAGGAAGAACTTCGCCGAGGACGATCTTTCCGTGGTAATTAGCTGAGGATAACCCAGTTATAAGCCCTGGTGAGGAATAACCTTTGAATAAAGCCGGGGAGATGCGTTCGTACTCTGCAGGTGATAAGCTTCCAGAATCTACTGGGGATAAGCTTCCAGAATCTACTGGGGAGATGGTTCAACTCTCCTGGAGAAACTTTTGGACTGTACTGGGGAAGTGGCTCCACTGGGTGTCCGGATTCCGCCGGGGAACAATCTTATATTAAGACTGCCGGGGATGCTTGCTTAGGAACATCTGTATACTCCGCTGGGGAATGTTGAGATTTTCTGGGGGTACCCAACTTCCTTAAGGCTGTCAGTAGACTAACTCTGCTTGGGGAGAGTGTCGCTGACTTGCTAGGGATACTGTGCCCTTTCGGGATTAGTGGAAGACCAACTCTGCATGGGGAGAGTATTGTTGAGTCTTGTCTTACTCTGCGGGGAGTGGAGGTATCTGGGTCAAATTCTTCAGCCAAATCTACCTTGTACCTGGTGACCAAAGCAGCTATACAGTTTGGACGACTCTTATTGCCCCAGCTTTTATGGGAGAAGGCACCTGTGGAGGTCTTGATAACTGTCGGCTTGACAAATCTTCTTCTGGTAGGAAAGTGACGAGATGACGGGACATAGTCGTACGCTGTGATCCCTAATTTTTGCCTGGACCGCCCTTTCGGGTTTTTAGTCCACCGGGATACCCGTTTTTGCCCAAGCCGCCTTTTCAGGTTTTCGACTTGCCGGGTGTACAGATTTTTCATTTTCATCCCTTATTTTTGCCCGAACCCTTTTGGTTCGCCGGGAAGCCCTTATTTTTGCCTGGGTGTGTCAACCTAGCGGGTCTTTGATTTTGCGTAGTATTTTTCCGACTATGTCTATACTCTCAGGATGTATGGAGTTGTCACTGTCAGTAGCGTTGTGTTACCATACCACCAGAAGATCTTCGTTTTGATCGTCCAATGCCCCAAGTGACCCAGATGGAGATTTGCCCCAAGCTGGTTGGCCTTTTGAGAGATTCTCCAAATCTTGACTTAACTGCCCCAGATGATGGACAATGATCATGTTGTGCCCCTTGGTTGGAAGTGCTTCTTGTTCACTAGATATTCTTCGTGCGAATTTCTCTGCTGTTCGAACAAAAAATTCATATGCAAACAATATTATATTTAAAATGCAAAGCTTATGTCTGTCTCGAAGTTTTTGAAAATGCAGTTTTTTTTCATAAAAAACAAGTGAATTTTTTTGTAAACTGTGATGTCAACTCGTTATTTTACCGCAAGCCTTAAGGAGTCAGGATACCTTTCGTAACAGTATGCTTTCGAACTAACCCATGCTTCAGCTAGGACTTTTAAGGGTTGTAGCGTGGCCTGGTTCACGGTTTAAGAAACAAAGGATAAAGGCTCAAATTTTATTTGTACCCACCCGTTCTTCGTGAAGTTCTTCAAACCTAAACTCAGCTGATCGTGTGTTAGACCTTGTTTGAGTCTTTGTCCTGATACTCCAATGATGGTCCGGATGTTGACAATTTATTTTGACTAGGCAATCATTTCTTTTTGTGAGGGTTTGTAGGACCTCTTTCTTTTTGACTTCATTATCCCTGTTTTTTGCCTGAACTGTTTCTTTTGTGATTACAGTCAGCGGGATGCCCCAGTTTTTGGTAAGTCTCCTTCATAGGTTTTGACTTAATGGGCTTTTATTTTTGAGATATAATGACTGCCTGTCTTTATGATTATTCGGAACCATCATATCTTTTGTTTTGTAAGGACTTCTTTGGTGATATTCGTTGTGCACTTGGATCAACTGAGAGAACTATCCTGCCCCAGGTTATGATTAAGGGTTTTTTAATTTTCGAAAAGAAAAACTCCTACTTCTTTGGCTCAAAGGGGTTGAAGAGGGATTATCTTCCTTATAACTCCGGTGTTTAGGATTTGAAACAATGCCTGTACCTCATCAGCGGGGTCGGTTCAAAAGCATACTGTAGATTGTGGTATCATTTTTGTCATCCTCCCTCAAGAGGCTTAGAATTATTAATCGAGAGTTGAACATCAAAAACAAAAAAAAGAAAGCAATTTGAATATAGTGAATGCAAATATATTGATTCAAAAGAGACATATGCGATGCATTGATAAAGTAATAAAGTTTGCTATGACAATAATTGTTTGAACAATCAAAGAAAAATACAACTTGAACATTCGAATGAACAAAAGTTTCTTAGTTTGAACTAGTCATCTCAGAAGGAAGATTCTCAGCAGAAGATTTTCATTTTGCCACCCGGCACGAACTCCAGCACCTTTCCGTCGATCAAGTCCTAGATCTTGTTCTTCAAGCTCCAACAGTCGTCGGTGTCATGTCCAGGACTGTCATAATGGTAGGCACACCTTTCATCAGGATTGTACTTTAGGGAGGTTATGTTGAGAGTCTTAGGAGGATCCTTTAAGGAAATCAGCTTGACCTCCAACAAGCGTCTCAGTATTAGTGATGATGGTATACCAGTCTCCGAGAAATGTCTTCCAGACGTATTTCGCTTATGCCGATTACCCTGTTGCTGCTGGCGAGGTTGAGGCTGGATTAGTGACCCTGAAGCAAACTGAGGAGCTTTTCCCTTGTCTTTTTGCCCCAAAGGTGGTTGAATGATGGCTTGATCTTCAACCCTAGTCGTTGGCCTCACTTGGTCATTTTGAAGAAGCTCGTTGACAAGGGCCCTGAGCTCCCCCTGTCTTTGGGCTAAGTTTTGAATGAGAGTCACCTGCCCCAACATCTGGGCTCTCATTGCATCCACCTCAGCTTGCAGATGTTTCAGCCGTTCGTCCTTATCATCCTCAGAACTGTTCCTAACCAAAGTCCCCATGAGGAGTGTTCTCAGCTCTTCCTGCCCCTTGGATAGATTTAGGAGGATCTCCCCGAACCGAGTCTCTTAAGCATGAAGGTCCTGGTTATCTTGTTGGGAAGCCATTGCTGAAATAAACAGCGAAGATGGTAAGTGACCTGTAACAAGGGTACCTGTTATGCAATGATGTGTATGTATGCATGCAATGTTTTCAAGGATCTCGTGGGGTAAACAAGAAAATTATTAGAATCTGGTAGCTTGATTGAAGGAACTGCATATTGTTGAGAGTCCTTCTTCAAGAGTCAAAGCTCACCATATCGAGTGGGTCATAGCCCCTGACTCAAGTTATCAACCTTGGCTAGAGGAAAATAAATCCCCTTTGCCCCTTGCTAGACATGTTGGTTCATCATGACCAGCATCATAGACCCTTGAGATCCTTGAAATGGATTAGTCCTTATGAAGGATGTATGCAATGGTATGATGTTATGCTATGCATGGAGTGATGTAAGTAGGCCCTATAATGAGTCCCAATTAAGGAGTGTAAACAAAACCTGCAAGGAACTCGTGTTGTTAGGTAACAAGTATGCAAGTAGTTCAAGTATGAAGGCCCACAAGTCACACAGAAGAGCCCTTATAGTTTAGGCCAGCATGAAGTTTGGGGTACTACCCTCTTGAAGTTGGTGGGCTCAAAACCTATCCTATCAACAGTAACCGGGTTCTAAGGAGCTCAATATCATTGGGTTGTTTTCTGTGTTCATTATTTTGATTTAGCCACTGAACTGGCGATCAAAATATTCCAAGAAAACAACCCTCAATGAGTGTAGTATCGAGTATCAACCAACTTCGGACTGCACCAAAGTCGGTCATCTCACTACCCCTAAAGAGGCCAGGATGGTCAAGTAAGGTTCCTAAGGTCAGTTGATGCTTCACGACACCACACGGCGGCCCCGTACTCTCCTTGACTTGACTCAAGGGTTACCGGTACTCACCAAAGTGCCACATCAACATAGCAAACTGCTTCAACTATGTCGGTACACTCCGCACAGTTCCCTCACAGTTTGTTGCTACTTTCTAAAAGGTATCCCCCAGATCCGGGTTAGGATCTATGAAACTCCAAGACAGGCCCACAATATTAAAGCAAACAAAGCAAGCAATTGAAAACATAAGAGTGGTCTAATCCTAAGGTACACCTCACTTTATAAATTCCCCAGCTGAGTCGCCAGTTCTGTGATCGGTGGAAATAGAACTGACTGTTTTAAACGCTGGTTCGCGAAATGTCGCGGTAAGCAAGAGTCGCCACCGTCTTTTATGTTCTCCAACATGGAAAGGACAAAAGCACAGCAAAATTCCTTCTTTGAGATGTCTCTCGGTTCGGGAGGTGGATTTATAGAAAGGGAAGGTGTTAGCACCCTTTCTATCCGTGGTTATCCACGGGCTCTTAGGTACTTGCTCTTATGTTTTCAAAATATGTTTGCTTTTCAAGTGTGTGTGGGTTTTGAAAAAGTTTCGTTTGAAAAATTTCTAAGTAACTCTTGTATCTGTCCTCAAGAGTGTATGAAATATTTGTTTGAAAATCTTTTGAAAGTGTGGGTGCGAAAAGTTGTTTTATTTGTTTGAAAGAGCAAGTACCCAGGAGAATCTACCTACTCTAAGGAATTAGGCTGTGTAAAAGTCCTTTAGATAGTGCTATCCCACCATTGAGAGGTAGGTAGCACCGTCGTTGGAGGTGTTCGGGTCAATTCGATTGTTAGGGACAATGTGGTCACCGAAGCAATGGTAGGACACCTTAGAAGTAACCCTAATGTCCTAGATCCTTTTCATCCGAGGCAACCGTTTCAAGGCAACTGGATCTTAGACAGGAGGGCGACCTCTAAAACACCCTATACTTGACGACCACTTTCGAGGCAACCAGTGAGGCGTACCCTAAGAGTGGCATGTGCATGCGTGTTGTTTTTTCAGTTAATGTTTATCTTTGAACATGTTATTTGTGAGCTACGGATTGGTTTTATTTTTCATACATTCTTGCAGGCATATTAACAGTTAAATGATTTGCAGGAAATAAAATGCGGAAAGGTAAATCTAGCTATTACAAGGCGCGGGTCTATACATCGCCAAAAACAAAAACCCGTTTGGAAAATAAAGTGCGAGAATTTAAAAGAAAGCGATAAAGTTCTAATTAATTATTACATTTCCTGAGCAGATACAAAATAATGAATTAAAAAAATAAATACGCGTGAAAGATTGAATCGGGAACGTCCTAGGGTTTTGACCCTTTTGAGAAAAGAATTGAGTTTGTCCCTTTTTTTTGCAATTAATGAAATTAAACCTAATTACTAATTAATTAATTTATTAAAAGAAAAAAATGTTTTTGTATTTTTATGTTTTTAATGAAATAAGGTAAAAAGAGGAAATTAAAAGTGTCAAAAGAAAAACCTAAGTCTAAATAATTTTATTTATTGTAAAAAGAAAATTAAAATTTAAACCTAATTAAACTAAATTAATTTAAGTTAATGTTTATTTACAAAATAATTACTAATTAAATTTAATTAATAAAAATATTATTATTATTTTTTTTTGGTTTTCTGGATTTATTATGGAAAATGTTAGTTTATGAGGTGATTAAATAATAATAATGATTAGTTAAAAGAAAATAAAAAGGAAAGCAAATAAAAAAAAGAACTAGAAACCAAGGGGGTATGCTGGACCCATGTGGAGGTGAATCCTGGAAATTTTAGGCCCAATAAGCCAACCACTTGGCACTTGGATAAGTAGGGCATATGGTGGACAACACTCATCATCCTGCACATGATTAGATAAAGAAAAACAATATGGAAATCTTGGGGGACCTGGGAATCGAACCCAGGTCCCAGTGATCATTTGCCAGTGCGTCCTTCCACTGAGCCATTTGAGTCAATTGATATAACAATAATCAGTTAATATTATATGTGATAAAAGCGATATTCTGGAAATAAAATAAAAACACGCGCGTTTAGTTTGAACAAGCCAGTGATGTGAAGATACATCATCGTCTTCTTCATCAAATCGCTGGTTCAGTTACCTGCGGATTTTTATCCGTAGGAGGTTCCGTGGCTTGCTTCAAAAATTGTCCTCAGGCCTCAAAAAACCATTCTAAGACCATGGTTGGTCTCGTCCAGGCCTCCTGAATTCATCCATGCTTATGATTTCTCTTGATTTCTCCTGAAAACAAAATGCCTAAAAAACACACAAACGAACCCTAGACGCGGGTATCCTCATACAAAGCCCAAAAATGAAATTGAATAATGTAGTTACGTTAGAAATCAAACAAGCAACATGATTGTGCCAATATTTTTGAGAAACAATGCAAGAATAGGGAGTTCAAGTTTCGTGTACAGGGGTGAGTTTGGAAGAACTTACAGTGCTTGATAGGTGGTCTTAGGATGCGTTTGTGATTGCCTTAGCTTCAGGGTATGGCAAGGAAGAAGGCTACGTGCTTAGTTTTGTCTGAAAATGCTTGCAATGCAGTTTTTGATCTCACACTTTTTTGGCAATTTTTGAGTTTTGATTTTGGCGTTTCAGCAATGCTTAGGTCCTGTCCTAGGTCTGCAATGCTTGCTTATGTATATGTGAATGGAATTAGGTCAGCAGCTAGGCTTGGGATCCATTGCATTGATGTCTTGAGATTTTGTTTTAACACCATTGAAGAACATTCCAAGTTTGAAGCAAAACCAAGATTTCATGCACAAAATAGCCTAGCACGAATTTGTGAGTTGGCATCTGGTGTATATAAGTTGTCCAAATCAAAAAGATGCCCTTCCATTAATTTTTAGATTTTATTTGAATTATTATGGATTTAAAATGAATTAAATCAATAAAAATTAAATAAAATGGAAAAATAAATGTTTGGTCCTGAAATTAATCATGGGACACGTGTATGGCATGACAAGGCTGAATCAAGTGGAAGAAAGTGGGCCCTTTTGTCAAAAATTGAAGTTTTAAGGATAGTTGACTTTTGCCATTTCTCAAACATTTCCCAACTTCTCCAATGCATATCTTGCTCAATTTTGATCATATGGACATGTTCGTGGACATTTTGGAAATGTCTTGAAGTCCTCTAACCAATGCCTTTGGTCCCATGTCATTTTGATTTACCAATCTCAAGTTATGGTCTTTGACTTAAAGTGCATTTTTGTTGACTTTTGAAATTGACCTATAATGTAGAAATTGATAACTTTTTGTGAGAGCATTTCTTGGACTTGGGATGTGAAGATGAGTTGTAGGAAATGTCCTCCCCTTCAAAATGAGCATTGGATGGGATTCTTCTGATGAACCATGAAAAAGTTATGCCTTGGTCAAGTTACAGTTGACTTTTCAGCTGTCCAAAAATGGAAACTTTTGCATCTTGATGATTTTTGAGCCATTCTTGTGGAATCATGGTCAAGACTTGACCAAATGATGATTGTGGCTTCAAAATAAGATGTTGACCAAATTTTTTGACTTTTGACTGCTAAATGACCATTTTACCCCTACAGTTGATTGTGGAGCAATTAGGGCTTTTGACTGTGCAACTTGATGCTGTGAGACTTGCAACTTGGCATGTAGATGCTTGACAATGTATATAGGCATATGGGACTTGATTGAGCCCTTGAAAACCTCAACTTCCTTGCAAGAACCAAAACCCTAATTTTGGCTGGCTTAGGAGGATGGTTTGACTGTGCAACCCTTGAGTAGACTTGAACAAATTGAGATGATGCTTGTCAAAACTTTGAAGAATATGGGAGGGAAAATTTTGGGGTACAACAGGCACCGAAGCATATTATCTTGAGCAATTAAATGGAGAACCGTTACCACGACCCTGGAATGCTGCGAAGCTGAAACAATACTATAGCTAAAACCCTCACCAACTGAGGACTTTCGCATTCGAATATTCATCTTTAGTCGACAAAGGAAAAGATCCTGACCACGTAGGCGATTCAAGGTACGGACCCGACCTACCAACCAACGAGGGCATACTGTCGTTCACTTCGATGAACCAAGCATATACGCCCGACAGGGACTCCTCGATCGAGCTCCACTGTCGAAGTATCCCATATGGCAGAACACCTAGCTCGTGTTGGGTAGTTCATGCCATGGGCGTAGGATCCCAATCGCGGTCATACGCTCGACATGTGGAGTCCACTTCGTGCATTCAACACATTTTGAAATGCGTCGAATCGACATAGGGGTCGAACGAATATCTCTACCCAAACACAAACTTCGCCAAGAATTCATTACCATAATAACAGTCGAGCATATACATAAAATACTATCAGATAACTATAAACAAAGCATCCATCGAACATGAAATCATAAACAAGGATCAATAATATACTGACCACGAGGGCCGGTGATATCCAAAATTACAGTCCAGGCACGACGGCCAAAAAACTAAGAGAATAATAGCAGGCACGTAGGACCCAAAAAAAATACGGGCACACAGACCCCAAAAACAATAAACGGGCGCACATGCCCAAACACCAACAAAGCATCAATCAGTTCCCGGAGTGCCGACATCGACATCAGGAGAGTCAGGGGGAGGCACAACCAGGCCATCGACGATCTGGGACAGAACTCCAGCCCCTTCGGTATTCAAACCCGAATTTAGCACGGACAGCTGACTCACCGCGGTCTCAAAACCATCAGCCAAAGTGCTAACACAGTCCGACTCTAGGAGTTGAATGCAAGCGATAAAGTCAGAGCGCATGCGCAAGTTGGCCATCCCTTCTGGCTCATCCTCAGCGGGCAGCATAACAACCTTCAGGTCCTCGACCTCTCTCGAAAACCGTTGGTTGTCACTCTTTAACCGCTCCTTATCAAGCTGGAGGCAGTCTCTTTCCTTGAGAGCCCTATTGGCCCTTTCCTTCTCCCTCGACAACACGTCAGACTGCTCACAAAAAATTTCCTCAGAGCGTTCAAGGGCAGCCTTCCGTTTGCAGGACTTGACCACAATAGCCGCCTTCTTTGACTCCAGCTCTCTGACCCGATCCAAGGAGTCCGACCCTTATCCCGCAAGGACAACCGCCATCTCGACCATTTTTACCACCCCGACCATGCTGGCAGCGAAGTGTTTCCTCCGACCTTCCTTGTCGAGCCGCCTGATGATATCGGCCTCGGTGTCGGACACGGACAAGGGAAACCCCTAGAAGAAATCCTTCTCCACAAAGCAGGGTGGCAGGCCGAAGGCCCGGGCGCCCGCGCCTCCCTCGGTCACTTCGACCCCATCATCTGGTCAACTCCGCTTCTTGCTGATCAAAGCAGATTGGTGCTCGGTGTCTGGGGAACCCGAGGACCCACTAGATCCTTCCCTGCCCGAGTCATGGGGCGGGCCCATCCGCGTGGCTTGTTGCGGCCTCACCAATCTCTTGCTAATTTTCTTGTCTTGAGTTAACTTAAGCAACCTCTCGCAACGCTCTGCCATGTGACCTGCAAAGGAAGTGTACTTGGGTTAGCTACATACATTAAAGAAAACAAATAAAGAGGAATGTCAATAGAGCAAAGAAAGAAACCTAAGAGGTCTACGGCTTGCCAGTAAGATTGGCACTCGACGAGCGCCTGGGTATTGATCGGGTGCGCCTCAAACGTCGGATAGCCATCCTCATCAAGAACGTCGTCCCCTTCCCTCGTAACCCACCAAGCAGTAAAGAAGCCATCGACAAACTTGTTCAGGACGCCATAAGCTTCCTCGTCCTCAGCATTCATACCCCCAGCAAGAGTGTGGTAGTATCCAGGTCCATGGTCGTAATGGCCCGAACACCAGTGAATGGGAAAATTAAAGACTTTCCCAATCTCGGGATTACCCTCAGCATACAAACACGGCTCCTCATCCTCGTCCACCACAGCGGCCGGTTCAAACAGCGAATCTACGACTGTCTGGGTAGATGGTTGCAAAATATACCACTTTTCCTTAAAATCTCGCACATAATCCATATACATCCTAAACAGTCTCTTCGACTGCTAATGGGACACCCAGCTGTGCTTCCCTCCTTGGGACTGCCGTTGTAGGTGAAAAACCCTGAAGAACAGGGGAACCGTCGCCCCAATCCTCGGGAAGCGGAAGGTGAGTTCGAATCCCGGAGAAAGGCAATTGCATTAGGATGAATTTGGGAGGGGGCCAGGTTCAGATGGTTGAAAACTCCCACTTGGAAGTCATTGAAGGGAAACTAGAGCCTGAGATCTTTAAATATGATCTCGTACATGGGAAATGCATCCTGTGTAAACTCCGAGCAGATACGAGCATTCCTCGCTGGCCTCATAATGTTAAAGTTTCTTCGAAATCCTTCTTGGCCACCGCCATACTCAACGACAGTGTAAGCTTGTCTACTGGAAAAGCTATAGATCAAAGTTATTCCTCGGGGTTTAGCACCAACCCAATCCAGAGTGGGGTCATCGACGGTGTCGACCAGATTGATGGTTTCCTACACAATGCTTGTTTCCTCGACATCGTTACGCCCCGAGGACTCAAGAATATCGGCCATTTACCTGCAAAGTATAGGAAACTGGTGAATTCGACAACAAATCCGCTTTTTCGCCATAAATACGGGGAGAAGTAAGCAACACTCAGACCGAGTCAACAGCCATTCGCACGAAAAACGGGGAACATGTGGACCTCGACCAAACACCGACCTCAGTGGAGGACGTGTATCAATCATGAACGACGCAAGCATAGCATGAATATCGCGAGCGAAGGATGAATCCCGCAACCAAGTTCATAATGTTGCTGGCCCGATACAAGAATACTACGGGGAAAACTAGCCTACATACTAACGAAAGGATGAATCTCCCGACCAGGTTCATAAATCTACTAGCCAAACCCATGAGTATCACAGGCACGATCGTAAACCGTATGCCTAAACTTATGAATGTCTCGGGCATAGTCATGAATCAGGCGCCTAGGGTGCTTAAATTTCTCAGGCACAATCCCCATATATGAAATTCTACCACTAAAACACCATCAAAATCTATCTACAACATGAAATATCAAAGGGAAAAAACACTTACTTGGGAGAAGAGTGAGGAGCGACGGTGGTGGAGATGAACACACGACAAACGGCGCGGAGGTCTCAGCGACGCTAGGAAACTGCATGGTGATTGAAAATAGAGAAAATATGAGAAGCGTGGAGATGTGAAAACAAACTATGGGTCCTAAAGCCATATTTATAGAGATGATGTGGAATATGAAATGTCACGCCGGGGAACCACGAACTCCCTCCATCCTCGACTCCTACTCGCATAGACAATGATGACCCTACTCCCTAGGGCAGCGTTATGGTTTCCAAGAGCCGCACCACGTGTCTGACTGACGCGTCACCACTTCCCTACGAGCGCTCCTCGAACACTTCTCGATCGTTGCACGGGGCAAATCACGAACCCGACGATGTCTTACCTCCCCGATCGAAAACCGAAAACCCTTGTGTCGCGCAAACGAGTCTCGCGAAAGGGCGAACGTGAATCAAGTCATAACTCTTGTACCAGGAGCAACGACTTGAGGGGCTCCTATTTTGGATTGGGCCTGCCCGTGGCCCAATCACCAGTGAGGCCCAATCCAGGCTTGTCAATGTACCATGGTGAGTAGTAGATCCTTCGAGCACACCCCGATCATGGGTAACTGGTCGGCTACGATTATGTCCCACCAGTCCCGCGAGGAACATCCCCGACGAGGAACGTCCCAATCCAAGCTCTTCCCGAGCACCCTCCTCGTAGGGCATACTTTCAACCTCTCCGAATTTCATGGAGTCCTCAGGGTCCCAGGAAGATCGCATCTCTATCCTACCTGTCCTACGGAGAGCATCATCCAGGTAGGGGGCCACGTGCAGGTCCCCACTACTCACGTAGAACCTGACAGTCCCTTTGTTGGGCCTATTTGATCAGCCCAATAAAGGGACCTTGGCCCAGCGCTGGGGGCTATAAATACCCTCTATTTTGAGAGGGTTAGGTATTCATTCATTCACATCTATATACTTACTTGCTTGCTCATTCCGTCTCTTACTTTTCCATTGGAGTATCTTGCAGGTACCCCCATCTCCTTCAAATCCAACCCAAAGCCAGCTGTGACAGTCCAACTCTGATCAGGTCTGATCACGTTTCGTATGCATATGCTATACTGTTCATAAATTATGTATGAATATGACATGTTATTGAAGTGCATTTGTAAATTTGAGCAGAATTTTTATCTGGGGAAATTAAATCCCTGACTGTTGCTGGGGATGAATAGTATGTGTATCTTCAATCTTCTGGGGATTATATGCATTGGGGACTCCTGCTTTCTTATTTGAGGAAAATCCATTACGGAACATTGATTTCTGCTTTGAAGAAACTCCGCTGGAGAATGTTAATTCCTACTTGGGGAAAAAAGTTCAAGAACATTGGTTGTTCATTGCTCTATTGGGGAGTTTATACCCTGAATGGGGAGAAGAGATGGATAACCTTCTGGCTTGTCTGCAGAGGATAAAGTTGACTGATATCTGGCCCAATTTTAGATTCAGTAGAAACTCACTGGGGATAGTGGCAACTTCACTAGGGAAAGGAGTTTTGCCAGCGACTCGTGGCCATCTGAGTAACAGACTCAAGATGGGGAGACGATGATTCATTGGGGAAATAAACCATGTTGACTGAAATCCGAACTCCACTGGGGAAGTAAACCCTGTTGATGGAGGGATACTCTGTTGAGGAAACACCCTTATTGAGGAAATAAACTTTGTTGGATAGTAGAGACCTGTAGGGGGTTTTGCAATCTCGGAGGAATAAACTCAGTTGGGGAAGAGAACTTCTATGAACTGTACTAATCGGAACTCCGTAGGTTGGTGACATTGCTGGGAAGAAGATCATACTCCTTTATCCTCCAAAATGATATGTCGGGGAAATTGCGGGGAACGTATGAACTTGTGAAGATTACTCTGTAGGGATGATCTCATAGAAGTGGATCTGTGGGGATTTGTGAATGGCTCAAACATTATCCCAACTCATGGAGTCTTAAGTAAATGCTTATTCTTGTTTTTATGTATTTGGTAACAGTCAATTATATTCATGTGCATATGCTCATTCAATTTTAGTCATTGGACATTTTGCAAACAAAACAGAAAAAGTAAAACAAAATTTGGATTTGAAATTGTATTTCATTGATAGTTTGCCTACAAATAGGCGATTTTTGTACAAAGAGACAGAAGTCCTAGTAAGAGGAAGTCGTCGAAGAAAAGATTTACAAAGTGAAAACATATAGCTATATGGGAATAATCTCGTCAGGTTCCAACTCTGCTATTTCCCATATGTCTTCAAGCATCTCATCCCTTACTGTCGGAAGAAAGTGAGTGAATTAATTTATACCGTTTGATCTTTGACTTTGGTAATAAAGCTTGTTGTAAGTGATCCAATGAGGACATAGTCATACACTTTAATCCCTAATTTTTTCCTGGACCGCCCTTTCGGGTTTTCAGTCCAACGGGATACCCTTTCTTACCCAAGCCGCCTTTTCAGGTTTTCGACTTGCCAGGTGTACAATCTTTTTATATATATCCCTGATTTTTGCCTGAACCCTTTTGGTTCGCCGTCATGCCCTTATTTTTTCCTAGGCCAGTCAACCTAGCGGGTCATTTTTAGGCGTAGTATCTTTTGATTATGTCTGCATTCACATGGTGTGGGAAATCTTCACTGTCATGGTGGTCAGTATCATAGCTCCACCAGAAAATATCTTCTTGACTATAAATGGTACTTCATAGGTAGGAGTTCATTTGCCCCTGGGATCACCTTGTGGGAGGATAATGCGTTTTATTACCAAGTCACCAGCCTGATATACCCGATGCTTGATCTTCTTATTGAATGCTTTGATCATGCATTTTTGATACATCTGACCATGACAGACAACCGTCAGCCTCTTCTCGTCAATTAGATTTAACTGATCCAACCTGGTTTGAACTCACTCGTCTTCGCCCCAGTCTGCATCTTTCATGATTCTCAAAGAAGGAATCTGAACTTCGACAGGTAGGACAACTTCCATACCATTGACTAGGGAGAAAGGGGTTGCCCCAGTTGATGTTCTAGCTGAAGTGAGGAAGCGGTGAAGAGAAAACGGTAACATATCGTTCCAATCTTTATATGTCATAACCATCATCTGTATGATCTTCTTTATATTCTTATTGGCGGATTCCACTGCGCCATTCATCTTAGGTCGATATGGAGAAGAGTTATGATGCTTGGTCTTGAACTGTATGGAAAGCTCAGTGATCATTGTATTGTTGAGATTGGTAATGTTGTCTGTGATAATCCTCTTGGGGAGGCCATACCGACATATCATGTTATGTTTGATGAATCAGGCGACCACGTTTTTTGTGACAGAGGCGAACGGGGCTGCTTCAACCCACTTTGTAAAATAGTCAATGGCGATGAGGATGGAGCGATGTCCGTTAGAAGCTATGGGATTGATTTATCCGATTATATCAATGTCCCACATTGCGAATGGCCAAGGTGCAGTCATGAAATTCAAAGGCACTGGAGGCACATGAACTTTATCAACATAGATTTGGAACTTATGACAAGCTCTCGAGTGTTGGTGACAGTCATTTTCCATATTCGACCAATAGTAACCAGCTCTTAAGATTTTTTTATCCATAGTATTCCCACTGGAGTGAGTACCGAAGACACCTTCGTGCATATCTTACACAAACTCTTCTGCTTCCTTCTTGTCCATACAACGAAGCAGGGTCAAATCATGATTGCGCTTGTATAGAATTCCATTTCTTAAGAAGAATTTAGCTGAGAACCTTCGCAAGAATTTCTTGTCATTGATGGATGCCCCCTCAAGGTATTCTTGAGCCTTAAGGTACCTTTTTACCTCATGAAACCAAGGTTTCTCTTCTACTCCATCAGTATCAATTTCACAGCAGTGTGCAGGTTCGCCGAATCTTTTAATGGTAATTCTAGGAGCATCATTGTCCCATTTGACCTTGAACATGGATGACATGGTATCTAAAGCATCCTCCAACTGATTCTCATCTCTTGGTATGTGCTCAAAGGTAATCTCCTCGAAATACGGGATCATGGTTAGTACATGCTCTTTATAAGGAATGAGATTCGGGTGCTTTGTATCCAAATCCCCCTTAACCTGACTGATTACCAAAGCTGAGTCCCCATACACGCTTAAGAATTTAATTCTTAGATCAATAGCAGCCTTAAGACCCATGATGCACGCTTCGTATTCCGCCATATTGTTGGTGTAATCAAAGCATAGTTTGGCGGTGAAGGGAGTATGGCAACCCGCGGGAGAGATGATCACATAACCGATTCTGTTTCCAAGTGCATTAGAAGCTCCATCAAAAACCATGGTCCATCGGGATCTAGGCTCAGGTCCTTCATACGGTATAGGTTCTACACAATCTGTTACTAGCATAATGTTCTCTTCCGGGAATTCAAAGTTCATAGACTGATAGTCGTCTATCGCTTGATGTGCCAAATGGTCGGCTAATACACTTTATTTAATTGCCTTTTGAGTGGTGTACTGGATATCATATTCTGTTAAGACCATAAGCCATCGAGCAATCCTTCCGGAGAGAGCTGGCTTCTCGAATATGTACTTGATATGATCCATTTTAGAGATCAACAAAGTAGTATGGGTCAACATATATTGTCTTAGTCAGCGAGCAGCCCATGCCAAAGCACAACAAGTTTTCTCGAGCAGTGAATATCTTGTTTCACAATCGGTAAACTTTTTGCTAAGGTAGTATATTGCATGCTCTTTTCGACCAGACTCGTCATACTGCCCCAGTACACACCCCATTGAGTTCTCTAGAACTGTTAAGTACATGATTAGAGGTCTTCATTCGACTAGCGGCATCAAAATGGGAGGTGTTGTACCCCAAAATTTCACCTCTCATATTTCTCAAAACATTGCAAGAAAAATCTCCAAGTGGCTCAAGATTGCTCAAGAGTTGGACAATCAAGCTATCTCCTAAGGCAGTCAACCCCAAATTAGGGTTTTGTGTTGCATCAAGATCCTTGAGTGCAAATGACCTCAAGTGCTCCACAATGTCCTAATATGTTCTCAAGGTCATCCATGACAAATTTCAAGCCTTGCAGAGGAAGTTTGCTCAGTCAATTGCTCAAAGGGTCCAAAAATCAACTGTGCTAGGGCAAAAGTCAACTGTGACCTACATACAGTCAAACTTCAAGATTTTTTGTAAACATTCTAATTTTGAAGGATATTTCATCATTTGATCAAGGGTTGATCATGATTCATCAAGGATTGCTCAAAATTCATCAAGACTCAAAAGTTGCTAAATTAGGGTTTTGTAGGAAAAGTCAACTCAACTTTGACCAAGCATAACTTTCTCATACTTTATGAGAAATGACCCATCAAAATATAATTTTGAAGAGGATGCAATTTCCTACAATCCATCTTCATACCCCAAGATCAAAAAATGCACTCACAAGAAGTTATAAATTTGGACATTATAGGTCATTTTTGAAAGTAAAAAAAAACACCTTTTTTCCCAAAGCTTATACCTTGAGCATGGAATATCAAAATGATATGATACCAAAGGGGTTGGTTAAAGGACATCTTAAGCTTTCTAAAAAGTCAAAGAACACCTCCAAAAGTTAAAAATTGAAGAAGCTATGCATTGTTGAAGTTGGACATTTTTGCAAAATTGCCAAAAGTCAACTATCCCCAAAACTTCAAATTTTGTCAAATGGGACCATTCTTTTCCACTTAATCTGAGCTTACATCGTTGCCCACGTGTCCTAGCTTCAGCCATGAGCCCATATCTTATTTTTATTATTTAATTTTATTTTTAATTGAATTTATTCACTTTAAATCAAATAAAATCATATAAAATCAAAAGTATTTATAACTCATGATTTTTTGGTTGCTTTAGGATTTGAATACAACTATTATGTGAATCAAATTTGCATCAAGTGCATTGGTTACAAGAAGATATGATTTAGGCCAAATTTGGAAGGTTGTAATGGTGGAATCAAATCCAATTCATGAGCATTGATATGGAGAGATTTGTACCAAGTTTCTTACCCTAATGCAATATACATTACATAAGGAAGGAAAAGGCACGAAAATAGAGGTTAGAGGCTGCAAGCATAGAGAGAACCGAGTTTGAAAAAAGTGACAAAAAGTTGGAATTCAAAATCATAGCAAGAGAGGTTTTCAGAAGCCAAAAGCTATCCCAATCGATTCCTGGAGGTTCACTGAGTTGAAACCAATCCAAAGCAAGCTTCCATACACGCCCAAGCACACTGTAAGCATCACGTTACCTAGCTCTGCATTTGAATTCGCAAATCATTATTCCTGCATCTTTTGTACAAATTATTTGCATATTCATAATCCTCACCATGATTCTAAGCTTTTTGCATTACTCAATTTTGTTTATGTGACCTATACTGTGAGATGCCATAGCTAGGGTTTTTTTGGTCGTTTTTGGGCATTTTTATTTCAGGGATAATTGTCCATCAAGAAGGGCATGGTTAGGACCGGGAGGTCAAGGCGAGCACAACCATGCCCTTAGAATTCATTTTTATGGCCTACAGAAGATTTTGGAGGAGGCACGACTTGTAGCGACGGCTTGTGTCCGTAGCTATAAGTTTTACAGGTTTTTAGCTACGGATGAGGGTTGAAGATGATGCGTGGCGAGGCGTGATTCGTCCGCTCAAATCGTGCGTGCATTGTTTTGTTTTTCTGGCATATAACTCATTTTCTTTTATTATTATTATTGTTTAATATATTAACAAACAAGACCAAGTGGCCTAGTGGCGAAGCAAGCACTCCAAATACCATCAGGACCTGGGTTCAAATCCCAGGTCCTCCAAATTTCTCTTTGATTTTTTCTCTCAGGTTATCATGTGCATATCCAGGCGCGTAGTGTACCATACTCCCTCGCTCAATCAATTGCCAGATTGCCATTGGCCAGATCTGGTGGCCAAGAGATGATGGTCCATCATAGATCCAGTCAACAAGCGCGCATGGAATCCAAAAAGTCAAACCAGGCCAACGCTTGATGGGCCACATGCTTGCTATTCTGACCTCCAAATTCAGGCCCATACCCTTTCTCTCTTTCTATTATTTATTTGTTTATTTTAATTATTTGTTTTATTATTTTTATTTTCACATACTAACCAATTAAAATTCTTTTCTTTAAAATTAAAACCACAAAATATTTTCTTTATTTAATCAAATTTTAATTTTAATTTTTATTAATAAGCACTAATTAAATTAATTTAGAATTTTAATTAGAATAACTTTGACATTTTTGTAAATAATTAAAATTAACTTAGACTTAATTAGGTTTTTACTAACATTGATTATTTTATTTTTCTTTCTTAAAATAACAAAAACCCAAAAATATTTATTTTTATTAATTAATTAATTTATTTAATTTAGTAATTAATTTAGATTTATTTCTTTCTTAAAATAAAAAACAACAAAAAATCTTTTCTTTAACAAAAAGGGGTCAAAACCCTAAACTCGCACTCGACTTAATTTCCGCACGCGATTTATTTTCTTTTATCCTATAATATATTTGCCTCCGGTTTGTAATAGCTTAATAGGACTTTTACTTATTTTTTTTATCGCTTTATTTATTTTTAAAGGGTTTGTCTTTGGTGATGTAAATACCCGACGCCTTGTAATTTAAATTCCGCAAATTATTTCCCGCAAATTATAACTGTTAGATGTTTGATAATAGGTTTGCATGACAAGATTGAATGTTTTAACCTAAAATCAATATAGATCACCTTTAACATGTACAAAGATAAAATAAACTGTAAACGACACACTCGCACATGCACACTCTTAAGGTACACCCCAATTGGTTGCCTTCGTACGCAGTCATTGAGTATAGGTCGTTTTAGAGGTCGCCCTCTTGTCTAAAAGATCATAGTCGCCTCGAAATGGTTGCCTCGGATATTGTTGCCTCAAAACAAATGATCTAAGACATTAGGGTTACCGCTAAGGCATCCTAACATTGCTTTGGTGACCGTAAGTCCCTAATTCGAATTGACCCTTAAAACTTCAACGACGATGCTACCTACTCATCAATAGTGGGATAGTATTGTCTAAAGGAAGATAGCATAGAACGATTCCTTTTTCGAGTAGGTAGATGGTTCTTAAGTACTTGCTCTTTCAAAAAACAAAAACAAAATCTTTTTCACACTTACACTTTTCGAACAAAGTTTTCAAAAACACTTCATACGCTCTTGAGGACAGAAGCAAGAGTTAAATCGAAGTTTCAAATAAAAAACTTTTTCAAACCCACAAGCATAAAGAAAAGCAATTTTGAAAACAATATGAGCAAGTACCTAAGAGCCCGTGGATAACCACATATAGAAAGGGTGCTAATACCTTCCCTTTCTATAATCTACCCCCCGTACTCAGAAATATCTCGAAAAAAAGGAATTTTTCTGTGCTTTTTTCCTTTCCTTGTTGGATAAAATAAAATTCGGTGGCGACTCTTGCTTACCGCGACATTTTGCGAACAAAAAACGCAAAACGCAAACCAGCATTCCAAAAAAATAGTCAGTTCTTCCCACCGTATCACAAAACTGGCGACTCTGCTGGGGAGAATTTATAAGTGGGGTGTACCTTAGGAATAGTTCATATTGTTTTCAATTGCTTGACTTGTATGCTTTATATTTGTGGGTTTGTATCAGAGTTACTATAGATCCTAACCTGGATCTGGGGGGTACCCTTTAGGTATGTAGCAATAAACTGTGACGGAACTGTACGGCGTAGACTGATACGGTTGAAGCAGTAGCTACGTAGGTGTGGCACTTTAGTATGTACCGATATCCCTTGTTGCGCAACGAGGAGAATATGGGTCTGCTAAGGGGTCATTAAGCACCAATTGACCTTAGAACCTTTAAATTGACCAACTTGGCCATAGAACAGTAGCAGTATGCTACAATCATTGAGACTAAACTCTAGCGATGATTCCGGCCACAAGAAAAGGTTGCTAAACTGGAATTATGACCGATCGAGGGTATTCAGTGATATTGAGATCCTCTAGAACCCGATTACTATTTTTAGGACAGGTTTGAACCAACTGAACTGAAAGAGGGTAATACCTAAACTCCATGTCAGCCTAAACTTAAGGCTGTTTGTGTGACTTGTGTGCCTTCAAACTTGAACTACTTGCACATTCTTGTTATCTGACAACATGAGTTCCTTGTAGGTTTTGTTTACAGTCCTTATCCAATAATTTGGATTTATTGCAGGGTTTACTTACATCACCTCACATTTTTGCCTAAACGCATAGCATACACATCATAACATCATGCCTTAACATTTCCTTAACCATTTCAAGGATCTCAAAGGTTTGTGATGCAGGTCATGGTAAATTAAATGTCTAGCAAGGGAAAAAGGGGATTTATTTTCCTCTAGCCAATGCCGTCTAGAGATCAAAACACGATAACTTGAGTCAGTGGCTATGACCCACTCGATATGGTGAGCTTGACTCTTGAAGAAGGACTCTTAACAACACGAAGTTTCTTCAATCAAAGCTGCAAAATTCAAATTCTAACAAGTTTCTTGTTTACCCCGCGAGATCCTTGAAAAACATTGCATACATATATCATACATATCACTGCATAACAGGTCTCCCAATACAGGTCTCTCATGTTCTCGCTGTTTATTTCAGCAATGGCTTTCCAACCAGACAACCAAGATCTTCAAACTCGAGAAGCTCAGTTCAGGGATGTATTCCTAAACCTATCCAAGGGGCAGGAAGAGTTGAAAACACTCCTCATGGGGAACTTGGTCAAGAAAAGTCCTGAAGACAATAAGGACGAACGGCTGGAACAATTGCAAGCTGAGTTCAGTGCCATGAAAACCCAGATGCTGGGGCAGATGGCTCTTATCTAAGGCTTAGCTCGGGAACAAGAAGAGCTGAGAACCATTATCAACCAACTTCATCAAGACAGATACAACAACGTGAAGCAAACAGTCAAGGCAGGGGACCAAGTCATTAATCAACTTCCGAGAAGTCAAAGGTTTGGTTTGATGAAGAATAGACCTCTCCAAGTTGCTACTACCTCACGGGTCCAACAACAACCTTGCCATAAACAACGGGTTGATCAGAGTAAGCCAAATATGCCCAAGAGGCAATTTACCAAGCTCAACATGTCGCTGTCTCAGGCTTTACAACACCTGTTGAGATTGAATCTGGTGACGTTAAGGGACCTTCCTAAGAATCCCAACATAGCCTCCCCAAGGTACAATCCTGATGCAAGGTGTGCATATCACTCCAACAGCCCGGGGCATGATACTAACATCTGTTGGGCATTGAGCAACAAAATTCAAGACCTGATTGATGAAGGAGCATTGAAACTCACACAAGACGGTCCGATTGAATTCTTTTGCCATCCCCCCAAGGTTCACCATTTGAAGTGACAAGTACTGAGACGAGAAGACTTTTTGTTCATTAAAATTTTCAAGTTGTAATTTTATTTTGATTGTTCGAACATTTATTCATGTCAAACTTTATTACTTTATCAATGCATTGCATATGTCTGTTTTGAATCAATCCATTCGTATTTCACTATATTCAAATTACTTTCATTTTTTGTGATGATCAACTCTCGATTAAAAAATTCTAAGCCTTTAGAGGGAGGATGACGAAAATAATATCAAAATCTCTACAATATGCTTTTGAACAGACCCCGCTGACGAGGTACAGGCATTGTTTCAAATCCTAAATAGTGGAGTTATAAGGAAGATAATCCCTAGTCAACCCCTTTAAGCCAAAGAAGTTGGAGTTTTTCTTTTCACAAATTAAAACCCTTAATTATAACCTGGGGCAGGGTAGTTTTCTCAGTTGATCCAGGTGCACAATGAATGGCATCAAAGAAGTCCTTCCGAAATAAAAGACAGTGTTGGTTCTGTATAATCGTAAGGACAGGCAGTCAATATCTCTCAAAATAAAAGCCCAATAAGTCAAAACTTGTGAAGGAGACTTAAGAAAAACTGGGGCATCCCGCTGACTATAATCACAAAAAGAAACAGTTCATGCAAAAAACAGGGATAATAAAAACCAAAAGGAAAGAGATCCTGCAAACTCTCAACAAAAATGACTGCCTGTTCAAAATAAATTGTCAGTATCCGAACCATCACTGGAATATCAGAGCAAAGACTCAAACGGGATCTAAATGCATGATTAGCTGAGTTTAGGATTGAAGAACATCACGAAGAGCGGGTGGGTACAAATAAATTTTGAGCCTTTATCCTTTGTTTCTTAAACCGTGAACCAGGCCACGTTATAACCCTTAAAAGTCCTAGCTGAAGCATGGGTTAGTTTGAAAGCATACTGTTACAAAAGGTCCTGACTCCTGTAGGGCTTGCTATAAAATCCTGAGTTGACATCACATTTTACAAAAAATCGCTTATCTTATTGAAAACTGCATTTTCAAAGAACTTCAAAACAGACATAAGCTTTGCATTCTTAAAATAACATTGTTTGCATATGACTATTTGTTCAAACAGCAGAGAAATTCGCACGACGAATATCTAGTGAACAAAAAAAACCTTCTCAATAAAAGGATCACCTCAAGTGGAAAAAGCATTTCCAACCAAGGGGCAGACACGATCAGTGTCCATCATCTGGGGAAGTCAAGTCAAGATTCAAGGAATCTCTCAAAAACTCCAAATAGCCAGGGACAAATCTCCCTATGAATCACTTGGGGCATTGGGCATGAGTTCCAACAACGAATCTTGCATGATTAGACATCTTCTGGTAGTATGGCAACACAACACTACCGACAGTGACAACTCCCTACACCTTGAGAGCGTGGACATAGTCAAAAAAGTATTACGCATAATCAAAGACCCGCTAGTTCGACTTGCCTAGGCAAAAATAAGGGCTTCCCGGCGAACCAAAAGGGCTCGGGCAAAAATAAGGGATGAAAATGAAAAAATATGTACACCCGGCAAGTCGAAAACCTGAAAAGACGGCTTGGGAAAAAAGGGTATCCCGGTGGACTGAAAACCCAAAAGGGCAGTCCAGGCAAAAGTTAGGGATTAAAGCGTACGACTATGTCCCGTAATCTCGTCACTTGCCTACTAGAAGAAGATTTGTCCTTTCAATCGACAATTATCAAGCACCTCAAAGGTTGAGATAATACTCGATCCACAAGGCCTTTGCAGGCACCTTCTCCCGCAAATACAAGGGCAAAAAAGTCTCGATGCAAAGCCATCGTCATATCCTCGTCATGCATCCCAGTAACATTCACTCCCCGCAAAGTAAGAAAAGCACAGTAATGTTGACTCTCCCCAGCTGAGACTTGCAACTGCAAATGAATCGGTAATATTCTCCCCAAGCAGAATTTATCTACCACCAACACCGAAAAGGCTTAATATCCCCGACAGTCTTAATATTCCCCAACAGAGTATAAGAATATTCCCCGGCAGAATACAAGATATCCCCAGTGGAGTTAACATTTTCCCAGCGCAGTCTGAAAAAGCTTCCCCAATGGAGTTAAAGAATCATCCCCAGTAGACTCCAGAAGTTCGTCCCCGACGGAGTATAAAAATAAATATCCCCAGCCGAGTTCAAAGGAAGATTGTCCCCAGCAAAGCTCAAAGGATTATCCCCATTAGAGCCTAAAAGGTTATCCCCAGTGAAGTCACAACTGAAAGATCATCCCCAGCGGAGTTCTTTCCTTTCACAAACAGGAATTCAATCCCCAACAGGATTCAGGATCACCAGCAACGGTAATTCATCCTCAACAGAACTTATCGGTTGAATCCTCAACATAACATCTCTTCTCCACAGAGTAATCTCCTCGTCAGTTTATTCCACAATGGAGTTATCCTCTCCCGCAGGTTCATTCTCGCAACCATCGTCGTCCGTTATCTCCAACAGAAACGAAGAATTCAACTCTATTCTCCAGCAGCTATCCAGGATTTATTTTCCCCAGCTAAAACATTACATTTCCATACATCATGATACATGCATATACGCATCATACAACACAATCTCATTTATTTTGAGAACATCATTGCTTGACCTATATCATGCATTGCATATGACTGACCTTTACCTTTCAGGAAGGAGGCAGTTAAGTTCTCAGCTATGTCGAAGACCTGACCGGTTCTTAAATTTCAACTGAATTATCCTCGGTTGAATTTTAGATAAGGTTCTCAATCTCGACAATTTTCCTCCGTCGAAGTGTGGAGGAGTTCTACAATTTGAACAGAATTATACTCCGTTGAAGACCAGACAGTTCCTAGATCTTGATGAAGATGTTTCCCTCAGTCGAAGACCTGACCAGTTCTTAAATTTAAACTGAATTATCCTCGGTTGAATTTCAGATAAGGTTCTCAATCTCGACAATTTTCCCCCTTCGAAGTGTGGAAGAGTTCTACAATCTCAACAGAATTATACTCTGTTGAAGACCAGACAGTTCCTAGATCTTGATGAAGATGTTTCCCTCAGTCGAAGACCTGACCGGTTCTTAAATCTCAATTGAATTATCCTCGGTTGAATTTCAGATAAGGTTCTCAATCTCGACAATTTTCCTCCGTCGAAGTGTGGACGAGTTCTACAATCTCAACAGAATTATACTCCGTTGAAGACCAGACAATTCCTAGATCTTGATGAAGATGTTTCCCTCAGTTGAAAACCTGACCGGTTCTTAAATCTCAACTAAATTATCCTCGGTTGAATTTCAGATAAGATTCTCAATCTCGACAATTTTCCTCCGTCGAAGTGTGGACGAGTTCTACAATCTCAACAGAATTATACTCTGTTGAAGACCAGACAGTTCCTAGATCTTGATGAAGATGTTTCCCTCAGTCGAAGACCTAACCGGTTCTTAAATCTCAACTGAATTATCCTCGGTTGAATTTCATATAAGGTTCTCAATCTCGACAATTTTCCTCCGTCGAAGTGTGGACGAGTTCTACAATCTCAACAGAATTATACTTCGTTGAAGACCAGACAGTTCCTAGATCTTGATGAAGATGTTTCCCTCAGTCGAAGACCTGACCGGTTCTTAAATCTCAACTGAATTATTCTCGGTTGAATTACAGATAAGGTTCTCAATCTCGATAATTTTCCTCCGTCGTAGTATGGACGAGTTCTAAAATCTCAACTGAATTATCCTCTGTTGAAGACCAGACAGTCCTATATCTTGATGAATATGTTTCCCTCAGTCGAAGACCTGACCGGTTCTTAAATCTCAACTGAATTATTCTCAGTTGAATTACAGATAAGGTTCTCAATCTCAAAGATTTTCCTCCTTCGTGGTGTGGACGAGCTCTAAAATCTCAACAGAATTCCGTTGAAGACCAGACAGTCCTAGATCTTGATGAAGATGTTTCCCTTAGTCGAAGACCTGACCGGTTCTTAAATCTCAACTGAATTATCTTCGGTTGAATTACAGATAAGGTTCTCAATCTCGACAAATTTCCCCTGTTGAATTACGGACAAGTTCTTAAAACTCAACAGAGATGTTCTCTCAGTTGGAGTACAGGCAAGTTCCTAAATATCAACAAGATCAGACTTCCCCAGCAGAATCTTCCACAACAACAGGTATGAAAGCTCTCGCTAAGGAATCTCTTATGCAATCGACACTCCTGCAGATGGCATCTTTAAGCCCATCCTCCCGCCAACAATCTCTAAATGGCATCTGTAAGCCCATTCCCGACATTACATGGCTGATACCACTTCATGCGAGTGCAAATTTCTGGGCACTCTAGTGTTCAATCATCTTCCACCTTCGGATCACGAAAGGCACGAAAGCCAATCTACATCCTCAGGTTTAAGAAGATTGAACAGGGGAAACTTTTGTACCCCAAAATTTGCCCTCTCATATTTCTCAAAACATTGCAAGAAAAATCTCCAAGTGGCTCAAGATTGCTCAAGAGTTGGACAATCAAGCTATCTCCTAAGGCAGTCAACCCCAAATTAGGGTTTTGTGTTGCATCAAGATCCTTGAGTCCAAATGACCTCAAGTGCTCCCCAATGTCCTAATATGTTCTCAAGGTCATCCATGACAAATTTCAAGCCTTACAGAGGAAGTTTGCTCAGTCAATTGCTCAAAGGGTCCAAAAATCGATCGTGCTCGGGCAAAAGTCAACTGTGACCTACATACAGTCAAACTTCAAGATTTTTTGTAAACATTCTAATTTTGAAGGATATTTCATCATTTGATCAAGGGTTGATCATGATTCATCAAGGATTGCTCAAAATTCACCAAGACTCAAAAGTTGCTAAATTAGGGTTTTGTAGGAAAAGTCAACTCAACTTTGACCAAGCATAACTTTCTCATACTTTATGAGAAATGACCCATCAAAAGATAATTTTGAAGAGGATGCAATTTCCTACAATCCATCTTCATACCCCAAGATCAAAAAATGCACTCACAAGAAGTTATAAATTTGGACATTATAGGTCATTTTTGAAAGTAAAAAAAAACACCTTTTTTCCAAAGCTTATACCTTGAGCATGGAATATCAAAATGATATGATACCAAAGGGGTTGGTTAAAGGACATCTTAAGCTTTCTAAAAAGTCAAAGAACACCTCCAAAAGTTAAAAATTGAAGAAGCTATGCATTGTTGAAGTTGGACATTTTTGCAAAATTGCCAAAAGTCAACTATCCCCAAAACTTCAAATTTTGTCAAATGGGACCATTCTTTTCCACTTAATCTGAGCTTACATCGTTGCCCACGTGTCCTAGCTTCAGCCATGAGCCCATATCTTATTTTTATTATTTAATTTGATTTTTAATTGAATTTATTCACTTTAAATCAAATAAAATCATATAAAATCAAAAGTATTTATAACTCATGATTTTTTGGTTGCTTTAGGCTTTGAATACAGCTATTATGTGAATCAAATTCGCATAAAGTGCATTGGTTACAAGAAGATATGATTTAGGTCAAATTTGGAAGGTTGTAATGGTGGAATCAAATCCAATTCATGAGCATTGATATGGAGAGATTTGTACCAAGTTTCTTACCCTAATGCAATATACATTACATAAGGAAGGCAAATGCACGAAAATAGAGGTTAGAGGCTGCAAGCATAGAGAGAACCAAGTTTGAAAAAGTGACAAAAAGTTGGAATTCGAAATCATAGCAAGAGAGGTTTTAAGAAGCCAAAAGCTATCCCAATTGATTCCTGGAGGTTCACTGAGTTGAAACCAATCCAAAGCAAGCTTCCATACACGCCCAAGCACGCTGTAAGCATCACGTTACCTAGATCTGCATTTGAATTCTCAAATCATTATTCCTACATCTTTTGTATAAATTATTTGCATATTCATAATCCTCACCATGTTTCTAAGCTTTTTGCATTACTCAATTTTGTTTATGTGACGTATACTGTGAGATGCCATATCTAGGGTTTTTTGGTCGTTTTTGGGCATTTTTATTTCAGGGATAATTGTCCATCAAGAAGGGCATGGTTAGGACCGGGAGGTCAAGGCGAGCACACCATGCCCTTAGAATTCATTTTTATGGCCTACAACAGATTTTGGAGGAGGCACGACTTGTAGCGACGACTTGTGTCCTTAGCTATAAGTTTTACAGGTTTTTAGCTACGGACGAGGGTTGAAGATGATGCATGGCGAGACGTGATTCGTCTGTTCAAATCGTGCGCGCATTGTTTTGTTTTTCTGGCATATAACTCATTTTCTTTTATTATTATTATTGTTTAATATATTAACAAACAAGACCAAGTGGCCTAGTGGCGAAGCAAGCACTCCAAATACCATCAGGACCTGGGTTCGAATCCCAGGTCCTCCAAATTTCTCTTTGATTTTTTCTCTCAGGTTATCATGTGCATATCCAGGCGCGTAGTGTACCATACTCCCTCGCTCAATCAATTTCCAGATTGCCATTGGCCAGATCTGGTGGCCAAGAGATGATGGTCCATCATAGATCCAGTCAACAAGCGCGCATGGAATCCAAAAAGTCAAACCAGGCCAGCGCTTGATGGGCCACAGGCTTGCTATTCTGACCTCCAAATTCAGGCCCATACCCTTTCTCTCTTTCTATTATTTATTTGTTTATTTTAATTATTTGTTTTATTATTTTTATTTTCACATACTAACCAATTAAAATTCTTTTCTTTAAAATTAAAACCACAAAATATTTTCTTTATTTAATCAAATTTTAATTTTAATTTTTATTAATAACCACTAATTAAATTAATTTAGAATTTTAATTAGAATAACTTTGACATTTTTGTAAATAATTAAAATTAACTTAGACTTAATTAGGTTTTTACTAACATTGACTATTTTATTTTTCTTTCTTAAAATAACAAAAACCCAAAAATATTTATTTTTATTAATTACTTAATTTATTTAATTTAGTAATTAATTTAGATTTATTTCTTTCTTAAAATAAAAAACAACAAAAAATCTTTTCTTTAACAAAAAGGGGTCAAACCCCTAAACTCGCACTCGACTTAATTTCCGCACGCGATTTATTTTCTTTTATCCTATAATATATTTGTAAGTGTTTAGTTATTGGCATGTATTTTTGGTAAAACCATGTGTGTGAATGTCATGACTGATGTCATAACATTCTGGGTTTTTAGGTACTTTATGCAGAAAAAGAATGGCATACAGTAGCTGCTATTTATGAATGTGTATCTGAGCATTTTGCAATGATCACATTTATTACCTTCTACCAAAATCAGTAAACAGGATTTCTGTTGTCATAACCAATGTTAAGACATCCTGTATTGATCTAACAGTTATGCAGTTTGGTTAATTCTGAGATTTTTCAGGAATTTGGTTCATACTTTCCAGAACAGAATCTCACGTGGACTTTAGGTTAACCTAGCTCAACCCTAATCTGGTTGATAAAGTCTTGTGACCAAGTCTTAAGGTTAACCCTAATTAACCCTAGCTTTTCGTGGAAGCCCTAACTGAAAAAACAACTGCATATATATTCAACAGGAAAGCTGTTGGAAAATCAACTCTTTGACAGAAGATTAACTAGGGGCTGTATAGTTTTAACTACTGTAATCCAAGCAAGTATCATTGTGATAAGTGACTTGGAGTAGGTTTTGATTGTAAGGGTTGTGTATCACTCGAAGCTTTGAAGCAAGAGTGTTTGTGTCACTTGATTAAAGCTTTGAAGCAAGGTCAAGTTAGGCTTATGTATCACTCAAAGCTTTGAAGCACGAGTGTTTGTGTTACTTGATTAAAAGCTGTGAAGCATAATCAAGTGTATGTTCTGAAGAGTGTCTTCATTATTTCATTAGTCACTTGTTTAGTATCACTGATGTGATTGAGGGGGAGTGAGTAGGAACTCAGGTTTAAGTTGAACTTAGATTGAAGTTGCATTGGGTAGGTCTTAAGTGAAGGAGATAAACTGGTTGGTTTATTCCTGAGTTAATATCTCTTATAGTGAATTTTCTCCCTGGCTTGGTAGCCCCCAGAGTAGGTGTTGTTTCACACTGAAATGGGTAAACAATTGACTATGTTCTTTACTGCTTTTTGATTTACTGTCTTATAGAAAGTCAGATACGGTGTCATAACATTCACTGTGACATCGAGTATCTGCTGCCAGAATTTCAATTGGCATCAGAGCAGGCACCCTGCCTGTCTTACTGGGTGAGATCTAGGGATATCACTTTCTGGCGCTATGGACAAAGAAGGAGTTTTTGGAAACAGACCACCCATTCTGGATGGATCAAATTGTGACTACTGGAAACCTCGTATGATTGCCTTCTTAAAATCACTGGACAAAAAGGCTTGGAGAGCTGCTGACAAAGGATGGAACCATCCCACCATAACTGAGAAAGATGGGACAATCAGTCTGAAGCCTGAGGAAGAATGGAGCAAAGAAGAAGATGAGTTAGCCCTGGGTAATTCCAAAGCATTAAATGCCTTGTTCAATGGAATTGATAGAAACATATTCAGACTAGTACATCAATGTGAATTGGCCAAGGAAGTTTGGGACACTCTCAAAACTACCCATGAGGGCATATCCAAAGTAAAAATGTCAAGGCTTCAAATGCTAACTACCAAATTTGAGAACCTAAGGACGATGGAAGATGAAACCATTCATGAGTTTCACATGAACATCTTGGAAATTTCCAACACCTCAGGAGCATTGGGAGAAAAGATGTCAGAAGAAAAACTGGTGAGAAAGATTCTCAGATCCTTGCCTAAAATATTTGCAATGAAGGTAACTGCTATAGAGGAAGCCCAGGATATCCGTAAGTTGAAGGTGGATGAACTCATTGGGTCTCTTCAGACCTTTGAGATGGGGATCAGTGACAATGTTGACAAGAAAAACAAGAGCATAACACTTGTATCCAACACTGAAGATGAGAACAAGGAGGATGAAGAAGAAAATATTTCAGAAGCTATAGCCATGCTTGGAAGACAATTCAACAAACTCATCAAGAGAATGGATCCAAAGTCAATGTAAAATGTTAAGAACATTCCTTCTGACATTAACATATCTTATGACTCCAGCAGAAGACCAAATTCTGAAGAGAAGGGAAATCAAAGCAGAGGAATTCAATGCCATGGATGTGAAGGATATGGGCACATTCGAGATGAATGTCCTACCTTTCTTAAGAAACAAAAGAAAGGAATGTCTGTTACTTGGTCTGACTGTGATTCAGAAAGTAATTCTGAAGAAGAATCTGCCAAACTAGTTACTGCACTAATTGGTATTTGTACCTCTGATAGTGACACTAGTGATGAGGAAGTGACATTTGAAGAACTGGCTGATACCTACAAGAAATTATGTATCAGAAGTGCTGAAGTCTGTCAGCAAAATGAGAAACAAACAAAACTCATAATAAAGTTGGAGGCTGAGAAAAGGGCAGACATTGAAACTATAAGTCATCTAGAATGGGAAGTTTAAATGCTGAACTCAAAACTGGACCAGATGACCAAATCTGTCAAGATGCTGACAAATGGAACTGACAAATTGGAAGAAATCCTCCAGGTTGGACAAAATGTGGGAAACAAGTCTGGTCTAGGATTTGTGGCAGCAAAGAAAACTGGCACAGACAAGAAGATCAGGCATGATAATCAAATGTCAAAGCAGATGTCACAACATAGCACTCAACACCGGGAACAGAGAAATATGAAGAAAAAGTACCAAAGATGGAGATGTCATCATTGTGGGAGGTTTGGTCACATAAAGCCATTCTGCTTCAGATTGTATGGATACCCTAATCAGAACCCAGGTGTCAAACCTAAGTCTAACAAGGTACCACATACTCCACAGTGAAAGAAAAAGGCTACTGCCCTGATAGCCCACACTTCCCTTAGAGTCTCTGCAAAGGAAGACTGGTACTTTGACAGTGGATGTTCTAAGCACATGACTAGAATCAAGAACCTTATCAATAATGTTAAACCTCACACCACTAGTTATGTGACCTTTGGAGATGGTGCTAGAGGAGAAATCAAAGGAGTTGGAAACTTGGACTGCCCTGGAGTTCCAAATCTAAATGAAGTATTGTTGGTAAAAGGCTTGACTACTAATCTCATAAGTATCAGCCAATTATGCGATCTAGGATTCAAGGTCAACTTCTCAAAATCTGAATGTCTTGTAACTAATGAGAAACAAGAAGTTGTAATGAAAGGAATCAGATCTAAAGACAACTGCTACTTATGGGAGCCTGAGAACACTAATTACTCTACTGTGTGTTCTATTGCCAAAGAAGAAAAAGAAGTGAAACCGTGGCACCAAAAACTTGGTCATCTACATCTAAGAGGAATGAAAAGGATTATATCCATGGAGGCAGTCAGAGGGATTCCAAGACTGCAAATTGATGAAGGGAGAGTATGTGGTGAATGTCAGGTTGGTAAGCAGACTAGGATGTCACATCCAAAGTCAAGACATCTGACCACCTCTAAGGTTCTAGAACTCCTACATATGGATCTGATGGGACCAATGCAGGTGGAAAGTCTTGGTGGAAAAAGATATGCCTATGTTGTTGTGGATGATTTTTCCAGATTCACCTGGATTAACTTCATTAGGGAAAAATCTGATGTATTTGAAGTTTTTAAAGAACTGTGCAAAAGAATTCAAAGAGAAAAAGAAGGATGCATTGTCAGAATCAAAAGTGATCGTGGCAAGGAATTTGAAAACAGTAAGTTTAATGAGTTCTGTTCCTCAGAAGGAATTAATCATGAATTCTCTTCTCCTATAACTCCTCAACAAAATGGAGTTGTAGAAAGGAAAAACAGGACCATACAGGAATCTGCCAGAGCAATGATACATGCCAAAAGACTTCCTATTCATTTTTGGGATGAAGCTATGAATACAACCTGTTATGTCCATAACAGGGTCACCTTGAGAAAGGGAACCTCATCCACCATTTATGAACTCTGGAAAGGAAGAAAGCCAACAGTGAAGTACTTCCATGTATTTGGTAGCAAATGCTATATTCTGGCAGATCGTGAACAAAGGAGAAAGCTGGACCCTAAAAGTGATGAAGGAATATTTCTAGGATACTCCACCAACAGCAGAGCTTATAGGGTATTCAATTCCAGGACCAAAGTCATGATGGAATCAATAAATGTCATAGTTGATGATTATCATGAGGAAACAGATGTCCCTTGTAATGTTGAGACATTCTTTGAGACTTCAACTCAACAAAATGATCTACCTAACACCACTGCAGAAGACTCTGAATCAAAGGAAGCTAGCAAAAACCCTTCCATCAGAATTCAGAAAGATCATCGCAAAGAACTCATCATAGGAGATCCTAACAGTGGAGTCATTACAAGATCTAGAGAAATCATCTCAAACTCTTGCTTTGTGTCTAAAATTGAACCAAGAAATGTTAAGGAGGCTTTAACTGATGAATACTGGATTGGAGTAATGCAAGATGAATTGAACCAATTCAAGCAACATGAAGCATGTGAGTTAGTTCCTAGACCAGAAGGAACAAACATCATTGGCACAAAATGGATTTACAAGAACAAATCAGATGCTGAAGGAGTTGTCACCAGGAATAAGGCAAGACTGGTTGCTCAAGGATACACTCAAGTTGAAGGGGTTGATTTTGATGAGACCTTTGCACCTGTAGCCAGACTGGAATCAATCAGACTCCTATTGGGAATTGCTTGTCTTCTGAAGTTCAAGTTATTTCAGATGGATGTAAAAAGTGCCTTCCTAAATGGGCACTTAAATAAGGAAGTCTATGTGGAACAGTGTGATCGGTGGATCTGGAACTGACTGTTTAACGTTGGTTTCGCGAAATGTCGCGGAAGCAAGAGTCGCCACCGTCTTTTATTTTCTCCAACATGGAAAGGACAAAAGCACAGAAAAATTCCTTTATGAGATTGTCTCTCGGTTCGGGAGGTAGATTTATAGAAAGGGAAGGTGTTAGCACCCTTTCTATCCATAGTTATCCATGGGCTCTTAGATACTTGCTCATTTGTGTTTTCAAAATGTTTGTTTGCTTTTCAATTGTGAGTGGGTTTGAAAAAGTTCCGTTTAAAATTTCAGTTCGACTCTTGTATCAGTCCTCAAGAGTGTTTGAAAAGTTGTTTTTGAAAGCTTTTTACAAAGTGTCGGTGTGAAAAGAAGTTTTTTATTTGTTTTAAATTAAAGCAAGTATCTATGAGTCATCTACCTACCCTAAGGAATTAGGCTGTGTAAATGTCCTTAAGGTAGTGCCATCCCACCATTGAGAGGTAGGTAGCACCACCGTTGGAGGTGTTCGGGTCAATTCGTTAAGGGACAGTGTGGTCACCAGAGCAACAGTAGGACACCTTAGAAGCTACCCCCATGCCATGTTCATGGACATGAGGACTTACTAAAACGTCCTATACTCGACGACCACGTTTCGAGGGGCAAGGCAACAGTGAGGCGTACCCTAGGAGTGGTGTGTGAATTATGTGTCATTTTCAGTTATTATTTGTCTTGTCATGCGTTTAGTGAGCTACGCTTTGATTTTATTAGAGCATACATTCTTTCATGTGATTATTAACAGTTAAAAGGTGCGGGAATTAAAATGCGGAAAATAAAGGTCCTACGCTATTACAAGGCGCGGGTCTACATTGCCAAATTAAACCAAGACCCGATTTGAATAAAAGTACGGAAAGTAAATGTCCTAATTAATATTACAAAGCTTTGGGGCAAATACATTATATTCACAAAAGAAATAAGAATAAATGCGCGAAAAGGAATTATAATCGAAGGTGCGAGGGCGTTGGACCCTTTAAGGAAAATAAATATTGAAATTAAGAAATTAACTAATGATTAAATAAAGAAAGGGACTTATTTTTTGATGTTTTTGTATTTAATGGAAATAAAGAGAATTAATTGAAACTTGAAATTTAAATCAAAAAACCTAATTCTAGTTTGTTTTTAATTATTAGAAAATGTTTAAGTTTTGACCTAATTTAACTCTAATTAATTAAATGTCATATTTATTTACAAGATAATTAATAATTAATAATAATAAGAAGAAAAATTTAATTATTGAAAAAAAAAGAGTAAAAATGCTAGAAACCCTAATTTTTATGTTTTTTAGTTATTAAGAAGACAAATTAAAATTTAAACCCTAAATTAAAACTAAATTGATTATTAAATTTATTTACAAAATTAATAGAAATTAATATTAATGAACTAAATATTAAAATATATTTTTATTTTTGACTTTTCTGATTTTTCTTGTATTTTTGTATTATTAAAATTAATTTGAGGAATTAAAAGAAAATGATTAAATTAAAACAAATAAAAAATAGAAAAAGAATGAGAGAAAGAAATACAAACAAGAGGGGTTGTTGACCCAATTATGGAGGTTTATAGAAGGCAGTTTGGCCCAAGAATTCCAGGCCCACGTTGACTTTCAGCGTTTGTGTGAGGAGCTGTTGACCAATGCATATGGTGATCTGCAAGTTCTGACCATTGGATTGAGCCTTTGGGCGCGTGGCAAGCCAGATGGTGAAGGCATATGGTACTCCCTTGAGAACATGCTGCATGGAAACACTTTGAGAAAAATAATATTGAAGAGGTGGGGGGACCTGGGAATCGAACCCAGGTCCCAATGTTTGCATGACAACACACCTTCCACCCAGCCAAACGCGTTTGTTTGATATATAATGGACAATGCATAATAAGAGAGAGAAAGCAAGTATTAGTGGGACAATAAAAAAAGGGCGCCAGTTATTCAAACTGGCCAGTCACCGTTCAACACCTCATCATCTCTTTCCTGGCTTCTTTGCTTTTGCCTGAAAACACAGATGAATAGCGGGGGTTTTAAACCCCCACAACCTGAAACAACGAATAATAGCGAATAGGAATTGAGCAATCATAAAAAAGGCGCGATGTGATGATTGTGTTCGTATGAAGGTCCTGGTTTCAATGGTATAAGTTTCGTGGCTTAATTTTTCCAGATGAAGGAAACCCCAATTCACTGCTTCTGCAACCCTAGAAAATTTCAATGGCATATTTCGCTACAGGCATGGTTAGGACAATTAAATGGTATCATGAGCTTCAGAAGGTTCATGTTAATATAAATCAACATTTAAAATGTATGAAACATGCATATAAATCAAAATACGATTATGAAAGTTTCCATGAACAGGGCTATGGCGTTCTACCGTTTCTCTGCGCGTGGAAGCTTGGTTTCAATTGCAAACGCCTCCTAGATGTGTCAGGAGTGTATTGGAATGATTCTTTTTCTTTGAAACGTGCTCTATGTGTGTTTTCAGTTTTGAAATTTTTGAGAGAAAAGTGCAAAGTGTTCTTGAGGCTTCAGCGCAACTTGCTTGTCCTTTTGATTAGGGTTGCAATGTGTATATATGTGTGAATGAATTAGGTTAGAAATCCAAGCCAAAAAACCTTTGCATTGATGATTTGGATCTTTGATTTTCAATGAAATCAATTTCAATCTTTTTGTTATAAAGCCATTTCCAATCATGAGAAATCTTGCCTTTTTAGTGATGCACAAAATATTTGATCCATAAAGAGTGAATTGGCTGCACAAAAAGATTTGAAACACATGATTTAGCATTTTTCTTATATTTAATTTTAATTAAATGAATTAATAGGATAATAAACTCAATTAATTAATTAAAAATAAGAAAATAACTCCCCTTTGGGTCAATGGGTCGTGCATAGCTTTTGAGTGATGATTCTTGGAAGAAATTGTGGCCCATTAGCAATTTTGAGGCATTTGGAGCAAAGTTGACTTTTCAAAATTCCCAAAAATTTCCCAACTTCCACAAGGCATATCTTGCTCAATGTTTAAGCTTTGATCATGTTCTTGGACATTTTGGAAAGGTCTTGAAGTCCCATAACCAATGTCTTTGGTTCCATGTCATTTTGATTTACCAATCTCAAGTTATGGTCTTTGACTTAAAGTGCCTTTTTGTTGACTTTTGAAAATGACCTATAATGTTGAGATTAATAACTTTTTGTGAGAGCATTTCTTGGACTTTAAGTGTGAAGATGAGTTGTAGGAAATGCCATTCTCTTCAAAATGAGCTTTGGATGGAATTTTTCTGATAAACCATGTGGAAGTTATGCCTTGGTCAAGTTACAGTTGACTTTTTCAACTGTCCAAATATAGAAACTTTTGCATCTTGAGATTTTTTGAGCCATGCTTTGAGAATCATGATCAAGAATTGATCAAATGATGTTTGTGGCTTCAAAATAAGATGTTGACCAAAAAATTTTACTTTTGACTGTCAAATGACCGTTTTGCCCCTGCACTTGACTGTTGAGCAATTAGGGTTTTTGATTGTGCATTTTTGTGCTGTGAGTCTTGAAACTTGACAAGAGGATGCTTGACAATGTTTATGGGCATGTGCGACTTGTTTGGACCCTTGGAAACTTCAATTTCTTTGCCAGAACCAAAACCCTAATTTTGACTGTTTAGGATGCAATTGGACTGTGCAACCCTTGGGAGATTTTGAAGCATGATCTTAGCAAACCTTGAAGAATATGGGAGGGCAAATTTTGGGGTACAACAGTTGCCCCTGTTCAATCTTCTTAGACCTGAGGATGTAGATTGGCTGATGTGCCTTTCGTAATCCGAAGGTGGAAGATGATTGAACACTAGAGTGCCGAGAAATTTGCGCTCACATGTTAGCAGTGTGATGATGGGAATGGGCTTACAGATGCCATTTGGAGATTGATGGATAGGAAGATGGGCTTACAGATGCCATGTTGAGAGGTGATGAATAGGTGGATGGGCTTATAGATGCCATCTGGGTGTTGATCGCGTAAGAGATTCCTTAGCGAGAACTTGCGTACCTGAAAAAGAAAGATGATTACCTGACCTGTTACAGGAGTTGGTCCTCAAATTCTTTGTGTAGATGTGCCTTGACTGGTTACAGGAATTGAATCCTTAAACCTCTTCAGACGTGCCCTGGCGAGATACAGGAGTCTAGTCTGGAGTTTCAAAAGGTGATGAATGAATCAGGGATGGTTACTACCTCAACAGTAATGATGAGAGAACCTTGGGTGATTACTACCTCAACAGTAACGATGAGAGAACCTTGGGGCGATTACGACCTCAACAGTAACGATGAGAGAACCTGGGGCGATTACTACCTCAACAGTAACGACGAGAGAACCTTGGGGCGATTACTACCTCAATAGTAACGGTGAGAGAATCTGGGGCGATTACTACCTCAACAGTAACGACGAGAGAACCTTGGGGCGATTACTACCTCAACAGTAACGGTGAGAGAATCTGGGGCGATTACTACCTCAACAGTAACGATGAGAGAATCTGGAGCGATTACTACCTCAACAGTAATGATGAGAGAATTTGGGGCGATTACTACCTCAACAGTAACGACGAGAGAACCTTGGGGAGATTACTACCTCAACAGTAACGGTGAGAGAATCTGGGACGATTACTACCTCAACAGTAACGATGAGAGAATCTGGAGCGATTACTACCTCAACAATAACGATGAGAGAATCTGGGGCGATTACTACCTCAACAGTAACGATGAGAGAATCTGGGGCGATTACTACCTCAACAGTAACGATGAGAGAACCTGGGGCGATTACTACCTCAACAGTAACGATGAGAGAATCTGGGGCGATTACTACCTCAACAGTAACGATGAGAGAATCTGGGGCGATTACTACCTCAACAGTAACGATGAGAGAATCTGGGGCGATTACTACCTCAACAGTAACGATGAGAGAATCTGGGGCGATTACTACCTCAAAAGTAACGATGAGATAATCTGGGGCGATTACTACCTCAACAGTAACGATGAGAGAATCTGGGGCGATTACTACCTCAACAGTAACGATGAGAGAATCTGGGGCGATTACTACCTCAACAGTAACAATGAGAGAATCTGGGGCGATTACTACCTCAACAGTAACGATGAGAGAATCTTGGATGTCTTCTACTGAATCTTCATCAGGAAAAATCTTTAGGAATCGATTTAACTGGACCAGAGAAGGCCTTTGACTGGATAAGAATCGGAAAAATCTTTAGGAGTTGATTTAACTGAACCAGGCAAGGTCTTGGAATCCTCAACTACGTCTTCATCAGGAAAATCTTTAGGAATCGATTTAACTGAACCAGAGAAGGCCTTTGACTGGATAAGAATCAGAAAAATCTTTAGGAGTCGATTTAACTGAACCAGGCTAGGTCTTGGAATCTTCAACTGAGTCTTCATAAGGAAAATCTTTAGGAATTGATTTAACTGGACCAGAGAAGGCCTTTGACTGGATCAATATCAGAAAAATATTTAGGAGTCGATTTAACTGAACCAGGCAAGGTCTTGGAATCTTCAACTGGATAAGAATCAGGGAGATCTTAGGGTCGATCTGACTGAACCAGAGAAGGCCTTTGACTGGATCAATATCAGAAAAATCTTTAGGAGTCGATTTAACTGAACCAGGCAAGGTCTTGGAATCTTCAACTGGATAAGAATCAGGGAGATCTTAGGGTCGATCTGACTGAACCAGAGAAGGCCTTTGACTGGATCAATATCAGAAAAATCTTTAGGAGTCGATTTAACTGAACCAGGCAAGGTCTTGGAATCTTCAACTGGATAAGAATCAGGGAGATCTTAGGGTCGATCTGACTGAACCAGAGAAGGCCTTTGACTGGATAAGAATCAGAAAAATCTTTAGGAGTCGATTTAACTGAACCAGGCAAGGTCTTGGAATCTTCAACTGAGTCTTCATCAGGAAAATCTTTAGGAATCGATTTAACTGGACAAGAGAAGGCCTTTGACTGGATCAATATCAGAAAAATCTTTAGGAGTCGATTTAACTGAACCAGGCAAGGTCTTGGAATCTTCAACTGAGTCTTCATCAGGAAAATCTTTAGGAATCGATTTAACTGGACCAGAGAAGGCCTTTGACTGGATCTATATCATAAAAATCTTTAGGAGTCGATTTTAACTGAACCAGGCAAGGTCTTGGAATTTTCAACTGGATAAGAATCAGGGAGATCTTAGGGTCGATCTGACTGAACCAGAGAAGGCCTTTGACTGGATCAATATCAGAAAAATCTTTAGGAGTCGATTTAACTGAACCAGGCAAGGTCTTGGAATCTTCAATTGGATAAGAATCAGGGAGATCTTAGGGTCGATCTGACTGAACCAGAGAAGGCCTTTGACTGGATCAATATCAGAAAAATCTTTAGGAGTCGATTTAACTGAACCAGGTAAGGTCTTGGAATCTTCAACTGGATAAGAATCAGGGAGATCTTAGGGTCGATCTGACTGAACCAGAGAAGGCCTTTGACTGGATCAATATCAGAAAAATCTTTAGGAGTCGATTTAACTGAACCAGTCAAGGTCTTGGAATCTTCAACTGAGTCTTCATCAGAAAAATCTTTAGGAATCGATTTAACTGGACCAGAGAAGGCCTTTGACTGGATCAGCATCAGAAAAATCTTTAGGAGTCGATTTAACTGAACCAGGCAAGGTCTTGGAATCTTCAACTGAGTCTTCATCAGGAAAATCTTTAGGAATCGATTTAACTGGACCAGAGAAGGCCTTTGACTGGATCAATATCAGAAAAATCTTTAGGAGTCGATTTTACTAAACCAGGCAAGGTCTTGGAATCTTCAACTGGATAAGAATCAGGGAGATCTTAGGGTCGATCTGACTGAACCAGAGAAGGCCTTTGACTGGATCAATATCAGAAAAATCTTTAGGAGTCGATTTAACTGAACCAGGCAAGGTCTTGGAATCTTCAACTGGATAAGAATCAGGGAAATCTTAGGGTCGATCTGACTGAACCAGAGAAGGCCTTTGACTGGATCAATATCAGAAAAATCTTTAGGAGTCGATTTAACTGAACTAGGCAAGGTCTTGGAATCTTCAACTGGATAAGAATCAGGGAGATCTTAGGGTCGATCTGACTGAACCAGAGAAGGCCTTTGACTGGATAAGAATCAAAAAAATATTTAGGAGTCGATTTAACTGAACCAGGCAAGGTCTTGGAATCTTCAACTGAGTCTTCATCAGGAAAATCTTTAGGAATCGATTTAACTGGACCAGAGAAGGCCTTTGACTGGATCAGCATCAGAAAAATCTTTAGGAGTCGATTCAACTGAACCAGGCAAGGTCTTGGAATCTTCAACTGAGTCTTCATTAGGAAAATCTTTAGGAATCAATTTAACTGGACCAGACTAAAGTCTTGGAATATAGCTGAGAACTTAACTGGATCTTTCCTGAAAGATAAAGGTCAGTCATATGCAATGCATGATATGGATCAAGCAATGATGTTCTCAACGTAAATGAGATTGTAAGGTCATGATGCGTATGTGCATGCTATAATGTATGGAAATGCGATGTTTATGAATGTATGTTTTTGTCTAGGAAAGTAAATCCTTGACGGGTGCCGGGAAGTCACATCCTGGGCTGATGTTGGAGAATAGTGCTTTGTTGTTTCCGCTGGGGATGGTAGTTGCAAGAATACCGGTAGGAGAAGATAACTCCGTTGGGGAATAAACTTGGCGAATGGGTTACTCTGCGGGGAGAAAATTACTCTAGCGACCTTGCTGGGGAACAATACTCTGTGGGAAGAGAGGTACTTTGCTGGAATGTTGATGGTAACTTTGCTGGGATGTTGATGATAACTTCGCTGAGGATACCGTCGTTATGTTGGAAGTGTTAATAGACTTCGCTGGGGATAGAAGACTTCGCCGAGGACGATCTTTCCTTGGATTTTGGCTGAGGATAACCTGGTTATATCCTGGTAGGGAAATAACCTTTGAATAAAGCCGGGGGGCACGTTCGTGCTCTGCAGGAGGGAAGTTCCCAAAATCTATTGGGGATAAGCTTCCTGCTGGGGAGATGATTCGAACTGTCCTGGGGAAATCTTGATTGGACTTTCCTGGGGAAATTTTGAGATATACTGGGGAAATGGCTCCGCTGAATGTATGGTATACCACCGGGGAACAGTCTTAGACCAAGACTGCCGGGGATGCTTGTTGAGGAATGTTGAGATCTGCTGGAGGATACCCAACTTCCTTAAGGCTGATAATATGGCTTTGCTTGGGGAGAGTGTATTGACTTGCTGGCTCACTCTCTGGGGATTTAAGATATCTTGGTTATGTTCTTCGGCTGAACTTACCTTGGTACCTTGGTGGACAGAACAATCAGATCGCTTAGACAACTCATTATTGCCCCTGTTTCTGTGGGAGAAAGTACCTGCGGGGTCTTGATAACTGCCGTTTGACAAACCTTCTTCTGATAGGCAAGTGAAGAGATGCCGGGACATAGTCGTACGCTTTGATCTCTAACTTTTGCTTGGACCGCCCTTTCGGGTTTTCAGTCCACCGGGATACCCATTTTTGCCCAAGCCGCCTTTTCAGGTTTTTGACTTGCCGGGTGTACAAATTTTCATTTCATCCCTTATTTTTGCCCGAACCCTTTTGGTTCGCCGGGAAGCCCTAACTTTTGCCTAGGTATGTCGACCTAGCGGGTCTTTTTTCATGCGTAGTGTCTTTTTACTATGTCCATGCTCTTAGAATGTAGGGAGGTACCCCTGGCTGTTTGTGTTGCCATGTTACCAGAAGATGTCTGATCGTGCAAGATTCGTTGCTGGAATGCCCCAAGTGACTCAGGCAGAGATTTGCCTCTAGGCTATTTGGCCTTTGAGAGATTCTCCGAATCTTGATTGGACTGCCCCAGATGATGGACAATGATCAGGCCATGCCCCTTGATTGGAAGTAATTTTGTCCATTAGACATTCTTCGTACGAGCTCTTATGCTGTTCAATCAAAAAGTCATGTGCAAACAAAGTTATGTTAAAAATGCAAAGCTTATGTCTGTCTCGAAATTTTTGAAAATGAATTTTTAGGAAAATCAAGTGAATTTTGTAAACTGCGATGTCAACTCGTTGTTTTACCGCAAGCCTTAAGGAGTCAGGATACCTTTCGTAACAGTATGCTTTCGAATTAACCCACGCTTCAACTAGGACTTTTGAGGGTTATAACGTGGCCTAGTTCACGGTTTAAGAAACAAAGGATAAAGGCTCAAATTATTTGTACCCACCCGTTCTTCGTGATGTTCTTCAAACCTAAACTCAGCTGATCGTGCGTTAGACCTTGTTTGAGTCTTTGCTCTGAAATTCCAGTGATGGTTCAGATGTTGAACGTTTATTTGAATAGGCAGTCATTTTTGTTTGGTTTAGGGTTTGTATGACCTCTTTCTTTTTGATTTCGTTATCCCTGTTTTTTACTTGAACTGTTTCCTTTTTTGGAATTACAGTCAGCGGGATGCCCCAGCTTCGTAAGTCTCCTTCATAGGTTTTTTGACTTATTGGGCTTTTTATTTTGAGAGATAATGACTTCCTGTCTTTATGATTATTCGGAATCATCACTGTCTTCTTTTTTGTAAGGACCTCTTTGGTGCCATTTGTTATGCACTTGGATCAACTGAGAGAACTACCCTGCCCCAGGTTATGATTAAGGGTTTTAAATTTCGAAAAGAAAAACTCCTACTTCTTTGGCTCAAAGGGGTTGACGAGGGATTATCTTCCTTATAACTCCAGTGTTTGAGAATTGAAACAATGCCTGTACCTCATCAGCGGGGTCTGTTCAAAAGCATACTGTAAAGATCGTGGTATCGTTTTCGTCATCCTCCCTCAAGAGTCTTAGAGTTATTAATTGATAGTTGATCATCACAAACAATGAAAGCAATTTTAAATAGTGAATACGAAATAATTACTTCAAAACAGACATGTGTAGTGCATTAATGAAATAACCATGTTTAACATGAATCAATGTTTGAACAATCAAAAGAAAATCACAACTTGAAAGATTCTCATGAACAAAAGTCTTCTAGTCTCAGGGCTTGTTACTTTGACTGGTGCATCTTGTAGGGATGGCAGGAGCGTTCAGCCTGACCCATCTGGATGAAATCCACAGCTCTTTCATTAATCAGATCTTGGATCTTATTCTTCAGAGCCCAGCAGTCGTCGGTGTCATGTCCTGGACTGTCAGAGTGGTATGCATATCTTTCCTCAGGATTGTACTTTGGGGAGGCTGTGTTGAGATTCTTAGGAGGGTCCCTCAACGTCACCAGATTCAACCTCAACAAATGTTGTAAAGCTTGAGACAGTGACACGTTGAGCTTGGTGAACTGCCTTTTAGGCTTGTCTGGCTTGCTCTGATCAGTCCGTTGTTCTTGGCGAGGTTGTTGTTGGACCTGTGAAGTAGTAGCAGCTTGGAGAGGCCCAAACCTTTGACTTCTTGGAGGCTGATGAATGACTTGGTCCCTGACTTGGGCTGGTTTCTTCACGTCTTGATGAAGCTGACTGATCATGGCCCTCAACTCTCCTTGCTCCCGAGCTAAACTTTGGATGAGAGCCCTTTGCCCCAGCATCTGGGTTTTCAATGTGTCTACCTCAGCTTGTAGACGTTTTAGCCGTTCGTCCTTGTCGTCCTCAGCACTGTTCCTGACCAAAGTCCCCGTGAGGAGTGTTCTCAGCTCTTCCTGCCCCTTGGATAGGCTTAAAAAGATCTCCCTGAACTGAGTCTCTTGAGCATGAGGTCCATGGTTATCTTGTTGGGAAGCCATTGCTGAAATAAACAGCGAGAAAGGTACGTGACCTGCAACAAGGGTACCTGTAATGCACTAATATGCATGATATGCATGCAATGTTTTCAAGGACTTCGCGGGGTAAACAAGAAATTTGTTAGAGCTGGTATCTGGTAGTTTGATGGAAGGCACTGCATCTTGTTGAGAGTCCTTCTTCAAGGGTCAAGGCTCACCATATAGAGTGGGTCATAGCCCCTGACAACCTTGGCTAGAGGAAAATAAATCCCCTTTGCCCCTTGCTGGATAATGGGTTCAGCATGACTTGTATCACAAGCCCTTGAGATCCTTGAAATGGATTAGTCCTTATGTAGGATGTATGCAATGGTATGATGGTATGCTATGCATGGAGTAATATGGATAAACCCTGTTATGAGTCCAGATTAAGGACTGTAAACAAAACCTGCAAGAAACTCAAGTGTCAGATAACAAGTATGCAAATAGTCAAGTTGGAAGGCACACAAGTCACACAAGAGAAGCCCTTAGAGTTTAGGCCAGCATGGGGTCTAGGTATTACCCTCTTTCAGTTTGTTGGTTAGGACCTGTCCTATCAGAAGTAACCGGGTTCTAGAGGATCCCAATATCACTGACTACCCTCAATCGGTCATAACTCCAGCATCGCAACCTTTTCTTACGGCCAGAACCATCACGAGAGTTTAGCCTTAATGGGCGTAGCATACTGCTACCGTTCTATTGGCCAAGTTGGGTCATTTAAGGTTCTAAGGTCGGTTGGTGCTTAATGACTCCTCAGAAGACCCATATTCTCCTCGTTGCAACACAAGGGATATCGGTACAGACCAAGGTGCCACACCAACGTAGCCACTGTTTCACCCATGTCGGTCTATGCCGGACAGGTCCCTCACAGCTTATGCTACCTAACAGGGTATCCCCAGATCCGGGTTAGGATCTATGTAACTCCGATGCAACCCAAAATAATAAAGCAAACAAAGCACGACAATTGAAAACACAGTTATGAACTATCCTAAGGTACACCTCACTTTATAAGAGATCCCCAGCAGAGTCACCAGTTCTGTGATCAGTGGATCTGGAACTGACTGTTTAACGTTGGTTTCGTGAAATGTCGCGGAAGCAAGAGTCGCCACCGTCTTTTATTTTCTCCAACATGGAAAGGACAAAAGCACAGAAAAATTCCTTTATGAGATTGTCTCTCGGTTCGGGAGGTAGATTTATAGAAAGGGAAGGTGTTAGCACCCTTTCTATCCATAGTTATCCATGGGCTCTTAGATACTTGCTCATTTGTGTTTTCAAAATGTTTGTTTGCTTTTCAATTGTGAGTGGGTTTGAAAAAGTTCCGTTTAAAATTTCAGTTCGACTCTTGTATCAGTCCTCAAGAGTGTTTGAAAAGTTGTTTTTGAAAGCTTTTTGCAAAGTGTCGGTGTGAAAAGAAGTTTTTTATTTGTTTTGAATTAAAGCAAGTATCTATGAGTCATCTACCTACCCTAAGGAATTAGGCTGTGTAAATGTCCTTAAGGTAGTGCCATCCCACCATTGAGAGGTAGGTAGCACCACCGTTGGAGGTGTTCGGGTCAATTCGTTAAGGGACAGTGTGGTCACCAGAGCAACAGTAGGACACCTTAGAAGCTACCCCCATGCCATGTTCATGGACATGAGGACTTACTAAAACGTCCTATACTCGACGACCACGTTTCGAGGGGCAAGGCAACAGTGAGGCGTACCCTAGGAGTGGTGTGTGAATTATGTGTCATTTTCAGTTATTATTTGTCTTGTCATGCGTTTAGTGAGCTACACTTTGATTTTATTAGAGCATACATTCTTTCATGTGATTATTAACAGTTAAAAGGTGCGGGAATTAAAATGCGGAAAATAAAGGTCCTACGCTATTACAAGGCGCGGGTCTACATCGCCAAATTAAACCAAGACCCGATTTGAATAAAAGTACGGAAAGTAAATGTCCTAATTAATATTACAAAGCTTTGGGGCAAATACATTATATTCACAAAAGAAATAAGAATAAATGCGCGAAAAGGAATTATAATCGAAGGTGCGAGGGCGTTGGACCCTTTAAGGAAAATAAATATTGAAATTAAGAAATTAACTAATGATTAAATAAAGAAAGGGACTTATTTTTTGATGTTTTTGTATTTAATGGAAATAAAGAGAATTAATTGAAACTTGAAATTTAAATCAAAAAACCTAATTCTAGTTTGTTTTTAATTATTAGAAAATGTTTAAGTTTTGACCTAATTTAACTCTAATTAATTAAATGTCATATTTATTTACAAGATAATTAATAATTAATAATAATAAGAAGAAAATTTTAATTATTGAAAAAAAAAGAGTAAAAATGCTAGAAACCCTAATTTTTATGTTTTTTAGTTATTAAGAAGACAAATTAAAATTTAAACCCTAAATTAAAACTAAATTGATTATTAAATTTATTTACAAAATTAATAGAAATTAATATTAATGAACTAAATATTAAAACATATTTTTATTTTTGACTTTTCTGATTTTTCTTGTATTTTTGTATTATTAAAATTAATTTGAGGAATTAAAAGAAAATGATTAAATTAAAACAAATAAAAAATAGAAAAAGAATGAGAGAAAGAAATACAAACAAGAGGGGTTGTTGACCCAATTATGGAGGTTTATAGAAGGCAGTTTGGCCCAAGAATTCCAGGCCCACGTTGACTTTCAGCGTTTGTGTGAGGAGCTGTTGACCAATGCATATGGTGATCTGCAAGTTCTGACCATTGGATTGAGCCTTTGGGCGCGTGGCAAGCCAGATGGTGAAGGCATATGGTACTCCCTTGAGAACATGCTGCATGGAAACACTTTGAGAAAAATAATATTGAAGAGGTGGGGGGACCTGAGAATCGAACCCAGGTCCCAATGTTTGCATGACAACACACCTTCCACCCAGCCAAACGCGTTTGTTTGATATATAATGGACAATGAATAATAAGAGAGAGAAAGCAAGTATTAGTGGGACAATAAAAAAAAGGGCGCCAGTTATTCAAACTGGCCAGTCACCGTTCAACACCTCATCATCTCTTTCCTGGCTTCTTTGCTTTTGCCTGAAAACACAGATGAATAGCTGGGGTTTTAAACCCCCACAACCTGAAACAACGAATAATAGCGAATAGGAATTGAGCAATCATAAAAAAGGCGCGATGTGATGATTGTGTTCGTATGAAGGTCCTGGTTTCAATGGTATAAGTTTCGTGGCTTAATTTTTCCAGATGAAGGAAACCCCAATTCACAGCTTCTGCAACCCTAGAAAATTTCAATGGCATATTTCGCTACAGGCATGGTTAGGACAATTAAATGGTATCATGAGCTTCACAAGGTTCATGTTAATATAAATCAACATTTAAAATGTATGAAACATGCATATAAATCAAAATACGATTATGAAAGTTTCCATGAACAGGGCTATGGCGTTCTACCGTTTCTCTGCGCGTGGAAGCTTGGTTTCAATTGCAAACGCCTCCTAGATGTGTCAGGAGTGTATTGGAATGATTCTTTTGCTTTGAAACGTGCTCTATGTGTGTTTTCAGTTTTGAAATTTTTGAGAGAAAAGTGCAAAGTGTTCTTGAGGCTTCAGCGCAGCTTGCTTGTCCTTTTGATTAGGGTTGCAATGTGTATATATGTGTGAATGAATTAGGTTAGAAATCCAAGCCAAAAAACCTTTGCATTGATGATTTGGATCTTTAATTTTCAATGAAATCAATTTCAATCTTTTTGTTATAAAGCCATTGCCAATCATGAGAAATCTTGCCTTTTTAGTGATGCACGAAATATTTGATCCATAAAGAGTGAATTGGCTGCACAAAAAGATTTGAAACACATGATTTAGCATTTTTCTTATATTTAATTTTAATTAAATGAATTAATAGGATAATAAACTCAATTAATTAATTAAAAATAAGAAAATAACTCCCCTTTGGGTCAATGGGTCGTGCATAGCTTTTGGGTGATGATTCTTGGAAGAAATTGTGGCCCATTAGCAATTTTGAGGCATTTGGAGCAAAGTTGACTTTTCAAAATTCCCAAAAATTTCCCAACTTCCACAAGGCATATCTTGCTCAATGTTTAAGCTTTGATCATGTTCTTGGACATTTTGGAAAGGTCTTGAAGTCCCTTAACCAATGTCTTTGGTCCCATGTCATTTTGATTTACCAATCTCAAGTTATGGTCTTTGACTTAAAGTGCCTTTTTGTTGACTTTTGAAAATGACCTATAATGTTGAGATTGATAACTTTTTGTGAGAGCATTTATTGGACTTTAAGTGTGAAGATGAGTTGTAGGAAATGCCATTCTCTTCAAAATGAGATTTGGATGGAATTTTTCTGATAAACCATGTGGAAGTTATGCCTTGGTCAAGTTACAGTTGACTTTTTCAACTGTCCAAATATAGAAACTTTTGCATCTTGAGATTTTTTGAGCCATGCTTTGAGAATCATGATCAAGAATTGATCAAATGATGTTTGTGGCTTCAAAATAAGATGTTGACCAAAAAATTTGACTTTTGACTGTCAAATGACCATTTTGCCCCTGCAGTTGACTGTTGAGCAATTAGGGTTTTTGACTGTGCATTTTTGTGCTGTGAGTCTTGAAACTTGACAAGAGGATGCTTGACAATGTTTATGGGCATGTGGGACTTGTTTGGACCCTTGGAAACTTCAATTTCTTTGCCAGAACCAAAACCCTAATTTTGACTGTTTATGATGCAATTGGACTGTGCAACCCTTGGGAGATTTTGAAGCATGATCTTAGCAAACCTTGAAGAATATGTGAGGGTAAATTTTGGGGTACAACAAACATCCTAAAGGATTTGTGGATCCAAACTATCCTGATCATGTCTACAAATTGAGGAAAGCTTTTATGGCCTGAAACAAGCTCCTAGAGCATGGTACGAAAGGTTGACAAAATTTCTCTCTGACAAAGGATACAGAAAAGGAGGCTTGGATAAAACCCTTTTTGTCAAAAATGAAGGAGGAAAGATAATGGTAGCTCAAATCTATGTTGATGACATAGTGTTTGGGGGAATGTCAGAGCAAATGGTTAAACATTTTGCTGACCAGATGCAGGCTGAATTCGAAATGAGCCTCATGGGAGAATTGACCTACTTTCTTGGTCTGCAAGTCACACAGATGGAAGACTCAATTTTTCTATCTCAAAGCAAGTATGCAAAGAACATTGTCAAGAAGTTTGGTATGGAGAATGCCAGTCACAAAAGGACTCCTGCACCTACTCATTTAAAGCTATCTAAAGATTCAAGTGGGGTTAAGGTGGACCAAAGCCTGTACAGAAGCATGATAGGAAGTCTGCTGTACTTAACAGCCAGCAGACCTGACATTGATTTTGCAGTTGGAGTATGTGCAAGATACCAAGCTGATCCTAAAGTCAGTCATATCAACCAAGTGAAGAGAATTTTGAAGTATGTAAGTGGAACTTACAACTATGGCTTGCTGTACTCTCATGGTTGTGAACCAACTCTGACTGGTTACTGTGATGCTGATTGGGCTGGAAGTGCTGATGATAGAAAAAGCACCTCTGGAGGATGTTTCTTCTTAGGAAATAATCTGGTCTCCTGGTTCAGCAAGAAACAGAACTGTGTGTCTCTCTCTACTACTGAAGCTGAATACATTGCAGCTGGTAGTAGCTGTTCTCAAATGATCTGGATGAAACAGATGCTTACTGAGTATAATGTCACACAAGATGTTATGACATTGTACTGTGACAATCTGAGTACAATCAACATTTCCAAGAATCCTATTCAGCATAGCAGGACCAAGCATATTGACATTAGACATCATTTTATCAGAGATCTTGTAGAGGAGAAGACGATTAAACTGGAACATGTTGCCACTGAACTACAACTGGCTGACATTTTTACCAAAGCACTTGATGCAAATCAATTTGAAAATTTGAGGGGCAAGTTGGGTATTTACCAACATGAGGAAATGTAGCAATTAATTTTGCTTAAAACAAGGGATGAAGGAGTGTTTTATGTTAAGTCTATTTTGATTGGGTTAATCATATGTTTTCCTATTTCTTTCAAAATTGTTAAGAAGTTGAATAGACACTCATTTACCTCCTTCCTCTCTCGGCTCTGCAACAATCCTCATTCTCTCAATCAAAGAATTCTCTCTCGTTGCTACTGGTTTTCTAAGACTATCAAAATGTCTCAAACATCATCCTCTTCCAAGATGACTGTTTCATCTGCATCCTCTGATCGAGATTCTAGGGAAATCACAACATGCATGGATTCTGAAGTCCTAGAGATTACTCCTCTTAGAGAACTGGCAACTAACCCCTCTAAGGTTAAAAAGCTGAGAACAAGGCATGCAGGAAGGTCTCAAGCTACTTCATCCGGTAATCCCTCTCAACCATCATCTTCTGTTCCAAATAGGGAAGGCTCAGCTTATGTTCATCAAGCAATAGCTAGGCTTGTTACAAGAATTCTGAGTGAGAACCACTCTGTACCTGGAATTTCTGTTCCTTTAAATCAAGAGTCAGCAAGTCCAAATGTTGAAATAAATCCAGATGTCTCTGAGAATGTTGAGACACCGAATGACAACATTCAAAAATCATCTGAAAATCTTGATGATCTCCAGAACCCTTTAGAGAAGGATGTTGAACCCCCGGTTATTGATGTGGATGAAGACTACTCTGACAATGACCTAATTGCAAATATCAACCCTAGCATAGCTAGGAGAATGATGAACAGAAAAGGCAAGCAGGATGCTGCAAAATGTCTGACCAAAGAGAAGACTGCTGATGTTGCTCACAAGAAAACCAGGTCTGAAGGCAAGACTGGTGTAGAAACTGTGAAGACTGGATTGTCCAAAGGGAAGGTGAAAACCCGAGTACATGCTGGTAGTCTCTCAAAGCCTGTGAGACAACCAATATCAAAGAAAAGGAAAGAGCCTGAACCTTCTGATTCTGATGAGGAATCATAATTTGAAGTTGATGCTGAAGACATTCCTATCAGAAGAAAAGTCCCTTCAAGCAAAATGACTAAAGTTCCTGAAGTCCCCACTGATAACATTTCTTTTCACCACCCTAAAAATGCCAACAGATGGAAGTATGTTTGTTTGAAAAGAATAGCCTTGGAAAGAGAACTAAACAATGGTTCCATGGAATGTAAGGAGATCATGGACCTAATCAAAGCTGCTGGACTAATGAATACTGTGGTAAAGTTTACCAACTGCTATGAAAATCTTGTCAAAGAATTCATAGTGAATTTATCTGATGGATGTGCTGATGGAAGGTCAGCTGACTTTAAATGTGTCTATGTGAGAGGAAGAAAGGTTAATTTCTCTCCCTCTGAAATAAACAAATTCCTTGGAAGACCAGATGAGGCTTGCCCTGAACTAGAGGTTACTGACAATCAAGTATGCCAAACCATCACTGCAAATCAAGTCAAGTGCTGGCCCTTAAAAGGCAAGCTGAATGCTAGCAAGCTAAGCATGAAATTTGCCATCCTGCACAAGATTGGTGCAGTCAACTGGGTTCCTACCAACCATAAATCAACCATCTCCACAGGATTGGGAAGATTCATTTTTGCTATTGGAACCAGGATAGAATTTGACTATGGCAGGTATATCTTTGATCAAACTTTAAAACATGCTGGAAGCTATGCTGTTAAAGGCCCTATTGCCTTTCCCTCCCTCCTATGTGGTATTGTCCTTGCTCAGTATCCCGACATTCTAGTGGAAAGAGATACTGTATGCAAAAGAGCCCCTGCTCTTGGGTTGCACTATAAGCTATTTCAGGGAAATCATGTTCCTGACATTGTCATGACATCAGCTGAGACATCAACTGTCAAAACTCAGTCCAAGACATCTGATGTTATAGATGTGCTGAAGGAAACCTGCAAAGAGCTGGAGACAAGGAAAAGGACTCTTGAGAACCTAATTGCCAGATTAGAACAGGAGGAGACTGAAGGACAAAGAAGGGAAGAGGATGCTGTTGAAGATCAGCTTAATGCTAAAGAAAGTGCCTCCTCTGAAGATGACAATGCTTGAAGTTCCGTGGAGTTGTCAAGCTTGCTGCTGGTACCTGTTGCTGCAAGTGATTTCAGAATTTTTGTTGTTTTTATTACTCATTTTGGATGACTGTATAAGTACATGTATCTTTGGCCTATTTATGGCTAAAGAGGGGGCGAAGATTTTGTGTTAATTACTTGGTAGACATTATTTTTTTTCTGCAGACATATTATTTCTGCTGCTCTCTATTCTCTGATTGTTTAGGGGTTTTAGCCAAAAATTTTCCAAAGGGGGAGTTTGTAAGTGTTTAGTTATTGGCATGTATTTTTGGTAAAACCATGTGTTGAATGTCATGACTGATGTCATAACATTCTGGGTTTTTAGGTACTTTATGCAGAAAAAGAATGGCATACAGTAGCTGCTATTTATGAGTGTGTATCTGAGCATTTTGCAATGATCACATTTATTACCTTCTACCAAAATCAGTAAACAGGATTTCTGTTGTCATAACCAATGTTAAGACATCCTGTACTGATCTAACAGTTATGCAGTTTGGTTAATTTTGAGATTTTTCAGGAATTTGGTTCATACTTTCCAGAACAGAATCTCACGTGGACTTTAGGTTAACCTAGCTCAACCCTAATCTGGTTGATAAAGTCTTGTGACCAAGTCTTAAGGTTAACCCTAATTAACCCTAGCTTTTCGTGGAAGCCCTAACTGAAGAAACAACTGCATATATATTCAATAGGAAAGCTGTTGGAAAATCAACTCTTTGATAGAAGATCAACTAGGGGCTGTATAGTTTTAACTACTGTAATCCAAGCAAGTATCATTGTGATACGTGACTTGGAGTAGGTTTTGATTGTAAGGGTTGTGTATCACTCGAAGCTTTGAAGCAAGAGTGTTTGTGTCACTTGATTAAAGCTTTGAAGCAAGTTCAAGTTAGGCTTATGTATCACTCAAAGCTTTGAAGCACGAGTGTTTGTGTTACTTGATTAAAATCTGTGAAGCATAATCAAGTGTATGTTCTGAAGAGTGTCTTCATTATTTCATTAGTCAATTGTTTAGTATCACTACTGTGATTGAGGGGGAGTGAGTAGGAACTCAGGTTTAAGTTGAACTTAGATTGAAGTTGCATTGGGTAGGTCTTAAGTGAAGGAGATAAACTGGTTGGTTTATTCCTGAATTAATATCTCTTATAGTGAATTTCCTCCCTGGCTTGGTAGCCCCCAGAGTAGGTGTTGTTTCACACTGAACTGGTTAAACAATTGACTGTGTTCTTTACTGCTTTTTGATTTACTGTCTTATAGAAAGTCAGATACGGTGTCATAACATTCACTGTGACATTGAGTATCTGCTGCCAGAATTTCAATATTTGCCTCCGGTTTGTAATAGCTTAATAGGACTTTTACTTATTTTTTTATCGCTTTATTTATTTTTAAAGGGTTTGTCTTTGGCGATGTAAATACCCGACGCCTTGTAATTTAAATTCCGCAATTTATTTCCCGCAAATTATATCTGTTAGATGTTTGATAATAGGTTTGCATGACACGACTGAATGTTTTAACCTAAAATCAACATAGATCACCTTTAACAAGCACAAAGATAAAATAAACTGTAAACGACACACTCGCACATGCACACTCTTAAGGTACACCCCAATTGGTTTCCTTCGTACGCGGTCATTGAGTATAGGTCGTTTTAGAGGTCGCCCTCTTGTCTAAAAGATCATAGTCGCCTCGAAATGGTTGCCTCAGATATTGTTGCCTCAAAACAAATGATCTAAGACATTAGGGTTACCGCTAAGGCATCCTAACATTGCTTTGGTGACCGTAAGTCCCTAATTTGAATTGACCCTTAAAACTTCAACGACGATGCTACCTACTCATCAATAGTGGGATAGCATTGTCTAAAGGAAGATAGCATAGAACGATTCCTTTTTCGAGTAGGTAGATGGTTCTTAAGTACTTGCTCTTTCAAAAAACAAAAACAAAATCTTTTTCACACTTACACTTTTTGAACAAAGTTTTCAAAAACACTTCATACGCTCTTGAGGACAGAAGCAAGAGTTAAATCGAAGTTTCAAATAAAAAACTTTTTCAAACCCATAAGCACAAAGAAAAGCAATTTTGAAAACAATATGAGCAAGTACCTAAGAGCCCGTGGATAACCACAGATAGAAAGGGTGATAATACCTTCCCTTTCTATAATCTACCCCCCGTACTCAGAAATATCTCGAAAAAAGGAATTTTTCTGTGCTTTTTTCCTTTCCTTGTTGGATAAAATAAAAGTCGGCAGCGACTCTTGCTTACCGCGACATTTTGCGAACAAAAAACGTAAAACGCAAACCAGCATTCCAAAAAAACAGTCAGTTCTTCCCACCGTATCACAGGAGGATCTTGTAGGTACTCCTTAATTTTATCGAAGGCTATTTGACAGTCATCGTTCCATTTTACTACTTGATCTTTCTTCAGCAGTTTGAAGATTGGCTCACAAGTAGCTGTCAAATGAAAAATGAAAAGAGCAATGTAATTCAATCGTCCTAAGAAACCTCTGACCTCTATCTCGGTACAAGGAGTTGGCATTTCTTGTATGGCTTTAACCTTTTCTGGATCAACCTCAATACCCTTACCACTGACGATGAAACCCAAAAGTTTACTGGATCTCACCCCAAAGGTGCACTTGTTCGAATTTAGCCTTAGCTTGTACTTCCTCAATCTCTCAAATAGTTTGTGCAGGTGATCAAGATGCACTTATTCAGTTTGTGACCTGGCTATCATGTCGTCAACATAGACCTTTATCTCAAAGGGCATAACCTTATAACAGAAAATTCCCCATTGTGTGATGAAGGTAGTTTTATCCATATCTTCAGGCGCCATTTTAATCTGATTGTAACCTTAAAAGCCATCTATGAAGGAGAATACCTTATATTGAGCGGTGTTGTCAACCAAAACATCGATATATGGTAGTAGGAAGTCATCTTTGGGGCTCGCACTACTCAGATCCCTGTAGTCTACACACATACGAACTTTACCATCTTTCTTCGGCACCAGAACAACATTGGAAACCCATTGGGGATACGACGTCACTGCCAAGAACCCTGCATTGAACTATTTCATAACCTTAGCCTTGATCTTTTCTGAAATTTAAGGACACATGCGACGAACCTTATGTTTTATTGGAGCACATACCTCTTTCATTGGCAGACGGTGAACCACAATATCAGTGTCGAGCTCTGGCATGTCTTCATATGACCTGGCAAAGATTTCAACATATTCATGTAGCATCTGGATTAACCTACTCTTAACATTGTTCTCTAGGCCAACACCTATCTTGACATCTTTCTTGTCTGTCTCCGTACCCAAGTTTACAACTTCAATCGACTCTTCATGTGGTTGGGTAGTCTCCTCTTCCTATATCAAGAGTATGGAAAGTTCTCCATGTACTTCATAGTCTTCCTCCCCTTCGTCCTCGGCTTGGTAGATCGGATTTTCGAAGTCATATGAGGCAATAACAGAATCGTTATTGACGAGATCCATAGTGGATGAAGATCTACAATGTAATGTGTGGGTGTGTGTAAGAATGCATAGCTATTTTGAAACTGTAATAAGATAAAAGAAAAACAGAGATCACAAAATTTGTATGCAAAACGTCCAATGTTTTTATTGAATGAACATATGTTTATGAATCGTTAATCAACCCTTTAACAAATGAACCATTACGCCCCGGGTAAGACACAGGGTTTTAAAGTTATTGTTTATTACATAGACAAAAACTTTTTGAAAACAAAAGACAGGAATATAGCTTATTACTCCTGACTAAAGGAGATGGGAAAGATGTCTTTTGCCTTTCAGTTTTCCAATCCATCACCCACAGCCGGGAATATCCAGCTACTGAAGTCACAATCACTGTATGCATCCTCTATAACATTGACCCCATTATTACTGATGCGAAACGGAGGTCTCCCAACACGAGCTCGACGGACTTCCCTCTGACCTTCTGTAGTAAAGCCCATACCAAGTTTGTTAAATTTGAAAGGAATATCCAGAACTTGACCCCAAATAGTATTACCACCTTCTTCAATAGTGGCCTTAGCATCTTTCAAGGAGGCCATCTTGCACGGGGTTTTGGTGATCTTCGGAATGGCTGAAACATCTTCAACGACAGCAGAAGAGATTACTTTAAAGGTTTGACAGGGTGTTTCGATGAATTCTCCATCCATCTCGACATATCGCAACGAGTTGAGGTGGCTGACCATATATTCCTCCTCTCCAAAAATGGTAACAACTTTCCCTTTCATCGGAGATTTCAGTTTTTGGTGCAAAGTGGAAGTGACAACACCTACCCCATGGATCCAAGGGCGCCATAATAAACAAGAGTAAGACAGCCGGATGTCCATGACATAGAAAGTGGACTCAAAAATCTGTGAACCCACCTTGATCGAGAGGTCCACCTCTCCATGTGCCATTCTTTTCGAATCGTCGAAGGCTCGAACTATGATATTGTCGGGCTTCAGCACCACCCCTTCACAATCTAACCGGTCGAGAGCACCCTTCGTCATAATGTTCAGAGATGATCACGTGTCAATCAGTACATGGGCCAATGTAGTGCCCTTGCATTCAAGAGACATACAGGGCCCTATTGTGATTCCTCCCCTCCGGGATCAAGTCAGCATCGGAGAAACCCAAACCATTTCAGTTTTCAGACTAGCCACATAGCTTCTAAATTGATCTGCCGAAATTTCTTGTGGCACGTAGGCGGTCTTCAGGAATTTCACTAAAGCCTTCGCATTGGCCTCGGAACACAGCAGTAGTGACAACATAGATATTTTGGACGGGGTCTGCCCCAGCTGTTCAACAATTTTATAATCACTTCGGCGAATGATCTTCAGAACCTCTTCTAAATATTCTCCAGAAGTATCTTTGACAGGAGCTTCTTTTGGAGCCTCCGTCTGGGCAAGCTCTACCAACGACTCCTTACCCCGAGCCCCAGCAGTCGTCTTGGTAGCTGTAATCTAAGCAGGTCGAGATATTTCCGGGGATAAAATGCTTCCACTTCTTGTAATCTTACTGGTCCCTGCAATGTTGACAATATTAGGATCAACTTCTTCATTTTCTTTATCAGACAATTCTTGCTTGACGCCATGGTAATAGACGTCAGACCCATAATGCCACGAAATTGCCTTCTTAGAGGAATACGGGATAGGCCCAGGCGTTGTGATAACCAGAGGAGCAGCTTTCGGATTGGCGATAATCCTTATAGGACCTTTAGAAGGGACCCTAAAAGGAGTACCGGAGATGACAGACAGATCTTGGAAAAAATTGTTGGTAGACGAAATTTTTTCAATCAGAATAATATGTTTATTCATCAAGCTTTGAACACCTTTTTTAGTGATCCACAGCCATTGGGTTCGAATTCACAATAATAACAACCTTCAACACAACCTGGAAATAAACCAGCTTGTAACAAATTCTTCTTTATTGTAGAGAGCGTTGTAACCACATCATTCACAGAAGTAACATACATAATATCTTCAACATCACTTATGCCTTTATCGTGCTTGGGCATAGGTGTTGTAATCACATTTGGAGTCTCTGGAGGATCGAACTCAATCTCCTTGTTGTCAATCATGTCCTGAATCTTGTTCTTCAGGGCCCAACAATTGTTGGTGTCATGGTCGGGACTGTTTGAATGATAAGCACACTTCACGTTCGGATTGTACTTAGGAGAGGCGGTGTTAGGATTGGGAGGAGGATCCCGTAGCGAAATGAGTTCGGCTTTTAGCAAGTGTTGTAGTGCCAGAGACAAAGGCATATTAATCTTAGTGAATTTCCTTCTCGGAGCATCTGGCCTTCGGTGGTTACCCTGATGTTGTTGTTGTTGAGCAAGCGTCGGATTAGAAATTAACACTGCAACCATAGATTGGTGACAACTACTTTTACTACGATTCTTCTGGCAATAGACAACATTGACCTCCTTTTTTCCACCAAATGAATTCTTCACAACATTCAAAGGTGCAGTCGTCAGGATCTTCCCGCTTTTGATACCATTTTCTATTCTTTCCCCTGTCAAGATCATTTCTGTAAAACCCGTCGAAGAGCTTCCGATCAATAGATTAAAGAACGGGCCTATCAGAGTGCTCATAAACATATCCATCATTTACCGATAATTCAGAGGAGGTTGCACCCTTCCAGCTAAGTCCCTCCATTTCTGAGCATATTCCTCGAACCCCTCATTAGAGCCCATGAACATATTCTGCAGTTGCACTCGAGTTGGTGCGAGGTCAGCATTATATTGGTACTGCTTGTAAAAAGCAGCAGCCAGGTCCCCCCATGTAGGAATATTGGTTCCTTTCAGCTGATAGAACCGTTCCAGTTGAGTGCCAGCCAAACTTTCTTGGAAGAAATGGACCCATAACTTTGGGCCAGCAGTGTAAGGTTGTATCTTTCTAACGTACGACCTCAAGTGGAGCTTAGGACAAGAGACCCATTGTACTTAGAAAAGACAAGAACCTTGAACTTAGATGGGATGACCACCCCTGGAACCAGACCTGATTCACCAAAATCTAGTCCAGGCACCTTCCGGACTTCCATGGCCTTAAGTCTGTCCTCCAACTTCTTATATCTGTCATCCGCGGGAGGATACTGTTCATCAGAAAAGTCTTCGTCTTCAGGAGTATTCTCATAATCCTGCTTGTCCTTGCCATCTTCATCATGGTGGTCATCTTCTACATGGATTGGATGAGCGGGACCCTTAAACCTCCTCCCCATGTTGAGGACAACAGCTGGCTTTTTGGTTTTCTTTTTCTTGGCAGCGAGCGCCAACAACTCTTTTTGCCCTTGGGCTAGATTCATGAGACTTTCCTGGAACTGGGCGTGTTGAGCCTGGAGATCCTTTAAGGTTTGCTCGAGGGCCATTTTTCTGCTGAAATAAACAACGAGAAAATGAGAAACCTATACGGAAAAACCTGTTATGAAAGGATGCATGATATGTAAATGCAATGATTTCAAGGACCTTAGGAAATTTAAATTTGCTAACCAGGAGGAAACAAGAAACAAAAATTTTATTAGCAAAGTTTAAACTACAACTGCCTTTTAGGCTTACAAAAGCTTTCAAAGATAAAAGGAACTCCTAAAATCTAAGAATCAAATCTCTCAAGGATGTTTCCTCTTTGTACTGATGTATGCATTAAGACTCTGCTCCTCTTGAAGTTGCCTTGTGAGTTCCAACACTTTCTTCTCACTTGCATAGAATTGGGTCTCAAAGATGTCTCGTTCTTCCTTCAGTTGAATCCAAGACTTTTGCAACTCTTCAAGGTAAGTAGGCATATCAGGGTGGAGAATGGCATAAGGAACATCCCCCTCAATAACAGGCTCCACAACTATTGGTAGGATGGTTGGATATGGCGTCGTGAGACTTTGAGTACGAGCTCGTACCCATTTGAGATAAGGCTCAAGAGGGATGGAATTCTTATGCCCCTGAATCTTTCTATCAACCTTTATTACCATGCCCAAAGTATGCACAAACCTTCGATGATAACCTTGGACATTGTTCTTGTAGTCGAATATAATACCTTAAATGAGTGCGTCATGGGGACCATCTCTTCGAGCATAGCCAAATTTCCATAGAGATAGAGACGGGTTATAAGTAATACCTCCCCTAATTCCTAAGAGTGGAACATTAGGGAACTACCCACAGTGGTCAATAATAGTAATGTCCTCTTGAGATCGAGAGCACCAATGGATATCTATATGAGAAAGCGACATTAACCTTTGCAACCACCTCAAACCTTGCTCATTCTTCAATACTGATCGAGGAAGGTGAGAAATAAACCACCTAGACAGCAAAGGCAAGCAACACATAAGAGTCTCTCTGTTGTACCCCAAAATTTGCCCTCTCTTTTCATCAACTTTTTCTCACCACAAGACTCTTGGAGCTCAAAGATCAAGTTAGGATTTGCTCTGCTCAAGACCCCTCCTTGCATTGTTGACCCAAATTAGGGTTTGAGTTTGCACAAAGATGTTTTGACCTAAAATGCCCAAGGTGACTTTCATACTTCATGTTGGACTCACAAGTTTATCCATGCCAAGTTTCAAGCCTTGATTCCAATTTTTTGCCTAGTCAATTGGACAGCTGACCTAAAATCAGTTGTATTGGGGAAAAAGTCAACTATGGCCAATTGACAGTCAAACCTCATGAGATTTGACCCACATCAACATAATGAACTCATATGAACCATTTGGTCAAGTTTGGATCACAATTCCACAAGAAATTTGATCAGATCACCAAAAGGGCAAAATGGTCATTTTTAGGGTTTTGACTGCACAAAGGCAATTTTTGACTGTTTGACTTAACCAATGGCAAACCAAGCTCACACATGGACTCAAGGAATCAATGGCATTGTCTTGACACATTCAACAAGTTCAAAAAAATCCCAAATGCATAGGATTGACAGATGAATTTTTCAGTCAACTGATCAAAATTTGACTGTATATTGAAAAGTCAAACTTTGACTTTTTGGTCAAAATCAAGTGCCAAGATTCATTTTTCATCAATACATGTCAACTTATGAAACTTGTTCATCAAGAAATCCAAAATTGCAAATTAGGGTTTAAAATGAAGAAATTTCATAACTTAGAAATTTTCTAAGTTATGAAATTCCCTTATTTTCCCTTAAATTTGTCCCATTTTTTCATCAAGATACAAATGGATTCAAACAAAACTCAAAACATGAAAGTTGTAGTCCATTGCAAAATCTACAACTTTGATTCACAAAGTTTACTCAAAAGAAGCTTGTATCTCAAGTTATGATTTTTGGAATAAGGGTGCAAAACATTTTTAACTTAGAAATTTTTTGACCTATTCTAGGTAGGATTTTTGTCCAACTTCTTGGCCATTTTTCACATGCTTCCACTTGGAGTTTCAATTTGCATTACAAATATGGATTGTAGTACACATTCCAAGATTTCCAAATTGTCCAAGAACTTCTCAAACATCCTTGTGGTTAGGGAGAATCGAATTTGCAAAGTTGGGAAAAATTCACTTTTGTTCATAACCAAATGCATGTTCATACAAGTTCCATTTTCAAATCAGCATGCTTGGTACTTGCTTGCAGGCCTCTAAACCAAGTTTTCACTCCATAATTAAATGCCTAACCATTGTGTTCAAGCATTGTTTTGTGCATTTGGTCTTTACACACAAAATTATCCCTTAAATAGAAAAAGCACATTTGCCATTTTTGTAAAGTAGTGCTTTATGTCAAATTCAAAATCCAAGAAGTACAAGCCAGATCTTTGAGGCCAGATAGAGTCCACAAATTTGTGTTACCAAGGGCAAGATATGCACCATGCTTGAGGGCTTGGCACATGCCTATATCACAACTAACACCATCCTTGCTTACATAGGAAGAAAGCTTGCAAAAACTCTCAATCTCGCATTCCTGTCAACACAACCAAACACAAACTCTGCAAGCATCTTTCATACATCCAAGCAAGCCTAAAGCACGACCAAACCACCCCTCTTCCCTCCTCATACAGAAAATAACAGTTTTTCTACAAAACAGGGCATCTGTTGCAGTTTGACTTCCACAATCCATTTCACTCGTGCACTTTGGCCAAAACTAGTTCAAATACATTCTATATCATCCATTGGAACTATCCCAAGCCCTAGATACAAACTGTAACACCCCTAACATCACTTTCCATTTTCACTTTTCAGTTTTGCAGGTGAACTTCCATAGCACGATTCAGAGAGTATCAAAGCAAGCTAGGTGTTGGAGAAGCATCCTTGGACTTCAGGCAAGCTGTACAAAAGCTCAAATTCCATTAAAGTTGGCCTCATTTCTGTACACGACTCAAACTGAAACAGGTAAAAACATGAACTTCTATCTCTCAATCTAGGAAGAGTTAGGCTTAGGTTTGTGAATGAAACATGCTCTACTCATAGCCCTGAAGCCATCCATGTATTTACTTTTCATTTATTTTATGCGTGCTGTGAGTATTTTGGCCATGAACATTGAAGAAAAATTAGGTCAGAAATTGGGGATGAAGAAATTCTCCTTCGTTTCTTAGAGTTAAGTCAAGTGTTTTATATGTCTGAATTCGTTTCTTGATGCTCTATAATGTTTGTGTTATGAGCTTTTGTTAAAAGTCAAAGAATCAGGAGTTTGAATGAAGCATGGAAAGCGCGCGTTTTGGTTGTTCAAACAATGCTGAAGGTTGAAGATGACTGGCTTGGGCTGGGCCTGAGTCAGTCCTACTTTTTGCACCCCCTTTTCCAATTTACACCCCCTGGCCCATTGTGTGATATATTTATCATTTTTGATTTTTTTTCTTTTTGATTCTGACTTATTATTTTTTGCTCAAATATAAAAAATATCAAAAATATTTTTCCACCTTTTTTTGCATTTATTTGGCATTTATTTGTTTTATTTAATATATGTATGTAAATAAATATATATACTTTTTATTTAAAACCCTAGAAAATAATACAAAAATATATATTTTTTAGTTATTATTTTTTGTTTACATTTTTAAAACATTTTCTAAAAATACACATTTTTGTAAATAACTAATATTTTATTCTTGTATATATTTAGTATATTTAATATATAATATATAAATACTTGTATATTTTATTAGATAATTAGGGAAAAAGTATAAAAATAATGCATTTTTATTTTTATTAATACATGACACTAAAAAATACTTTTTTTTACAATATACTTCTTTTTTATTTTTTATTTTTTTGTATAAATTAATATATAAATATTATATATAATTAATAAATAAATACTATTTATTTGAAAACTAGGGTTTTGCCCTAAACCATAAAAATATCCAAAAATTGACCTTTTATTTTTGTTTATATTTCACATTGAAAAATACTTTCACATACATAAAAAAAATCATTTTTGTGCATAATACATTTTTGCATATTTATTGTATTTACTTTACATTGTACAATTAAATATTTGTATAGTTTAGATTTAATTTCTTGTCAAATATCCCCCCATTCAAACATTTGTACCCCCATCCCCATAATCATGTTGTAATAATTTAGGACTTTAAATTTCCGCATTTAAAAGCTTTCAAATTATGCCATGATAGACCTAGGGTTTGTATGCAAATCAAATAACAAATAGCTTGACTAATATAAAGACAAAAAAGCATGAAAATGGACAACACAATGCACGCTTGCACCCTTAGGGTTTCTCCACTTGTTGCCTTCAAAAAGGGCCATGTTGCATGTCAAGTTCTTTGGCAAAACAAAACAAATCAAATGATCATAGTCCCTCGATGACGCTTTCGAAGTTGCCTAAACAAAATGATCATAGTCCCTCAAGAAAATTGCCAAAGACACTTGACACTATTGCATTCATGGTCTAAACGATGACCCGCGCCCGTCCCGTTAACATCCTAACACAAGATTGTCCACCAAATACAATGGTGGAACAATACTGTTAAAAGGGTTAAAACATAGGAAAGATCTTTGAGTAAATTTAGGGGTAGACAACTCTTAGTTACTTGATCAAACTTGCAAAACACACTTGCCTACTTTCAAAACACACTCCACAACACAATTTCAAAACAAACTTTCAAAAACATTGAAACATCTTTTCAAAAAAGACAAACACCTTTGTAAAACATTCGAGTAAAGAATTGTTACAATGGTTGCCTAGACAAGGCATCTTTTTTCAAAACATTTTCAAAACCACACACACAAAGCACCATTTCAAACAATTGAAAAGCAAAGGCAAGTGATCTAAGCAAGTAACTAAGAGCCCATGGATAACCATGGATAGAAAGGGTGCTAATACCTTCCCTTTCTATAATCTACTCCCCGAACCCAAGAAAACATCTCAAAGGTTTTTCCTGTGCTTTTTAACCTTTCCTTAGGATAAAATAAAAATTCGGTGGCGACTCTTGCTAAACCGAAACATTTGCGAAAACAAACGCAAAACCTCAAGTCAGTTCTCCCACCGTGTCACAGAACTGGCGACTCTGCTGGGGACTAAATTTAAAAGTGGAGTAACCTTAGGGCTTAGATCACCCTTTTGCATGACTAATTGTTTGCTTTGATTGCTTTACATTTTGGTTCTCTTGTTTGGGCTTGAAATCCTACACCCGGATTTAGGAAACATTCATAGATAGCAATACGTTGTGGAAACTGTGCGGGGTATACCGACACGGTTGAAGCAATAGCTATATTAGTGCGACATATTTGTGAGTACCGGTAACCCTTGAGTTCAATCAAGGAGAGTACGGGGCCGCTGAGTGATGTCACTAAGCACTAATGACCTAGAACCTTACTTGACCATCTTGGCCTTTTGTTAGGGGTAGTGAGATGATCGGCTTTGGTGCAGTCCGAAGTTGGTAGATACTCAATACTACACTCATTGAGGGTTGTTTTATTGGAATATTTTGGTCGCTAGTTAAGTGGCTAAACCAAAACAATGAACATGGAAAACAATCCAATGATATTGAGCTCCTTAAAATCCGGTTACTATTTATAGGACAGGTTTTTAAGCCAACTACACTCAAGAGGGTACTTACCTATGAAACCCCATGCAAGCCTGAAACTAGGGTCTTGTGTGACTTGCTTGTACATGTGTTTGTGCATACATCATGAACATCATAAAGCATCATATGCATCCACTAACCATTTCAAGGGTTTGGATCTTCATCTTTGTTCTTGTTTTGTAGGTTATGGAAATTCTTCGCAGGAAAACTATCCAAGTCAACCTTGTGAGAATCCCTCCTCAACTCAAGGAGCTTACATCCAGAATTCCAGAAAGCTCTCTCTTCAGTGAAAGACATGGTAGACTGCTCAGCCTAGTCAACACCAGCATTGAAGAAGACATGGTGAAAGTGTTGTTCCAATTCTTTGACCCCCTTCACCACTGTTTCACATTCCCCGACTATCAATTGGTGCCTACTTTGGAGGAATTTTCTCAACTCCTGAGAATTCCTATTCTTAATCAACTACCCTACAACGGTACGGAAAAAGAACCAAAGCCTGAAGATGTTGCTCAAGCACTACACTTGCAACCATCTGACATCAAGGGGCATTGTGAGACTAGAAGTGGTATCAAGGGCTTCTTGGCAAAATTCTTGTTTGAGAAGGCACAAGAGTGTTGGAATTCCCTGGATCTGCAAGCCTTTGAAGAGATTGTGGCACTCCTTATTTATGGGTTGGTCTTGTTCCCAAATCCTGACCAACTTATAGATGTCAATGCTGTCAAGATTTTCCTATCCAGGAATCCCATACCTACATTGCTTGGGGACATCCTCCACTCATTTTACACACGAACAATGAGGAAGAGAGGTGTTCTCATGTGCTGTACTCCTCTCCTTGCAAGGTGGTTTATTTCTCATCTTCCACAATCTGTTTTGAAGAATGAACAAGGCTTAAGGTGGTCACAACGGTTGATTATCCTCACACATTCTGATGTACATTGGTGTTCTCGGTCCAGAGAAAATGTCATCATCATCGATCATTATGGTGAGTTCCCTAATGTTCCTTTACTTGGCATTAGGGGAGGCATTACCTACAACCCTTGTCTAGCTTTGAGACAATTTGGATATGCACGGAGGGATGGCCCTCATGACATGTTGATTCCTGACCTAGTTTTTGACTTCGACAACGATGCGCAAGGACTTCGCCAAAGATTCATCAGAGCTTGGAGGATGCCTAACAAGGTAGATAGTAAGACACTGGGGCACAAGAACTCCATCCCTCTTGAGCCTTATCTCAAGTGAGTACAAACCCGCGCCCAGAGTCTGATGATGCCTTACCCTCACATTCTCCCTTTGATTAAAGAGCCTGTTAAGGAAGGAGAGGTTCCTTACACCATCCTACATCCTGACATGCCTACATCATGGGAGAAAATGCAGAAGAGTTGGATCCAACTCAAGGAAGAAAGGGATACTTTTGAAGCCAGCTTCTATGCCAGTGAGAAGAAGGTTTTGGAGCTTATCCGCCGACTTCACGAGGAGGAGACCCTCAACACTTACATCGCACCAAAGAGTATGCGCAACGTCTTTTTACCTTAAGAAGTTTTTGTAATATTTGGCCCATGGGGTATTTATGTACTGACAAAATTTCTTCTTATTAATATGACGTGTGTTCTTTTTGTCTGCAACAATTTTGAATTTCTAAATCCTTGAATACATTGCATGAATAAACATATCATTCATCATATGCATAAACAGGTCTTCACACCAGGTTTCCTTATCTCTCTGTTGTTTATTTCAATAAGATGGATCTCGAACAGACGGTCAAAGATCTGCAGGCACAAAACTCGCAGTTTCAACAGCTCCTTATGACCTTGGCTAAGGGTCAGGAGGATCTTAAAGCACTGCTAGGGAATAAAGAGCAAGAAAAAGGAAAAAAAAAGAAGAAAAGAGTTGGGGTAGCTACACTGGGAAGAAGATTTAAGAATGAAGCTAGGAGAGTTCTTGAATTCCCCTCCACATCTGATGAGGGGACCGATAATGGAAAAGGAGCTGCATTACCTTCTGAGTCTGAGGCTGAAGAGGAAGAGGTTGAGGAAGATGAAGACTACTCAGAGCAGCAATACCCGCCAGTGGACGACAAATACAAAAACCTGGAGGATAGACTGGTAACTATGGAGCTGCAAAGGGTTCCTGGGTTAGATTTTGAAGAATTGAGATTGATTGCTGGGATTGTGATCCCTCCAAAGTTTAAGGTGCCAATTTTTGCAAAATATGACGGGCTGTCTTGCCCGAAGATGCACCTGAGGTCATATGTCAGAAAAATTCAACCTCATTCATCTGATAGAAATCTTTGGGTACACTTCTTCCAGGATAGCCTGTCTGGTACACAGCTAGATTGGTTTTACCAGCTTGAGAGGTCAGAAGTGCACAGTTGGGAGGATTTGGCAGCTGCCTTTTATCGCCAGTATCAATACAACGCCGACTTGGCGCCAACCCGTACTCAGTTACAAAGTATGGGAATAGCCTCAAATGAGGGATTTAAAGAATACGCCCAGAAATGGCACGACTTATCCGGAAGAGTGCAGCCACCTCTTTCAGATAGGGAACTAGTTGATATGTTCTTGGGGACCCTATCTGGCCCGTTCTTTAACCATTTGATCGGGAGCTCTTCCACAGGGTTTATTGAATTGATTCTGACTGGCGAGCGGGTGGAAGCTGGTATTAAGAGTGGGAAGATTCAAAGGGATGCCTCTACATCTACAATTGTTAAAAAGCCATTTCCAGCCAAGAAGGAGGCAGTTGTTGTGTACTCTCAAAATTCGTCAAATGATCAGCCTCGTACCAATCAGTCTAGACCTAACCAACAACGGGTAGAACGGCCACCACGGCAGTTCACCCGCATCAATATGATGCCTGCACAAGTTCTTCCCCATTTGTTGAAGTTGAATCTGACTGGTTTAAAGGAGGCACCGAAAAACCCTAACACCACATCTCCATACTATCATGCCAATGCCAAATGTGCCTATCATTCTGACAGCGCCGGATATGACACCAACAATTGTTGGGCGCTAAAGAATAAAATTCAAGACTTGATAGACGCAAAAGAGGTTGAGTTCGACACCCCCGAGAAGCCGAACGTAATATCCGCTCCGATGCCAAAGCATGGCCATCATGTTCATGCTGTTGAAGAAGATCTGTATGTTTCTGCTGTTGATGATCTGGTAACTCCATTACTGACAATCAAGTCGAATCTGTTGAAAGCTGGGATTTTCCCAGGATGTAAAGAAGACTGCTACTGTTGTTCCTCCCTACCAACTGACTGTCCATTGCTGAAGATAGGCATCCAAGGCCTAATGGACAACCAACAAATTCTTTTCGAAAAGATTCCTGCTACTCCAACCCCTATCAAAGATGTTTCAATAATCACCATTTCCACCAATCTTTCCAAGGTCCCTAAAAATCCTGTTAAGATTACATCCGCTACGAAGATTGCACCTCTGAAAATAACCATGCCTGGGCCCGTCCCCTACAAATCTGACAAATCAATACCATGGAATTATGGTGGAGAAATCTACTACCATGGTGTTAAACAAATTGAGATAACTGAAGAGAGCTCTAACGAAGAAACTACCGACATTGGAAACATTGCCGGTACGAGCAAGATTACCCGAAGTGGGAGAATTTTCTCTCCAGAGATTTCCCCCCCAAAGGCAATCTTTGGACCCTCAGCTGCTGCCAAGGTTACTCCTGCACCGATAAAACTTTCTGCAAGAACTCCGTTGATTGAAGAAGCTGTCACTCCTGTGGTTGTCCCTCCTACTTCTGCTGATAAGGGGAAAGGGATCCGAGATGAGCTCGTCAGGACGAGGGCTCAGCCATTGGTCATCCCCGAAACCTCTAAGAAAGAAATGGAGGAGATTCTGAAAATAATAAAGAAAAGTGATTATGACGTTGTAGAGCAACTGGGGCAAACCCCCTCGAAGATCTCCATGCTAGCTTTGCTGCTTTGTTCAGAGGCTCATGCCAAAGCTTTGATAAGGTTTTTGAAGACAGCCCATGTGCCCCAGGAAACCTCAGCCGATCAATTCCAGGATTGTGTAGCCAGCCTTACCGCAGACAACGGCCTGGGTTTCTCTGATACTGACCTGACTCCGAAAGGAAGAAAGCACGGTGACGCATTGCATGTATCAGTTGAATGCCGAGGAACTACTCTCGCCCATGTCTTGGTCGATACTGGTTCTTCTCTAAATGTGCTGCCTAAGAAGGCTCTCGACCGGTTGGATTGTGAAGGCTTGGAGCTGAAACCAAGTAATATCATTGTCAGGGCCTTTGACGGGTCTAAAAGAATGGTGCATGGGGAGGTCGATATTCCCATCAAGCTGGGCACTGAAGTATTCCACTCAACTTTCTATGTGATGGACATCCGTCCGTCGTACTCTTGCTTGCTAGGGAGACCATGGATACATAATGCTAGCGCAGTCACTTCCTCCCTACATCAGATGTTGAAATACCCTGTTAAGGGAAAAATCATAACTGTACACGGTGAAGAGGAGTACATGATCAGTCATCTGAACTCCTTTAGGTATGTGGAAGTGGAGGGAGAATTCATTGAAACACCATTCTAACACTTCGAGGAAATTGCTCCCGGGGTTGCAGTAGCAAAGACAGTAGCTGAGGTACCCAAGCAGGTGGCCAGGATGGCATCTCTAAAAGACGCAAAGGCTGCAATAAAGGAGGGGAAGAGCTCAACATGGGGTCAGTTGCCTGACTTTCCCCACAAGACAGACAAGTTTGGGTTGGGATTTACCGCTGCGGGGCAAAAAGCTATGCGTCGCTCAAAAATTGAAAGGACACCCATCAAGATTTCTCCTCATGGAATCAATGCTTTAGAAGACGAAGACGAAGAGGGTAACATTGAAGACTGGATCTTCCCAACCATCGGAGGGGGACTACACAACTGGGAGGCGAAGGACTTCGTTCCCATTACTTTCATTAATCAGTAACTTATCTTTCGAACATTTCCTGTTGGTCTGTAATAATTACTTTTAAACAATCTGCACACTATTTTTCACCTCATGCCTTGCCCGGGGCATGTAGGTCCATTTGTAAGGGTTTTGATTCTCTTCATATTCATATGCCATGTTTAATGAATCATTGGACGTTTTTCATTTATAAACTGCTGTGTTCATTTTCTTTCCTTTTGCATTTTTGTTTGTTTAAGGATGGCTATCCCTTACACGCACCCACACTCACAAATGCAGGTACCCATCCACTCTGGATTCTATGGGTGACTATTCTACTATATCCTTCAATAACTCTGAAGATTTGGTCAACCAGGCTGAATACGAAGATGACGAAGATTGTGAAGTACCAGGAGAGCTAGCCAGACTTCTACAACAAGAAGAGAGGACCATCTTGCCTCATGAAGAGTTGTTGGAAACAGTCAACTTAGGAACAGAGGAAGACAGAAAAGAAATACAAGTGGGTGTCAATCTGGAACCAAGTGTCAAGGAGCGCTTAATACAGCTGTTGAATGAATATGTTGAAATCTTCGCCTGGTCTTATGAAGACATGCCGGGTTTAGACACAAATATCGTGGTTCACCGTCTCCCTACAAGAGAGGATTTTCCACCGGTCAAGCAAAAAGTTCGCCGAATGAGGCCCGACATGTCTGAGAAGATTAAAGTTGAAGTAATGAAGCAATTCAACACTGGCTTTCTGGCTGTTACATCCTATCCACAATGGGTTGCTAACATTGTGCCAGTTCCCAAAAAAGACGGCAAGGTCAGAATGTGTGTGGACTACCGGGATTTGAACAGGGCTAGCCCTAAAGATGATTTTCCGCTACCGCATATCGACATTTTGATTGACAACACAGCTCAGCACAAGGTGTTTTCCTTCATGGATGGATTCTCGGGCTACAACCAGATCAAAATGGCCCCCGAGGACATGGAGAAAATAACCTTTGTTACACAGTGGGGTACCTTATGTTACAAGGTGATGTCGTTCGTACTGAAGAACGCAGGGGCAACTTATCAACGCGCCATGGTAGCTTTGTTTCATGATATGATACATCATGAGATCGAAGTTTACGTAGACGACATGATAGCTCGATCACAAACAGAGGAGGAACACCTTGAGCATTTGCAAAAGCTGTTTGCCAGGTTGAAGGAGTACAAACTCAGGCTGAATCCAAGTAAGTGCACTTTTGGAGTTAGGTCTGGTAAACTTCTGGAATTTATTGTCATCAACAAAGGTATTGAGGTCGATCCAGCAAAAGTAAAAGCTATACAAGAAATGCCGGCCCCCCATACTGAAAGGAGGTTAGAGGGTTCTTGGGGCGCTTGAACTATATTGTCAGATTCATCTCTCATCTAACGTCTACGTGTGAGCCAATTTTCAAACTATTGAAGAAAGATCAGGTAGTCGAATGGAACGACGATTGCCAAGCTGCTTTTGATAAGATCAAGGAGTATTTGCTAGAACCTCCTATTCTGATGCCACCTGTCGAAGGAAGGCCGCTGATCATGTATCTGACCATTTTGGACAACTCAATGGGGTGCGTACTGGGCCAGCATGACGAGTCTGGTCGAAAAGAGCATGCCATTTATTACCTTAGCAAAAAGTTTACCGACTATGAGACTCGCTACTCACTGCTCGAGAAAACTTACTGCGCTTTGGTATGGGCTGCTCGCCGACTAAGGCAGTATATGTTGACTCATACCACTTTGCTGATTTCCAAAATGGATCCTATCAAATATATCTTCGAGAAGCCTGTTTTATCTGGAAGAATCGCTAGATGGCAGATGATCCTGACTGAGTATGACATCCAGTATACTACCCAAAAAGCTATAAAGGGGAGTGTACTAGCTGACCATCTAGCTCATCAAGCTATCGAAGATTATCAATCCATGAGATTCGACTTCCCGGACGAAGACATCATGACTTTGGACAACATTGAAGGTAACGGACTGTATGACGGACCTAAAAATGGATCCCGATGGACCCTGTACTTTGATGGTGCCTCAAATGCACTTGGAAACGGTATCGGTGCGGTACTCATTTCCCCGGAAGGTTGCCATACACCTTTCACGGCCCGACTTTGTTTCAGTTGTACCAACAACATGGCCGAATATGAAGCTTGCATCTTTGGTCTCAAGGCTGCTATAGACTTGGGGATCAAATCTTTGGTCGTATTTGGGGACTCGGCTTTGGTTATCAGTCAAATCAAAGGAGAGTGGGATACCAAACATCCTAACCTTATCCCATACAAAGAACATGTCCTGACATTGCTGCCTCATTTTGAGCAGATCACCTTCGAGCACTTCCCGCGAGAAGAAAATCAGCTTGCAGATGCTCTGGCTACAATGTCTTCCATGTTTAAACTCAACTGGGACAACGAGGCTCCCCAAATCACCATCGAGCGAATGGATGAACCTGTGCATTGTCATGAGATTAATACCGAAGAAGTAGTGGAACAACCCTGGTTTCACGAAATCAAAAGGTATCTCCAGACTAGAGAATATCCCGAAGGAGCTTCCGTAAATGACAAGAAGTTCCTAAGGAGATTTGCTGCCAAGTTCTTCCTGAGCAACGACATCCTCTATAAACGTAGCCATGATTGTGTTTTACTCCGATGTGTAGACAAAGCTGAAGCAGAGTTGATCATGACTGAGATACATAGTGGCCCGTTTGGCACCCACTTGAGCGGACATACGATGGCTAAGAAGATTCTAAGGGCAGGCTATTACTGGTCTACCATGGAAGCTGATTGCCATCAGCATTCCCGCACTTGCCACAAATGTCAAGTCTATGCCGACAAGATTCATATTCCTCCTGTTCCTCTCAACGTTCTGACAGCTCCTTGGCCATTCGCAATGTGGGGCATTGACATGATTGGAGAGATCAAGCCCACGGCATCCAATGGACATCGCTTCATTCTGGTCGCCATTGACTATTTTACCAAATGGGTCGAAGCAGCTTCCTTCGCCTCTGTTACAAAAAATATGGTGGCCCACTTCATCAAGCAGAACCTCATATGCCAGTATGGTGTCCCCGATAGGATCATTACAGACAACGGTACAAATCTGAATAATACTATGATCACCGCTCTATGCGAACAGTTTAAGATTTATCATCACAATTCATCTCCCTATCGGCCGAAGATGAACGGTGTTGTTGAAGCTGCGAACAAAAACATCAAGAAGATCATTCAGAAAATGACAGTCACCTACAAGGACTATCATGAGATGTTACCGTTTGCTCTGCATGGATACCGTACCACAGCACGTACTTCAACAGGGGCAACCCCATTTTCTTTGGTATATGGCATGGAAGCGGTCCTACGCATGGAAGTTCAGATTCCTTCTTTAAGGATTATGAAGGAATCTGGTTTGAGTGAAGACGATTGGATTCAGACCCGACTTGATCAACTCAATTTGATCGACGAGAAGCGACTCACTGCTGTTTGCCATGGTCAGACGTATCAAAAACGGATGATCAAGGCTTTCAACAAGAAAGTCAGACGTCAAGTATATCAAGTCGGAGATCTCGTAATCAAGCGAATTATCTTGCTGCAAAGTGATCCCAGTTGCAAATGGACTTCTACTTATGAAGGACCATTTGTGATCAAGAGTATATTTTCTGGTGGTGCAATGATTCTGACCACCATGGACGGCGACGATTTGCCGCACCCTGCGAACGCATACATAGTCAAAAGATATTACGCATGAAACAACCCGACAAGTCGAAAACCCGAAAGGGTGACTTGGGAAAAAATGGGCATCCCGGTGAACCGAAAACCCGAAAGGGCGGTTCAAGCAAAAGTTAGGGATAAAACAAAAAAATCTGTACACCCGGCAAGTTGAAAACCCGAAAGGGCGGCTTGGGCAAAAAGGGGTTTCCCGGTGGATTGAAAACCCGAAAGGGCGATCCAGGCAAAAGTTAGGGAATTAAAGCGTATGACTATGTCTCGTCGGATCACTTTAAAGAACAATCTCTTCATCAACAAGCTCCAAACTTCTGATCAATCCAATCATCGGCGGACAAAGCATTGAATGGACAAGATATTCAGAGTTGTGAAGGCTATAGCAGAATGGAATCCCATGGAATTGTTACACATAGCCATCTTTCTTTTGTATAAAATTTTCAATTTTTACGACAACATCCTCTTACTAGGATGCCTGTCTCCTTTGTACAAAGATACTCATAAAAAGTTAATACAAATACTTTTCCAAATATAGAAATTTGCTTTGTCTTCCTTTTTATCTTTTGCACTTAGGTTTTATTTGAGAAACGTCCAATGTTTTGTTAAAATAGGCATATGCATTTGAACATAATCATTTTCTTACAAACCAAGAAAAGATGATTACTGATAGGTTGAAGGTACAGATAGATATCTTGATACCCTTTCAGAAGGATTCCCCAGCGGTTCTAAACTCCAAATTCCTCAACAAGGTTAAAATCCAGAGCTTAATTCCCCAAACAGAGTTAAACTTCAAGATCTTCAGCAGAACAAAAGCTTTCTCAAAGTTGATTTCCCCAGCCAGAGAGCCTTCCAAGAACTTAATTCCCCTCAGAGTTAAGTTTCAGCATCCCCAGTGGAGCCCTAAAACCTGAAAATCCTATCCCCAGCGGAGCTAAAGCTTCCAACTATCAATCCCCAGCAGAACCAGATTAGTGAACATTCTCCCACAGAGTTGCTTCCCATCAGATTGAAAATTCTCAATCTATTACTCCTCCAGCATGAGTCTCCCAGGTTCTGGACTCCCCAGTAGAGATCATCAGAATTCTCATTCCCCACAAGTCACCCAGGATTTTCAATCCCCAGCAGTGGTCCTAGGATCCCTCAACAACTGAAGATCTTGCTCCCCAAGCAATCAGCAGTCAACAAGGATTTCTCACCCTTAGTAACCAAAGTATTTTTCTATCCCCAGCTTCGGTTATGGGTTTATTTCCCCAACATTTGTCAAGGATTTATTCTCCAAAACAAATTACATTTCAAATTGATCGGTCGTTAAAAAGTTCCTTCATCACCTGTTGGAAGTTACAGTCGCCAAAGATCAAATTCTCACAAAATTCAAGTTATGAAGCCTGGATTTAACCGGATAGTATCTTGATCTCTACAGCATATAGTGAAGCCCGAAGTACGACCGGATAACAATGCCAGACTACCGCCAAGCCTGGATTGCGACCAGATAGTGGTATCCCCTCAGAGAAAGCTATGAAGCCCGGATTCGACCGGATAATAGTTTAATCCCCAACAAGTTTCTGTGAAGCCTGGATTACGACCAGACAGTAGTCAAGAATACTACGAAGTCTGGAGTCGACCAGATAGTGGTATATCTTTAACACAAGCCGTGAAGCCCAGATTTGACCGGATAACAGCTTAGCAAGCTATTGTGAAGCCTGAATTACGACCAGATGACAATACAAGGTTCTGTGAAGCCTGGATTACGACCAGACAGCAGCAAAGAATACTACGAAGCCTGGAGTCGACCAGATAATTGTATATCTTTAACACAAGCCGTGAAGCCCGGATTTGACCGGATAGCAGCTCAACAAGCTATTGTGAAGCCTGGATTTTGACCAGATAGCAATACAAATTTCTGTGAAGCCTGGATTACGACCAGACAGCAGCCAAGAATACTACGAAGCCTGGAGTTGACCAGATAGTGGTACATCTTTAACACAAGCCGTGAAGCCCGGATTTGACCGGATATCAGCTCATTAAGTTATTGTGAAGCATGGATTACGACCAGATGACAATACAAGGTTCTGTGAAGCCTGGATTACGACCAGACAGCAGTCAAGAATACTACGAAGCCTGGAGTCGACCAGATAGTGGTATATCTTCAGCACAAGCCGTGAATCCCGGATTTGACCGGATAATAGCTTAGCAAGCTATTGTGAAGCCTGGACTACGACCAGATGACAATACAAGTTTCTGTGAAAGCCTGGAGATCGACCAGATAAAAGTTAAGCGTTATCGGAATGAAGATTCTCATCCTTGAAGCCTCAGAAGATTGGTATACTCCCAATTTCTGACCCTTAACAGAATGAAGATTCTCATCCTTGAAGCCTCAGAAGATTGGTATACTCCCAATTTCTGACCCTTAATAGAATGAAGACTCTCGTCCTGGAATCCCCAGTAGATTGGCATACAACCCAAGCTCCTGATTCCCCAACAGCAGTCCCAGGACTTCTCATATTCAACGATCAAAGAATTCTCAATCCCCTGCAGCAGTCAAGGATTTACTTTCCCCCGACAGCAGTCAAAGATTTTGTTATCCAGGATCCGCCTTCCTCAGCAAGACAGCTCATCAGCTTACATGCTCATCCATTACATTCATATCATAAACATTGATATAACATACATTGCATCATACATTTCATGCAACATAACTTTGTGTTTCAGCTAATATTTTACCCTTTTCAGGATAAGATTACTAAGCTCAAACTTCTGAAAACATTTTACGGATTCTCCAGACATGGATGCCAATCTATTGCTTGTTCAGACCCCCCAGTCCAGAGATGTTCCAAAACATGGACACCTTTCTGATACTCTTTTCTCTCACATACAACATACATTCCAGATGGCATCTTTAAGCCCATCCCCTGACAAGATTTTAGTCACATCTCCAGATGGCATCTTTAAGCCCAACTCCAAATGGCATCTTTAAGCCCATTTCCGCATCCATGCTTCGACGAGTACAAATTTAAGGGCACTCTAGTGTCCAATCTCCTTTTACCTTCGAGACGCGAAAGGCAAACCTGCCAATCTAACTCTTCAGGTGCAAGAAGATTGAATAGGGGCAACTGTTGTACCCCAAAATTTGCCCTCTCTTTTCATCAACTTTTTCTCACCACAAGACTCTTGGAGCTCAAAGATCAAGTTAGGATTTGCTCTGCTCAAGACCCCTCCTTGCATTGTTGACCCAAATTAGGGTTTGAGTTTGCACAAAGATGTTTTGACCTAAAAGGCCCAAGGTGACTTTCATACTTCATGTTGGACTCACAAGTTTATCCATGCCAAGTTCCAAGCCTTAATTCCAATTTTTTGCCCAGTCAATTGGACAGTTGACCTAAAATCAGTTGTATTGGGGAAAAAGTCAACTATGGCCAATTGACAGTCAAACCTCGTGATATTTGACCCACATCAACATAATGAACTCATATGAACCATTTGGTCAAGTTTGGATCACAATTCCACAAGAAATTTGATCAGATCACCAAAAGGGCAAAATGGTCATTTTTAGGGTTTTGACTGCACAAAGGCAATTTTTGACTGTTTGACCTAACCAATGGAAAACAAGGCTCACACATGGACTCAAGGACTCAATGGAATTGTCTTGACACATTCAACAAGTTCAAAAAAATCCCAATTGCATAGGATTGACAGATGAATTTTTCAGTCAACTGATCAAAATTTGATTGTATACTGAAAAGTCAAACTTTAACTTTTTGGTCAAAATCAAGTGCCAAGATTCATTTTTCATCAAGACATGTCAAATTATGAAACTTGTTCATCAAGAAATCCAAAATTGCAAATTAGGGTTTAAAATGAAGAAATTTCATAACTTAGAAATTTTCTAAGTTATGAAATTCCCTTATTTTTCCTTAACTTTGTCCCATTTTTTCATCAAGATACAAATGGATTCAAACAAAACTCAAAACATGAAAGTTGTAGTCCATTGAAAAATCTACAACTTTGATTCACAAAGTTTCCTCAAAAGAAGCTTGTAGATCTAGTTATGATTTTTGGAATAAGGGTGCAAAACATTTTTAACTTAGAAAATTTTTGACCTATTCTAGGCAGGATTTTTGTCCAACTTCTTGGCCATTTTTCACATGCTTCCACTTGGAGTTTCAATTTGCATTACAAATATGGATTGTAGTACACATTCCAAGATTTCCAAATTGTCCAAGAACTTCTCAAACATCCTTGTGGTTAGGGAGAATCGAATTTGCAAAGTTGGGAAAAATTCACTTTTGTTCATAACCAAATGCATGTTCATACAAGTTCCATTTTCAAATCAGCATGCTTGGTACTTGCTTGCAGGCCTCTAAACCAAGTTTTCACTCCATAATTAAATGCATAACCATTGTGTTCAAACATTGTTTTGTGCATTTGGTCTTTACACACAAAATTATCCCTTAAATAGAAAAAGCACATTTGCCATTTTTGTAAAGTAGTGCTTTATGTCAAATTCAAAATCCAAGAAGTACAAGCCAGATCTTTGAGGCAAGATAGAGTACACAAATTTGTGTTACCAAGGGCAAGATATGCAACATGCTTGAGGGCTTGGCACAGGCCTATATCACAACTAACACCATCCTTGCTTACATAGGAAGAAAGCTTGCAAAAACTCTCAATCTCTCATTCCTGTCAACACAGCCAAACACAAACTTTGCAAGCATCTTTCATACATCCAAGCAAGCCTAAAGCACGACCAAACCACCCCTCTTCCCTCCTCATACAGAAAATCACAGTTTTTCTGCAAAACAGAGCATTTGTTGCAGTTTGACTTCTACAATCCATTTCACTCGTGCACTTTGGCCAAAACCAGTTCAAATACATTCTATATCATCCATTGGAACTATCCCAAGCCCTAGATACAAACCGTAACACCCCTAACATCACTTGCCATTTTCACTTTTCAGTTTTGCAGGTGAAATTCCATAGCACGATTCAGAGTATCAAAGCAAGCTAGGTGTTGGAGAAGCATCCTTGGACTTCAAGCAAGCTGTACAAAAGCTCAAATTCCATTAAAGTTGGCCACATTGTTGTACACGACTCAAGCTGAAACAGGTAAAAACATGAACTTCTATCTCTCAATCTAGGAAGAGTTAGGCTTAGGTTTGTGAATGAAACATGCTCTACTCATAACCCTGAAGCCATCCATGTATTTACTTTTCATTTATTTTATGCGTGCTGTGAGAATTTTGGCCATGAACATTGAAGAAAAATTAGGTCAGAAATTGGGGATGAAGAAATTCTCCTTCGTTTCTTAGAGTTAGATCAAGTGTTTTATATGTATGAATTCGTTTCTTGATGCTCTATAATGTTTGTGTTATGAGTTTTTGTTAAAAGTCAAAGAATCAGGAGTTTGAATGAAGCATGGAAAGCGCGTGTTTTGGTTGTTCAAACAATGCTGAAGGTTGAAGATGACTGGCTTGGGCTGGGCCTGAGTCAGTCCTGCTTTTTGCACTCCCTTTTCCAATTTACACCCCCTGGCCCATTGTGTGATATATTTATCATTTTTGATTTTTTTTCTTTTTGATTCTGACTTATTATTTTTTGCTCAAATATAAAAAATATCAAAAATATTTTTCCACCCTTTTTTGCATTTATTTGGCATTTATTTGTTTTATTTAATATATGTATGTAAATAAATATATATACTTTTTATTTAAAACCCTAGAAAATAATACAAAAATATATATTTTTTAGTTATTATTTTTTGTTTACATTTTGAAAATATTTTCTAAAAATACACATTTTTGTAAATAACTAATATTTTATTCTTGTATATATTTAGTATATTTAATATATAATATATAAATACTTGTATATTTTATTAGATAATTAGGGCAAAAGTATAAAAATAATGCATTTTTATTTTTATTAATACATGACACTAAAAAATACTTTTTTTTACAATATACTTCTTTTTTATTTTTTATTTTTTTGTATAAATTAATATATAAATATTATATATAATTAATAAATAAATACTATTTATTTGAAAACTAGGGTTTTGCCCTAAACCATAAAAATATCCAAAAATTGACCTTTTACTTTTGTTTATATTTTACATTGAAAAATACTTTCACATACATAAAAAAATCATTTTTGTGCATAATACATTTTTGCATATTTATTGTATTTACTTTACATTGTACAATTAAATATTTGTATATTCGATATGGATGTAATAGTTTAGATTTAATTTATTGTCAAATATCCCCCCATTCAAACATTTGTACCCCCATCCCCATAATCATGTTGTAATAATTTAGGACTTTAAATTTCCGCATTTAAAAGCTTTCAAATTATGCCATGATAGACCTAGGGTTTGTATGCAAATCAAATAACAAATAGCTTGACTAATATAAAGACAAAAAAGCATGAAAATGGACAACACAATGCACGCTTGCACCCTTAGGGTTACTCCACTTGTTGCCTTCAAAAAGGGCCATGTTTCATGTCAAGTTCTTTGGCAAAACAAAACAAATCAAATGATCATAGTCCCTCGATGACGCTTTTGAAGTTTCAAACAAAATGATCATAGTCCCTCAAGAAAATTGCCAAAGACACTTGACACTATTACATTCATGGTCTAAACGATGACCCGCGCCCGTCCCGTTAACATCCTAACACAAGATTGTCCACCAAATACAATGGTGGAACAATACTGTTAAAAGGGTTAAAACATAGGAAAGATCTTTGAGTAAATTTAGGGGTAGACAACTCTTAGTTACTTGATCAAACTTGCAAAACACACTTGCCTACTTTCAAAACACACTCCACAACACAATTTCAAAACAAACTTTCAAAAACATTGAAACATCTTTTCAAAAAAGACAAACACCTTTGCAAAACATTCGAGTAAAGAATTGTTACAATGGTTGCCTAGACAAGGCATCTTTTTTCAAAACATTTTCAAAACCACACACACAAAGCACCATTTCAAACAATTGAAAAGCAAAGGAAAGTGATCTAAGCAAGTAACTAAGAGCCCATGGATAACCATGGATAGAAAGGGTGCTAATACCTTCCCTTTCTATAATCTACTCCCCGAACCCAAGAAAACATCTCAAAGGTTTTTCCTGTGTTTTTTAACCTTTCCTTAGGATAAAATAAAAAGTCGGTGGCGACTCTTGCTAAACCGAAACATTTGCGAAAACAAACGCAAAACCTCAAGTCAGTTCTCCCACCGTATCACACCCTCGCTTATTCATAGTGCGAATATTAAGAGAGTGCAAAACGTCTCCAAGCAATGTAGGCACAGGGTTACGAGTAAGGAAAATTTTGACAGCATTCACATCTATGAGTTGGCCAGGGTTAGGAAAAAGCACTAACCCATAGATTAGAAGAGCCAAGATCTCCTCAAAATCTTATAAATCCATAACATCCCAAAATAGTCGAGATTTCTCCATCAGGAATTTATCCAAAAAGCCTTTGACCCCACTTCTTGTCTCCCAATTAGCTACAATGTCATAACTCTTTAAATGTAAGGCCTTGGCAATAACTTTGGGTCTTGGAGTTTCCTCTAAACCGGTGAAGGGTATTTGGTCAAGAAAAAATACTCCTAGTAGTTGAGAGAATTCTTCCATTGTGGGAACCAATTGATAATCGAGAAAGGTGAAACAATGATGTACAAAGTCAAAGAACTGAAAGAACACCCTCATCATGTCTTCTTCAAAGCTTAAGGTAACCAGATTGAGAAGTCGACCATATCTTTTGGTGGACGGAGAATTTTCAGGAACCCTTGATGTTAACTCTTTGAGTTGAGGAGGCACTCTTATGAAGTTGACTCAGATGGTATTTCTGTGAGCGGAAGCCATATCCTACAAAATAAAACAAAGATAAGTCCCTAGGTACTTGAAATGGTAAGTGAAAATGTTATGGCATGATGTTACAATGTCAGGAACAAATAATCACACACAAACAAAACACACAAGGCCTTAGGTTTTGGCTTGCATGAAGTTTATAGGTAAGTACCCTCTTAAAGTTTAGTTTGTTCAACCTGTCCTAAAGAAAGTAATTGGGTTCTAAGGAATCTCAATATCACTGATCTTTCTTCATCGGGCATTGTTTTAGCTCAAGCATCCAAACTGCGACCAAAATATCTCGAAAGTATGATCTCAACGAGTGTATCGAGTATCAACCAACTTTAGTCTTGCACCAAAGCCAACTATCTCACTACTTTCTAATGGCCAAGTTGTTCAACTAAGGTTCTACAGTCGGTTAATGCTTTATGACACCATACAACAACCCCGTATTCTCCTTGACTGGACTCAAGGGACACCTGTACCAACAAATGTGACACATTAACATAGCCATCACTTCAACCATGTCGGTATTATACCGCATAGTCCCCATGATCTATTGTTACTTACCTAATATACCCCAGATTCGGTTATAGGATCTTTACAAGAATACCCAAACAACCCTTCAAGAATAAATCAAGCAAGTCAAACAAGGAAAGCATTTTAAAATATGAACTATCTCTAAGGTAACCCCACTATTAGTTCTCCCCAGCAAAGTCGCCAGTTCTGTAATACGGTGGGAGAACTGACTTTACTGGTTTTGTGGTTTATTGCAAATGTTGCGGATAGCAAGAGTCGGCACCGACTTTTCTTTTATCCAACAAAGGAAAGGGTGAAAAGAACAGGAAAGACCTTTTTGAGAATTTTTCTGAGTAAGGGAGGGTAGGTTATGGAAAGGGAAGGTGTTAGCAGCCTTTCCATCTGTATTTATCTATGGGCTCTTAGTTGCTAGCTCACTTTGAAAATTCTTTTTTGTGTAAGTGTATTTTTGAAAAGATGCCTTAGTGCAGCGAACTTTGTAATGATTCTCGTATCATTGATAATGCATACTGTGATACGGTAGCAGAACCGACTGTTAATACTGGTTTACGTTTTGCATTTTTTTGTTCGCAAAATGTCGCGGTAAGCAAGAGTCGCCATCGACTTTTATTTCATCCAACCGGAAAGGAAAAAAGTACAGAAAAAAATCCTTTTTCGAGATATTTTGAGTACGGGGGGTAGATTATATAAAGGGAAGGTGTTAGCACCCTTTCTATCCATGGTTTTCCATGGACTCTTAGGTACTTGCTCATCTTTTAAAATTGCTTGCGCATGTGTTTTGTTTTGAAAAAGTTTGACTTCGTGATAACCCTTGTATCAGTCCTCAAAGGTGTGACGAAGTTATTTTGAAAATTGTTTTGAAATGTGTAAGTGTGAAGAGTTTTGATTTTAGCAATTACCTACTAGCATCTACCTACTCGAAAAAAAGATCGTTTCTATTCTCGTTCCTTTAGACAGTGCTATCCTGCTATTGAGAAATAGGTAGCACCGTCATTGGAGTTGTAAGGGTCAATTCGAAAGGGACGTACGATCACTAGAGCAATGTTAGGACACCTTAAAAATAACCCTAGAGTCTTAAGATCATATTCGAGGCAACATTTCTGAGGCAACATTTCCGAGGAAACATTGGATCTTTTTAGACAGGAGGGAAACCACTAAGACACCCTATACTTAATGACCATTTACCGAAGGCAACCGAAGTGTGACTATACCCTAAGAGTGATATGTGCGAGTGATTTGTTTTCAATTATTTAGTCTTTGCACATTAGGGTTTTCTAACTGGATTAATTTGTCATGCATTCTTGTCATACAATCCTATTAGCATACATCTAAACAGTCAAATATTTGCAAGAATTAAAATGCGAGAAAGTAAATCTATGCTATTACAAGGCTTCGAGGAAGGGGATTAATTACATAGCCAAAAATCCGGGAATAAGCGATAAATAAAAGCCCTAGATTAACCTATTACAAACCATGAACAGTTACAACAATATCGTAAAAATAATAACACGCACGCGATGAATCGAATACGAGACAACTAGGGTTTTGACCCTTGACTTAAACCTAATTGCGATTGATTTTAAAAAAATGTTTTTTGTTATGTTTTAAGAAAATAATGGAATTATTAAATTAAAGGAAAATCCTAAGTCTAATTAATTTTAAACTAAGAAAAATAAATTAATTCATCTAAAAGCCTATTTTTGTATTTTTATTTATTTGAGAAAAAGAGCAAAATAAAATTAAATCAAAAGTTTAACCTAATTTATATTTGATTTTATTTTTGAAAACAAATTACAATCTCCCTAATTTAAACTAAATTAAATTTGATAAAATAAAATAAAAACTAATCCTAATTTTTGATGAATTATTGATTTTATGGTTTTTTATGAAAAAAATAATTAATTTGCCAATTAAATAAATAAAGGAAATTTAAAGAATAAAAAAAAATAAAGAAAAGAAATAAAAAAGGTTAGTAAAAAGGGTCTGGTGGTGTTTGCTGAAAAGGGGGGTGCTGTCTAAATTGCTGGGCCCAAATGGTTTAAGGCCTGCTTGACTTTGCTCAATCCAGTGTGCACGTTGACTGAGGGCGCATGGTAGTCCTCCAAGGGAAAGGTATTGGATATGGAATATGATGAATGGGATGGCCAGATGTTGAGGGTACTTGGTGAACCTCTTGATGTGTAGCGTGCTGGGATACCTGTTGAAGAAAAATAAGAACAAAGGTTGGGACCTGGGGATCGAACCCAGGTCCTTAGCCCTATTTCCAATGCACGCTTGCCAACTGAGCTATCTGACTTATTTGTAAATATAATAAAAACCAAATATAATATATGGAAAACAATGATTTATGAGAAAAAACGCGCTAAATTCAAATTGCCCAACCAGGGAGTGCCACGCATCCATCTTCTTCCTCTCATTCGTCGTTTTAGCCCCAAGACACCTTTACCTATGGACATGGCGTTGTAGCTACAAACCTGTGTATTTCAAAAATTGTCCACAGGCAATATAAATGGCCATGGCTGGTACCAATCAACTCGTCTCATCCTCACGAGTATCATGGTACCAGAATCAATGTCCAATTTTACCTGTATTGCAAAGCCCTAAACCTAAACAAGAAACCCTAGCCATGGCAGCTTTTCATACAATCATCAAAAGCGCAATTGAATATAATGGTTAGCTTGCAAATTCATTAAGGAACAAGAATATGTAATCAAAACATGCAAATGATGCGTAAATCCATGAAAACAAAAATGAGTTTTTTGAACAAAACGTGACTTATGTACCTTTGATTCCAGGCGTGAGAAAGCTTGAAATTGGTTGGAATTCCTTCTGGAGATGTCCAGGAATCTGTTGGTATCGTGAGAATGGCTCGAATTGGCCTCTAGGATGCAACTTGGATCACCACTTTCTCTTGAATTTTTTTCATTATTGTTCTTGCTCTGCACGGCTGTTCAACCCCCTTTCTTGCCTTGCCTTGCCTCTATATATGTAATACAACATGTTAGGTCAAACAAAACAAACTCAATCTTGCCCATTATGAAGATTTGATTTGGTCTTTCATGGCATATGATATCTTTCCAAATTTGCTCAAATTCAATCTTTTTCCACCCAAATCAGCCTTGCACGAATTGATTCTTATTTGACAGCACATAAGATCTTCCTTCAATGCAAAAATCATCCCTAAAACACAATATATGATTTATTTAGATTTATTTGATTTTATTTGAATTTTAAATGAATAAAAATCAAAATAAATAAAATAAACGAATAAATAGAGCATGGAGGGTCCCATAGGTCGTGGACTATGTTATCATTGAAGTGCAAGCATAAAAAGTTGGGCCCATTTAGCAAAAAAATGCAAATTTGAGCACATTTGACTTTTGGCAATTTTGCAAAAAAGGTCAACTTGGCCAATGCATAACTCTGTCAGTTTTGACCCTAGAGAGGTGTTCTTAGACTTTTTAGAAAGCTTAGGATGTCCTCTAAGCAACCCTTTTTGTCTCATCTCAATTGAGTCTTCCATGTTCATGTATGAAGCTTTGACCCAAAAGGTGTTTTTGTTGACTTTTCAAAATGACCTATAATGTCAAAATTCATATATTTTTGTGAGTGCATATTTTGAAGTTGGTGGATGAATATTAATTGTAGGTAATTGCATCCTATTAAAAATGAGCTTTGGATGGGTCATTTCTGATAAAGTATGAGAAAGTTATGCTTGGTCAAAGTTGAGTTGACTTTTCCTACAAAACCCTAATTTAGCAACTTTTGGGTTTTGATGAATTGTGAGCAATCATTGATGAATCATGATAAACCCTTGATCAAATGATGAATGCTACTTCAAAATGAGGATATTGACCAAAAATCTTGAAGTTTGACTGTATGTGAGCCACAATTGACTTTTGACCTAGCACAGTCGATTTTCAGGCCTTTGAGCAATTGACTGAGCACACTTCTTCTGCAAGGTTTGAAACTTTACATGGATGATCTTGAGAACATATTAGGACAATGGTGAGAATTTTTGATCCTTTGGACTCAAGCATCTTAATGAAAAATGAAACCCTAATTTGAGGTAGACTGCCTTAGGAGAGAGTTTGTCTGGTCAACTCTTGGACTTCCTTGAGCAATTTGAGGACCTCACTTGACATGTATTGAGAAATATGGGAGGGAAAATTTTGGGGTAAAACAGCTGCCCCTATTCAATCTTCTTAAACCTGAGGATGTAGATTGGCTTGTCTGCCTTTCGTGATCTGAAGGTGGAAGATGATTGAACACTAGAGTGCCCAGAAATTTGCACTCGTATGAAGTGATTTGTGATATCGAGAATGGGCTTATAGATGCCATTTGGTAGCTACTAGAGAATTTTCGGAGATGGGCTTAATGATGCCATCCGAAGAAGTGCCAATCGCTTAAGAGATTCCTTTGTGAGAATCGTATACCTGCTGTTGAGGAGGACTTCGTCGGGGAATGCTGGTCTTTATCTTGAGAGAAATAGAGTTTTAGGAGCTTCGGTTGTCCGTTACTCTATTGGGGAATAATTCCGGTTTGGGGAAGCGGAAGTGAACTGTGTGTTTCGTCGGGGTATGTGTTGCACCGCGACTTTCTGGGGAAATGTGAAAGTTTGATCAAGTCCAGGTCTTACAGTGCTATGGACTGCTGTCTGGGGATAGAGAGGCAGAACCCGGGTAGTAAGGTTATCAGGAGGAATCTGGGTGGTAGGGTTACTTTGATATGAAATCCTGGATAGTAGGGTTGTGAGAAGGAACCTGGATAGTAGGGTTACTTCGACATGAAAGCCTGGATAGTAGGGCTGTGAGAATGAACTTGGATGGTAGGGTTACTTCGATATGAAAGCCTGGATAGTAGGGCTGTGAGAAGGAACCTGGATAGTAGGGTTACTTCGATATGAAAGCCTTGATAGTAGGGCTGTGAGAAGGAACCTGGATAGTAGGGTTACTTCGATATGAAAGCCTAGATAGTAAGGCTGTGAGAAGGAACTTGGATGGTAGGGTTACTTCGATATGAAAGCCTAGATAGTAGGGCTGTGAGAAGGAACCTGGATAGTTGGGTTACTTCGATATGAAATCTGGATAGTAGGACTGATGAGAAGGAACCTGGATAGTAGGGTTACTTCGATATGAAAGTCAGGATAGTAGGGCTGCAGGAACCTGGATGAGGTTGCATTTATTGTCGATGGTTACTCTGTTTAGCTTCGAGTGTTGATCATGTACCTGCTGGAAATTGTTGATAATAACTGTCTTTTCCTGAAATAAATACAGGGTTAGTTATGCGCGATGCATGAGATGCATTGTATGCTGACGCTCTCAAAATAAATGAGACTATGTTATATGTGATGTATGCACATATCATGATGTATGAACATGAAATGCTGATGTAATAATCTGAATCTGAGAAAATAAATCCCTGATTACTATCAAAACCATAGTTCTTCTACTTCTGTTGGGGATGGTGAACAAAGATGACAATGCTGGGGATTTGCCCTTTGTCTACGGATATCCTGCCAAAGAGAGACTCTGCTTGAGAACAACTTTGCGGGGAATAACTCTGTTGGGAAGGAGATACTCTGTTGATAGGTCTGCTGACTTGGAGAAACAACTCAGTTGGGGATGAATTTTCGTTGTTGGTGATAACTAATTTTGTTGGGGATTGAATTTCTGCCTGTGAGAGAAATAAACTTTGTTTTAGGAAAAAATTTACCGACTCACTTGCGATTGTGAACCTCAGTCGGGGAGAGTTATGTCCTGTTCGGAAAAGCTAATCATTATTGTCTTTGGATACCTCTTACTCCGTGGGTTGTATATGTATCACTACTCATGTTCTCAAGCTGATTCTACCTTGGTACCTGATGGTCAAAGTAACTGTAAGGTTTGGGCACTTCTTGTTTTCCCTGTTCCTGGAATTACGAGTAATCGTCTTTATTTTTCATGTAGATATTTATGAGCAACAATTATTTTCAATTGTATATCAAAAATGAACCATTGGATCTTCTAGCAAAACAAAACAGGAAAAAGAAAATGAATCAAAGCTTTGTGAAAATGACTTGTATTGATTTTGAAGTTGGCTTGTAATAGGCGTTTTGTACAAGGAGGCTAACGTAATAGAATGTTGTCGAAAGATATAAATTACAATTTATGTTTAAGAAAGAAAAACAGCTATGTGAAACAATCCCATTGGGTTCCAATTCTACTATTGCCTTTATATCTTCAAGCATCTCATCGCTTTGCTGCTTGGTCGAAGGTGAATCAGGTTGATTGGCGCCGTCTGAGCTTGATAGTTGATATCGAAGTCTGGTTGCAAGATGATCCAATGAGACATAGTGTTACGCTTTGATCCCTAACTTTTGCTTGGACCTCCCTTTCGGGTTTTCGGTCCACCGGGATACCCTTTTTTGCCTAAATCGCCTTTCCAGGTTTTCGACTTGCCGGGTGTACATTTTTCATTTTCATCCCTTACTTTTGGCCGAACCCTTTTGGTTCGCCGGGAAGCCCTTATTTTTGCCTAGGCCAGTCAACCTAGTGGGTCTTTGATCATGCGTAGTATCTTTTCACTATGTCTACATTGACGGGGTGAGGAAGGTCGTCACCATCCATGGTGGTTAGAATCATAGCTCCTCCCGAGAAAATGTTCTTAACCACAAATGGCCCTTCGTATGTGGGGGTCCATTTGCCCCTGAGATCATCTTGCGGTAGAATGATGCGCTTGATCACTAGATCCCCGACTTGATATTACTGACGTCCGACTTTCTTGTTAAAAGCCTTGATCATCTATTTTTGATACGTATGACTATGACAGATAGCAATAAGTCTCTTTTCATCGATTAGATCCAGTTGATCAAGTCGGGTTTGGATCCAGTCGTCTTTGTTCAAACCTGTATCCTTCATAATCCTGAGAGAGGGTATCTGGACTTCGATGGGTAGGACTGCCTCCATGCCATATACCAGAGAGTAAGGTGTTTCCCTTGTCGACGTCCGTGATGAGGTACGGTACCCATGAAGAGTGAATGGTAACATCTCGTGCCAGTCTTTGTATGTCATCGTCATCTTCTGCACAATCTTCTTGATGTTCTTGTTAGATGCTTCAACAACGCCATTCATCTTCAGCCGGTAAGGAGAAGAGTTATGATGCTGAATCTTGAATTGTTTGCAGAGCTCGGTGATCATTGTATTGTTGAGATTTGTACCATTGTAGTAATGATCCTCTCTGGTACACCATATTGATAGATCAGATTGTGTCAGATGAACCGCGCCACGACGTTCTTGGTTACTGTAGCAAAGGAAGCTGCCTCAACGCACTATGTAAAGTAATCAATTGCTACCAGAATGAAACAATGCCCGTTAGACGCAGTAGGTCTGATCTCGCCGATCATGTCGATGCCCCACATTGCAAAGGGCCAAGGAGCTGTCAAAACATTCAAAGGAACCGGAGGTACGTGCACCTTATCAGCATAGACTTGGCACTTATGACAGCTTCGAGAGTGCTAATAACAATCGGCTTCCATGGTGGACCAGTAATATCCTGCCCGTAGGATTTTCTTCGCCATGGTATGGCCACTGGAATGAGTTCTGAAAGTGCCTTCATGTAACTCTGTCATGATCCTTTCTGCCTCGCTCTTGTCCATGCACCGCAGTAAGGTTGAATCATGGTTACGCTTATAGAGGATCCCATTACTGATGAAGAAATTTGCAGCGAACCTCCTCAGAAACTTCTTATCATTAACAGATGCCCCCTCAGGGTATTCTTGAGCCTAAAGATACCTCTTTACCTCGTGGAACCAAGGTTTATCTTCTACCTCTTCAGTCTCAATGTCACAACAATGTGCGGGTTCGTCCAACCTTTCAATGGTAATTTGGGGAGCTTCATTGTCCCACCTAACTATGAACATAGAAGACATGGTATCTAGTGCGTCCACTAATTGATTCTCCTCTCTTGGGAAATGCTCAAAGGTTATCTCCTCAAAGTGCGGGAGCAATGTTAGTACATACTCTTTGTAAGGAATAAGATTCGGGTGTTTCGTATCCCACTCGCCTTTGATCTGAATTACTACTAGAGCGGAGTCTCCGAATACACTTAAGAACTTAATCCTTAGGTCAATAGCATCTCGAAGACCCATGATACACGCTTCATACTCCGCCATGTTGTTGGTGCAGTTGAAACATAATCGGGGCGGTGAACGGAGTATGACAACCCTCAGGAGATATAGTTACAACACCAACGCCGTTACCCAAAGAGTTTGAGGCTCCATCAAAATACATAGGCCATCGGGATCCTTCCTCTGGTCCTTCATCCGGTCCAGGTTCTTCACAATTGGTTACCAACATGATATTCTCATCCGGGAACTCGAAATTCATGGACTGGTAGTCATCCACGGCTTGATGTGCCAAATGATCCGCCAATACACTCCCCTTGATTGCTTTTTGGGTTGTATATTGGATGTCGTATTCGGTTAAGATCATATGCCATCTTGCTATTCTTCCGGATAAGACGGACTTCTCAAAAATATACTTGATCGGATCCATCTTTGATATCAACAGAGTAGTGTGAGTCAGCATATACTGTCTCAGTCGGAGAGCAGGCCATGCCAAAGCACAGCAAGTTTTCTCGAGCAATGAGTATCGGGTCTCACAGTCGGTAAACTTTTTGCTAAGGTAATAAATGATGTGCTCTTTTCGACCAGACTCGTCATGCTGCCCCAGCACACACCCCATTGAATTGTCTAACACTGTCAAGTATAATATCAAGGGTCTTCCTTCAACTGGAGGCATCAGAATTGGTGGTTCTTGAAGGTATTCCTTGATTCTTTCAAAAGCGGTCTGGCACTCATCATTCCACTTTACCACTTGATCTTTTTTCAGCAGCTTGAAGATTGGCTCATAAGTAGCAGTCAGATGTGAAATGAACCTGGCGATGTAATTCAAACGTCCCAAGAAACCTCTAACTTCCTTTTCTGTGCGGGGAGTTGGCATCTCCTGTATGGCCTTTACCTTTGTAAGTTCCACCTGAATACCTTTGTCACTGACAATGAAACCCAGAAGCTTACCAGACCTTACCCCGAAGGTGCACTTGTTTGGATTCAACCTCATCTTGTACATCTTCAACCTGTCAAATAGTTTCTAGAGATGATCAAGGTGCTCTTCCTCAGTCTGAGACCTGGCTATCATGTCATCAACATAAACCCCAATCTCGTGGTGAATCATATCGTGGAATAAAGCGACCATGGCGCCCTGATAAGTTGCCCCATCATTCTTCAACCCAAAAGGCATTACCTTGTAACAGAAGGTGCCCCACTGTGTAACGAAGGTTGTCTTCTCCATGTCCTCAAGATCCATCTTGATCTGGTTGTAGCCAGAAAAACCATCCATGAAGGATAAGATCTTGTGATGCGCGGTATTGTCGACTAGAACATCAATATGAGGAAGTGGGAAGTCATCCTTAGGGCTTGCCCTGTTCAGATCTCTGTAGTCTACACACATCCGTACCTTACCATCCTTCTTAGGTACCAGAACAACATTGGCAACCCAATATGGATAAGAAGTGACAGTTAAGAACCCTACGTCGAACTGTTTCATGACCTCTGCCTTAATTTTCTCTGACATTTCAGGGCGCATACGGAGGACCTTCTGCTTCACTGGAGGGCAGTATTCTTTGGTTGGCAGGAGATGTACCATAATATCAGTGTCCAAACCAGGCATATCCTCATACGACCAGGCGAAGATCTCAACATAATCGTGCAACATTTGTATTAGCCGTTGTTTAACACTAGGCTCCAGATTCGCACCTATTTTAACCTCCTTCCTGTCTTCCTTTGTACCCAAATTCACTGACTCTACTGGCTCTTCATGAGGTTGTATGTCCCTTTCTTCCCGCTGTAGTAGTCTATCAAGTTCTCCAGGCACCTCACAATCATCCTCACCTTCGTCCTCGGCTTGGTTGATCAGATTTTTGAAGTCATAACTGGCAGTAGCAAAGCTTTATCAATGGGATCCAGAGTGGATATGGATCTGCAGTATGATACGTGACTGTGTGTAAGAGAATAGCTGTTTTGATAAAATGGAAGACAGAAAAGAAGGACAATGAGCACAAAATTTGTAATACAAGAAAACGTCCAATGTTTTATTGATGATATATGAAAATGACAAATAATAATAAGCCCTCACAAGCGAAGCCAAGGTTCCTCGAGCAAGGCACTGGGCCGTAAAGTTTCAAACTGTTTATTACAAATCTTAAAACAAAAGTCAATTACTGTGAAATAAAAGAAACATGCATGAAGTCCTTCGCCGTCCAGTTATTCAGTCCACCATTGGTTGTTGGGTAGATCCAGCTATCGATGTCTGAATCTTCTTCACTATCCTCAATTGCATTAACTCCCCGATTGTTGATGTGTATAGGAGGTCTTCCAATCCACGCGCGCCTAACAGCCCTTTGATCCCCTGTAGTAAAGCCCAAACCAAATTTGTCAGTTTTGTGAGTGAAATCAGGGAGCCGACCCCAATTGGTACACCCACCTTCTTCAACTACAGCCCTGGCATCTTTAAGGGAAGCCATCTTCAGTGGAGGTTTATCGGTAGTAACTTCAGTTGACGCCAAAGTCTGAGGGACCTCTTCGAAGTTCTGACAAGGAGTCTCTATGAACTCCCCATCCATCTCCACATATCGGAAGGAATTGAGACGAATCACCATATACTATTCTTCACCTCACACTGTGACAATTTTCCCTTGCACTGGATACTTCAGCATTTGATGGAGTGTAGAAGTAACTTCCCCAGCCCTATGGATCCAAGGACGACCCAACAAGCAAGAATACGACGGCCTGATGTCCATCACATAAAAGGTGGACCCAAAGGTATGAGAACCCACCTTGACAGGGATGTCTACCTCCCCGTGCACCATCCTTTTTGATCCATCAAAATCCCTCACCACAATGTTACTCGGTTTTAAAGTCAAACCCTCACAGTCCAAACGGTCCAATGCTTTCTTTGGCAAAACATTTAGCGAAGACCCGGTATCCACCAGCACATGAGCCATAGTGGTGCCCCTGCACTCAATCGAGACATGCAGAGCATCATTATGATTTCTCCCCTTAGAAGTCAGATCCGCATATGAAAATCCTAGCCCATTTTCAGCAGTCAGGCTAGCCACACAATCTTTGAACTGATCTGAAAATGTTTCCTGCAGCACATGCGCAGTCTTGAGAAATGCAATTAAAGCCTTTGCACGGGCTTCAGAACACAATAGCAGAGACAACATGGAGATCTTTGATGGGGTATGCCCTAGCTGTTCGACCATATTGTAGTCGCTTTTCTTGATAATTTTTAGTATTTCCTCTATTTCTTGTTTAGAGGCTTCCACAACAATTTTTCTAGGCGCCTCCGTCCAGGCAGGCTCACCTATGATTTCTTTGCCCCGAGTCCCAGATGGCTCGGTGACAGGGGTGATAACTGGGGTGGGAACTGGAACAGTAGTTGATGTACTAGCAGATGGAATGACAACAGGTTTATGGACAGTCGGAGGGGAAATCTCGGGAGAAAAGAGTCTTCCACTTCTGGTGACCTTACTAGCCCCGACAATATTACTGACATCAATATCAGCTTCTTCATTCTTCAAGTCTTGTTTAATACCATGGTAATATACATCAGTGAAATTTTGGCTGCAGATACTCAATGTCACGTTCAATGTTATGACACCGTATCTGACTTACTATATGACAGTAAATACAAAAGCAATAAAGAACACATTCAATTGTTTACCCAGTTCAGTGTGCAACAACACCTACTCTGGGGGCTACCAAGCCAGGGAGAGAATCCACTATAAGAGATGTTAATTCAGGAATAAACCAACCAGTTTATCTCCTTCACTTAAGACCTACCCAATGCAATTCTAATCTAAGTACAACTTAAACCTGAGTTCCTACTCACTCCCCCTCAATCACAGCAGTGATACATAAACCAATTTGACTTAAGAATTGATGAAGACACTCTTCAAAAACAAACACTTGATTAAGCTTCACAGCTTTTTAATCAAGCAACACAATCACTCGTGCTTCACAGCTTTGAGTGATGTACACAACTAACTTGACTCTGCTTCACAGCTTTAGTCAAGGAACATTCAAACACTCTTGCTTCAAAGCTTTGAGTGCTACACAACCCTTACAAATAGAAACCTATTCCAAGGCACTTATCACAATGATAATTGCTTGGAGTACAAATAAAACAAATCTATACAGATTACAAAAATGATCTTCTAATCAATCAGCAGAGATCCTTGAAAAACAACAGCTCTGTTGAATATATAGCAGCTGCAACTTCAGTTAGGGTTTCCAAAAACCTAGGGTTAATTCCGTTTGACCTAAAGACCAGGTCACAGGACTTTATTAACCAGGTTAGGGTTGAGCTAGGTTACCCCTCAGAAAACGCAGGATTCTGTTCAGAAAGGACTGAGTTATTTCCTGAAAAAACTCAGACTTATCCAATCCTGCAATCCTGTTAGTTCAGAACAGGATGTCATAACATCTGTTATGACATCTGAGAAAACCTGTCTACTGATTTAGCAAAATGTGATCATTTTGCAAAATGCTCAGATACACACTTATAAACATCAGTATTTGAATTACAATATTTTTCTGCAAAGGTACCTAATGAGTCAGTACAAACTGAACTAGAATGTTATGACATCAGTCATGACATTCACACATACACTTGGGATTTACCAAAAATGCAAGCCAATACCTAAACACCTACAAACTCCCCCTTTGGCAGATTTTTGGCTAAAGACCCTAAACAATCAGAGATAGATAGCAGCAGAAATAAGTGACAGCAGAAAAATAGAATGTCATGTACTAATTAAGCAAGTACCAAAATATTCTCCCCCTCTTTAGCCACAAATGGGCCAAAGATACATGTTCAGAAAATTTTACAGTTATCCAAAACAAAATAATAAGATCAGCAGCAGACAACAACAGAACACACTTCCAAACTCCACCAAACAGCAATCAACCTTCAAGCACTGTCATCAGATTCTGAGGAGCTAGTTTCTTCAATGTTGAGATGTCCTTCACCTTCTTCCCTTCTGTTTTCTTCAGCTTCCTCCTTTTCTAGCCTGGCAATTAGAAGTTCTAGGGTCCTTTTTCTAGTATCCAGCTCTTTGCAAGTTTCTTTTAAAACAGCTATGACATCTGATGTCTTGGACTGGGTCTTCACAGACGATGTCTCAGCTGATGTTATGACAATGTCTGGAGCATGAGATCCCTGAAACAGTTTGTAGTGCAGGCCAAGGGCAGGAGCTCTTTTGCAGACTGTATCTCTTGCCACAAGGATATCAGGGAATTGTGCAAGGATGATTCCACAGAGGAGGGAGGGAAAGGCAATTGGTCCTTTGACAGCATAACTGCCAGCATGCTTTAAAGTTTGTTCAAAGATGTACCTTCCATAGTCAAAGGCAGTCTTGGTTCCTACAGCATAGATAAATCTCCCCAATCCTGTGGAGATAGTTGATTTGTGATTTGTAGGCACCCAGTTTGCTGCACCTATTTTATGCAAGATGGCAAATTTCATGCTGAGTTTACTAGCATTCAGCTTCCCTTTCAATGGCCAGCACTTTACTTGCCTGGCTGTGATGGTTAGACACACTTCATTGTCAGTTGCCTCTAGATCAGGACAGTCCTTATTTGTTCTTCCAAGAAACTTGTTGATTTCTGATGGAGAGAACTTGACCCTTCTTCCTCTAACAAACACACTCTCAAAGTCAGCTGACCTTCCATCAGCACAATCATTAGACAAGTTCACTACAAACTCCTTGACCAGATTTTCATAGCATTTGTTAAACTTTATCACAGTCTTCATTAGTCCAGCATTCTTGATCAGGTCCATGATGTCTTTGCACTCCAAGGCATCATTGTTGAGTTCTCTCTCCAAGGCTATTCTCTTTAAGCAAACATACTTCCATCTGTTTGCATTGTCAGGATGATGAAAAGAGATGTTGTTTGTTGGCACTTCAGGCACTCTAGCAATCTTGCTGGAGGGGAGCTTCCTTCTGATGGGAGTTTCTTCAATATCAATCTCAAATTCTGATTCCTCATCAGAATCAGAAGTTGCAGGTTCTTTACTTTTCTTAGAGATTGGTTGTCTAGCAGTCTGCACCTGTGCCTTCTTCCCTTTTGTCTGAATACTTTTCTCAGCCATGCCTTCAGTCTTGGATTTCTTAGCATCAGGTTTATCATTCTGACTACTCTTTCTTTTCATCAATCTCCTAGCTATGCTAGGGTTCACATTAGCAATCAGTTCATTATCTGAGTAATCTTCATCCACATCAATGATAGGTGGATCAGCAGCCTTTTCAGAGGGGTTCTGAATGTTGTCTTTTGGTGTCACAACATCCTCAGTGACATCTACATTTTCAGAACCTTCCACATTTTCTGATTGATTTAAAGGGATAGAAATCCCCGGTACAGATTGGTTGCCACTCAGAATGCTAGTAACCAGCCTAGCAATAGCTTGGTGTACTTGAACTGATCCTTCTCTATTAGGTACAGAAGATGAAGGATGAGAAGAATTACCAGAGGCTGTAGCTTGAGCTCTTCCTGCATGTCTGGTTCTGAGCTTTTTGACTCTGGCTGGGTCAGTTGCCATCTCCCTGAGAGGAGTGACCTCAAGAACTTCAGATTCTATGCATGTAGTGATTGCCCTAGAATCTTGATCAGATGATGCCGATGATGAGGAAGACGAAGCCGCCATGGTGGAAGACGATGTCTGAGACATTTTGATTGACTTTGAGTAATAGTAGCAGTTTGAGAAAAATCTTTGATTGGGAGGAGGAAACAGGTTGCAAGGATGAGAGAGGTAGGGGGTAAAAGGGAGTCTCTTCAACTTCTTAAAGCTTTTGAAGGAATTGTGAAAGAATATGATTAACCCACTAAATATAGACTTAATAAAATTAATCCCTTCAACCCTTGTTTTAAGCAAAACTAATTGCTATAATCTCTCATGTTGGTGAATACCCAACCTGCCCCTCAAATTTTCAAGTTTATTTCCAACAAGAGCCTTTGTAGAAGAATCAGTCAGCTGAAGCTTAGAGAAACTGTGTTCCAGTTTAAATGACTTCTTCTCTTCAAAGTCAATAGGGTTCAAGGAAATGTTGAATGTTTTCAGATTGTCACAACACAATGTCACAACATCTTGTGTAACATTGTACTCAGGGAGCATCTGCTTTGACCAGATGTTTTGAGAACAGAATTTATGAGACTTGTTATTTCCAACATCCTTGTCAAGATGACTTAAGGTTCTGACAACACATTCTTCTTCAAGTTTATTTCCCACATCACAGATATCATCAACCTGTAGTTTTGGAGTTCTTCTGACAGTTTCCATAGAGATAGCTCTCTTCATTCTTCTTAGATGAAGGAGACCAAGCTTATGCTGCCACAGTTTCACCTCTTTTACTTCTTTTGCAATGGAATACACAGATGAGGAATTAGTGTTCTCAGCCTCCCACAAGTAGCAGTTGTCTTTGGATCTGACTCCTTTCATTACTATCTCTTGTTTGTCATTGATTACAAGGCATTTAGATTTTGAGAAATTGACCTTGAATCCTAGATCACACAGTTGACTGATACTAATGAGATTAGCGGTCAGTCCTTTCACCAGCAGTACTTCATTCAGACTTGGAACTCCAGGGCAGTCCAAATCACCAACTCCTTTGATTTCACCTTTAGCCCCATCTCCAAAGGTCACAAAACTGGTGGTGTGAGGCTTAACATTATTGAGGAGGTTCTTGATTCCAGTCATATGTCTGGAACATCCACTGTCAAAGTACCAGTCTTCCTTTGCAGAGACCCTCAGGGAAGTGTGAGCTATCAGTGCAGTAGCCTTTTTCTTCCATTGAGGAGCATGTGGTACCTTTTTAGACTTAGGTTTGACACCTGAGATCTGATTAGGGTATCCATGTAATCTGAAGCAGAAGGGCTTTATGTGGCCATATCTACCACAATGATGGCATTTCCATCTTTGGTACCTTTTCTTTATATGTCTCTGTTCCTGATGTTGAGAGTTGTGTTGAGACATCCGTTTTGACATTTGCTTACCAGTACCAGATTTCTTTGCTTCCATAAATCCTAGTCCAGATTTATTTCCCACATTTTGTCCAACCTGAAGGATCTCTTCCAATTTGTCTGTTCCATTGGTCAACATCTTGACAGATTTGGTCATTTGATTCAGTTGTGAGTTCAGCAGTTGAACTTCTCCTTCTAAATGACTTATAGTTTCAAGATTTGCCCTCTTTTCAGCCTCCAGCTTTATAATAAGTTTTGATTGTTTCTCATTCTGCACACAGACTTCAGCACTTCTGATACACAATTTCTTGTAGGTATCAGCCAGTTCTTCAAATGTCACTTCTTCATCACTAGTGTCACTTTCAGAAGTACAAACACTAGTTAGGGCAGTAACTAGTTTGGCAGATTCTTCTTCAGAATTACTTTCTGAATCATAGTCAGACCAAGTAACAGTCATTCCTTTCTTTTGCTTCTTAAGAAAGGTAGGACATTCAGCTCGAATATGTCCATATCCTTCACATCCATGGCATTGAATACCTCTGCCTTGGTTTCCCTTATCTTCTGACCTTGGTCTTCTGCTGGAACTGTCAATGTCAGAGGGAATGTTATGAACATTAGACCTTGACTTTGGGTCCATTCTTTTGATGAGCCTGTTGAACTGTCTTCCAAGCATGGCAATAGCTTCTGATATGTTTTCTTCTTCATCCTCCTTGTATTCAACATCAGTGTTGGATACAAGTGCTATGCTTTTGTTCTTCTTGTCACCATTATCAGTGATCCCCATCTCAAAAGTCTGAAGAGACCCAATAAGTTCATCCACTTTCAACTTGCTAATGTCCTGGGCTTCCTCTATGGCAGTTACCTTCATTGCAAATCTTTTAGGCAAGGATCTGAGAATCTTCCTCACCAGTTTTTCTTCTGACATTTTTTCTCCCAGTGCTCCTGAGGTGTTGGCAATCTCCAAGATGTTCATGTGAAACTCATGAATGGTTTCATCTTCCATCATTTTTAGATTCTCAAATTTGGTGGTCAACATCTGGAGCCTTGACATTTTTACTTTGGAAGTTCCCTCATGAGTAGTTTTGAGAGTGTCCCAAACTTCCTTGGCCAGTTCATATTGATGTACTAGTCTGAAAATGTTTCTATCAATTCCATTGAACAAGGCATTTAAAGCTTTTGAATTTCCCAGAGCTAACTCATCTTCTTCTTTACTCCAATCTTCCTCAGGCTTCAGACTGATTGTCCCATCTATCTCAGTTATGGTGGGATGAATCCATCCTTTGTCAGCAGCTCTCCAAGCTTTTTTGTCCAGAGATTTTAGGAAGGCAATCATACGAGGTTTCCAGTAATCATAATTAGTTCCATCCAGAATGGGTGGTCTATTTCCAAAAACTCCTTCTTTGTCCATAGTGCCAGAAAGTGATATCCCTAGATCTCACCCAGTAATACAGGCAGGGTGCCTGCTCTGATGCCAATTGAAATTCTAGCTGCAGATACTCAATGTCACGTTCAATGTTATGACACCGTATCTGACTTACTATATGACAGTAAATACAAAAGCAATAAAGAACACAGTCAATTGTTTACCCAGTTCAGTGTGCAACAACACCTACTCTGGGGGCTACCAAGCCAGGGAGAGAATCCACTATAAGAGATGTTAATTCAGGAATAAACCAACCAGTTTATCTCCTTCACTTAAGACCTACCCAATGCAATTCTAATCTAAGTACAACTTAAACCTGAGTTCCTACTCACTCCCCCTCAATCACAGCAGTGATACATAAACCAATTTGACTTAAGAATTGATGAAGACACTCTTCAAAAACAAACACTTGATTAAGCTTCACAGCTTTTTAATCAAGCAACACAATCACTCGTGCTTCACAGCTTTGAGTGATGTACACAACTAACTTGACTCTGCTTCACAGCTTTAGTCAAGGAACATTCAAACACTCTTGCTTCAAAGCTTTGAGTGCTACACAACCCTTACAAATAGAAACCTATTCCAAGGCACTTATCACAATGATAATTGCTTGGAGTACAAATAAAACAAATCTATACAGATTACAAAAATGATCTTCTAATCAATCAGCAGAGATCCTTGAAAAACAGCAGCTCTGTTGAATATATAGCAGCTGCAACTTCAGTTAGGGTTTCCAAAAACCTAGGGTTAATTCCGTTTGACCTAAAGACCAGGTCACAGGACTTTATTAACCAGGTTAGGGTTGAGCTAGGTTACCCCTCAGAAAACGCAGGATTCTGTTCAGAAAGGACTGAGTTATTTCCTGAAAAAACTCAGACTTATCCAATCCTGCAATCCTGTTAGTTCAGAACAGGATGTCATAACATCTGTTATGACATCTGAGAAAACCTGTCTACTGATTTAGCAAAATGTGATCATTTTGCAAAATGCTCAGATACACACTTATAAACATCAGTATTTGAATTACAATATTTTTCTGCAAAGGTACCTAATGAGTCAGTACAAACTGAACTAGAATGTTATGACATCAGTCATGACATTCACACATACACTTGGGATTTACCAAAAATGCAAGCTAATACCTAAACAACTACAATCAGTACCATAGTGCCATGGGACATCCTTTTCTGAAGTGTACGGGATGGGACCAGGAACGGTGATTATTAGCGGAGCAATTCTAGGAACAGGTGTAATCCTAACAGGTTTTCTCGAGGAAACCTTGGAAGGATTGTAGGAAATGGTTATGATGGCGACATCTTCATTGGGAACAACAAGAATCATAGTCTTCTCGAACAGAATCTCCTTATTATCCATCAGGCACTGAACACCTGACTTCAACAAACGGCAACCGGAAGATAGAATCGAGCACATGTGGTAACCTTCACCACAACCCGGAAATACACCGACCAACAGCAAATTCCTCTTAAAAGTCATAAGAGGAGTAGAAATTTCTTCAACAGATGTCACAAACAAGTCATTGTCAACAACATTAACCCCACGACCATGTTTGGGCATCTGAGCAGTTATTACATTCGTCTTTTCTGGAGCATCAAACTCTATCTCCTTAGCCTCCAGCAAATCTTGTACTTTGTTTCTCAAAGCCTAGAAGTCATTGGTATCATGGCCAGGACTCTCAGAGTGGTAGGCGCACCGCGCGTTGGGATTGTATCTAGGAGAGGTAGTGTTTGGATTTTTGGGAGCCTCCCTCAATGTGGTTAAGTTGGATTTCAGCAGGTGAGGTAACACTTCAGCCAATGTCATGCTAATACGGGTAAACTGCCGTTGTGGTCTTTCCACCCTCTGTTGATTGTTGCGTTGTGGAGCAACAGCGGGTCTTGGTATCACTACAGCATTTACCGTTGGACGGTGTTTAGATCTGTTTTGGCCCCTCGGGCTATAAACTGCACTGGCTTCCTTCTTACCAGTAAAAGGTTTCTTTATCAAACTCGAAGAAGCATCCTTCTATATTTTACCACTTCTAATTCCAGCCTCCACTCTTTCTCCAGTTAAAATTAACTCGGTGAAACCAGACAACGAGCTGCCAATCAAGTGGTTGAAAAATGGACCAAACAGCATCCCTAAAAACATATCAACCAACTCCCTATCAGACAAAGGGGGTTGAACTCTGCCAGCCAAATCTCTCCATTTCTGAGCGTAATCTTTAAAACCTTCATTTGCACCTATGGACATACTCTAGAGTTGAGTACGAGTGGGAGCAAGGTCGGCATTATACTGATACTGCTTGTAGAAAGCAGCAGCAAGATCTTCCCATTTTCGAACATTGGCCCCTTCCAACTGGTAGAACCATTCAAGCTGAGTCCCTGACAGACTATCTTAAAAGAAGTGCACCCACAAATTTCTATCAGCGGTGTAGGGTTGAATTTTCCTGACATAAGAGCGGAGATGGAGTTTTGGGCAGGACACTCCATCACACTTAGCAAAAACTGGAGCCTTGAACTTCTGAGGGTTGGCCACTCCAGATACCAGCCCTAGTTCTCCGAAATCCAAATCAGGTATCTTCTGAACTTCCATAGCACTCAGACGGTCTTCTAGCTGCTTGTACCTATCCTCGGCAGGAGGATATTGCTCATCATCAAAATCAGTATCATTATCAGAGACTGCAGGACTAGGGTCCTTTTCTTCTTCTTGGTTCTCCCCTTCATTGGATGAAGAGGTCAGATCAGTTTGATGCTTCAACCTTTCTCCAAACCTTCTGCCCATATTCAGAAGACCTTCTTCTTCTTCTTCTTCTTCTTCTTCTTCTCTTTCAGAATGAGAGTTTTCAGATCCTCTTGCCCCTTAGCCAGACTTATGAACATCTGTTGGAATTGGGCGTTCTGTGCCTGAAGCTCTTTGATGGCTTGATCAGAAGACATTTATACTTAAATAAACAGCGAAGAAGATAAGAAACCTGTAGTGGTACCTGTGATGATTGTGCATGATAATGGGATGCGCATGTAATGATTTCAAAGACTTTGGGAGATTTAAATTTGCAAACCAAAAATAAACAAACTTTATTAGCTTAACTTTGAAATGTTCAACAATGCCCTTAAGGCATTACAAAGAAGTAAATAAAACAAATCTAAAACTAGAAAAGCAAAATCAAAAGTCCCATGGACGCTTTCTCTTTGTGCTGATGTAATCATTAAGCACTCTTTCCTCCTCGAGCTGTCTGGTGAGCTTCAAAACCTTCCTCTCTTCTCATGGAACTTCTCCATGTAAGTATCTCGCTCATTCTTCAGCTGAATCCAAGACCTCTGTAGCTCCCCAAGATCAGTGGGCATGTAAGGATAAAGAACCATGTAAGGAATGCTGTCTTCAGTAGTGGGCTCTACGATCACTGGTAACACTGCCGCATAAGGCATCACAAGCTTCTGGGCATGAGCTCGGACCCATTGGAGGTAAGGCTGCATAGGAAGGGAAGTCTTTTGTCCCAACTCATGGGGGTCAGATCTATTTACCATGCCTCAAGCTCGTATGAACCTCCGGCGATGCCCTTTAACATCCTATTCATAGTCGAATGCAATATCCTCAAGAAGTAACCTATGGGGACCATCTCTTCCAGCACGACCAAATTGTCGTAAAGCTAGACAAGGATTGTAAGTTATACCTCCTATGATACCAAGTAATGGGACATTAGGATACCCCCCACAACGGTCAATAACAGCAACGTCTTCCATAGCCCGGGAACACCAAATAATATATGTCTGAGCAAGTGAAATTATTCTATGCGACCAACCTAAACCTTCTTCGTTCTTCATCACAGACTTAGGGAGGTGAGAAATAAACCACCTCGACAACAATGGCATGCAGCACATAAGAGTCCCTCTTCTCCTTGTGGTACGAGTATAGAGAGCGTGCAAGATATCTCCAAGCAAGGTAGGCACAGGATTGCGAGACAGGAAAATCTTGATAGCATTCGCATCCACAAAGGAATCTGGATTAGGGAAGAGAACCAAACCATAGATAAGAAGATCCAAGACATCTTCAAAAGCCTGAAAATCTAAATCATCCCAGAATAGCTGAGCTTAGTCTATCAGAAATTTGGCTAGAAAACCTCCGACTCCGCTTCGAGTTTCCCAATTGGATACCACATCGGCCCGTTTCAAATGCAAAGCTGAGGCAATGACTTCTGGCTTAGGAACTTCTTCCATACCTGTGAAGGGTACCTGTTCAAGAATGGATATGCCCAATAGATGAGAGAATTCCTCCAAGGTGGGTACCAACTGATAATATGGAAAGGTGAAACAGTGATGCCCGAGATCGAAGAACTGATAAAGTACACTCATCATCTGTTCATCAAGGTTTGAAGTAACCAGGCTGAGAAGTTGACCATGTCTCTTAATGAACATAGAAGTTTCAGAAACTCTTGACACTAGCTCTTTGAGTTGGGATGGTATCTCCACAAAGTTGACTCGGATAGTCTTTCTACGTACGAAAGCCATGATCTGCAAAACAGAACAAAGATAAATTCCCTGGGTCTTTGAAATGGTTAGTGGAATGAAGCATGAATGCTATGTTATGATGCATGATGTCATGATAAAACACATGTATAGCAAATAACAAATATGGAAAAGACAAACAAGTCACACAAAGCCCTTAGGTTTAAGGGTTGCATGAGGTCAAAGGTAATACCCTCTTGAAGTTAAGTTGGTTTCAACCTATCCTAGAAAAAGTAGTCGGGTTCTAGAGGATCTAAATATCACTGACCATCCTCCATCGGTCATGGTTTCAGCTCACGCAATCTTTTCTTGCGGCCGGAACTATTCCGAGAGTATGGTCTCAATGAGTGTAGCATCGAGTATCAACCAGTTCTCAGCTTTAGACCGAGGCCGGCTATCTCACTACTTTCTAATGGCCAAGTTGGGCGATTAAAGGTTCTAAGGTTAGTTTATACTTAACGACACCACGCGGCGGACCCGTATTCTCCTCGTTTCTCCATAAGGGATACCGGTACCAACCAAAGTGCCACACCAACGTAGTCACTACTTCAACCGTATCGGTCTACGCCGTACAGTTCCCTCATAGTCTATTGCTACTTACCTAAAATGTATTCCCCAGACCCGGGTTAGGATCTATAGTAACCCCAAACAAAACCCTTAAAAGTAAAGCAAACAAAACAAACAAGAGAAGCAATTATGATTAACTAAACCCTAAGGTATACCCCACTTATAACTCCCCAACAGAGTTGCAAGTTCTGTGATATGGTGGCAGAACCGACTGTTAATACTGGTTTTCATTTTGCATTTTTTTTGTTTGCAAAATGTCGTGGTAAGCAAGAGTCGCCACCAACTTTTATTTCATCCAACCGGAAAGGAAAAAAGTACAGAAAAATCCTTTTTCGAGATATTCTGAGTACGGGGGGGGGGGGGGGGGGGGAGGGGGTAGATTATAAAAAGGGAAGGTGTTAGCACCCTTTCTATCCATGGTTTTCCATGGGCTCTTAGGTACTTGCTCATCTTTTAAAATTGCTTGCGTATGTGTTTTATTTTGAAAAAGTTTGACTTCGTGATAACCCTTGTATCAGTCCTCAAAGGTGTGACGAAGTTATTTTGAAAATTGTTTTGAAATGTGTAAGTGTGAAGAGTTTTGATTTGAGCAAGTACCTACTAGCATCTACCTACTCAAAAAGAAAGATCGTTTCTATTCTCGTTCCTTTAGACAGTGCTATCCTGCTATTGAGAAATAGGTAGCACCGTCGTTGGAATTGTAAGGGTCAATTCGAAAGGGACGTACGATCACTAGAGCAATGTTAGGACACCTTAGTAATAACCCTAGATTCTTAAGATCATATTTGAGGCAACATTTCCGAGGCAATATTTCTGAGGCAACGTTTGATCTTTTTAGACAGGAGGGCAACCACTAAGACACCATATACTTAATGACAATTTACCGAAGGCAACCGAAGTGTGAATATACCCTAAGAGTGATATGTGCGAGTGATCTGTTTTCAATTATTTAGTCTTTGCACATTAGGGTTTTCTAACTGGATTAATTTGTCATGCATTCTTGTCATACAATCCTATTAACATACATCTAAACAATCAAATATTTACGAGAATTAAAATGCGAGAAAGTAAATCTACGCGATTACAAGGCTTCGGGGAAGGGGATTAATTACATAGCCGAAACCCCGGGAAAAAGCGATAAATAAAAGCCCTAGATTAAACTATTACAAACCATGAACAGTTACAACAATATCGTAAAAATAATAACACGCGCGTGATGAATCGAATAAGAGACAACTAGGGTTTTGACCCTTGACTTAAACCTAATTGCGATTGATTTTAAAAAAATGTTTTTTGTTATGTTTTAGGAAAATAATGGAATTATTAAATTAAAGGAAAATCCTAAGTCTAATTAATTTTAAACTAAGAAAATAAATTAATTCATCTAAAAGCCTATTTTTGTATTTTTATTTATTTGAGAAAAAGAGCAAAATAAAATTAAATCAAAAGTTTAACCTAATTTCTATTTGATTTTATTTTTGAAAACAAATTACAATTTCCCTAATTTAAACTAAATTAAACTAATTTTGATAAAATAAATAAAAAAACTAATCCTAATTTTTGATGAATTATTGATTTTATGGTTTTTTGTGAAAAAATAATTAATTTGCCAATTAAATAAATAAAGGAAATTTAAAGAATAAAAAAAATAAAGAAAAGAAATAAAAAGGTTAGTAAAAAGGGCCTGGTGGTGTTTGCTGAAAAGGGGGGTGTTGTCTGAATTGCTGGGCCCAAATGGTTAAGGCCTGCTTAACTTCGCTCAATCCAGTGTGCACGTTGACTGGGGGCGCATGGTAGTCCTCCAAGGGAAAGGCATTGGATCTGGAGCGCTGATGAATGGGATGGCCAAATGTTGAGGGTTCATGGTAAACCTCTTGATGTGTAGTGCGCTGGATTACCTGTTGAAGAAAAATAAGAACAAAGGTTGTGACCTGGGGATCGAACCCAGGTCCTTAGGCCTATTTCCAATGCACGATTGCCAACTGAGCTATCTGACTTATTTATAAATATAATAAAAACCAAATATAATATATGGAAAACAATGATTTATGAGAAAAAACGCGCTAAATTCAAATTGCCCAACCAGGGAGTGCTACGCATCTATCTTCTTCCTCCCATCCGTCGTTTTAGCCCCAAGACACCTTTACCTACGGACATGGCGCTGTAGCTACAAACCTGTGTATTTCAAAAATTGTCCACAGGCAATATAAATGGCCATGGCTGGTACCAATCAACTCGTCTCATCCTCACGAGTATCATGGTACCAGAATCAATGTCCAATTTTACCTGTATTGCAAAGCCCTAAACCTAAACAAGAAACCCTAGCCATGGCAGCTTTTCATACAATCATCAAAAACGCAATTGAATATAATGGTTAGCTTGCAAATTCATTAAGGAACAAGAATATGTAATCAAAACGTGCAAATGATGCGTAAATCCATGAAAATGAAAATGAGTTTTTTGAACAAAACGTGACTTCTGTACCTTTGATTCCAGGCGTGAGAAAGCTCGCAATTGGTTGGAATTCCTTCTGGAGATGTCTAGGAATTTGTCGGTATCATGAGAATAGCTCGAATTGGCCTCTAGGATGGAACTTGGATCAACACTTTCTCTTGAATTTTTTCAGTATTGTTCTTGCTCTGCACGGCTGTTCAACTCCATTTCTTGCCTTGCCTTGCCTCTGTATATGTAATACAACATGTTAGGTTAACAAAAACAAACTCTATCTTGCCCATTATGAAGATTTGATTTGGTCTTTCATGGCATATGATATCTTTCTAAATTTGCTAAAATTCAATCTTTTTCCACCCAAATCAACCTTGCACGAATTTATTTTTATTTGACAGCACATAAGATCTTCCTTCAATGCAAAAATCATCCCTAAAACACAATATATGATTTATTGAGATTTATTTTATTTTATTTGAATTTTAAATGAATAAAAATCAAAATAAATAAAATAAATGAATAAATAAAGCATGGAGTGTCCCATAGGTCGTAGACGATGTTATCATTGAAGTTCAAACATAAAAAGTTGGGCCCATTTAGCAAAAAATGCAAATTTGAGCACATTTGACTTTTGGCAATTTTGCAAAAAAGGTCAACTTGGACAATTCACAACTCTCTCAATTTTGACCCTAGAGAGGTGTTCTTGGACTTTTTAGAAATATTAGGATGTCCTCTAAGCAACCCTTTTAGTCTCATCTCAATTGAGTCTTCCATGTTCATGTATGAAGCTTTGACCCAAAAGGTGTTTTTTGTTGACTTTTCAAAATGACCTATAATGTCAAAATTCATATCTTTTTGTGAGTGCATATTTTGAACTTGGGGGATGAAGATGAATTTTAGGGAATTTCATCCTCTTCAAAATGAGCTTTGGATGGGTCATTTCTGATAAAGTATGAGAAATTTATGCTTAGTCAAATTTGAGTTGACTTTTCTTGCAAAACCCTAAGTTAGCAACTTTTGGGTTTTGATGAATTGTGAGCAATCCTTGATGAATCATGATAAAACCTTGATAAAATGATGAATGATACTTAAAAATGAGGATATTGACCAAAAATCTTGAAGTTTGACTGTATGTGAGCCATAATTGACTTTTGACCTAGCACAATCGATTTTCAGGCCTTTGAGCAATTGACTGGGCAAACTTCTTCTGCAAGGCTTGAAACTTGACATGGATGATCTTGAAACATATTAGGACAATGGTGAGCATTTGGGATTCTTTGGACTCAAGCATCTTGATGAAAAATGAAACCCTAATTTGAGGTAGACTTCCTTAGGAGAGAGTTTGTCTGGTCAACTCTTGGACTTCCTTGAGCAATTTGAGGACCTCACTTGACATGTATTGAGAAATATGGGAGGGAAAATTTTGGGGTACAACACATACAAAGTGTTTTGTCTTTGAAAATATTTAGAAAAAGAGAGTGTATGTGTGAGAAAATGATTTGTTTTATGAGCAAGCAACTACAAGTTGTCTACCTACTTGAAAGATCTTTGTTCTTTTCCTCTTTTCCTTTAGATAGTGTTGTCCTACCATTAGTTAGTAGGTAGCCCTATCATTGGATGTTTGAGGGACAAGCGCGGGTCATCGTATAGTCATAAAAGCAACTCGTATGGAACTTTAGAAATTTTATAGTAAGGGACTAAGATCGTTTTATCGAAGGTAGCATCGAGGGACTACGATCTTTTTAATCGAGCGTCTTTACTAAAGTGTCCCACGTTCGAGGGACATGACTGTTTTCCCGAAGGCAACAAGTGGGGGTACCTTAGAGGTACGCGTGTGTGAAGTGTGTTGTGTTTCAATTATTTGTCTTGGATGTTAGCTTTTCTACCGTTTTTTTAAATCTTATCTTACAATCCTATCAAGCATACATCTAGTAGACAAAATAAATATGCGGGAATTTAAACTACACTATTACATCGCTCCGGGATGGGGGAATACAAACCAAAATGGGGGAAATGTAAATGTCCTAAATTAAACTATTACATCCCTTGTACAGTTACAATAATATGGAAAATGATAATGCGAAAATAAATAAATGCACGAAGAATGAAAATGGGGAAGATGTAAAAACCCTAAAATATCCAAGTGTAAAAAGGAAATTTTTGTTATTTTTGTTTGGAAATAAAATTGAATTATAAACCTAATCCTAATCAAATTTTATTGAATAAAATACACTTAGAGGGATTAAATTAATTTAATAAAAATTAATTTAATTAAAAAAACTTAAATTTAATATTTTTTGTGATTTTCTGATTATAAAAAAAAAGATTAGAGAAAGTTAAATAAATAAATTTAAAAAAAAAGAAAAAGGAATGGGCCAGGCGCTGCAAAAGGAAATATGGGGTATGCTTCAAAGAAACCCCAGGCCCATTAGCAGTTAGGGCCCAGAACTGCGCTTGAAAATCCAGTAGGGGCAACTCTGTAGGGTGCATCATGATCATGCTTACTATCAACGTGGGATCTTGGAGTTTTGGAAATGGACAACCCAGATGAGGGTTGCATCAAACATGCGTTGGCCTGACATTCACTGGATTTGTGAAACAAAAGTTATATAAAATACAAAAATGCTTCCTGCCTGGGTCGAACCCAGGACCTGGAAGGGGTATGTCGTAAGGGTATGCATGCTACCATTGGGCTAACATGTTCATTCGTTACATTAATCAAATCAAAACAAAATAATATAAAACGCAAGCTAAATCCAGATCATCAAACACACGTTTTGTTGTGGGCCCATATAGTTTAAACAAACCAATAAGAATGTTGCCATATGCCATGCAAACCCTTGGCTGGAGTCAATAGGACTCAGGGATGCCGAAGTCAAACTTCGGTCGTCTTCTCTGACCACATCAAAATACGAACCTGCAAAAAAGACAAGGTCAAGGCCCAAGGTTTAAGATACCCCTCCTAAATCAGGGTCTTCCAATCCAATGGTATCATTCGTTGCTTATAAAAACGACTGTATGCAGAGATACGAAGAACTAAGCCCCTCGTGCCCTAACAACAGTGTTCTTGGATTCAAGCACCTAAACTCGCATGTAGCATATTAGTTCTAACCCCAGATGTCACAAATAACATGAATATATGCGTAATATGGATTTAAATTACATGATTCAGAGCATTTGAGATTCAAATTTTTACCAAACATGAGGGATGATGTAAGGGAGTTCTGGGCATGAAAGGGGTTGGTTCTGAACTTGGTTCAACTCCTGGAAGCCTCAGGAATATGATTTGGTCACTTGTTTGGACTGCAACTGCCTGGAAATGAAGATACGAATTTTGCAACTTTGAGATATTTTTTAGAATTATAGAGTGTTTCTTTGGTGGATATGCATGGTCCTTTTGGCTTGCTTTGGCTCAGTATTTATAGAGGGGGAGATGAGCTGATAAACAAGGCAAGGGATCAAGACTTGATGGCCCTAATAAAACCAAAATTAAACAACTTAAAAACCTTCCTTTTGCATGTTTCCTTGCGCTTTTGAGTTTGCATGAACTTGGTCATGTTTTTTATAGCCTTGACATGATGTAATGGGCTTGCAAGAGGGCTGAATTCAACAAGCCCAAACCTTACTCATCATCTCCATTTTTATTGGACTTTATTTATTTTTTAAATGAATAAAATTTGAATAAAAATAATGAAAATCAACAAAATGTGGGAATGCCTTTTATAGGTCATCTAAGGTGTTATGAATTTGTTTGAACATCAAAAACTAGGCCCATTGGTTCAAAATTCCAATTTTTGCTCAATTTGCATTTCATGAATTTCTTCAAAATCTCCCAACTTGTGAAACTCATAACTTGCTCAATTTTCATCTTTTGAATATTATATTGGACGTTTTGGAATGCCCAAGATGTCCTCTACAATATATATTTTTTATCATTTTTGCTTTTGAAGACATTATCTTGATGTAATTTGCCTTGACAAAAAGTGTCTTTTGTTGACTTTTGAAAATGACCTATAATGTATTAGCTCATATCTTTCAAATGAAGTATTTTTTGGGCTTGAGGATAAAAACAAAGTTGTAGAGAATTGATTTTTCTTCAAATTTAGCTTTTTTGGGGGAAAAGTTGATGAAGTGTGTGAAAGTTATGCCTGGTCAAAGTTCAGTTGACTTCTCCTAAGGAAACCCTAATTTGACAACTCTTGACTTTTGATGAATTGAGGGATTTCCTTGGGGAATCATGATCAAACCTTGATAAAATTATGAATATCACTTCAAAATGTTTATGTTGACAAAAAATCTTGAAGTTTGACTGTATGTTGACTATAGTTGACTTTTTACCCAATATAGTTGATTTTCAATCATCCGAGCTATTGATTGAGCAAACTTGTGATGAAGGAATTGAAACTTGACATGAACCTTGTTGAGTACCTATTATGAACCATGGAAACCACTTGAGACCTTTGCAACCAAAATTTCCTTAAGAAACTCCAAACCCTAGTTGTATGGCTTTGACTTAGGAGGAGCATCTTGACTAGTCAACCCTTGAGTGTCTTGAATATCTGAGAAGCCTCGAAAGAATGTCTTGAGAAGAAAAGGGGAGGGGAAATTTTAGGGTAAAACAACAAGATCGGTCGATAATATTATCATGATGTTGCAACCTCCACCTGGACTTTGATTTATAATGTTTGATTTATGTTTAACTCCTAAATGTATTTGCTATGTTTATGTTATGAATTGTATTGTGAGATTATGATGCAATTCAATAATGTTTTCTGGTTCCTGTAAAGAATAAAACCAGAAATACACCTTCGGTTCCAAACCAGAATTAAATTTCTGGTTTCTATGTATACTTTATCAGATCTAGGTGCGCAACGGAAGTATACTTCTGTTTTGAGGGGCATTTATGGAATTTTACGTGGTGCGTAAGAAAGTCATGGGTGGGTTAATAAATTCACAAAATAAAAAAGATTGTGTGGTGATTTAGCTTTTTTTTATACAGTAAATTAGCAGGGGTTTTAAACCCCTCTTAAATGACAAAATCTGAAAAGATAAAAATAAAAAATGCACAAACTGATGGGACTAACTTAAAAATACACAAAGGTGTATGTTGCGAACATACACTTACATGGGTGTGTGTTAGCATAACCCTATATATATATATATATTGTTGTACCCCAAAATTTTCCCTCTCATTTTATCAAGATTCTCCTCACAAGACTCTTTGGACTCAAGACCAGATTAGGGTTTGCTCAGCTCAAGACATCTCATTGCACTATTGACCTGAAATTAGGGTTTGAGTTTGCACAAGGATTTTTGGACTTCCAATTCCCATTGTGACTTTCATACTTCATGTTGGACTCCTAATATTGCCCATACCAAGTTTTAAGCCTTGAATCAAATTTTTGCCCAGTCAATTGGACAGTTAACCTAAAAATCAACTATATTAGGGAAAAAGTCAATTGTGGTCAATTTACAGTCAAACCTCAAAATTTTTTATCCATATCAAAATTATAGACTCATATGAACCATTTGATCAAGTTTGGATCACAACTCCTCAAGAAATTTAATCAGATCATCAAAAGGGCAAAATGGTCATTTTTAGGGTTTTGACTGTAGAAGGGCAATTTCTGATTTTTAACCTAGCCAGTGGCAAATTGGGTTCAAGCATGGTTTTAAGGACTCAATGGAATCATCTTGACCTAATCACAAGGTTCAAAAGATCTCAAATGCATTGGATTCACAGATGAATTTTCCAGTCAACTGATCAAAAATCAACTGTACACTGAAAAGTCAAACTTTGACTTTTTGGTCAAAATCAAGTGTCAAGGGTCATTTGTCATCAAGGTGTGTCAAAATATGAAACTTGTTGACCAAGAATCCTAATTTTGGAAATTAGGGTTTAAAATGGAAAATTTTCATAACTTAGAAATTTTCTAAGTTATGAAAATTTCTTATTTTTTCCCAACTTTTCCCAACTTTCTCACCATGATGCAATTGGATTCAAACAAAACTTCCAACATGAAAGTTGTAGTCCTCCACAAAATCTACAACTTTTATTCACAAAGTTTTCCAAAAGATGCTTGGATCTCAAGTTATGATTTTGTGAATAAGGGTCCATGAAACTTTTAACTTAGTGAAATTTTGCCCTAGTTTAGGCAGGATTTTGACCTACCTTCATGGAAACTTTTCACCTAGTTCCAAGTGTAATATCAAAATGCATTTCAAATATGGATTGTATATCATGTTACAAGCTTTCCAAAATGTCCAAGAAATCTCCAAGATCACTTATGGTTAGGGAGAATCAAAAGTTTGAAAATGGAAAATCATCACTTTTGTCCAAGGCATTTTGAACCATGTTACAACTTACAAATTTGTCCTAAGCATGCTTGTACTTGGTTTACAGGTTCTAATATCTTCTACACACAAAAATTAAATGCAAATACAATGGTTAATGGCATTGTTTTGATCTTTGAAGCTTTGTACAAAGGTTTAATCCAAAAATGACAAAAATGCAACATTGCTACTTTGATAAAGCATGCTTTATGTCATTTTGTTTATCTTGAGCATTGAACCCAATATCTTGCAGCAAACAAAGTCCATGAATATCAGGCAATTGGTACCAACCCTAGACAGACCTTGAGCTAGCCTGTACAGGCTTTGGCTTTGTCAACTCAACCTTTTCTTCAAAAACAAGTCAACTTGCAAAAGTGAACATAACTGGTGCATCTGTTAAAACCAAACTTTGTGACCATTTGAAACAACCTCAGCATATCACACCAAGCCTAAAGCACGATTGCCAAGCCTCTCAAACACCCTTAAACACAAAAACACCAAGTTCTTGTCAAAACAGGGCCATACCTGCATAACCTTGGCCAAATCCATATTCCCTCGTGCGTTTTGCTTGGAATCATTTCAAACACATTCTAAACATCACACCTAAACTATCCAAGCCCTTACTTTGCAACTGTAACCTCGTTTTCACACTTCACCATTTTCATTTTGAACCTTTGCAGGTTGAGTTCTACAAGAAGTTTCAGATCATTTCAAAGCAAGCTAAGCATTGGGAAAGGTCAAGGGAACATCAAGCAAGCTTAAAAGCCCTTCAGGCCTCATTCAAAGTTGCTACATTTCCATATTCGAACTTGACTGAACAAGGTAATTTCCAACTTTCTATCTCCTTATTTAGACATCCTTAGGCTTAGTTTTGTGAAGCAAAAATGTAGCCCTTAAGTTGCTTGAACAGTACATATGCATAGCTTCCATTTATATTAACTGTCCTAGGAGAATTTGGATGATGAACTTGCTGAAAATTTTAGGTCAGAAATTAGGGATGATAAAATTCTCTCTGGTCTTTGAGAGTTAGATCAAGTTTTTTATATCATTGAAATCGTGATTTAACAAGCTACAAGTTTCATGTTGCAAGATTTCATTTTTAAGCATGTATGTAAGAGTTACAAGTTTGTACATGGCGCGCGCATTTTCTGGTTCTAAGGACAGGGATGAAATGGAACGTGGGCCTGGGCCTGTTTTGCCTGACTATTGACACCCCCTATTTACTTTTTGCACCCCCTTGGCCCATTTCTTTTATTTTTCATATTTTCTTGCTTATTTCACATTTCTGATTTATTTATTTTTTCTAAACAAATAAAAATCTCAAAAATATTTTCTTTATTTTTTGCATTTTTTTCATATTTTTTTATTTATTTTTTAGCATAAAAATAACTATATAGGTTAATATACTTTTATTTTCTTAAACAAATTTGTAAATAATATCAAAAATATTATACATTTTATTTTTATTATTTATACATTTAAAATATCATTATCTCACGTATTTTATTTTTTTCAACATTTTTGTATATATTATTATTATTTTTCTTTGTACAAAAATGAATAAATAAGTAATATAATATATTTTCTTTTAAAACCAAAAATTAGGGTTTTCACCCTTTCAAAAAACAATCACTTTATTTCCTTACTTTTAGGATATAATTAAATTTATTTTTACATACATAAAATAAATACAAAAACATTTCTTTGCATATTTACATATTTATTGTACATTTAAATATTTGCTTGTTTATTTATTTGTACAAATAAATTCAATATAGTTGTAATAGTTTTAGGGTTTTATTTTGAGCAATATCCCCTTATTCAAACTGGTACCCCCTCCCTATAATAATGTTGTAATAGTCTTAGATTTACTTTTACGCATTTATTGCTTTCATTATGCATGATAGTAAAACTAGGGTTTGTATGCAAAAGACCAAAAATCAAAACAAATAGCATGACTAAATACAAGACAAAAATGCATGAAAAATGACAACACAATGCACACAAGCACCCCTAGGGTTTCATCCACTTTGTTGACTTAAAATGGCCATGGTATGCATGCTAGGTATCTTGGAAAAATCAATGCAAAAACAAAAGATCATAGTCCCTCGATGATGCTATCTTGGTTGCCTAAACAAAATGATCTAGTCCTTCAAAAAACTTGCTAAGATACTTGGCAATATTGTTATCATGGCCATACGATGACCCACGCCCATCCCGTTTAACATCCAAAGACAAGGTTGTTTACCAAATACAATGGTAAAACAACAATGTCAAAGGGTTAAAAATGCACAAGAAAGACTTTTGATTATGGTAGACAACTCCTAGTTACTTGATCAATTTGCAAAACATCCTTGCTAATTTCAAAAACACACACACAATTTCAAAACATTTTCCAAACAAACTGTCAAACATTGAAACATTTTTTCAAAAGACAAACACCTTTGTATACATTCAAACAAGAATCATTACAAAGGTTGCCAAAATGATGGCCTCTTTTCAAAATATTTTCAAAACCATACAAAGCACCATTTCAAACAATTGAAAAGCAAAAGCAAGTGATCTAAACAAGTAACTAAGAGCCCATGGAAAACTATGGATGGAAAGGGTGCTAGAACCTTCCCTTTTCATAATCTACCCCCCGAACCCAAGAAAACATCTCAAAGGTCTTTCCTGTGCTTTTTGACCTTTCCTTTGGATAAAATAAAAAGTCGGTGGCGACTCTTGCTAACTGCACAAGTGCGAACGAAACGCAAAACCTCAAGTCAGTTCTCCCACCGTATCACAGAACTGGCGACTCTGCTGGGGATAAATCTAAAAGTGGGGTTACCTTAGGGTTTAGATCACCTTTACATGCTTACCTTGTTTGCTTTGATTGCTTTACATTTGGTTCTATTGTTTGGGTTTGAATCCTCTACCCGGATTTGGGAAACATTCATAGGTAAATAGCAATACAATATGGAAACTGTGCGGGGTATACCGACATGGTCTAAGCAATAGCTATATTAGTGCGACATATTTGTGGGTACCAGTAGCCTTTGAGTCAATCAAAGAGAATACGGGGCCGCTGAGTGATGTCATGAAGCACTAATGGACTTTTAGAACCTTTACTTGACCATCTTAGCCTTTTTAGGATGTAGTGAGATGACAGGCTTTGGTGCAGTCCGAAGTTGGTAGATACTCGATACTACACTCATTGAGGGTTGTTTTCTTGGAATATTTTGGTCGCCAGTAAAGTGGCTAAACTGAAACAATGAACACAAAAAATAATCCATTGATATTGAGCTCCTTAAAACCCGGTTACTATTTATAGGATAGGTTGAACCAACTAAACTTCAAGAGGGTACTTACCTATGAAACCCCATGCAAGCCTAAACTAGGGGATTGTGTGATTTGCTTGTACATATATACTTGTGCATAACATCATGAACATCATGAAGCATCATTTGCATCCACTAACCATTTCAAGGATTTTGGATTTTCATCTTTGTTCCTGTTTTGTAGGTTATGGATTCCCTTCGCATGAAAACTATTCAGGTCAATCTTGTGAGAATTCCTCCTCAACTCAAAGAGCTTGCTTCCAAGATTCCAGAGTATTCTCCATTCGCTGAGAGACATGGTCGACTTCTCAACTTGGTTAACTCCAACACAGAGGAAGACATGGTGAAAGTTCTTTTCCAGTTCTTTGACCCCCTACACCACTGCTTCACATTTCCTGATTACCAGCTAGTGCCTACTTTGGAGGAATTTTCTCAACTCTTGAGGATTCCTATTCTCCATCAACTACCTTTCAACGGTACAGAAAGAGATCGAAAGCCTGAGGATGTTGCTCAAGACCTACACTTGCAACCATCTGATTTCATAGGCCACTTGGAAACCAGAAGTGGTGTCAAGGGTTTCCTGGCAAAGTTCATGTTTGAGAAAGCTCAAGAATGCTGGAATTCTCTAGATCTGCTTGCTTTTAAGGAGATTGTAGCTCTTCTCATCTATGGGTTGGTCTTGTTCCCAAACCCTGACCAGCTTATAGATGTCAATGTTGTCAAAATCTTCATGGCTCACAACCTTGTGCCTACATTGCTCGGAGATATCCTACACTCTTTTCACACTCGAACAATGAGGAAAAGAGGTGTTCTCATGTGTTGTACTCCTCTACTGGCAAGGTGGTTTATTTCTCACCTTCCCCAATCAGTTTTGAAGAATGAGCAAGGCTTGAGGTGGTCACTCTACTTGGCATTAGGGGAGGCATTACCTACAACCCCTGCTTGGCTCTGAGATGGTTTGGGTATGCCCGAAGGGATGGCCCACATGACATGCTGATTCCAGACTTGGTTTTTGACTTCGACAACGACGATCAAGGACTTCGACAAAGGTTCATCCGAGCTTGGAGGATGCCCAACAAGGTAGACAGTAAGACCTTGGGACACAAGAGTTCCATCCCCCTTGAGCCTTACCTCAAGTGGGTACGAACCCGCGCCTAAAGTCTTATGATGCCTTACCCTTACATTCTCCTTGTGATTAAAGAGCCTGTTAAGGAAGGAGAAGTTCCATACACCCTCCTACATCCTGACATGTCGACATCACTCGAAGATCTGCAAAGGAGTTGGATACAGCTCAAGGGAGAATGCGATACTTTTGAAGCCCAATTCTACGCCAGTGAGAAGAAGGTTTTGGAACTTACTCGTCAACTTCACGAAGAGCAGACTCTCAACACCTACATTGCACCCAAAAAGGATGCGCAACATCTTTTTACATTAGAATTTTGTATTATTTTGCCCATGGGGCATTGATGTACTAACAAATTCTATCTTATTAATATGACGTGTGTTTCTTTTTTGTTTAAAACAAATTTGAATTTCTGAATCCTTGAATGCATTACATGAGTACATATCATTCATCATATGCATAAACAGGTCTTCACACCAAGTTTCCTCATCTCTCTGCTGTTTATTTCAGCAAGATGGATATTGAACAAACAGTTAAAGACTTACAAGCTCAGAATTTACAATTCCAACAGATACTCATGACCTTGGCTAAGGGTCAGGAGGATATTAAAGCTCTGTTAGAGAAGGAAAAAGAGAAAAAGAAAAAGAAGAGAGTTGGTGTGGCTACCTTGGGCAGAAGATTTGAAGGTCAAGCCAAAAGGGTCCTGGATTTCCCATCAACATCTGAAGAGGGTAAAGGAAAGGGTAAAGGAGCTGCAGTGCCTTCTGATTCTGAGGCTGAAGAAGAGGAAGATGAGGATTACTCAGAACAACAGTATCCTCCTGCAGATGAAAAATACAAAAACTTGGAAGAACGTCTGGCAGCTATGGAGGTTCAGAGGGTGCCTGGGCTGGACTTTGAAGAGTTGGGTTTGGTTTCTGGAATAGTTATTCCTCCAAAGTTTAAATTACCTCTGTTTTCTAAATACGATGGGGTGTCTTGTTCCAAAATGCACCTACGGTCTTATGTCAGGAAAATTCAACCACATTCTTCTAACAAGGACCTGTGGGTACATTTCTTTTAGGATAGTTTGTCGGGGACGTAGTTAGATTGGTTCTACCAGCTAGAGAGGTCTGATGTGCATAATTGGGAGGATTTGGCTGCTGCCTTCTACAAGCAGTATCAATATAATGCGGACTTAGCACCAACCCGTACTCAATTACAGAGTATGGGCATGGTCTCAAATGAAGGCTTTAAAGATTATGCCCAAAAATGGAGAGACTTGGCGGGACAAGTACAACCACCTCTATCTGAGAGGGAGCTAGTAGATATGTTTTTAGGGACTCTGTCAGGTCCTTGCTTTAATCACCTGATAGGAAGTTCGCCTGCGGGGTTCACTGAGTTAATTCTAACTGGTGAGAGAGTTGAAGCCGGAATTAAGAGCGAGAAAATTCAAAAAGATGCATCTGCTTCCGCTGCCGTCAAAAAGCCTTTTCCAGCAAAGAAAGAAGTCTCAGTTGTCTACTCCCAAAGAAGTCAAGGAAGAGTTGAGCGCCGGCCAGCGGTGGGGGCCGTAATGATTCAGAAGTTTGCAGTTGATCAGCCCAGAAACAATCAACCCAGAACCAACCAAGCAAGGGTGGAAAGGCTTGTACGGTAATTCACCCAGATAAACATGACTCTTTCTCAGGTTCTACCCCATCTTTTGAAGTTAAACCTTGCCAGTCTGAAAGAGGCCCCGAAGAATCCGAATACAACGTCTCCTTACTACCATTCAAACGCCAAGTGTGATTATCATTCAGGGAGTATAGGGAACGACACCAACAATTGTTGGGCCCTGAAGAATAAGATTCAAGATTTGATAGATGCTAAAGAAGTGGAATTCGACGCTCCTGAAAAGCCGAATGTGATCTCTACTCCAATGCCAAGGCATGGTCATAATGCCCATGCTGTTGAAGAGGATCTTTTTGTTGCTACTGTTGATGATTTGATAACTCTGATACCGATAATCAAACTGAATTTGCGGAAGGCTGGGATTTTCCCAGGTTGTGAAGAAGATTGGTGCCTTTGTTCATCCTTACCAACCGACTGTCCATTGTTGAAGTTAAGCATCCAACGCCTAATAGATAACCAAGAGATCCTTTTTGAAAAGACTCCTGTTACACCGACTCCTGTCAATGATGTTTCAATAATTACCATATCCGCCAATCTTTCCAAGGTCTCCAAAAGACCTGTTAAGATTACATCTGATCCGAAGATTGTACCTTTGAAGATAACCATGTCGGGGCCCATCCCGTACAAGTCCAACAAATCAATACCGTGGAACTATGGTGGAGAGATCTACTATCACAGTATTAAACAAATTGAATCAACTGAAGATAGTTATGATGAAGAGACTTCCGACATTGGAAACATTGCTGGAATGAGTAAAATCACCCGTAGTGGAAGAATTTTCTCTCCGGAGATTGCTCCTCCAAAGGCAATCTTCAGACCCTCAAATGCGCCTAAGGTTACCTCTGCATCGGTCAACATATCTGCGAGAACTCTGATTATTGAAGAAGTTGTAACTCCTGTGGTTGTTGATGATAGAGGGAAAGGGATCCAAGAAGCGCCCGTCAAGACGAGGGCTCAGCCATTGGTCATCTCCGAGACCTCTCAAAAAGAAATGGAAGAGATTTTGAAAATAATCAAGAAAAGCGATTATAATGTTATGGAGAAACTGGGGCAAACCCCCTCAAAGATCTCTATGTTGGCCCTGCTGCTTTGTTCAGAAGCTCATGCCAAAGCTCTGATCATATTTTTGAAGACGGCCCACATGCCACAGGAAACCTCCGCGGATCAGTTCCAGGAATATGTAGCTAGCCTAACAGCTGACAATGGTCTAGGATTCTCCGATGTCGATTTAACATCTAAAGGGAGAAAACATAATGACGTTTTGCATGTCTCAGTGGAATGCAGAGGGACTACTCTAGCACACGTTTTGGTAGACACTGGATCGTCTTTAAATGTCTTGCCGAAGAAAGCATTGGACAGATTGGACTGTGAAGGCCTAACCCTAAAACCCAGCAATATCATTGCCAGAGCCTTTGATGGTTCTAAAAGGATGGTCCACGGGGAGGTGGACATCCTGATTAAAGTGGGAACTGAAACCTTCAACTCCACATTCTATGTGATGGACATCCGTCCTTCCTATTCTTGCTTGTTGGGAAGACCCTGGATTCACAATGCTGGAGCCGTCACTTATTCTCTGCACCAAATGCTCAAGTACCCTGTCCAGGGGGAAATTATAATTGTTCATGGCGAAGAGGAATACATGATAAGCCATATAAATTCTTTCCTCTATGTAGAATTGGATGGTGAATTCATCGAGACCCCTTTCCAACACTTTGAAGAGGTTTCTCCTGAAATTGCGGCAACCAAGACAGTGTCTTCTGTATCTGCAGTTACCAAACCCATGCCTCGGATGTCATCCCTCAAAGATGCAAAGGTTGTGATTGAAGAAGGAGGAAGCACAATTTAGGGACAACTTCCAGACTTTCCTTTCAAATAAGATAAATTCGGCTTGGGGTTCACTGCTTCTGCTCAAAAGGCTGTACGCCGCACCCAGGCTGGGGGACCACCAGTAAAGATCACCCATCATGGAGTCAATGCTTTGGAGGATAGTGAAGAGGAGAGCAACCTGGAAGACTGGATTTTCCCTACTGTTGATGGAGGACTGTGCAACTGGGAGGCAAAAGACTTTGTTCCGATTACTTTCATACCGCAGTAATTTATCTTTCAAACATTTATGTTGGTTTGTAATAATTCTCAAACAATTCGTGCACTTTTAACCTTGTGGCTTACCCGAGGCACATAGGTCCATTTGTAAGGGTTTGATTTTTCATCTTCATATGCCATTTTAATAAATCATGGACGTTTTCACATATAAACTTTTGTGTTCATTGTCTTTCTTTTTACATTTTATTTGTTTAAAGGTGGCTATCCCTTACACATACCCACACTCACAAATGCAGGTACCCTTCCATTCCGGATTCCATGGGTAACAATTCTTCTATGGCCTTCAGTGACTCTAAAGATCTGGTCTATCACGCCGAATACGAAGGTGATAAAGATTGTGAGGTGCCGGGAGAGTTGGCTAGACTGCTACAACAGGAAGAAAGAGCAATTCTGCCTCATGAGGAGCTGTTAGAGACAATCAACTTGGGTACTGAGGAAGACAGAAAAGAAGTCAGAGTGGGTGCCAACCTAGAGCCAAGTGTCAAGAAGCGCTTGATTCAGCTGTTGAATGAATATGTTGAGATCTTCGCCTGGTCTTACGAATACATGTCGGGACTCGATATAAATATTGTGGTTCACCGTCTCCCCACAAGAGAAGACTATCCACAAATTAAACAAAAAGTCCGCCGAATGAGGCCCGACATGTATGAAAAGATCAAAGCAGAAGTTATGAAGCAGTTCAATGTTGGGTTTCTTGTTGTTACTTCCTATCCATAATTGGTTGCTAACATTGTGCCCGTGCCTAAAAAGGATGGCAAAGTGAGAATGTGCGCGGATTACAGAGACTTAAACAGGGCTAGCCCTAAAGATGATTTTCCACTACCGCACATTGACATCTTGGTTGACAATACAGCTCAGCACAAGGTATTTTCTTTCATGGACGGATTTTCAGGTTACAACCAGATCAAAATGGCACCTGAATACATGGAGAAAACTACTTTTGTTACACAGTGGGGTACGTTCTGTTATAAAGTGATGCCATTAGGACTGAAGAATGTCGGGGCAACCTATCAGCGCACCATGATAGCTTTGTTTCATGATATGATACATCATGAGATTGAAGTCTACGTAGATGACATGATAGCCTGTTCACAGATGGAAGAAGAACACCTCAACCATTTGCAAAAGATGTTTGTCAGGTTGAAGGAGTACAAGCTCAGATTAAACCCTAACAAGTGCACTTTCGGAGTCAGGTCCGGTAAACTCTTGGGTTTCATTGTCAGCAACAAAGGCATCGAGGTTGATCCTGCCAAAGTCAAATCTATACAAGAAATGCCTGCCCCTCGCACTGAGAAGGATGTTAGAGGTTTCTTGGGACGCCTAAACTACATTGTTAGGTTCATTTCTCACCTAACATCTACCTGTGAACCAATCTTCAAGCTGTTGAAGAAAGATCAGGTGGTTAAATGGAATGATGACTATCAAGTTGCTTTCGATAAAATCAAGGAGTATTTGCTAGAACCTCCTATCTTGATGCCTCCCGTCGAAGGAAGACCGCTAATCATGTATCTGATTGTTTTGGATAACTCAATGGGGTGCGTACTGGGCCAACATGACGAGTCTGGCCGAAAAGAGCATGCCATTTATTACCTTAGAAAAAAGTTTACCGACTATGAGACCCGATACTCACTACTTGAGAAAACTTGTTGCGCTTTGGTATGGGCTGCTCACCGGTTAAGGCAGTATATGTTGACTCATACCACTATGCTGATATCTAAGACGGATCCGATCAAGTACATATTCGAAAAACCTGCTTTGTCTGGAAGAATAGCTAGATGGCAGATGATTCTGACCGAATACGATATCCAGTACACGACCCAAAAAGCTATAAAGGGGAGTGTACTAGCTGACCATCTGGCTCATCAAGTTGTCGAAGATTACCAATCCATGAAGTTTGACTTCCTCGACGAGGACATTATGACATTGGACAATGTTGAAGACTTCAGACCATATGACGGACCTGAACAAGGATCCCGATGGACCCTATACTTTGATGGTGCCTCCAACGCACTTGGTAACAGTATCGGTGTTGTGCTCATCTCACCACAAGGTTGCCATACTCCTTTCACAGTCATACTTTGCTTTAACTGCACCAACAACATGGCCGAGTATGAAGCTTGCATCTTTGGACTCAAGGCTGCCATAGACTTGGGAATAAAATCCTTGATTGTGTTTGGGGACTCAGCTTTAGTCATCAGTCAGATAAAAGGAGAGTGGGACACTAAGCATCCAAACCTCATCCCTTACAAAGAACATGTCTTGACATTGCTACCACATTTCGAGCAGATTACCTTCGAACACTTCCCGCGAGAAGAAAATCAGCTAGCAGATGCTCTAGCTACAATGTCATCCATGTTTAAACTTAAATGGGATGATGAAGCTCCCCAAATCACCATTGAGCGGATGGACGAACCTGCACATTGTCACGAGATTAATACCGAACAAGTAGTGGACCGACCTTGGTTTCATGAAGTCAAAAGGTATCTCGAGGCTCAAGAATATCCTGAAGGAGCTTCAGTCAACGACAAAAAGTTCTTAAGGAGATTCTCCGCCAAGTTCTTCCTGAGCAGTGGTATCCTTTACAAGCACAATCATGATTGCATTATGCCCCGTTGTATGGACAAAGTTTAGGCTGAACAGATCATGGCTGAACTGCATAATGGTACCTTTGGCACTCACTCTAGAGGACATACGATGGCTAAGAAGATTCTACGGGCATGCTATTACTGGTCTACCATGGAAGCTGACTGCTATCAACATTCCCGTACTTGTCACAAATGTCAAATCTATGCGGACAAGGTACATATACCTCCAGTTCCTCTTAATGTCTTAACAGCTCCTTGGTCGTTCTCTATGTGGGGAATCGACATGATTGGAGAGATCAAGCCTATAACATCCAATGGGCACCGCTTCATCCTGGTGGCCATTGATTACTTTACCAAGTAGGTCGAAGCAGCTTCCTTCGCCTGCGTCACAAAGAATGTGGTTACCCGCTTCATAAAGCAGAATCTCATTTGTCGATACGGCGTCGCCGAAAGGATCATCACTGACAACGGTACAAACCTTAACAACACTATGATCACCGCCTTGTGTGAGCAGTTCCAGATTCAACATCATAATTCATCTCCCTATCGGCCGAAGATGAACGGTGTTATCGAAGCTGCAAACAAAAATATCAAGAAGATCATACAAAAGATGACAGTCACCTACAAGGACTGGCATGATATGTTATCGTTTTCTCTCTACAGGTACCGTACCACGGCGCGAACATCAACTGGGGAAACACCATATTCTTTGGTATACGGCATGGAAGTTGTTTTGCCTATCGAGGTTCAGATTCCCTCCTTGAGAATCATGAAAGATGTTGGTTTGAGTGAAGACGATTGGATTCAGACTCGGCTTGATCAACTTAACTTGATTGACGAGAAGCGATTTACTGCTGTTTTCCATGGTCAGACATATCAAAAACGGGTGATCAAGGCTTTCAACAAGAAAGTCAAGCGCCAGGTGTATCAAGTGGGGGATCTTGTAATCAAGCGGATCATCTTGCCGCAAAGTGATCCCAGGGGCAAATAGACTCCTACTTACGAAGGACCATTTGTGATCAAAAACATCTTTTCTGGTGGGGCAATGATTCTAACCACCATGGACGACGACGATCTGCCGCACCCTGCGAACATAGACATAATCAAAAGATACTACGCATAAACGACCCGCTAGGTTGACACACCTAGGCAAAAAAAGGGCATCCAGGTGAATCGAAAACCCGAAAGGGCGGTTCAGGAAAAAATTAGGGATAAACAAAAAAATCTGTACACCCGGCAAGTTGAAAACCCGAAAGGGCGACTTGGGCAAAAAATTGTTTCCCGGTGGATCGAAAACCCGAAAGGGCGGTCCAGGCAAAAGTTAGGGAATTAAAGCGTATGACTATGTCTCGTCGGATCACTTTAAGGACAATCTCTTCACAGACAAGCTCCAGGCTTCTGATCAACTCAATCATCTTCGGACGAAGCAACGAATGGACAAGATATTCAGAGTTACGAAGGCTATAGCAGAATGGGAACCCCATGGAATTTTTACACATAGCCATATTTCTTTGTATAAATTTTTCTCAATTTTTATGACAACATTCTCTTACTAGGATGTCTGTCTCCTTTGTACAAAATACTTACACAAAGTTAATACAAAGATACTTCAAAGTGCATAAAACTATTTACCTTTTCTTCTTTTTTTTACACTTGTGTTTTATTTGAAAACGTCCAATGATTTATTAAATGAGCATATGCATTTGAATATAATCATTGTTTATAAATAAACGAAATGGGAAAGAATAATTACTGACAGGTTGAAAGTATAGGAAGACGTCTTTAGGCTATTCCAAGAGAAATCCCCTACAGTACATCATCTAGATCCCCAACGGAGCTAAAACCTTGTGTGGTACAGTGGGAGAACTGACTTGGATTTGCGTTTGTGTTCGCAAATGTTCGGTTTAGCAACAGTCGCCACCGACTTTTTATTTTATCCTAAGGAAAGTCCAAAAAGCACAGGAAAGACCTTTGAGATGTTTTCTTGGGTTTGGGGAGTAGATTATAGAAAGGGAAGGTATTAGCACCCTTTCTATCCATGGTTATCCATGGGCTCTTAGTTACTTGCTTAGATCACTCGCCTTTGCTTTTCAATTGTTTGAAATAGTGATTTGTGTGTGGTTTTGAAAATGTTTTGAAAAAGATGCCTTGTCTAGGCAACCTTTGTAACAATTCTTATTTGAATGTTTTACAAAGGTGTTTGTCTTTTTGAAAAGATAATTCAATGTTTTTTGAAAGTTGTTTTGAAGTTGTGTTGTGATGTGTGTTTGAAAAATGGCAAGGATGTTTTGCAAGTTTGATCAAGTAACTAAGAGCTATCTACCCTAATTTTACTCAAAGATCTTTCTCATGTTTTTAACCCTTTTAACAGTGTTGTTTCACCATTGTGTTTGATGAACAACCTTGCGTTAGGATGTTAACGGGACAGGCGCGGGTCATCGTATAGACCATGATAGCAATAGTGTCAAGTATCTTTGGCAATTTTCTTGAGGGACTTGATCATTTTGTTTAGGCAACTCTGATAGCGTCATCGAGGGACTATGATCTTTTTGTTTATTTTTGTTTTGCCAAAGTACTCAACATGCAACCATGGCCCATTTTTTTTTGAAGGCAACAAGTGGATGAAACCCTAAGGGTGCAAGTGTGTATTGTGTGTCCTTTTCATGCTTTTGTTTTGCATTTAGATTGTCTATTTGTTGATTTTATCTTGCCATACATGTCCTATTTACTAGCAAGCATATAAAAGTAATAAAAAGTGCAAAAAATAAATCCTACACTATTACAACCATATTGAAGTGCATGAAAATATAAAGGCAAAAATAAAATAAAAGCAAGAAAAATGAGGGTCTTTCGATTGAGGCAGAAACCCCTTCGAGTCTTCACTTTCTGGCTCTCTTCAATTTGGCCTGAAAAGGGTGGAGGCATGACTTTCGACTGAGGCCTCACGGTCAGCATGTTGTGCCTTTCGATTGGGAACAGTGGGACATCATGTTGTGCCTTTCGATTGGGAACAGTGGGACAGCATGTTGTGCCTTTTGACTGGGCCTGGAACCAGTATAAGATGCAATCTGCCTTTATGCCTCCTTCAACTGGGGGTTGGAGTCATCTTTTGTTGGAGGCATGGAAACGGAAAGGTTAGGGATTTCGTCTGAGGTCTGGAAACAACAAGGTTCTGGCTTTTCCACAGGCTCCTTGCTGACTCCTTGCAAGTATGTTAGGTCCTCAAATGGTGATTCAAAAGGCTTGTGCAACTAGCCAATCGAAGGGTATAACAAACCTGTCTCAAGTTCTTAAAATGCAACATCCAAACATAACCACAATCCAGGGGTTAACACAAAACCAATGGGTCTCAAAGCCCAAAATTATAACTAATTAAGGCTGAGTTTTCAGCATAAGAGAAGTCAGAATCTAATGCTAAAACATGGTGTTGTACCCCAAAATTTGCCCTCCCATATCTCTCAAGGTTTGCCAAGAATGACCCTCAAATTGCTCAAAGGTTGTACAGTCAAACCATCTCTTAAGCCAGTCAAAATTAGGGTTTTGGTTCTTTCAAGGAATTTGGGGTTTTCAATGGTCCAATCAAGTCTCATATGCCTATATACATTCTCAAGCACCTACATGCCAAGTTTCAAGACTCACAATGCCAATTTGCACAGTCAAAAGCTCCATTTGACCCACAGTCAACTGCAAGGGCAAAATGGTCATTTTGCAGTCAAAAGTCAGAATTTTTGGTTAACATCTTATTTTGAGTCCACAATCATCATTTGATCAAGTCTTGATCATGATTCCACAAGGATAGCTCAAAAATCATCAAGGATGCAAAAGTTACTATTTTTGGACAGCAGAAAAGTCAACTGTATCTTGACCAGGGCATAACTTTTTCATGGTTCATCAGAAAAATCCCATCCAATTCTCATTTTGAAGGGGATGACATTTCCTACAATCCATCTTCACATTCCAAGTCCAAGAAATGCTCTCACAAGAAGTTATCAGTTTCTACATTATAGGTCAAATTCAAAGGTCAACAAAAGTGCACTTTAAGTCAAAGACCATAACTTGAGATTGGTAAATCCAAATGACATGGGACCAAAGGAATTGGTTAGAGGACTTCAAGACCTTTCCAAAATTTCCAAGAACATGTTCATATGATCAAAATTGAGCAAGATATGCATTGGAGAAGTTGGGAAATTTTTGTGAATTTGCAAAAGTCAACTTTGCTCAAAACACCTTGTTTTTGCTAATGGGCCTCAAATTTCTTGTTGAAACTTCAGCCATGGCCTATGCACGACCCATCAAGCTTAATTGAATTTATTTTCTTATTTTTATTAATTAATTGGATTTTTAATTAATATTAATTCATTTAATTAATTTAAATTGTAGGAAAATGCAAGATTTGATTTTTCAATCTTTTGGTGAAGCAAATATGGTCAAGATATGCTGGAATTTTTGTGTACAAATCAAAGATGCAAAAATATCCAAAATTGGCAACTTTATTCAATCATGAAAATGCAAAAAGATTTGATTTTCAATCAAATATTCAATCATCAATTCAATGGATTTTGGCTCAAGATTGTGACCTAATTTCATTCCTCTATATATATGCAAGCAAACCCTAATGCCATACACGTGAAAAAACTGCAGACAAAGGCCATAGCATATTGAAAAATTCCAAGAAAAACTCAAAACTGATTTCTATATTCCAGGGCGATTCAAAGCTTTTTGTTGATTTTAATACCTTACAGGAGTTCCCAGGAGTGTCTGGCAATCAAATTCAAGCCTTGAAGCTCAAAGAATCACCCTATACGGAGTCACGGTTTGCAGCTTTTATTCACAATCGTATATCGTGATTCATGCATCTTTAATATGTTTTCATGATCGTTTTGTGTTGCTAGGGACTGTACAAAGCTAATGGTATAGTTTAATTGCATTGAAACGCCATAAATCAAAAGTTGCCATGATCAATTTCTAGGGTTCTTAAGCTGTGAATTTGGGGATTCCTAAACCAGGAAAAATTGAGACCACTAAGGCACATGGTTGGAATCCTGAGAACAAGACGAACCTGACCAAACCCTCGCGAAACATTTATATAGGCCACAGTTCTATTCGCTATTTTTCGCCACACTATATTTTGTGGGGGTTAAAAACCCCCGCTATCTAACGTTTGTTTTTGCAGAACGAAGGAAGAAGATGAGTACGTGTTAGTACATGGTTGGACCATTCGAAAATACGCGCGCTTTGCTTTGTTTTCAGCATGGGGATTAATTTCCCAATATAATATTTGCCCTTTATTTTACTAATGACTAAAGCGTGATGGTGGAGTGGTTAGCGTGTTGGCTTGGAAACGTTGGGACCTGGGTTCGAATCCCAGGTCCCCCAAAATATTTGTTTCTATTTTTCTTCATATAATTGCATGCAGGTTTCAGGAAGGGGTCTACCATGTACCCTAAATATCCATGCGCCAAGTGTCTTCCAGCATAGGTCCAGTGGCCAAAGCTGGATGACCATCATGCTCCCTAGTCAATCAACGCATGGGTGATCAGGAAAGTCAACGGACTGGAATTGTTATTGGGCTTCAAATTGCTTTCTCACCTCCAAAGCTGGCCCAAACCCCCTGGTTTCATTATTTCTTTTCTTCTTTTATATTTTTTTCACTTAAATTGTTTTTTATTATTAATTATCACTATTATTATTTAATTAACTCAATTAATTTTTTCATAATAAAATCAGAAAACTAAAATATTTTTATTATTATTTTCACCCTTAATTTATTATTTTTGTAAATAAATACTAACAAATTAATTTAGCTTAATTAGGGTTAATTTTAACTTTTTCTCAATAATTTAAAATAAAACTAGAATTAGGGTTTTTACTAACTTTTGACTATTTTTTATTTATTTCCTAAAAAACATAAAAAACATAAAAAAACTAAAAAATATTTCCTTTTTATTAATTAATTAATTAGGTTTAATTTAATAAAAATGCAAAAAGGACCAAACTTCTTTCTTTCTCAAAAAGGGTCAAAACCCTAAGAACTTCTCTGATTCAATTTCTTTCGCGCATATTATTTTTTATCCATATTATGTATTTGCTCCGAGGATGTAATAGCGTTAATTAGGACCTTTTTATCGCTTTCTTTAATTTCCCGCAATTTACTTTTCAAGGGTTTGTTTTTGGCGATGTAAATACCCGACGCCTTGTAATAGCGTAGATTTACTTTCCGCAACTATTTAACTGTTAGATGTATGTTAATTAGGCTATGCATGACAAGACTTATCTGAAAATTAAAATCAAAACATAGCTCACCCATAACATGTGCAAAGATAACTTAACATGAAACCTGACACACTCGCACATGCCACTCTTAGGGTACGCCTCACTTGGTTGCCTCGACGTGGTCATTGAGTATAGGGTGTTTTAGAGGTCGCCCTCATGTCTAAAGATCCAAGTTGCCTCGAAACGGTTGCCTCGGATAAAAAGGATCTAGGACATTAGGGTTACCACTAAGGCGTCCTACCATTGCTTTGGTGACCACATGTCCCTATAATCGAATTGACCCGAAAAAACTCCAACGACGGTGCTACCTACTTCTCAATAGTGGGATAGTACTGTCTAAAGGACATTTACACAGCTTAATTTCTTTTGAGTAGGTAGAGGTTCTCAGGTACTTGCTCTTTCAAAACAAAAAAAAAACAACTTTTCGCACTGACACTTTTCAAACAAAAGTTTTCAAACAAACACTTCATACACTCTTGAGGACAGATACAAGAGTCAAATCGAAGTTTTCAAACAAACTTTTTTCAAAACCCACAAACACAAGAAAAGCAAAACATTTTTGAAAACATAGTGAGCAAGTACCTAAGAGCCTGTGGGTAACCACGGATAGAAAGGGTGCTAACACCTTCCCTTTATATAATCTACCTCCCGAACCGAGAAACATCTCAAAAAGGAATTTTGCTGTGCTTTTGTCCTTTCCTTGTTGGAGAAAATAAAAGACGGTGGCGACTCTTGCTTACCGCGACATTTCGCGAACCAGCATTCCAAAACAGTCAGTTCTATTTCCACTGATCACACATGGTCTAGAAATATCTACATTTTTCTTTATTGGCATGTGCATATGATGTTGAAATGAAAGAGTTCCAAGTTTAGAGAAAACTTACCTCTTGAAGTGTTTAATCGAAAGAGTTGTAGGTGACTTCTTTGATGGTGGAGGGAGCTTCGTTGGGATCTTCCTGAAGCTAGTTCTGTTACTGCTTGGTTTGGGCAGTCACGCTGAGACCTTTTTATAAAAAAAAATCTTAGAGTTTTGAAAAGTTTTCTTTTTTAGAACGTTGGAGAGTTTGAGCACTTAAGGATTTTTTATGATTTTTCTCTCTTAGCAAAAATCTGGACCCTTTCTTTGTCAATGGTTCCTCTATTTATAGAGAAAAGGTTTGGGAGTTAAAACAAAGGTGTGGCTTGGCTGAAACGTGAATATTAAGCCATGTCAGACTTTCCAAGGTCCCAAGGTGAAGTACTGAAGTTGTTGGTAAAAAGGGGCTGACTTCCCTGACTTATGGTGAAGTACAAGCATGCTTTTAGCAAAGCATGGGCTTTGGCACATGATTTGTACTTAACAAGTTCACTTTCACACAAAAAACTTCTGGACAAAGGCTTAATCACCTGGACAATAGCTTAATCCAGAATATAAGCAATTAATTATGGAGTGAGATACAAGCATTAAGTCTTGTAAAGTAAGATCACGTAGCAGGGTCCACAGATTTGATCAGTTGTCCTTTCAAGATCCTATTTCCCACTTGTGTCGAAGAGTTCTAGAAATGTATCAAAGAAGACTGCGTCGAAGGGTTCAGAGTTGGGTTTGAGAGATGGTGACTCGAAGGGAACCAAAACTCCAATCGAAGCCTTTGTGTGAAGGTGGCTCATGTCTAATCGAAAGCTTACACGCCAGGGGGTACATGTGGTCAAACGAAAGACAAAATGTTCATATTCGAAAGAGACAAATAGGGGGCAAAAGGTGCAAATTGAAGGATGTTAAAAGAGAGCCTTTTGCCTTGGAAATGAAATAGATTACAAGAGGCTCTTTTCCTTGTGAATCCAAACCAAACTGTGTCAGAGGCCCATGCCCAGTCGAAGGATGCAAGCCAAGCTTGTGTCGAAAGAGGCCAAAATGCCAATCGAAAGATGCAAGCCAAGCTTGTGTCGAAAGAGGCCAAAAGGCCAATCGAAAGATGCAAGCCAAGCTTGTGTCGAAAGAGGCCAAAAGGCCAATCGAAAGAGCTAAAACGAAGTACACTTGTATTTCTCCAAATTTTGTCAAAAATCATATTTTTATCTGTTTTCTTCTTTTTTGACAGTTTTCCTTTTAATTTTGGTACTAGAAAATTCCAAAGTACCTGTTCAAGCTTGAACCTTGAAAATCCTTGTAAGAAAAACCTTGAGAATTGAGAGGGAAAATTTTGGGGTACAACAGCTGCCCCTGTTCAATCTTCTTGAACCTGAAGAGTTAGATTGGCAGTTTTGCCTTTCGCGACTCGAAGGTAAAAGAATGATTGGACACTAGAGTGCCCAAAAAATTTGCACTCGTCAAAGCGTAGTTTGAGGGAATGGGCTTAAAGATGCCATTTGGAGATGTGACAGAAACTTGTCGGGGATGGGCTTAAAGATGCCATCTGGAGATGTGACAGAATCTTGTCGGGGATGGGCTTAAAGATGCCATCTAGAATTTTTGTTGAACGTATGTTGTAGGTGAAAGAATGAGTATCAGAAAGGTGTCCATGTTTTGGAACATTTCTGAGCTAGGGGTCTGAATAAGCAATAGATTGACATCCATGTCTGGAGAATCCGTAAACTGTTTTCAGAAGTTGAGTCTGAACAAGCGATAGATTAACATCCGTATCTGGAGAATCCGTAAACTGTTTTCAGAGGTTGAGTCTGAACAAGCGATAGATTAACATCCGTATCTGGAGAATCCGTAAACTGTTTTTAGAAGTTGAGTCTGAACAAGCGATAGATTAACATCCGTATCTGGAGAATCCGTAAACTGTTTTCAGAAGTTGAGTCTGAACAAGCGATAGATTAACATCCGTATCTGGAGAATTCGTAAACTATTTTCAGAAGTTGAGTCTGAACAAGCGATAGATTAACATCCTTATTTGGAGAATTCGTAAACTGTTTTCAGAAGCTGAGTCTGAACAAGCGATAGATTAACATCTGTATCTGGAGAATCTGTAAACTATTTTTAGAAGTTGAGTATGAACAAGCGATAAATTAACATCCGTATTTGGAGAACCCGTAAACTGTTTTCAGAAGTTGAGTCTGAACAAGCGATAGATTAACATTCGTATCTGGAGAATCCGTAAACTATTTTCAGAGGTTGAGTCTGAACAAGCGATAAATTAACATCCGTATCTGGAGAATCCATAAACTGTTTTCAGAAGTTGAGTCTAAACAAGCGATAGATTAACATCCATATTTGGAGAACCCGTAAACTGTTTTCAGAAGTTGAATTTAAACAAGCGATAGATTAACATCCATATTTGGAGAACCCGTAAACTGTTTTCAGAAGTCTTGAATCTGAACAAGCGGTAGATTAACATCCATATTTGGAGAACCCGTAAACTGTTTTCAGAAGTCTTGAATCTGAACAAGCGATAGATTAACATCCATATTTGGAGAACCCGTAAACTGTTTTCAGAAGTCTTGAATCTGAACAAGCGATAGATTAACATCCATATTTGGAGAACCCGTAAACTGTTTTCAAAAGTTGAATCTGAACAAGCGATAGATTAACATCCGTATTTGGAAGCATCCGTAAATTGTTTTCAGAAGTCTTGAAGTTGAATAAGCAAAAGATCAGCATCCATGTTGGGAAGCATCCGTAGACTGTTTTCAAAAGTTGAATCTGAACAAGCGATAGATTAACATCCGTATTTGGAAGCATCCGTAAACTGTTTTCATGATTCTGGATTCGAAGCTTATTAATCTTATCCTGAAAAGGGTTAAATATTAGCTGAAACACAAAGTTATGTTGCATGAAATGTATGATGCAATATATGTGTTATATCAATATTTATGATATATGAATGTAATGGATATGCATGTAAACTGAGTAGCTGTCTTGCTGAGGAAAATAGATCCTTGATAACTGGAGACGATGAGATCTTTAACTGCTGTCAGGGAAAGTACATCCTTGACCGACGTTGGGGATTCCAAAAACCTTTAATTATTGAAGATTAGAAATCCTTGCTGACCGCTCGGGGAATAAGGGAAACTCTAAAAAATCTCTACTGGGGAGTTAAAACCTGGGATACTTCTGCTGGAGAAATGAGATTGAGAATCTTCAATCTCCTGGGAAATAACTCTGTGGGGAGAATGTTTAGACTGTTCTGGCTCCGCTGGGGATAGGATTTTCAGGGTTTTCGGGCTCCACTGGGGATCTCGAAGCTTAACTCTGATGGAAAATTTGAAATTCAGCTCAGATGGGAAATCAAGCTTTAGAAAGCTTTTGCTTTGCTGAGGATCTTGGAGCTTAACTTCGCTGGGGAAATATATTCCAAACTTCAGCTTAGTTGAGGATCTGAATGATGTGTCGTAGGGGATTTCTTCTGGAATGGCACAAAGATAATCTTCCTACATCTTCAACCTATCAGTAATCATCCTTTTTCAATTTCGTTTTATTTGTAAGCAGTGATTATGTTTAAAATGCATATGCCTATTTAACAAAACATTGGACGTTTTTTCAAATAAAACATAAGTGTAAAAGAGAAGAAAGGAAAACAAATTTCTGCACTTCGAAGTGTATTTGTATTAATTTTTGTGAGTATCTTTGTACAAAGGAGACAGGCATCCTAGTAAGAGGATGTTGTCGTAAAAAATGAAAAAATTTATATAAAAGAAAGATGGCTATGTGTAATAATTCCATGGGATTCCCATTCTGCCATAGCCTTCACAACTCTGAATATCTTGTTCATTTGCTGCTTCGTCCGCCGATGACTGGATTGATCAGAAGCTTGGAGCTTGTTGGTGAAGAGATTTGTTCTTAAAGTGATCCGACGAGACATATTCATACGCTTGAATTCCCTAACTTTTGCCTGAATCGCCCTTTCGGGTTTTTGATCCACCGGGAAACCATTTTTTTGCCCAAGTCGCCCTTTCGGGTTTTCAACTTGTCGGGTGTACAAATTTTTTTTGTTTTATCCCTAATTTTTGCCTGAACTGCCCTTTCGGATTTTCGGTTCACCGGGATGCCCATTTTATCCCAAGTCGCCCTTTCGGGTTTTCAACTTGTCGGGTCGTTTTATGCGTAGTATCTTTTGACTATGTATGCGTTTGCAGGGTGTGGCAAATCGTCACCGTCCATGGTGGTCAAAATCATTGCCCCACCAGAAAAGATGCTCTTGATCACAAATGGTCCTTCGTAAGTAGGAGTCCACTTGCCCCTGGGATCACTTTGCGATAAGATGATCCGCTTGATTACAAGATCTCCGACTTGATATATCTGATGCTTTACTTTCTTGTTGAAAGCTTTGATCATGCGTTTTTGATACGTCTGACCATGGCAAACAGAAGTAAGCCGCTTCTTGTCGATCAAATTAAGTTGATCAAGCCGGGTCTGAATCCAATCGTCTTCACTCAAACCAGCGTCTTTCATAATCCTTAAGGAAGGAATCTGAACTTCCATGGGTAGGACGGCCTCCATGCCATATACTAAAGAAAATGGGGTTGCCCCTGTTGAAGTACGTTCCGTGGTATGATATCCATGCAGAGCAAACGGTAACATCTCATGCCAGTCCTTGTAGGTAACTGTCATTTTTTGAATGATCTTCTTCATATTTTTGTTTGCGGCTTCAACAGCACCGTTCATATTCGGCCGATAGGGAGATGAATTGTGATGATAAATCTTGAACTGTTCGCATAGAGCGGTGATCATAGTTGTTGTACCCCAAAATTTGCCCTCCCATTTCCTCCACATTTTCTCATCACAAGACCCTTGGAGCTCAAGATCAAGTTAGGATTTGCTCTGCTCAAGACTCCTCCTTGCACTGTTGACCCAAATTAGGGTTTGAGTTTGCACAAAGATTTTTTGACCTAAAGTGCCTAAGATGACTTTCATGCTTCATGTTGGACTCTCAAGTTTACCCATACCAAGTTTCAAGCCCTGATTCCAAACTTTGCCCAGTCAATTGGACAGTTGACCTAGAAATCAGCTGTATTGGGGAAAAAGTCAACTGTGGTCAATTGACAGTCAAACCTTATGAAATTTGACCCACATCAACATGGTGAACTCATATGAACCATTTGGTCAAGTTTGGATCATAAGTCCACAAGAAATTTGATCAGATCACCAAAAGGGCAAAATGGTCATTTTTAGGGTTTTGACTGCACAAAGGAAATTTTTGACTGTTTGACCTAGCCAATGGCAAACCAAGCTCACATATGGACTCTAGGACCCCATAGCATTGTCTTGACATGTTCAAAAAGTTCAAAAGATCCCAAATGCACAAGATTAACAGATGAATTTTCCAGTCAATTGATCAATTTTTGACTGTATACTGAAAAGTCAAACTTTGACTTTTTTGTCAAAATCAAGTGTCAAGATTCATTTTTCATCAAAACATGTCAAAACATGAAACTTGTTCATCAAGAAATCAAAAATTGCAAATTAGGGTTTAAAATGAAGAATTTTCATAACTTAGAATTTTTCTAAGTTATGAAAATCCCTAATTTTTTCCTAACTTTGCCCCAATTTTTCATCAAGATACATTTGGATTCAAGGAAAACTCAAAACATGAAAGTTATAGTCCATTGCAAAATCTACAACTATGATTCACAAAGTTTCCTCAAAAGAAGCTTGTAGCTCAAGTTATAATTTTTGGATTAAGGGTGCAAAACCATTCTTAACTTAGAGAAATTTTGACCTATTTTAGGCAGGATTTTTGCCTAACTTCATGGCCACTTTTCACATGCTTCCACTTGGAATTTCAATTTGCATTACAAAGATGGATTGTATTACACATTCCAAGCTTTCCAAAATGTCCAAGAACTCATCAAACAACCTTATGGTTAGAGAGAATCGAATTTGGCAATATGGGAAAAACTCACTTTGTTCATGGCCAATTTACATGTTCATAACTTGTGCAATTTTTCAAATCAGCATGCATAAGCTAGTTACAGGCCTCTAATCCCATTTGCACTCAATAATTAAATGCCAATCCATTGTGTGTTAGCATCATTTTGTGCATTTGGACATTACATGAAGAATTAAGCCTTAATTGGAAAAAGCACTTTATCCATTTTTGTAAAGTATGGCTTTATGTCAAGTTTGTGAATCAAGAAGTACAAAGCCATATCTTTGGACACAGGATTCTTGGACATAACACACTGATCAAGAGAGATTGAGGCAGCATACTTGAGGGGCCTGCATAAGCCTAAAGATTAACTTGACATTTTGTTGCTTAAGTGAGAAGAAACTTGGCAAAACTGATCCAACATTCACTTCCTGGAAGCAAGAACTAAAACAAACTTTCTCCACACTTTCCATACTCCCTAACCAACCTGAAACACGACCAAGCCATCCCTAAAACTCCCTCATCCATCAAAACACAGTTTTGTGGCAAAACAGGGTACCTTCTGCATTTTGACTTGGCCAACAACATTCCATCGTGCGTTCTCATCCAAACCACCCCAAACACCTTCACTAACATCCATCCAAGCTATTCCCAACCTTAGATACAGACTGTAACAGCCATAGCACAATTGGCCATTTTCATCTTTCTCTCTTGCAGGTGGACTTCCATGGAGTGATTCAGCAAGATTCAAAGCATACCAAGCATTGGAATAGCATCCCTGGACCTCAAGCAAGTTGTACCAATCTTCACTTTGCCTTGAAAGTGCCTCCATTGTCATACACGATTCAAGCTGAACAGGTAAGTTTTGAACTTCTATCTCTCTATCCAGGCATAATTAGGTTTAAGTTTGTGAAGAAAGCATGTTCTAATCATAGCCCTGAAGCCATTCATATAGTTACTTTTCATTTATATTACGTGTGCTAAGAGTATTTTGAATCTGAACATTAGGAAAAAGTTTGGTCAGGAATTGGGGGAGAAGAAATTCTCTCTCATTTCTGAGAGTTAGATCAAGTTCTTCATATGTATGAATTCGTGGTTTAATGCTCTACATTTTTGATGTTATAAGTTTTTGTTAAAAGTCAAAGGATCAAGAGATAGCAGGGATGGAAGAGAACGCGCGTTTTTGTGTTTGAATCTGGCCAGAGGTTGAAGACAAAGCTCTTCTGGGCTGGGCCTGTTTCACTTTTCTATTTACACCACCTTTTCACATTCACACCCCCTTGGCCCATTGTGTTTATTTTTATCTTTTTTTGACTTTTTCTTGTTGTTTCTGACTTATTTATTTTTTCTCATAACATTAAAAATATTAAAAATATTTTTCAAACCATTTTTGTATTTATTAAGCATTTATTTGTTTTAACTTGATATTTGTACATAAATAAACACATAAATACCTTTTATTTTAAAATTAAAAAAAATAATGCAAACATATTTTATTTCTGGTTTTTTTATTTTATGTTATCTCTTGAAAACACTTTATAATAAATATATTTTTAATAATATTAAATATTTTATTTTTGTACATATAATATATATTTAATAAATAATGTAAATACATGTATATTTATGAATATATTTAGAGAAATACAAAGAATTAATGCATTTTATTTTTATTAATATTTTGACCTCAAAAATACTTTTTTTACAATATACCTTCTTTTATTTATTTTTGTACATAATTAATAAATATTACATAATAAATACCTTTTATTTATAAAATTAGGGTTTTGACCTAAATGCATAAAAATACCAAAATTATTTAATTTTTGTTTATTTAACACATAAAAAATACTTTTTTCATGCATATACAAAACATTTTTTGCATCTTGCATATTTATTATATTTTTATTTAATTGTTGTATATTGAATAATTTGTATAATTCAATTTGGATGTAATAGTTTAGGTTTAATTTCTTGCTAAAATATCCCTATTTGAACATTTGTACCCCCCATCCCATATATTGTGTTGTAATAACTTAGGACCTTTTATTTCCCGCATTTAAAAGCTTTCTAATTATACCATGATAGAATTAGGGTTTTGTATGCAAAATTAACCAAAAATAGTTTGACCTAAATACAAGACAAATGCATGAAATCAATACACAAATCACACTTGCACCCCTAGGGTACTCCACTTGTTGCCTTCAAAAAATGGGTCATGTTGCATGTTAGGTATCTTTGGCAAAACAAAACAAATTCAAATGATCATAGTCCCTCGACGACGCTTTCGAAAGTTGCCTAAAAAATGATCAAGTCCCTTGAAGGAAAAATTGTCCAAAGATACTTGGCACCATTGCAATCATGGTCTAAACGATGACCCGTGCCCGTCCCGTTAACATCCTAACGCAAGATTGTCCACCAAATACAATGGTGGAACAAAATTGTTAAAAGGGTTAAAACATAGCAAAGATCTTTGAGAAATTTAGGGTAGATAGCTCTTGGTTACTTACCAACTTGCAAAAACAAAAACCCTTGCCTATTTTTCAAAACACACATCACAACACATTTTTCAAAATAACTTTCAAAAAACATTGAAAACTTTTCAAAAGACAAACACATCTTTGTATACATCCCAACATGGATCATTACAAAGTTTGCCACCACATTGGCCTCTTTTCAAAACATTTTCAAAACCCACATACAAAGCACCATTTCAAACAATTGAAAATCAAAGGCAAGTGATCTAAGCAAGTAACTAAGAGCCCATGGATAACCATGGATAGAAAGGGTGCTAATACCTTCCCTTTCTATAATCTACTCCCCGAACCCAAGAAAACATCTCAAAGGTTTTTGCTGTGCTTTTTAACCTTTCCTTAGGATAAAATAAAAAGTCGGTGGCGACTCTTGCTCAACCGAAACATTTGCGAAAACAAACGCAAAACCCAAGTCAGTTCTCCCACCGTATCACAGAACTGGAGACTCTGCTGGGGAATATCTTTTAAAGTGGAGTAACCTTAGGGCTTAGATCACCCTCTGGCATGACTAATTGTTTGTTTTGATTGCTTTACATCTTGGCTCTCTTGTTTGGGTTTTAAATCCTACACCCGGATTTGGGGAAACATTCATAGATAGCAATACATTGTGGAAACTGTGCAGGGTATACCGACACGGTTGAAGCAATAGCTATATTAGTGCGACATATTTGTGAGTACCGGTAACCCTTGAGTTCAATCAAGGAGAGTACGGGGCCGCTGAGTGATGTCACTAAGCACTAATGACCTAGAACCTTACTTGACCATCTTGGCCTTTCATTAGGGGTAGTGAGATGACCGGCTTTGGTGCAGTCCGAAGTTGGTAGATACTCGATACTACACTCATTGAGGGTTGTTTTCTTGGAATATTTTGGTCGCTAGTTAAGTGGCTAAACCAAAACAATGAACAATGAAAACAATCCCGTGATATTGAGCTCTTTAGAACCCGGTTGCTATTTATAGGACAGGTTTTTAAGCCAACTACACTCAAGAGGGTACCTGCCTATGAAACCTCATGCAAGCCTGGAACTAGGGTTTGGTGTGAATTGCTTGTACATATGTTTGTGCATACATCATAAACATCATAAAGCATCATATGCATATACTAACCATTTCAAGGGTTTAGATCTTCATCTTTGTTCTTGTTTTGTAGGTCATGGAAGTTCCTCGCAGGAAAACCATCCAAGTCAACCTTGTGAGAATCCCTCCTCAACTCAAGGAGCTCACATCAAGAATTCCGGAAAGCTCTCCCTTCAGTGAAAGACATGGTAGACTGCTCAGCCTAGTCAGCACCAACATTGAAGAGGACATGGTAAAGGTGTTGTTTCAGTTCTTTGACCCCCTTCACCACTGTTTCACATTCCCTGACTACCAGTTGGTACCCACTTTGGAGGAATTTTCTCAACTCCTGAGAATTCCTATCCTTAATCAACTACCTTTCAACGGTACGGAAAAGGAACCAAAGCCCGAAGATGTTGCTCGAGCACTACATCTACAACCATCTGACATCAAGGGGCATTGGGAAACTAGAAGCGGTGTCAAAGGCGTCTTAGCAAAATTCTTGTTTGAAAAGGCACAAGAATGTTGGAATTCATTGGACCTACAAGCCTTTGAAGAAATTATGGCCCTCCTTATCTATGGTTTGGTCTTGTTCCCAAATCCTGACCAGCTTGTAGATGTCAACGCCGTCAAAATCTTATTATCTAGAAATCCAGTACCAACATTGCTTGGGGACATTCTTCACTCATTTTACACTCGAACAGTGAGAAAGAGGGGTGTTCTCATGTGCTGTACTCCTCTCCTTGCAAGGTGGTTTATTTTGCACCTTCCACAATCTGTCTTGAAGAATGACCAAGGCCTAAGGTGGTCACAACGGTTGATGACCCTTACTCACTCTGATGTACATTGGTGTTCTCGGTCCAGAGAAAATGTCATCATCGTCGATCGTTGTGGAGAGTTCCCTAATGTTCCATTGCTTGGCATTAGAGGAGGCATTACCTACAATCCTTGTCTAGCTTTGAGACAATTTGGATATGCACGGAGGGATGGCCCTCATGACATGTTGATTCCTGACCTAGTTTTTGACTTCGACAACGATGCGCAAGGACTTCGCCAAAGATTCATCAGAGCTTGGAGGATGCCCAACAAGGTTGACAGCAAGACACTGGGGCACAAGAACTCCATCCCTCTTGAGCCTTATCTCAAGTGGGTACGAACCCGAGCCCAGAGTTTAATGATGCCTTATCCTCATGTTCTCCCTGTGATTAAAGAGCCCGTTACGGAAGGAGAGGTTCCCTACACCATCCTATATCCTGACATGCCTACATCGTGGGAGGAGATGCAGAAGAGTTGGATCCAACTCAAGGAGGAACGGAATACTTTTGAAGCCAGCTTCTATGCCAGCGAGAAGAAGGTTTTGGAGCTTACCCGTCGACTCCATGAGGAAGAGACCCTCAACACCTACATCGCACCAAAGAGGATGCACAACGTCTTTTTACCTTGAGAAGTTTTTGTAATATTTGGCCCATGGGGCATTTATGTACTAACAAAATTCTTCTTATTAATATGACGTGCGTTCTTTTTTGTTTGCAACAATTTTGAACTTTCTAAATCCTTGAATGCATTGCATACATAAGCATACCATTCATCATGTGCATAAGCAGGTCTCTACACCAGGTTTCCTTATCTTTCTGCTATTTATTTCAGTAAGATGGATCTCGAACAGACGGTCAAGGACTTGCAGTCTCAGAACGCATAGTTTCAATAACTCCTGATGACCTTGGCTAAAGGTCAGGAGGATCTAAAGACCCTGCTTGGGAACAAAGACCAAGTAAAAAAGAAGAAGAAGAGAGTCGGGGTGGCTACCTTGGGGAGAAGGTTTGAGGGTGAAGCCAGAAGGGTTCTTGAATTTCCTTCCACATCTGAAGAAGAAAACAGTAAAGGAAAAGGGGCTGCGGTACCTTCCGAATCCGAAGCTGAAGAGGAAGAGGCTGAAGAAGACGAAGACTACTCAGAACAACAATACCCGCCCGCCGATGATAAGTACAAAAACTTGGAAAACAGGTTGGCAGCTATGGAGCTGCAGAGAGTCCCCGATTTGGATTTCGAAGATTTGGGATTAATTGTTGGAATCGTGATCCCCCCGAAGTTCAAAGTACCAATTTTTGCAAGATATGACGGGCTGTCCTGTCTAAAAATGCACCTAAGGTCATATGTCCGAAGAATCCAACCTCACACATCTGACAGAAACCTTTGGGTACATTTCTTTCAAGATAGCCTGTTTGGCACTCAGCTAGACTGGTTTTATAAGCTGGAAAGGTCGGAGATACGTAGTTGGGAGGATCTGGCAACTGCTTTTTATCGCCAATATCAGTATAACTCTGACCTGGCACCAACCCGTACTCAGCTACAGAGTATGGGAATGGACTCAGGTGAGGGATTTAAGGAATATGCCCAGAAGTGGCGCGATTTGGCTGGAAGAGTGCAGCCACCTCTTTCTGATAGAGAACTTGTTGATATGTTCCTGGGGACCCTGTCTGGTCCATTCTTTAATCATCTGATCGGTAGCTCTTCCTCGGGGTTTACTGAATTAATTCTGACTAACGAGTGGGTAGAAGCCGGTATCAAGAATGGGAAGATTCAGAAGGATGCCTCTGCATCTACAATTGCTAAGAAATCATTTCCAACAAAGAAAGAAACAGCTGCTGTGTATTCTCAGAGAAGAGCAGAGAAGACTGAGCGCCGGCCGACTATGGGGGCCGTGATGATCCAAAATCCATCAAATGATCAGCCTCGTTATAACCAGTCCAGGCCAAATCAGCAACGGGTGGAACGGCCGCAACGGCAGTTCACCCGCATCAATATGACACCGGCGCAAGTGCTTCCCCATCTGTTGAAGTTGAATCTCGCCACTATCAAGGAGGCACCAAAAAATGTGAACACTTCTTCTCCGCATTATCACCCCAATGCTAAATGCGCCTACCATTCTGACAGTGTCGGGCACGACACCAACGATTGTTGGGCACTTAAGCATAAGATCCAAGACTTGATAGAAGCGAAGGAGGTTGAGTTCGATGCTCCAGAGAAGCCAAACGTGATATCTGCTCCGATGCCGAAGCACGGTCGAAATGTCCATGCTATTGAGGAAGATTTGTATGTTTCTGATGTCAATGACCTAATAACTCCGCTGTTAACCATCAAGTTAAATCTGTTAAAGGCCGGGATTTTCCCGGGATGCAAAGAAGACTGCTGCTGTTGTTACTCTCTGCCGATTGACTTCCCGTTACTGAGGAAAGGCATCCAAGGCCTGATGGACAGTCAACAAATTCTGTTTGAAAAGGTTCCTGCTATTCCAACCCCTACTGAAGATGTTTCAATTATCACCATTCACGCCAATCTTTCCAAGGCCGTCAGAAAGCCTGTTAAGATTACATCTGCTACAAAGTCTGCTCCTCTGAAGATAACTATGCCAGGGCCTGTCCCCTACAGTTCTGAAAAGTCAATACCATGGAATTATGGTGGAGAAATCTACTACCATGGTATTAAACAAGTTGAAGTAACCGAAGGAAGCTCTGATGAAGAAGATGCCAGCATTGGAAACATTGCTGGCACAAGCAAGATCACCCGAAGTGGGAGAATATTTTCTCCAGAGATTGCCCCCCCAAAGGCAATCTTTGGACCCTCATCTGCTGCCAAAGTTATTCCTACGCCGATAAAACTTTCCGCGAAGACTCCATTGATTGAAGATGCTTCTGTTCATGTTGTTGTCCCTCCTACTTTTGCTGATAAGGGTAAAGGAATCCAAGATGAGCTCGTCAGGACGAGGGCTCAACCTTTGGTCATCCCGGAAACCTCTAAGAAAGAGATGGAGGAGATCTTGAAGATAATTAAAAAGAGTGATTATGACGTGGTAGAGCAACTGGGGCAAACCCCCTCGAAAATCTCCATGTTAGCATTGTTACTTTGTTCGGAGGCGCACGCCAAAGCACTGATAAAATTCCTGAAGACAGTCCATGTACCCCATGAAACCTCTGCCGACCAATTCCAAAACTGTGTAGCCAGTCTTATAGCAGACAACAGTTTAGGTTTCTCTGATGCTGACCTAACCTCAAAAGGAGGAAAACACAACGACGCGTTACATGTGTCAGTAGAGTGCCAAGGAACTACTCTGGCCCATGTTCTAGTCGAAACTGGTTCTTCTCTGAACATGCTGCCTAAGAAGGCCCTCGACCGATTAGACTGTGAAGGCTTGGAGTTAAAGCCAAGTAATATCATTGTAAGGGCATTTGATGGGTCAAAGAGAATGGTACATGGGGAGGTAGACATTCCCATTAAGGTTGGCACAGAGGTGTTCCCCTCAACTTTTTATGTGATGGACATTCGTCCGTCATACTCTTGCTTATTGGGGAGACCATGGATACACAATGCTGGGGCAGTCACCTCTTCCCTACATCAAATGATGAAGTACCCTGTCAAAGGAAAGATAGTAACCGTCCACGGTGAAGAGGAGTACATGATCAGCCACTTGAACTCTTTCCGATATGTGGAGGTGGAAGGTGAATTCATCGAGACACCATTCCAGCACTTTGAGGAAGTCTCTCCTGAAGTAGAAGTAGCAAAAGTGGTAGCTGAGGTACCAAAGCAGATGTCCAGGATGGCATCTCTAAAGGACGCGAAGGCCGCAGTGAAGGAAGGGAAAAGCTCAACATGGGGGCAGTTGCCGGACATTCCTCACAAAACAGACAAGTTTGGTTTAGGATTCACTGCTGCGGGGCAGAAAGCTATGCGCCGCTCAAAGGTTGAAAGAGCACCCATCAAGATCTCTCCTTATAGGATCAATGCTTTGGAAGGTGAAGACGAAGAAGCCAACATTGAAGATTGGATCTACCCAACCATCGAAGGGGGACTACGCAACTGGGAGGCAAAGGACTTTGTCCCCATTACTTTTATTAATCAGTAATTATCTGTCAAACATTTCCTTTGGTCTTTAATAATTACTTTTGAACAATCCGTACACTACTTTTTCACCTCATGCCTTGCCCGGGGCATGTAGGTCCATTTGTAAGGGTTTTGATTATCTTCATATCCATATGCCATGTTTAATGATTCATTGGACGTTTTTCATCGATAAACTGTTGTGTTCATTTTCCTTCCTTTTTGCATTTTTTGTTTAAAGATGGATATCCCTTACACACACCCACGCTCACAAATGCAGGTACCCATCCACTCTGGATTCTACGGATGACTATTCTGCTATGTCCTTCAATAACTCTGAAGATCTGGTCAATCAGGCTGAGTATGAAGATGACGAAGGTTGTGAAGTACCAGGAGAGTTAGCCAGACTTATACAGCAAGAGGAAAGGGCCATCTTACCTCACGAAGAGTCGTTGGAACTATCAATTTAGGAACAGAGGAAGACCGGAAGGAAGTGCAAGTGGGTGCCAATCTGGAACCAAGTGTCAAGGAGCGCCTGAAACAGTTGTTAAATGAGTACGTTGAAATCTTCGCCTGGTCTTACGAAGACATGCCAGGTTTAGACACAGACATCGTGGTTCACCGTCTCCCTACAAGATAGGATTGTCCGCCGATAAAGCAAAAGGTCCACCGAATGAGGCCCGACATGTCTGAGAAGATTAAAGCAGAAGTGATGAAACAATTAACTGTTGGCTTTCTGGCTGTTACATCCTATCCATAATGGGTTGCTAACATCGTGCCAGTTCCTAAAAAAGATGGCAAGGTCAGGATGTGTGTAGACTACCGGGATTTGAATAGGGCCAGCCCCAAAGATGACTTTCCGCTACCGCACATTGACATTCTGATTGACAACACAGCTCAGCACAAAGTGTTTTCCTTCATGGATGGATTCTCGGGCTACAACCAGATTAAAATGGCCCCCGAAGACATGGAGAAAACAACCTTTGTTACACAGTGGGGTACTTTCTGTTACAAGGTGATGTCGTTCGGACTGAAGAACGCAGGGGCAACTTATCAACGCGCCATGGTAGCTTTATTTCATGATATGATACATCATGAATCGAAGTTTACGTAGACGATATGATAGCTCGATCACAAACAGAGGAGGAACACCTTGATCACTTGGAAAAGCTGTTTTCCAGGTTGAAAGAGTACAAACTCAGGCTGAATCCAAGTAAGTGTACTTTTGGAGTTAGGTCTGGTAAGCTTCTAGGGTTTATTGTCAGCAACAAAGGCATTGAGGTCGATCCAGCAAAAGTGAAAGCAATACAAGAGATGCCTGCTCCCCGTACTGAAAAGGAGGTTAGAGGGTTCTTGGGGCGCTTGAACTATATTGCCAGATTCATCTCTCATCTGACCTCTACCTGTGAGCCAATTTTCAAGTTATTAAAGAAGGATCAGGTAGTCGAATGGAACGACGATTGCCAAGCTGCTTTTGATAAGATCAAGGAGTATTTGCTAGAACCTCCTACTCTGATGCCTCCCGTCGAAGGAAGACCATTGATCATGTATCTAACCGTCTTGGATAACTCAATGGGGTGTGTTTTGGGCCAGTATGACGAGTCTGGTCGAAAAGAGCATGCTATTTATTACCTTAGCAAAAAGTTTACCGACTGTGAGACTCGCTACTCACTGCTCGAGAAAACTTGTTGCGCTTTGGTATGGGCTGCTCGCCGACTAAGGCAGTATATGCTGACTCATACCACCTTGTTGATTTCCAAAATGGATCCTATCAAGTATATCTTCGAGAAGCCTGCTTTATCTGGAAAAATAGCTAGATGGCAAATGATCCTAACTGAGTATGACATCCAGTACACCACCCAAAAAGCTATAAAAGGGAGTGTACTAGCAGACCATCTAGATCATCAAGCTATCGAAGATTATTAAACCATGAGATTTGACTTCCCAGATGAGGACATCATGAATTTGGACAACATCGAAGGTAACGGACCGTATGACGGACCCGAAAAGGGATCCCGATGGACCCTGTACTTTGATGGTGCTTCAAATGCACTTGGAAACGGTATCGGTGCGGTACTCATCTCCCCGGAAGGTTGTCACACACCTTTCATGGCCCGACTCTGCTTCAGCTGCACAAACAACATGGCGGAATATGAAGCTTGCATCTTCGGTCTCAAGGCTGCTATAGACTTGGGGATCAAATCTTTGATCGTATTTGGGGACTCGGCTTTGGTTATCAGTCAAATCAAAGGAGAGTGGGATACCAAACATCCTAATCTTATCCCATACAAAGAACATGTCCTGACATTGTTGCCTCATTTCGAGCAAATTACCTTCGAGCATTTCCCGCGAGAAGAGAATCAGCTAGCGGATGCTCTGGCAACAATGTCTTCTGTGTTTAAACTCAACTGGGATAACGAGGCTCCCCAAATCACCATCGAGCGAATGGATGAACCTGCGCATTGTCATGAGATTAATACTGAAGAAGCAGTGGAACAACCCTGGTTTCACGAAATCAAAAAGTATCTCCAGACTAGAGAATATCCCGAAGGAGCTTCCGTAAATGACAAGAAGTTCCTAAGGAAATTTGCTGCCAAGTTCTTCCTAAACAATAGCATCCTCTATAAGCGTAACCATGATTGTGTTTTACTCCGATGTGTTGACAAGGCTGAAGTAGAGTTAATCATGACAGAGATGCACAGCGGTACATTTGGCACCCATTTGAGCGGGCATGCTATGGCTAAAAAGATCCTAAGGGCGGGCTATTACTGGTCTACCATGGAAGCAGATTGCCATTAACACTCCCGTACTTGCCACAAGTGTCAAGTCTACGCTGACAAAATTCATATTCCTCCGGTTCCTCTCAACATGCTGACATCCCCTTGGCCATTCGCAATGTGGGGCATTGACATGATTGGAGAGATCAAGCCCACGGCTTCCAACGGACATCGCTTCATCCTGGTTTCCATTGACTACTTCACCAAATGGGTCGAAGCAGCTTCTTTCGCTTCTGTCACTAAAAATGTGGTTGCCCGCTTCATCAAGCAAAACCTCATATGCCGGTATGGTGTTCCAGACAGGATCATCACGGACAACGGTACAAATCTGAATAATACTATGATCACCGCATTGTGCGAACAGTTCAAGATTTATCATCACAATTCATCTACCTATCGGCCGAAGATGAACGGTGCTGTTGAAGCTGCGAACAAAAACATTAAGAAGATCATTCAGAAAATGACAGTCACTTACAAGGACTGGCATGAGATGTTACCGTTTGCTCTGCATGGATACCGTACGACGGCACGTACTTCAACCGGGGCAACCCCATTTTCTTTGGTATATGGCATGGAAGCTGTCCTGCCCATGGAAGTTCAAATTCCTTCTTTAAGGATTATGAAGGACTCTGGTTTGAGTAAAGATGATTGGATTCAGACCCGACTTGATCAACTTAATTTGATCGACGAGAAGCGACTCGCTGCTGTCTGCCATGGTCAGACGTATCAAAAGCGGATGATCAAGGCTTTCAACAAGAAAGTCAAACGTCAAATATATCAAGTCGGAGATCTCGTAATCAAGCGGATTATCCTGCCGCAAAGTGATCCCAGGGGAAAATGGACCCCTACATACGAAGGACCATTTGTGATCAAGAGCATATTTTCTGGTGGTGCAATGATTCTGACCACCATGGACGGCGACGATTTGCCGCACCCTGCGAACGTAGACATAGTCAAAAGATACTACGCATAAGACAACTCGACAAGTCGAAAACCCGAAAGGGCGGCTTGGGCAAAAATGGGCATCCTGGTGGACCGAAAACCCGAAAGGGCGGTTCAAGCAAAAATTAGGGATAAAACAAAAAAATCTGTACACCCGACAAGTCGAAAACCCGAAAGGGCGGCTTGGGCAAAAAGGGGTTTCCCGGTGGATCGAAAACCCGAAAGGGCAATTCAGGAAAAAGTTAGGGAATTAAAGCGTATGGCTATGTCTCGTCGGATCACTTTAAGGACAATCTCTTCATCAACCAGCTCCAAGTTTCTAATTGATCCAGTCATCGGCAGACGAAGCATTGAAGGGACGGATGTTCAGAGTTGTGAAGGCTATAGCAGAATGGAGTCCCATGGAATTGTTTCACATAGCCATCTTTCTTTTGTATAAATTTTTCAATTTTTTTTTACAACGGCATCCTCTTACTAGGATGACCGTCTCCTTTGTACCAATACACTTATAGAAAGTTAATACAAATACTTTTCCAAGTACAGAAATTTGTGTTGTTTTCCTTTTCTCTTTTCTCCTGCACTTATGTTTTATTTGAGAAACGTCTAATGTTTTGTTAAATAGGCATATACATTTGAACATAATCATTTCCTTATGAATCAAGAAAGATGATTACTGATAGGTTGAAGATACAAGTGGATATCCTGATACCCTTTCAGAAGGGATCCTCAACAGAGTTAAATTCCAAATTCCCCAGCCAGAGGTCCTTCCAGAACTCGATTCCCCTCAGAGTCAAGTTACGGAATCCCCAGTGGAGCCATAAAAATCTAAAAATCCAATCCCCAGCGGAGCTAAGATTTCCTGCCATCAATCCCCAGCTGAACCAGGCTAGTGAAATTTCTCCCCACAGAGATACCTGCCACCAAACTGAAAATTCTCAATCATACCTCTCCAGCATGAGTCTATCAGGTTCTGAATTTCCCCAGTAGAGATCTTCAGGAGTTCTCATTCCCTGTAAGTCACCAAGGAATTCCAATTCCCCGCAGTAGTCCTAAGATCTCCTCAAAAATTGAAGATTTTGCATTTCCCCAAGTAGGGTGAAGGCTCATTCTCAGTGCCTCACAGGATAATCAGATGTTCTCCAGTGAAGATCTCCTCAAGACAAGAATCCCCAGAAGATTGGTATACAACCCAAAGCTCTTAATTCTCCAGCAGTAGGCAACAAGGATGTTTCATCCTCAGCAATCAAAATTCTTGTCTTCCCCTGCAACAGTCAAAGATTCACTTCCCCGGCGACAGTCAAGATTCTTTGTTTCCAGGATTCATCTATCCTCAGCAAAGACAGCTCTTCAGCTTACATATGCATTCATTTGCATTCATATCATAAACATTGATATAACATATTTTGCATCATACATATCATGCAACATAACTTGGTGTTTTAGCTAACATTTCACCCTTTTCAGGATAAAATTAAAAGGCTATCATTAACAATTATTCAGATACAATATGGATACACCCCAGACACGGAGGTCATTCTATTACTCATTCAGAATCTCAAGTCAGATACAATATGGATACACCTCAGACATGAAGGTTATTCTACTACTCATTCGGACTACAACAATCAGATTAGATACGCTCCAGACACGGCATCCATTCTATCTCTCATTCAGATTCATTTATCCACCTCAAGGTTCAATGCATTCCGAACACGGATACCATTCTGACCCTTACAACAGTAGCTTGATTCTCTTCAGTGCGTTCGCCACGGAAGTCATTCTGTCATTTATCTAGATCCCAGTTACAGTTTCAGATACACTTCAAACACAGAAGTCATTCTATTACTCATACGGATCTCAATCCTAGTTACAGTTTCAGATACCCTTCAAACACAGAAGTAATTCTGCTACTCATACAACTTTTAACTTCAGATACAGTCCGGATACGCTCCAAACATGGTTGCCATTCTGTCACTCATTCATAATTTGTCCCCAGCACATAGTTGCTCCGTACAGATGTTTCTCTGTTATCCAGATACAATACAGATACACTCCAGACACGGCAGTCATTCTGATATTCGTTCTACACTTCAAACACGGTTACAGCTCAGATACGCCCCAGACACGGAGGCCATTCTCATGTTCGTACAAATTCAGTCCTTAGATACAGTTCAAATATATTCCAGACACGGATACCATTTTGATCTTCATTCTTCTGACCCGTCACACTACAGTTCAATAAACCTTCCAGATGGCATCTTTAAGCCCATCTCCGACAAGGTTTTGTCGCCCTTCAAATGGCATCTTGAAGCCCATCTTCAAATGGCATCTCTAAGCCCATTCCCATATCCATTGTTCTGATGAGTGCAAATTTAAGGGCACTCTAGTGTCCAATCTCCTTTTACCTTCGAGACGCGAAAGGCAAACCTGCCAATCTAACTCTTCAGGTGCAAGAAGATTGAACAGGGGCAACTGTTGTACCCCAAAATTTTCCCTCCCATTTCCTCAACATTTTCTCATCACAAGACCCTTGGAGCTCAAGATCAAGTTAGGGTTTGCTCTGCTCAAGACTCCTCCTTGCACTGTTGACCCAAATTAGGGTTTGAGTTTGCACAAAGATGTTTTGACCTAAAGTGCCTAAGATGACTTTCATGCTTCATGTTGGACTCTCAAGTTTACCCATACCAAGTTTCAAGCCCTGATTCCAAACTTTGCCCAGTCAATTGGACAGTTGACCTAGAAATCAGTTGTATTGGGGAAAAAGTCAACTGTGGTCAATTGACAGTCAAACCTTATGAAATTTGACCCACATCAACATGGTGAACTCATATGAACCATTTGGTCAAGTTTGGATCATAAGTCCACAAGAAATTTGATCAGATCACCAAAAGGGCAAAATGGTCATTTTTAGGGTTTTGACTGCACAAAGGAAATTTTTGACTGTTTGACCTAGCCAATGGCAAACCAAGCTCACATATGGACTCTAGGACCCCATAGCATTGTCTTGACATGTTCAAAAAGTTCAAAAGATCCCAAATGCACAAGATTAACAGATGAATTTTCCAGTCAATTGATCAATTTTTTACTGTATACTGAAAAGTCAAACTTTGACTTTTTGGTCAAAATCAAGTGTCAAGATTCATTTTTCATCAAAACATGTCAAAACATGAAACTTGTTCATCAAGAAATCAAAAATTGCAAATTAGGGTTTAAAATGAAGAATTTTCATAACTTAGAATTTTTCTAAGTTATGAAAATCCCTAATTTTTTCCTAACTTTGCCCCAATTTTTCATCAAGATACATTTGGATTCAAGGAAAACTCAAAACATGAAAGTTATAGTCCATTGCAAAATCTACAACTTTGATTCACAAAGTTTCCTCAAAAGAAGCTTGTAGCTCAAGTTATAATTTTTGGATTAAGGGTGCAAAACCATTCTTAACTTAGAGAAATTTTGACTTATTTTAGGCAGGATTTTTGCCTAACTTCATGGCCACTTTTCACATGCTTCCACTTGGAATTTCAATTTGCATTACAAAGATGGATTGTATTACACATTCCAAGCTTTCCAAAATGTCCAAGAACTCATCAAACAACCTTATGGTTAGAGAGAATCGAATTTGGCAATATGGGAAAAACTCACTTTGTTCATGGCCAATTTACATGTTCATAACTTGTGCAATTTTTCAAATCAGCATGCATAAGCTAGTTACAGGCCTCTAATCCCATTTGCACTCAATAATTAAATGCTAGTCCATTGTGTGTTAGCATCATTTTGTGCATTTGGATATTACATGAAGAATTAAGCCTTAATTGGAAAAAGCACTTTATCCATTTTTGTAAAGTATGGCTTTATGTCAAGTTTGTGAATCAAGAAGTACAAAGCCATATCTTTGGACACAGGATTCTTGGACATAACACACTGATCAAGAGAGATTGAGGCAGCATACTTGAGGGGCCTGCATAAGCCTAAAGATCAACTTGACATTTTGTTGCTTAAGTGAGAAGAAACTTGGCAAAACTGATCCAACATTCACTTCCTGGAAGCAAGAACTAAAACAAACTTTCTCCACACTTTCCATACTCCCTAACCAACCTGAAACACGACCAAGCCATCCCTAAAACTCCCTCATCCATCAAAACACAGTTTTGTGGCAAAACAGGGTACCTTCTGCATTTTGACTTGGCCAACAACATTCCATCGTGCGTTCTCATCCAAACCACCCCAAACACCTTCACTAACATCCATCCAAGCTATTCCCAACCTTAGATACAGACTGTAACAGCCATAGCACAGTTGGCCATTTTCATCTTTCTCTCTTGCAGGTGGACTTCCATGGAGTGATTCAGCAAGATTCAAAGCATACCAAGCATTGGAATAGCATCCCTGGACCTCACGCAAGTTGTACCAATCTTCACTTTGCCTTGAAAGTGCCTCCATTGTCATACACGATTCAAGCTGAACAGGTAAGTTTTTGAACTTCTATCTCTCTATCCAGGCATAATTAGGTTTAAGTTTGTGAAGAAAACATGTTCTAATCATAGCCCTGAAGCCATTCATATAGTTACTTTTCATTTATATTACGTGTGCTAAGAGTATTTTGAATCTGAACATTAGGAAAAAGTTAGGTCAGGAATTGGGGGAGAAGAAATTCTCTCTCATTTCTGAGAGTTAGATCAAGTTCTTCATATGTATGAATTCGTGGTTTAATGCTCTACATTTTTGATGTTATAAGTTTTTGTTAAAAGTCAAAGGATCAAGAGATAGCAGGGATGGAAGAGAACGCGCGTTTTTGTGTTTGAATCTGGCCAGAGGTTGAAGACAAAGCTCTTCTGGGCTGGGCCTGTTTCACTTTTCTATTTACACCACCTTTTCACATTCACACCCCCTTGGCCCATTGTGTTTATTTTTATCTTTTTTTGACTTTTTCTTGTTGTTTCTGACTTATTTATTTTTTCTCATAACATTAAAAATATTAAAAATATTTTTCAAACCATTTTTGTATTTATTAAGCATTTATTTGTTTTAACTTGATATTTGTACATAAATAAACACATAAATACCTTTTATTTTAAAATAAAAAAAATAATGCAAACATATTTTATTTCTGATTTTTTTATTTTATGTTATCTCTTGAAAACACTTTATAATAAATATATTTTTAATAATATTAAATATTTTATTTTTGTACATATAATATATATTTAATAAATAATGTAAATACATGTATATTTATGAATATATTTAGAGAAATACAAAGAATTAATGCATTTTATTTTTATTAATATTTTGACCTCAAAAATACTTTTTTTACAATATACCTTCTTTTATTTATTTTTGTACATAATTAATAAATATTACATAATAAATACCTTTTATTTATAAAATTAGGGTTTTGACCTAAATGCATAAAAATACCAAAATTAATTAATTTTTGTTTATTTAACACATAAAAAATACTTTTTTCATACATATACAAAACATTTTTTGCATCTTGCATATTTATTATATTTTTATTTAATTGTTGTATATTGAATAAATTGTATAATTCAATTTGGATGTAATAGTTTAGGTTTAATTTCTTGCTAAAATATCCCCATTTGAACATTTGTACCCCCCATCCCATATATTGTGTTGTAATAACTTAGGACCTTTTATTTCCTGCATTTAAAAGCTTTCTAATTATACCATGATAGAATTAGGGTTTTGTATGCAAAATTAACCAAAAATAGTTTGACCTAAATACAAGACAAATGCATGAAATCAATACACAAATCACACTTGCACCCCTAGGGTACTCCACTTGTTGCCTTCAAAAAATGGGCCATGTTGCATGTTAGGTATCTTTGGCAAAACAAAACAAATTCAAATGATCATAGTCCCTCGACGACGCTTTCGAAAGTTGCCTAAAAAATGATCAAGTCCCTTGAAGGAAAAATTGCCCAAAGATACTTGGCACCATTGCAATCATGGTCTAAACGATGACCCGTGCCCGTCCCGTTAACATCCTAATGCAAGATTGTCCACCAAATACAATGGTGGAACAAAATTGTTAAAAGGGTTAAAACATAGCAAATATCTTTGAGAAATTTAGGGTAGATAGCTCTTGGTTACTTACCAACTTGCAAAAACAAAAACCCTTGCCTATTTTTCAAAACACACATCACAACACATTTTTCAAGATAACTTTCAAAAAACATTAAAAACTTTTCAAAAGACAAACACATCTTTGTATACATCCCAACATGGATCATTACAAAGTTTGCCACCACATTGGTCTCTTTTCAAAAAAAATTCAAAACCCACACACAAAGCACCATTTCAAACAATTGAAAATCAAAGGCAATTGATCTAAGCAAGTAACTAAGAGCCCATGGATAACCATGGATAGAAAGGGTGCTAATACCTTCCCTTTCTATAATCTACTCCCCGAACCCAAGAAAACATCTCAAAGGTTTTTGCTGTGCTTTTTAACCTTTCCTTAGGATAAAATAAAAAGTCGGTGGCGACTCTTGCTCAACCGAAACATTTGCGAAAACAAACACAAAACCCAAGTCAGTTCTCCCACCGTATCACAATAGTATTGTTCAGATTTGTACAGTTGTTTGTGATGATCCTGTCGGGGACACCATACCGGCATATGAGGTTCTACTTGATGAAACGGGCAACCACATTCTTTGTAACAGAGGCAAAGGAAGCTGCTTCGACCCATTTGGTGAAGTAATCAATAGCGACCAAGATGAAGCAATGTCCATTGGATGCCGTGGGCTTGATTTCCACAATCATGTCAATGCCCCACATCGCGAACGACCAAGGAGCTGTCAGAATGTTGAGAGGGACAGGAGAAATATGTACTTTGTCGGCATAGACTTGGCATTTGTTGCAAGTACGGGAATGTTGATGACAATCAGCTTCCATGGTAGACCAGTAGTAGCCTGCCCTTAGAATCTTCTTAGCCATCGTATGTCCGCTCAAGTGGGTGCCAAATGTGCCATTGTGTATCTCAGTCATGATCAACTCTGCTTCAGCTTTGTCTACACATCGAAGTAAAACACAATCATGGATGCGTTTATAAAGGATGCCATTGCTTAGGAAGAACTTGGCAGCAAATCTCCTTAAGAACTTTTTGTCATTGACTGAAGCTCCTTCGGGATATTCTCTAGTCTGGAGATACCTTTTGATTTCATGAAACCAGGGTTGTTCCACTACTTCTTCGGTATTAATCTCATGATAATGCGCAGGTTCGTCCATTCGCTCGATGGTAATTTGGGGAGCCTCGTTATCCCAGTTGAGTTTAAACATGGAAGACATTGTAGCTAAAGCATCTGCTAGCTGATTCTCTTCTCGCGGGAAATGCTCGAAAGTAATCTGCTCGAAATGAGGCAACAATGTCAGGACATGTTCTTTGTATGGGATGAGATTAGGATGTTTGGTGTCCCACTCTCCTTTGACTTGACTGATAACCAAAGTCGAGTCCCCAAATACGACCAAAGATTTGATCCCCAGGTCTATAGCAGCCTTGAGACCAAAGATGCAAGCTTCATATTCGGCCATGTTGTTGGTACAGCTGAAACAAAGTCGGGCAGTGAAGGGTGTATGGCAACCTTCCAGAGAGATGAGTACCGCACTGATACCGTTACCGAGTGCATTTGAAGCACCATCAAAGTACAGGGTCCATCGAGATCCTTGTTCAGGTCCGTCATACGGTCCGTTACCTTCGATGTTGTCTAATGTCATGATGTCCTCGTCAGGGAAGTCGAATCTCATAGACTGATAATCTTCGACGGCTTGATGAGCTAGATGGTCAGCTAGTACACTCCCTTTTATAGCTTTTTGGGTTGTGTACTGGATGTCATACTCAGTCAGGATCATTTGCCATCTAGCGATTCTTCCAGATAAAGCAGGCTTTTCGAAGATGTATTTAATCGGATCCATCTTGGAAATCAGCAAAGTGGTATGTGTCAACATATACTGCCTTAGCCGGCGAGCAGCCCATACCAAAGCGCAACAAGTTTTCTCGAGCAGTGAGTAGCGAGTCTCACAGTCGGTAAACTTTTTGCTAAGGTAATAAATGGCATGCTCTTTTCGACCAGACTCATCATGTTGGCCCAGTACGCACCCCATTGAATTATCCAAAACGGTCAGATACATGATCAACGGCCTTCCTTCGACGGGTGGCATCAGGATAGGAGGTTCCAGCAAATACTCCTTGATCTTATCAAAAGCAACTTGACAATCGTCATTCCATTCAACTACCTGATCCTTCTTCAACAACTTGAAAATTGGCTCACAGGTAGATGTCAGGTGAGATGAACCTCGCAATATAGTTCAAGCGTCCCAAGAATCCTCTAACCTCCTTTTCAGTACGGGGAGCAGACATTTCTTGTATAGCCTTCACTTTAGCAGGATCAACCTCAATACCTTTGTTGCTGACAATAAATCCCAAGAGCTTACCAGACCTAACTCCAAAGGTGCACTTGCTTGGTTTTAGTCTGAGTTTATACTCCTTCAACCTGGCAAACAGCTTTTGCAAATGATTAAGGTGTTCATCTTCTTTCTGTGATCGAGCTATCATGTCGTCTACGTAAACCTCGATCTCATGATGTATCATATCATGAAATAGAGCTACCATGGCGCGTTGATAGGTTACCCCTGCGTTCTTTAGTTCGAACGGCATCACTTTGTAGCAGAAGGTACCCCATTGTGTGACAAAGGTAGTTTTCTCCATGTCCTCGGGGGCCATCTTAATCTGGTTGTAGCCCGAGAATCCGTCCATGAAGGAAAATACCTTGTGTTGAGTTGTGTTGTCAACCAAGATGTTGATATGTGGTAGCGGGAAATCGTCTTTAGGGCTAGCCCTGTTCAAATCCCGATAGTCTACACACATTCTGACTTTACCGTCTTTTTTAGGTATGAGCACGATGTTAGCAACCCATTGTGGATAGGATGTAACAGCCAGAAAGCCAGCGTTGAATTGCTTCATTACTTCAGCCTTAATTTTCTCAGACATGTCAGGCCTCATTCGGAGAACCTTTTGCTTGATCGGTGGACAATCTTCTCTGGTAGGGAGACGGTGAACCACGATATCTGTGTCTAACCCTGGCATGTCGTCATAAGACCAGGCGAAGATTTCAACATATTCATTCAATAACTGTACTAAGCGCTCCTTGACACTTGGTTCCAGGTTGGCACCCACTTTTACTTCCTTCCTATCTTCCTCTGTCCCTAAGTTGATGGTTTCTAGCAACTCTTCATGAGGCAGGATGGCCCTCTCTTCTTGTTGTAGAAGTCTGGCTAACTCTCCCGGTACTTCACAATCTTCGTCAACTTCGTACTCAGCCTGATTGACCAAATCTTCAGAGTTATCGAAGGCTAAAGCAGAATAGTCACCCATGGAATCCGGAGTGGATGGGTACCTGCATTTGTGAGTGTGGGTGTGTGTAAGGGATAGCCGTCCTTAAACAAACAAAAATGCAAAAGGAAAGAAAATGAACACAACAGTTTAAAATGAAAAACGTCCAATGATTTATTAAAACATGGCATATGATTATGAAGAGAATCAAGCCCTTACAAATGGACCTACATGCCCCGGGCAAGGCATGAGGTGAAAATAGTGTGCGAATTGTTTTAGTTGTTACAGACCATAAAAATGGGAAATTGTTCAAAGATAAAATTACTGGTTGATAAAGGTGATAGGGACAAAATCCTTTGCTTCCCAATTGCTCAAACCCCCTTCGACCATCAGAAAGATCCAATCTTCAAAGTGGCTCTCCTCATCTTCATCTTCTACAGCATTGATTCCATGGTGAGAAATTTTGACGGGTGATTTTTCAACCTTAGAGCGACGCATAGCCTTTTGTCCCGCAGCAGTAAACCCCAACCCAAACTTGTCTGTCTTATAGGGAAAGTCGGGCAACTGTCCCCATACTGTGCTCTTCCCCTCCTTAATCGCAGCCTCTACGTCTTTGAGAGATGCCATCCTAGCCACCTGCTTGGGAATGATAGGTACCTTAACCACTGCCTTCGCGACTGCTACCTCGGGAGAAACTTCCTCGAAATGTTGAAAAGGTGTTTCGATGAACTCGCCATCCACTTCCACATACCGAAAGGAATTGAGATGACTGATCATGTACTCCTCCTCACCGTGTACAGTTATGATTTTACCCTTAACAGGGTATTTCAGCATTTGATGCAAAGAGGAGGTGACTGCCCCGGCATAATGGATCCACGGTCTTCCTAGCAAGCAAGAGTATGATGGGCGGATGTCCATTACGTAGAAAGTGGAGTTGAACACTTCGGTGCCTACCTTGATGGGAATATCGACCTCTCCATGCACCATCCTTTTAGACCCGTCAAAGGCCCTGACAATAATATTACTTGGTTTCAGCTCCAAACCTTCACAATCCAACCGGTCTAGAGCTTTCTTAGGCAGCACATTTAGGGAAGAACCAGTATCGACCAAGACATGGCCGAGAGTGGTTCCTCGGCATTCAACTGAAACATGTAATGCATCATTGTGCTTCCTTCCCTTAGGAGTTAGGTCAGCGTCGGAAAAACCCAGGCCGTTGTCAGCAGTAAGACTGGCTACACAATCCTGAAATTGGTCAACCAAGGTCTCTTGGGGAACATGTGTCGTCTTCAAGAACTTAATCGGGGCCTTAGCATGGGCCTCTGAACAGAGCAGGAGGGCCATCATTGAAATTTTAGAGGGGGTCTGCCCCAGTTGTTCTACCACGTCGTAGTCACTTTTTCGAATTATTTTTAGGATCTCATCCATCTCCTTCTGAGTGGTTTCGGGGATAACCACAGCATGAGCCTTCGTCCTGACAGGAATTTCCAGTATCCCCTTACCTTTGTTGGTAATATCAGCAAATGATCTTTCTTCAGGAGTAACCGCTTCTTCAATCACTGGGCCTTGCACAGAGGGTCCAACAGGTGCAGAAGCTTTTAAGGGTCCGAAAACTGCTCGAGGGGGAGCAATCTCCGGAGAAAAGATTCGGCCACTGCGGGTTATCTTGCTCGTACCCGCGATGTTCCCTACATCAAGGTCTTCTTCAGAAATTTCTTGGACTGTTTCGATTTGTTTGATGTCGTGGTAGAAGATTTCTCCCTCATAGTTCCACGGTATCATTTTGCTTGATTGGTAAGGGACAGGTCCCGGCATGGTGATCTTGAGAGGTACATAATCGGAGTTGGGTGTAATCCTAACAGGCCTTTTGCAAGCCTTGGGAGGATTGTCGGAAATGGTTATGATAGCAATATCGTTGGTTGAAATATCACAAGTATCAGGAGTAATCGGATCGAAAGTGTTAACAGGGGTTTTCTGGAAAAGTATCTCTTGAGTATCCATCAGGCGTTGGACACCCGACTTCAACATTGGACAATCGTCTTGAATGTTCAAACAAAAATAACAGTCTTTACCACAACCAGGGAAGATCCCGACTCTCAACAAATTTTCTTTAATCACAAGCAATGGAGTCAACTGATTGGCAACATCAGTAACATGGAGGTCTTCCAAAACAGCATGCACATTGCGGCTGTGTTTAAGCATTGGGGAAGATATAATATTAGGCTTCTCAGGAGCGTCAAATTCAACCTCTTTGGCGTCAATTAAGTCCTGAATTTTGTGCTTGAGTTCCCAACAATTATTGGTATCGTGCCTAGCATTGTCGGAATGGTAAGCACACTTTGCATTGGGATGATAATGTGGGGAAGTGGTATTTACATTCTTTGGCGCTTCTTTTAAATTAGCAAGGTTCAATTTCAGGAGATGTGGAAGGATCTGAGCAGGTGTCATGTTTACTGGGGTAAACTGCCGTGGTGGCCTTTGCTGATAAATTCTAGGTTGATCGTTCCTCGGTTGATTATTTCTAAGCTGGTCTGATGTGGCCTTCTGTATCAATACGGCCCCTACTGTTGGCCGATGCTCAGTTCTTCCCAATCCCTTCTGAGAGTAAACAACAGATGCTTCTTTCTTAGCTGGAAAAGGTTTTTTAACAGCTGTGGATGCGGAGGCATCCTTTTGAATCTTTCCACTCTTAATATCGGCTTCCACCCTTTCACCAGTCAGAATCAGTTCAGTAAATCCCGCAGAAGAGCTCCCGATTAGATGGTTGAAGAAAGGGCCAGACAGGATCCCCAAAAACATGTCCACTAATTCCCTATCTGATAGCGGTGGTTGCACCCTTCCAGCCAGGTCGCGCCACTTCTGGGCGTACTCCTTAAACCCTTCATTTGAAGCCATCCCCATACTTTGTAGCTGAGTACGGGTAGGTGCCAAATCAGCGTTGTACTGATACTGCCGATAAAAAGCAGCTGCCAAGTCTTCCCAATTGTGAACTTATGATCTCTCGAGCTGATAAAACCAATCTAACTGAGTGCCAGACAAGCTGTCTTGGAAAAAGTGTACCCAGAGGTCTTTATCGAATGAATGAGGTTGGATCTTTCTAACATACGACCTCAGGTGCATCTTAGGGCAAGATAGACCGTCGTATTTGGCGAATGTCGGCACCTTGAACTTGGGAGGGATAACAATCCCAGCAATCAATCCCAACTCTTCAAAGTCCAACCCGGGAACCCTTTGTACTTCCATGGCTGCTAACCGCTCTTCCAAATTTTTATACCTGTCGTCCGCAGGAGGGTACTGTTGCTCGGAATAATCTTCATCCTCTTCAACCTCTTCCTCTTCAACCTCAGACTTAGAGGGTACTGCAGCTCCTTCTCCCTTGTCGGTCTCTTCGTCAGACGTTGAGGGGAATTCCAGAACTCTCCTAGCTTCAATCTCAAATCTCCTTCCCAGTGTAGCTACCCCAATTCTCTTCTTTTTCTTTTTTCCTTTTTCTTGCTCTTTCTTCTCTAACAGTGTTTTGAGATCCTCCTGACCCTTTGCCAAGGTCATGAGGAGTTGTTGGAATTGTGAATTCTGTGCTTGCAGATCTTTGACCGTCTGCTCAATATCCATCTTGCTAAAATAAACAGCAGAAAGATAAGGAAACCTGGTGTGAAGACCTGTTTATGCATATGATGAATGATATGTTTATTCATGTAATGCATTCAAGGATTTAGAAATTCAAAGTTGTTGCAGACAAAAGAACACACGTCATATTAGTAAGAAGAAATTTTGTCAGTACATAAATGCCCCATGGGCCAAATATTACAAAGCTTCTTAAGGTAAAAAGACGTTGCGCATCCTTTTTGGTGTGATGTAAGTGTTGAGAGTCTCTTCCTCGTGAAGTAGGCGGGTAAGCTCCAAAACCTTTTTCTCACTGGCATAGAAGTTGGCTTCAAAAGTATCATGTTCTTCTTTGAGTTGGATCCAACTCTTCTGCATTTCCTCCCATGATGTTGGCATGTCAGGATGTAGGATGGTGTATGGAACCTCTCCTTCCTTAACAGGCTCTTTGATCAAGGGGAGAATGTGAGGGTATGGCATCATAAGATTCTGGGAGCGGGTTCGTACCCACTTGAGGTAAGGCTCAAGGGGGATGGAATTCTTGTGCCCCAGTGTCTTACTATCCACCTTGTTAGGCATCCTTCAAGCTCTGATGAATCTTTGTCGAAGTCCTTTCGCATCGTTGTCGAAGTCAAAAACTAGGTCAGGAATCAGCATGTCATGAGGGCCATCCCTCCGAGCATATCCAAATTGTCTCAAAGCTAGACAGGGGTTATAGGTGTAATGCCTCCCCTAATGCCAAGTAATGGGACATTAGGGAATTCACCACAACGATCAATGATGATGACATTTTCTCTAGACCGAGAACACCAATGTACATCAGAATGTGTGAGGGTCATCAACCGTTGTGACCACCTCAAACCCTGCTCATTCTTCAAAACTGCTTGTGGAAGGTGAGAAATAAACCACCTTGCTAGGAGAGGAGTACAACACATGAGAACACCTCTTTTCCTCATTGTTCGTGTGTAAAATGAGTGTAGGATGTCCCCAAGCAATGTAGGTATATGGGATTCTTAGACATGAAAATCTTGACAGCATTCACATCTATAAGTTGGTCAGGGTTTGGGAACAAGATCAACCCATAAATAAGGAGTGCCACAATCTCTTCAAAGGCTTGCAGATCCAGGGAATTCCAACACTCTTGTGCCTTCTCAAACAAGAACTTTGCCAAGAAGCCCTTGACACCACTTATGGTTTCCCAATGTCCCTTGATGTCAGATGGTTGCAAGTGTAATGCTTGAGAAACATCCTCAGGTTTTGGTTCTTTTTCCGTACCGTTGTAGGGTAGTTGATTAAGAATAGGAATTCTCAGGAGTTGAGAAAATTCCTCCAAAGTAGGCACCAATTGGTAATCAGGGAATGTGAAACAGTGGTGAAGGGGGTCAAAGAACTGGAACAGCACTTTCACCATGTCTTCTTCAATGTTGGCGTTGACTAGGTTGAGAAGTCTACCATGTCTTTCACTGAAGAGAGAATTTTCTGGAATTCTGGATGTAAGCTCCTTGAGTTGAGAGGGATTCTCACAAGGTTGACTTGAATTGTTTTCCTGCGAAGAGATTCCATGACCTACAAAACAAGAACAAAGATGAAGATCCAAACCCTTGAAATTGTTAGTGGATGCATATGATGCTTTATGATGTTCATGATGTATGCACAAGCACATGTACAAGCAAGTCACACAAAACCCTAGTTTCAGGCTTGCATGAGGTTTCATAGGTAAGTACCCTCTTGAGTTTAGTTGGCTTAAAAACTTGTCCTATAAATAGTAACCGGGTTCTAAGGAGCTCAATATCATTGGATTGTTTTCTATGTTCATTGTTTTGGTTTAGCCACTTAACTAGCGACCAAAATATTCCAAGAAAACAACCCTCAATGAGTGTAGTATCGAGTATCTACCAACTTCAGACTGCACCAAAGCCGGTCATCTCACTACCCCTAATAAAAGGCCAAGATGGTCAAGTAAGGTTCTAGTTCATTAGTGCTTAATGACATCACTCAGCGGCCCCGTATTCTCTTTGATTGACTCAAAGGCTACCGATACTCACAAATATGTCGCACTAATATAGTTATTGCTTCAACCGTGTCGGTATACCCCGCACAGTTTCCACAACGTATTGCTATCTATGAATGTTTCCCAAATCCGGGTGAAGGATTTCAAGCCCAAACAAGAGAACCAAAAATGTAAAGCAATCAAAGCAAACAATTAATCATGCAAAAGGTGATCTAAGCCCTAAGGTTAACTCCACTTTTAAAGTCGTCCCCAGCAAATTCGCCAGTTTTGTGGTACGGTGGGAGAACTGACTTGGATTTGCGTTTGTGTTCGCAAATGTTCGGTTTAGCAAGAGTCGCCACCGACTTTTTATTTTATCCTAAGGAAAGGTCAAAAAGCACAGGAAAGACCTTTGAGATGTTTTCTTGGGTTCGGGGAGTATATTATATAAAGGGAAGGTATTAGTACCCTTTCTATCCATGGTTATCCATGGGCTCTTAGTTACTTGCTTAGATCACTCGCCTTTGCTTTTCAATTGTTTGAAATGGTGCTTTGTGTGTGGTTTTGAAAATGTTTTGAAAAAGATGCCTTGTCTAGGCAACCTTTGTAACAATTCTTATTTGAATGTTTTACAAAGGTGTCTGTCTTTTTGAAAAGATAATTCAATGTTTTTTGAAAGTTGTTTTGAAGTTGTGTTGTGATGTGTGTTTGAAAAATGGCAAGGATGTTTTGCAAGTTTGATCAAGTAACTAAGAGCTATCTACCCTAATTTTACTCAAAGATCTTTCTCATGTTTTTAACCCTTTTAACAGTGTTGTTTCACCATTGTGTTTGATGAACAACCTTGCGTTAGGATGTTAACGGAACAGGCGCGGGTCATCGTATAGACCATGATAGCAATAGTGTCAAGTATCTTTGGCAATTTTCTTGAGGGACTTGATCATTTTGTTTAGGCAACTCTGATAGCGTCATCGAGGGACTATGATCTTTTTGTTTATTTTTGTTTTGCCAAAGTACTCAACATGCAACCATGGCCCATTTTTTTAAGGCAACAATTGGATGAAACCCTAAGGGTGCAAGTGTGTATTGTGTGTCCTTTTCATGCTTTTGTTTTGCATTTAGATTGTCTATTTTTTGATTTTATCTTGCCATACATGTCCTATTTACTAGCAAGCATATAAAAGTAATAAAAAGTGCAAAAAATAAATTCTACACTATTACAACCATATTGAAGTGCATGAAAATATAAAGGAAAAAATAAAATAAAAGCAAGAAAAATGAGGGTCTTTCGATTGAGGCAGAAACCCCTTCGATTCTGCACTTTCTGGCTCTCTTCAATTTGGCCTGAAAAGGGTGAAGGCATGACTTTCGATTGAGGCAGAAACCCCTTCGATTCTGCACTTTCTGGCTCTCTTCAATTTGGCCTGAAAAGGGTGAAGGCATGACTTTCGACTGAGGCCTCACGGTCAGCATGTTGTGCCTTTCGATTGGGAACAGTGGGACAGCATGTTGTGCCTTTCGATTGGGAATAGTGGGACAGCATGTTGTGCCTTTCGACTGGGCCTGGAACCAGTATAAGATGCAATCTGCCTTTCTGCCTCCTTCGACTGGGGGTTGGAGTCAGTGGAGTCATCTTTTGTTAGAGGCATGGAAACAGAAAGGTTAGAGATTTCGTCTGAGGTCTGGAAACAACAAGGTCCTGGCTTTTCCACAGGCTCCTTGCTGACTCCTTGCAAGTATGTTAGGTCCTCAAATGGTGATTCGAAAGGCTTGTGCAGCTAGCCAATCGAAGGGTATAACAAACCTGTCTCAAGTTCTTAAAATGCAACATCCAAACATAACTACAGTCCAGGGGTTAGCACAAAACCAATGGGTCTCAAAGCCCAAAATTATAACTAATTAAGGTTGAGTTTTCAGCATAAGAGCAGTCAGAATCTAATGCTAAAACATGGTCTAGAAATATCTACATTTTTCTTTATTGGCATGTGCATATGATGTTGAAATGAAAGAGTTTCAAGTTTAGAGAAAACTTACCTCTTGAAGTGTTTAATCAAAAGAGCTGTAGGTGACTTCTTTTATGGTGGAGGGAGCTTCGTTGGGATCTTCCTGAAGCTAGTTCTGTTACTGCTTGGTTTGGGCAGTCACGCTGAGACCTTTTTATAAAAAAAAATCTTAGAGTTTTGAAAAGTTTTCTTTTTTAGAACGTTGGAGAGTTTGAGCACTTAAGGATTTTTTATGATTTTTCTCTCTTAGCAAAAATCTGGACCCTTTCTTTGTCAATGGTTCCTCTATTTATAGAGAAAAGGTTTGGGAGTTAAAACAAAGGTGTGGCTTGGCTGAAACGTGAATATTAAGCCATGTCAGATTTTCCAAGGTCCCAAGGTGAAGTACTAAAGTTGTTGGTAAAAAGGGGCTGACTTCCCTGACTTATGGTGAAGTACAAGCATGCTTTTAGCAAAGCATGGGCTTTGGCACAGGATTTGTACTTAACAAGTTTACTTTCACGCAAAAAACTTCTGGACAAAGGCTTAATCACCTGGACAATAGCTTAATCCAGAATATAAGCAATTAATTATGGAGTGAGATACAAGCATTAAGTCTTGTAAAGTAAGATCACGTAGCAGGGTCCACAGATTTGATCAGTTGTCCTTTCAAGATCCTATTTCCCACTTGTGTCGAAGAGTTCTAGAAATGTATTAAAGAAGACTGCGTCGAAGGGTTCAGTGTTGGATTTGAGATATGGTGACTCGAAGGGAACCAAAACTCCAATCAAAGCCTTTGTGTGAAGGTGGCTCATGTCTAATCGAAAGCTTACACACCAGGGGGTACATATGGTCAAACGAAAGACAAAATGTTCATATTCGAAAGAGACAAATAGGGGGCAAAAGGTGCAAATCGAAGGATGTTAAAAGAGAGCCTTTTGCCTTGAAAATGAAATAGATTACAAGAGGCTCTTTTCCTTGTGAATCCAAACCAAACTGTGTCAGAGGCCCATGCCCATTCGAAGGATGCAAGCCAAGCTTGTGTCAAAAGAGGCCAAAATTCCAATCGAAAGATGCAAGCCAAGCTTGTGTCGAAAGAGGCCAAAAGGCCAATCGAAAGATGCAAGCCAAGATTGTATCGAAAGAGGCCAAAAGGCCAATCGAAAGAGCTGAAACGAAGTACACTTGTATTTCTCCAAATTTTGTCAAAAATCATATTTTTATCTGTTTTCTTCCTTTTTGACAGTTTTCCTTTTAATTTTGGTACTGGAAAATTACAAAGTACCTGTTCAAGCTTGAACCTTGAAAATCCTTGTAAGAAAAACCTTGAGAATTGAGAGGGCAAATTTTGGGGTACAACACCTTGAAATACATATCCCCAGCAGAGTTAAATTTCAAAATCCCCATCAGAGTTAAAACTTCAAACTCCCAATCCTCGGCGGAGCAAAAACTTTGAACTACAGACCCCCAGCAAAGATGAAATCTTCTTCCCCAGTCAAGTAAAATTATCAATCCCCAGCAGAAACCATCCAGTGTTCCCCAAATTCCCCAGCAAGTTGTCTTAAAATTTGAGAATCAATCAGATAACAGTTAACTTTTGTTTTATCCCCAACCTAGGATAATTCCCCCAGTAGATTGGCATACAACCCAAACTCCTGAACTTTTTCCAAACAGGAATAAGCTTTTCCCCCAGGGTCTTGAACTTACTCTCCAGCAGGATAGCTACTTCCCAGCAGTATAGCTACTCCCCACAGAGTTTTTCATCCCCTAGCAGAATGAAGATTCACATTCTCATTTCCCCAGTAAAGTTGCTATAGCCTTCTTTACTCCCCAACATGAATTTGTCAGAATTTTCAATCCCATGCAGATCGAAGATTCTCATTCTTGTCTCCTCAGCATGAAGTCCCCAAGGATTCAAATTCCCAGTAAAGTTGTTATAGCCTTCTTTACTCCCCAGCCTTCTATATATAAAGAATTGTTAAAACATTATTATTTATAAAAATAAACAGTATAAGAATGATTAATAAAGCAATAATATTCTTTTTAAAAATTAAGTTTATTAATATATTGTATTGTTATTTTAAGAAAGTATTAATTTGAGAGAAGGAAATTAATTTTTAAAGTTATAATATGGTAAATATATTTATATACTCTTTTAGTATAATATCTTTAGTATTAAAAATAAGTTATTTATTATGAATAATATAATTTATGTTTAATATTAAAAATAAGTTTATGTTTTAATATATTTTTATGTGTGTTAGTAAACATCATAATATTTATTTAGAAAATAATAAGTAAATATAGCTTTTAAGAAGAAAAAAAGTATTTTTTAATAGATATAATATGATAAATATATTTATATTTTTATAATTTGTCAGAGGATAAACTTTTGGGAAAACGTCAATGTTTGTATTTTGTCAGAGACTTAATGTGTTGCAAATGCAAAAGCATTTATATTTTGGCAGGGGCTAAACCCCAAACAAAAATTCTGACGCACTATCACCTATCCTGCGCGCTTACGTCTGCATATTGCAGACTATAAAATTCATGTTGCATTTAACGAGGTGTAAAACCCCTAATAAATTTCTCACGTGTAAAACCCCTTAAAAACTTATTTGTGACCTCCAATTTCTTTGTATTTGTGAGGGATTAAATCCCTGACAAATAATGTTTTTTGTATAGTGTTATAATACTTAAAATAGAATTAATATAAATGTATTATTCAAAATATATTTTAAATTGCAAACAGAAAGGAGACAAACTATTTATTAAATTGATGTAGTGTCAAATTTAGTTTTCACTAAATCCATATCTTCGAAAAGAAACTATGACGCAATGAAAATGACAATTACATTATATAAAGAAGTTATTGCTTCATTACATATGAATAATCACTAACTAATTTGATCAATTAAATTCTTCTATTAATTATAAATATAAACTGAATCAGATTCATGTAACACGCTACTACACAAGAGCTTGATTCTTCTTGTCCAACTAAAAAAAAATTTATTGCCTCATTAGTCATCCACCTCTCTACAAATTTCTTAAAAATTAACATACTAAAAAATATTACCTTCTTTATCCACACTAGTAAGCAAAAATATGAGAATTCTTTTGATAGTTAACAATAATATAGTGATCCTTATTCTTTTGATAGTTGTCCTTCTTCATTTTGTTAAAAATGATTTTATAAAATACCACAAATATTACATTATTTATTTCAAAAAATATAATTTTAAGCAAAATAATTATTCTTATTTTAATATCAAAACAACAAAACTTAATTTATAACACTGGTCACATCTATTTGCACATATATATTTACTAGTTAAGTATTAACGTTTTGTCCGTAAATTTTAACTCAACTCAACTAACACAAGTCAATAATGCTAGATTGAACGTTATTATCAAAATTCAAACTCTACTCTACTATTCACAGTTATAAGTATGAGTTTCTAGTGATTATTATCACTTCGTTTTTATATTAAAAAAAAATCTTAAATTTTTTTAAACTAAACTAGCCAAACAAAAACAACATGTAAATCTAAAAATATACTATTTATCTAAAATTAATTGCTTGGCTCCACATGAAAATTGTACATGTTAGGCCAAACAACTTGTTAGAAACATGCCAAAATTCTTTACAATTTCAATCAATAATGATCATCTAAAAGTAAAGGTGCATATGTACTATGAGTACTAAGCTAGCAATTAATCTAATGATATTAGCTAGGAAAAAGTAAGAATGATGATTCTACGTGTATCCTTTTGTTTACAAAATTGATATTGTTTAATTTACTACGACACCATCCTAGCTGATCCGTGGTTATCCTTGACATGTTCAACACTCTCCAAACCAATTTCATATCTACTTGAGAGAAAAAATAAAGAACCGGATCTGTTTCATCTTCATCATGCTTTTTGAACTTCTTCAATATGCAACTTCCACTCCTTAAAAGCTCTCTTAGTCTCTTTTCTTTCTGCAAATACAAAAAGAAAAGAAAAAAACACTTTAAACATCAGAAAAAAAACTATAATAAATATTGTTTTGGTCGGCATCAAGTCCACGCCACTGCGGCTACGAGTTATTGTCTGCTTAGGGCATGAGAACCCTCGCGACTTTTTCCTTTAGAAAAATTATTTAGCCTTGATTCCCAATCATTGTAAGACTATTTTTGCCAACCTAGAACAGTTAACCCCTGTGCTGGGCTAAGGGGCGGGTGCAAGCATGTGGGCTCGACCCCTCTTTCTAACACCACTGGGACTACGAGGTATTGTCCGCTTTAGATGTGAAAACCCTCGCAGTTGTCCTTTAAAAAAGGCCCCTCGTTGGGTTGAGAAGTGTGAGTTTTATATATAAACTACTTTTAGCCTCGATTATTTTGGCCGGCTCGAAGCATATCTAAACTTACAAAACAATTCTAATTTGAAACATCAATTACCTTTTGAAGATCGGTTAGAATCTCCACTAGAAGCTGTGAATCAGCAGGGTCTTGAAGCTCCACATGGTGTTCTTTAAGACTTTTAATTGTCAAGTTTGATGCATCTTTATCACCTCTAATAAAACGCCAAATTGTTCTTATTGATTCTTCTAAAATTTCTACTAGCATGTCACTTGTGATGGCATCATTGTCAACTTCTCTTTTTCTAAACATTTTTTTATCCTTCCCTTTGTCTTCTGCAAACAATAATTGATTAATTTTTAAGTCATGATGAACTATTTGGTCTAACATAGACATAGAACTCTATATGGTCCCCTACATAGCTCAAAGAAAATGGAGCCAAACTATAAAAAGTTGTCACTAGATTCAATTTTTAATAAAGAAGCTATCTAATACCATTGACCAAATTCAGATTTCGAGTCATTGCAATTAGTAATTCACACATTCATGCAATCAAAGACATTGATAGGTCAATGAATCGAGAACACACGTTCCAAGTTATAAATTTGTATTTTAGTTTTTAAAAAATTATATTGCCTGATCTCGATCCAATGACCACGTGAGTGTGTGGATTGTTGACCATGACGAATTCAAATCTATCAAATTCGCGTAGTTTTTAAAGTTCTCACCTCGTATAACAGGAACTTGAAGAAGATTCTTCATGGAACAACGATTCCTAGCATAATTTTCAACTCTTGGACATTGAAAAGGTTCATTCTCTATAAATCTTTGAAGAAGAACTTGAAATTGTTGAAACTCTCCGGCTACTTCATTGAACCTTCTAAATCCATATTGATCATTTTCCCATATCTTCAAAGCCTTTTCATATTCCCAATGAAGGAATTCCCAAGAAAGACATAAATGTCCCACATAAACCATTTCCAAATCACTGTATAATTCTCTTATGAACTTCTTCATTGGGTCAGCATCAATTTCTTTGTTACGTCTAAATAAGCTTGTGATTGTTGAAGATTTCTTGTGAATTGAAAATGATTGTAGTGGGTCCTTTAACTTCATAAGACCTACAAAATTTACAAAAAAGTTTTGAAAAAATAAATGAATATTAAAATAATGATAATAACAAATTTGTAATACATTTTCAATATATTCCCGTCGGTTAAATTCATATGAATCCCGCCAAATTTATATAGAATCCACCTTATTCGCTAGGGTTTATGTGAAACTTTAACCAATAAACGAGTGTGTTGTTAGAAAAATACGTCGGCCACATGATTATTTTATGTAACACTGACACTTTTAAAAAAAAGGCATTTCAGTATTCGTGTTGATGTCAAATACCGACACCAACACTTATGATTACGTTCAATTTATTTATATTTTAAAATTATTATCGGTGTTAATGTCGTTACTGATGTCTATAAATGTGCTTCATAGTGATTATTAAAAGGTTAACATAACTTTCTAGGAGAAAGGAAAATAGCTTTCCAAACTTGTCTTGCATAACAAGGGTTGTTTATAGGTAGAAAGAAAAAAAAAGGGTCATAGAAAAACTTGGGTGGAGCATTATAATCGGTGCTACATCACAATGAGAAAGTGAGGTAGCTTTTTGCAATTAAATACTTGTTTATTAGTTCATATTGAAGGTTAGTGCATCCATGTTTGAAATAATAAAACTTCGTTGGACTTAAATACCATTACTTTATCACAAAGTTATGAGTTTTCTCTCAGATTAAGGGTATAGCCGTTGTCAAATATAAGACACTTTTGACATTTTTTTATTGTTCTATTATAAGACACATTTTCATATTTTCTTGAAAACTCAGAATCCAATCTTAAAACCGACTAATTTTGAGAGACCAATCTCACTGCTCACTTGTCCAGACCCATTTAAAATCAGAGTAAATTATATATAGATTGATTCAACATAAAAATTGTTAGCATCTAGCGGGATTCAAAAGAGAGATTTTAAGAAGAACATGTTTTTTATGAATAATTAGATATTGGAGTTTTAAAATATCAATGGTTTTAATATAAAAGCAAAAGGCTTAAAAATCAATAAATAGGCAACCAAAAGAGTTACTACTTAATAGAGTTAACAAACAAGAAAAGAGTCATAAGTCCTAACACTCATATATAGCTATCTTTAGGAAAAATGCAAGCTACCACAAGCAATGGAGGATTGGCATTAATCAGTGCAAAGTATATAGCCAAGCATGTGATGTGACATTAAAAAAGTTGCTCAATTCTTTAATGTCCAACCCCCTATCCTACCACTCTTTCTTGCATTAACAAAATATATATAAGAAAAATGATATATATATATATATATATATATATATATATATATATATATATATATATATATATATATATATATATATATTGAAACCAACCATAAAAAAAGAGTAAAAAGAAAGTGTGTCAAAATTCACTTTTGTGTCACATAATTGGTTAATTCATGCTTTCTCAATGCTCAACTAACCAGATTTAGTAACGTCCTTTACCTCTCCCTACTTTTTTAATGATTTAGATAAGGTAGGTTTTCATGACCAGGGGTGTTCAATGAAGTTGTTTTCATCAATTAAACAATTAAAACCTATGAACTATGAAGCATGAACAAAGAAACGGACATCGGATAGGATACGACACGACACTGACACGTTAACATCAATAGTTATTTAAAAAAATAATAAATTGAACGTAATCAAAAGTGTTAGTATCGATGTCCGACACTGACATGAACACATATTTTTTCCGAGGTCTCGGTGTTACAGAGATTAAAACCAATATTTTAAAAATTGAACTGAAAGTCACTATTCAAATTGTTCGAACCAGAACAAAACATTAGTCCAACAGCTCAAATAACCAAAACATAGACGGTGTGTGTTCATGTTCATGATTCAACTTGTTGAACCGTCCGACTCGTTTCGTTTCAGTTTTCAAAATATTGAGTAAAACTAAAAAGAAAATTGCTAAAGAAAGGTAAACAAACTTTTAAGGTAATGAGAAGAAGAAGAAAAACATACCTAAAGCATACATTTTCTGGTAATTCAAGATATCGAATTTTCGCATTCTTTCTCTATAACTTCTGTAGAATTTCGGAAGCTCATTTGTAGTACTACTACCATGCTGAAACTTTTCATCAATTTTCCATGGCTTCAAATCTTCCATAATCCTCGGCGACTCGGAATCCTCAAAGATTGTAGGTAAACCAGTAGCTTTAACTTTCTTCAATTCCATCTTCAGCTGTTCTATCAGATCTTGATGCTCCCAAAGCGTGTCAAACCGGTTCGACTCCTCAAGATCAAAAGCTGTTACGCTCTTCGAATTTTGTTTCGCCGATTGTTCTTGTTTGACTTCTTCTTCCAACTTTCCGAGCTCGTTCATTATATCTTCGTCTTCTTCAGCAAAATCATCAGGCTCGTAACCGAAATCCAAACTTTCGAGGCTTTTGTCATCCTTGAAATCCAAATCTTCTATACTTTCTTCATTGTTTCCTAATGTATCATGCTCGGTAGTTGTTCCAAAATCTGTATCATGCTCGGTAGTTGTTCCAAAATCCGTGTCGGACAAAAAACCAGATTCCAAAGAACTCATAGAATCTGTGTCAGAACTTGAACAAACAAAATCGTCATCTAATAGAAAATTCCGCTCATATGGTTCCAAATTCTTGAGCTTCTCCGACACTTCCTCTACGTGCAATTTTTCGAAAAAACTATCAACAATTTTCTCGTCAACAACCTCTTGATAATTTTCTTCATTCAATTTCCTCTCAGATAAGAAACCAGCTGGCTCGAGCTTCTCTGACACTTTCTCTACGTGCAATTTTTCGGAGAAACTGTCAATAATTTTCTCATTCACAACTTCTTCACAGTTTTCTTCATTCAGTTTCCTATCAGATGATAAACTAGCTGGCGTGAGCTTCTCCAACACTTTCTCTACATGCAATTTTTCGGAGAAACTATCATGAATTTTCCCTTTAACAACCTCTTCACAACTTTCCTCGTTCAATTTCCTCTCGGATGATAAACCAGCTGGATCGAGCTTCTCTGACACTTCCTCTACGTGCAATCTTTCGGAGAAATTACCAAGAACTTTCCCATTAACAACCTCTTCACAATTTTCTTCATTCAATTTCCTCTCGGATGATAAACCAGCTGACTCAAGCTTCTCTGACACTTCCTCTACGTGCAATCTTTCGGAGAAACTATCAAGAATTTTCTCATCAACAACCTCTTCACAGTTTTCTTCATTCAATTTCTTCTCGGATAAGAAACCAGCTGAATCATCGGCAACACGATTTTTTTCCAACGGAAACTCATCATTTGAACGAATAAAAAACTCTTTGACAGTAAAATTCACAGCCTTAGGTTCATCCAAAACTCGGCTAAAACTCTTTCCTAAAACAAACTCATATTTGTTTGTACTCGAAGAAACCTCACCCCTTTTATCAAAATCACTACTTTCACTAAAACCTCCCTTCAATTCCTCACTAAAGTCACACCCCCAATTTTGATATTGAAATTTGAAAACCAACTTCGATTTGTCCTCTTCTTCTAGGTCAAAATCCTCACCATGATCATCATCAACAACATTCCTCAAACTAAATTCTCTATCTTTTTCACCTTCTAGATTCTTACAACTAGTCTCAATTTCATCACTTTCATTCGAAAGAGTATCCGAAAGTGCCTCAAAAAATTCATCATCATAATCTTCTCCATTACCCTCAACCGACTCAACTCCACGATTATCATCGAAAAACTCACAACCATAACCCATTTCTTCAGAACTACTCAATCTGAAAAATAAACAAAATTACAAATAAATCAAATTAAACACTAACGAGCATTCAATATTTCACCATATAACTAACTAAAATTTTCAATGAAAAACTAAATTCCATTACCTAATGAAGAGTTTGCATAAAAATTCAATCTTTATATGAAAAAAAACCTCGTAGACGCATAAACACAAACGGGTAATCTACAAAACTCAATTTATAAATGAAACACTAAACAAGTTAATTCCTTTTGAAGCAAAACAGAGGAAACAAAAACAGAGCAAAGTCATGAAAATTTTGATACATAGTTTGAATAAAGTGATTGGAAAACACAAAAGAATGAGACATTGCAACAATATAGAAAAAGATATACGTACAAACTTGTTTCATATGGTGAATCTGATTCAGCAGAAGTTGAAGGGTCACCTAATTAGAGAATTTTTCAGAGAGAATGAAGGAGAAAACATGAAAAGGAATTGTGCGAAGACAAGAACATGTCAGCGACTTGTGTTGTGTGATGGATTCATTCAAGAGTGTTGTTGTTTTTGGTGAACGTGATTAGGTTCAAGAAACAACATTGGGTAAAATTGAAAGATTACGTATCATTCTATTTTTTCTATTTATTATGTCAAAAACAAAGATTATATAAAACAAGAAAATTCAAAATACGCGTATTCAATTTTTGGAAAATAATATTTTAAAGGATTTTTTACAATGATTGTTTTGTGGTATTTAATCAAAAAAAATTATAAATATAAATAAACTTTGAGGTGTCTAATTACGATAGTGAGTACTAATTTTTTGAGATATTGAAATTTATTGATATTCAATTGATTTTTTTTAATTTGTAAAAAAATATTTTGATATTAAAAATATATAGATTTTGATAGATTATTTTGTGGAGTGGATTTAATGAGACATTTTAGTTGAAAATACACCTATGACACTATTTCAATAATCTCAGTTTAATTTATGAAATTTTTAGAAATTCTCTCAAGACTTTTTCAAGTTTAGTTGATGTAATATTTTTCTTTCTCTTTTTTTCCACTTTTTTTGAGTATCATTAACACAAACATGACCGTTTACTATTGCTATTGTGTTTAATGTTTATTTGTTTCTAATTGATTGTTAACTTTCTATTTCATCATGGTATATTCAACATAATGTGGCCAAATTATTGCTTATATTTATTGAGTGCTTTTTAATTAATATTTTTTGACTCAACCCAAATTGTCTCATATTATTATCAAATAATAAATTTATAATACATTCATTGAGGATAATGAAAATCACTACGAGGAGCATAAGAGATAGACATCCTTGCTAAATCATAAGCATTACTATTAGCTTGTCGTATAGTAAAAACAACCTTAAAGTTGATGTGCCTCTTTAAAATATCTCTACAATCATCGATTACAGAGTCATATTTTAACCTAATAAGTTGCATGGTGAATATCATGTACCACTTTTTTACAATCTAACTCAAAAATAACATTTGTAAGACCTGTTGCCACAATACAATGTAGTGCATTATATAAACCTCAAGGTTCACACTCTACTACTTGAAGTTTCATGGGACACCAATTTGTTACAACCATAACAAAATGCCCATTATCATCTCAAACACACATTCCAATACTCGAGCAAGTTTCTTGTTGAAATGCATCATCTACATTGCATTTGAAAAAACCAGATGGGGGAGGTTCCTGATAGAATAGAAGAGTGGAGAAGAAAGAGAGAGAAGAGAGAAGAGAGAAGAGTAACTGAATCTGTTATGTATGTTTTCACAGTTACAGCAAACCCTTATATAGAAGGGCCTAGGGATAGAAAGGGAATTAGACACATGAGTCTAATTCCTACTAACTATTACAATAATACCCTCCTATCTCTAATACTCCCCCTTCAAACTTAGGGTGGTTGATCAAGTTTAAACTTGTCAGCAACACGTAGTTTGCTCTTGAGAAACTGAAATCTGGCTGTGGAGAGAGGTTTGGTGAGCACATCTGCCCATTGGCTTGCTGCAGGAATGTGAGTCACAACAAGGGCTTTGCTCAGCACTTTCTCCCTGACAAAAAAGATGTCTAATTCCATGTGTTTGGTCCTAGAATGCAGCACAGGATTGTGAGCCAAGGAAACTGCACTAAGATTATCACATAGCACCTTTGGAGTTTGGTACTGCACCTGTAACTCTTGTAAGAGAGACTGCAGCCATAAAATTTCTGCTGTGGCAAGAGCTAAGCTTCTATATTCTGCTTCAGCACTAGATCTTGCCACCAATGTTTGCTTCTTTGCCCACCAGGTCACCAAGTTAGGACCTAAGAATATGCAAGCACCAGAGGTGGACCTCCTGTCATCAACATCAGAGGCCCAGTCAGCATCACAAAATCCTGTAATAGTGAGAGGTGCAGACTGATTGGCAGGGGAAAGAAATAAGCCATGAGAGGCAGTCCCTTGAAGATATCTCAAGATCCTTTTAACAGCTTTCCAGTGGTCTTCTAAGGGATTAGACAGAAATTGGCACACTTTATTGACAGCAAAAGATATTTCTGGCCGAGTCACTGTAGCATACTGTAACGCGCCTACCACAGATCTGAAGTATGTGGGATCAGTCACCTGTGCAGAGCCAACTTTGGATAACTTGGTGCTAGAAGCCATAGGGGATGCTATGCCTTTTGCAGCAGCCATATTGGTTCTGTGCAGAAGGTCTCTTATATATTTGCCTTGAGAAAGAAGTAAAGAGCCATTAGAAAGGTGAGTAACTTCTATACCCAGAAAATAGTCCAGCTGCCCAAGATCTTTGAGAGAGAAAGCCATATTCAGTTTGTTAACAAGCTGCTTAATGAAAGCTGAAGATACGCCAGTGATAATTATATCATCTACATAGACAAGCACCAAAGTGTAGCAGGATGGTGTGAGAAGCATGAACAAAGAAGGGTCACACCTGCTGGCAGTGAAGCCTAACTGAAGGAGAGCGCCTTTGAGCTTATCAAACCAAGCACGAGGTGCTTGTTTAAGGCCATACAAGGCTTTATGGAGCTTGTATACAAGTCCAGATTCACCTTTTTCAAAGCCTGGTGGCTGCACCATATAGACTTCCTCATTTAGCACCCCATTAAGAAAGGCATTATTAACATCAATCTGTTGAATGGTCCATTTTCTGGAGATGGCCAGAGTTAGAACAGTTCTAACCGTAACAGGTTTGACTACAGGTGAGAAAGTCTCAGTGTAGTCAAACCCTTCAACTTGATGAAAGCCTTTTGCCACCAATCTGGCCTTGTACTTGTTAATAGTCCCATCAGGATTCTCCTTAACCCTGAAAACCCACTTGCAGCCAATAGGTTTTCTGTTGGCAGGAGCAGGGACAAGAGACCAAGTGTGATTCTGAAGTAAGGCATTGTACTCAACTTGCATTGCTTCTTGCCATTCCGGAACAGTGAGAGCTTGCTTGTAGGAAGAGGGCTCAAAGTGAGTAAGAAGAAGTGTAGGATGCCGCTTTGGCTGCACTATGCCATGTTTGGACCTTGTGAGCATAGGGTGAATGTTAAGAGGATTTGCAGGAGGACCAGGAGCTACTGCAGTGGAGGAATCAGAAGCGGCAGGAGTAGAGAAACCGGAGGCAGGAACAGCAGGTGAAGAGAGAGCCTGTTCATGGCTAACAGCTGCAGTTGCAGGCAATTCTGTGACTGATGCAGTGGTGTCTGAGACTGGAGCAATGGTTGAGGCAGAGGCTAGAGAAGCTAACTCATGAGCTTCAGAAGAGGCAGTGTTGGAGTCTGATACAGAACTATTATGAGATATGACAGGAGTAATGAGGCCAGCATGACTCTGAGATTGTGATGGAGGTACAGCAGTGAGAGGCACAGGTAAAGGAGTAAAATAACCTTGAGAGTTTGCAGAACAAGGTGTAGGACTAGTAGGGGAGGATGAAGAGGAAAACATGACTGAATAAGGGAACCTACACTCATTGAATTTAACATCCTTGGAGATGTAAATTCTGCCAGAAGCATCCAAACATTTGTAGCCTTTGTGACTAGGTGAATAGCCAAGAAAGAGACACTCTTTGGAGTGCATAGCAAGTTTATGTGAATTGTAAGGTCTGAGGTGAGGAAAACAGGAGCAGCCAAAGGTTTTTAAGAATTTGTAGTCAGGATATTTGAAGTATAGCAAGAAATAAGGAGATTTATTGTGCAAGTTGGGTGAGGGCAGCCTATTGACGAGATAAGTTGCAGTGAGGAAAGCATGATCCCAAAACTTTAAGGGAAGATTTGCTTGAGCTAAGAGAGTGAGACCAGTTTCAACAACATGACGATGTTTCCTCTCAACAGACCCATTTTGGTGATGGGTGTGAGGGCAGGTAACCCGGTGTATGATGCCATGCATATTCAAAAAATGTGTCAAGGGTTTAAACTCTCCTCCTCCATCAGTTTGCACAGATTTAATTTTCATATTCAGCTGTAGTTCGACAAGTGCTTTAAACTGCACAAAGGTGGCTAAGGTATCAGATTTTAGCTTAAGGGGGTAAATCCAGGTGTACCTGCTAAAAGCATCTACACAAGTAAGGAAGTATGTAAAGCCAGAAACAGATGTAAGTGGTGCAGGCCCCCACAGATCACAGAAAATAAGTTCAAGAGGCTTGCTATAGACAGTTTCAGATAATGAAGAAGGCAGTCTATGCACTTTGCCCAGACAACAAGCATTGCAAAAATTACTGAATTGTTTATGTGGTACAGGAATATTACAAAGTTGAAGAATCTGTTTCAAAACCTCATGATGAGGATGGCCAAGTTTATTATGCCACATTTGATACACATTAGAAATAGAGCCTAAGTCCCTATTATTACATGTAGAGCTGAATACAGATTTAGAAAATGAATTTGAGATCCTAGACTTAGACTGCAGATGACTGCTGACAGCACTAAGAACTTGAGGAGAAGTAGGCTGAGAGACTGAATCAAACTTGTAGAGACCATCACTTCCAAGTGAACCCTTTAAGAGCACTCTAGAAGTATCCTGACATTTCACAAAACAAGCATCAGCATGAAATTCAAAGAAGACAGCATTGTCTTTGGCAAACTGACTCACACTTAAGAGATTTTTAGTGATAGATGGCACAAGCAGCAGATTATTAAGTTTGAGAGAAGACTTAGGACACAAATTAGAAGGAAATTGCATAGAGCCAACAGAGGTGATAGACAGACCTTGGCCATTGCCTATGTGAACCTGGTCAGATCCAGATAGAGACACAGAATCAGCAAGATTTGTGGCATCTGGTGTCACATGGTGAGAGGCACCTGAGTCAGGGTACCAGGCCTGATTGTAGAAGGAGGAACAATCAGTTCCAGCAATCAATGCTTGAGGCCTAGGAGTAGGATATTGAGCAGGCATGGACGCAGCAGCAGGTCTAGCAGAGTTCATGGTGTGAGGTGCTGAGGCTCGAAAACCAGGCTGAGTCCACACATTGGGCTGAGCAAAGACATAATTGCCATAGTTGCCATAAGGAGGATATGAGCCATAAGCATCCTGAGAGTGACGAAAATAGCAGTAGCTAGCATCATGACCTACTTTAGAGCATATTTGGCACTGAACAGAGTTTCTAAAGCCACTGCGACCACCGCGACCTCTGAACCTTCCACCTCTATTGTTTCGGCCACGAAAATTGCTACCTCTTCCATAGCCAGAAGAAACACCACCATTGGAATCAGGAATCTCAGCAGATTGAGGACTGAAACTGGACTTCTCTTCATTCCCTTGCGTGAGATTCACTGAAACAGTTTCCACGACGTTCTTCTTGGCTCTATCAATTCGCGCTTCTTGATCAAGAAGAAGCGACTCAAGCTCATCAATCGAGATGAAATCAGACTTCGTATTGACAGCAGCGACAACTGGATCAAATTCCGACGGCAGTGCCTCAAGAATCAATTCGATTTGATCGCGGTGAAGAACCGGATCGCCGATGGACATCAACGTGTCAACAATAGTGCGAACACGTGCAAGAAATTCCGAAACGGTGCGAGTACCTTTTGAGAGAGAACGGAGCTCTGATCTGAGTTGACGCGACCTTGTTTTCATCTGCGTATTGCAGAACGCATGAATTTCGTCCCACACTTGCCACGAATGGCGCAGAAGAACAAAGCGAGAGAGAAGAGAATCAGAGATCGTGGACAAGAGCCACGTACAGAGAAGAGCGTCTTGCTCCTCCCACGCGACATAGTTCGGATTCTCAGTTCCGACGTCGCGATCAGCAACAGTGAGGTAGCGTTCCGGTACTTGAGGAGAAACGACGAAGCGAACCATTTTGGTGCCACGAAGAACGCCTTCGACCTGTTGCTTCCATTGACGATAGTTGGTGTCGTCGAGTTTGACAGAGATCTTCTGCTTGAAGGTAGTTGTTGCAGCGAAGGAGCTACCACCGGTAGCGTTTGAAGAGTCTGGTGAAGCCATAGCCATAGGAGCCACGGATCAGAGAGAAGCTCTGGATACCATGATAGAATAGAAGAGTGGAGAAGAAAGAGAGAGAAGAGAGAAGAGAGAAGAGTAACTGAATCTGTTATGTATGTTTTCACAGTTACAGCAAACCCTTATATAGAAGGGCCTAGGGATAGAAAGGGAATTAGACACATGAGTCTAATTCCTACTAACTATTACAATAATACCCTCCTATCTCTAATAGTTCCCAATAAATTCTTGATGAAGATTTAGCCTAATTTGAGTCACTTGATTCTTTTGAGCGTGTTTCCATGAGCTAAGCATATATGTTTCTCGAATCACCATCCTTTTCAACAGAATCGTATTTGTCATCCAAAAGCTTTAGGTTTATCTTTTGCCAAATACTCAATTTTATCATAAAAAACATGTATGTATGATCATCATTAAAATGACTTAAAACCTACCCAAAAAAATATCATAAAAGTCTTCGGTTAAGAGAAACAAGTTATATAAGGGAAATCACTGAGAAACTTTCTTTCAACATCAAACACTAATAGGGGAAACAAAGAAATGTGTGAGGAATTCTCAATATCTCGACCACAAGAAACAGAAGATGGAAGACAATTTGCGCCTTTTTTGTGTGGAGATTCTCCCGATGTGGAAGGCAGTTTTTGTTGGATTTGAGACTTCACACATAAGACGGGGTGAATTGTGTGATTTGAATTGGTTTTGAAAACTTTTGCCAAATTAAATCAAGGTTAAAACATTTTGAAAAAATAAACAGCAGAAAATTAAATAGCATAAAGTAAATAGTTAAGGGAAGAAGAAGAAAACAAAGAATTATAGAGGTTCAGTCAAATCAAAAGGACCTACTCATCTCCCTAATAATTGGTCTTGAGAGTTTCTAATAATACTTGAGAGATTTTAGTAGGAAAGACTCAAGAACCCCCTTATACATGGAAATGATGGTTGACCTTCAACCAAATATTACAAGATGATAGATATGGGCGTTTGCATCTTTTATTTAGTTTAATGTTAAGTGTGAAAAGGATAATCTTCCTTCCCAACGGTGGGTTGAAGCAGTTTGTCTCCTTTCCACGAACATTGACCTTAGAGCGGTTAGTCTTCAAGTACCAAATATATATGAGCTCAATTCTTCTGATTTTAACAGGACAATCAAACAACCTCTGAGATTTTGACCGGGATAATCTCTAACCTATGAAGATTTTAATATCGTGATAATCTTTAACATATCTTTGTTAACCAGGCTAACCATGAACCAATGAAGATTTTAACAAAGGCTATTCATTAACCTAGGACTGATCATACAATCCTTAGCCTAAGATTTTATCGGGTTTAGCTTCGAACCACAAATAATCCTAATTACACAGTATTCAGTTAAGGTGTATACAAATGATTCCCTTGGAGAATTTTACAACTCTATCCTTTCTAGAATTACATAAATAACCTCACTCACAAAGGAATTTTTCTCAGAAAAGCATTTGGCTATAACATCTAATGAGAGAAAGTTAAAATAGAACTTAGAGAGGGAGAGAGAGAGAGAGAGAGAGAGAGAGAGAGAGAGAGAGTTGGTAGTGTCAAAACATGATTCTGGATGATTTGAAATTAGAAAAGGAGCCTCTATTTATAGGCAGGAGGTGTGCCCAAAATAGAATTTGCAATCATGAATTTTTCCGTTATCTAATTGATTATCATTTATTTTAATCAATTAGAATTTGAAAAATAATCGATTGTAAGTTCTTTAAAAGAAAAGAAAATATATCTAGTTATTGCACATCATTAAGGTGGTGTCTAATGGCTTAGAGAGCAAGTTTGAACTAATCTAATCGATTATACCAAATACCCAATCAATTAGATAAGTCAAGTTTTTTCTTCTAGTTATTTCCACAACTCCTAAGTCGTCTGGAATAACTCCAAGACAATTTTAAAGATGTTTTCTCTTGATTAAAAATATTTAAAATGGTTTTAGTGTGTGTGTGTGTGTGTGTGTGTGCTTATAGTCACATACTTTTACGGAAATTCCCCTTTGCTTACATAAGTTCACTCACTTACGAAATTAGGAGTTTAACTCCTTTGCTACAAGCCTCTTGTTAGATATTATCTTTGTGTTGACAATGCTTAAGATCACTCGAGGCTTTAGATACTTTCCACTTTGTTTACCTTCTTCATATAGTCAAGTTCGGATAGTCAAGTTCATCAAACCATAACAATTAGATTTGATCCACTTTTTTTGCCTTCCTCAGATAATCAAGTTCATCAAACCATAACATTTAGGTTTACATATTTAACCGTTTAAGCGATGTGCTTGACTCATCATTAGTTGTCCTTTAGTTGTCATCATCAAAAACGGATGTCTTGATTAAAGGTATATTACCTATAAAACAAGACTCTACAGTTACTTCTTAGTTTCCACGAAAAAGTTTTGATTTTTAGTGGGATAAATAGATTTCACGACTGTTTCCAGTAATTTGGGGCCTTTAAATCATCTTTATTGACCAAATACTCTACACACACTCTATAGCCACTTCTGATAATATACTTACATTTACTATGAAACCTCCATATGATTTCATCTGCCTTATTAATCTCAAAAGAGGGATCTTTAAAATTTCATTCATATCTCTATGAAAAAAAGAGATCTAATAAATAGTTCATTCTAGTTACATATAATGGGATCTATACGTTTTTTTACTGTTATGTAATGTGAATAAGTAGGAGGGGTGTGTGAACTCGATAACTACCAGCATCATGAAGTCGAACATCTGACAAAATGTGAGTAGAAGAGTCATCACCAATCTTTTGATGATGTCCTTCCTACAATACTATTCAGGAAGTCTTGATACTACGCAAAATATAACTTGGATTATGACCTATAGTTGAATCCAAGAAGTTACCTTAAGGAAAATATTTTGCTTTGAAGACTCGAGAAACCATAGAATCTGTGTTGGATAAGAGTTTCCAACATAGCTTTCTCAATATTATTGCTAGATTAAACCTATGGAGATCGTGAAAACCCATCCCTCCTCATTCTTTATGCACATTCAATTTTTCCTAACTAAACCAATTAATACCTCTTTTGCCACCTCTATTAGAGCCCCACAAAAAAGAGTTCATCATCTTCTAAATATCTTCAATATATATAGGTAAAAGATACACACTCATGCAATAGGTTGGAATAACATGAACCACATATTTAAGAAGAACTTCTATAGGTGCTTGTGAGAATATTTTACTACTTCAGCTGTTGATACACTTCCAAACCATATCCCTGATGTAATTAAATATGGCCTTCTTGCTTCTACCAATCATGGAAGGAAGACACATAATTTCTCGTGCCAATACAAGATCGAATACCAAGGTTATTTGAGAGCTTACTGGTTTTATCTGCTTTTGATACATTCCTGCTAAAATAAATCTTTGATTTCTACATGTTTATACTTTGCCCTTGAAGCGTTAGCATAATCATCTAAAATATAACGCATCACCTTTTTTTCCTTATCATCTGCACGGAAAAAGAGAAAAATATGATGAGAAAATAAAAAATGATTAATGATAGGTGAACATCGATAAACCTGTACACATTGCAAGTGACCTCGACTTTTAGCTTGTATTAAGAGAGATGTGAGGCCTTCTGGACATAAAATGAACAAATAAGGAGAGAAAGGATATCCTTGTCTGAGCCCCCTTCTTGAAATAATAGGGCCTACATAGCCTTCATTCATAATGATAGTGTAGCTAATAGTTGTAACACACATTCTTATCCAATTAACACATTTGTTGCTAAAACCCATACGATTCGAAAGAGAAAAAAAGATAATTCTAATTTACTCGATCGTACACCTTTTTAACATTTATCTTTAATGTTGCTTCTCCCTTATTTCTTCTAGTCATAAATTTAATATGATGAGTAATATTACATTATCTAGAATAGATTGACTTGCTACAAATCCTGATTGTTCAATAGAAATACATTTGTGAATTACCTGTTAGAGCCTATTGAAGTCAATTTAATTAATATTATGTTATACAATTATTATATTATTAATAATATCTAATAAGTTGATATTAATTTTATTATTAATTATTTTATTGAATTATTATTAATTCATTTAAAAGTTAAGAAACAAACATTATTTTTAAGAAAAATAATTATTCAATATTCGACATGCATTTTGAAAAGTGTGTTTATTTTAAGGTTACCATAAATATTTTTGAAAAAGTGAGATTAGAGTAAAACATTTTTATGTGTTATACCTCAAAATTTGTCATCTCCTTTTTCAAAATATTTCTCACAAATGATCTCAACTTCTCAAGGATTCTCAAGAAATTGATCAGACAAAATCATCTCTGAAGCGCCGAGACTCTAAATTATGGTTTTGACTGAGAGTGACAAAACTTTGATTTTTGACCTAGTACATGACTTATTGGTTTCAAATATGATCTCAAGAATTTAAGTGCATAATTTTGACCTAGTCGCATATTTCAATTCATCTCCCGAGATCAGTGGATTGATAGACGAAATTCAACTGGTGGAAAAAGTCAATTGTACACTAAAAAGTCAAACTTTGACTTTTTGACCAAAATTGAGTCCCAAAAATCACATTTCATCAAGACATCCAAAATATAAAATTTGATCATCAAAAATCAAACTTGGCAAGACTTGGAAATTTTTTCTAAGTATTTTCCATACATGATTAATTTCATTACCTCATGACATCTTTCTTCACTACAATTCAAAATAATTCAAGATGTTACAAATAATTCAAGTTATTACAAAACTGCATTTTTAAGTTAGAATTTGTTAAGTTACAAATCCTAAAGCCTTGTCTTGTTTGAACTTTTCCCTTGACTAAATCCACAAAAACAGCCTTGCTATGCTGTCACAGCCTGCTCCAAAACCTGCAATGTTGCCCTGAAAATCTGCATCATATCAGTCTCATGGTTGCACTAAGTTAGCTTATAAAGAGCTGTACCCAAAAAGGCTATGAAACAGCATACCCAAAAAGTTCAAAAATTCATTTGTTTCCCTCCCAAAACTTCAGCCAACTTCATCTACAAATAAATTATTTTCATAACACACAAAGGGGGGCTTTTAGAGAGAAAAGGAGAGAATAGAAAAAATAACATTCTTTGTAAACTCTGCTGATTTCACAAAAGACCCTTGCTCATACTCATCTTTATTCGCAGTCACAAAAACAGAACCTCAATCCATTTTACAAACTCTTCCATAAACCAAACACCTTATCACATAGAGATTGTTCAAACACAAGAATAGTTTCTGTAGTGCCATTATCTTCACCCTCCAAACACAAAAATAGTATTGTACAACTTGATTGAGTTAGTGTGATTCAACAGTTTGGAACAGCTTGCTGGATGTTCATTAAGACCCTCACAACTTCTTGAAAAGTATTCAGCCTCAAAACACTAAGTGCAGTCTCAAGGTAAGTCTTCTTGACTTTGCATTTTTCATACATCACTAATGATTTATTCTTGAAGATAAAATGTAGTAATCATTGTCCATTTGAGCTAATCATTTGCTTACTATTCATTTCTTATCAATCATATATTGTGAACTGACCTGTACAAACAATAGGGCTTGTTCCTTCACATCCAAAGATAGGGCTTCTTATCAATCAATGGTAAGATAGAAATATCTAAAGGAGGAGGAAAAAAATAAAGACCTTTTGAGTAGGTAGGACGCTCGTAGTTGCTTGCTCATAAATTAAAACCATTTACACACTTACACTTTCAAAACATCTTCAAAAACAAACATCACTTTGAACTATTTTCAAAATCAACACTTTGTATGCATTCTTATAGAGACGAGAATCATTACAAAGTTTGCCGAAAACAAAGGCGTTTTCAAAATATTTTCAAACTTACACCAATCACAAACACATTTCAAACGAAGCATTTTCATAGTGATCAAACAACTAAGAGCCCATAGATAACTACAGATGAAAAGGGTGCTAACGCATTCCCTTTTTCATATACTACCCCCCGAACTCAAGAAAATATCTTAAAAGGTATTTCCTGTTCTCTTCACCCTTTCCTTTATTGGATAAAAGAAAATTCGGTGCTGACTCTTGCTATCTGCAACATTTGCGATAAAATGCAAAACACCCAAGTCAGTTCTCCCACCATGTTACAGAGTTGGCGACTCTGCTGGGGAATATTAAAAGTGGGGTTACCTTAGAGCTAGATCACCTTTAAAATGCTTTCCTTGTATGACTTGTTTATTTTACATTTCGGGTCCTTGTTTGGGTTTTGTATTGATCCTCTACCCGGATCTGGGAACATCATTATGTAAGTAGCAATTGATTGTAGAAACTTTACAGTGTAGACCGATATGGTTGAAGCAATGGCTATATTAGTGTGACACATTTGTTGGTACCGGTATCCCTTGTGTTGAATCGAGGAGAATATGGGGCCGCTGAGCGGTGTCATAAAGAACTAACTAACCTTAGAACATTTAATTACACAGGTTCCTTCTAATTTCCAGATGCAGCTTCACACGGGATCATCACGAAGAAGCCCTACACAGGCTCATTCTCGTACATTTTCAGATGTTGTTTCACACGGACTCATCCCGAAGCAGCCCTACACAGGCTCATTCTCGTATATTTTCATATGCGGTTTCACACGGACTCATCCCGAAGCAATCTTACACGGATTCCTTCTCATATATCTCCAAATGCATCTTCACATGGGCTCATCCGGAAGTAATCCAACACAGGTTCCTTCCAATACATTTCCGGACACAGCTTAACACGGGTCCATTTCAGCATATCATTTAGATTAAATCGACCAAAGATTTATTCTAATATTTCTTCCAATTTCTACCAATAATCACTCTGGATGGCATCTGTAAGCCCATCTCCGACGAATTCTTTATCACCTATACAAATGACATCTTAAAGCCCATTCTGACACAATCAACTAACACATAATCGAGTGCAAATTTCTGGGCACTCTAGTGCTCAATCAACTAACACCTTCCCTTTTTTATAACCTACCCCCCGAACTCAAGAAAATATCTCAAAAGGTCTTTCATGTTCTTTTCACCCTTTCCTTTATTCGATAAAAGAAAAGTCGGTGGCGACTCTTGCTATCCGCAACATTTGCGATAAAACGCAAAACACTCAAGTCAGCTCTCCCACCGTATTACATTATGTTTGATACAAATTTATAAAATTTGTTATTGCAAATTATTTATTCCTAGCAATAAAATTTACACACAAATTCTAAACTTCTTATTCTCATGGTTTTTTGGTCAATTCTTATTCGCATGTTAAGATGGTAAAAAAAATTATTTCCAAAAATAAAACACAAGGGTCTATTTGTTTCAATGACTAAAAGAATAATTATGAAAATGTTATTCCTTGGAACATTATTTTTGGGAATTTTATTGTGTTTGGTGAAAAAAATGATTTCTTTGGAATATTTATAAAATATATTAATTTAAAATTTAAAATATAAAATAAATGAGTTAAAATATTTGTGAGTGAAAAGGTATGGGTATTAATTCTTATTCCCATGGGAATGTAAGATTTCCACCCTATAACATGAGAATAAAAAATGATAAAATTATGTGTAAAATGAGGGAATAAAAAATTCCTAGGTATAATTTTAGAAAACTTGAAACAAGCATGGGAATACAAAATATTCCAGCCTATATTTTTAGGAATAAATTTGCAATCCCTGAAACAAACACCCCCATGTGTCAATAACCATATATTTTTCTTTATTATTTTCTATATATAGTTTTATTTGTCAACTAGAGCAAATACTTCAGAGTAGTCGAGTCCTTCTCGTTGAAGAAACCATTGAGCTACTAATTTTGCTTTATGTCTTGCTATTGAACCATCAACATTGTGTTTCAACTTGAACACCCACTTCACTTTGATAGCTTTTGTATATGCTGGAAATTCGATTAACTCTCATATATTGTTTCTTTTGATTGCATGTAACTCTTCGGCCATAGCTAACTTCCATTGTTTAACTTTCAAAGCTTCATTATGGTTAATTGGTTCAGCACCTGCAAGCAAAGAAAAATGAACAAATTCTCCATCTGGTGTGACTTCATCATCACCTACTAATAATCATGAAGTCTTATTGGAAGAACTCTATTTTTATGAGGTCTTTGGCTTGTTTCAGCCATATCCTCTTCAACTTCGATTGTTTCTGAAATGTCAGCAACTGCTTCTACTTCGACTTCGACTGGACTCTCATCAATTCCTTCGACTTCAACTTCATCAGTTTCTTCATCAAAATTGAAGCTCATCAATAGCTTGTTAATTGAATTACTAGAATTCCAATCCCAGGAATAATTTTCATCAAATATTTCGACTTAACACAATCTTCGCATTAATTGGATTGAATAGCCTGTATGCACCAGTCTTGTGATATCCTACCAGAATCATAGGTTCACTCTTTTCATCAAGCTTCCTTCTTCTCGTATCAAGAACATGCTTGAAACACATAGAGACAAACACCTTCAAATGACTCACTGATGGTCCTTTTCCACTCCATACTTCTTCATGAACATTGTTCTTCAATGTCTTGGTAGGGCACCTGTTCAGGATATAAACTGCAGTCGAAACTGCTTCACCCCATAAAGATTTTAGCAAATTCTTTTGCTTCAGCATGCATCTCGCTATATCCAATATGGTTCTATTTCTTCTTTCTTAAATTCCATTATGTTGAGGCGTATAAGGAGAAGTTACCTCATGATCAACACCATGTTCTGCATATAATTTTTCAAACATCTTCAAAGTGTATTCACCACCTCTATATGTTCTCAGAACTTTGGTACACTTCTCACTCTGGTTTTTAACAAGCATCTTGAATCTCTTAAAGATTTCAAATAATTCGTCTTTCCTCTTGATCACATAGATCCATACCTTTTGACTAAACTCATCGACAAACGAAACAAAATATATGTTTCCACTAATGGTATGTTCTTTGAACGGACCACATACATATGAATGTACCACTTCGAGTATGCATGATGATCTCTTGGCATAGTCAAAACAAAAGAGTTTTTGGATAGTTTTCCGACTAAACAATATTCACAATGTTTTTCGGGTATCTCAAGACTTGGGATATCAAATACCATATCTTGAGTAATCGGCTGATTGAGTGATCGAAAATTCAAATGTCTAAACCTTAAATGCCACAACCAACCATCCTTGTGGTCGAAAATAGTTTTTAGACATTGTACTTTTGTCGAACTGATCATGGTCTTAAATATCCTGTTCTTCGACAGAGGAGATTTTAAGACCGAATTATTCTTGGTGTCGAACAATTTTAAAACTTTATCTTTCATGATAACTGAGAAACCTTTTTCGACTAGTTGTCCAATACTTAGCAAGTTGCACTTTATTCCAGGTACATATAACACATATTTAATCATAGTTTTCCCTCTATTACTAATTTGAAAGACTATGTTGCTAGTACCTTCTGCTTGTAATGAACTATTATCAGCAAGTTTTACCTTGCTCTTCTTCGACTCATTAAAATCTGCCAACCACTCCTTTCGACCAGTTATGTGGTTCGAGCATTCTGAGTCGAGAAACTAGATCTTGGATTCGACATGGTTATCTACAACTGCAGCCATAACCACCATTCCACCTTCAGAATCATCTGAATCTTGGCGTGCAGGGTTCACTCCTTCGTCCTTACCTGTCTATCCCTTATCTTTTCTATACCAATAATTCTTGGCTACATGGCCACACTTTTCACAGTTATTACACTGCACACCTTTTTTTTATCTTCTTTGGTTTTTCGATAATTTCCTCGTCCTCTTTTCGAGGAATCCGAAGTTCTGTCTTTGACCTGATGCTTGTGAGGGTTCTACCAAGACTTCTTTCCTTGAGTCTTGTCGACATTGCCTTTGAACTAGTTGGAACCACCATTCCTTTTCCATGACTAAGTTTGCAGTGCCTGTATCGAGTCTTGAACTCCTTTTCTTTCGATAATCTTCATCTCATGCACCTCTAACAAACCAACCAAATCTTCCATTTTTGTGGTTTCAAGATTGTTAGATTCTTGAATAGCTATGATAACGTGATCAAAGTGAGAGGTCAACATTCTCATTACCTTCTCAACTATCATCTTATCAGTTATGGTTTCACCATAACCCTTTATTAGATGGACGGGTTTCTGAATCTTCGACACATATTCTACAACTTTTCATCTTCTCCCATTAACAACAACTCATATTATCGATGCAAGGTTTGTAACTTAACAACGTTGACTTTCTCACCTCATTCGTAATACTTCACCAGAATATCCCATGCCTCCTTTGCCGTTTTAGCATGAGAGATTCTATCAAAATTAGCAGCATCGATTGCCGTCTAAATGCAATAAGCAACCTTGCAATCTTTCTTCTTGACTTTGTCGTGGTTTTTTTTTCTGTTCATCGGTTGCATTTGCAGCCAATGCAGGAACACTGTCGACAACCACTTCTAGGGTTTCATGGAAGCCAAACAAAAATTGCATATGTTTTTTCCATCAGATTAAAATTTTTCAATCAAGCATTAGAAGAGAATTCAAAATACCCTTATCATTAGCAATTTTCACAGTGGTTGATTCACTTGCCTTAGAAACACGATCTTTGACATAAAATTCTTGAAATCTCGATCAAGAACAATAATCGGAAGCTATGGATACCAATTTGTTAGTTTGTGAGACACTTTTAGTGAGGAGAGAAAGAGAGAATAATAATAAAAAAAATTATATTATTGAATTGTACAAAATAATAATAAATACTATGACTATTTATATATAATCCTAATTGAACTTAAACTAACACAATTTAAATTATATTTAAATATTAAATCTAATCAAATATAATCTAATATATTTTAATATTTCATAGAGATTCCATCTATGAAAATTTTGAAATCATGAAATAAACATATCCTAAAAATTGTGATTGAAATGATACAAAATAATTCATATTGTTAAATTGCATTAGAACAGTTTAAGTCAACATCTCCATTTTTTTAAACAAAAACATATCTTGTTTGACATGTACAACATTTTGTAATTTTCTTCACAAAACATGTTGTTCTAGTAAATTTTAAAATGAATTTACTAATGAATCTTTATCATTATTAATTCACACAGACTACAATTATGGATCTGTTCAAAGTTCAAACACATGAACATAAAGTTGGAATCACTTTGTTATTAAAATAAATAGATATTTGGAAGAAAAAAAATGTTACGTAGGTGAAAATGAAGATGGAATCTCTTTCTTATTAAAAAGTTTAAAATTTGTATGTTTTATTTTTTATTATTCTCTTTTGTTGTATATCTATATTTAGGGTTCATTTTGATATCATAACTTAAAAAAAATCAATTAATTTCTTTAACTTTTTTAAATATTATATTAGTCATTTTCATTCAAAGCTATCAAATTAGTCGGAGATAAATTTTTATTTTAAACCTCATTCGAAGCCGAGAGACATTATAACATTATGGGATTCTATTCCAGTGGAGGTGAAATACTCTACTAGTTTTGGCCATGTACTTATTGTGTATATGTATTTCAAGAAGATTTAGTGATTCTTTTATATGGCGAATATTTACTCATCATGTGAGTCTAGAGGTAAACAATATATATGGGAACAACTTAACATTTATTTGCAATATAGGAAGTTGAGAAGTAGCAAGAAATAAGAATATCATAAATTTCAATAAATTTATTGATGATATTTCCTGCGTCTCAAAATACAAATCTTTTAAGATTATTATACACAGATTAAAAAAATAATTATTGAATTAATAAAAATATTTTTTTTATAAAATTATTTTTAATTATTATTGGATGATATATATTGTTATTATTTGAAAAAAAGTGTAGATAAGAGGTAATGTTGATAAAAAATAATTAATATTATATTAAAAAAATAAAATAATAATTTTGAGACAATTTTTTAAACTTTAAATAACTTTTATTTTGAAACATAGAGATTACTATGTTGGTTAATTTTTCTATTAATGAGAGGCGGTTCAATTGGTTCAAGGGTGATGGGGGCGTTGATGAGTCAGTTGGACATGTTCCTCCTCTGGCTATGGAAGGGGTGAATTGAGGTCCTAAGTCTTTCTGCATGTTAAAGTGTTGGTCATACTTACAGGTTATAAAGAGTACAATTTTACTAAGCAATTTTTCTTGTTCAATGTTTCTAGATGGGGCATATGTATGTTTTGAAGGAGAAACTTAAATTGTCAAGGAATGGAATTTATAACCATGGAAGAAATATTGAAGGAAAACTAAAAGACGTAAAAGAAAGACCGCCAGTCCTAGATAGTATTTCTTGTATATAGATTAAAGAATGAAATTATATTGTCACGAGACATTGTATTTTTATTAAATTAATTTCATTAATTTATTTGAAGTAGTATACAGAGTAATAATTATACGACACAATTGAAAAAAATAATTATTATTATTATATTGAAAAGTGATAATGACATTTATTTTGAAATAAATTTTTTCTTCTAAAATGACACTAATTTTGAAACGAAAGAAATAATAAAGGAATGTGAACATTCTTAGTGCTACAATACACGAGGAAATTTGATAATGTTATCTATAGTTTTAAAATTCAGACCTTTTTGGTTAGTCGAACCGATTTGATCGTGAATCAGAAGATAGAACAACTTGGTAAGATTGTTGAATCATATTTATAATTGACTTGGTAAAAATCGATGTAATTCGGCTGATTCATTGGTTAGATCACTGATTTAGTGGGTTTCTTGATTTGACAGATTAATCTTTTTATGTTTGTTTTTTTGTTTAATTCTACCTATTTTTTCTTTTACTTAAGTTTCAGTGCCTTGATTTAAAATCCAACTTTATTCATATTTATAATTATATTAAATATTTATAATAATTAAATAATGTTAAAATTATAAAAATTAAATTTTGTCAAATTTTAAGAATCAGAAATGTAATCTTTCAAAACTATTAAGATTATAGTTTTACCAACTAAAATATAAATCTCTTCGATGTTTAATTTGATCAAAGAAATTTTTTATTTATAATTATACTGTTTCTCTCTAATGCAATTTTCATTAAATTTATTTATTATTAATCATACAATACATAATATAATAATTTAAAAATCAAAAAATTAATTATACAATAAAATAATAATACAAATTGATAAAAATAAAAAAAATTATATTACCAAAGAAAAATTAGATTAAATTTTTATATTATTAAAAGTTATGCGATCTAATCAGTAATTTATTGGTTTAATTCAATAACCTAATACTTACATGCATCATTGTGAAATTTATTAATTTAAAAATTTACTATGTCAAAACACCTTAATTGTAATTTTTTTTCTTGAAAAGGAAGAAACATTGGAATATTTTCAAGAATAAAAATATTTATTAATAAGAAATTATGAAAATAAAAAAGACAAGAATTAAATCTTAATTATTTATTATTATTACTATTCAATAATTCTTATTTAAAAAAAATTTTAAAAAAGTTTAAAATTATCATCTAAAATAATGATAAATATATATTCTTACTTTTTTTAAATTTAAATAGTTCTTGATATATAGCATTATTCTTCCAAAAAAAAATATAAGATAGAGGTGTGTAGGGATTAGGGTGAAAGTTCATATTTCAAACCTATTTTTAGGTTCCGTGTGAAATTGATTGATTAGAAGAAAAATTCAACCATGCGTGGTTTTGGAAATGACCAAATAATTGACGTCATTATAGTGCAATAAATTATGGTGGAGACATGGCGAGTGGGTAGCAGTTAATAAATGTTGAACGTCTTTTTACTTCAAAAAAGAGTCTTTTTGTTATATACTATATTTTATGCATATTAAAACAAATAAATAGTGTAATTAATGTGTATTTTATTTTAGTGGTAGAGATGTAGAATAGTTAAAGAGATGGTATTAGTTGAGTTAAATAATCTAAATTGTTGGTCTAAAGATGAATAATATTGGGAGCCAAAAAAAATCAATAGTATTTAACTATTTAATTTGTTTATATTTATATTTATATATTTCTATTTATATATTAATATATATTTATAGATTAACAAATCTTTTAAAAAAATATGTGTATTTTATTTGTAATTTTTATTAAATTGTTATTTGATTTGATTTTTTAATTTTCTATACAAATTGGTAGTAGTATTAATAAATGGTATATATGGATAAAAAATATATTTAATATATTTATAAAATATCTTATATTTGAAAATGGTATTAGAATCTGGAATAAAGGAAATATGTCATTTTACAAGGAAGAATTATATTAAATTGTTATTTTACATTACTAATGAATTATTTATGTTTCTTTTCTTTTACATATTTTTAATTATTTATTACTATGTTTTCTTTAATTTTTTATTAATTTTTTTATAAATCAATAATGCTCAAAGATAGTAATTTTATAATCACTCATATTTTTTTTAAATATAAAATTAATTATATTATTAATATATGTTGTAATGATATAATTAGAGGAGCCCGTAAGAGGCACGAGAGAGGTATATGTCTCGTTCGTTGTTCCCTCAAGGCCAACCCTATTATGTATTATAAGAAAACAACATATTAGCAGGTGAATTTTCCATGTGAAAATCATTTCGCAAATTAATGTATTTGTAGGGTGAATTTGCCATATGGTTCGAGCGTCATTTGTGAGATATAACGCCCTTTTTTTTCAAATACGTCGCACGAGTCCTCCATATTATGTCCATATCGTGTGATCATGGGGATGTCATGTCTTTTGGTCCACAATGATGCAGAAGAAGTCATGGGAGTTATCCAAACTCCATGAATATCACATAATCAATAATTCATTCTTTAGGTGGTTGCTATTTTCCAAGAGGCCTCATATCCAGGTCCAATACGGCTATAAATGTATTGACATCGGAGAACCTAACTTTAACATAGAAATATACATATAAAATTTTTGTCACCCCACGTGAGTTATCTCTCAACGTCACAACAAACCTTAAAGCATTTGGCAGCCCTTAATCACTAGGGCTTGTCACAAATTTATACTTTTAACAAATACAACTGATGCCCATTGTGGAGGCCTTGGTAAAACTAACCTGGACCACAATCATCATTATTCACTATCGCTTTCACCATCTCCTCGTGAGGATCTTTGAACAAAGTTTCAAGAAGAACACTAACACTAATGTAGCGGTAGAAATGTTGAGACTAAGTCATTGGATTGACTTGACTCACACAGATCAAATAAGAATCGCCATCACGCTTTATTATTTCCAAAGGAATGGGAAAAGAGCGAATAACTCAAAAAGAGGGGGAGAGAATCTAAGTTTGGGGTTGGTTATGCAAAGGAAAGGTATTAGCACCCTAAACATCTACGGTACTCCACAAGAACCTCTTTAAAAATCTGTGTATTTTGGTTATAAATGTTGTATAAAAATAGATGGTGGAGGTGAAAAAAGAAATATATTTTTTACAATTTTTGCACCCGCCGCGGTTGCGAACCCTTAGTGCCTACGTACCACCTTCTGTGTAATAGGGGATCAGGGTACTCATAGTTCACCTTTAAATTTTTTAAAACACAAGTGTGTTGGTTAATTTTAAGAGACTAGACGTCATCGTCTTATCCGAGTGGAAAACATACTTACTACCCACAATTATGAGAAAGGAGAATTTGTGTCATCTCAAAGTGGAGGATATGGCTTGGATTTTAAAATCAACAAAGTCTCTCTCAACACCCAAGTGGAAAATATCTCACTTCACTACATATCGTAGAAGTATAGTATCTCGCATCACTACAAAGATTGACAAGAGTCTAACCTTTTAAGAAAAGTTTTAAAGTAAAAAGCCAAAGCGGCAAAATGATTTGAATGAGATTGATTGACGTTTAGTTTTTTCACAAAAATGTCAAAGTATGATTAAGTTAGTTAAAGTTTGATTAAGAAAATATTTTTGAAAATGCATGGACCTAAGTCCAAGTTTATTATGAAAGCGGTTCAAGTTTAGAAACAAGAAGAGTTTTCAAAAGGAGGGAGAAGATTTTTGAAATTAAAGAAAATGGGAGGAGATGAAGAGGTTACCATAAAACATAAGATAAAAGCTATGGAAAAGAGTCGTCTAACCAACAAGAAGCCAACACTTGACATAATGAGTCAATGTAGAATTTCCATTATTTGGATTTGAAACCAAGCAAGCAAATATAGAAAACCACTTAAGAAAACCAATCTTCAAATGCATTAAGTCTTCACAAAAATTGGGCAGAGTAACGGCTGTATATAGATAAATCCCCAATTGCAGACAAAACATATAATCTGAATAACTTGCATACAAAAAAACAAACAATTCAATGTCTTGGAGTAAGCCCCAAGAACTCCAGACAAAACAACAATAGAAGTCACCAAGGTCTCAAGGGTGGTCAAAGTCTCTAATCCTAAGTCTGAGAAGTCCACAACTCCAAAATATCAAGGATAGTAACCAAATAGTCCAAGTAACCTTAAAGTTTTTTATAGTTCAAGTTGGTTATTAAGTATCTTCAAAAAGAAAAATGAAAAGCTGAAGTGAGCAAAATAAAAAGGACATAAAGATAAATGCTCAAGTGAGCAAAGATGAAAATAGCATGGAATGAAAATGCTAAGATAAATGGTGTTTAAAGTAAAAGCATAAAGTAAAAGCATAAAAATAAAAGTCAATTGTTAGAAATTAGAGATTAGTTGAATGACCATCTTAAAACTTGCATTTGAAAATTCATTAGAGGATTGATAAAATCAAAGTCTCTCAACAACAAGTTTCATTTGCTTTTTGTCAAGTATATCATTCAAAGTATCAATCCATAGAAAAAAGGCAAAATATCAAACCATATTCAAAGTATCAAAGAAAATTTTAAAGAATCCATAGAAAAAAATCAGAAATGATCTCAAATGTTTTTATAAAATTTTTTGTAATTTTTTTAAAACAGGAAAGTATTTTTAAACTAATTAAAATCACTCAAATAAGTGAAAAAATATCAAAAAATAGTAGAAGTCAAAATAAAATTCTAGGAAAATTTCAGAAGGTCAGAAATGAGTAAAATGATTTTTACAATTTTTTTCAGAATTTAAAATCATCAAAACGTATTTTTAAATAATTTGAAACAAGTCAAAATAAAGGAAACATTATAAAAAATATCAAATCTAAAAATAAAATCATGAAAAAATAAAAATCAGGAAGAGAATATTTGAAAAATTTTTGTGAATTTTTTCATAATTTTTGAGTCAAAAATAAATTTTCTATGATTTTTTGAAGTTTAAATCAATTAAAATAAAAAAAATCAGAAAATAAAATGACAAACCAAAAAAATATGGACCATCTAATCATTGTCAAAATGCGTTAGCAAATAGATCCAGTGGATCTGGCGCGCTGTGCATGTCATGGACTTTATTGAATATCACACCTAATCATTTTTTATAAAAATAAAAATAACTTAAAATGTGGCACGTTGGATGGAGTCTGACTCACTAAAGTAATCAGATCCTAAGGCTCACAACACACGCGCATGGTAAAGTGAAACACCAAATCTGTTTCAAAAAATAACATGGCCAAACGTCATTGGTTGAAGACGGACATGTCATTGTCTTCAACCTCCAGCCAACCTCAAATTGAATTCCACAAACTATAAAATTAGCAATCCAGATCGGTGCCATTAGATTCATCTCTTTAAGACGATTCTAGTGGCACCATCGTGCCAAATTTATATAAACCGAGCAAGGCTTAAATTGAGAAAATGTATAAATAATAGCGAGCATGAAATTCTGGAATATCTCACTCAAATCTCAATGAAATTGCAAATTGTAAAAAGCACGAGAATCAGAAGGATGCAGAGAGTAGATTAGTCTTTTATTTGGATCAATTTGACCAAGGAATCTACCTGACCGAAGTAGAAAAATGTGGCTCTGAAACTGGACTTCTGTAGATCAGTATAGGCTACAATTCTTGAAGGTAAGAGTGTGGTTAGCTTCAGAGAGGTTCAATGAAGCTAACTGAATGTAACTTTTGGTGTTTTGGAGTGAGAAAGCAAGAAATCAGAAATTCAAATTCATAGTTCGTGTGGGATCTGAACAGGGTTCAATTGGCTATCAAAATCTTGATAAAATGAGTGAGACATAACCCTCTATTTATAGGGAAGCAAATGGGATGCTCAAGCGTGTGGAATGATGAAGTTTGGAGGGAATTCGTGTGAAGTTGCAAGCAAGAAAAGTGTGACTCGTATTTTGCTCAAAACTCAGCCAAAACTTGCGTTTCAAGGTGCTAACCACTTCTGGAAGATTGGTAAACATTATTAGAAGTAAAAACACGCAACAATTTAGTGATTAGAATCTGAATTGTGCATTTCAAATTCTGACTTGGAGGAAAAAGTCAGTTTCAAGGTACCAACTTTGAATTAATGGTATTCACAACTCAAGGAGTCTTAGGGCATGATTCTTGAAGAAATTGAAATATAAGGTCACAAATTTTACAATGTGAAAAGAATGAGATCAATTGGATACTTGAGCTACGAGTTGTGATGAGTCAAAGTTGAGAAAAAGATGCTGACTTTTTGTACTTAGAAAAATTCTAAGTTTTTCTTCAAAAGTGACCTATGATGTTTTGAGATCAAACAAGGACTTCCTCTAAAATTGAACTTTGATCAATGATTCTATCTTGAAGTAGAATTCCCAAAGATCATTGTGAAACTTGAATCACTAAAAAATAACAAGTATTAAAAAAGTTATGGCCTTGTGAACTTGGTGAAAATTCATGAGATGACCTATAATATTTTGCATTCTTAGGGTATCTTCCATCCATTTTCAAGCTTTGTACATAAAATAAGAGTTGAAGTTCACATACTTAAGATAATTTTGGAAAAATAATGGGCTCAAGGAGATAAAAATTGTCTAAGTTATGATCTTTTGAAGTCACATAAGGGAATTTGATGGCCTATCTAGAGGACTTGTAATCTTTCTTCATCATTAGGCATCTTCCACAAAAAAATTCTTGAAATTTTTGAAGTGATTGGTTGATAACTCTTTAAAGAGAGGCATGTCTTTGTAATCACTTAAAAATACCAAAATATGAGAAATATATAGCCCTTAGAAGTTTAAAGTCCTAGCTCCTAGAGCACCAAAATGACTTGAAAAACCCTTTCAATTTTGACAATCTTCCTTGCATAATAACTCTTGCCATGTGAATAGAAGTTATTGTGGATGATAATAAGAACCCATAGAAACAAAAACCACCTCCAAATATTAAGAATTGAGAGATTTATGCACTTGCGATCAAGAAATCAAGAACTTGTCCAATTAGGTCAAACTTCTTCAATCAACTCTTGCATCTTTTGATTTTCTTTGACAAATTGAGGCATGATAAATCATAGTATACCTTAACATATAGTATAATTAATTAGAGAAAACATTCATTGCATTTGTAGTTAAAAGTTGATCAATAAAAAACAAATATGATCACAATATACAAATCAAGGTGCTTGGTGATTCCTCATGAGCAAACCTAAAGACAGGGAGAAGAACCAAACCCTAGTGTGATCTTGTTGTGATTGATTTGATATGATATGATAGAGGAATGGGGAAAATTGGGGTACAACAGCTGCCCTTATTTAAGTGTCTTATATCCGGAGATACAAAGGTTAAAATCCTCGTGTCGATGCGATTGAAGATACTTAAATACAAAATAAACCCTATTTTTGGCCCTAAGAGGCCTTGCAATGCTTATGATTGTGCATGCAAATAAACATATCCAAAGGTGACACGGAAAACCACTGGGGAAACAGAAAGTAAAAGATCAAAAGAGAATTAGACCAGGAAAATAAATCACTGGTGAATAAAAGACTCGACTCTATTGGGGTAAAGCCTAAGGACGAGATAAAGTAACATCAACTCAAACATTGAGGAGAGAAAATAAAGGATAATGGTGATCGACAGATAACCGCAAACTATCCACTCACTAAGAAGATAGAAAAAAAGGTAATGTCGACCCACATGGGGAACAGAGTGGTAGGATAATACCAGCAAACATCAATATTAGGGTAAGTCACAAATGACCAGCATCATTACTTATAACCGGAAACAAATGAACTCTTTAGAGCAAAATGAGTCTCAACGACGAACTATCTCCCATAATGACGAGACTACCATTTATCGGAGTAACAAAAATTTCAACAACGAACTATCTCCCATAATGACGAGACTACCTGTAACGCCCCGATGTTTAATTATTTATTTAATTAAATATTATTTTGAATATTTTATATTAATTAGAATTTTTATCATCGAAGTTGGAATTAATTTTTTTAGTGGCATGATAAATAATCAGATTTAATTTGGTGGAATTAAGTTGAGGTATTATTTTTATTATTAAGCTTAAATATGATATTTGGCTTAATTTGTGTTGTTGTGAAGTATTAAGGGGGGTATGTCACTTAGGCCCATTTAAATTTACTAAGAATTAATTAAAATAGGAGTATTTTATTAGAAATAGAATTAGAGGAGAATATAATGTTATCAAGAAAAAGAGAAGAGAAAGAGGAATAGGGTTTTGAGAGGAGAAGAAGAACAAGAGGAGATTCAATCAGAGACCCATAGAGTTTCCTTCAAACCAAACCAGGTAAGTATGGGGTTTCTTATCCTATAATGGGGCATATGATATTTTGTATGTGGGAATTAGTATGTGAGATTATTACTGTCTGTTGATTTGTGTTGGTTTGTGTTTGTTGTGATAAGCATTATTAATAATTGATATGATTAAAGAATTGTCAAATAATTGATGTATTACTGTGTTATATACTTGTTTGGATTGGGTTTGATTGTGCATTATCTCATGAAGTTTGTGTTTTAGAATTGAGCCAAAAGGATTTTCGCACTACTATTTTTCTGAATTCGTAAGATTGTTTTTCACAGGGTGCAATCGATTTGCACTACAGGTGCAATCGATTTGCACAGTTCAATTTTGGTGAACTTTTCTTCTATTTCTGTAAGAAATCGATTTGCAGTACAGATAAATCGATTTGCACTGCTTAAAAACGTGATTTTTGGCCTCTGGAACAAGGTGCAATCGATTTGCATGTTAGTGCAATCAATTGCTCACTGTTTGACATCATTTTTTTTTTGAAAACTTGAAAATTCCATAACTTTTGACTCGGGTGTCCGTTTGACGCGTCGTTTGGATCGTTGGAAAGCTAAAAATATTTTTTACAATGTCGTAATAATTTTGATGACAATAGACTAATATTTTATTGGAATAATTCTGATGTGTGCGTACGTTGAATGTGTTGTAATGCAAAGTGTTGCGATTGAATGTATCGGTGTTGTATAAACGATGTACGAAGGATTTTGCATGATGTATTACATGATAATGATGATGAAGATGGCCTGTATTAGCGAGAAATTGATAAGTATGAACAATCAATGTAAATTAAGTTGTTACATGTCAGTGTCGCATGCATTCATTAAAGATTGCTTGTATTGGAGGATTTTGTGAAGGTCTGTATTGGCGGATTTTGTGCAGGCTTGTATTGGCAAAATACCTTGTGAAGAGGGCTTATGCCTCGTGCCTCGAGATTACTGGAAAATGTTTATGTTGGGAGTTTTACTCTAATGGTACCACATGCATTCGCATAACATTGAGTCACATTCTAAGTTGTACAATTGAGTTGTTGTGTTGATGAATTAATTATTGCATTTTGATGATGTCCTGCTGTGATTGTTGTTGTGAAGTGGTGATTTTTGCATGAACGGATTCTAATATATGATTTATCATGCGCTCACTTTTAAGATTTAAGAATCTCACCCCTTTTGTTTGAATGTTGCCCTATATTGGTAACATGCAGGTAACCAAGAGGAGTAGCCGATAGCATTGTTAGTTCGAGTTCAGTGTCATTTGCTCTGATACGTAGCACTCAGGGGGAAATGAACGCTTGTTTTATTTTGTTGGATTATTTATTGAACCTTATGTTGTTATTTGAGGAGTTTATTGTATTGATGTTGTTTTATGATTCAAATGATGCTATATCTTATTTAGAGAACTATTATGAATCCGCTGCATGATTAATCAAAGTTTGGTTTATGTTATGAAGACTATGTTCATGAGTTGTGTTTATTCCGCTTCTTTAAGTGTTATGTATCTATTATAAAAGCATGGTAGGTTTATGTGTCCTTGTTGAATATGTGACATCCTGATTATATTGGAAATTTTTATACTCTGATTTTTCCGCTAATTGTTTGGGGTAGAATTGGGGTGTTACATTAGTGGTATCAGAGCAGGTCGACCTCCGACCAAGTTATTGAGTCAGTGTAGTGTGACAGTTGAATATTGTCGACGTGTTGTTCCTCAGTACACGACATGTGTGTGGAACACTGTCGGTGCTTTCTTGTTTTTCTAATCACTTGTTTGCAGGAGTGGGATTGGAAAAAAGTGGGGGAGAAGCTAGTGCTTCTCTGAAATGGTCCAGGTGTGAGCAGTTGTTTTAGTGTGTCGTGATTTTCATAAGTGCAAATGTTGGTGAGACTCTGTTGTTTTTCCAATTTTGAAGGAAGTAACGAATTCAGGATTTATATCTAGCGGTTAGTCAAAGGGTCCTTGAGAGATAATGATCAGGTACTCGTGTTGTTCGCATCTCTAGAAGTGGAGGGCAATGTTATGGCTAATGATGTGTCAGTTGTGGGTGAGTCTTGATGTTTTCTTGGGGAGAATTGTGACTTGTTGTTAGAGTGAGATGTTGGATTAACTTGATGTTATCCTTGGGGTGGACTGGTTAGAGTTAAACCAAGGGACTGCGAATTATTTTGATGAGTTGATGCATATTCTTATGCCGGGAGATATTTGTTAAATAAGTAGGATAACTCCTAGAAGGTGAATCTCATATGGTCATAATGTTTCAACACTGCATGTTGATCTCGAAGTTGTCAGTGTTGAGTTACCATTGTGTGTGCCGTTGTTGTCTGAGTAATGCTGGAGTGATAAATTGCTATGAATTTTATGTTAGAATCATGTATGTGATTGTTGATTGTTGTTGATATTGTTGAGGTGTTGTGAATCACGAGTTAAAATTGGAACTCAAAGATATGAGTAGATTTGTAAAAAGGACTGGAGCATTGGTGTTTTGGAAAACATAATTTTTGGCAAATTAATGTGCCTCTTGAGTTATAAGAATGGGGTTTTGGAAAAGTGTTGGAACTGGTTTCGTACATAGAAAATCATGAAAAACTGCTTTTGTACAGTAAGCAGTCGATTGGCATTAGGGTGAAATCGATTGTACAATTAAAAAAATGTGGAAAACTGCTTCTGTACAGGGTGTAATCGATTGTTGTTCTGGTGCAATCGATTGCACAGTGCTGGACATCATTTTTGTAAAAACTTCGAAAATTCATAACTTGAGTTCTGGATGTCCGATTTGAGTTCCATTTGAAGCGCTAGAAAGCTAACGTAATAAACTTTGTTTTAAAAATGGTTCCAGAACCTGGAAGTAATTTAATTGTCACGTGAAGAGGTTGGATGAGGCAGTGAAGGTGGTTAGAATTGTTGAAGGATTATGATTTCAGTTTGAATTATCATCCAGGAAAAGCTAATGTGGTGGCCGATGCTTTAAGCCGAAAGACTTTGCACATGTCAGAAATGATGGTTAAAGAGTTGGAGTTGATTGAGAAATTCTGAGATTTGTGTTTAGTTTGTGAAGTGACACCACAAAGTGTTATGTTGGGGTTGTTAAAGATTAATAATGACTTTCTCAACAGTATCTGTAAGGCTCAAAAGCTAGATGTGAAGCTGGTGGATATGATGATGGGAATCGATCGATCTGAGAATGATGATTTCAAGATAGATGCGCAAGGTGTGTTGAGATTCTGAGATCATATTTGCATTCCTGATGATGAAGAGATTAAGAGAGTGATTCTTGAGGAAAGTCATAGAAGCAGTTTGAGTATTCATCCAGGAGCTACAAAGATGTATCAAGACTTGAAGGGCTAGTTTTGGTGGCCGAGTATGAAGCATGATGTGGCATAGTTTGTGTATGCTTGTTTGACTTGTCAGAAGTCGAAGATTGAGCATCAGAAGCCTGCAGGGTTAATGCAACCGTTAGAGGTTCCAGAATGGAAATGGGATAGCATTTTGATGGACTTTGTAATGGGATTACCTAGTACCTTGAGAGGACATGATTCGATATGGGTGATTATTGATAGGCTTACAAAGTAGGCACACTTTATACCTATTAACATCACATATCCGATTTCGAAGTTGGCAGAGATTTACACCACAATAATTGTGAGATTGCATGGTGTCCCTTTGTGTATTGTATCGGATAGAGATCTGAGGTTTACTTCTGATTTCTGGAAAAGTTTGCAAGAGGCGTTGGGATCTAAGTTGAGGTTGAGTTTGGCGTATCATCCTCAGACGTATGGTTAGACCGAGAGGACTATTCAGTCGTTGGAGGATCTGTTGAGGGCATGTGTCCTTGAGCATGGAGGTTCATGGGATACCTATCTCCCGTTGATTGATTTCACTTACAATAACAGTTACCATTCTAGTATTGAGATGGCACCTTTTGAGGCGTTGTATGGTCGGAGGTGTAGGACTCTATTGTGTTGGCATGAATCTGGTGAAAGTGTGGTACTTGGACCTGATATTGTTCGAGAGACTACTGAGAAAGTGAAGCTTATTCGAGAGAAGATGAAGGTTTCTCAAAGTAGACATAAAATTTACCATGACAAGAGAAGGAAGGATTTAGAATTCCAAGCTGGTGATCATGTGTTTTTGAGGGTCACACCTGTGAGTGGTGTTGGGCGAGCTCTAAAGTCTAAGAAGCTCACTCCTTATTTTATTGGTCCGTATCAGATATTGAATCGAGTTGGGAAAGTTGCTTACCGAGTGGCGTTACCGCCAAACCTTGCTAATTTGCACGATGTGTTTCATGTATCGCAACTTCGGAAGTATATTCCCGATTCGTCTCATATGATTCAAATGGACGATGTGCAAGTACGGGATAATCTCACGGTGGAGACGATGCTTGTGCGAGTCGTGGATCGCGAGATGAAGATTCTAAGAGGAAAAGAGATTGTATTGGTGAAAGTTGTTTGGTTAGGAGCTACTGGAGAAAGCATGACCTGGGAGTTGGAGAGCAAGATGCGAGACTCCTATCCCGAGTTATTTGAACCAGAGGAACTTTTATTTTCGAGGACGAAAATATTCTAAGTGGGGGAGAGGTGTAACGCCCCGATATTTAATTATTTATTTAATTAAATATTGTTTTGAATATTTTATATTAATTCGAATTTTTATCGTCGAAGTCGGAATTATTATTTTTAGTAGCATGATAAATAATCAGATTTAATTTGGTGGAATTAAGTTGAGGTATTATTTTTATTATTAAGCTTAAATATGATATTGGGCTTAATTTGTGTTGTTGTGAAGTATTAAGGGGGGTATGTCACTTAGGCCCATTTGAGTTTACTAAGGATTAATTAAAATAGGAGTATTTTATTAGAAATAGAATTAGAGGAGAATATATTGTTATCAGGAAAAAGAGAAGAGAAAGAGGAATAAGATTTTGAGAGGAGAAGAAGAACAAGAGGAGATTCAATCGGAGACCCATAAAGTTTCCTTCAAACCAAACCAGGTAATAGTGGGGTTTCTTATCCTATAATGGGGCATATGATATTTTGTATGTGGGAGTTAGTATGTGGGATTATTGCTGTCTGTTGATTTGTGTTTGTTGTGATAAGCATTATTAATAATTGATTTGATTAAAGAATTGTCAAAGAATTGATGTATTACTATGTTATATACTTGTCTTGATTGGGTTTGATTATGCATTATCTCGTGAAGTTCGTGTTTTAGAATTGAGCCAAAAGGGTTTTCGCACTGCTATTTTTCTGAATTCGTAAGACTGTTTTTCACAGGATACAATAGATTTGTAGTGCAGGTGCAATCGATTTGCACAGTTCAATTTTGGTGAATTTTTCTTCTATTTCAATAAGCAATCGATTTGCAGTACAAAGCAATCAATTTGCACTGCTTAAAAATGTGATTTTTGGCCTCTGGAACAAGGTGCAATCAATTTGCATGTTAGCGCAATCGATTTCTCACTGTTTGACAACATTTTTTTTTTTGAAAACTTGAAAATTCCATAACTTTTGACTAGGGTGTCCGTTTGACACGCCGTTTGGATCGTTGAAAAGCTAAAAATATTTTATATAATGAGGTAATAATTTTGATGATAATAGACTAATATTTTATTGGAAGAATTCTGATGTGTGCGTATGTTGTATGTGTTGTAATGCAAAATGTTGCGATTGAATGTATCAGTGTTGTATAAATGATGTACGAAAGATTTTGCATGATGTATTACATGGTATTGGTGATGAAGATGGCCTGTATTAGCGAGAAATTGATAATTATGAACAATCAATGTAAATTAAGTTGTTGCATCTCAGTGTTGCATGCATTCATTAAAGATGACCTGTATTGGCGGATTTTGTGAAGGCCTGTATTGGCGGATTTTGTGAAGGCCTGTATTGGAAAAATGATTTGTGAAGAGGGCTTATGCCTTATGCCTCGAGATTACTGGAAAATGTTTATGTTGGGATTTTTACTCTAATGGTATCACATTCATTCGCATAACATTGAGTCGCATTCCAAGTTATACAATTGAGCTGTTGTGTTGATGAATTAATTGTTGCATTTTGATGATATCCTGTTGTGATTGTTGTTGTGAAGTGGTGATTTTTGCATGAACGGATTCTAATATTTGATTTATCATACGATCACTTATACAATTTAAGAATCTCACCCCTTCTGTTGGAATGTTTCCCATTGTTGGTAACGTGCAGGTAACCAAGAGGAGTAGCCGATAACATTGTTAGTTCGAGTTCAGTGTCATTTGCTCTGATACGTAGCACTCGGGGGGAAATGAACGCTTGTTTTATTTTGTTGGATTATTTATTGAACCTTATGTTGTTATTTGAGGAGTTTATTGTATTGATGTTGTTTTATGATTCAAAAGATGCTATATCTTATTTAGAGAACTTTATGAATCTGCTGCGTGATTAATCAAAGTTTGGTTTATATTATGAAGAATATGTTCATGAGTTGTGTTCATTCCGCTTCTTTAAGTCTTATGTATCTATTCTAAAATCATGGTAGGTTTATGTGTCCTTGTTGAATATGTGACATTCTAATTATATTGGAAATTTTTATACTATGGTTTTTCCGCTAATTTCTTGGGGTAGAATTGGGGTGTTACACTATCATTCATTGGAGTAAACATATCTCAACAACAAATTATCTCCCATAATGATGAGACTAACTTCCATTGGAGTAAACATATCTCAACAACGAAATATCTCCCATAATGACGAGACTACCATCCATTGGAGTACAAAAATCTCAATAATGAACTATCTCCCATAATGACGAGACTACCATCCATTGGAGTACAAATCTCAACAACAAACTATCTCCCATAATGATGAGACTACCATTCTTCAGAGTAAAAAAATCTAAACAACGAACTATCTCCCATAATGACGAGACTACCATCCATTTGAGTACAAAAATCTCAACAACGAACTATCTCCCATAATGACGAGACTACCATTCATCAGAGTAACAAAATCTCAACAATGAACTATCTCCCATAATGACGAGACTACCATCCATTGGAGTACAAATATCAACAATGAACTATCTCCCATAGTGATGAGACTACCATCCATTGGAGTACAAATCTCAACAGCAAACTATCTCCCATAATGACGAGACTACCATCCATTGGAGTACAAATCTCAACAACAAACTATCTCCCATAATAACGAGACTACCATTCATTGGGGTACAAGTCATGAATCTTCTATGGGAACTAATATACTTACTGGGGAAGTATAAGTTGCTCAAATAAAGAGACCTATCACTTACTGTTACGAGAAGGAGTTGTAATAATGACTTCCTGGAGAAATGTCAATATATTCTTGCTGAGGAGATAAAATCTTCACGTGCAAAATAAATGCACATTCTCAAACCAGGGCTCAAAGCCTGCAGAAATCAAAATAATAATGTTACCGGGGACCACAGATTTAAACCAGAAATAAACCTTAGTGACACAATCGACCAAGGCAGAACCCAATGAGAAATAAACTCAAAAGGGGATCATATTCCATCCAGATAACGAGTTGAATAGGAAGGCTAAAACAAAATTCTTCCACGAGGGATAACTCAGTGGGGAAATTGAAAGGATATACACTTTCTGCTTAAGGTTTACAATCTATTGGAGAAAGGGTAACATAACTCTGCAAATAGGGTAATATGTGTTTACCTTGGGTTTTGGTAAACAACCGCTGATCCTCCAAATGGTTACTTATTTGGTTACTCGCAGGATCGATCAGATTGATCCTAGGACATAGGTTGATTTTGAAGTTTGATTGAATTGGATAAGGCTTTAAATAAATTGGCTTTAAATGAATTGCATAAAGGAAAGACTTGGTAAAATAAACAAGGCTTTAAAGTAAAGGTTCGACAGGAATGTAAAGGAGAAAACAAGTAAATTTCTGGAAAAGTAAATGACTTTAATTGATAAAATTGGTGTTTCACACATACATTTCTCAACAATTCTTTCTCACACGCTGGGTACTCGAATCTATATGAGTGACTTTGTATAGAATTGTGAACACACGCGAGAAACTACATGTCTACTCCTATTTATACTAAAACATCCCAAGTAACCGTCGGGAAGTTACACTGCTTCGAGATCAATCCACTTGGCACGTTCTCCATGCTCGACGCTCCAGATCCTTGCACGTTTGCACGTGGTAACTGCTGGAAACCGTTTTCCCTCCAAATGCTTGAATTTCAAACTGCTCCACTCTGAATCATCGAACACTTTCGTCAAGAGACATCTTCGACGAGAAACTCCTTCGACGTCGAAGGCAACCAGCCTTCTTCCTTGGAAGAAATCTTCTAAGTACTTTGCCATCTTTCGACGGGCACTTCGACAGACTTAACTAGTCGAAGACATCTTTCAGCTTTGGCTGGCTAACATCAATCAAAACAAAGGTGTCGAATTTAGGAGCCAACAAATTGCCCCCCAAGAATGCCTTATTTCGACTCTGAAAGAAAAAGGCATTCTTTGAAACGCCATTCGACACCTGTCTTTCCACGCTTAGTCACAAGTTAACTTGTGCACTTTTTGTTGCTTTTTACCAACTATTGGCAATCCCAAGAAAACCATCATTGATTTGATCCTAGGACGTCACTTTCAGTACGGCGTGCAGTACCAAACGTCATTTCAGAATTTGTCATTATGACAATTCCCAAAAACGAGGACGCACGCTGCGTCCCTCTATTTCTGCAGAAACGGCCAAAACAACAGGGGGCTGCCACGCGTCCCACTAACTCCTGCAGCATTAAATGGCTTTTAATGTCCTCGTTATTGGGGATTTTTCCCACTACTATAAATAGTAGTAAGTACCCCATTGTGGGACTTTTTACGCCATCTAGCCTTCAAACTTCCTTGTTTTCGTACAAGCTTGTTATCTTTGCAGAAACTCTTCCTCTTTCACTTCATCTTCAACCTCATTTCAAACTCAACACTAATCCATGGCATCTGGTTCTACTGCTCCTAGTGCTAACGCACCAACTGAACATGTTAAACCCAAGGTTTTCGTCACTGCTCCGGTAGTAAATTCTACAGGCAAACGAAGGGTTCCTGAACCTTCTGACATCGCCATTCGCGATGCTTACTCGCGCCACTTGATGATCCCGGTTGGATACTCCAACCAGATCTTTGCAATGTCTGGCCCCATGAATCCAAGTATCTCTGAGGCTCTGAAGATCAAGAGCTATTTCCCGATAGTCGAGAAACTCAAACCAGTCGCATGCGCCAAGAAAGACGCAGAAGACAACGAAGACCCTGCTCGTGAAAAAATCGACCTCCGCTTCTTCAACAGAGGGGTTAGGGTCTTCAGGTCTTGCCCTAACCTTACCTCCGATTATGTTGCTTGGCTAACAAAGTTGGAGAAGCACCAAACCTCGATCTGGAAGGATATGGGAATCTTCGACCTAGTGATGCTGTCGAAGACGGGTTTGAACTACTCCCCGGAGATGCTGATAGCTTCATTGTTGTTCTGGGACTACTCCCACTTCACTTTTCATCTTCCCTGTGGGATGCTAACCCCCACACTCTTCGATGTGGCCGCTATTACTGGCCTTCGACCAACCGGGGATTACTTCGATCCGGAGGAGATGTCGGAGGACCAAATTGGCTTCTCTGAGACCAAACCAACATATACCACTTTCATCAACCATTATCATGACAGGTCGACAGATGCTGTGTCGGATGTCGAACACATAGCGTTTCTAGCCTTATGGCTAACTCGCTTTGTGTTTTGCTCGAAGTCTCTGCAGGTGACCAAAAAGATGGTCACTCTTGCTACTCAACTGCATCACCGCCAAAACATCTGTTTGGCAGAACTGATTCTGGCTAGCCTCTATGATTCGATCAGCAATGGGGCAACTCTTCTGAAACATATCGAGGACAGGGCCAGCTTGCTACTCGCTGGGCCTTTTTGGCTGCTCCAACTGTGGCTCAACGCCACTTTCGAATCTTTCTTGCCCAAGAAGGTTCAGGTAAATGAACAGGCTCCAGCGATAGCGAATAGACGCGTCGAAGGAACCAGGCTGGCTCTGCTGACACCTACGGATGATGGACTGGAGTTTCAGCAAACCTTCACCAACTTCGTTCTAATGTTTGCTCGAAGGAAGGAGTTTGTTTCAACTATGGCTCCATTTGCTCAACGGCGGGTGGGGCCAGCATGGTTCACAAGGCCACATCCAAGGGCATCGAGTGGTCCCAATGTCGATGAGCATACAATACTTTGGGAGGCGTTCCTTACACCAAGGATCATGCCTCTTCGATTCAAGAGCTCAAAGACTCATTTGAGTCTAATTGCATACCAACCAAACCTGGTATCTCGCCAGTTTGGTATTATCCAAACCCTTCCTTCTCCGATTTTTCAAAGAGAGAAGTCAATGTTGTACTTCTGCAATGATTATACAGAAGAAGCTGCCATTAAGCATATCGGAAGATATGCTGGTCGAACAATCCTCTCGCTGTTTGACTACCAGCTCAACTTCCTTTGCTCACCATCCTTCGAGGAGTGGTGGAAAAGCTATTATGCTGAGTACTTCTTCGACGAGAAGGACTTCATGGATGAGCTGCAGAAGTCTTTTGTCCTTGTGTTGGACAAAATAAAGAAATGTAAGTCCATTCTCTCACATTACTTTTTGTCTTTCTCTTCGACTGCTAGCCTGTTAACTTTTATTTGCTTCCAGTTGTTCGAAAGCCTGTAGCCAAAAAGGCTACAGAAGGCCAACAAGGAGGAGGCCCTTCAACAAAACCTCCACCGCCGGCGAAGACTACAGCGCCGGCGAAGACCATAAGCAACCAACAGGGGGAAGGCTCTTCGAGGAAGCCTTCTGTATCGGTAACCAGATTTTCTTCATTTTCTTCTGGCTTTCGATTTTTGATTTTCGATGTAATTATTAAATCAAATTCCCATTGGTTTTCTAGGCACCTTCGCCCAAGAAACGGCCAGGACTGGTGGTCGAATCTGGGAGTGATGAAGAAAGTGACTCTCCTCCTGCCCCCTTAAAAAGGCGAAAGTTGACGAAGGATGCTTCTGTTCCTGCTCCTGCTCCTGAAGGTCGAACCGTCAGAATAAAGGTTGCTGTGAGAAAGCCTAGGCCACCTCCAGTGATCATCGAGGAGCCAACTGAGGAGGAACTAAACATTCTTCTTAACAAGCCTGTCGAAAGTGACAATTCCAGCCCTGGGGCTGAAGCTAATCCACAGGTAATCCCTTAGACCTTTTTATAATTTAGGCATAGATACCCATATTCGATTGTGTCTCTTTCGACATCTGAAGATTTGTCTTCTTTCCTTTTTCAGGACACCACTGAGAGTTCTCCGCCAAGGACCTCAGAAACGCTGGAATCTGCTGAACTTAGCAGGCCTCAGGAAAAAGGCTTGGGCAATGACGAAGCCCATACTGAGAATGAGGCCAATGTTGAAACAGTGGAGAAACCAACAGAGGAACCTCTGGTGGAGGAACAACAGCCAGAAACGGTTCAGGTGGTGGATTTGTCAGAAGAGAATCATGAAGAAAGGGACCAAGGCAATGATGTCGAAGGAAATCAAAATGCTGCCGACGAAGAGAACCAAGGTGGCACTGGCGAAGGACACCAGGGTGACGCTAGCGAAGAACACCAAGATGACGCTGGAGAAGGGCCCCAGGGTGATGCTAGCGAAGAACCACAAGTCGACGCTGGTACTGCCCCAGTCCGAGTCGAAGAGCAACCAATCGAGGCACCTAACACTCAAGAACCTCAAACCCAAGACAATACTGTTGCAAGAGTTACCTCAACGAAGCACAGGTCGAAAGAGGACTTGGAACTCTTGAAAGAAACTGACCCTGTTAGCTACCTCAACGCCATCATCGAGAGAAAGAGTTCGTCTGACGCGAGTCAGGAAGTTCCTACCCTGTCGGGGAAGTCTACTGAAACTTCTCCCCTTGATGATGCTTTGGCGAAGGTTAAGGCCCAGTTCTTCAAGAGGGACTTGATGAAGGCTTTAGAGGGGGACCCCACTGCTCCATCATGCTTGAAAGAGGTCTTGAATGCTGTCGACTTTGAAGCTGTAGCCCCAGAAGTCTCAGACTTGATCATGGAGTTACATTCTATGATTGATCAAGTCTCAGCAGATTACAGGCGCCAAAGAGGGTTTAACAGTCAGCTTGAGGTGTTGTATGGAAAAAGCTCCTCCACGTGGACTGCTGTCTCAGATTCGACTTCTCGAATTGCTGAGTTGTCAAAACAAAAAGCGTCTGCGCAGGAAAAGGTCGATGCCATTGATCGAGAGAATGCTTCCTTCCGGGCACAAATCGCAGAAATAGAGGCGAAGATAAACGCCAACACTGTACTCAAGGAGGAACTTCTTTCGACCATCTCAGACACCAAGAGCCAGACTGAGATCAAACAAGGCCTGGAATTTGCTGAGAGGGCCCAAAGCCTCGACGCTCAAATTGCCAAACTAGTGCAGGAAAACTCCTGGTGCAAGAAGAGGTTGGAGCTGCAGCACGCCAAGTATCTTCGACTCAAGAATTCTCTTACCTTTTGATTGATTCTCTTTTGTAACCATATTCTGTAATCGTTATTCGACAACAATTGCCATCTTGGCTGAAATTTATAAAATTTCTATTTTGGCATTTTTATGGTTAATTTAGACTTGTTCTTTTATTATTTTATTTTTATCTCTTGAAGCATAGGTTTGTATTTTTTCAAATATTTACCATTTACTCTCAAGAGCCTTTTATCTCCACTTAACTCTTCAACTTCATAGGCTCCACCAGAAAAAGTTTGGATAACTCTGAAGGGTCCTTCCCATTTGGGTGACCATTTCCCCATGCTTCGATCCCTTCGATCCATGGGAAGAATTACCTTCCAAACTAGTTCTTCAGGCAAAAATACCTTAGGTTTTACCTTTCTATTATAAGAGTCCTCTACTCTTTTCTTCTGAAGCCTGAGTAGGTCGAGAGCGTGTAATCTCTCTTCGTCTAAATCCACCAGTTCATCTAACATCATGTTCCAATAAACTTCAGAAGGAATATCATAATGCCTCTGAACCCTTGCAGATTGAAGACAAATTTCTGCTGGCAACACTGCATCATGGCCAAAAGTTAGCCTATACGGTGTTGTACCAGTGGCTTCTTTTGGGGACGTTCGACAAGCCCATAAAATCTGGTCTAACGTCTTATGCCAATTCTTTGGTTTCTTCCCAACATGTTTCTTTATCAAGCCAATCACCACTTTGTTAGCTGCTTCGACTTGACCATTCGCCTGTGCATAATAAGGCGTGGATGTTAGGAGTTTGAAACCTGTTTCCTGAGCAAATTCATGCATCTTTCGACTAGTGAAAACTGACCCTTGATCAGTTGTTATCGTCTCAGGGATTCCATATCTAAAGATAATGTTCTTTTGAATAAATTCAATGACATTTTCTTGGTCCACATTGACTAAAGGGACAGCTTCGATCCACTTAGTAAAATAATCAATGCCTACCAATATGTATTTCTGACTCTTTGATGATGCTGGTCGAATCTCTCCAATGAGGTCCAACGCCCATCCTCTAAAGGGCCAAGGCTTCACTATCGAGTGAAGTTCGCTTGCTGGTACATGTTGGATGCCTGTATGAACTTGACACTCTTGACAACCTTTGGCGAACTCAACACAATCTTTCAGCATAGTGGGCCAATATAGTCCTTGTCGAAACAACAACCATTTCATCTTATGGCCTGCTTGGTGAGCTCCACATGCCCCAGCATGCATCGTCGAAAGGGCTATGTATGCTTCAGTCTCACTTAAACATTTCAGCAACACCCCTTCAGGCGTCTTCTTGAATAACTCATTACCCATGAGTACAAAACTCAACGCCCTGTATTTTGTTTTTCGTTCTGTCGAAGCTCCTGGATTTTGAAGATAGTCCACAATAGGTTTCCTCCAATCTTGCTCTGACAAATTATCAATGAACGAAATCTCGAAGTTACTGTGATCAGCATATCCTAGTCTCGTCGATTCCAAGTCTGATGGTGATAGACAAGTTGCCTTTATCTTTTCTCTAACTTCGATTGCTCTTTGTAATCTCGTTTTTGAAATCTTATACCCAGATGCAATTTGTGCCAAGTCGTTGGCTATTTGATTTTCGACTCTGGGTATGTGTCGAATATTGATCGTTTCAAATTGTTTCAATAAACGATTTGCTATCACAAAGTACATGATGAGATTCTCTCTTATGCATTTATATTCCTTTGTGACTTGCTTAATGACTAACTCTGAGTCTCCCATTATTTCGACTCGAGTTGCCCCCAATTCCAACAATATCTCAAGGCCAGTAATTAGAGCTTCATACTCAGCCTCATTGTTCGAACAAGAACCTGATATTTTGTACTTGAATGTTGTTGGAATTTTATCTGGAGAAATAATCAAGACTCCCACCCCTGTTCCATCTTTATGGCTGGAACCATCGAAGTAGAATTTCCAAGGCTCTATCTCCACATAATTAATATCCTCGACTTGAATTGAGTGGTCGACTATGAAGTCTGCAACCACTTGTCCTTTTACTGCCTTAAGAGGCATAAAGGTCAAGGAGTATTCAGTTAATGCTAATGCCCACTTGCCAACTCGACTATGCAAGATAGGTTTCGACAACATATATTTGAAAACATCAAAATGAGACGAAACATAAACATCAACTGGTTTTATATATTGCTTGAGTTTTGTACAAGAAAAATACAGACATAGACACAATTTTTCAACTTCGCTATATCTAGTTTCTGCATCATTCAAAACTCGACTGAGATAGTAAATGGGTCTTTCGACTCCATTCTCATCCTCTTGGGCTAACATACTTCCCAGAGTTTTGTTAGATGCAGCTATGTACAATCTCATACTCCTATTGCTACAAGGAGGCACCAAAATAGGTGGCTTAGTGAGGTACCCTTTGATTTTGTCGAAGGCTTCTTGTTGCTCCTGCCCCCATTCGAACCCCTCTTTATTCAGTCGAAGTAAGGGCGAAAAGGCCTGAGCTTTCCCACTTAGATTAGATATAAACCTCCTTAAGAAATTTATCTTGCCTAAGAGAGATTGCAATTCCTTCTTATTCGATGGCGCTCTCGCTTCCAGAATTGCCTTCGTCTTGTTCTGGTTGATTTCGATTCCTTTCTTGTGGACAACGAAGCCCAAGAAATCTCCAGCTTTCACACAGAACGCACACTTCAAAGGGTTCATCTTCAGACCATGTTCTCTCATTCTTTCGAATGATTGTCGAAGGTGGTCAATGTGATTCTTCCTGGAAACAGATTTTATAACAATATCATCAATATATACTTGCATAAAAGTGTTAATAAAATCATGGAAGATAGTATTCATTGCTCGCTGGTATGTTGCCCCAGCGTTCTTTAGGCCAAAAGGCATCACTACCCATTCGTAAGTGCCTAAGGCCCCAGGACATCGAAAAGCTATTTTCGACACATCCTCTTCAGCAATGAATATTTGATTATATCCTGAATAACCATCGAGCATACTCAGGTATTCATAACCAGCGGCAGAATCGACTAGCATTTCCGCCACAGGCATAGGATATTCATCTTTGGGGGTGGCAGCATTCAAATCTCTGAAATCTATGCACACCCTTAATGTGCCATTTTTCTTAATTACTGGCACAATATTTGCAATCCATTCGACATACCTTGTAACACGGATGAATTTGCATTTCAGAAGTCTTTCGACCTCCGTTTTGATCTTCGACAGTACTTCTGGAGCGAAGCGCCTTGGATTTTGCTTGATTGGCTTCTTTCCAGGTTTGATTGGCAACTGAAGTTCTACCAATCCTCTGTCGAGACCAGGCATTTCGTCATAATCCCATGCAAAACAGTCTTTAAACTCTTTCAGCAATTGGATCACTTCCAACCTAAGTTCTGGATCGATTTTGGCGCTGATGTAAGTTGGCCTTTTCTCTGATCCTTCGCCTAAGTTGATTTCTTCTAAAGGGTCTTGCGCTAACATTTTAATGTTGTTCGCCAAGGGATCCTTTTCGAAGCCCAAAGGCTCATCGTCATAGATGGCGTCGAGCCTCTATTCCTGCATTTCTTCTGGCATGATATCATGAGGTTTTGGATCGAAATCCTTTCCTGGGCCTACAGCAGATAATTGTTGATCATTGGCCTGTGTGGCCATGTACTTTACTTCGGCTTCGAGAGCCGTTATCATCTTGGTTTCGGCTACATAAGCCGAAATTCGCTTCAAAGATTGTGACTTAGTCATTTTTACTGAATTCACTTCCCCAACCAGTTGGTTGGATATCAGTTAACCCACTGAAGTCTATGTGGGACAAGTCTTCTTTGTCCCATTGGAAACCATGCTCAGGATGCAGGTATAGGGAACAAAAGGTGTTTGGCGCTGGCGCCATGTCGAAGTCAGGTGTTGGACATGGCCCTATGTGAGCCAAGTTTTTGTCGAAGTCTGCCAAACCCAGGTGATTCACTTCGCCAAGGTAGTAGCTTTGATCTGCCTCTATGTTTTCGACCATCCCATCTGGACGCCATAGCAGCAGCCTTTGGTGCATCGATGAAGGCACAGCGCCAACACCATGAATCCATTCACGGCCCAACAGAAGGTTGTAGTTAGGTTTGGCCGATATGACCATGAACATCGTTGGTCGAAGGATAGACCCTACTTTGATATCTAGCTGGATCACTCCCATGGTGGTCCCAATGCCTCCCTCATAGTTCGACAGGACCATGTTGTGAGGCTTAATGTCCTCATCTCTTTTGCCAATCTTCCTTAGCATAGAGTGAGGGATAATATTGATGGTTGCCCCACAATCGACCAATATTTTATTCACAGTAGTTTCTTCGAGTTTAGCCCTTATGAACAAGGGCTTGAGATGATTCTTCATCGCCTCTGTAGGTGGCTCGAAGAAGCCATTTTGTTCCTCAGTAGTGCCATTGTCCATGACAAAATAGCACACTGGCCTATGTTTGGCCATTTCTTGCTCTACTTCCCAGTCACTTGCTTCGACTTCTACCTGTCGATTGAATTCTCTGGGCAGCACTGAAACAATATTTACCATTATATCCAAAGTATCATCAGACTCAGCATCATCTTCGTCTTCGCTTTGGTTAGGCCAAACTAGCCTGTTGGTAACTGGCTCTCTCTCTAGAGGCTTCCTTTGTTTCCTTTGAGGAACATTCGGACTAGTTTCTGCCTTAGGTTCGTTGGCAGCCTCCCTTTCAGCTTTTCGTCTCCTTTGATATCTCCTCCATTGAGATCGAGACATAGGATTTTTACCCTTGTAGTTGCTGGACACTTGAGCAACCTTAGGTGCAGCAACTTGAGGCTATTTCTTTTGAGTCAAAGAAGAACCTCTTGGCACATCGAAAGAATGCCATTTCTCCTCACTTGGCCTTTTCCGGCCAGAGGTTTTGTACCAAGTGTCTACTGGCACATTTGTTGGAAGCCTAAAAGTTAATGGCCTCTTTTCTTGGTTAGACCCTCTTCTGGGATCATGTCGAAGGTCAGCATTCTCCCTTCTCTTATTCGCTGCTCTTACGCCCTGAATGTGCTCAGCAGCTTTTTTATCAAAGATCGAACTGCATCTTGGACACAGCATCACCTCTGATTTCTTTTTCTGGCATCTTTGTAAAAAATCTGCCAAGTTTTTGTTTTCCCGAGGGAAGGCAGTCTTATTTGCCTGTTCTTGCCTCATGGCCTCTTCTGATGCTTTAGGGTCAGAAAGTTCGACCATGTTGATATTCATTGTATCTTTGTTAGCAAGAGTTAACTGCTTCATTTGTACCTCCAGATTCTCCGTCTGGCCTTGAACGGTGGCCAAGTGGGAACTGGGCTTTGATCCAGTTTTTTGTGCTTCAGCAGTCTCCGACTTCGGGTTTTCGACCGCTTTCTGGACAGCTTCAATTGTCTTCCTGGACAAATTTCCAGAAAAACTGCCAAAGATTGGCATGTTGATGTGGTCCTTTGAGACTTCGACCATGGTAATTCCTGGCTTCTTCGACTGGATCCTGGTTGCCTCTATCATGTTCACCTCAGAGGGTTCAGCATATTGGGCTTCAGCCTTCAGTGGATTGGAGTCGATAGCCATGGGGGATTTGTCTGCAAACTTTAATCTCCCTTCCTCAATAGCGTCTTGCACAAGATTCCTGAAAAGAAAACATTGAGAAGTTTTATGGCCCAAAAAATTATGATATTTGCAAAAACCTCTCTTCTTTCTTTGATCAAGAGGAGGCACTTTTACCCCTGGGGGTACTATCATTTGGCCATCTTTAACTAGCAAGTCGAATATTTCATCACATTTTGTGATGTCAAAACTATAAGTCTTTTTTGGGAACCTATCGTTGGTCCTTTCTGGACCAATGGGATTTTTCCCATTTGAGGGGACTAACAGTTTACAAGAGTATGGTGGCCCTTGTTTCAGTTCTGCTAAATCGACCTCTCCTTCTTCGACAGTTAAAGTATCGTCGAAGGATTCTAGATCTTCGTCGTCCATCTCAACGTACGCTATTCTCTCTCTCTTGTGAGTTTTCGTTGCCTTAGTTTTTTCAGCTTTAAGGCGTTCTACCTGTCGAACTCTATCGGCCAGTTGGGCCATGTCTCTTAGGTATTGGGTGTCTAGCTTCTTCCTAATGGAATAATCTAAACCGTCTGCGGCTATTTCGACCAACTCATGTTCTGGCACTTGTGTAAAACATCTCGCCTTGAGCAACCTAAACCTATTAAGATATTCGTCTATAGGTTCAGTGAAACGTCTCTTCACACTGGCCAGTTCTTTCAGGCTTATCTTGGTCTGCCCCATGTAGAATTGTTCATGGAACAATCTTTCCAACTGGGTCCAATGATGGATCGAATTGGGGGGAAGCGTTGTAAACCAAGTAAAAGCGTTCTTGGTCAAAGAACTTGGGAAGTATTTGATCCTTAGGTTTTCGTTATTCGAAATGTCTCCTGCTTCGATCAAATATCTCGCCACATGCTCGACAGTAGATTCTGTCGTGTCCCCAGAGAACTTAGTAAATTTGGGGACTTTGCATCTAGGAGGTAGGTCCGTTTGTAACACGTATTCTGACAATGGAGATGTAAAGTTGGGCCTTCGAAAGCCCATGTTCATCCCATTCTGAGTCATGATCCTTTCGATCATGGTTGCCAGATTGTTTTCCAAACCCATATTTTGGTATTGGACATGCTGAACCACTTCGTCAGCATTTTGGTTTCTGTTAACTAACCTTACCTCTGGGGCTATTACCCTAGGTTCTTCGACAGGTTGTTCCAATCGTGCCCTAAGGTTTTCTTCGACAGGCTGTTGAGCCTGGTTAATGGTGGTTTCTTCCTCTAAAAATATCCCCTGATTTCCCCTTATTTGCGCCCTTTGGGGCTGTCGAATAGGTAGGGGTACTCCAAAGAAGTCAGCCAAACGCGTCATTTGCGCTGTTACTTGCTGATTCGATTGAGTAGTGTTTTGTATTAGAGGGTTTAGCACTGTACTCAAAGTTTGTGCCAACATTTGCACCATATCATGGTTGCTTTCGTCCATCTGTTGCCTCAAGACTGCTGTCGAGGCATTTGTAAGGCCATGGGCTACTTGGGACGTTCCTCCTAAGAGTTGGGTCCTATTTCTATTCTCCATGCCTACTCCAGAGCCTTGGAGTGGCGAAGAGGCACTCACGAAAGGGTCTGAAAAAGTGGACGCAGCATTCGTCAGGCTTGCCACTTCAGAAGTTGGCATACCATAGAATGGAATAAATCCTGGGGGAACCAAAGGCCTTGTGCCTAAATTTCCCCTTGGCGGGGGGGTTCCCAAAGGTATCCTGGGGCCTGTTAACGAAGGTATTGGCCCCGTGGTTGTGACCGACACTGCTGGTGTCGAACCAACATTTGTCGCTTCACTTACGGTCATACTAACCGTTGCTCCCACACTCGTTTGTGGGATTTCGTTAGTGTTTGGCGGATTCACCATCTCTTCCCTTCCTCTGGCAGTATTGTTATCGTTAGTGTATATTCTACCACTTCTCAATAACATACAACTCGAAAAGATGAGATTATTTTCAACAATCAACACACAGTCCCACCAGGTGTGCCAATTTGTTTACCTTGGGTTTTGGTAAACAACCGCTGATCCTCCAAATGGTTACTTATTTGGTTACTCGCAGGATCGATCAGATTGATCCTAGGACATAGGTTGATTTTGAAGTTTGATTGAATTGGATAAGGCTTTAAATAAATTGGCTTTAAATGAATTGCATAAAGGAAAGACTTGGTAAAATAAACAAGGCTTTAAAGTAAAGGTTCGACAGGAATGTAAAGGAGAAAACAAGTAAATTTCTGGAAAAGTAAATGACTTTAATTGATAAAATTGGTGTTTCACACATACATTTCTCAACAATTCTTTCTCACACGCTGGGTACTCGAATCTATATGAGTGACTTTGTATAGAATTGTGAACACACGCGAGAAACTACATGTCTACTCCTATTTATACTAAAACATCCCAAGTAACCGTCGGGCAGTTACACTGCTTCGAGATCAATCCACTTGGCACGTTCTCCATGCTCGACGCTCCAGATCCTTGCACGTTTGCACGTGGTAACTGCTGGAAACCGTTTTCCCTCCAAATGCTTGAATTTCAAACTGCTCCACTCTGAATCATCGAACACTTTCGTCAAGAGACATCTTCGACGAGAAACTCCTTCGACGTCGAAGGCAACCAGCCTTCTTCCTTGGAAGAAATCTTCTAAGTACTTTGCCATCTTTCGACGGGCACTTCGACAGACTTAACCAGTCGAAGACATCTTTCAGCTTTGGCTGGCTAACATCAATCAAAACAAAGGTGTCGAATTTAGGAGCCAACAATATGCCAACAAAAATTATAATGATTGCAAATGATCAATGAATTTTAGTTCAGATATGCATGATGTATGTATGAATATTATTATGTATATGATGACAAAACAGACATACGACACTGGGAATAACCCGACAAAACCAGCTTGGGTAAAGTCAACACTCGGCTAAATCACATCCAGGAGGAAAATTTTATAAGAAAGTAAGCACCAACTGAGGAAACAAATTCCTATTTCACGGCTTAACTTCACTGGGAAGAAACATAATCCAAATATAATCAAATAAAAACAACAAATTAGTACAAATACAGGGATATAACATCCTCCTCCAGGCTTCACCAGGGAACATCACATAGACTTCAACAGCGAAAACAAATGTCTCAACATCTAAATTTCCACTGGAGATTATAATATTAGCTTCCCTAGGGAAGATGAAAACCACGTCGTCAAGATATCAACTGGGGGATCTCGTGTTGACTTCAATGGGGAGTACAACACCACATCATTGAGAGGAGCCCAAAATACATTCTTCAATACCAAGAGTGATGACTACACAAACTTCCCTGGGGAGAAATTATGAAATCACATGGGGATAACAACTTTCAGAGAGAAACATTATCCCAGTTTTACTTAGGGATCTAAGAAGTCAAACAATACAGCAAGAAATCAAAATTATGGGGATTTTAAATCAAGCCCAACACTTGGCGGGAGAAAACCCAAAAAAGTTGACAACTGTTTCAACACTTCTTAGAAAAGATATTGCCCTCGTCTAGTTGTCTTGGAAACAAACAACAATAAAGATGCCATTACTGCAAAGGGTAGTGTTTTGAAAATGATTCTTCCTTAGCACATAAAGGGAGAAAGAACTTTCGTCAAATGAGTAAGGACCTCGTTGGGGAACCTATGGTAGAGGCTTCAGACCATGCAAACCCGAAATCAAAATTATCAACCTGGAGAAAAACTGAACCAAGACTTGAATTGGGAAAATTGGATCACAAACCCAACACCGCACCATACATCAATCAGTATCATCTCCAACTATTTGAGAAACACAAGGAGATCATGCGCGCACCAGCAAAAGTAACCCAAGAGAACTTTCTTGGGGAAAATATACTTCCAAAAATTTCAGAGTTTGTCCATCCTTGGAATCACCATTTTTGTTTTTCTTGAGTCACAAAATCTAAAGTAAAAGGTAGTTTGTAAATTCTTTTCAAAATTAATTTTATTATTAAGTCTCTTTGTTTTTAAAGTTACTATCAATAAAAATGGAGTCTTTATAAGCAGAATAAAATGAGAATTGCAAAGAATTGGATAAAAACTCAAACTTTATTAATAGAATGGTAGTCTGCGAATGGTGAGACCCCACAAATGATTACAAAGTTTAGAAAATGGTAATACATTGGAAAACATACATTGAAATACAATGACCACTATTCTCCCTAACAACTTTGAATTCCTGAGCAGCAACTTCTGTTGAAGTATGGTGAGAGTCCAAGAAGATTGTTGCTTTAATGATCAAGTCTTGTCTGACGCAGTTACTTGCCAAGAAATCCCTAACTTTTACCTAGGTTTCCCTTGCGGGTTTTCAACCTAGCGGGAAGAATCTATTCTGTTTATATCTCTAATTTTTTCCTAGACCGCCCTTTCGGGTTTTTAGTCTACCGAGACGCTCTTTTTTGCCTAAGCCGCCCTTTCGGGTTTTCAACTTAGCGAGCTATTCTTTTATTTCTTTAGGCGAAGTATTTCTTGACTGCATTAACATTCATAGGACGTGGGAACTCTTCGCCATCCATAGTTTCAAGAATCAATGCACCGCCAGAGAAGGCTTTCTTGACAACATACGGGCCTTCAAAATTGGGAGTCCACTTGCCCCTAGGATCAGCATTAAAAGACATGATCTTCCTGAGCACGGGGTCGCCTTCTCTGAATTCACGTGGCTTGACCTTCTTATCAAAATATTTCTTCATTCTCTTCTGGTATAACTGACCATGACACAAGGTCTTCATTCTCTTTTCTTTAATTAAATTTAATTGGTCAAACCTGTTCTGGACCCATTCAGCCTCTGACAACTTGGTTTCCATTATCACAAGTAAAGAGGGAATATCAACCTCGACGGGGAGCACTGCTTCCATACCATACACAAGAGAGAACAGGGTTGCCCCTGTTGAAGTGCAGACATATGTAAGATACCCATGCAAAGCAAAAGGCAGCATCTCGTGCCAATCTTTATAGGTAACAACCATCTTCTGGATGATCTTCTTGATGTTTTTATTAGCAGCTTCAACAACCACATTCATCTTTGGCCCGTAAGAATATGAATTGTGATGGACAATATTGAATTCTTCATAAAGTTCTGCCATCATCTTGTTATTTAGTTTCGAGCTGTTGTCGGTGATAATCCTGCTAGGCACACCATACCGACATATAAGATTATTCTTGATGAAACGTACTACCACTTGCTTAGTAACATTAACATAGGAAGCTGCTTCCACCCATTTGGTGAAGTATTCTATTGCCACTGGGATAAAACAATGTCCATTTGATGCCTTAGGTTCAATCATTCCAATCATGTCAATGCCCCACATAGAGAAAGGCCACGGGGAAGAAATAACATTGAGAAGTGTCGGAGGCACATGAATTTTATCAGCATAAATTTGGAATTTATGGCACTTCTTTGCAAATTTGTAATAGTCAGATTCCATTGTCAACCAATAGTAACCTGCCCTAAGCATCTTTTTTTGTCATCGAATGTCCATTGGCATGAGTGATAAAGGAACCTTCATGAATTTCATGCATCAACATGTCTGTTTCGTGTCTATCCACGCATATGAGCATAACCATGTCATGATTTATTTTGTATAGTACATATTCATTGAGGAAAAAGATGTCTGGTAACCTTCTCAATGTCTTTCTATCTTTGTTTGGCGCACCGGCCGAGTATTCCCGAGTTTGGAGAAAATGCTTGATATCATAATACCAAGGTTTTTCATCTGACATTTCCTCTGTTGCAAATACATGAGCTGGCCTATCCAGATGTCGAACGGTGTTGTAAGGCACATCGTTCCAAGTATTTACTTGATACATAGAAGCCAAAGTGGCTAAAGCATCCGCCATCTAATTTTCATCTATGAGAATATGATGGAATTCAACTTTATTAAATAAAGGTAATAATCTTGTAGCATAGTCTTTGTAGGGAATCAAGCCAGGGCGACGAGTATCCCATTATCCTTTAATCTGATTTATTACCAAAGCTGAATCGCCATATACATCTAGAATTTTGATTCTGAGATCAATAGCCTCCTTGAGACCCATGAGACAAGCTTCATACTCTGCCATGTTATTGGTGCAATCAAATGCCAACCTTACAGTAAAAGGGATATGCGATCTGTGGGGAGTGATAATAACAACACCAATTCCTTTCCCATAAGCATTAATAACTCCATCAAACAGCATTCCCCAACGAGATTCAGGATCAGGACCTTCCTCAAGCAACAATTCATCACAATCTTTTACTTTCAGAAACATAACATCCTCATTAGGGAAATCATATTTAACAGACTGATAATCATCAATCTGTTGGTGAGCAAGATAATTCGCCAACACACTACTTTTTATAGCCGTCTGAGTATGGTATTCAATATCATATTCAGACAACACGATCTGCCAACGGGAAATTCTCCTAGTAAGATCCTACTTTTAAAAAATATACTTAATTGGGTCCATTTTGGAAATCAACCAAGTAGTATGATTCAACATATATTGCCGCAATCACTTTGCCGCCCATGCCAGAGCACAATATGTCTTTTCCAGCATAGAATACCGCGACTCACAGTCAGTAAATTTCTTGCTGAGATGATAAATGGCATATTCCTTCTTCCCTGTTTTATCTTGTTGTCCTAAAATACAGCCCATAGAATTATCTAACACTGTCAGATACATAATAAATGGTCTTCCTTCAATAGGATGGACCAAGATAGGAGATTCAAGCAGATACTCTTTAATACTTTCAAATGCCCTTTGGCAATCATCTGTCCACACACAACCTTGATCGTTCTTTAACAACTTAAAGATCGACTCACATGTTGCAGTCATATGGGAAATAAATCTGGAAATGTAATTCAAACGCCCAAGGAAGCCTCTAACTTGTTTTGCAGTTCTTGGTGCTGGCATTTCTTGAATTGCCTTAACTTTATCAGGATCAACTTCAATTCCTTTTTGGCTGACAATGAAACGTAACAATTTTCCTGATTGAACACCAAAGGTGCATTTATTTGGATTCAAGCGGAGACGATACTTCCTCAAACGCTGAAATAATTTCAAAAAATCCTCTATATGTCCTTCTTGATTCTTAGATTTGGAAATCATATCATCAACATATACCTCAATTTCCTTATGCATCATATCATGGAATAGGGTTGTCATAGCCTTCTGGTACGTTGCACCATCGTTCTTCAACCTGAAGGGCATCACTCTGACAGAATGTTCCCCATGGTGTGATAAATGTTGTTTTTTCTATGTCCTCAGGAGCCATTCTGATTTGATTATATCCGGAAATCCGTCCATGACGAGAATACTTTGAATTTTGTTGTACTATCAACCAACATATCAATATGTGGCAATGGAAAGTCATCTTTTGGAATAGCTTTGTTTAAATCTCTATAATCCACGCACATGCGAACTTTTCCATCTTTCTTTGGTACTGGGACAATATTGGCAATCCATTGAGGGTACACTGATGTCATAAGAAAACCTATATTAATCTGCTTTAAAACTTCTTCTTTAATTTTCACTACCATATCAGGGTGAGTTCTTCGTAATTTCTGCTTGATTGGCAGGAATTATGGATTTAGCGGCAAATGATGTTCCAAAATATCAATATCCAATCTCGGCATGTCTTGGTATGACCAAGAAAATATGTCCACATATTCTTTCAATAATTCAATCAACTTGCTCTTCACGTCGGGATGAAGCAGTGCTCCAATCTTGACTTCTTTCAGATCTTCTTATGTACCCAAATTGATTGTCTCCAACGACTCTTGATACAGATGAATGGCACTTTCCTCGCACTCAAGAAAACGTGAAACCTCTTCTTGGATTTCATCATATTCTTATTCTTCGGCCACATATGCAGGATATTTAAAGTTGGGAGAGGGTGCAGGGTCATTGTATTCAACGAGTTTTTTAATTAATTTGCACGTATGATTTATGATTGCTTTTAGAAACTAACACATATAGCAAGTGATTATGCAAATTTATTTACAGTTATTATTTATTTTGAAAGTTTTTTTTTTCTGATTACCATTTTCCAAGAAAAAGCAGAAAATAAAGACATAATTTGGGAATCAAAGACAACTTTTATTATTGATTTTAAATATCAAAGCAACAGATAAGCCCATACAATATCAACTTTCAACTTGGGCAGAGTGAACGATTTTTGAAAAGATTAACAAAAACAAATTACTTTGAGACATGAATGCAAGAGGGAACATCAATAGTGATCCAATTTTAGACTCTGACTCCATGCGTCACATAGCTCGGCATCTCTTGCTCTGCTTCACCTTCCACAATAGCATTGATCCTAGGAATAGTTGGATGAAGATAACTTCCGCTATGTAAGATGTCTCGATATTTTCCCAAAGAAGACTTTGGTTTCATATTCTGACTTTTACCATTCTTCACATAGAATCCCAAACCAACTCTATTCTTATTCACAGGTGGATCCACAATCTTCCCCCATACTTTACTAGGGCCATTACGCACTACCTGCTAACCATCCTTAAACGAATCTATAAAATTCTCATTTTCCCTTATATTATTAATGGATAAATCTTGGAACTAAGTTCCAACAACAGCTTCATCCTCCTCCACAACACTGAAAGAGGATAAATGAGATATTAATAAAGCCTGTTCTCCATTTATGATGACCACCTTTCCTTCGCAAACAAACTTCAGCTTTTGGTGCAAAGTTGAAGTGACAACCCCTGCCTCATGTATCCATGGTCGTCCCAGTAAACAGCTGTAAGCGGGCACAATATCCATAACCTAGAAAGTAATCTGAAATAGGCGCGGGCCTATGTGAATAGGCAAATCTACTTCCCCGATAACAGAATTCCTCGACCCATCAAAAGCTTTCACAATTATGCCACTTGGGCGCATGGGAGTTCTTTGGTACTTCAATTTCATGAGCGTGCTCCTCTGTATGACATTTAAAGCGGACCCATTTTCAATCAACACATTTGACAATGAATCCTTATTACAGTTCATGGAGATATGGAGAGCCAAGTTATGATTCCTTCCTTCATCGGGCAGCTCGTCATCACAGAAACTCAGGTTATTACAGGAGGTAATATTACCAACAACACTACTGAATTGGTATAAAGGCATATCACTTTCCATGAAAGCTTGATCCAATACTCTCATCAAAGATTCCCTGTGGACAGAAGAATTCATTAGCAAGGCTAGAATAAATATCTTTGATGGAGTCTGCAACAATTTATCTATGATCATGTAGTCGCTCATCTTGATAATCTTTAATATATCATCCACATATTTTTCCAGAGTAGTACCACTAGATTCCCCCACTGCCTTCTTAGGTTCAGTACCTTCAACAACCTTTTTATCAACATTAACATTTCCTCGAATGATAGGTGTGAAAACACGACCACTGCATGTCACTCGGCTGGCTTCAGAAATATTCTTGATATCAGACAAAGGTTGGATGTGAACCTCTACACCATCCTCCAATATTGTCGCATTGTATTTGTACGGCACAACTTTGTCTGATTCGTAAGGAACAGGACCCGACAAGTAAATCACCATTGGAGAAACAACTGACTTGTTATGATACTCAATTTCTATAGGGGTAGGAACACCAAAACAAGGCACCATAACATTCACCCCTCCTTCATAATACTTAGACATCACAAAATCATTGCTAGAGAGCGCATTTTCATCAGCGAAAAAGAATTCATCTGCAGAAGCATACTCATCATCTGACATAGTTCCGGCCGAGCATTCTTCAATTACGTTAATCACACGGTAATCATCTATATTGTCTGAAATCTTGATAGTACCACTGTCCAATAACAATTGAACACCCTTTCTCACTATGGAACAACCATGAGAATCTCTGCAGCAGATCCGACAAGACCCATAATGGTGTTCTTCTTGACCACCCATGTGACCGAAGGTAGTGTGCAACTACACCAAATCATCATCCATATGATCCACGTCAAAAATAAGGAATTCTCCAGGACATCCACATACCATATTCACATCTTCTTCCTACTCTGCCCTTGGCCTGATTATATGAATGAGGCCTTCGTCCATCATTTCCTGAAGATCAACTTTTATTTTATAACATCCGTGAATATTTATACTACAAATACCACAACCAACATGGTCGTGTGTATAGTAACTGAACTCGCAGAGGTCAACATGCATCTACCAAATCTCCTCTAACCAGGTTGATATCAAAAATCCGAAAGTCCCCTGAACAACCAGCAATCATGTTTACAACATTTGCTCCTCCATGCTTTGGTAAAGGATTATCTTTCATGTTAAGGCCAACATCTTTAAAGGATAAAAGGCCAGATCTCACCATATTTTGTACTTCAGATTTCAAAGGATAATGGTTCTCAATATTGTGCCCTGGTGCTCCCTGATGAAAAACGCATGTCTGGTCTGCCTTATAAGACCAAGGTAAAAGTGATGGTATAGCAGGGGGCGGCCTGGTATGAACCAACTTCTTCTGAATTAAATCCGGAAGTAACTCTACATAGCTCATTGGAATAGATTCAAAATCCTCTCTCTTCTGACTTTTTCCTTGATTTCCATGAGGGGATGGTCTCTGATAGGCAACAATGGTTGGAGATACATTGACAACTTGAGTCAAAGAAGCAACCCGTTGTTGGTACCGTCGATGCCTTCTAGGTGGCCTAATCTTTCTTTCCCTAATAACAACATTTGTTTGAATTTCTTTCTTTCGAGAGAACCCGTATGACGACTTCTTTATCCCTTCGTCTTTTGTCAAGCGACCTTCTCTAATAGCCTCTTCCAAACGAACACCCATGCTTACCATTTCGGTAAAATCACTCGGCGCACTAGCGAACATCCTTTCATAATAAAATTATCCAAGGGTTTTCAGGAAGACCTTGGTCATTTCTTGTTCTCCCATAGGTGGCACCACCTGGGCAGCTATCTCGCGCCATCTCTGCGCATATTCTTTAAACGACTCCTTGTCTCTTTGAGCCATTGCCCTCAACTGGTCACGGTTAGGCGCCATGAACATATGGTACTTATACTGCTTGATGAATGCTTCCCCTAGATCATTAAAGGTGCGGATACTGCTACTGTCCAGACTCATATACCACTTCAGAGCAGCACCAGTTTAACTATCTTAGAAGAAATGAATGAGAAAACGATGATCATCAGTATGGGTAGACATTTTTGTAAGTGTTTGTTGGCAGCAATTTTGGTAAAACAACGACTTAATAATGTTTTGCTAAATGTATTAACATTTGGAGCAAAACTGTTTTGTATGATGTCAAAGCAGATGTCTTGACATATGCCTTCTGAACTGATCTCAACCCAACATCAGTTTAAGTTTTATGTTTCCTGTTTTCATGCTTGCCATAATTCAGGATTTGTGACTCACAGGCTGCGAAAAATATGGAGGAATATTTTTCAAAATGCATGGATTTTATCTTGACCTGTTTTTAAGGAAATATTCAAAAGAATTGAATATTTGTTTTTAAGCCCAAGCCCACAATTGCACATATATAAGGACTTGCTTCCTTACTCAAACGACTGAAACTTTTGAAGAAGAATACTTTCTTTCCGTTTTAAAAAGTCTAAGTATTTTTAATTGTCCAACACTATAGTATTGATTGAATACTTGTGTTGTTATTTGGGTTGTTAATTGTGTATCATTCATAAGCTTTTAAGCATTGAATGATTGAAGTGTTTTAAACTTATTATTTCTGTTAGTTATTCACTGTAAGTGATTGAAGGGATTTGAGGAGGGCCTCATACCTAGGTGAGTCTTAGGTAGAAGTATAGCACAGGTAGTGATTAGATCATAAACTGGTTGTTTACCGAGGGTCTATGAATTGATACTATTTAGTGGACTTGTCCCTGGATTGGTAGCCCCCAGAGTAGGTGTTGTTGTACACTAAACTGGGTGAACAATCTCTTGTGTTTTTACTGATTTTTATTTTACTGCACTTTACTTGAAAACAGATATTTGTGTCGTGACATCTCATTTAACATCATATATCTGATACCAGCATTTCAATTGGTATCAGAGCAGACATCCTGCTCTTATCTGGGTGAGATCCAGGGAAGATACTTTCTGGTACTTTGGATAAGGAAGGTGGATTTGTGAACAGACCACCCATTATGGATGGAAGCAATTATGACTACTAGAAACCACAAATGGTTTCCCTTTTAAAGTCCTTAGACAACAGGGCTTGGAAAGCTGTTTTAAGAAGATAAAAACACCCTGTCAAATTGGGAGAAAATGGAGAACCTACTTTTGAATTAAAACCAGAAGAAGATTGGTCTAAGGAAGAAGATGAAATTGCTCTTGGAAATTCTAAAGCCTTGAATGCTATATTCAATGGAATTGACAAGAAGATTTTCAGATTAGTGAATACATGTGCAATTGCTAAGGATGCATGAGGGATTCTTCAATCTACTCATGAAGGCACGTCCAAAGTTAAGATGTCAAGACTTCAGTTGCTCACCACAAAATTTTAGAACTTGAGGATGAAGGATGATGAAAGTATAAATGACTTCCATATGAACATTCTTGAAATTGCTAATGCCTCCAGTGCTTTAGGAGAGAAAATTCCTGAAGACAAATTGGTGAGAAAGATGCTCGGGTCTCTTCCCAAGAGATTTGATATGAAAGTGACTTCTATAGAAGAAGCTCAAGACATTGACAAAATGAAAATTGATGAACTTGTTGGATCCCTTCTAACATTTGAATTAAGCATCAATGAAAGATCTGAAAAGAAGAACAAAAGCATAGGCTTTGTATCAAATACTGAAGATGAAGAGGAAGACTGTGAATTGGATACAGATGGAGGAATATCAAATGCCTTAGCTATGCTTGGAATACAGTTTAACAAAGTGATAAAAAGAATGGATAGGAACCAAATATCAAATGCCAAAAACATCTCATATGACATCCATAAGTTAAATGAGGTTGGAATAAAAAGGGCTGAAGAAAAATCCACTTAAGGGAAGGGAGTACAATGTCATGAATGTGAAGGCTTTGGTCACATTAGAGCTGAATGTCCCACATATCTTAAGAAACAGAAGAAGAATCTATCTATTACTTGGTCTGAAGAGGACTCAAAGAGTGATTTTGAAGAATCTTCCAAGTATGTTAAAGAATTAACGGGAAAATATGTATGTGATGAAGAGTCTAGTGATGGGGAACTAACCTTTGATGAGTTAGCTGCTTCATACAAAGAACTATATCTCAGAAGTGCAGAAGTGTGTCTTGAAGGGAAGAAACAGAAAGCCCTCATAACTCAGCTGAAGGAGGAAAGGGAAGAGCATTTTAAAACTATTTCTGATATGGAAAGTGAAGTGTCTTCTCTGAATTTAAATCTTGATAGAATGGTCAAATCTCTCAAGATGCTGAATAATGGGTCTGACACATTAGATGAAATTCTCTAAATAGGAAGAGTGACAAAAGACAAGAGTGGTCTAGGTTTCAATGAGAAAAAGGAACCTAACTCATAAGAGCTTTCATCTGTTTCCACTTATGCCAAGTCTAAACCAAAGATGTCGAATCAAATGTCTCAGCATATGGGCAAACATCATGGTAAGAAAGGACATCATGGCAAACTTCATGGAAAGAAAAAGTTTAATCACACCAAGGAGAATCCCCAGCCCTGGAGATGTCATCATTGTGGAAGGCTTGGTCATATAAGGCCCTTCTGTTTCAAGTTGTATGGGTATCCTAAAAATACTTCTTTTCCCAAAACTGATAAGATTCCCCAAAATAGCAAAAAGAAGAAACAATGGGTTCCCAAGTCCAATGTTGTTAGTTTCATTGCTTACACCTATCTCAGAGTATCAACCAAAGATAACTGATACTTTAATAATGGCTGTTCTAGACACATGACATGTGTCAAGAATCTGTTTGTGGATGTCAAATCTCACTCCACCAGTTATGTGACTTTTGGTGATGGGGAAAAAGGTGAAATCAAAGGTGTTGGCAAGCTTGACTGTTCATGAGTCCTTAAGCTTGATAATGTGTTACTTGTTAAAGGGTTAACATCTAACTTGATAAGTATAAGCCAATTATATGATCAAGGATTCAAAGTTAACTTCACCAAGGAAGAATGTCTTGTGTGCAATGAAAAGAATGAAGTTATTATGAAAGGGATCAGATCTAAAGACAACTGTTATCTATGGGTTCCTCAAGAGTTGAACCTCTCCTCAACATGTGTTTTAGCCAAAGAGAATGAAGTTAAACTATGGCATCAAAATATGGGGAACTTGCATCTGAAAGGTATGAAAATAATTATATCTGAAGAAGCAGTGAGAGGGATTCCTAAGCTCAAAATAGAAGAAGGAAGGGTATGTAATGACTGCCAAATTGTAAAGCAGACTAAGATGTCACACCAGAAGATTCAACATCTTACTACATCAAAAGTTTTGGAACTTCCTCACATGGACTTGATGGGACCTATGCAGGTTGAAAGTCTTGGTGGTAAGAAGTATGCCTATGTTGTTGTAGATGACTTTTCCAGATACACGTGGATAAGCTTTATTAGAGAAAAATCAAAAAATTTTGAAGTGTTCAAAGATCTTTGTCAAAAACTTCAAAGGGAAAAGGAAAGCCATGTCATAAGAATCAGAAGTGATCATGGAAATAAATTTGAGAACAACAAATTTGCTGAGTTTTGCTCTTCTGAAGGAATCAACCATGAATTCTCTTCTCCCATTACTCCTCAATAGCATGGGATTGTAGAACACAAAAATAGAACTCTCCAAGAATTTTCCAGAGTCTTGTTTCATGCTAAGAAGCTACCCTACCATTTTTGGGATGAAGCAATGAATACTGCGTGCTATATCCATAATAGAGTCACTTTAAGGAAAGACACTTCAGCTACTTTATATGAAATATGGAAGGGAAGAAAACCAACTGTTAAATACTTTCATGTTTTTGGAAGTAAATGTTACATCTTAGATGATCATGAACAAAGGAGGAATATGGATCCCAAGAGTGATGAAAGAATATTCCTGGGTTACTCTACAAACAGCAGAGCTTACAGAGTTTTTAACTCCAAAACTAAAGTTATGATGGAATCAATAAATGTTACTATTGATGATAAAGGATGGAATGTTGAAGAAGATGTCTCAGAAGATGTTGGAACATCTTTTCCTGATAGTCCAACTAGTATTGATTCTAATCCTCCTCAAGAAGATCCCCAACCTAGTAACCTCAATAAAGGACCTTCAATTAGAACTCAGAAAGATCATCCTAAGGAGCTTATCATAGGAGATCCAAACAAAGGAGTTACTACCAGATCAAGAGAAGGGATTTCAAACTCTTTCTTTGTATAAAAAATTGAGCCTTAGAATGTCAAAGAGGCCCTAATTGATGAATTCTGGATTAATGCTATGCAAGAGGAGCTAGAACAATTCAGTAGGAATGAAGTTTGGGACCTGGTTCCAAGACCTGAAGGGACAAATGTGATTGGAACTAAATGAGTATACATGAATAAATCTAATGAAAAAGGGGAGGTCACTAGAAATAAGGCAAGGTTAGTTGCACAAGGATACACTCAAATTGAAGGAGTGGACTTTTATGAAACCTTTCTCTTGTGGCCATACTTGAATCAATCAGACTACTATTGGGAGTTGCATGCATACTGAAATTTAAATTGTTTCAAATGGATGTAAAAAATGCCTTCTTAAATGGCTATATGAATGAAGAAGTTTATGTGGAACAACCAAAGGGATTTATTAATCCAAGTTTTCCTAAACATGTCTACAAACTGAAGAAAGCCTTGTATGGATTGAATTAAGCTCCAAGAGCTTGGTATGAGAGACTGACATAATTTCTTGGGGAAATGGATATAGGAAAAGTGGCATAGACAAAACCCTCTTTGTCAAATAAGAAGAAGGGAATATTATGATTGCTCAAATTTATGTTGATGATATTGTATTTGGTGGGATGTCAAATGAGATGGTTCAACATTTTGTCAAGCAAATGCAGTCTGAATTTCAGATGAGTCTTGTTGGTGAATTAACCTATTTTCTTAGTCTGTAAGTTAAACAAATGGAAGATTCCATATTTTTATCTAAGAGCAAGTATGCCAAAAATATAGTAAATAAGTTTGGGATGGAGAATGCTAGTCACAAAAGAACCCATGCTCCCATACATATGAAGTTTGAATAAAGATGAAAAAGGAGTAAGTGTAGATCAAAGTCTCTACAGAAGTATGATAGGCAGTTGTTGTACCCTAAAATTTGCCCTCTCATTCTCCAAGGCCTTTCTCACAGGGATGGTCAAGGTTCAAGCTTGAACAAGTGCATTGGGATTTTCCAGTACCAAAATTAAAAGGAAACTGTCAAAAATGGAGAAAATAGATAAAAATAACATTTTGACAAATTTGGTGGAAAACATGTCTCCTTCGATTCAGCATACTTCGATTGACTCTTGGCCTCTTTCGATTGCTCAAAGTGGCTGCTAGCGTGCCTATTTCGCCTGGGCATGTGACTTCTTGTCGCAGGCTTCGTTTGTGCCTTTTGCTGCCTACAAACCTGCTTCATTTGTGCCTTTTGCTGCCTGCGTGCTTGCAATCGAAGGCCATGACTTACTGGCCACACATGCCCCCAGTAAGGAAACCCTTTTCGATTCACCAAGCGTATTGCCTACAGGCCTGCTTCGATTTGGACAAGTTTACTGCCTACAAACATGCTTCGATTGGGCAACATTGCTTCCTTCGAGCACGGACTTTCGATTGGAAAATATGCTTCCTTCGAGCGTGAGCTTTCGACTGGGCATTAGCTTCCTTCGAGTAAGCTTGTTTCGACCACAAGTTTCGACTAAGGCAAAGGTTTCCTTCGAACATGTGTGCTTCGATCTCACTCTTGCATTCGACTCAGGAATGTCCTTCGAATCAGGAAGTTAAAAGCCTCCTGTTGGTTGTCTTCAATTCAAAGAGTCAATAATGTTCTGAAAGCTTCCTTCGATTCAGAAGTTAATAACCTTCTGAAAAGGGCCATTCGAAGAACACACAGTTGGTCCATTCGAAGGACACACAGCTGGTGGAAACGAATGCAGTGCTGTCCCAGAAAGATGGAGGATTCGACCCAGAAGATCAAGTTGAACATATAGACCCATAGGCTAGGCCACGTGTCTTCCCTTTTTAGGCCTGTACCCACTTTCTGTCTAAGACCACTTGCATAGCACAGTACCACCTTTTGGAAAAGTTTGACTTGGTTCTTGCGCTTATTTTCCTTCAGGATGAAGCAACTCATCCTGAACCTTTCATCTTGCTTTTGTGGCACAAGTTGGACATTTACTTTCCAGCTGGCCCTTATTTTATTATTATCTTCTGCCCCCTAACTACCAGGAGGCCCCCACAGGTACTGTCACGTTACAATTTTTTATCACCTATTTGTAAGGCTGGCTTTGGACAGCATGTCCATTCTTTCTCTATAAATAGAGGAATTTTTGCAAAGCTGAGGGAGGAATTTTGGCCAGAGGAACGTATCTTCAAAATTCTCATACACCACAAAATTCTCAAATTCTCAAACACTTGAACACTTGAACACTTGAACACTTAAACACTTAAACACTTAAACACTTAAACACTCAAACACATACCCAGAATCCAAACAACAAATCCAGAACTGCATCCTCCTGCCTAAACACCAGAACATCAAACCTGTGTTACAAATACAAGCCTTGTGGCCTGCATAACCTCAAAACCTGCCTTCCTTACCAAAGCCAGAAAACTCCAGCCAGTTCAACTGCAACAGCAAACAAACTTGCCTAAAGCCAGTCCAACTGCAGCTGCAAGCAAGCCTGTATCAAAACTAACAGAAACTCAGACCTGCTTGCCCAAACCAAACAGTAACAGAACTAGCTTCAGGAAGATCCCAGCAAGGCTCCCTCCACCATCAAAAAAGGTCACCTACAGCTCTTTCGACTAAGCACTTCAAGAGGTAAGTTCTCTCCAGCTTGGGACTTTTTTTCATTTAAACATCATGAGTACATGCCAATAAAGAAAAATGTAGATATTTCTGGACCACGTTTTAGCATTAGATTCTGATTGCTCTTATGCTGAAAACTCAACCTTAATTAGTTATAATTTAGACTTTGAGACCCATTGGTTTTTCGTGCTAACCCCTGGACTGTAGTTATGTTTAGATGTTGCATTTAAGAACTTGAGACAGGTTTGTTATATCCTTCGATTGGCTAGCTGCACAAGCCTTTCGAATCACAATTTGAGGGCCTAAATATGCTTACAAGGAGTCAGCAAGGAGCCTGTGGAAAATCCAGAACCTTGTTGTTTCCAGACCTCAGACGAAATCCATAACCTTTCCATTTCCATGCCATAAACAAAAGACAGGAGTATGAAACGAATCCCCAGGCTTCCTCACTGACTCCATACCCAGTCGAAGTAGGCAACAAGGCAGAAAGGCCCAGCCAGAGGCACACTTGCACTAAGTCTAGGCTCAGACGAAAGGCACTTCCATGCTGGTGCCAACCTCCATTCGAAATACATGACCTGACTGGTGCCAAAGCCCAATTGAAGGACAGGACCTTGCTGATGCCAACCCCCAATCGAAGGAGGCCAACAGAAGGCAAATCGAAGGGTGCTCCTGCCTGGGTCGAAAGACACTCATTTTTTCTTGCTTTTACCTTATTTTTGCCTTTATATTCTCATGCAATTCAATATGGTTGTAATAGTGTAGGATATTTATTTCCTGCATTTTTATTGCTTTGTACAAATGCTAGTAATTAGGTGTGCATGGCAAGATAAAATCAACAGTTAGACAACCCAAAAATCAAAGATAACAATGCATGCAATCAAACACACTTTCACACATGCACCCTTAAGGGAATTCCACTTGTTGCCTTATAAAAATGGCCATGTTATGCATGTGGGATATCTTAGCACAAACGAATTGAAAAAAGATCATAGGCCCTCGATGACGCTATCAAAAGTTGCCTTTCAAAAATGATCTTAGTCCCTACATAAAAGTGCTAAGTCATTTCACAACATTGCTATCATGATCATACGATGACCCGCGCATGTCCCGTTTACATCCTAACACAAGGTTGTTCACCAAATACAATGGTGAAACAACACTGTTAAAAGGGTTAAAAACATGAGAAAGATCTTTGAGTAAAATAGGGTAGACAACTCTTAGTTACTTGATCAAAAATCTTGCAAAACATCCTTGCTGTTTTTTTAAAGAACACACTCCACAACACATTTTCAAAACAACTTTCAAAACATTAAAAACCTTTCAAAAAGACAAACATCTTTGTATACATTCAAACAAGAATCATTACAAAGGTTGCAACAACGATGACCTCTTTTTAAAACATCTTTCAAAAATCACACACAAAGCACCGTTTCAAACAATTGAAAAGCAAAAGCAAGTGATCTAAGCAAGTAACTAAGAGCCCATGGATAACCATGGATAGAAAGGGTGCTAATACCTTCCCTTTCTATAATCTACTCCCCGAACCCAAGAAAACATCTCAAAGGTCTTTCCTGTGCTTTTTTACCTTTCCTTACGATAAAATAAAAAGTCGGTGGCGACTCTTACTAAACTGAAACATTTGCGAACACAAACGCAAAACCCAAGTCAGTTCTCCCACCGTATCACAGAACTGGCGACTCTGCTGGGGATAGATTTAAAAGTGGAGTAACCTTAGGGCTTAGATCACCCTTTGCATGATTAATTGTTTGTTTTGATTGCTTTACATTTTGGTTCTCTTGTTTGGGCTTGAAATCCTCCACCCAGATTTGGGAAACATTCATAGATAGCAATACGTTGTGGAAACTGTGCGGGGTATACCGACATGGTTGAAGCAATAGCTATATTAGTGTGACATATTTGTGAGTACCGGTAGCCTTTGAGTCAATAAAAAAGAATACAGGGCCGCTGAGTGATGTCATTAAGCACTAATTAACTAGAACCTTACTTGACCATCTTGGCATTTCATTAGGGGTAGTGAGATGACCGGCTTTGGTACAGTCCGAAGTTGGTAGATACTCGATACTACACTCATTGAGGGTTGTTTTCTTGGAATATTTTGGTCGCTAGTTAAGTGGCTAAACCAAAACAATGAACATAGAAAACAATCCAATGATATTGAGCTCCTTAGAACCCGATTACTATTTATAGGACAGGTTTTGAGCCAACTAAACTCAAGAGGGTACTTACCTATGAAACCTCATGCAAGCCTGAAACTAGGGTTTTTGTGTGACTTGCTTGTACATGTGTTTGTGCATACATCATGAACATCATAAAGCATCATATGCATCCACTAACCATTTCAAGGGTTTGGATCTTCATCTTTGTTCTTGTTTTGTAGGTCATGGAAGCTCTTCGCAGGAAAACTATTCAAGTCAACCTTGTGAGAATCCCTCCTCAACTCAAGGAGCTTACATCCAGAATTCCAGAAAATTCTCTCTTCAGTAAAAGACATGGTAAACTTCTCAGCTTAGTCAACACCAACATTGAGGAAGACATGGTTAAAGTTCTCTTCCAGTTCTTTGACCCCCTACACCACTGTTTCACATTCCCTGACTACCAATTGGTGCCTACTTTGGAGGAATTTTCTCAACTCCTGAGAATTCCTATTCTTAATCAACTACCCTACAACGGTACGGAAAAAGAGCCAAAGCCTGAAGATGTTGCTCAAGCATTACACTTGCAACCATCTGACATCAAGGGGCATTGGGAAACCAGAAGTGGTGTCAACGGTTTCTTGGCAAGGTTTCTGTTTGAGAAGGCACAAGAGTGTTGGAATTCCATGGATCTGCAAGCCTTTGAAGAGATTGTGGAACTCCTTATCTATGGGTTGGTCTTGTTCCCAAACCCTGACCAACTTATAGATGTGAATGCTGTTAAGATTTTCATGTCCAGGAATCCCATACCTACATTACTTGGAGACATCCTACACTCATTTTACACACGAACAATAAGGAAAAGAGGTGTTCTCATGTGCTGTACTCCTCTCCTAGCAAGGTGGTTTATTTCTCACCTTCCACAATCAGTTCTGAAGAATGAGCAAGGTTTAAGGTGGTCACAACGGTTGATGACCCTCACACATTCTGATGTACATTGGTGTTCTCGGTCCAGAGAAAATGTCATCCTTATTGATCATTGTGGTGAGTTCCCTAATGTCCCATTACTTGGTATTAGGGGAGGAATTACCTACAACCCTTGTCTAGCCTTGAGACAATTTGGATATGCTCGGAGGGATGGCCCTCATGACATGCTGATTCCCGACCTAGTTTTTGACTTCGACAACGATGCGCAAGGACTTCGCCAAAGGTTCATCAGAGTTTGAAGGATGCCTAACAAGGTGGATAGTAAGACACTGGGGCACAAGAATTCCATCCCCCTTGAGCCTTACCTCAAGTGGGTACGAACCCGCTCCCAGAATCTCATGATGCCATATCCTCACATTTTCCCCTTGATTAAAGAGCCTGTTAAGGAAGGAGAGGTTCAATACACCATCCTATATCCTGACATGCCAACATCATGGGAAGAAATGCAAAAGAGTTCGATCCAACTCAGAGAAGAACGAGATACTTTTGAAGCCAGCTTCTATGCCAGTGAGGAGAAGGTTTTAGAGCTCACCCGCCGACTTCACGAGGAGGAAACTCTTAACACCTACATCGCACCAAAAAGGATGCACAACGTCTTTTTACATTAAGATTTTTGTAATATTTCGCCCATGGGGCATTTATGTACTAACAAATTTATTCTTAATATGACGTGCGTTCTTTTTGTTTGCAAAAAATTTGAATTTTTGAACCCTTGAATGCATTACATGAACAACATATCATTCATCATATGCATAAACAGGTCTTCAAGCCAGGTTTCCTTATCTTTCTGCTGTTTATTTCAGTAAGATGGATTTGGAGCAAACAGTGAAGGACCTACAGGCATAAAATTCACAATTTCAGCAACTCCTCATGACCTTGGCAAAGGGTAGAGAGGATCTCAAAGCTCTGCTATAGAAGAGTAAAGAGAAGAAAAAGAAAAAGAGACCGGGGGTAGCTACTTTCAGAAGAAGATTTAAGGGGGATGCTAGAAGGACTCTTGAGTTTCCATCAACGTCCGACGAAGGGATTGGTAAAGGGAAAGGAGTTACTGTGCCTTCCGAATATGAGGTAGAAGAGGAGGAAAAGGAAGCAGACAAAGACTATTCAGAACAACAGTATCCACCAGCGGATGACAAGTATAAGAACCTTGAAGACAGATTGGCAGCTATGGAGTTGCAGAGGGTGCCCGGATTAGATTTTGAGGAACTGGGGCTTATAGCTGGGATTGTTATCCCTCCTAAGTTCAAAGTGCCAACATTTGCCAAGTACGATGGTCTATCTTGCCCTAAGATGCACCTAAGGTCGTATGTTAGAAAGATCCAGCCACATTCATCCGACAAAAACCTCTGGGTGCACTTTTTCCAAGACAGCTTGTCTGGAACTCAGTTAGATTGGTTTTACCAGCTCGAGAGATCAGAGGTCCATAATTGGGAAGACTTGGCAGCCGCTTTCTATCGTCAGTATCAGTACAATGCTGATTTGGCGCCTACCCGTACTCAGCTACAGAGTATGGGGATGGCTTCAAATGAAGGGTTCAAGGAGTACGCCCAGAAGTGGTGCGATCTGGCTGGAAGGGTGCAGCCACCGCTATCAGATAGGGAATTAGTTGACATGTTTTTGGGGACCCTATCTGGCCCTTTCTTCAAACATCTAATTGGAAGCTCCTCTGCGGGATTTACTGAGTTGATTTTGACTGGCGAGAGGGTGGAAGCCGGTATCAAAAGTGGAAAGATTCAAAAGGATGCTTCCGCATCCACAACTGCTAGAAAACCTTTCCCAGCCAAGAAAGAGGTATCTGCTGTGTACACCCAGAAAAATCGGGAAAGAGAAGAACGTCGTCCAATAGTGGGGGCCGTATTAATACAGAAATCCGCATCAGACCAGTTTAGAAATAGCCAACCGAGGAATGATCAGCCCAAAACTCATCAGCAAAGGCCACCATGGCAGTTTACTCCAGTAAATATGACACCTGCTCAAATCCTTCCACATCTCCTGAAATTGAATCTTGCTAATTTAAAAGAGGTGCCAAAGAATGTAAATACCACTTCTCCATTTTACAATCCAAAAGCCAAGTGTGCTTACCATTCTGACAGTATTGGGCACGATACCAATAATTGCTGGGCACTCAAGAACAAAATTCAGGATTTAATTGACGCCAAAGAGGTCGAGTTTGACGCTCCTGAAAAGCCGAATGTTATATCCGCGACGATGCCCAAGCACGGCCACAATGTGCATGCTGTTTTGGAAAATCTCCATGTTACTGATGTTGCCGATCTGTTGACTCCATTGTTAGTGATAAAAGAAAATTTGTTGAGAGCCAGGATCTTTCATGGTTGTGATAAAGATTGCTCTTTTTGTTTGAATATTCAAGATGATTGTCCAATGTTGAAGTCGGGTGTCCAATGCCTGATGGATATTCAAGAAATACTTTTTCAGAAAACCCCTGTTAACACTTTCAATCTGATTGCTCCTGATACTTGTGATACCTCAACCAATGATATTGCCATCATAACCATTTCCGACAATCCTCCCAAGGCTTGCAAAAGGCCTGTCAGGATTACACCCAACTCTGAATGTGTACCCCTAAAGATCACAATGCCGGGACTCGTCCCGTACCAATCAAGCAAAATGATACCGTGGAACTATGGGGGAGAAATCTTCTACCACGACATCAAACAAATCAAAACAGTCCAAGAAATCTCTGAAGAAGACCCTGACATAGGAAACATCGCAGGTACTAGCAAGATCACCCGCAGTGGCCAGATCTTTTCTCCGGAGATTGCTCCTCCCCGAGCAGTCTTCGGACCCTTAAAAATTTTTGCACCTGTTGGACCCTCTGTGCAAGGCCCCGTGATTGAAGAGTTAAACACTCCTGAAGAAAGACCATCCACCAACAAAGGTAAGGGGATACTGAAAGAGCCTGTCAGGACGAAGGCTCATGCTGTGGTTATCCCCGAAACCACTCAGAAGGAGATGGATGAAATCCTGAAGATAATCAGAAAAAGTGACTACGACGTTGTAGAACAACTGGGGCAGACCCCCTCCAAAATCTCAATGTTAGCTCTCTTGCTCTGTTCAGAGGCCCATGCTAATGCTCTGATTAAATTCTTGAAGACGGCACATGTCCCCCAAGAGACCTCGGCTGACCAATTCCAAAACTGTGTGGCCAGTCTTACTGCTGACAATGGCCTGGGCTTTTCCGATGCCGACCTGACTCCGAAAGGAAGGAAACACAATGATGCGTTACATGTTTCAATTGAGTGCCGAGGGACCACCCTTGCTCATGTCTTGGTCGACACTGGTTCTTCCCTGAATGTGCTGCCAAAGAAGGCTTTAGACCGTTTGGATTGTGAAGATTTGACCCTCAAGCCTAGCAACATTATCGTCAGACCTTTCGATGGTTCCAAAAGAATGGTTCATGGGGAGGTTGATATTCCCATCAAGGTAGGCACTGAAGTGTTCAACTCCACCTTCTACGTGATGGACATCCGTCCTTCATACTCATGTTTGCTGGGAAGACCATGGATTCATTATGCCAGGGCAGTTACATCCTCTTTGCACCAGATGCTGAAGTATCATGTTAAGGGTAAAATCATAACCGTACACGGTGAGGAGGAGTACATGATCAGTCATCTCAATTCCTTTCGGTATGTGGAAGTGGATGGCGAATTCATCGAAACACCTTTTCAACATTTTGAGGAAGTTTCTCCTGAGGTGGTAGTCGCGAAGACAGTGGTTGAGGTACCTATCATTCCCAAGCATGTGGCTAGGATGGCATCGCTCAAAGACGCAAAGGTTGTGATTAAGGAGGGGAAGAGCATAGTATAGGGACAGTTGCCTGATGTTGCACCCCAAAATTTGCCCTCCCATATTCTTCAAGATTTGCCAAATCAAAGCTTCAAAATCTCCCCAAGGGTTGCACAGTTCAAGGACCTCCTAACAGTCAAAAACTAGGGTTTTGGTTCTGACAAAGAAGTTGAGGTTTCCAAGGGTCTAATCAAGTCTCACATGCCTACAAACATGGTCAAGCATGCTCATACCAAGTTTCAAGACTTACAGCACAAAATTGCACAGTCAAAAACCCTAATTGCACTATAGTCAACTGCAGGGGCAAAATGGTCATTTGGCAGTCAAAAGTTCAAATTTTTGGTCAACATCTCATTTTGAAGCCACAAACATCATTTGATCAATGCTTGATCATGATTCTCAAAGCTTGGCTCAAAAAGTCTCAAGATGCAAAAGTTTCCATATTTGGACAGTTGAAAAAGTCAACTGTAACTTGACCAAGGCATAACTTCCACATGGATTATCAGAAAAATTCCATCCAAAGCTCATTTTGAAGATAAAGACATTTCCTACAACTACTCTTCATACTTCAAGTCCAAGAAATGCTCTCACAAAAAGTTATCAACTTCAACATTATAGGTCATTTTCAAAAGTCAACATAAAGGGACTTTAAGTCAAAGGCCATAACTTGAGATTGGTAAATCAAAATGACATGGGACCAAAGACATTGGTTATAGGACTCAAAGACCTTTCCAAAATGTCAGAGAACATGAGCAAAGCTTAAAAATTGAGCAAGATATGCCTTGTGGAAGTTGGGAAATTTTTGGATATTTTGAAAAGTCAACATTGCTTCAAATGTCTTAAAAATGCTAATGGGCCTCTTTTTCTTCCAAGAATCATTATCCAAGGCATGTGCACGACCATTTGGCCCAAAGGGAATTTTTTCATCATTTTTATTTATTTATTTGAATTTTTAAATGCTAATAATTCATTTAATCAAAATAAATATGTGGAAAATACTAAACCTAAGTTTTTAAATCTTTTTGTGCATGAAATAGTCTCAAGATTTCGTGCATGATCTGATTTAGAAAGAATCCATGTGATTGGACATGATTGGAACCAAAATATGCCTGAAAAAGATTGGAAAATTATGGCATGAAAATCAAATATTCTCCTCATCAATTCATTGATTTTTTGATCCAATTTCTAACCCTAATCATTCCAGTACATATATACATGATAACCCTAGTGCCCAAAAGCTCCCAGCTGCGCAAGAACATCATCATCACTTTTGCATTTTTTGTGAAAAACTCAAATACTGAAAACTATCTTCCAGTGCGATTCAAGCCAAAATAATTATCTCATCACCTTCCTGAGACATCAAGAAACGTGTCTGGATAGTTTTCCACATCCCTAACGCCCAGAATTGGTGAATGGAACTCAAACTTTTTTCACTTTTTTGCATAAATCGTATCTCATCATTCATGTCATGATTTTGAATTCTAATACTTGTTTTGTGTTACTCTCATCATTCTGAAGCTAACAGTGTTGTTTAATTAAGTTTTCATTGCCCCTACGCGATTTCACCATTACAGCCAGTTAGGGTTCTTCAAGTTTCAATTTGGGAACTTTCACATACTGTAAAATTGAGACACCTCAATACCATGGTTGAATTCAACATGCTTGGACGAATACAACACATCCCTCGCGCCTAATTTATGTGATACCATGGCCTATTCTCTATTTTAGAAAACTGCATATTTTGGGGGGGTTTAAAACCCCCGCTAACTCTTTTATATTTCAGGGAAAACGCAACCAGGAAGAAGATGATTATGTGGCAGGACACGATAGGAGGATTCAAATAATTAGCGCGTTTTTTTGTTCTGTCCACTAATCCGTTTTGTTTTCATTATATTATTTGGTTTCCATTAGGTTAATGAATGAACGCGTTAGCTTGGATGGTGAAAAGTAACATTGGTAACCTTTGGGACCTGGGTTCGATTCCCAGGTCCCCACTCTCTTTCAATATTTTTTCTCTCAATCTAATCCCATGCAGATTTGATCCTAAGGTTCACCATACGTCCCTCATATCCAGCTGGCCACATGGCCTATGACATCAATCCAATGGCCCAGAATCAAGGTCTATGATACGCTGCAGTCAACGCCTACACATGGTCCCATGAAAAGTCAGAAAGGGCCTTAATCCCTGGGCCTAATTACTACAATTACACCTCCAATTGGGGACAGAACCCCCCAAGGTTTGCTATTTCTTTTATATTTTCCATTTTTTATTTGATTTAATTAATTTCTTGTAAATTCTTCAATTAATTTATAAAATATAAAAATAATACAAAAAAATCAGAAAAGACAAAATTAACTAATATATTTTATTTTAATATTTTTGTAAATAAATATCATTAATTAATTTTAGCTTTTTAAATTAGGTTTAATTCAAATATTTTTCTCAATAAACTTAAAAAAACTTGTAGAATTAGGTTTTAATTATTTTAATTACTTTTTCTTTTATTTTATCATCTCTAATAATTAATTATTTACTATTATTTTTATAAATCAAATTGCTTTAATTAATTAGGTTAATTTAGGTTTAACTTTAATATTTTTTCTTAATAAATAAAAGTTATAGAATTAGGGTTAATTAATATTTTAATTTCATTTAATTCTCTCATAAAAAAATCATAAATACAAAAAACCTTAAAAAAATAATTTCTTTTTCATTTTAATTTCATTAATTTAATAATATAATTTAATTTCATTAAAAAGGGTCCAACGCCCTCGCTTTCAATTTAATTCAATTCGCCCATTTATTTCTTTCTTGTAAATATTAATGTAATTCTCCCAAAGCCTTGTAAACTCGGACATTTTATATTTCTCGCACTTTACTTCTTTATTTTCTGTCAAATCGGGTCCTGGATTAAATTTGGCGATGTGGACCCGCGCCTTTGTAATAGTTTAGGAACTTTATCTTTCCGCACTTTTTTTTTACTGTTAATAATGGCATGCAAGAATGAATGACTAAAATAAAAACAAATGCGTAGATCACCCATGACATGACAAGACAAAAATAAATGAACATGACACACAAATCACACACCACCCCTAGGGTACGCCTCACTGTTGCCTTGCCTCGAAAGGTGATCGTCGAGTAGAGGATGTCTTAGTAAGTCCTCATGATCCGGGAACCTGGCATGAGGGTAGCTTCTAAGGTGTCTTCCTATTGCTCTGGTGATCACCATGTCCCGAACCTTCGAATTGACCCGAACACCACCAACGGTGGTGCTACCTACCTCTCAATGTTGGGATGGCACTACTTTAAAGGACATCTACACAGACGAATTCCTTAGGGTAGGTAGACGACTCTAGATACTTGCTCTAATTTCAAAAAACAAAATCAAAAATACTTTTCACACCGACACCTTTTCAAAAAGCTTTCGAAAGCAATTTTTCAAACACTCTTGAGGACTGATACAAGAGTCGAACTGAAATTTTCAAAGAAACTTTTTTAAAACCCACAGTTGAAAAGCAAACAAACCTTTTGAAAACACAAATGAGCAAGTATCTAAGAGCCCATGGATAACCATGGATAGAAAGGGTGCTAACACCTTCCCTTTCTATAATCTACCTCCCGAACCGAGAGCAATCTCTATAAGGAATTTTTCTGTGCTTTTGTCCTTTCCATTTGGAGAAAATAAAAGACGGTGGCGACTCTTGCTTCCGCGACATTTCGCGAACCAGCGTTAAACAGTCAGTTCCAGATCCACCGGTCACACCTGACATTCCTTATAAGACAGACAAGTTTGGGTTGGGGTTTACTACTGCATGACAGAAGGCTATGCGTTGCTCCAAGACCAAAAGACCACCCATCAAGATTTCTCTCCATGGAATCAATGCTGTAGAAGATGAAGACGAGGAGAGCCACTTTGAAGACTGGATTTTTCCGACTGTCGAAGGGGGTTTGAGCAATTGGGAAGCAAAGGATTTCATTCCTATCACCTTTATCAACCAGTAATTTTATCTTTGAACAATTTCCCATTTTCTATGGCCTGTAATAACTAAAACAATTTGCACACTATTTTCACCTCATGCCTTGCCCAGGGCACGTAGGTCCACTTGTAAGGGCTTGATTCTCTTCATAATCATATGCCATGTTTTAATGAATCATTGGAAGTTTTTCATCTATAAACTGTTGTGTTCATTTTCTTTCCTTTTGCATTTTTGTTTGTTTAAAGATGGCTATCTCTTACACACACCCACACTCACAAATGCAGGTACCCATCCACTCTGGATTCCATGGGTGACTATTCTGCTTTAGCCTTCGATAACTCTAAAGATCTGGTCAATCAAGCTGAGTACGAAGTTGACGGAGATTGTGAAGTGCCAGGAGAGTTAGCCAGACTTCTACAACAAGAAGAGAGGACCATTCTGCCTCATGAAGAGTTGTTAGAAACCATCAACTTAGGGACATAGGAGGACAGGAAAGAAGTAAAAGTGGGTGCCAACTTGGAACCAAGTGTCAAGGAACGCTTAATACAGTTGTTGAATGAATACGTTGAGATCTTTGCTTGGTCTTATGAAGACATGCCAGGTTTAGACACAGATATCGTGGTTCACCGTCTCCCTACAAGAGAAGACTGTCCACCGATCAAGCAAAAGGTTCGCCGAATGAGACCTGACATGTCTGAGAAGATTAAAGCTGAAGTAATAAAGCAATTCAACGCCGGCTTTCTGGCCGTTACAACCTATCTATAATGGGTTGCTAACATTGTGCATGTACCCAAAAAAGACGGCAAGGTCAGAATGTGTGTGGACTATCGGGATTTGAACAGGGCTAGCCCTAAAGATGATTTCCCTCTACCTCATATTGACGTCTTAGTTGATAACACCGCTCAACACAAGGTTTTTCCTTCATGGATGGATTCTCGGGTTACAACCAGATTAAAATGACCCCCGAGGACATGGAGAAAACAACCTTTGTTACACAATGGGGTACCTTTTGCTACAAGGTGATGCCGTTCGGACTAAGGAACGCAGGGGCAACTTATCAACGCGCCATGGTAGCTTTGTTTCATGATATGATACATCATGAGATCGAAGTTTATGTAGACGATATGATAGCTCGATCACAAACATAAGAAGAACACCTTGGACATTTGCAGAAGCTGTTTGCCAGGTTGAAGGAGTACAAACTCAGACTGAATCCAAGCAAGTGCACTTTTGGAGTTAGGTCTGGTAAGCTCTTGAGATTTATTGTCAGCAACAAATGTATTGAGGTCGATCCTGTTAAAGTGAAAGCTATACAAGAAATGCCAGCCCCCCGTACTGAAAAGGAGGTTAGAGGATTCTTGGGACGCTTGAACTATATTGCAAGATTCATCTCTCACCTGACATCCACCTGTGAGCCAATCTTCAAGCTGTTAAAGAAGGATCAGGTAGTTGAATGGAACGATGATTGTCAAGTTGCTTTTGATAAGATCAAGGAGTATTTGCTGGAACCTCCTATTCTGATGCCACCCGTCGAAGGAAGGCCGTTGATCATGTATCTGACTGTTTTGGATAACTCAATGGGGTGCGTGTTGGGCCAACATGACGAGTCTGGTCGAAAAGAGCATGCCATTTATTACCTTAGCAAAAAGTTTACCGACTGTGAGACTCGCTACTCACTGCTCGAGAAAACTTGTTGCGCTTTGGTATGGGCTGCTCGCCGACTAAGGCAGTACATGTTGACTCATACCACTTTGTTGATTTCCAAAATAGATCCAATCAAGTATATCTTCGAAAAGCCTGCTTTATCTGGAAGAATCGCTAGATGGAAAATGATCCTGACTGAGTATGATATTCAGTATACTACCCAAAAAGCTATAAAGGGGAGTGTACTAGCTGACCATCTAGCTCATCAAGCCGTCGAAGATTATCAATCTATGAGATTTGACTTCCCTGACGAAGACATCATGACCCTGGACAGCATCGAAGGTAACAGACCGTATGACGGACCTGAACAAGGATCCCGATGGACCCTGTACTTTGATGGTGCTTCAAATGAACTTGGAAATGGTATCGGTGCAATACTCATTTCTCCAGAAGGTTGCCATACACCTTTCACTGCCCAACTTTGTTTCAGCTGTACCAACAACATGGCCGAATATGAAGCTTACATCTTTGGTCTCAAGGCTGCTATAGACCTGGGGATCAAATCTTTGGTCGTATTTGGGGACTCGGCTTTGGTTATCAGTCAAGTCAAAGGAGAGTGGGACACCAAACATCCTAATCTTATCCCATACAAGGAACATGTCCTGACTTTGTTGCCTCATTTCGAGCATATTAATTTCGAGCATTTCCCGCAAGAAGAGAATCAGCTAGCAGATGCTCTGGCTACAATGTCTTCCATGTTTAAACTCAACTGGGATGACGAGACTCCCCAAATTACCATCGAGCGAATGGATGAACCTGCGCACTGTCATGAGATTAATACCGAAGAAGTAATGGAACAACCCTGGTTTCATGAAATCAAAAGGTATCTCCAGATTAGAGAATATCCCGAAGGAGCTTCAGTCAATGACAAAAAGTTCTTAAGAAGATTTGCTGCCAAGTTCTTCCTAAGCAATGGCATCCTTTATAAACGCAGCCATGATTGTGTTTTACTTTGATGTGTAGACAAAGCTGAAGCAGAGTTGATCATGACTGAAATACACAGTGGCACATTTGGCACCCACTTGAGCGGACATACAATGGCAAAGAAGATTCTAAGGGCAGGTTACTACTGGTCCACCATGGAAGTTGATTGTCATCAACATTCCCGTACTTGCCACAAATGCCAAGTCTACGCCGACAAGGTACATTTTCCTCCTATTCCTCTCAACATTCTGACAGCTCCTTGGCCATTCACAATGTGGGGCATTGACATGATTTGAGAGATCAAGCCCACGGCATCCAATGGACATCGCTTCATCCTGGTGGCTATTGATTACTTCACCAAATGGGTCGAGGCAGCTTCCTTTGCCTCCGTTACAAAGAATGTGGTTGCCCGTTTCATTAAGCAGAACCTCATATGTCGGTATGGTATCCCCGACAGGATCATCACAGACAACGGTACAAATCTAAACAATACTATGATCACCACTCTATGCGAACAGTTCAAGATTTATCATCACAATTCATCTCCTTATCGGCCGAAGATGAATGGTGCTGTTGAAGCTGCGAACAAAAATATCAAGAAGATCATTCAAAAGATGACAGTCACCTACAAGGACTGGCACAAGATGTTACCGTTTGCTCTGCATGGATATCGTACCACGACACGTACTTCAATAGGGGCAACCCCATTTTCTTTGGTGTATGGCATGGAGGCTGTCCTACCCATGGAAGTTCGGATTCCTTCCTTAAGGATCATGAAAGACGCTGGTTTGAGTGAAGACGATTGGATTCAGACCCGGCTTGATCAACTCAATTTGATTGACGAGAAGCGACTTACTGCTGTTTGTCATGGTCAGGCGTATCAAAAACACATGATCAAGGCTTTCAACAAGAAAGTCAGGCGTCAGATATATCGAGTCGGAGATCTTGTAATCAAGCGGATCATCTTACCGCAAAGTGATCCCAGGGGAAAGTGGACTCCTACTTACGAAGGACCATTTGTGATCAAGAGTATCTTTTCTTGTGGGGCAATGATTTTGACCACCATGGACAGCGACGATTTGCCACACCCTGCGAACGCAGACATAGTCAAAAGATACTATGCATAAAATAACCCGACAAGTCGAAAACCCGAAAGGGAGACTTGGGCAAAAATGGGCATCCCGGTGAACCGAAAACCCGAAAGGGCGGTTCAGGCAAAAATTAGGGATAAAACAAAAAAAATCTGTACACCCGGCAAGTTGAAAACCTGAAAGGGCGACTTGGGCAAAAAAGGGTTTCCCGGTGGATCGAAAACCCGAAAGGGCGATTCAGGCAAAAGTTAGGGAATTAAAGCGTATGACTATGTCTCGTCAGATCACTTTAAGAAACAATCTCTTCACCAACAAGCTCCAAGCTTCTGATCAACCTAGTCATCGACGGACGAAGTAATGAATGGACAAGATATTCAGAGTTATGAAGGCTATAGCAGAATGGGAATCCCATGGAATTGTTACACATAGCCATCTTTCTTTGTATAAATTTTTTCAATTTTTACGACAACATTCTCTTACTAGGATGTCTGTCTCCTTTGTACGAAGATATTCATAAAAGTTAATACAAATACACTTCCAAGTGCAGAAGTTTGCTTGCCTTCCTTTTCTTTTTTACACTTATGTTTTATTTGAAAAACGTCCAATGTTTTGTTAAATAGGCATATGTATTTGAACATAATCATTGCTTACAAATAAAACGAACTTGAGAAAAGATGATTACTGAGAGGTTGAAGGTTAAGAAGATATCTTTATGCCATTTCAGAAGAAATCCCCAGCGAAATTAAACTTCAAGTTCCTCAACAGAGTTAAAACTTCAGAATCCTCAGCGGAGCAAATACTTTCTAGAACTTGATTCCCCAGCTGAGATGAATTTCAAAATTCCCCTCAGAGTCAAGTTTCAAGATCCCCAGTGGAGCCCGAAAACCCCGAAAATCCTATTCTCCAGCGGAACCAGAACGATGAACATTCTCCCTACAGAGATATTTCCCAGCAGATTGAAGATTCTCAGTCTCACTTCTCCAGCGGAAGTCTCCCAGGTTTTAATTCCCCAGTAGAAATCGCCAGAATCCTCATTCCCCGCAAAAGTTAGTGAAGTTTTGATAAAACCCCTCACAAGTCACCAAGGATTTTCAATCCCCAGCAGTGGTCCTGAGATCCCTCAGCAATCGAAGATCTTCAATCCCTGAGCAGTCAAAAAGATTTTCTCATCTTCAACAGTCAAAGATTTTTGGAATCCCCAAGCTACGGTCAAGGATTTACTTTCCCCGGCAGCAGTCATGGAATTCATTATCTCCAGCTATCAAGGATTCATTTTCCTCAGCAAGACGGCTACTCAGCTTACATACATAACCATTACATTCATATATCATAAACATTTATGAAATACAATTCATTGCATCATACATATCATGCAACATAATTTTGTGTTCAGCTAACATTTTTACCCTTTTCAGGATAAGATTAAAAAGCTATCATTAACAATTATTCAGATACAATATGGATACACCCCAGACACGGCGGTCATTCTATTACTCATTTAGAACTCCAATTCAGATACAATATGGATACACCCCAGACACGGCGGTCATTCTATTACTCATTCAGAACTCCAATTCAGATACAATATGGATACACCCCAAACACGGCGGTCATTCTATTACTCATTCAGAACTCCAATTCAGATACAGTATGGATACACCCCAGACACGGCGATCATTCTATTACTCATTCAGAATTCCAATTCAGATACAGTATGGATACACCCCAGACACGACGGTCATTCTATTACTCATTCAGAACTCCAATTCAGATACAATATGGATACACCCCAGACACGGCGGTCATTCTATTACTCATTCAGAACTCCAATTCAGATACAATATGGATACACCCCAGACATGGCGGTCATTCTATTACTCATTCAGAACTCCAATTCAGATACAGTATGGATACACCCCAGACACGGCGGTCATTCTATTACTCATTCAGAACTCCAATTCAGATACAGTATGGATACACCCCAGACACGGCGGTCATTCTACTACCCATTCAGACTTCAGCAATCTGATACAGACTAGATACGCTCCAGACACGGCGGCCATTCTATCTCTCATTCAGATTCAATTATCAACCTCAAGTCCAGATATGCTCCAAACACGGAAGCCATTCTGGCCTTTACACCAGTAGTTTGATTCTCCCCAGTGTAATCGCCACATAAGTTATTCTGTCACTCATTCAGATCACAGTTACAGTTTCAGATACACTCCAGACACGGAAGTCATTCTGCTACTCATACAGATCTCAACTTCAGATACAGTCCAGATACGCTCCAGACACGGTTGCCATTCTGTCACTTATTCGGATCCCAGTTACAGTCCAGATACACTCCAGACACGGAAGTCATTCTGCTACTCATACAGATCTCAAACTTCAGATACAGTCCAGATACGCTCCAGATACGGTTGTCATTCTGTCACTCATTCAGAATTTATCCTCAGCACACAGTTGCTCCATACACAGATTTTTTCTCTGTTACCCATTCAGAATACAGATACACTCCAGACACGGCAGTCATTCTGATATTCATTCAAAATCAAAATACAGTTACAGCTCAGATACGCGCCAAACACATACGCCATTATTTTGCTCATACAAATTCAGTCTCCAGATACAGTTCGAGTGCATTCCAGACACGGATACCATCTTGATACTCATTCTTTTGACCTACAGCATTACAACTCAACAAACACTCTTGGATGGCATCTTTAAGCCCATCTCCAGCAAGATTCTACTATCTCCAAATGGCATTTTTAAGCCCATTTCCTCTACTATATTCTGGACAAGTGAAAATTTACGGGCACTCTAGTGTCCAATCCTCTTTTACCTTCGAGTCACGAAAGGCAAATTTGCCAATCTAACTCTTCAGGTCCAAGAAGATGGAACAGGGGCAGCTGTTGTACCCCAAAATTTGCCCTCTCATTCTCCAAGGCCTTTCTCACAGGGATGGTCAAGGTTCAAGCTTGAACAAGTGCATTGGGATTTTCCAGTACCAAAATTAAAAGGAAACTGTCAAAAATGGAGAAAACAGATAAAAATAACATTTTGACAAATTTGGTGGAAAACATGTCTCCTTCGATTCAGCATACTTTGATTGCTCAAAGTGGCTGCTAGCGTGCCTATTTCGCCTGGGCATGTGACTTCTTGTCGCAGGCTTCGTTTGTGCCTTTTGCTGCCTACAAACCTGCTTCGTTTGTGCCTTTTGCTGCCTACGTGCTTGCAATCGAAGGCCATGACTTACTGGACATACATGCCCCCTGCAAGGAAACCCTTTTCGATTCACCAAGCGTATTGCCTACAGGCCTGCTTCAATTTGGACAAGTTTACTGCCTACAAACATGCTTCGATTGGGCAACATTACTTCCTTCGAGCATGGACTTTCGATTGGAAAATATGCTTCCTTCGAGCGTGAGCTTTCGACTGGGCATTAGCTTCCTTCGAGTAAGCTTGTTTCGACCACAAGTTTCGACTAAGGCAAAGGTTTACTTCGAACATGTATGCTTCGATCTCACTCTTGCATTCGACTCAGGAATGTCCTTCGAATCAGAAAGTTAAAGCCTCTTGTTGGTTGTCTTCAATTCAAAGAGTCAATAATGTTCTGAAAGCTTCCTTCGATTCAGAAGTTAATAACCTTCTGAAAAGGGCCATTCGAAGAACACACAGTTGGTCCATTCGAAGGACACACAGCTGGTGGAAACGAATGCAGTGTTGTTCCAGAAAGATAGAGGATTCGACCCAGAAGATCAAGTTGAACATATAGACCCATAGGCTAGGCCACGTGTCTTCCCTTTTTAGGCCTGTACCCACTTGCTGTCTAAGACCACTTGCATAGCACAGTACCACCTTTTGGAAAAGTTTGACTTGGTTCTTGCGCTTATTTTCCTTCAGGATGAAGCAACTCATCCTGAACCTTTCATCTTGCTTTTGTGGCACAAGTTGGACATTTACTTTCCAGCTGGCCCTTATTTTATTATTATCTTCTGCCCCCTAACTACCAGGAGGCCCCCACAGGTACTGTCACGTTACAATTTTTTATCACCTATTTGCAAGGCTGGCTTTGGACAGCATGTCCATTCTTTCTCTATAAATAGAGGAATTTTTGCAAAGCTGAGGGAGGACTTTTAGCCAGAGGAACTTATCTTCAAAATTCTCATACACCACAAAATTCTCAAATTCTCAAACACTTGAGCACTTGAACACTTAAACACTTAAACACTTAAACACTCAAACACATACCCAGAATCCAAACAACAAATCCAGAACTGCATCCTCCTGTCTAAACACCAGAACATCAAACATGTGTTACAAATACAAGCCTTGAGGCCTGCATAACCTCAAAACCTGCCTTCCTTACCAAAGCCAGAAAACTCCAGCCAATTCAACTGCAACAACAAACAAACCTGCCTAAAGCCAGTCCAACTGCAGCTGCAAGCAAGCCTATATCAAAACTAACAGAAACTCAGACCTGCTTGCCTAAACCAAACAGTAACAGAACTAGCTTCAGGAAGATCCCAGCAAGGCTCCCTCCACCATCAAAAAAGGTCACCTACAGCTCTTTCGACTAAGCACTTCAAGAGGTAAGTTCTCTCCAGCTTGGGACTTTTTTCATTTAAACATCATGAGTACATGCCAATAAAGAAAAATGTAGATATTTCTGGACCGCGTTTTAGCATTAGATTCTGATTGCTCTTATGCTGAAAACTCAACCTTAATTAGTTATAATTTAGACTTTGAGACCCATTGGTTTTTCGTGCTAACCCCTGGACTGTAGTTATGTTTGGATGTTGCATTTAAGAACTTGAGACAGGTTTGTTATATCCTTCGATTGGCTAGCTGCACAAGCCTTTCGAATCACAATTTGAGGGCCTAAATATGCTTACAAGGAGTCAACAAGGAGCCTGTGGAAAATCCAAAACCTTGTTGTTTCCAGACCTCAGACGAAATCCATAACCTTTCCATTTCCATGCCATAAACAAAAGACAGGAGTATGAAACGAAGCCCCAAGCTTCCTCACTGACTCTATACCCAATAGAAGTAGGCAACAAGGCAGAAAGGCCCAGCCAGAGGCACACTTGCACTAAGTCCAGGCTCAGACGAAAGGCACTTCCATGCTGGTGCCAACCTCCATTCGAAATACATGACCTGACTGGTGCCAAAGCCCAATCGAAGGACAGGACCTTGCTGATGCCAGCCCCCAATCGAAGGAGGCCAACAGAAGGCAAATCGAAGGGTGCTCCTGCCTGGGTCGAAAGACACTCATTTTTTCTTGCTTTTACCTTATTTTTGCCTTTATATTCTCATGCAATTCAATATGGTTGTAATAGTGTAGGATATTTATTTCCTGCATTTTTATTGCTTTGTACAAATGCTAGTAATTAGGTGTGCATGGCAAGATAAAATCAACAGTTAGACAACCCAAAAATCAAAGATAACAATGCATGCAATCAAACACACTTGCACACATGCACCCTTAAGGGAATTCCACTTGTTGCCTTATAAAAATGGCCATGTTATGCATGTGGGATATCTTAGCACAAACGAATTGAAAAAAGATCATAGTCCCTCGATGACGCTATCAAAATTTGCCTTTCAAAAATGATCTTAGTCCCTACATAAAAGTGCTAAGTCATTTCACAACATTGCTATCATGATCATACGATGACCCGCGCATGTCCCGCTTACATCCTAACACAAGGTTGTTCACCAAATACAATGGTGAAACAACACTGTTAAAAGGGTTAAAAACATGAGAAAGATCTTTGAGTAAAATAGGGTAGACAACTCTTAGTTACTTGATCAAAAATCTTGCAAAACATCCTTGCTGTTTTTTTAAAGAACACACTCCACAACACATTTTCAAAACAACTTTCAAAACATTGAAAACCTTTCAAAAAGACAAACATCTTTGTATACATTCAAATAAGAATCATTACAAAGGTTGCCACAACGATGGCCTTTTTTCAAAACATCTTTCAAAAATCACACACAAAGCACCATTTCAAACAATTGAAAAGCAAAAGCAAGTGATCTAAGCAAGTAACTAAGATCCCATGGATAACCATGGATAGAAAGGGTGCTAATACCTTCCCTTTCTATAATCTACTCCCCGAATCCAAGAAAACATCTCAAAGGTCTTTCCTGTGCTTTTTGACCTTTCCTTAGGATAAAATAAAAAGTCGGTGGCAACTCTTGCTAAACCGAAACATTTGCGAACACAAACGTAAAACCCAAGTCAGTTCTCCCACCGTATCACAACAGTCTTCTATATCTCACAACTAGTAGACCAGACAATACCTTTGTTGTAGGGGTGTGTGTAAGATATCAAGCTGATGCTAAAGTTAGCCATGCCAACCATGTGAAGAGGATTCTTAAATATGTGAATGAGACAAGTGACTATGGTATGTTGTACTCTCATGGATTAAATTCTACCTTAACTGGTTTTTGTGATGTTGATTGGACAGGAAGTGCTGATGATAGAAAAAGTACATCATGAGGATGCTTCTTTCTGGGAAATAAACTCATGTCATGGTTCAATAAGAAGCAAAATTGTGTGTCTCTGTCCACTACTGAGGCTGAGTATATTATTGCAGGAAGCAGTTGTTCTCAATTGGTTTAGATGAAACAAATGTTAACAGAATACAATGTCAAACAAGATGTCATGACATTATTCTGTGACAATTTAAGTGCCATAAACATATCAAAGAATCCCATTCAACACAACAGGACCAAGCATATTGACATCCGTCATCACTTCATAAGAGAGCTTGTTGAAGAAAAGATTGTTGCCTTAGAACATGTAGCCACTGAATTTCAACTGCTTGACATCTTCACAAAGGCTTTGGATGCTAATCAATTTGAGAATTTAAGAAGAAAATTAGGGATCTGTTTATATGAGGGTTTGTAGAAATTAAAAGTGTGTGGGAATATCATTAAAGTGATATTGTATTATTTGTGTTTCTAACAAATAAAATTTAGAAAGCAATCATTACAAGACTGCCTCAAATTGTTTCCCACACGCTACAAAATTTATTCTCTCTACTTTCACAAACTCTTCATTCTCCTCCACAGAAAAAGGACCCTTGCCATTCTTCATCACCTTGCTCAAACATTCTCAAATATGTCTCAACATCATACATCATCTTCTTCAAAATCTGTCAACCTCCCTGAAAATCTTTCCCTTGACAGAGTACTAGATGCTACTTCTCTAACAACCATCCCACCTATTGATAAAAAGGTCAAGAAACCAAGATTATCACCTACAAAGAAATCCAAAGATGATAGAGGTAACTCTTCCACTACAACTGATAATAGGACAAAAGAAGATATTGTAAATGTTGATAGAAGCATCATAAGGCTAGTAGACAAAGTATTAAATGAAGGGTTCGCTGTGCCTGGGATTTCTACTCCCCTTGCTCGCATGCCTCCTCCTGCTGATAGAGGAAGTAACCCTAAAAGTGATGCTGCTGAATCATCAACCTTCAAGAAAGATAATACTGAAAGCAAACTTGAGAAGCTTACTATCTCTGCTCTGAAGGAAGTGGAATAAGAAAATGTTGAACAAAATGTTTAAGAGAACTCTCTTTCTAAATAAGATGCTTCTGCCTCCAAGTATAGAGAAGGTCACAATGCTGAGAATGTAGTCAATGTTGAAGAGCTGTCTGACAATGAGGTCATTACCAATGTGGTAGCTGGTATTGCAAGAAGGATAAAATCCAGGAAAGTGAAGGATGCAAGTGTCACACCCCCTCCTAAGACAATCAAGAAGAAAAACATGTATGGACCCCCAAAGGCAGGAAGTGAAGTGGTCCCTCCCTCTAGCAAAAGAAAAGATAGACCTGTTAGCTCCACTGATGATGATGAGGATGCTGTAAAAAGATCCAAGAGTAAGAAGAAAGTTGTTCTAGTTGAAGAGAATGACTTTGAGTATGATGTCGAGCAAGATGTCCAGGACATCTCTCCTATCAAAAAGTATGCAAGTAAGAAACTGTCTGTTAGGGTTCCTGATGCCCCACTTGACAACATCTCCTTTCATTCTGTTGGGAATGCTGAAAAGTGGAAGTATGTGTATCAAAGAAGGATTGCCCTGGAGAGAGAACTAGGAGCTGGTGCTTTGGAATGTAAAGAAATCATGGAGCTGATCTCTTATGCTGGATTGATGAAAACAGTTACCAGGTTTTCCAATTTCTATGAAACTCTTGTTAAGGAGTTTATTGTTAATATTCCTGTTGATTGTGCTGACCATAAAAGTAAGGAGTATAGAAAGTTTTTTGTTAGAGGAAAGTGTGTAGAATTTTCTCCTACCATCATAAATAGATTTCTAGATAGGTCTGAAGATGTCTGTTGTGAACTGGAAGTTACAGACAATCAAGTGTGCATAGCCATCACTGCTAATCAAGTAAGTGAGTGGCCCATGAAAAATAAACTTCCTGTCAGCAAACTGAGTGTGAAATATGCAATTTTACATAGGATTGGATATGCAAATTGGGTTCCCACTAATCACACTTCATCCATCTCCATTGGATTAGGAAAGTTCATTTATGCTATTGGAAACCATAAGCATTTTGATTATGGGACTTATATCTTTGATCAAACCATTAAACATGTAGGAACTTATGCCATTAAGACGCCAATTGCTTTTCCTTCTCTCCTCTATGGAATTATCCTTAATCAGAATCCTAGAATCCTAAGTGGAAATGATGTAATGTGCAAGAGGGAGTCTGCCTTGACCCTTCATTTTAAGCTATTTTTAGGAAAACATGTCCCAAACATTGTTTTAACATTTGCACCTGCTGAAAGACCTCCACCAAGGATGATATGATCAAAGAGAATCCTGCAAGGAATTGGATGATGTGATCAGAGTTAGCTCAGCAAGGAAGCTAACCTTTGAAAAGATGATCAAGGACTTGCAAAAGGACAACAACCTTGATGATATAGTGAACTCTGAAGGTGAATACTCTAGTGAGGAAGAGAGTTCTAGCTCAGACAAGTCAATTGGTCCTGATGACAGTTAGACTAATTTAAGCTTCTTTAGATGATCCTTTTGTTTCCTTTTTTGGAACTTACATGTGCTTGACATATGAATTCTATGGTCTGTACCCTAATACTGATACTCTCTTGAATGCATCCTTATCTTTGGCATATTATGACTAAAAAGGGGGAGAGAAAGTGAATGAGTGACTGACTGACCACTGACCATTGATTGAGGGGGAGCTCAATACTTGAGGGGGAGCCTCATGTCTCAGAAGATGTTTTGACATCTTCCTTTGCTAACAACTAACTGCTAACTGAGTTTATGTTTTGATTGCCTTGCTTATGTTACTGCTCTGATAATGCTCTGATAATATGCTCTGATATTGTTTTAGCCAAAATTTGCCAAAGGGGGAGTTTGTAAGTGTTTGTTGGCAACAATTTTGGTAAAACAATGACTTAATAATGTTTTGCTAAATGTCTTAACATTTGGAGCAAAACTGTTTTGTATGATGTCAAAGCAGATGTCTTGACATCTGCCTCCTGAACTGATCTTAGCCCAACATCAGTTTAAGTTTTATGTTTCCTATTTTCATGCTTGCCATAATTCAGGATTTGTGACTCACAGGCTGCAAAAAATATGGAGGAATATTTTTCAAAATGCATGGATTTTATCTTGACTTGTTTTTAAAGAAATATTCAAAAGAATTGAATATTTGTTTTTAAGCCCAAGCCCAGAGCTGCGCATATATAAGGACTTGCTTCCTTGTTCAAACGACTAAAACTTTTGAAGAAGAATACTTTCTTTCTGTTTTAAAAAGTCTAAGTATTTTAATTGTCAAACACTCTAGTATTGATTGAATACTTGTGTTGTCATTTGAGTTGTTAATTGTGTATCATTCATAAGCTTTTAATCATTGAATGATTCAAGTGTTTTAAACTTATTATTTCTGTTAGTTTTTCCCTTTAAGTGATTGAAGGGGTTTGAGGAGCGCCTCATACCTAGGTGAGTCTTAGGTAGAAGTATAGCATGGGTTGTGATTAAGTGATTAGATCGTAAACTGGTTGTTTACTGAGGGTCTATGAATTGATACTATTTAGTGGACTTGTCCCTGGCTTGGTAGCCCCCAGAGTAGGTGTTATTGTACACTGAACTGGGTGAATAATCTCTTGTGTTTTTCTTGCTTTTTATTTTACTGCACTTTACTTGCAAACATATATTTGTGTCGTGACATCTCATTTGACATCATATATCTGATACCAAAATTTCAATTTTCCTGATATACATCATAAGGTGGTCACGAGGTAAAGAGTTTCCCTTGTACCTCTCAAATTTCGGTACTTTAAACTTGGCTAGCACCTTTACATTGGGAACTAGGCAGAGCTCACTGACGTTATGTCCAAATAATTCTTTTCCTCGAAGGGCCTTCATTTCCTTCTGCATCTCATTGAATTGGTCTTTAAAGTCATCCAACCGGTCATAGAAACCCACACTTTCACTCGGTGGAGGAACATGACAATAAACTTCATCATTAACAAACGACATAACATTCACCGAAGGAAGTGTAGTATAATGGATCTCAAAGCTAGCAACATGATTAATCTGCACCATAGGAGGTGTGAGGGTAGCAGCAGCTTGCATAACTGGAGCAGCTTGAGTGTCAAGATTAAAACCTCCTGGCATGAAGTTTTCAGGCATTCCCCACGGGTAACTAGCATACAGTTCTGTTCAGCAGTAACTAGGGTAACAGAAACGTGAACTGATGGACCTTCAGAACCATTTGTTGTTTGTTGAGGCTGTGCAAGTGGTGACTGATTTTGAATAGCCACCAATGATTCTATCAAAGTAGTCAGATTGTCCATGCTAGCCTTCAAAGCAGTAACTTCTTCGCGTAGCTCACGATTCTCTTGTTCAAGATTCTTCATTTTCTTCCTGGAATTAGCTCGAGTATTGTACCAGTGAGACAACTTGCTGAACAAAGTAGAGAAATTCAGTAAGACACCCGGGTATGAACAAAAATGCAAGAAATATGTACCAAATGATGCATGATATAAGATTCACATGATTTATTTTATTATTATTATTAATATTTCAAGGGACTCAAAGAATTACAGACAATTTTGCAAATATTAAAGTACTAACACATTTTGAAATACTGAAAATCTCATTATAATAACTTTAAAATAGATTACAACTTTTTAGTACAAGTTTCAACAATCCCAAGTACAAGAAGAGATAGAATCTAAAATCCTAAGAAACAAAGCTGATGAAGATCACTCAACACACTGACTCTTTTCTGTGAGTTTTGCAATCTGAGCCTTCAACTGCTTGTTCTCTTCTACATACCTGTCGGCAACCACTTTCCAATCACCATAGTTGGGAAGTGAATGACTAAGTATTGATAGAGCTCGAGAGAAAAATAAACCATCTTGCTTTTCCATCATCTCTACATCACGACTCTCAAGAATCTCAGTTAGGTCATCCTTCTCTTTCAAGTCCGCTCGATAGGACATCTCTAAAGTCTAACACCTATTCTTCCATGCCTCCTTCTCATGCTGCATCCTGACTAGGGCAAGTTAAAGCTCTTCCACATCATCTAAAATGGGAGGAGTGGTCTTCACAAACATATCAGGCATAGGTGCTTCACGAGAATATGACATATTCAAGTGAATTGCCCTTGCATGTACCCATCGGAGATAAGGTTCCAAAGAAACAACTCTTATAGGTCCCATGTCTTTTCTACTCTTCCTGTGAACATGGTGCCAAGCCTTTGCAATCTCCTCCTTAGCTTTATTATGATCCTCTCCCTCTTTGAGAAAGAAACCACTCAGATGAATACTATTTGGCTTATCTCTCATCGGATATTCAAGCTAACGTCGTGCAAGAACGGGATTGTAATTAATTCCTCCCTTTATACCAAGAAGAGGTACATTGGGGAAACTACCATAACTATTGACAATCTCTACATCATGGTAAGCCTGATGATACCAAACAATATCTGAATGAGTGAGGGCCATAATCTTCGGAGCCCAATGAGGTTCCTTCTTGATATCCTAGAAAGCATCGGCCTGAGGTAAGTGAGAAATAAACCACTGATACAACAAAGGCATGCAACAAATGATCATCCCTCCATGATAAAAATCTCGAAGATGAATGGAGTAATAAGCATCTCCTAATAATGTAGGGACTGGATTCCCTATCAAAAAGATCCCGATGGCATTGATATCCACAAAATTTTCGACATTAGGAAATAAGAACAACCCATAAGCAAGTAGAGTAAAGACGGCCTCAAAAGCAATCATACTCTTCATCCTAGAAAAGTAGAAAGATTTCTCTAATAAAAACTGAATGGGTAATCCTCTAACTCCTCCTTTAGTAGTCATGCGTGCCTCAATCTCATACTTCCCCAAATGAACCATAGCAGCAATCTCATGAGACTTTGGCTCCCCCTCCAAACTTGTGAAAGGAACATGATTGGTAATAGGTAAACCCAATAGATAAGAATACTCATCTAATGTAGGCATTAACTGGTAATCAGGGAAAGTAAAGCATCGATACATCGGATTATAAAACTGGACCAAAGTAGAGAGAATACCCTCCTTCATCCCGAGCTTCATAAGAGACACGATGGGCCCATACTTCTTCCAAAAATCTATAGAACTCTCAATCTCAGAATTAGACTCATCAACTCCTCTATCTTGGGATACTTGAAATTGTAATTCCGAGTCTTTCTTTTTCCAGAATCCATGGTCAAAAGTACCTGAGATATTCGCAAAAAGTAAACTTTAAGTCCCTTGAACCAAAATGTTTTTAAAAGATGTTCATGGATGCATGAATGCATGATGCAACAATCACACACAAGATCACAGACATGGGGGGTTCATAGGTTCACCGTCACAAGCATCAGGTCAAAGGTACTACCCACAAGGTATGGTCTAAAAGTTTATCACCTGCCGAACAAGGTTCTAAAAGGTTTCCAGAGTCTACATCCTTCCTTTAGAAATTACCAACGTCCCGATTAACTCAGTAATTAGTAATATTCTCAAGAAAAACTCGTCTGAGTGTAGTATCGCGTGACAACCATTTCTGGATTACTCCGTCATAGTTTCCGCACTACACCTAAAAGGCCAAGACGGATTAAAGGTTCTACGGTCCTCAGTTTCAGTAGGCTCCCAGGTCGAAAGCAACATGTCTTCCCGATTACTTAGTAAATGACACTACAGTCAAAGGGGCCTCCACTGAATGGGGGATATCATGTCTCCTTTTTTAGGATTACTCCCTCAAAATTAACATGACTATACCACCCATCCTATCTTAAGTTTGCCCAAGTCCGGGTATAGGACTTATGAGAAATCACCAAGCACCCTGAAAATCAGGAAAAACCAGACAAACATATATACAACATATAATATAGAGCAAATAATAGCACATACACAGATAAACAAAGATAGGCCCAACCCACTTAGGGATGGACCATTAATTGGTCAATCTTTCCTCAGCAGAGTCGCCATTTTTTCTATAGCGGTAGAAATGTTGAGACTAAGCCATTGGATTGACTTGACTCGTACAGATCAAATAAGAGTCACCATCGCACTTTATTATTTCCAAAGGAATGGAAAAAGAGCGAATAACCAAAAAAGAGGGGGGGGGATCTAAGTTTGAGGGTTGGTTATGCAAAGGGAAGGTATTAGCACCCTAAACATCTACGGTACTCTGCAGGAACCTCTTTGAAAATCTGTGTATTTTGGTTATAAATGTTATATAAAAATAGATGGTGGAGGTGAGAAAAGAAATATATTTTTTACAATTTTTGCACCCTCCGCGGTTGTGAACCTTTAGTGCTTACGTACCATGTTCCGTGCAATAGGGAATCAGGGTACTCGTAGTTCACCTTTAAAAATTTTAAAACACAAGTGTGTTGGTTAATTTTAAGAGACTAGATGTCATCGTCTTATCCGAGTGAAAAACATACTTAATACCCATGATTATGAGAAAGGATAATTTGTGTCATCTCAAAATGGAGGATATGGCTTGGATTTTAAAATTACCAAATCCTCGCTCAACACCCAAGTGGAAAATTTCTCACTTCACTACATATCGTAGAAGTATAGTATCTCGTAACACTATAAGGATTGACAAGAGTCTAACCTTTTGAGAAATGTTTTAAAGTAAAAAGCCAAAGCGGCAAAAATGATTTGAATGAGATTTATTGACTTTTAGTCTTCTCACAAAAATGTCAAAGTATGTTTAAGTTGGTTAAAGTTTAATTCAGAAAATATATTATAAAATGCATGGACCTAAGTCCAAGTTTATTATGAAAGTGGTTCAAGTATAAAAACAAGAAGATTTTTCAAAAGGAGGGAGAAGATTTTTGAAAATAAAGAAAGTGGGGGTAGATAAAGAGGCTACCCTGAAGCATAAGGTAAAAGCTATGGAAAAGAGCCGTCTAACCAACAAGAAGCAAACACTTGACATAATGAGTCAATGTAAAATTCCCATTCTTTGGATTTGAAAACAAGAAATAAAAGATAGAAAACCACTTAAGAAAATCAATCTTCAAATGCATTAAGTCTTCACAAAAATTGGGCAGAGTAACGGTTATAGACAGACAAATCCCCAATTGCAGACAAAGCATATAATATGAATAACCTTCATACAAAGAAACAAATAACCCAATGTCTTGGGGTAAGCCCCAAGAACTCCAGACAAAACAACAATAGAAGTCACCAAGGTATCAAGGGTGGTCAAGGTCTCAAAACCAAAGTCTGAGAAGTCCACAACTCCAAAATGCCAAGGATAGTAACCAAATAGTCCAAGTAACCTTAAAGTTTTTTATTGTTTAAGTTGGTTATTAAGTATCTTCAAAAAGAAAAATGAAAATCTCAAGTCAGCAAAATAAAAAGGACATAAAGATAAATGCTCAAGTGAGCAAAGATGAAAATAACATGAAATGAAAATGCTAAGATAAGTGGTGCTTAACATAAAAGCATAAAGTAAAAGCATAAAAATAAAAGTCAATTGTTAGAAATTAGAGGTTAGTTGAATGACCATCTTGAAATTTGCATTTGAAAACTCATTAGAGGATTGATAAAATCAAAGCCTCTCAACAACAAGTTTCATTTGCTTTTTGTCAAGTATATCATTCATTTCAAAGTCTCAAGGCAACAATAAATGATCAACGATGTTTAAATGATTCACTAAGTTCCAAAATTTATGAAGATTCATTAGAGGATTGATAAGACCAAAGCCTACTACAATAGACCTCAAGGTTATTGGATCAAAGGTTTCAAATTAAACATACTTGGGCTTGTAAACATAGGTTTGGGACACAAATAATCATTTCTTGAATCGAGACAAAATTTAGCGCTATGTTAAGCAATCGTAAATGGACTTATATAGAAGTCACACCTATTTTGAGGTCGGCCAATAGTAATCTATGTGCCATATGTTTGGAGTGATGATATGTAGATCATCCTCTAACAACATGTAGCACAAAGGAGAAGAGGATGAGATAAAGAGGAAGGAGATACATTTGAATCAAAAATTTAATCAAACTATAATTAAAATCATCCATCCATTTTAGTGGAGTTAAACTCAACACTCAAGATCCAATGATGTTAATGAAGTTTATGATCAACAATTACATAGCCAGAATATATTAATAAAATAAATTGCATTTAATGAATAAAATAAAAAATAAAAATGATTTTAAATTGTTTTTAAAATGAAAATAAAAGGAAAAATATCAAACCATATTCAAAGTATCAAGGAAAAATTTAAAGAATCCATAGAAAAAAATCAGAAATGATCTCAAATGTTTTTATAAAACTTTTGGTAATTTTTTTAAACTAATTAAAATCACTCAAATAAGTGAAAAAAGATTAAAAAAAATAGTTGAAGTCAAAATAAAATTCTAGAAAAATTTCATAAGGTCAGGAATGAGTAAAATGATTTTTATAAAATTTTCAGAATTTAAAATCATCAAAAAGTATTTTTAAATAATTTGAAACAAGTCAAAATAAAGGAAAATTTATTAAAAAAAATATCAAATCTGAAAATAAAATCATGAAAAAATAAAAATCAGGAAGAGAATATTTGAAAATATTTTTGTGATTTTTTTCATAATTTTTGAGTCAAAAATGATTTTTCTATGATTTTTTGAAGTTTAAATAAATTAAAATAAAAAATCAAGAAATAAAACCACAAACCAAAAAAATATGGGTCATCTGATCATTGTCAAAACGTCTTAGTAAACAAATCCAGTGGATCTGGCGCGCTGTGTATGTCATAGACTTTATTGAATATCACACCTTATCATTTTTTTATAAAATAAAAATAACTTAAAATGTGGAAAGTTGGATGGAGTCTGACTCACTAAAGTAATCAGATCATAGGGCTCACAACACACGCGCATGGTAAAGTGAAACACCAAATCTGTTTCAAAAAAATAACGTGGCTAAATATTATTGATTAAAGACATACATGTCATCGTCTTCAGCCTCCAGCCAACCTCAAATTAAATTCCACAAACTATAAAATTAGCAATCCAGACCGGTACCATTAGATTCATCTCTTCAAGACGACTCTAATGGTACCATCGCGCCAAATTTATATAAACCGAGCAAAGCTTAAATTGAGAAAATGTAGAAATAATAGCGAGCACAAAATTCTGGAATATCTCACTCAAATCTCAATGAAATTGCAAATTATAAAAAGTACGAGAATTAGAAGGATGCTGTGATACGGTGGCCAGAACCGGGACGTGTTTCCCTATTTTTTAAGGAATTTACTGGTTTACGTTTTGCGTTTATTTTCGCAAAATATCGCGGTAAGCAAGAGTCACCACCGACTTTTATTTTATCCAACAAGGAAAGGAAAAAAGCACAGAAAAATTCCTTTTGAGATTTATCTGAGTACGAGAGGTAGATTATAGAAAGGGAAGGTATTAGCACCCTTTCTGTCCGTAGTTATCTACGGGCTCTTAGGTACTTGCTCATCATTTTCAAAATGTTTTCTTTGTGCTTGTGGGTTTTGAAAAGTTTTTGTTTTTAACTTCGATTTAACTCTTGCTTCTGTCCTCAAGAGTGTAATGAAGTGTTTTTGAAAACTTTGTTTGTAAAGGAGTGTAAGTGTGAAAAGAAATTTGTTTGGATTGAGAAAGTAATTAAGAACTAATCTACCTACTCGGAAAAAAGAATCGTTCTATGCTTGTTTCCTTTAGACAATGCTATCCCACTATTAGTGAGTAGGTAGCACCATCGTTGGAGTTTTGAGGGTCAATTCGAATGAGGGACATACGGTCACTAAAGCAATGTTAGGACACCTTAGCGGTAATCCTAATGTCTTAGATCATTTGTTTGAGGCGACAATATCCGAGGCAACCGTCTCGAGGCAACTATGATCTTTTAGACAAGAGGACGACCTCTAAAACGACCTATACTCAATGACCGTGTACGAAGGCAACCAAGTGGGGTGTACCCTAGAAGTGCGCATGTGCGAGTGTGTCGTTTTCAGTTATTTTTATCTTTGCACATGTTAAGGGTGATCTAATTTGATTTTAAGATTAGGCATTCAGTCTTATCATGCAAACCCTATTATCAAACATCTAGCAATTATAATTAGTAGAAATTAAAGATGCGGGAATTAAATTACAAGGCGTCGGGTATTTACATCGCCAAAAGCAACCCTTTGAAAATAAAATAAAAGCGGTAAAATAATTAAATGTCCTAATTAACTATTACATATCGTAAGCAGATACATCAACATGGATAAAAATAAATAAAGCGCGCGGGAAATTAAATCGAATGCGAATCAGGGTTTTGACCCTTTTAAAAGAAATGCTTTTTTTTGTTGTTTTTATTTTAAGAAAAGAAATTAGATCCTAAATTAAAAGCTAAATTAATTATAAAATAAATTAAATGAAAAAAAAACAATTAATGACATATTTTTTGGAGTTTTTGTTAATTTAAGAAAGAAAATAAAATAATTAAATTAGTAGTTAAAACCTAATTAATTCTAATTAATTTTATTTATTTACAAAATAAATTAAAGTTTCTTAAAATTAAAAACCTAATTAATTAATTAAAATTTATTAAAGAAAAATAAAGTTCTTAATTTTAATTGGACAAAATGATATTTTTGTGATTTTTTTATAAAAAGAAAATTAATGATTGGTTAGTAAATTAATTAAAATAAAATAAAGTAACTAAATTAATAAAAAAAAGAAATGTAAGAGAAAGAAGGAATTGGGCCTGGAATTTGGAGGTGTAGATAGCAAGGGATTTGGCCCATTAAGCTGGCCCGTTTGACTTTCTTGATTTGCTGAATATGCGTTGACCTGGCTCTTTGGTGGACCTCCAACACTGACCACCAGATCTGGCCCTTTGGCCATCTGGCATGCTAAAGCGTGAGGGAGTATGATGGAAATCTGGCCTATGCACGCACCTGATCGCCTGAAACAATATCAAGAAAATGCAATTTGCTGGAGGCAGGGATCGAACCCCTGACCTCCAGCCTTGGAATGCCTTAAACGCTGAGGTGTTGACCGATGGGCTATGCTGTTCAATTTGATAACAAAATATAACATAACAATAATATAAGAAAAACAAACGCGTTAGTGGAATTTTAGCGCGGAATTCAAATAGACCAACAGAAGAGTGACAACACATCATCCTCTTCCTCAAAACCCTGTAAATTTTACCTGCTGATTTTTATCCGCAGCTAAAAGTGTAGCCTTGTTCAAAAATCCTCCCCAGGCCATGAAAATGATTTCTAAGGCCAGGGTTGAGTTCGTCTCAACCTCCTGGATGCAACCATGCCCATCATTGGGGCCAATATTCCCTGAAATGAAAATCCCTAAAACCAAACGCAAAACCCTAGTAATGGTGGTTCACGATACATGGCATATAAATAAAATTGGTTATTACAAACAGTTTGCAAATGATGTGGTGAATCAGAATATGCCATTATTTTTTACAATGGATGCAAGAACAAAGAGTTTCGATTTCAAGAACATGATGAATCCGTGGATGACTTACAGAGCTTGGGAAGGGCTGAAAATGCGTTGTCTGGATTGGGTTAGCTTGTGAGAGTTGCCAGGAAGCGATTGGGATATGTCTCCAGTCTTGAAAATGTCTCTAACCTTGATTTCAAAGTCACACTTTTTTTGGTTTTTGCAAGCTTGGTTCTGCCTCCACGATTGCTCTCTAACCCTCATTCTTGTGTCTTTCACTTGCTTATGTAATGCTCAGTGTATTAGGGTAACAAACTTTGTCCAAATCTTCCTCCATTGATGATTTTGAGATTTGATTTGATCTTCCATTAAAACCATCCAATTTTAGCTTGAATCCAATCTCCTTGTTCCTAATGACCTTGATATGAGTTTGATTGCAAAGCTAGCTGTAATTGGAGCCTGAAATGATCACAAGATCTTTAGCTTTCAATTTTTTTGATTTTATATGATTTTATATGATTTTATTTGATTTAAAATGAATTAATTCAAATAAAAATCAAATTAAATAATAAAAATAAGATATGGACACATGGATAAAGCTAGAGCACGTGGGCAATAAGGAAAACTCAAAACAAGTGAAAAAGAATGGGCCCATTTGGCAAAATTTGAAGTTTTGGGGATAGTTGACTTTTGGCAATTTTGTAAAAAAGTCCAACTTCAACAATGCATAACTTCTTCAATTTTGAACTTTTGGGAGTGTTCTTGGACTTTTTAGAAATATTGAGATGTACTCTAATCAACCTTTTTGTCTCATCTCATTTTGATATTCCATTCTCAATTTAGAAGCTTTGGAAAACAAGGTGTTTTTGTTGACTTTCAACAATGACCTATAATGTCAAAATTTACAACTTCTCGTGAAAGCATATTTTGATCTTGGGGTATGAAGATGGATTGTAGGTAATTGCATCATCTTCAAAATGAGATTTAGATGGGTCATTTATCATAAAGTATGAGAAAGTTATGCTTGGTCAAAGTTGGGTTGACTTTTCTTGCAAAACCCTAATTTAGCAACTTTTGAATCTTGATGAATTTTGAGCAATCCTTGATGAATCATGATCAAAACTTGATCGAATGATGAAATATACTTCAAAATGAGAATGTTTACAAAAAATCTTGAAGTTTGACTGTATTTGGGTCTCAGTTGACTTTTGCCCTCGCACAGTCGATTTTTGGACCTTTTGAGCCATTGAGTGAGCAAAATTCCTCTGCAACGCTTGAAATTTGACATGGATGGTCTTGAGAACATCTTAGGACATTTGGGAAGCACTTGAGGTCACTTGGACTCAAGGATCTTGATGCAATGTGAAACCCTAGTTTGGGGAAGACTGCCTTAGGAGGGAGCTTGTCTGACCAACTCTTGGGCAACCTTGGGCAACTTGGAGATTTTTCTTGCAATGTTTTGAGAAATATGGGAGGGCAAATTTTGGGGTACAACAGATGAAGAGAGTAGATTAGTCTTTTATTTGGATCGATTTGACCAAGGAATCTACCTGAACGGAGTAGAAAAAGGTGGCTCTAAAACTAGACTTTTGTAGATCACTATAGGTTACAATTCTTGAAGGTAAGAGTGTGGTTAGCTTCAGAGAAGTTCAATGAAGCTAACTGAATGGAGCTTTTACTGTTTTGGAGTGAGAAAGAAAGAAATCATAAATTCAAATTCAGAGTTTGTGTGGGATCTGAACAGAGGTCAATTGGCTATCAAAAACTTGAGAAAATGAGTGAGACATAACCCTCTGTTTATAGGGAAGCAAATGGGATGCTCAAGCGTGTAGAATGATGAAGTTTGGAGGGAATTCATGTGAAGTTGCAAGCAAGAAAAGTGTGACTCATATTTTGCTCAAAACTCAGCCAAAACTTGCGTTTCAAGGTGATAACCACTTCTATAAGATTGTTAAACATGATTAGAAGTAAAAACGTGCAGCAATTTAGTGATTAGAAGCTGAATTGTGCATTTCAAATTCTGACTTGGAGGAAAAAGTCAGTTTCAAGGTACCAACTTTGAATCAATGGTATTCACAACTCAAGGAGTCTTAGGGAATGATTCTTGAAGAAATTGAAAGATAAGGTCACAAATTTTACAATGTGCAAAGAATGGGATCAATTGGATACTTGAGCTAGGAGTTGTGATGAATCAATGTTGAGAAAAAGATGCTGAATTTTTGTACTTAGAAAAATTCTAATTTTTCTTCAAAAGTGACCTATGATGTTTTGAGCTCAAACAAGGCCTTCCTACAAAATTGAGCTGTGATCAATGATTCTAGCTTGAAGTAGACTTCCAAAAGAGAATTGTGAAACTTGAATCACTAAAAAATAACAAGTATTGAAAAAGTTTTGGCCTTGTGAAGTTGGTGAAAATTCATGAGATGACCTATAATCTTTTGCGTTCTTAGGGCATCTTCCATCCATTTTCAAGCTTTGCACATAAAATAAGAGTTGAATTTCACACCTTAAGATCATTGTGGAAAAATAATGGGCTCAAGGATATAAAAATTGTCCAAGTTATGATCTTTTGAAGTCACATTAGGGAATTTAATGGCCTATCTAGAGGACTTGTAATCTTTCTTCATCATTAGGCATCTTACACATAAAAGTTTCTTGAAATTTTTGAAGTTATTGGTTTATAACTATTTAAAGAGAGGCATGTCTTTGGAATCACTCAAAAATACTAAAAGATGAGCAAGATATAGCCCTTAGAAGTTCAAAATCCTAGCTCATAGAGCACCAAAATGACTTGGAAAACCCTTTCAATTTTGACAATCTTCCTTGCATAATAACTCTTGCCATGTGAATAGAAGTTGTTGTGGATGAAAATAAGAACCAATATCAACAAAAACCACCTCCAAATATTAAGAATTGAGAGAGTTATGCACTCGTGATCAAGAAATCAAGAACTTGTCCAATTAGGTCAAACTTCTTCAATCAACTCTTGCATCTTTTGATTTTCTTTGACAAATTGAGGCATGATGAATCATAGTAGACCTTGTAATGTTATTACTTCAAAGCATCTTCAATTATGAAGCTTGAATCTCAATGAAGCTTTATTGAAGAAGGCATGGAAATAAACTCATGAACCTATAAATCAACCTGATGAAATGTGTTGTGCCCTCACCTATAGTATCATCAATTAGAGAAAACATTCATTGAATTTGTAGTTAAAAGTTAATCAATACAAAACAAATATGATCACACTATACAAATCAAGGTGCTTGGTGATTCCTCATGATCAAACCTAAAGATAGGGAGAATAACCAAACCCTAGTGTGATCTTGTTGTGATTGATTTGATATGAGATGATATAGGAATCTTAGGGGCGAAAATTGGGGTACAACAACTAGGGGTGTTTGTGGTGCAGTTTGGACTGTTTTGACATAAAAAGGCATCTGACCTGCAAGAGGAAAATTGTGCGGTTTGGTTTGGTTCGTTTGAATTTTAGAAATAAAACCAAACCAAACCAGTGCGGTTTGGGTTGGTTCGGTTGGATGGTTTTTTATGAAAACATTATTGAGCCATACATACACATATAAATGACAACATAACTTTGTATTTAGTCATTTATGCGTTATCAAATAACAACAAAATTCATTATATTTAGACAACAACTTTCCATTTAATATAGAAAAATCATATTAGATAAAATTGGAATAAAAAATATAAAATAATAGCATAAAAACATTATCAAAAATATTATAATGAAACGGAAAAAATAGAGCAGATGAAAGATTAGACAAGATAAAAAAGAAAGAGCATAAAAAAGGAGAGATTAGAGAAGAAGAGGTGCATTAAAAAATACAATTGGAAGAGAGAACATTAGAATAAAATAAGAAAATAAAAAGGAAAGAACATAAGAGACGAGAGACTAGAGAAGAAGAAGCGAGATGTACATGGAAAATAAGATGAGAAGAAGGTGCGATACAACTAGGAGAGATTTGAGAAGACTTAACTGAAATCTTAAGTTTAAGGAAGATAAAATCATTCATAATCGTAAGGCTAATGCACAATAGGTTTGAGTTTGGATTGGATGTAGGTTAAATGGAGTTTGAGTTATAACATAATGTAGTTTGGTTTGGTTTGTAAAATACAAACCATAAACCGAATCGAACTGTATGGTTTTCTTAGAAAATGGCCCAAACACATCCAAACTAAATGCGATTTTTGAGGTTTTGGTTTTTGTTAGCGGTTTCCTATTGGACTGGTTCAGTTTTGAACACCCCTAACTAACACCACTGCTTGAGGTTTTACCGTGGGGGAGAATTTAGCTCCTCACAGAGAAGGTATACTCGACAAGTGATAACAACAAGCATCACACCCACTAAGATGCCATAACCACAGGGAGGGGATGAGAGCCTAAAATCACCTTTTCGAGAGAAGACATAGTCAATGTTTTCCCCCCACAACAATGACCCCCATGGTAATTACTATTTAGTATGCCAATTGGGATATGAAGCGAGTGTTGATCGACATTAGCAGATCTAAAACAGTCTTGTTCTGGAGCTCCTTCAAGGGGATTCCACCGGATCCCAATAGCACCAGATCCTTCAAAGGGTCCCTAATCGGAATTGCAAGTGATCATGTTTAGGTCAAGGGTCACATCACACTCAAAACAACGTTTGGCTCAAGGGAGAACGCCAAAACCATAGAAGAGAAGTATCTTGTGGTAGATGTCACATCCCCTTACAACTCTATCACGGGAAGGCCCACCGCCCTCAACTCGTTGGGAGCAGTCTTGTCCATCCTACATCAAGCCTCAAATATCCTCTACTTAATAGGTTTATTGGTACGGTTAAACGGGATCAGGCGATCGCCAAAGAATGTTACTAGAGTAGCCTAAAAATGATGAGGGAACCTACCATCTAGGCATCATTCCTTGTTTAAAGATAGATTATACTGATGCATAAAGCTGGGATTCTAGGCTGGGGATAAAGAGTGAAAGGCTTACCCTTATAGAAGATTTAAATATGTCCAAATTAGGCCTTTACATCACCAAGTAACCAAGCTAGACACTCCTTTGTCTGAATTTGAAGAAGAGTATTTGGTCACCCTACTTAGGAAGAACATTGACTTGTTCATTTGGGCGCCCTCAAATACGCCTGACATAGATATCTAGGTGGTATGTTATTTCCTCTCCATGTATCTTAAAGGAAACATAAGATTGGCAAGGGTAAGAGAGTAACTGTTCTGGATTGGGCCGATACTTTCCCCACCGTTAGGGAGGCCCAATCCAGTGTCTTTATAAAGGCCCAAAATCATGGAGCCTAAACCGAGGACCATTGGGAATTTCCCTGTATCCACTAGAAGAGCATGACCCACGTGTCCACAATGTCATCATCATGCCCTCTGAGAATAACAGGTCCAACTTCCCTACTTTCTCGGGGTAGTTAACCAGGGAAGAGGCCACTTATTGGACTCTATACACCCGTAAATCCTGGCCGACTTTATTATTGGGCCTCATCGTGGCCCAACACTGAAGACCTTGGCCCAACGATGAGGGCTATATAAACCCTCTCACTCGAGAGGGCCAGGTATCCATTCATTCATTCATTCATTCATTCTATCTCACCTACTTTACTTACTCTCACTATGAACCTCACTTTGGCATCAAAGTGTCTTGCAGGTACCCCCTATTTCACATTCAACCGCTGCTCAACTTGAAGCTCGTGGGCGGGCCTTGATGATCTCTTCTGATCAGGTATGATTTATGGTAATGTCTATGGGAACAAGGCTTCCCTGTCTTTCATTCACGTAAGACCAAAGCAACATCTTCAACCTTTAGGTTTTCATGTCCGACCAATCTATCAATAATGACCAGAACATTCACTACACCGACGTCGGCAACAACAGCAACACTGCTAACAACAACAACGCGAGAAACAACAACAATGTTGCCACCCCCCGAGCAAGACCCCCGGGACGGAATGACTGCATCTTCCTCCACCCGCTCGCAACCATGCACCGAAACCTATTATCCTCGGTAGAATTACGAGTCGACCGTGTATTAGGAGATCCCCATTCCTGAAAACACTGACACCACGACCAGATCCCTGTTCGTGGTGATCAACCAGACAAACTACATGATCTTCGCACAGGGTGAGTGCCTGATGATGCTGGAAACTATTTGTCATTCCCCTAGAAAGCACCGAAGACCTGATTCTTGAACTCATTCTCACTGAAGAAACGAGGACCGCTCCCGATCTCCCCCGTTGAGAAACAAACATGACGATTCTCGAAGCCCTTCTCCCTGCTGAACTAGGCGAGGTCTTGCATTGGAGAGGACCCAACCCAAAGTTGTCATGAAGCGCGGTCACCCCCCGCATAAAGAGCGACGATACCCTGAACGTAAAAGGAACAGGGACGACAAGAAAAGAAGTCTCGACCAAGGAATCCCCCCCCCCCCCCCCCCCCCCCCCCCCCCCCCCCCCCCCCCCCCCCCCCCCATGTCCAAGGCTGACACAAAGACCCGCCGCTACAAGCGGTCCCCCTCTCGCTCCCCAGAAAGAAGCGACGAAGAAGACCCCCGCGGTACACTGTCCCAAGCTATCGTGGAGGCCCCTATTCCTAAAGGGATGGAGAAGCCTCCCTATCTGAAGGAGTATGATGGCATTGTTGACCCTGTCGAACACATCGACCACTTTGAGGCAATGCTCCACTATCACAACATCGAGGCCCTATTAAATGCAAGTTATTCCCAATGACACTGACCATTTTTTGCAAGCGTATCCTTGCAGAGTGCTCCACTTGGGTGTTGCGAGCGTATCCGCTCACTACAAGAATCAACAAGAGTCTAATCTTTTGAGAAAAAGTTTTTTAAAAGTAAAAAGCCAAAGTGTAAAAATGGTTTGAATGAGGTTAATTGACTTTTAGTCTTGAGAAAGATGTCAAAGTATGGTTAAGTTGATTAAAGTTTGATTAAAAAAAGATTTTTAATAATGCATGGAATTAAGTCCAAGTTTATTATGAAAGCGGTTCAAGTTAGAAAACAAGAAGAGTTTTGAAAATGAGGAATGCTATTTTTGAAATTAAATAATATGAGAGGAGATGAAGGGACTATCCTAAAGCATAAGGTAAAAGCTAAGGAAAAGAACTATCTAACCAACAAGAAGCCAACACTTGACATGAAGAACTTAATGTATAATTTCCATCCTTTGGATTGAAACCAAGCAAGCAAAAATACTAAACCTCTGAGAAATACCAAGCTTCAGATGAATTAAGTCTTCACAAAAATTAGGCAGATTAACGACTCTATATAGAGGAATACTTAATCATAGACGAAGCATATAATCAGAATAACCTGCACACAAAGAAAATCAACCCAATACCTTGGAGTAAACCCCAAGAACATCAGACAAAAAAAACAACAAAGCCACAAGGTCCTAAGTATCAAGGCTTCTAATCCTAAGTCCGAGAGATCCACAACTCTATAATGCTAAGGATATTAACCAAGTAGTGCAAGTAATATTATAGTTTTTTTATTGTTCAAGTTGATTATTAAGTGTCTTTAAAAGGAAAGAAAAACTCAAATGAGAAAAGATAAAATGGCATAAAGATAAATGCTCAAGTGAGCATAAGAAAAATGGTATGGAATGTAAATGCTAAAAAATAAATAGTACATAAAAGTAAAGGCACAAAATAAAGGCATAAAATAAAGTTAATTTTTAGTGAATTAGAAGTTAGAAGTAAAGTACAAAAGGTTAGTTGAATGACCATCCCTGAAGCCTGCTTTTTAAAAACTCATTAGAATATTGATAAAATCAAAGCTTCTCAACAACAAGTTTCATTTGTTTTTTATCTAGTATATCAATTCATTTTCAAGTGCTTAAAGCAACCACGTATGATCAACGATGTTCAAATGATTCACTTAGACCAAAATTCATGAAGTTCATTAGAGGATGATAAAATCAAAGCCTCATAACAATGAACTTCAAAGTTATTAGATCCAAGGTTTCAAATTAAACATACTTGGGCTTGCAAACATAAGTTTAGGCCACAAATGATCATTTTTTGAATCGGGACAAATTTAGCGCTATGTTAAGCAATCGTAAGTGGACTTATGTAGAAGTCACACCTATTTTGAGGTCGATCAATAGCAATATATGTACCAACATGTTAGAGAAATGATATGTAGATCATTCTCCAAAAACATGTAGCACAAGTAAAAACAAAAAAGGGATAAGATGAAGAGGGAGGGGGATGTATCAGATGAAGCTAGGGTTTCAAATATCACCAAAATCATTCATCCATTTTGGTGGATTTGGTTTTTCAACCTATAAACACCCAAGATCCAATGAGATTGAGGAGTTTGTCCCCAAAAAAACACTCAAGTGTCTCCAATCAGGACCAATCAAAAAAATAATAAAATATATTTAATATAAAACAAAATTTAAATGATTTAAAAAGGAAATAATTGGTAAAATATATAACATGTTTTGAAACACCAAATAAAAATCCTAACAAAATATCAGAAGTTAAACATGAGTCATTAAGTGTTGACAAAAATTTTCAGAATTTTTTAAAGTAAAAAACTATTTTTAAAATTTAAAGAAATAAGCAAAATAAACCAAAATTGGTGAAAAAAAATAGTAAAATAAAAATTAAAAAATAAAATAAGGTCACCAGTAATTGTCAAGAGGTCATTGGATCCTTCCATAATTTTTTTTAGAATTTAAAAATCAAGAAAAGTATTTTTAAACAATTAAAACAACTCAAATAAAGTGAAAAATCATAAAAAATACCAAATCAAAAAATAAAATTATGAAAAAAATAAAAAATCAGAAAGAGAAAATCAAAAGTATGTTTGATATTTTTTTCACAATTTTAGAAGTTGAAATGAATTTTTTTATGAATTTTTGAAGTTTAAAACAATTAAAACCAAAATCAGAAAATAAAATAATAAACTCAAAAATATGGACCATTTGATCATTGTCAATTGCGTTAGTAAGCAGATTTGAGGGACCTGGCGCGTTGTGCATGTTATGGACCTTATCGAAAAACACACAAAATCAGTAAAAGTTATGAAATTAAAACAAATGTCAGACACTCATAGGTTGAAGAAAGACACGTAGGTCGTCTTCAACCTCCAGACCTTTGCGTGTTGGGTTTTTATGAGATCCTTCAAATAGAATCATTTTGAAGCTCAAACCAGTATCATTGGATTTGTCTCTTCCAGACGATCTTAAATTCACCCTCGCGAAAAATTTCTTTAAACCAGAGCTTTGTCGGTTTGCAAAAAAACAGAAGAAAAAGTGAAAACGAGTTTGTAAGTTAAATGATTAATTTTCCATGAAATCACAAACCATAAGAAACATGGGAATCAGAAGAAGAAGGACAACAAATTATTAACTTGTTTGGATCAATTTGGTTAAGAAAACTACTTGAACGAAGTAAGACAAATTTGCTCTGAAACTGGATTTGGATAGCTTGATTCAATGGATGATTTGGATTGTTTTTTTATGTGGTTAGTTTTATAGAGGTTCGGGTGAAGGTGAAAAGCTCAAGAACTTAGAACTGGAAGTGCATTAGAATCGAATTCTAAGTTGCAAAATTGAGAGGTATGGAGGAAGTTTGACAGAGGTTTTTTTGGCTCTCCAAAGCTTGTCAAAATGAGTGGAATGTGGTATGTATTTATAGAAGAAGTGAATGGAATCAAGAGGAGGGGTGAATGATGCAGTCTAATTCGAATTGTGCACGCATGTGTTCATGAGTAAAGTGTTCTCAACATGTGCATCAAAACTCGTCTAAATGATGCATTTTGACACTCTAATTGATCCAAAAATTTATGCTAATCATTTTTAAGTGGAAAACACACACAAATTTGGTGATTAGAAGTCACATTATGGAAATTGCAATCTGACCGTTTTGACAATCAGTTTCAAGGTGCTAGCTTTGAATCCATGGTGCACACAACTCAAGAGGCTTTATCACATGATTCTTGAAGCCTTTGAAAGACAAGGTCACAATATTTACAATGTGCCAAGAAAGACTCCATTTGGATAATTGAGCTGGAAGTTATGATCAATTGAAATCGTGAAAAACAAACTGATATTTGTCTTAGAAATATTTCTAAGTATTGAACTTCAAAATGACCTATAATGTTCTTCAAAATTACATGACCTTACACTCAAAATTTGATCTTGATTTCTAAATATGAAATAAATTAGACCTCTTGAATTGAATTATGGAATAGAGGTCACTCAAAAAATCATAAAAATTGGGAAGATGATGAACAAATTTGGGAAAACTTACAAAAGACCTATAATATTTTCAATTCTTCAACAACTTTCCAAGCATTTTCAAGTCTTGCACATTGAAACAAAGTTTAGTAGGACACCCCAAAGATTATTATGGAAAAATAATGGGCTCAAGGAGATAAAAATTGTCCAAGTTATGATCATTTGAAGTCAAACCCTAAGATTCAAAGGCTTTTTAAGGAGACTTGTAATCTTTCTCAACCATTAGTGATCTTCCATTAAAAATTAGCTTTATATCCAGGAAGAGAACTTGTTAAGGACCCTTTTAAGAGAATCTTGGATTTGGAGTCAATCAAAAAATCTCAAAAAATGAACAAGATATGGTCCTTAGAAGTCAACAAACCCTAGCTCAGAGAGTGTCAAAATGACTTGAAACCCCTTTCAACTTTTGATGATTTTTCTTGCACAATTGGATCTTGACATGTGAAGGCAAGTTGTTGTAGGTGATGATAAGAACCCATAGAAAAAATAACCAACTCATAATGTTGAAAATTGAGGAGAGTTATGCACTCGTGATCACTAAATCAAACACTTGCTCAATTAGGTTAAACGTGTTGAATAAACCTTGAATCTTTTTGAACTTTCTGGAAAGATAAAGCATGATGAACCATAATAGGCCTTAAAATGATGTTGTCTAAAGCACACTCGAATATGGAGCTTAAGTCTCAATGAAACTTGTTGAAGAAGGCATGAAAATAAACACATGAACCTATGAATCTTCTTGATGAATGTCACCACCAACTTTGAGCAAAGTTTGACCTAAATAAAGTGAGAGAACTCTTTGAATCACAAAACTTTGATATCATAGACATAGCATTGAAACTTGATCTCTTGTAATCCATTGAAGAATCATTTGATTGAGAACCAACCCTCAAACCCTAGGTTAGATGGTGAGATGAATGCAATTGTGTCATCACATAATATGAACATTCAAAGAAACATATATACATATCTTGATGTTAGTTAAAAGAACACATGTACAAGATACATAATTCAAGATGCTTGGTGATCCTTCAAGAGCAAACTTAAAGATAGAATAAAGTAGAAAGACAGAACAAATCCTAATGTATGTATCTTGATGTATTGATGATATGAGATGATGAGAGATCTTAAGGGAAAAAATTGGGGTATAACTATAGTCACCTGATTGAAGTTTGTGTCCACTTGAAGGATGCCATCGAGACTCTAATCAAGGTAGGGAGACTCAGGCAGTATAAGCAGAACGATGCTGCTCGCCGAGATACCTGCGAGGTTAAATAAATGGAGGAGGAGTACCGACCATCCGATGAATTTGGTCCCCTCTAGGTAGCTTTATGCGTCTCAAGGCTCGAGAACTTCCACATCCCCGACAGTCTTGAAGATGACGAGCCTTTGTTCACCCACAACAGATGAGAGAAGTTCCCTTCCACCATGGTCATATCTGGAGGGGGATTCATTGTCATCTCAGTGAATTCAGCAAAGAGGAAAGGGATTCATTGTCATCTCAGTGAATTCAGCAAAGAGGAAACTCAACGAGCTGGTGGATGCAGCCCCGGTCCAGGCTGTAACCCTTGAAAGATTCAAGGGAAAATCTGAGCCAATCACCTTCTATCTCGAGGAGCTTCTCGGTGGAGCCCCCAACTCTAGCATTCCTCTACTTGTGAGGGCAAAGATGGCCAACTTTGATGTGCATCACATCCTGGTCGTTGAGGGGAGTTTCGTCGATGTCATGTACACACACATGTTCCGCACCCTGCAGCTCGACGATACCCACCTATCACCATACATGGGGTCCGACCTGCAAGGATTTAACTATTCGACCTCCAAGCCATGGGGCTACGTCGATTTGTTCGTCACATTCAAGGAAGAAACTGCATCCCAATAGGTCTAAGAGTGGTTTCTGATGATTGATTTTTCGTCTATCTACAACTGCATCCTGGGAGACCAACACTGGCCGAGCTGACCACCGTACCCTCCAAGGTGAATTCAAAAATGAAGTTCTACACCAAGAGGGCCCGCATCGCCACCATCCATAAAGACATCTCAGCTGCCAAGAGATGTTTCAACGCGGCTTTCAAAGGGAAAAACATGGTCGACACTGGGGCACAACCTACTAAAAGAGCAACGACCTCGACAACAACAACTACCTCGGCAGATAAACCTGCTTGAATTGAAGAACAACAAGCTCCTCCAAAGGTCAACTCCATTGACCTCGACACCCGCTTTCACAAAGATGAATTCGAGGCCCCCAATGGCGAACAAGATCCTCTCCGACCTATCCCAGATGGAGACTCCGAGTTCATCCCCCTCGGCGAAGACCCGAGCAAAGGCGCAAAGATCGATGTTGAACTCCCCAACCCGATGAGGAAGCAGCTCAGAGCCTGCCTGGGGGAAAACGCTGATCTGTTCACATGGAGCACTACAGAGATGCACTATGGATCCAACCGCTAGGGAAGTAGTACAACATAGGCGTAGGCAGTCTCCCAAAAAAGCGGAGGCTGCTAAAAAAGCTATAAAAGACCTCATAGAGGCAAATTTTATTTTTGAGACCCGATATTCAACTTGGCTCTCCAATGTTTTTCTTGTTAAGAAAAACAATGGAAAATGGAGTATGTGTGTTGATTATACTAATCTCAACCAGGCATGTCCTAAATATGAATTTCCTTTACCTAATATTGGCATACTCGACGAAAACTCAGTCGGCTATAAATTTTTTATCATTTATGAATGCTTACTCGGGCTATAATCAAATCCCCATGGCGATGAGCGACAAAAATTATACTGACTTCATGACTGGGTCGGGAAATTACTACTAGAATGTAATGCCCTTCGGCCTAAAAACCGTAGGGGCAACATACTAGCAGATGATGAACAAAGTCTTCTGGGTGAGATTGGGGAAATGCTCGAGGTATACAAGGATGACATGATTATCAAGTTCCGAATGGAAACCGACCATGCTTCCCACCTCAAAAGAGTTTTCGACCAAGCAAGGTGATGCAAGATGAGGTTTAACCCGGAGAAGTGCACCTTCAGGGTCAAGGTGGGAAAATTCCTCAGTTTTCATCTAACCGAACGAGGAATTGAAGCTAACACCGACAAGTCTTGAATGAGATGCACACCTTGTTATCCTAATTTGTGGCAAAATCCGTGTAACACGCACTTCCATTTTCAAGCTCTTGTGTAAAGAGGCGGCTTTCGAGTTGACCGAGGAGTGCGAGCAATCCCTTCTCCACCTCAAGCGAGTCCTTTCATAACCGCCTTGTTATCACGACCAGAGAACAGGGAACCTTTGTTCCTTTATTTGGCCGTCTCCATCGAGGCCGTAAGTGCAGATCTCATCCGCGAAACACCAGACAGGCAGAAACTAGTGTACTTTACTAGCAAAGCATTGCAAGGCCCTGAGGTCAGGTATCAAAAAATGGAAAACATATCCTTAACACTCATCAACATGGAAAGGAGACTCATATATTACTTCCTGGCCCACATGATTGTCGTGCGAATAGATCAATCCGTATGACAGCTCCTAGGGCAACCAAACATGGTCGACCAAATGCTGAAATGGTCCCTAGAGCTTCCAGAGTTCAATGTTCAGTAAAAAAGAAGGAAAGCCCTCAAAGCCCAAGTATTGTCTGACTTGGTCGCAGATATGACCATCCTCAAACCCCCTGCGGGTGGGAAACACAAGTGGACCATCTTGGTGGATAGAGCATCCAGCTCGACGGGAAGTGAAGCATAAATTCTCCTTGAAAACGAGGATGGTGTTGTGATCGAACATTCACTCGCCCTATCACTTCCCACGTCGAACAACCAGGTCGAGGACAAGCCTCTGCTCGCAGGATTAAGGCTGGCCGAAGACCTAGTGTTGTACCCCAAAATTTGCCCTCGCATTTTCCCCCAAGAAATATCAGCTTCAAACATTTCCTGACTTTTCAAACTGGCTCAAGAATCGGACAAACGGACTTTTCTTGACAGTCAAGCAAAATTAGGGTTTTTACTGATTTTCAAAGCTCTGGATTGTTTCATACAGTTGGCTTAGGGTTTGGATGATTTTTGGTTCAATTTTGATCAGGCGAGCGTTATTTGGCATTTAATCAGGAGTTAAGGTTTTATGGGCATATTCTCAGAAGAATTTAAATTCCACAGCACTTTGCAGTTTATTCTGAGATCAGGGTTAAATTCGCATTGTTTTGATTTAATCAGTGAAAGAGACAGTGGTTTGAATTCATGTTGTTTTCTTTGAGCCAGTCAAATACAGTATGCAGTATTGGATTCACAGTGTTTATGGCAAGTCAGTGAAGAAGGAATGCGCTTGATCAGTTTATTTTGGTTGACTACTGCTTTGCTTTGGATATTGGAAGAGACAGGTTTAATTGATCAATATTGTTTTTATTTAAGTTATTTATTATTCTAAAATTGAATGATTGAAATTTATTTTTCAATTGTTTTAATTCAAAGAATTTTAAATAAATAAATAAACAATAAAGAAAATTAGAATCAATTGGATAATTTAGATTTTATTGATATTTGAATTATTTGTACAAATTGTTGTTTATAATTTAAATTACAAACAATAATATACATTGATTTAAATATTAAATAAAATAAAAATTCTATCCTATTTCTAATATTCTTCATTCTTCACTCCGCTCCGATGCTCCATTTTTTATCTGCAAAAAAGAAGCAAGAAAAGTCAGAAAGCAGTTAATTAAAGACAGTTAAAGTTTGCTCATCATTAGGGGCCACTGACTGGGATCAGTTGACCCTCTCTGCAAATCGCGGGATTTCTCCCGGTTCACAAAGAGGGAAGAATTCCATTTTTATTCATGAATGTCAAATGCATAATTTCTAAAAGTTCAAACTGCAAACTTCCAATTCAAACTAAACTGAAAAGTCCAATTCCCACTTAAATGCCAAAGATATCAAAGAAAATCAAGGAAGTACAATTTGCTGTCACAAGTACTCAAAAGCTGCCAATAAAAAGATTTTTGAAAGGATATCAATAAAAGCATACAAGCTGTCAAAGAAGATTTTGGAAAAGATATCAAGGAAAAGTCAGCACACAAAGCACAAAAGCTGGATAAAGATGCAGAGATATGTTATGCAAGTAACTTGAATCTTTCATCATTTCCCACCAGTAGGGCCCCTTCAGAGAAAGTACAACATAAATCATATAATAATTCTCAAAGCTGTACTATGGAAGAAAAGAGAGATAATAGAAGCATAGGCAGGTTTAGGCTTAGGAGAAGACAAAAAAAAGATATAACACAAAGAAAGGAACTCAGTTCAGGAAGAGAGGAAGAAAACATAAAAACCATCCAATCTCATCAAAACAGCATACACCAATAGACAGAACATACTGAAGAAAAACCTGCATAAAACATACAAGTCCAAACCAGCAGCCAAAACACATGAACTTCTCACAAAGCCAACCAAACATATAACCTGCAAACTGTGAACCAGAACCAGGTTCAAAATCCTGAAGCACAACCTACTGCATCAGCCAAAATCATTCAAAAACTACCCAAAACCACAGCATAGCTTGCAAAAACAACCATTAACCTGTCAATACACCCATTTGCTAGCACAAACCCATAAACAAAACAAACAAACACATACACTGAATTACAAAACTGATAAAAACCAACACCCTGCCTTAACCTCAAAAGCCTAACCATCAAAAACATGGCCTAGCTTTCAAACCTGATAAACAAAATCCAAATCCCTCAACCATACTGTCAAACTAAACCAGCATAGGTCAAATCTCATAAAACATGAACCTCAAACCTGCTGAGGCTTAACTTCAAAAACCACAGCATAGCTTGCAAAATAACCATGCCTGTCAATAAAGCCATCAAACACACAGTTCAACAGAAAATATACCAAACCTCCACCATCCCTAAAGCCATCCAACCTCTAAGCCTCAGAATTTCTTCATCATAGGCAATAAATATTCAGGACATCCAACTCAACAAAAGCGTCAAGGGCATCAATCTCAGAAAGCAGTTCAAAGGCGACACAAGCAAGCATTCAAAGGTCTAAAGGCAAGCAAACATACAGGAAAGGCAAGTTCAAGGCAACCTAGGCCCTCAGTAGATATACATCACTGGGCAACAAATATCAAAGCATCAAAGGCACAGAAGAAGACAACGAATCCCCAAAGGCAGCATATAGTAGAAAAAGAAAGATAAAGAAGTGAATTGTTTCAAGGTAAGGTTTTCAGCACAAATCATCATAAAACCCTCACACAGCAAGAGGTAAGAACGAAAATACCAGGAAAGCATCAGAAGCAAAGCAAGCATCCAGCTTCGTCACCGAATCGCCGTTCCGGCCTCCTAAAGCGTCACTCCTCCTCTCTCCTCCTTCTCCAAAGTCAGGTAACGAGCTTTCTACCTCTTCTCCTTCACCTCATAATAACGAAAGGTCAATTAAGACTCAAATCAAAAACATGCAAATTCGTAAAAAAGGAAAAGAGATAAGAACATAACAACTAAAAGCTAACCTTGTTTCAAGAGGATGCGGAGCTCTTGCCTTGGAGGGAAGAGAGTACGGGAATGACGTCGGTGGCCGGAAAGAGAAGCATTCAGGGAGATGAGGAAGAGAACGTTGAACGAATACGCGCCGCTGCTAACCCTACGCTTTCGTCTCAATTGGATACAAAATCCCTAACCCTAAGCTCGTTCAAGTCTAACATGGGCTTGACCCGTTTCTGATTCACCTCTAAAGCCCAACAAAAAATCATTTCATTTTCTAACCAAACATTTTCATTAATACTAACCAATTTTCTTTGTAATATACAAACTCTTTTTGTCACAAAATCATATAAATAATAAACACGTTTATATCATATACTTAAAATTAAAATGACCCTTTTTTAAACTAAAGATACATTTTGTATACAGTTGCATAATTAAATTTCTAAATACACCTTAAAATACATTTTTTATCATATAGTTAAAATATCTTTTTCTTAAGTATATATTTGTATATAAGATAATAAAATATTTTTTTATATACATGATTAAATTAAAAACATTTTATTTTGTACATACATTTTAAAACATTAATTTTGTACATATTATACATCATTTCATACATAATTAAAATTGAAACTCTTTTAATTAAAATACATATTTGTACATAACAATTTAAATACATTTTTCTAATATTAAAATTCACAAACATTTGACTAAAATACTTTTTAATTAAAACTTGAACATTTAATTAAAAACACTTTTTTCCTTTATACATATCAAAGCCATATAAATCAAAGATTCATTTAAAACATTTATCTAGGTCAAAAATCCTAATACGCTTCAATTCCATAAATTCGCACTTGTACATAATTACACATACTCATATACATCTCACATTTACACTTACACAATACATTGCCCTATACACATTTTTATCTTATATTTGTATATTCGATATTTACATTTGATTGCGACTTCGATTTGGTTGTAACTTATTGGATACTATAAGTCTCATCCCCTCTTGTACATTTATACCCCCACTCCCGGATACTACTTTGTAATAGCGTAGATTTTACATTCCGCAATTTACAGTTTTCCAATTATACCATGGTTAGACCTAGGGTTTGTATGTATATAAAATCAAACGCTAGATAACCTAATACAAGACAAATACATGTAATCAATACACAATCACACTTGTACCCCCTAGGGTAATCCCACATGTTGCCTTCCAAAATGGGCCATGCTTGCACGTCGAGTATCTTTGGCAAAACAAAATCAAATGATCATAAGTCCCTCGATGACGCTTTCGAATGTTGCCTAAAATGGAATGATCATAGTCCCTTCGAAGCAAATTGCCAAAGCCACTTGGCTTCATTGCATTCATGGTCCATATGATGACCCGCGCCCGTCCCGAACAAACTTCCTAAACGCAAGATTGTCCATCAATTTCAATGGTGGAACAAAATTGTTAAAAGGGGTTAAAACATGACAAAAACCTTTGAGTATAATAGGGTAGACAAAACTCTTAGTTACTTGAGATCAAACTTGCAAAAACACTTGCCTTCTTTTCAAAAACCACAATCCACAACACTTTCAAACAAACTCTCAAAAACATTTGAAAACATCTTTTCGAAAAGATCCACACTTTTGTAAAACACACAAACACGAGTCAAATACATTAGTCGCCTAAGACAAGGCATCTTTTTTCCAAAACATTTTCAAAAAGCACCCACACACACACCATTTTCAAAGCAATCGAAAAACAAGGCAAGTGATCTAAGCAAGTAACTAAGAGCCCATGGATAACCATGGATAGAAAGGATGCTAATACCTTCCCTTTCTATAATCTACTCCCCGAACCCAAGAAAACATCTCAAAAGGTTTTTGCTGTGCTTTTTAACCTTTCCTTAGGATAAAATAAAAGTCGGTGGCGACTCTTGCTAACCGCAACATTTGCGAATACAAACGCAAAACCCTAGTCAGTTCTCCCACCGTATCACAGAACTGGCGACTCTGCTGGGGATACTGAAAGTGGGGTTACCTTAGGGTTTAGATCACCTTTACTTTCAATTGATTGCTTTGATTGCTTTACATTTGTGGGCTTTGTATCGGAGTCTTATAGATCCTAACCCGGATCTGGGGGAAACTTTTGTAGGTAGCATAATCTGTGAGGGACCTGTCCGGCGTATACCGACATGGGTGAAGCAGTGGCTACGTTGGTGTGGCGTCTTGGTCTATACCGATATCCCTCGTGTTCAGACGGGGAGAATATGGGTCTTCCAAGGAGTCATTAAGCACCAACCGACCTTAGAACCCTAATTGACCAACTTGGACATTAGAACAGTAGCAGTATGCTACACTCATTGAGGCTAAACTCTCGAGATGGTTCCGGCCGCGAGAAAAGGTTGCGATGCTGGAGTTATGACCGATTGAGGGTAGCCAATGATATGAGATCCTCTAGAACCCGGTTACTTTTGATAAGACAGGTTTTAACCAACAAACTGAAAGAGGGTAGTACCTGAGCCTCATGCAAGCCTAAACCTAAGGCCTTGTGTGCTTTGTGTGAATATTGTTTGCCTGTATATACACTCACTTGCTTTCCGCATATATGTACATAACATCATAACATTATACCATAGCATTTTAGCATTTTCAATAACCATTTCAGGGATCTCGAGGGTTCTTTTGATGCAGGGTTACGTTGAACCAGACATCTATCAAGGGGCAAGAGGTTTCTCGTCTAACCAGCCCAATCAAAGATCAAGTGCAACAACTTGAATCAGTGGCTATGACCCACTCGACATGGTGAGCTTGATTCTCGTAGAAGGACATCCGTCGATACAAAGCTCTCCAATCAAAGATCAAGTGCAACAACTTGAATCAGTGGCTATGACCCACTCGACATGGTGAGCTTGATTCTCGTAGAAGGACATCCGTCGATACAAATCTCTCCAATCAAAGATCAAGTGCAACAACTTGAATCAGTGGCTATGACCCACTCGATATGGTGAGCTTGATTCTCGTGGAAGGACGTCTACCGATGCAGAGATCTCTAATCCAAGAGCAGGCTCAACCTCTAACATTTTCTTGTATTTACCCCAAGAGACCCTTGAAAGCATGCATCCACATATCATGCATTTCATTTTAACAATCTTTCCTTTTTCAGGTTTCCTTACTCTCCTGCTGTTTATTTCAGCAAGAGATGGCTCTAGAACGGTCTGTCAAAGACATCCAAGACCAGACTGCTCAGCTACAGGAGATGTTCCTGAACTTGTCTCTAGGGCAAGAAGAGATGAAAGCTCTCCTCACCAAGGGCTTGGGGAATTCCAACAATGCCAGGAGTGATCAGATTGCGGAGCTACAGTTTGATCTGACAACACTAAGGACTCAAATGATGGGACAGTTGGTGGGCTAAATGGCTCTCATCCAAGACCTATCTCAAAGACAAGAAGAACTCAGAGTTCTTGTCCGCCAACTGCTTCCAAACAACCAACTGGGGCAAACATCTGAGGTCGAAGAGCAAGTCACCGCTCAGCCTCCATCCATTCAAGAAGACAAGGGGAAAGCTCCTTTACTTGCTTCAGGGTCTCAAACCCATCAACAACCTCGCCAGCGTCAACGGGGGAATCGACGTAAACAAGAAAAGTCGGGAAGACAGTTTACGGAGACTGAAATACCATCATTCTTCATACTGAAGCGCCTGTTGGAGGTCAATTTGCTCACCGTAAAGGACCCTCCTCAGAAGCTCAATATCTTCTCTCCTCACTTTAATCCCGACGCATTCTGTGTTTACCACTCCTACAGCCCGGGACACAGCACCAACGACTGTTGGGCCTTGAAGAACAAGATTCAAGATCTGATTGACATTGGGGTGCTGGAATTCATGCCAGACGGCGAGATGAAGATCTTCCGTTAAAGGGTTCTCCGCTTGAAGTGACGAAGCTCGAAGCTGAAAGACTTTTGCTTCTTTTTGAATTTTCAAAGTTGTAATTTCTTTTGCTGTCAAACAATTATCTGTTGATGTTAAACTCTGTTTTCATTAATGCATTGCATATGTTTGTCTTGAATTCATCCATTCGTTTCACTACTCTTATGCTTTTCTTTATGATATTTGACTCTTGATAAAAAGCTGTAAGCCTTTAGAGGGAGGATGACGAAACAATACCGTGATCTTATACAGTATGCTTTTGAACAGACCGTGCTGATGATGTACAGGCATTTCTTTCAATTCCCAAACACTGGAGTTATAAGGAAGTTAATCCCTAGTCAACCCCTTCGAGCCAAAGAAGTAGGAGTTCCCTGTTTTAAACAATCAAAACCTTTGATATAAACCCGGGGCAGGGTAGTATCTCAGTTAATTCAAAAGAAATGCGCATTGAAGTCGCAAACTCTCGGTTCGTAATACAACGAACGACGAAAAAAAAAGGGGAAAGCATTCCTTTGGAATCAAAAGACCGGGGTGGTTCCCTATCACATAGACAGTCAATCTCTCAAAAGAGAAAAGCCCACTGAGCCAAAACCTATAAAGGAGGCTTAAGAAAGCTGGGGCATCCCGCTGACAGTAATCCTGAAAACGGTAACAGTCAGGCAAAAGTTAGGGATAACAAATCAAAATCAAAATAGTGAGGTCATTACAAAACCCTCAACAACATGAAAAGTGTTGAAAAAGAAAAAGGAGATGATGACTGTCTCCCAAAATTCAAACTGGTGAACCATCGCCCAAAAGTCGTTCCGAACTCAAAAACAGAGTGAGACGCACAATTAACTGAGCTTAGGTTGAAGAACATCATGAAGAGCGGGTGGGTACAAATATACTTTGAGCCTTTATCCTTGGTTTCTTAAACCGTGAACCAGGCCACGTTACAACCCTCCAAAAGTCCTAATTGAAGCATGGGTTAGTTCGAAAGCATACTGTTACAAAAGGTATCCTGACTCCTGTAGAGCTTTGCTCTAAATCTTGTGTTAACTTGTCTTGTGAAAAGTTTTCTGCTAAAAACGCATTTTTCAAAACGAAAAAAAAACTTTGAGACAAACATAAACTTTGCATTATTCGAATATCACTGTCTGCATTTGACCCCTTTTGTTTGACAGCGAAGAAGTTCATACAGCAAATGTTCGGAGGAACGAAAACTCTCTCAGTAAATCAAAATCACTTCAAGAGGATAACATTTCCATCAAATCCCCTATCAACAAAGGGGCATGATCTTTCAAAGTTCAATTAACCTGGGGCAGTCCAGTCAAGATTTCAAGAAATCTCTCAATATGCAGAAGTAATCTGATTCAAGATTCCTTCATCACCGCTTGGGGCATTCGAATGTCAAAAGTGTTCAACAAATCAACTACAACATTTCCAGACTCGACTCCTGTATCTAGCCAGGGCACGTCTGAAGAGTTCGAGGATTCGATTCCTGTATCCAGCCAGGGCATATCTGTTGACGACTATTTCCAGATTCGACTCCTGTATCCAGCCAGGGCATATCTGTTGACCACATTTCCAGACTCGATTCCTGTATCTAGCCAGGGCACGTCTGAAGAGTTTGAGGATTCGATTCCTGTATCCAGCCAGGGCATATCTGTTGACGACTATTTCCATATTCGACTCCTGTATCCAGCCAGGGCATATCTGTTGACCACATTTCCAGACTCGATTCCTGTATCTAGCCAGGGCACGTCTGAAGAGTTTGAAGATTCGATTCCTGTATCCAGCCAGGGCATATATATCAACTATCACCTTTCCAGATTCGATTCCTGTATCCAGCCAGGGCATGTCTGAGGAATTCCAGATCAACACCTGTAACAATCCAGGAAACCTCTGTGAACGACCGATTGTAGACCAACACCGGTAATAAGCCAGGAATTTATCTACATCACCACTTGGGGCATTCGAATGTCAAAAGTGCTCAAAACCCGATGCAGTTTTACACAAGCTCATCTTCAGGGAGCCCTACACCGGTCCCTCTTCAAGACTTCTGAAACAAGTTTACGGATTCTTCCCAACAACGGATGTTAATCTACCGACTTGTTCAGACTCTTCTCAAACCTTTGAAATTAGTTTACGGACGCTTCCCAACAACGGATGCGGCTCTATTGCTGATTCAACTTCAAGATTTCTGAAAATAGTTCACGGGTTCTCCAAGTAAACGGATGTTAACCTATCACTTGTTCAGATTCTTCTCAAGACTTCTGAAAACAGTTCATAGATTCTTCCCAAGTAACGGATGTTAATCTATCAGCTTGTTCAGATGCAACCTCTGAAATTAGTTTACGGACGCTTCCCAACAACGGATGCGGCTCTAGTGCTGATTCAACTTCAAGATTTCTGAAAACAGTTCCCGGGTCCTCCAAGTAAACGGAGGTTAACTTATCGGTTGTTCAGATTCTTCTCAAGCTAACCACCACGGAAGATCGCCCTCGGCAAAATTCTCCCTATACCCAGCGGAGTTCATCAAAATTCCCCAACAGTAACTTATCTTTACAAATCCCCAGCCAGGGAGTCCTCCGGAATTCAATTCCCCTCAGAGTTTAAGCTTCAGTATCCCCAGCAGAGCCAGACCATTGAACCTTCTCCCCACAGAGTTTTAGAAAGACAAATCTTGAGTTCCCCAGTGAAGTCTCCAGAGTTACTTCCCATAAAGCTGACGATTCTCAAATCTGGTCTTCCCAGCATGAGTCTACTAGTTTGGAACTCCCCAGTAGAGGTCATCAGGAATTCTCTTCCCCAACGACAGCCAAGGATTTATTTTCCCCGGCAGCAGTCAAGATGCCTTTATCTTCAGCCATCTCGGATTCATATATCCTTGGCAAGATTAGCTCATCAGCTTACATACGCATTCACCGCATTCATGTCACAAACATTGATGTCACGTACATTGCATCATGCATCATAACATTGCATACAACTAACCCTTTGCCTTTTCAGGTAAGATCAGTCGACAGACAAAGACCATCTCCCGAGATTCATCCAGAAATAGTCCAGATGTGACCCGGACACGGCGACATTCTGATACTTATTCCAGATTCATTCAGACGCATCAGCAGAAACCTTACACCGGTTCCTCTTCAACTTCAAGACTTCTGAAACAGTTTACGGATTCTTCCCTACAACGGATGTCAATCTACCGACTTGTTCAGATTCTGCTCAACTTTTGAAGACAGTTTACAGATTCTTCCCTACAACGGATGTCAATCTACCAACTGATTCAGACTCTTCTCAACTTTTGAAGACAGTTTGCAGATTCTTCCCTACAACGGATGTCAATCTACCAACTGATTCAGACTCTTCTCAGTTTTTGAAAATAGTGTACAGACACGTCCCAACAACGGATGCTGCTCTATTGCTTGTTCAATCTCAGATAGTTTACAGATTCTCCAGACATGGACGTTAATCTGTTGCTTGTTCAGACCCCTAATTCAGAGATGTTCCAAAACATGGATGCCCTTCTGATACTTGTCCACTCACCATTGACATACAGTTCAACATCACCATATGGCATCTATAAGCCCATCCTCCTACCAGCAGTCGCCGAATGGCATCTGTAAGCCCATTCTCAGATGGCATCTCTAAACCCATCCCCCGATAAAATTCTACCGCACCAGATGGCATCTTTAAGCCCATCACCAAATGGCATCTTTAAGCCCATTCACCTCCACCATCATATCGCCGAGTGCAAATTTTCTGGGCACCTTAGTGTCCAATCTTCTTTTACCTTCAAGTCGCGAAAGGCAAACTTGCCAATCTAACTCTTCAGGTCCAAGAAGATTGAACAGGGGCAACTGTTGTACCCCAAAATTTGCCCTCGCATTTTTCCCCAAGAAATATCAGCTTCAAACATTTCCTGACTTTTCAAACTGGCTCAAGAATCGGACAAACGGACTTTTCTTGACAGTCAAGCAAAATTAGGGTTTTTACTGATTTTCAAAGCTCTGGATTGTTTCATACAGTTGGCTTAGGGTTTGGATGATTTTTGGTTCAATTTTGATCAGGCGAGCGTTATTTGGCATTTAATCAGGAGTTAAGGTTTTATGGGCATATTCTCAGAAGAATTTAAATTCCACAGCACTTTGCAGTTTATTCTGAGATCAGGGTTAAATTCGCATTGTTTTGATTTAATCAGTGAAAGAGACAGTGGTTTGAATTCATGTTGTTTTCTTTGAGCCAGTCAAATACAGTATGCAGTATTGGATTCACAGTGTTTATGGCAAGTCAGTGAAGAAGGAATGCGCTTGATCAGTTTATTTTGGTTGACTACTGCTTTGCTTTGGATATTGGAAGAGACAGGTTTAATTGATCAATATTGTTTTTATTTAAGTTATTTATTATTCTAAAATTGAATGATTGAAATTTATTTTTCAATTGTTTTAATTCAAAGAATTTTAAATAAATAAATAAACAATAAAGAAAATTAGAATCAATTGGATAATTTAGATTTTATTGATATTTGAATTATTTGTACAAATTGTTGTTTATAATTTAAATTACAAACAATAATATACATTGATTTAAATATTAAATAAAATAAAAATTCTATCCTATTTCTAATATTCTTCATTCTTCACTCCGCTCCGGTGCTCCATTTTTTATCTGCAAAAAAGAAGCAAGAAAAGTCAGAAAGCAGTTAATTAAAGACAGTTAAAGTTTGCTCATCATTAGGGGCCACTGACTGGGATCAGTTGACCCTCTCTGCAAATCGCGGGATTTCTCCCGGTTCACAAAGAGGGAAGAATTCCATTTTTATTCATGAATGTCAAATGCATAATTTCTAAAAGTTCAAACTGCAAACTTCCAATTCAAACTAAACTGAAAAGTCCAATTCCCACTTAAATGCCAAAGATATCAAAGAAAATCAAGGAAGTGCAATTTGCTGTCACAAGTACTCAAAAGCTGCCAATAAAAAGATTTTTGAAAGGATATCAATAAAAGCATACAAGCTGTCAAAGAAGATTTTGGAAAAGATATCAAGGAAAAGTCAGCACACAAAGCACAAAAGCTGGATAAAGATGCAGAGATATGTTATGCAAGTAACTTGAATCTTTCATCATTTCCCACCAGTAGGGCCCCTTCAGAGAAAGTACAACATAAATCATATAATAATTCTCAAAGCTGTACTATGGAAGAAAAGAGAGATAATAGAAGCATAGGCAGGTTTAGGCTTAGGAAAAGACAAAAAAAAGATATAACACAAAGAAAGGAACTCAGTTCAGGAAGAGAGGAAGAAAACATAAAAACCATCCAATCTCATCAAAACAGCATACACCAATAGACAGAACATACTGAAGAAAAACCTGCATAAAACATACAAGTCCAAACCAGCAGCCAAAACACATGAACTTCTCACAAAGCCAACCAAACATATAACCTGCAAACTGTGAACCAGAACCAGGTTCAAAATCCTGAAGCACAACCTACTGCATCAGCCAAAATCATTCAAAAACTACCCAAAACCACATCATAGCTTGCAAAAACAACCATTAACCTGTCAATACACCCATTTGCTAGCACAAACCCATAAACAAAACAAACAAACACATACACGGAATTACAAAACTGATAAAAACCAACACCCTGCCTTAACCTCAAAAGCCTAACCATCAAAAACATGGCCTAGCTTTCAAACCTGATAAACAAAATCCAAATCCCTCAACCATACTGTCAAACTAAACCAGCATAGGTCAAATCTCATAAAACATGAACCTCAAACCTGCTGAGGCTTAACTTCAAAAACCACAGCATAGCTTGCAAAACAACCATGCCTGTCAATAAAGCCATCAAACACACAGTTCAACAGAAAATATACCAAACCTCCACCATCCCTAAAGCCATCCAACCTCTAAGCCTCAGAATTTCTTCATCATAGGCAATAAATATTCAGGACATCCAACTCAACAAAAGCGTCAAGGGCATCAATCTCAGAAAGCAGTTCAAAGGCGACACAAGCAAGCATTCAAAGGTCTAAAGGCAAGCAAACATACAGGAAAGGCAAGTTCAAGGCAACCTAGGCCCTCAGTAGATATACATCACTGGGCAACAAATATCAAAGCATCAAAGGCACAGAAGAAGACAACGAATCCCCAAAGGCAGCATATAGTAGAAAAAGAAAGATAAAGAAGTGAATTGTTTCAAGGTAAGGTTTTCAGCACAAATCATCATAAAACCCTCACACAGCAAGAGGTAAGAACGAAAATGCCAGGAAAGCATCAGAAGCAAAGCAAGCATCCAGCTTCGTCACCGAATCGCCGTTCCGGCCTCCTAAAGCGTCACTCCTCCTCTCTCCTCCTTCTCCAAAGTCAGGTAACGAGCTTTCTACCTCTTCTCCTTCACCTCATAATAACGAAAGGTCAATTAAGACTCAAATCAAAAACATGCAAATTCGTAAAAAAGGAAAAGAGATAAGAACATAACAACTAAAAGCTAACCTTGTTTCAAGAGGATGCGGAGCTCTTGCCTTGGAGGGAAGAGAGTACGGGAATGATGTCGGTGGCCGGAAAGAGAAGCATTCAGGGAGATGAGGAAGAGAACGTTGAACGAATACGCGCCGCTGCTAACCCTACGCTTTCGTCTCAATTGGATACAAAATCCCTAACCCTAAGCTCGTTCAAGTCTAACATGGGCTTGACCCGTTTCTGATTCACCTCTAAAGCCCAACAAAAAATCATTTCATTTTCTAACCAAACATTTTCATTAATACTAACCAATTTTCTTTGTAATATACAAACTCTTTTTGTCACAAAATCATATAAATAATAAACACTTTTATATCATATACTTAAAATTAAAATGACCCTTTTTTTTAACTAAAGATACATTTTGTATACAGTTGCATAATTAAATTTCTAAATACACCTTAAAATACATTTTTTATCATATAGTTAAAATATCTTTTTCTTAAGTATATATTTGTATATAAGATAATAAAATATTTTTTTATATACATGATTAAATTAAAAACATTTTATTTTGTACATACATTTTAAAACATTAATTTTGTACATATTATACATCATTTCATACATAATTAAAATTGAAACTCTTTTAATTAAAATACATATTTGTACATAACAATTTAAATACATTTTTCTAATATTAAAATTCACAAACATTTGACTAAAATACTTTTTAATTAAAACTTGAACATTTAATTAAAAACACTTTTTTCCTTTATACATATCAAAGCCATATAAATCAAAGATTCATTTAAAACATTTATCTAGGTCAAAAATCCTAATACGCTTCAATTCCACAAATTCGCACTTGTACATAATTACACATACTCATATACATCTCACATTTACACTTACACAATACATTGCCCTATACACATTTTTATCTTATATTTGTATATTCGATATTTACATTTGATTGCGACTTCGATTTGGTTGTAACTTATTGGATACTATAAGTCTCATCCCCTCTTGTACATTTATACCCCCACTCCCGGATACTACTTTGTAATAGCGTAGATTTTACATTCCGCAATTTACAGTTTTCCAATTATACCATGGTTAGACCTAGGGTTTGTATGTATATAAAATCAAACGCTAGATAACCTAATACAAGACAAATACATGTAATCAATACACAATCACACTTGTACCCCCTAGGGTAATCCCACATGTTGCCTTCCAAAATGGGCCATGCTTGCACGTCGAGTATCTTTGGCAAAACAAAATCAAATGATCATAAGTCCCTCGATGACGCTTTCGAATGTTGCCTAAAACGGAATGATCATAGTCCCTTCGAAGCAAATTGCCAAAGCCACTTGGCTTCATTGCATTCATGGTCCATACGATGACCCGCGCCCGTCCCGAACAAACTTCCTAAACGCAAGATTGTCCATCAATTTCAATGGTGGAACAAAATTGTTAAAAGGGGTTAAAACATGACAAAAACCTTTGAGTATAATAGGGTAGACAAAACTCTTAGTTACTTGAGATCAAACTTGCAAAAACACTTGCCTTCTTTTCAAAAACCACAATCCACAACACTTTCAAACAAACTCTCAAAAACATTTGAAAACATCTTTTCGAAAAGATCCACACTTTTGTAAAACACTCAAACACGAGTCAAATACATTAGTCGCCTAAGACAAGGCATCTTTTTTCCAAAACATTTTCAAAAAGCACCCACACACACACCATTTTCAAAGCAATCGAAAAACAAGGCAAGTGATCTAAGCAAGTAACTAAGAGCCCATGGATAACCATGGATAGAAAGGGTGCTAATACCTTCCCTTTCTATAATCTACTCCCCGAACCCAAGAAAACATCTCAAAAGGTTTTTGCTGTGCTTTTTAACCTTTCCTTAGGATAAAATAAAAGTCGGTGGCGACTCTTGCTAACCGCAACATTTGCGAATACAAACGCAAAACCCTAGTCAGTTCTCCCACCGTATCACACCTAGGCACCCGAGAAATATAAATATTCACGGGCTTCCAGCTTGTTGCATCCCAAGTTCGAGGAGAATATCAGGCCAAGAATGATAGCCTCATCGAATACCTGAACCTAGTCAAAGAGAGGATGAAGAAAATCTACCGGTAGAAATCAAACATGTTTCGTGCAAACAAAACAATTGGACCGACATACTCACAAAACTCACGAGCATAAAGAAAAAAATATGGGGACAAATCCGTTATCCAAGAATCCCCTTCTCATGCGAGTATTGAAAAACTCACTGTGTCGCCCGAGGTGAACGCCATCGGGGACAATTTCTGTTGGATGACCCCGCTATTTAATTATCTCACAAAGAGAGAGTTACCTGTTGACCAAAAAAAGGCCAATATGACCAAAAGATGAGTCTGTTCTTACGTAGTAGTCGAGTAGAAACTCTACCCACATAGATTCTCCATCCCACTCCTGAAATGCGTCGAGGAGTCGAAAATCCCCGAGATCTTACGGGAAATCTACAAGGGAATCAATGCCCAACAATTAGGAGGAAGATATCTGGCACGAAAGGCGCTGCGAGCAGGGTATTACTGGCCTACCATGCAGCAAGATGTGAATGAGCACGTAAAAAAATACTACAAATGTCAAAGACACACAAACATGAACCTCGCACCCCCACACGAACGCAAAGCATTGTCGTCCTCGTGGCTGTTCTCCTGGTTAGGTATGGACATCCTCAGACCGTTCGTATAAGGATCTTATCAAAATAAATTTATGATCGTGGTCATCGAATATTTCACAAAATAGATAAAGGCCGAAGCCTTGGCCAGAATCACATCACACAACATCCTTTGTTTATACAAATGAAACGTGCTTGCCCGATTCGACATACCATAAATGCTCGTTGAAACAACCGGCTGAAATCATCAAAGATAAAATTCAATAAAGTCGCCATCGGACGTCTTTTATGCCACAGGATGGGAAAGGTAAACATCGAGAAAACCTGAAGGGGTGAAATCACGGTCTTACGACCATAAAGATCGGGTAAGGAAGTCGATTACGCAAGGGGAAGGTATTAGCACCCCAAACGTCTGTAGTACTCTACAGGATCCACTTATGTTTGTTCTGATCTAAAGGTGTGAATTCTATGTCTAAAGCTTAAGAGCTAAAGAGATATAAGAGGGGGAATGCATGTAAAAGAAAAGAGAAAATAATGTAGGGAAAATAAAAGTTGTGCTTGTTCGGGCCCTACCCCAATATCTACGTATCCCTTTTAAGGAATCAAAGTAGTTGTAGTTCGGCTTCAAAAGTTCTGTTTGTTTTGTATCTTTTACTGAACAATATTAATTTCGCCTTCTGCCGCAACTCGACCTTTGGAGACTTACGCATCAACACAGAAGTGAATTAACATGTTCTTTTGGAAAAAAAGTTTTGAAAGAAAAGCCCAAAGGCAAAAAGAGTTTGTGTTGGTTGGTGTTTTTGTTACAGATGACAGCTAGTTGATCTCAAGAGAGAGATATTAGCCATTTCTCCACTTATCCATGAAATAAATTTTTGAGATTTGAACCATACCGAGGATTAGAATGGAAAAGCAATAAGATCGAGAAGAAACCCGCTTATCATCTCCCATGCTCAATAAAGGTATGTTTCTCGTCAGTAATTTTTAAGTGTTTTGAAGTTTGCCAGAAAAAGAAGTTTTTGTTTTAATGCAAATGCAAAAGAAAAAGAAATGTCTAAGGGGAAACTAACTTAAATCTATCCCTAATGTTATCATGCAATATTAATCTTATAGTTGAGGATAAAAGGGGGAAATATCTACCTAATGTTAGCATACATGGATATAAGCCTAAGGTCTATTCAACTTAAACTTTTAGGAAAATATTGAGTTGAAGATCCTATGGGGAGCATACCAGAGGTGGGTCTAGAAGAGAAAAGAGATGACCAAGCTTCAATATCAATCAACACTATCAAACAACACAAGGAATAGAAATCTTAAACACACCAAGAGAGGTAGATAAGAAGTACTCAAGTTTGCATTAGGAAAGAAAGGTGTTAGAGGAATGAGAGAATGAAGAAAGATAGAATCAATCCTTAAACTATGCACAATCATAAGGTAAAACCCTAATATATTCCCTAATTAGTTTAAAAATGGAAGAAAAATTATAAAAATTGAGCCAATTAAAACTTAAATTTCTAAAGGCTTATAAAAGTTAAAAACATGATTAATATTCCTTGGATTAATTTGAGGGGTTAAAAATGATTAGGAATTTCCAAGATTAGTTAATAAGAGGGTCAAGATTGAGAATCTTAATAAAAATGTAAAATCAAAAGTTAAAATTTAACAAAAATGATTTTTATTATTTTTATTCATTCAAGGAAATTAAACATATTTTCTTAGATTTTTACAAGTAAAAGAAATTAGGTTTTAAAATGTTTCTTAAGACCTAAGCAAGAAGAAAGTTTAAAAAAATAAAAATAAATTTCTAAAATTTAGAAGGGAAAGAAAACTGGATTGTAAATTCAATTAAAAGTCATAGAAAATTAGGTTAATGCCTAAAAATCAGCAAGATATTTTTTATGAAATTTTATTGTAGAAGAAAGATATCAAAAGAAAATTATTTGCACAATGTGACAAATGAAAGTAAACAAAAATGATATTATTAAGGATTAATTATATTTCTTATCATGATTTTTTTTGTAAAAAACAAACAAATTTTTTTTTATGAAATATATTCAAATTGGAACCTAATATATTTTTTGATAATTTTTTTGATCAATAAAAGCTGAAAAAATAAAATTCTAAAACTTTTAATGAAGAAGAAAACCCTAATTGCATTTATTTGAATTATTTAATTCTAAAAAAATAAAAAGAAATAAAATTCAGAAAATAAAAATATACTAAAAAAATAAAGCCTAATATATGTTTGGTAATTTTTTAGTAAGATAAAAATATTAAAACAAAAATAAGAAAACAATTAAAGATGTATTAAAAATTCAAAAAAAAAAACTAAAATCAATTACACCTGTTTAATCAAAAACGCTTTGTAAAAGATATTCAGATCATGCTCAATGGATGCGTGCCACGTAGTCATCCCTGCCACTGAACCATGCCCTAACCACTTATGCTCAATTATAAATGCTTATTTCAGATCATGATATCTCCTTCAATTCTTGATGAAAGCGCACGAATTTGCAATCAAATTAAAGATCTCATAAAGTAGATCAACTTAGGATCAAAGGTTTTCAAGAATGGTTCATGAATCAGGGTGAAAAATGTGTGCAAAAATCACTGAAATCAACATAACATGAACATGTAAAAACATAATTGAACCAAGCTACTTCAGATCCGTCGATCTCTCTCGTTTCTCCACCAAATCCAAAGATCCAAACGTCCAAGTTCATCAGAAAATTGCAAGGAATAAGATTATACTTTTAGTTTCTTAAATCATGTGAAGATTAAAGTAAAAATGGATCATGAAATCACTGTATCAAGTAATTTGAACATGAGTTGCAGAGCACGATTCAAGCTTCAAAATGGATGCAAGCACAAATTCAAATTGAAGTTCATGAATCACTTACCTTGAATGAGTGAAAAATAAATTCACTCTATGCCTATGAAATTGAAAGGAAATCCTATGAAACTCTCTCTTTCTCTTCTAAGAAGCGTGGCTATGTAGAAATTGGAACCTTGAGAGAAAAGATTGAAGAAGAAACTAATGTTTTAAAGAGAAAAGTTTGAACTATAAGTTTCAGATGGCTTTGGTGTGAATACTGATCAACCTCTTTGAAATGAGAATGAATGGGAGTTTAAATAGAGCAAAGAAGTGCATTGAGGAAGCTTGATTGAGGGTAAGAAGGTATTTGCAGGCTTGAAGACCGTTGGAGGGAAGTTTCATTACAGCTTGCAGATTTGAGTGACGGATTATGTGGCATGCGTTTTGTATGTTTTCATCCTAGCCTTCACAGTCATTTTGATGAAGATTTTGGAATGAAAATTAAATGGAAACGGTATATTTGATGAGTTGTCTCTATCTACACATGGGTGATTTTTTGAAAGAAGATATCTTTTCTAAAAATGGTAAGTCACGATAGCATGAGTTCCATGTTTAGGAGATATGCCAATTTACTTGTTTTGGTAAGAAAGTGAAGGATACTCGTGCCAACCATGTGACTGAGTTCATACTAAAACAAAACTATGCAAAACTGACCCAACATGGACCCTTTGATTAGACGACTTGTGGCTTAAAAAACTCTGAGCTTATACGTGCGAGTTTGGTGCTTGAGAGGCCTCTAAAAAGATCTCATGATAAGCTTCATCATGTAGCTTTGAATTACTGAGAATGGTGCTTGTATCAGGGAGGAATTAATGTGTGAAGTTTGGAAAAACAAAGCCTGTCAGGCCAGAGCGCACGCGCTCGTACATGGCTTATATGCTGGAAGTTTTTCCAGCTTGAAGAAACAATATTGAAAACCTATTATCTCATTCAATAATGATCCAAATTCAGTGATTCAAAAACCAACCTGTAGCTTACATTCCCAATTACAACTTATTTTTGAATTTCAATTTCAATCATCACTTGTATTAATAGATAGATCATCATAAATAGGGGCACGCCAGGTGTTTATGAGAATGTTGGCCTGAGCGTGCAAGCATGACTTGTCAATTGCCAACTTTATGCCCTAAACTCCTAGGCTCCATAACTCACAAATGCTTCATTTTTTGGACGTAAACACTCATTGACAAACTTGTAGGTTTCTTCCCAAGATTTCCAAGCATGTATAGTTTCTCTTCTTTTGATAAAAAATGAGAAAGTTATGGATATCCAAAGTTCAGTACTATGGAGACTTAAGGACTTAGAAATTTTCTAAATGTCCAAATAACTTCTTGAACAAGTTATCTCTATTTTGACCTCTTCTATTGATCTTATGACACCAATGATCATGAAATATGAAAATAGGATACTTGAATTGATAGTTGACCAAAAGTCCACTTGGTCAACTTTGACTTTGGTTGCCTTTTGGTCAAAATGACTATTTTGCCCCTTTTGATCAATTGAACTTCTCTCACTCCAAATTGGCACCCAATATTTAAATCATAGGTGTTTATGAACATATAGAGAGGAATGGAATTAAGTCTTTCCAAAAAACTTAGGGATTTCCTGATTAAAATCAAAACCCTAATTTAGCCCTTTGTGTTAGGAGATAGTAACCAATCTTTAAAACCCTCATTCTTCTGGATAAATTGAGAAATTATTTGAACAAAGATGTCTTATATGATGATGAAAAGGTAATAATTCACACATTTGTCTTTTACAAGCCTCAAACTTTTCAACTGATCAAAACCCTAGTCTTGAGAGATGAACAATGGAGATGTGATTCTTCTCCAAACATTGCAAACTTCCAGCTTCTAATGATCATATGGGACAAATGAGATTTCTTGCAATACAAAAACCTTTGTAGCTTGAGAGAAATTTAAATATTTAAGATATAAGATCCTCTTTTGCACTGATTTGACCAACCAAACATCTTTTATAGCTTGTAGAAGAACTTGGGAACCAAGATATCCTAATCCTTACCATGGAAATGTATGAATATGTATGATGAAGCATAAGCCATGTGACTAAAATGAAGAGGGAAAATTTTAGTGTGCAACATTCGTCACCGACAAGGGGGTGCAGTTCACTGACCAAAGCTTCCAAGAGTTCGTCACCAATCTCGACACTAAACAACACTTCACGCCTGTCGAACACCCTCAAACTAACGAGCAAGCTGAAGTCGTGAATAGAGTCATCTTACAAGGACTCGAGCGCAGGTTGGGTGAAGCAAAAAAGGGATGGGTCGAAGAGTTTCACAACGTCCTATGGGCTTACCGAATGACACCACATTTAACGACCGGAAAAACCCCATTTCGACTAACCTATGGCACTGAAGCTGTGATCCCCATGGAAATCATGGAGCCATCTAGACAAACTGATGTCCCTTTAGACGAGGAACTAAATGACGAGGCCCTAAGGGAAGAGCTCAAAATGGCCAAAGAAATATGATATGGAGCAGCTCATCGTGAAGCTACACTGAAACATAAGATAGCCATGCGTCATGACACCAAAGTCATAAAACATGAATTCCAGGTCGGCAACCTAGTCTTATAGAGAAATTAGAAAGATTCCCATGAAGGAAAGTTGGTTTCCAACTGGGAAGGATCTTACCACGTCCACGGGGAAACGAGCACTGAATCCTACCACCTCAAATGCCTAAGTGGAGAACCACTACCTCGACCATGGAATGCTACAAAGCTGAAACAATATTACAACTAGGTCCCTGATAAACGCTGGAGCACAGCAATATATCCGAGTGGAAAACATGCTTGCTACCCACAATTATGAGAAAGGACCATTTGTGTCATCTCAAAGTGGAGGATATAACTTGGATTTAAAATCTATCACTCAACATCCTAGTGGAAAATAACTCTCTTCACTACATATAGAAGTATAGTAGCTCGCGTCACTACAAGAATCAATAAGAGTCTAATCTTTTGAGAAAAGTTTTAAAGTAAAAAGCCAAAGTGGAAAAATGGTTTGAATAAGGTTAATTGAATTTTAGTTTTGTAAAAAGAATTCAAAGTATAATTATATTGATTAAAGTTTGATTAAGAAAATATTTTTGAAAATGCATGGACCTAAGTCCAAGTTTATTATGAAGGCGGTTCAAGTTAGAAAACAAGAAGAGTTTTAAAAATGAGGGAGAATAATTTTGAAATTAAATAAGATAGGAGGAGATGAAGGGACTATCCTAAAGCATAAAGTAAAATTCAAGGAAAAGAATGATCTAACCAACAAGAAGCCGACACTTGACATAAAGAAGTCAATATAGAATTCCCATCCTTTGGATTAAAACCAAGCAAGCAAAAATACTAAACCTCTGAGGAACACCAAGCTTAAGATGAATTAAGTCTTCACAAAAATTAGGCAGAGTAACAACTATATACATATGAACTCTCAATCACAGACAAAGCATAAAATAATAATAACCTACAAATAAAGAAAATCAACCCAATGCCTTGGAGAAACCCCAAGAACTTCAGACAGAATAATAATAGAGCAACAAGGTCCCCAAGTATCAATGCTTCTAATCCTAAGTTTGAGAGATCCACAAATCCACAATTCCAAGGATAGTAACCAAGTAGTCCACAAAGAAATAAGTCTTTTAAGGTTCAAGTTGATTATTAAGTGTCTTTAAAAGAAAAGCTCAAATGAGCAAAGAAAAAATGAAACCAAAATAAATGCTCAAGTGAGCAAAAGAAAAATGGCATGAAATGTAAATGCTAAAAAATAAATGGTACATAAAAGTAAAGGCACAAAGTAAAGTTATAAAGTAAAGTTAATTGTTAGTGAATTAGAAGTCATGGGTCAAGTAAAAAAAGTTAGTTAAATGACCATCTTGAAGCTTGCTTTTGAAAACTCATTAGAAGATTGATAAAATCAAAGCCTCTCAACAAAAAGTTTCATTTGCCTTTTTGTCAAGTATATCCTTCATTTCAAGTACTCAAGGCAACCACATATGATCAACGATGTTCAAATGACTCGCTTAGACCAAAATTCATGAAGTTCATTAGAGGATTGATAGAATCAAATCCTCCTAACAATGAAATTCAAAGTTATTGGATCCAAGGTTTCAAATTAAACATAATTGGGCTTGCAAACATAGGTTTAGGCCATGAATGATCATTTTTCGAATCAGGATAAATTTAGCGATATATTAAGCAATCATAAGTGGACTTATGTAGAAGCCACACCTATTTTGAGGCCGGTCAATAGAAATCTATGCACTATACATGTTAGAGAAATGATATGTAGATCATTCTCCAAAAACATGTAGCATAAGTAAAAACAAGAAAGGGATAAGATGAAGAGGGAGGGGAATGATAGTGTAACCAATGTATCAGATGAAACTAGGGTTTCAAATATCATCAACATCATTCATCCATTTTGGTGGATTTGGTTTTTCAACCTATCAACATCCAAGATCCAATGATGGTGAGGAACTTGTTCCAAAATAACACTCAAGTGTCTTCAAATCAGAACCAGTCACTAAAATAATAAAATATATTTAATATAAAAACAAAATTTAAATGATTTATAAAAAGGAAATAAATAGTAAAATACATGACATGTATTAAAATACCAAATAAAAATCCCAAAAAATCATCAGTGGTCAAACATGAGTCAATAAGTGTTGACAAAAAATTTAGAATTTTTTAAAGTTAGAAATTATTTAAATATAAAATAAATAAGATAAATAAGCTAAAATATGTGAAAATTAGTAAAATAAAAAATAAAAAATAAAATAAGGTCACCAATATTTGTCACGAGGTCATTGGATCCTTCCATAATTTTTTCAAAATTTAATATCAAGAAAAGTATTTTTAAACCAATTAAAACCAAGCAAATAACACAAATTATTTAAATTTCCAAAACTCATTAAAAACTATATAAAAAAAAATAATTAAATCAAAAATAAGATAAAATATTTCTTTGAATTTTTTCATATTTTTTAGATAAAATTTGAGTGAGTTATGATTTTTTAAATATGAAAACAATTAAAATAGAATTAGAAAAAAGAAAATAAATGGAGAAAAATTGTGGTGCGTTGGATCTGAGTTGACTATGCAAAGTAATCACATCAAGTGGTCTAGAGCGCGTGTGTACCATAGAATTTAGTGAAATAAAAACATTGAGTTCATTTTAAATCAGCCAATCAGAATATTTCAAGTGTCGCGCTCTGATCGGTCCACAAGGGAAAACCATTTAAAAATTATAGACCCACCGTGATCTTACTTCGGTCATCTCTTTCGGTGACCTTTCCCAGAGCAAACCAAAAATGGTTTCCAACATTCACGAGACCGGTATCATTTGAAGCGTCTCACTGAGACGAACTCAACCATGACATCGTGAAATATTTATATAAACTGTGTATTGCTTAATTTGCAAAGGAAACAAAAAATAGTGAGCACAAAATTTTGAGATTAAATGATCAATTCAAAATGAAAATGAAAATTAGAAGAAGTGTGAGCTTCAGAGAGATTAGTAGAGTAGATTAGGAATTTGTTTGAGGCAAAATGAATGAGTAATCTACATGAACAAAGTGTGAGAATTTTTCTCTGAAACTTGACTTGGCTAGCACAAGAGCACTTTAAGGCTTAAACATTCTTCTGTTAGCTTTAGTAGAGTTCACTGATGGAGAATAAATCAACGAATAAGAGCTGGAAGTGAAGGAAATGAGAAACCAAAAACTCAGAAAAGAGAGAGATGGAAGAAGTTTGACAGAGCTTCTTTTGTTATCCAAGTTTGAGGAAAAGAGTGAGGAATGATCCTCTATTTATAAGGAAGTGAATAGTGAAAAGAATTGGAAGAAATAGTGAGGTTTGGGGGAAATTGAGTGAAGCCCGAAAATGAGAAAAATGTGACTTGAACTTTCTCAAAACTCAGCTAATTCTTGCATTTCAATGCTCTAATCATCCTTTGCAACTTAGTTAAATATGTTTAATTTAAAAACATGCAACAATTTGATAATTAGAAGCCATATTAACCAAAACCAAATCTAACTTCAAGCAAAAACCCAGTTTTATGGAAGCAACTTCAAGAGCATGAGGCACATAATGTAGGAGGCTTTATGATCTCATTATTTTTACAATAGAAAGATCTCACAACAAACTTCACAATATGACAAGAAAGGTAGCATTTGGATGCTTGAGCAAAAATTTATTCAAGTTTGAAATCAGGAAAAAAACACGGGTATTTGACGCTTAGAAAAATTCTATGTATGGAGCCTCAAAATGACCTATAATGTTCTTCAAAGTTACATGCACTTCAACTCAAAATTTGATCTTGATCCTTGAAGATGAAATGAATTAGACCCTTTGAATTTAATTGTGGAATTAAGATCACTAAAAAATCATAAAAATTGAAAGAGTTATGGTCTTTGGAAGATGATGAAAAATTTTGGGGAAATTCACAAAAGACCTATAATCTTTTCAATTCTTAAACAACTTTCCAAGCATTTTCAAGTCTCGCATATTGAAAAAAGCTTTAGTAGACGTACAAAAGATTGTTGTAGAAAAATAATGATCTCAAGGAGCTAGAAATTGACCAAGTTATGATCCTTTGAAGTCACACAAGAGATTTGATAGCCTTTTCAAAGGACTTGTAATCTTCTTCAACCATTACCGATCTTCCGTTCAAAATTATCCTTAAACCCTTGAAGATAACTTGTTAAGGACAATTTAAAGAGAATCATGGATTTGTAATCAATCTAAAATCTCAAAAAAATTAGCAACATATGGTCCTTGGAAGTAAACAAACCCTAGCTCAGAGAGTGTCAAAATGACTTGGAACCCCTTTCAACTTTGGATGATTTTCCTTGCACAATTGAATCTTGTCATGTGAAGAGAATTTATTTTAGATGATGATAAGAAACCATAGAAAAAAAAACCAACTCAAAATATTGAAAATTGAGAGAGTTATGCACTCTTGACCACTATATCAAGTACTTGCTCAATTAGGTCAAACTTGTTGAATCAACCTTGAATATTTTGATCTTTCTTTGCAAAATAGAGTATGATGGATCACATTAGACCTTGAAATGATGTTGTATTGAATAAAACTCAATGGTGGAGCTTAAGTCTCAATGAAACTTGTTGAAGAAGGCATGGAAGTAAACACATGAACCTATGAATCTTCTTGATGAATACCACCACCAACCTTGAGGAAAACTTGAACTAAATAATGTGAGGGAGATCTTTGAACCAAAAAACTTTGATATCATAGACATAGCCTTGAAGATTAAGCTTGTGCAATCCATTGAAGAACCATTTGACTGAGGACTATCCCTCAAAACCATAAGTTAGATGGTGAGATGGGTGCAGTTGTGTCATCACCTACAATATGAACATCCAAAGAAACATATATAGATATTTTGATATTAGTTAAAAATTAATCCACCTAGAAAAACACATGTACAAGATACATAATTCAAGGTTCTTGGTAATATGAGATAATGAGAGATCTTACGGAGAAAATTGGTGTATAACGGCTGCCCTTATTTAAGTGTCTTCTATATGAAGATATGAAGGTTAAAATCTTTGTCTCTACGCGATTGAAGATACTTAAATAGAAAACAAACTCTATTTTTGGATCTAAGATGCCATGCAATGCTTATGATTATGAATGCAAACGACCAACTCCAAAGGTGACACAGAACACCACCGGGGAAGCAAAAATAAAACTAACGAACCAAAAAGAGAGTTTGACTAGGAAAATAAATTGCTGGGGAACAACATGACTCTGGGGATGACTATAAATAGGCAAAACCAAAATCACGATCAAATAATCCAAATGCATAGTAAGATTTCAACAACGGAAATTCTTAATAATGCAAGCAATAAGCTAACTAGGAGGTAACCATTTAAAAGAGTTATCGACACGACTGAGGAAAGAGACTTAACTCCGTTGGAGAAAAAAACAACTCCGCTGGGGAAAAGAAGACTCAACTCTATTGGGTTAAAGCCCAAAGAGGAGACTAAGTATCATTAACTCAATAGATAAAGAAAAAGCAATGGGTAACAACGACCGATATATAACTCTGAACTACCCACTCATAGAGGAGATAACAAAAAGAGAGTAATATCAACTTATAGGGAATCAAAAACTACCAACCCAAAGGACGCGAATAGAAATGGTAAGATAATATTGGCTCAGAGATGATGGTAAACATCAATATTAAGGTAGGTAACGAATGATTGACATCATTATTTATGACTGGAAGCAAATGAATGACATCGGCACTTATGGTTGGGAACAAATGGTTGACATCAACACTTATGGCTGGTAACAAGAGTTTGACATCAGCCTCACCCAACTGTGCATCTGTCATTATCCAAGAAGAAGGAATCTCCACTTCCACAGGCAAGACCACTTGCATGCCATAAACAAGCAAGAAGGGGGTTACTCCAGTCGAAGTGCGCATAGTGGTGCGATAACCATGTAAAGAAAATGGCAATATCTCGTGCCAATCCTTATAGGTGACAACCATTTTCTGCACAATCTTCTTGATATTCTTATTAGCTGCCTCAACCGTGCCATTCATCTTAGGTCGGTAAGGAGAAGAATTGTGATGCTTTATGTTAAAGCTCTCACACATCTCTTTCATCATCTTATTATTGATATTCGACCCATTGTCGATAATAATCTTCTCGAGAACCCCGTATAGATAAATGATATTATGTTTGATGAGACGAGCAACCACCTGTTTAGTGACATCGGCATAAGATGCTGCTTCAATGCACTTAGTGAAGTAGTCGATGGACACCAGAATAAAGCGACGCCCTTTGGAAGCAATCAGCTCAATCCGGCCAATCATATCAATACCCCACATTGCGAAGGGCCAAGGTGAAGTTAAGACATTCAGAGGATTGGGCGGCACATGCATCTTATCGGCATAAATCTGACACTTGTAATAGATCTTGGAATGATTGTAGCAATCGTTTTCCATTGTTGACCAATAATAACCTACTCTTACGATTTTCTTGGCCATAGTATATCCGCTGGAATGCGTTCCGAAGGAACCTTTGTGAATTTCTTCTATAATCTTGTTTGCTTCATGTCTATCCACGCATCTGAGCAAAACGGAATCATAGTTTCTCTTGTACAAAACATCCTTGTCAAGGAAAAACTTAGCTGCATATTTTCGCAGAGTCTTCTTATTAGTGACAGAAGCATCCTCTGGATATTCTTTCATCTTAAGATATCTCTTGATATCGTAAAACCATGGTTTCTCATCAACGACACCCTCTTCTATTTCTTAACAAAATGCTGGATCATCTAACCTCAAGATGGTGATAGAGGGGGATTTATTTGCCCATCTAACTTTAAACATGGATGACAGAGTAGCCAAGGCGTCTGCCAAGTTATTCTCTTATCTTGGGATATGATTGAAAGTAATCTCATCAAGATAAGGGGTCAACTTTAACATATGCTCACGATATGGAATCAAATTTGGGTGACACGTCTCCCAATCTCCATTGATTTGATTAATCACAAGAGTAAATTCCCCATATACTTCCAAGATTTTGATTCGTAAATCAATAACAGCTTCTAACCCAAAGATACAAGCTTCATACTCAGCCATATTGTTTGTACAATCAAAGCAAATTCTGGCGGTAAAAGGAGTATGGAAACCTTCAGGAGAAGTAATCACAACACCGACACCATTTCCTAATACATTAGAGGCACCATTGAACACCATCGTCCATCGCGATCCTGGTTCGGATCCTTTTTTGGGCCTGGGATGTTACAATCCCGTATGTACTTGATGTCTTCATCAGGAAATTCAAACTTCATCAGCTGATAGTCATCTTCCATGGGCTGATAAGCAAGATGATCAGCCAACACACTACCTTTGATAGCTTTTTGGGTAGTATACTGGATGTCATACTCAGTTAAAATCATTTGCCAACGGGATATTCTTCCCGTGAGAGTTGGCTTTTCAAAGATGTACTTGACTGGATCCATCTTAAAGATTAACAAAGTAGTATGAATCAACATATAACGTCTTATTCGGCGAGCAGCCCATTCCAAAGTGCAACAAGTTTTCTCTAGCAGTGAGTATCTTATTTCATAGTCGGTAAACTTTTTTCTAAGGTAGTAGATTGCATGCTCTTTTTGACCAGACTCGTCATGTTGCCTTAATATACACCGCATCGAATTCTCTAGCACTGTCAGATACATTATCAAGGGCATACCTTCCACTGGAGGTGAAAGAATTGGAGGTTCTAGAAAATATTCTTTGATTCTATCAAATGCCTCTTGGAAATTATCATTCCAACTGTTCGTTTGATCTTTTTTCAACAATTTAAAAATTGGTTCACAAGTGGTTGTAAGGTGAGAAATGAATCTAAAAATGTAGTTCAATCTCCCGAGAAAACCATGAACCTCTTTCTCTGTTTTTGGCACATGAATTTCTTGTATAGCTTTGAATTTGCTTGGATCAACCTCAATTCCTTTCTCGCTTACGATGAAGCCCAGTAATTTTCCTGACCTCACCCCGAAGGTGCACTTATTAGGATTCAACCTCAGCCTTAACTTCCTTAATCTTTTAAATAATTTCAAGAAGTGGACAAGATCTTCCTCTTCTGTCTGGGACTTGGCAATCATATCATCAACATATATCTCAATCTCTTTATGTATCATGTCATGAAAGAGAGTAACCATTTCATGTTGATAAGTTGCCATTGCATTTTTAAAACCAAAGGGCATCACTTTGTAACAAAATGTTCCCCAAGGTGTAATAAAAGTAGTTTTCTCCATGTCTTCTGGTGCCATCTTGATCTGATTATAGCCAGAAAAACCATCCATGAAGGAAAACACTTTAGCTCGAGCAATATTGTCAACCAAAATATCAATATGTGGCAAAGGGAAATCATCTTTAGGGCTTGCTATGTTCAAGTCTGTTGTACCCCAAAACTTGTCCTCTCATTTTCTTTCAAGATCTTCTCCTACATGGGTAGTTGCAAACATTTGCTTAAGGAAAGTAAAATTTGAAGATGAATGAAATGTCCTTTGATTGGAACATCAGAGTTTCCTTCGATTGGAACATCAAAGCTTCCTTCGATTAAAACATCATAGTTTCCTTCGATTGGAACATCAGAGCTTCTTTCGATTGGAACATCAGAGCCTCATTCGATTGAAACATCAGAGTTTCCTTCGATTGGAACATCAGAGCTTCTTTTGATTGGAACATCAAAGCTTCTTTCGATTGTAACATCAAAGCTTCCTTCGATTGGAACATCAGAGCTTCTTTCGATAGAAACATCAGAGCTTCCTTCGATTGGAATATCAGAGTTTCCTTCAATTGGAACATCAGAGTTTCCTTAGATTGGAACATCAAGGTGTCCTTCGATTGGAACATCATAGTGTCCTTCAATTGGAATATCAGAGTTTCCTTCGATTGGAACATCAGAGTTTCCTTCGATTGGAACATCAGGGTGTCCTTCGATTGGAACATCAGAGTGTCATTCAATTGGAATATCAGAGTTTCCTTCAATTAGAACATCAGAGTTTACTTTGATTGGAACATCAGGGTGTCCTTCGATTGGAACATCAGAGTGTTCTTTGATTGGAACATCATATTTTCCTTTGATTAGAACATCAGAACAAAGTGTCCTTTGTTTGGCATACCAGATCAAAGTATCCTTCGAATGACATATCAGTGTAGAGGTGTCTTAATCTAAAATGTTCCGATGAGGGAAGTTCTGAACAATTTGAATCAGGACTTAGAATCATCACAAGAACAAGGGTTGATCGAAGAAGTTCTGATAAGGGAAGTTCTCGACAATTCGAATCAGGACTTTGAATCATCACAAGAACAAGGGTTGATCGAAGGGGCTCTGAAGAGGGAAACTCTGAATATTTTTAAATTCGAACAAGGCGCCAAATTGACATGTCCAAGTTCATTCAGAATCCTAGAGTGGCATGGAATATCTCAAAATGGAAATATTTTAATTTGTCTGATTCTGTTTTCAAAGCCTTGTTAATGGCTGGTCTTTAATGCTATGTTTCCTTGTCTCCTCCACCATCTATAAATACAAGATGTTGAACATAAATCGAGGGGGGTACACACGAAAAAAACTACACAGGAGGCACATAAAAAAAAGACGCACGCATACTGCACCAGGGAGACCTTGTCTATCGAAGGACATCTACACAGCTTGCCTCCAAGAAAGCCCAGAAAGTTGCAACAGCCATCCCACGTTCAGGATTCCAAATTGAAGTATCTTTAGTGGGTAAAAGCTTTTAACCTTATTAAATCTATAATGTAAACTCATGTGGATGGCATTTTCATATTATTCTTGTTATTTTTAAATGGTTTAACAAATCGAAACTCATGACATAGACATTTGCAAATCGAAGCAGTCTAGAGTTTCATTTTTCGTTTTTCCCTGAAACTAACAAAACTTACAGGATTCAAATGTTAGTTTTACTTTATCCAGATTGAACAGTTAGCTCAAATGTTAAAAGAAGCCGCGCACTGGATAAAGGACCTGGGATTCGAATCCCAGGTCAGGCATTTTCATTTTCTTTCTAACATGTTATATGCAGATCCAATACATACAATGGTCAGGCGCTCATCATACACCATCAGATTATCACCATCAGATCATATTTGATCCATATCTAAACGCTTCAACATGAAAATCCATGGTGCATCCTCTGGAGGCCAGCAACACTGAATCCCACGCTGACTCTGGGCTTGCCATTTTCTGGGCCTAACATTTTCCAGATCATCAGCACCCCCTAATTGCTGATTAACACCCATGCCCATGTTCTGATCCTTTTATTTATTTTATTTTATTTCTTTAAATTTTCATTTTTATTAATATAAAAAAATCATAAAAACTTAGGATTAGTTTTTTTGTAATTAAATAATTAATTTCTGAATTAATTAATTTATTAACTTTAACTTTTCTTCAAAAAAATAAAAAATAAAAAAAGTTAGAATTTAGGTTTAACTTCCTTAAAAACAACAAAAAAACTTAGATAATTTTCTTAATTAAATTTTATTTATCTAAATAAATTTTAGGATAATTAATTTAGTTATTGTTTTTCCAAAAAAAATCAAAAACAACAAAAAGATTGTATTCTTAGGATTTTAGGTGTCCTTTTATTTCGCGCACGTTATTTATTTTCGCATTTATTTATACTAATGTAATTGTCTACTGGATGTAATAGATTAAGTAGGACTCTTTACTGCTTTCTTTATTTTCCTTCCCCCAAATTTTATGACATGTAAATATCCCCCTCCCCGAAGCTTTGTAATAGTGTAGGATTTGCTTTCTGCACTTTATATTTTCTGCACAATATTACTGTTAGTAGGTGGGATTGTATGACAAGATTTGAAAACAAATGGTAGAACACCTAAATGTTTAAAGATAAATAACTGAAACATAACACACTTGCACATACTCACCTTTAGGGTACTCCCCACTTCGTCTGCCTTCGAAAACAGTCACAATTCTAGAAACATGAGAATTTTTAGTGGCTGTCCTTTAGTTCAAGAGATCCCAAGTCCCTCGATGACCCTTTCAATGTCGCCTCGGTTAAAAAGTGATCTTAGAATTTTAGTACAATTACTAAAAGTTCTTGCCCAGTTTCCTTAGTGACCGTAAACGTCCCTTCGATTGTCCCTCAAACATCCAATGACTAGGGCTACCTACTCACTAATAGTAGGATAACACTATCTAAAGAAAAGGAGGAAAAGAATGCCTTTTTCGAGTAGGTAGATAATTGTTAGGTACTTGCTAAAAAATAACCTTTTTCACACTACACTTTCAAAACCTTTTTCAAAAACGATTTATCAACACTCTTCAGGATTGATATAAGAGTTATCATAAAGCAAACAAACTTTTCAAAACACAGAAACACGAAAGCAATTTTCAAAAATGAGCAAGTACCTAAGAGCCCGTGGAAAACCACGGATGGAAAGGGTGCTAACACCTTCCCTTTCCATAATCTACCCCCTTACTCAGAAACTCTCGAAAAAGGTATTTTTCCTGTTCTTTTCACCCTTTCCTTTATTGGATCAAATAAAAGTCGGTAGCGATTCTTGCTTACCGCACATTTGCAAATACAAAATGCAAACCTGTATAATAGTTGGTTCTGCCACCGTATCATAGAACTGGAGACCATGTTGGGGAATATTAAAAAGTGGGGTTTACCTTAGGGTCTAGTTCATTTCTAAATTGCTTTCCTTGTTTGTTTTAATTGATTTACTTTTAAAGGTTTGCCTGGGATACTATAGATCCTATACCCAGATCTGGGGTATCTTTTTAGGTAAACAACAATAGATTGTGGAGACTGTACGATGTAGACTGATATGGGTGAAGCGATAGATGTGTTGGTGTGACACTTTGGTTGGTACTGGTATCCCTTATGTTGAATCAAGGAGAATACGGGGCCGACATGTGGTGTCGTGAAGCACTAACGAACCTTAGAACCTTAGTTGAACCAACTTGGCTATTAGAAAGTAGTGAGATAGTTGGCCTCAGTGTAAAGCTGGGAATTAGTTGATACTCGATACTACAATCATTGAGATTGGACTTTCGGGATGTTTCGGCCGCAAGAAAAGATTGCTAAGCTGAAATAATACCGATAAAGAAAGATCAGTGATATTGAGATTCCTTAGAACCCAGTTACTATTTCTAAGACAAGTTGAACCAACTGAACATTCAAGAGGGTACTTACCTTAAACCTCATGCAAGCCTTTGAACCTAAGGTCTATTGTGTGATTTGCTTGTGTTTATCTGTGATTTAAGCATAATCATGACATCATAAACATCATAACATCCATTTTTCATTTCACTAACCATTTCAAGGACCAAGGGAATTTATCTTTGTTCTGTTTTACAGATCATGGCTTCCGCTCGTAGAAACACTATCCAAATCATCTTTGTGAGAATACCTCTCCAACTCAAGGAGCTAGTATCAAGGGTTCCGGAAGCTTCTTCGTTCACCAAAAAATTTGGTCGACTTCTCAACCTAGTCACCTTGGGCTTTGATGAGAAGATGATGAGTGTATTTTTTCAGTTCTTTAACCCTAAGCACCATTGCTTCACATTTTCGGACTATCAGCTGGTACCCACTGTGATCGGTGGATCTGGAACTGACTGTTTAATGATGGTTTCGCGAAATGTCGCGGTAAGCAAGAGTCGCCACCGTCTTTTATTTTCTCCAAATGGAAAGGACAAAAGCACAGAAAAATTCCTTATTGAGATTAGTTCTCGGTTCGGGAGGTAGATTTATAGAAAGGGAAGGTGTTAGCACCCTTTCTATCCATGGTTATCCATGGGCTCTTAGATACTTGCTCATTTGTGTTTTAAAAAATGTTTGTTTGCTTTTCAGAGTGGGTTTGAAAAAGTTTCTTTGAAATTTCAGTTCGACTCTTGTATCAGTCCTCAAGAGTGTTTGAAAAGTTGTTTTTGAAAGCTTTTTGCAAAGTGTCAGTGTGAAAAGAAGTTTTTTGATTTGTTTTGAATTAGAGCAAGTATCTACGAGTCATCTACCTACCCTAAGGAATTAGGCTGTATAAATGTCCTTAAGGTAGTGCCATCCCACCATTGAGAGGTAGGTAGCACCACCGTTGGAGGTGTTCGGGTCAATTCGAGTTTGTAGGGACAGTGTGGTCACCGGGCAATAGTAAGATACCTTAGGAGCTACCCTTATGCCATTGATCTTTTATTCCGAGGCAACTTGTTCCGAGGCAACCGTTTCGAGGCAACCAGATCAATGGAACATAAGGACTCACTAAGACGTCCTATAGTTGACGACCACGTTTCGAGGGGCAAGACAATAGTGTGGTCACCAGAGAAATAGGAAGACACCTTAGAAGCTACCCTCATGCCATGTTCATGGACATGAGGATTTACTAAAACGTCCTCTACTCGACGACCACTTTTCGAGGGGCAAGGCAACAGTGAGGCGTACCCTAGGAGTAGTGTGTGAATTGTGTGTCATTTTCAGTTATATTTGTCTTGTTCATGCATTGGTGATCTACGCTTTGTTTTTATTTTTGGCATTCATTCTTTCATGTGGTTATTAACAGTTAAAAGGTGCGGAATTAAAAGTCCTACGCTATTACAAAGGCGCGGGTCTACATCGCCAAATTAAACCAAGACCCAATTTGAAATAAATAAAATGCGGAAAGTAAATACCCTAATTAATCTATTACAAGGCTTTGGGGCAAGTACATGAAATTTATAAAAAGAAATAAAATAAGTGCGCGAAAAGAAATTATAATCGAATGCGAGGGCGTTGGACCCTTTAAAGAAATTGAATTGAAATTATTAAATTAATTAAATTAAATAGAGGAAAAAACTTATTTTTTGATATTTTTTTGTATTTTATGAAATTAAGAAAATTAATTGGAATTAAAACCCTAATTCTAAGCATTTTTAATTATTAAAGAAGTAAATTCAAGTTTGACCTAATTTAACCTAATTATTTAATGACAAATTTATTTACAAAAATAATTAATTATTGATAATAATAAGAAGAAATTTTAATTATTGAAAAAAGAATAAAAAGCTAGAAACCCTAATTTTTATGTTTTTTTATTTATTTATTTAAGAAAAGAAGTTAAAGTTAAAAACCTAATTTAAAGCTAAATTAATTATCAAATTTATTTACAACAAAAACATTAATACATTAAATAATAAATAAATATATTTTTATTTTTGACTTTCTGGTTTTTGTATTTTTATATTATAAAACTTATTTTATGAATAAAAAGAAAAAATCATTAAATTAAAACAAACAAAAAGAAAAAAAGAATGAGAAAAGAAATACAAACATAGGGGGGTTTGTTGACCCTTTTGGAGGTATATTGCAGTAATGAGGCCCATTAGAAGCTTGGCCTGTTTGACTTTCAGCGTTCACGTGTGCACGGTTGACTGATGTGTATGATGGACCTTTCATCCTGGCCCTTAGATTCATCGCCTGGGACATTTGGCAAGCTATGGCATTGAGTGTATGGTAGACCACTGAAGGGGACGCTGCATGGAAATATAGAAAGCAAAATAATATTGAGAAGGGAGGGGACATGGGAATCGAACCCAGGTCCCAATACCTATTGTCCACGTTGGCCACCAACTGAACTAGCGCATTTGCTTTTATGTTTACTGGGCAACAATCATGATATGTGAAAAAACGAGGCTATGCTGGACAGAAACAAAACGCGCCAACGTTCGAACCCACCAACCACATTCCTCCACGCATCATCTTCTCCACTTGCCATTCGTTCTGCCTGAAAAAATGAACTAGATAGCGGGGGTTTTAAACCCCCACAATCTGAGACAACAAAAAATAGCGAATAGGATTTGAGCAATTATAAAAAAGGCGCGATGGTATGGTTCTGTTCGTCGTGAGCTTCTGGTTTCAATGGTGCCATTTAGGTTGGCCAATTTTTCCTCAAGCGTAAAACCCCAATTCATGGTTCCTGAAACCCTAAAAAATAGCCATGGCAATTTTCTATACAAGCAATATTAGTTCAATTCAATGGTACCATCAGTTTCAGTGAGTCCATATTAGTGTAAAACAATCATTAGAATGTATGAATATGGCATATAAATCAAAACACGAATATGCAAAATATCAAGAACAGGACGGCTTCGTTCTACCGATTCTTGAGGTTAGAGGCTGTGGTTTTGATTGGAATAGATCCCTGGTAACCTTAGCAAGCTTGTGGGATCGTTCTTTTGCCTTGAAACACCCTGCAATATAGTTTACAGTTTTGAAATTTTTAGTGAAAAATGCAAAGTTTGTTTGTGATTCTGAGCGCAGCTTCTTGGTTGTTGTCATTAGGTTTAGGTTCTGGCTTATATGAGGGATGAATTAGGGTAACAAAACAAGCCTAATATCCAAGGAATCAATGCTTTTGAATTTTGTGATCTTCCATGATTTTTCAATCTTTTTCATACCTTTCTCATGCCAATCAAATGAAGATTCTTGCCTTTTTGGGGTGTGCACGAAATCTTGAGTGAGTAAATGAGAGAATATGCTGCAAAAAGATTTAAAACACATGCTTTGCTATTTTTGTCATATTTTTATTTAATTAAATCAATTAATGGTGATAAAAATTCAAATAAATAATAAAAAATGATGAAATAACTCCCCTTTGGGTCAATGGGTCGTGCATAGCTTTTGGGTGATGATTCTTGGAAGAAATTGAGGCCCATTAGCAATTTTGAGGCATTTGAAGCAAAGTTGACTTTTCAAAATTCCCAAATATTTCCTAACTTCCACAAGGCATATCTTGCTCAATTTTTAAGCTTTGATCATGTTCTTGGACATTTTGGAAAGGTCTTGAAGTCCTCTAACCAATGCTTTTGGTCCCATGTCATTTTGATTTACCAATATCAAGTTATGGTCTTTGACTTAAAGTCCCTTTTTGTTGACTTTTGAAAATGACCTATAATGTTGAGATTGATAACTTTTTGTGAGAGCATTTATTGGACTTGAAGTGTGAAGAGGAGTTGTAGGAAATGTCTTTATCTTCAAAATGAGCTTTGGATGGAATTTTTCTGATAAACCATGTGGAAGTTATGCCTTGGTCAAGTTACAGTTGACTTTTTCAACTGTCCAAAAATGGAAACTTTTGCATCTTGAGACTTTTTGAGCCATGCCTTGAGAACCATGATCAAGAATTGATAAAATGATGTTTGTGGCTTCAAAATAAGATGTTGACCAAAAATTTGAACTTTTGACTGTCAAATGACCATTTTGCCCTTGCAGTTGACTGTAGGGCAATTAGGGTTTCTGACTGTGCAATTTTGTGCTGTAAGTCTTGAAACTTGGCATATGGATGCTTGACCATGTTTGTAGGCATGTGGGACTTGATTGGACCCTTGGAAACTTCAATTTCTTTGCTAGAACCAAAACCCTAATTTTTGACTGTTAGGAGGCAATTGGACTGTGCAACCCTTGGGAGATTTTTGAAGCATGCTCTTTGCAAATCTTGAAGAATATGGGAGGGCAAATTTTGGGGTACAACACCCACCATAGAAGAATTCTCTCAATTATGGGGCATACTTATTCTGGATCAGTTTCCTTTCACCGGTTTGGAAGAAGCTCCAAAGTCGGAGTTTATTGCAGCAGCTTTGCATCTAAAATAGTCCGACATTATATCCAACTGGGAAACAATAAGCGGAGTTAAGGGTTTTCTAGTCAAGTTCCTAATAGAGAAGGCTCAGCTGTTTTGGGATGATTTGGACTTCCAGGATTTTAAGGAGGTCTTGGACCTTCTAATCTATGGGTTAGTATTGTTCCCTAATCCAGAATTACTCATAGATATGAATGTTATCAAGGTCTTCCTCTCTCGCAACCTTGTGCCCACTTTACTCGTATACATCTCACATACCTTCCACACTCGTACCACGGAGAAAAGAGGGATTCTTATGTGCTGTGTGTCACTGATGTCAAGGTGGTTTATTTCTCACCTCCCTAAATCAATACTTAAGAATGAATAAGGTTTGGGTTGGTCGCAAAGGATAATGTCACTTTCTCACGCGGATATTCTCTGGTATTCCCGATCTATGGGAGATATTTTTGTTATTGACCGCTGCGGGGAATTCCCTAATGTCCCACTACTTAGCATCAGGGGAGGCATAACTTATAATCCTTCTCTGGCTCTACGAAAATTTGGTTATGCTCGAAGGGATGGTCCTCATGAGATGCTTATCCAGGGCATTGTGTTTAACTATGAGGATGATGTTCAAGGGTATCGTCAGAGGTTCATACGATCTTGAGGCATGGTAAACAGATTTGATACCAAGACTTTGGGGCCGAAGACTTCCATCCCTATGGAACCTTATCTCCAATGGGTACGAGCTCACGCTCAGAACCTTTTGATGCCATACATATCCATCTTACCAGTGAATATGGAGCCCATTACCGAAGGGGACGTTCCTTATACAGTTCTCCATCCTGATATGCCCACCAATCTTGAAGAGCTGCAGAGGTCCTGGATTCAGCTGAAGAAAGAGCGGGATACATTTAGAGATCATTTCTATACCCATGAGAGAAAAGTGTTGGAGCTCAAGAAGAAACTTCACGAAGAAAAAGGTCTTAATGCCTATCTCGGCACGAAGACGAAGCGCCCATGGGAAACCTGATTTCTTAATTTTTAGAATTTTTCAATTGTAAGCCTAAAAGGAAATTGTATTTTTAATTCTACTAATAAAATCTTTGTTTCATTTTGGCTCACAAATTTAAATTTCCCAAAGTCCTTGAAAACATTGCATACGCATATCATACATGTCATTGCATAAGTAGGTCTTCAGTACAGGGTTCTTATCTTCTTCGTTGTTTATTTCAGCAAGTAAAGAAATGGCTCTTGAACAGAACATCAAGGATCTCTAGTCATAAAACGCTCAGTTCCAACAAATGATCGTGGCTCTAGCTAAAGGGCAAGAAGATCTGAAAGCTCTCATACTGAAGGATAAAAAGAAGAAGCCAAAGAAACCAACTGGTGTAGTGAATTTGGAAAGAAGGATCAGAGGACCAGTACGGTGAGCTTCAGAACTAGAAACTTCGTCAAAAGAAGGGGACACTCAGGAAGGGGATACAAGAGAGGAAGACCTCATCCCAAAGGGATCTGATAATGAATTTGATTATAATGAGGAGCATTATCCTCCTACTGATGATAAATACAAACAGTTAGAGGATCGTCTGAGCGCAATGGAAATCTAGAGGGTACCTGGGCTGGATTTTGAAGAGTTGGTTTAGGTTTCTGGGGTTGTTATCCCACGGAAGTTTAAGGTTCTGGTGTTTGCTAAGTACAATAGGGTCTCATGTCCCAAGATGCATCTCCGATCTTATGTGAGAAAGATTCAGCCTCACACTGCTGACAGGGATTTGTGGGTCCACTTCTTCCAGAACAGTCTATCCGGGACTCAGCTAGAGTGGTTCTATCAATTGGAGGGAACCAATATTCATAACTGGGAAGACCTGGTTGCTGCTTTCTATAAGCAGTACCAATATGATGCAGACCTTGCTCCGACTCATACACAACTCCAAAGTATGTCTATATGTTCTAGCGAGGGTTTTAAAGACTATGCCCAGAAGTGGAGAGACCTAGCAGGAAGAGTCAAACCCCCTCTGTCTGATAGGGAGTTGGTGGATATGTTTTTGGGTACTCTATCTGTCCGTTTTTCAACCATCTGATTGGAAGCTCCTCAGCTGGTTTTACTGAGCTGATATTAACTGGAGAAAGAGTGGAAGCTGGGATTAAGAGAGGCAAGATTCAAAAGGATGCTTCTTCAAGTGAAGAAAAGAGACCTTTTGCGGGAAAGAAAGAGGTCAGTGCTGCTTACAGTTAAAGGAATCAGGGCAAAACTGAACTCCATCTAACGATAAGGGCTGTAATGATATCCAAGCCCGCAGCTACTCAACAGCGGAACAATCAGCCTAGAGCAGGAAGGCCTATGAGACAGTTTACCCGGATCAATATGACCTTGTCTCAAGTTTTACCACACTTACTGAAATTTAATCTGGTAACTTTGGGGGAAATCCCAAAAATCCCAACACTGCATCTCCTCACTATAATCCAAAGGCTTGGTGCACCTACCATTCTGAAAGTCCAGGCCATGATACAAACGACTGTTGGGCTTTAAAGAACAAGGTGCAGGATCTGATCGAGGAAAAGGAGATTGAATTTGATGCTCCAGAGACTCCTAATGTTATAATTGCCCCCATGCCCAAGAACGGCTATGATGTTAATGCTGTTGATGATGATATGTTTATTGCTTTCATTGGGGAACTTGTTACTCCTCTCATGACTGTTAAAAGGAATCTGTTGCAAGCCGGTTTATTTCCGGGCTATGGTGAAGGTTGCCACTTATGTTTATCTCTACCAATTGGTTGCTATTTGTTGAAAGAAGGTGTTCAACGCCTGATGGATGATAAAGAGATTTTATTTGAGAAGACTCCAGTCACAAGTGCTCCATGTAAAGACGTTTCTATTATAACCATTTCAGCCAATCCTCCCAGGGTCCCCACTAAAAGACCCGTCAGGATTACATTTGTTCCAAAGTCGACTCCCCTGATCATCACTATGCCAGGTCCAATACCATATTCCTCGGATAAAGTTGTTCCTTGGAATTATGGGGATGACGTCTATTACCATGGCGTCAAGCAAGACCTGTTGGATGGTAAAGACAAAGTTACTGAAAGTACTGATCCTGATGTCGGCAATATCGTTGGGACCAGTAAAATAACAAGAAGCAGAAGAGTGTTATCTCCCAAGATCTCTCCTCCTAAAACCGTTACTACTCCTGTAATCATTCCTGCTGCTGCTCCTGCTAATACTCCCATTACTACTTCTGTGATTATCCCTGTTTCCACCCCTGTCACTGAGTCTGCCAAGACTCGGAGTAAAGAGATATTGGTTGAGCCTGTCCAGACGAAGGCGCGTTCAGAATCCATTCCTGAGGTTTCTAAGAAGGAAATGGAAGAAATCCTGAAAATAATTAAAAAGAGTGACTACAATGTGGTTGAACAACTAGGGAAGACTCCTTCCAAGATCTCAATGTTGACCCTACTGTTGTGCTCCGAAGCCCATGCAAAGGCTTTGGTAAAATTCCTCAAGATAGCTCATGTGCCACCGGAAATCTCCGCTGATCAATTCGAAGATTGTGTGGCTAGTTTGACCGCTGATAATGGACTGGATTTTTCTGATGCTGATTTGACACCCAGAAGAAGAAAACACGATGCGCTGAATGTCTCCATCGAATGCAGGGACACCACTTTGGCCCATGTTTTAGTGGATACCGGTTCATCGCTGAATGTTCTGCCCAAGAAGGCTCTTGACAGATTAGATTGCGAAGGTTTGACTCTGAAGCCCAGTAACATTGTGGTGAGGGCTTTCGATGGTTCAAAAATAATGGTGCACGAGGAGGTGGCATCCCTATCAAATTTGGTTCCCAAACCTTTGAATCCACCTTCTACGTGATGGACATTCGACCATCTTATTCCTGTTTGTTGGGACGCCCTTGGATCCATGGGGCTGGAGCTGTTACTTCCACTCTGCATCAGATGTTAAAGTACCCAGTGAGGGGAAAGATTGTCATAGTACATGATGAGGAGGAGTACATGGTAAGCCACCTGAACTCTTTCAGGTATGTCAAAATGGACGACGAGTTCATCGAGACCCCTTGTCAGAACTTTGAAGAGGTGCCTCAGACCATGGCTGCAACCGAGACTTTAACCAGTGTGCCAAAGATCACCAGACCTCCATTGAAGATGGCTTATCTCAAGGATGCCAAAGAAGTAATTAAAGAAGGTGGGTGTACCATTTGGGGCCAACTTCCTGACATTCCATACAAATCTGATAAGTTTGGTTTGGGTTTCACTTCAGGGACTCAAAGGGTTGTTCGTCGTGCTCGCGCCGGAGGACCTCCCCTATGCATCAACAATTATAGGGTCAACGCTTTAGAAGACAGTGATGGTGACTATGACATGGACAACTGGATCTTCCCTACTACCAACGGTGGACCCAGTAACTGGACAGCTAAAGACTTTGTGCCAATTACTTTTATTCAGGAGTAATTGTCTTTTTGTTTTTCTGGATATGTAATAAATGAACAATATAAACTCTATGGCCTTGTGTCTTACCCGAGGCACAATGGTTTAATTGTGAGGGTTATCATTTTTCAATGTCATATGTCATTAATAAAGCATTAGACGTTTTGCATACAAAATTTGATCTCTTTGTTTTTATTTTTTGCTTTTACTTTATCAATGCAGTTATGCTCTTACACACACTCACATATCAAACTGCAGATCCATATCCACTATGGATCCCATTGATAACGGTTCTGCTATTGCCGGTTATGACTTTGAAAACCAGATCAACCGAGCCAAGGACGAAGGTGAGGAAGATTGTGAGGTACCAGGAGAACTTTCTAGACTGTTACATCAGGAAGAAAGAGCTATACAACCTCATGAAGAGCCAGTTGAGACAGTGAACTTGGGTACCTAAGAGGACAAAAAAGAAGTCAAGATAGGTGCAAACTTGGAACATAGTGTTAAGGAGCGTTTAATACAGATGTTACATGATTATGTGGAGATCTTTTCCTGGTCATACGAAGACATGCCAGGACTTGACACTGATATCGTGGTTCATTGCCTGCCGACAAAAGAGGACTGCCCTCCAGTAAAACAGAAGGTTCGTCATATGCGCCCTGAAATGTCAGAGAAGATCAAAGCCAAAGTTATAAAGCAGTTCAACGCTGGATTTTAGCTGTCACATCCTATCCACAATGGGTTGCCAACGTAGTTCCGGTACCTAAGAAGGACGTAAAGTACGTATGTGCATGGATTACAAAGACTTGAACAGGGCAAGCCCCAAGGATGACTTCCCGCTTCCCCATATTGATGTTCTAGTTGACAACACCGCACAACATAAGATCTTCTCCTTCATGGATGGCTTCTCTGGTTACAATCAGATCAAGATGGCACCCGAAGGCATGGAAAAAACAACCTTTGTCACACAGTGGGGCACTTTCTGTTACAAAGTGATGTCGTTTGGGTTGAAGAATGCTGGGGAAACCTATCAGCGAGCTATGGTAGCTTTGTTCCATGATATGATTCACCATGAGATAGAGGTCTATGTTGATGACATGATAGCCAGATCTCAAATGGAAGAAGAGCACCTTGATCACTTGCAAAAGATGTTTGATAAACTGAAGACGTACAAGTTGAGGCTGAATCCGAACAAGTGCACCTTTGGGGTAAGGTCTAGTAAACTCTTAGGTTTCATTGTCAAGGACAAGGGTATTCAGGTAAACCCTGCAAAGGTTAAAGCTATACAAGATATGTCGGCTCCTCAAACTGAGAAGGAAGTTATAGGTTTCTTGGGACGCCTAAATTACATTGCCAGGTTCATTTCCCATCTAACTGCTACTTGTGAGCCAATCTTCAAACACCTGAAGAAAGGTCAAGTGGTAAAGTGGAATGACGAATTCCAGTCTTCCTTTGACAGAATCAATGAATACCTTCAAGATCCTCCAATTCGGATGCCTCCAATTGAAGGAAGACCTATGATCATGTACTTAAAGATATTAGAGAACTCAATGGGGTGTGTGCTAGGGTAGTACGACGAGTCTGGTCGAAAAGAGAATGCAATATACTACCTTAGCAAAAAGTTTACCGACTGTGAAACAAGATACTCACTGCTCGAGAAAACTTGTTGCGCTTTGGCATGGGCTGCTCGCCGACTAAGACAGTATATGTTGACTCACACTACCTTGTTGGTCTCTAAAATGGATCCTATCAAGTACATCTTCGAGAAGTCCGCTCTCTCCGGAAGAATAACGAGATTGTAAATGATCCTGACCGAATACGACATTCAATACACAACCCAGAAAGTAATCAAGGGAAGTGTACTAGTTGATCATTTGGCTCATCAGGCTGTGGACCATTACCAATCCATGAATTTTGAGTTCCCGGATGAAAACATCATGTTAGTGACTGATTGTGAAGAACCTGGACCGGATGAAGGACCTGAAAAAGGATCCTGATGGACCATGGTTTTTGATGAAGCTTTCAATGCACTTGTCAATGGTATTGGTGCTGTAATCATATCTCCCGAGGGCTGTCATACCCCTTTCACTGCTAGGCTATGCTTCAACTATACCAACAATATGGCTGAGTATGAAGCATGTATCATGGGTCTCAAAGCTGCTATTGACCTAAGAATCAAGTTCTTGAGTGTTTTCAGAGATTCGGCCTTGGTAATAAGTCAAAATCAAAGGAGAGTGGGATACGAGGCACCCTAATCTCATCCCGGACAAAGAGCATGTGTTGAAATTAATCCCATACTTTGAAGAAATTACTTTTGAGCATTTATCACGATAGGAAAATCAATTAGCGGACGTGCTAGCCACTATGTCATCCATGTTCAAGGTCAGGTGGGATAATGAGGCTCCTCAAATCACTATTGAGAGATTGGATGAACCATGTTACTGCTATGAGATCGATACTGAAGGGGTAACGGACAAACCTTGGTTCCATGAAGTGAAAAGGTATCTCGAAGCTCAAGAATACCCTGAGGGGGAATTTGTCAATGATAAGAAGTTTCTGAGAAGGTTCTCTGCAAAGTTCTTCCTTAGTAATGGAACCCTCTACAAGCGCAACCACGACTCTACTTTACTTCGGTGTGTAGACAAGAGAGAAGTAGAGAGGTTTATGGCGGATTTACATGAAGGTACCTTTGGCACCCACTCTAGTGGACACAACATGGCTAAAAAGATCCTACAGGAAGGATACTATTGGTCCAATATGGAAGCAGACAGTTATCAACATTCGCGGACTTGTCACAAGTGCCAGATTTATGCTGATAAGTTGCACATACCTCTGATTCCTCTAAACGTCTTGACTGCTCCTTGGCCGTTTGCAATGTAGGGCATTGACATTATCAGAGAAATCAGACCTACCTCTTCCAACGGGTATCACTTTATCCTTGTTGCCATTGATTACTTCACGAAGTGGATTTAGGCTGCCTCATTTGCTTCTATTACCAAGAATGTTATGGTGCGGTTCATCAAGCATAACCTTATCTTTCGGTATGGTATCTGTTGTACCCCAAAAGTTTCTCTCTCATTTTTCATACAAGATACAATCCTAGGGTTTCTCGAATATTCAATTTGGCTCAAAAATTGATCAGACAGATTCTCTTCCCAGGCAGTAAATCAGTAATTAGGGTTTTGCATTTCTCAAAAGAAAATTGAGTTTTCAAGGTTTCAAATGGTCTTCATAGGTCTTCATGTCTCCTCAAGATTTATTTAAGTCAGTTTTTAAACCTTGCATTGCAAGTTTGCTCAATCAATGGTTCAGATAACTGAAAACAACTACATCTACCCAAAAATTGACCTTTTGCGAGAACAAATTCAAACAATCGCAACTTCTTCATTATTCAATATTTTTGAGCGGTTTTTCTTGCGTATGATTCTCCTTGATTCCATCTCTAATTTCTCTTCACAAATCAAGAACTGATTATGCATAGAAGCTCACCAAAATTCGAATGCGTTGAAAGTCGCATCATGAATTTTGACCTAATTTCAAATAACAGTCGTCTGATTTCTAAGAATTGTGACTTCTTCAAATTACAGGGCTTTGAGACGATTATTTCTATTCATGGTCATATGTGATGACGCTCACGGGTTTATTTTCAAAGAATCGAAGGAAAATTATGTTTGGAAGACTTTTAAATTATCAACTCATCACAAGGCATTTGTTGATTTTGAATTTTCTTAACCATAGTTTACTGAAAGATTGACGGTTGTTCTCAGGGCATGTATGTTTGGACAAGATGTGAAGATTAAGACTATAATTTAAAACAATCATGATTTTGGATTCAAATTGACCAAATGAATTTCATTCTTAAACATTTATTTTTTTTAGGAATTAGAGTATAAGGTGCATGTTTGTTTGAAATACAAATCACAAGATCATTTGTGATTACTTAGAATTTAAGTTACCGGACTAAAGTGTTTCATTTCAAACCATTCCAATTGGGAATTTCAAAAATTCATTTAAGATACAAAGATCTGTACAAGAATCCCATCATACAAGTTTGTTCAAGGCTTTGTATTGTTACATCGCAAATAAAGGTAAATTACAAAGTTTTGTCTTATTTACAAAGAGTTACAATTTCTTGTTTTCAAAGAGGGAGTGTTGTTTCTTCGTGGCTTCATCTTCAAGTAAGCCATCCAACCATCGTTTGCATCCAAGTCTCAATTGTCGTTCATGAAACAAGAAAAGAAAAGTTAGCAAAAAATTCAAAGTGAAGTAATATGTGAAAAGAATAATTCATCATTAGGGTTTACAACTTGGAATCAGAATGTTTGTTTGTTTTATCACAATCCATTTTCCCCAATTGCAAATCACAAAAAAAGGTTGTTGTTGTACCCTAAAAGTTTCCCTCTCACTTATCAAGAATTTACTCACAAGATCTCCTTGACTTAAGACTGCACTAGGGTTTGATCAGCTCAAGACACCTCATTAAGCACTAATGACTGAAAATTAGGGTTTGAGTTTGCACAAGGATTTTTGGACTATCAATGCTTCATATGAATTACAAGGATCATTATGGATCCCTAAGATTATTCATGTCAAGTTTCAAGCCTTGAATCACACTTTTGATCAATCAATTGAACAATTGACCTAAAAATCAACTGTATTGGGGAAAAAGTCAACCGTGGCCAATTTACAGTCAAAATTCATAATTTTTTATCCACATAAACATCTTAGACTCATATGTATCATTTGATCAAGTTTGGACCATAATTCCTCAAGAAATTTGATCAAATCACCAAAAGGGCAAAATGGTCGAAATTAGGGTTTTGACTGAGAAGGGGCAATTTCTGATTTTTGACTTAGAAAATGATCAATTGGTTTGAAGCATGATTTCAAGAGTTCAATTGCATCATATTTACCAAATGACATGATTCAAAACATTACAAATTCATTGTATTGACAGATGAATTTTTCAGTCAACTGTATACTGAAAAGTCAAACTTTGACTTTTTGGTCAAATTCAAGTGCCAAGGATCACAATTCATCAAAACATGTCAAAATGTGAAACTTTTTCATCAAGAAATCAAAGATTGAAGATCTTGTTTTGAAATTTGAAATTTCTTAAACTTAGAAATTTTTCTAAGTATAGAAAATTTCTTTTTTTTCTCAACTTTAAGCCAAATTTTCACTATGATACAAAATGATTCAAAGGAAGTTCCCAACATGAAATTTGTAGATCTCCAGGAAATCTACAACTTTTCTTCACACAATTTCTCTTAAAGATGCTTGTATCTCAAGATATAATTTTGTGAACACATGCTCATGAACTAAAATAACTTAGTGAAATTTTGCCCTAGTTAGGCAGGTTTTTGACCTAACTTCATGCCATTTTTTCACGTAGTTCCAATGGGAATCTTTGAAAGCAATTAAAAGATGAATTGTATAGGACATTTCAAGATTTAAAAAATGTCCAAGAACTCCTTGAGATCATGTTTGAGTAGGGAGAATCAAAGAGATGAAATTAGGGTTTTCAAACTTGATTATAGGTCATTTTCATGATGAACCAAAATTCAAATATTCAAAATGGCTGTACAATCTTCACTTTTCAGGCCTCAAACTCATTTTTCACTCCACCATTAATGGATTGCAAAAGATTTCATGCCCTAAAGCCAAGCATTCAATGCATTGTACAAGAAAATAACCTTTTTGGAAGAAAGGCAACATTGCCATTTTGGAAAAGCATGCTTTTTGCATTTTTCCATTTCTTGAGCCTTGGACTTGTTCTTTCTGCACAAACCAAGCCTCTAAATATGGAAAAAAAACATGTTTAAAGCTTCAATCCACCCTACAAGATCAGAATCATGCCTTAAGAAGTCACTTCTCACACTTGCTTCAAAAATAAGAAATGTAACAAGACATGTGATCTTGTACTTCTGAGCAAGCAACAAGTCCTCCAACCTTTTGCTTTATATAAAGCCATCATTTTGCAACTAAAACTAGGGATTCCCAAGCCTTGAAACACCCTAGAATCAGAAGTTGCATACCAAGCCTCCAAACTTGCCATTTCTGACTTGTGAACTGAATCTTCCATTTCACTCGTGCGTTTTCAGGCCTTTTGCTTTCCCAAGCTTCCTTATCTTACAAGTAAACCATCCCACACCATGAAACATCACTATCATCACTTCCCATTTTCAATAACAGTCAAGACAACAACTCAAATTCAGAGTATAAAGATCCAACTCCAAGGTAAGTCTCTTGACTTTAGTAATTCATTTTTGTAGACAAAAATGTAGTAACCATTGTCTTTGAAGCTAACCCTTTGTTTATCTTCCATTATTTTTATTATGTGTGTAGAACTAACCCATGTATGCAGCAAAACAATGTTGAAGTAGAAAAAATGACAGTATGAGTCAACACATAGCCTTATGAGTCGATACATACTGCTTTACAGGCCCAAAACAGAAGGAAAAACAATGTATGAGTCGACACAAAGCACGTATGAGTCGACACATACAGTGTATGATTCGACACATACCATTATGTATTGACTCATAGTGAGTTGATTTGGAAATATAGGGGAAAGGAAAGTTATGTGTCGATGCATGTGAGCTTGTGTCGACACATAATAGTTCAAAATGCATTTTCCCTTCTTTTTACACTGTTTTTACGTTTCCTTCATGGTTATTCGATATGGTTGTAATATTTAAGTTCCTACTTCATCCCAATTTGTAAATTGTAACCTCATCCCCTAAATGATGTAATAGTGTAGGACTTTACATTTCCGTAATTTAACGCTTTCAAATACAAATGCTAGTAATTAGGGTTTCGTATGGAAAGACTAAAACCAATCAATAGAAAACCCTAATCAAAGAAAAAAACAAAGCATGAAAACAATACACTTGAGCACAAGCATCCCTAGGGTTCTCCACTTGGTTTCCTTATAAAATGGCCATATTACACATGTGAGGTATCTTAGCAAAACAAACAAATACAAGATCATAGTCCCTCGATGACGCTATTCAAAGTTGCCTTACAAAATGATCTTAGTCCCTCAAAAAATGCTAAGATACCTTGCAATATTGCTAATCATGGCTATACGATGACCCACGCCCGTCCCGTTTACATCCAAAGATAGGGTTGCTTATCAAATCAATGGTAAGACAATAATATCAAAGGAAAATAAAATGAACAAGAAAGACATTTGAGTAGGTAGATTACTTTTAGTTACTTGCTCCATTTCAAAACAAATATCCTTGCTATTTTCAAAACAAACACACACACTTTCAAAACATCTTACAAACATTGAAAACATTTTCAAAAAGACAAACATCTTTGTATACATTCTTACGAACGTGAATCATTACAAATATTTCCTAAACAATGGCCTCTTTTACAAAATACTTTCAAAAAACCACACAAAGCACAATTTCAAAAAAAGCAAGTGATCTAGCAAGTAACTAAGAGCCCATGGAAAACCATGGATGAAAAGGGTGCTAATACCTTCCCTTTTCATAATCTACCCCCCGAACTCAAGAAACAATCTCAAAGGTCTTTCCTGTGCTTTTTCACCTTTCCTTTTGGATAAAAGAAAAGTTGGTGGCGACTCTTGCTAACCGCAACATTTGCGATAAAACGCAAAACTTCAAGTCAGTTCTCCCACCGTATCAAGAACTGGCGACTCTGCTAGAGAATGTTCTAAAAGTGGGGTTACCTTAGGGTTTAGATCACATTTACTTGCTTACATTGTTTGACTTGTATGCTTTACATTATGGTTCTTTGTTTGGGCTTGAATCCTCTACACAGATTTGGGATACATTATAGGTAAGTAGCAATACGTTGTGGAAACTGTGCAGGGTATACCGACATGGTCTAAGCAATAGCTACTTTAGTGCGGCATATTTGTGGGTATCGGTAGCCTTTGAGTTAATCAAAGAGAATACAGGGCCGTTGAGTAATGTCATAAAGCACTAATGAACTCTTAGAACCTTTACTTGACCAACTTGGCCTTTAGGATGTAGTGAGATGACCGGCTTTGGTGCAGTCTGAAGTTGGTAGATACTTGATACTACACTCATTGAGGTTTGGTTTCTTGGGATATTTCGGTCACCATTAAAGAGGCTTGAGCTGAAACAATGACCAAGGAAACAATCCAGTGATATTGAGCTCCTTAGAACCCGGTTACTATTACTAGGACAGGTTTAAGCCAACTAAACTTCAAGAGGGTACTTACCTATAAAACTCCATGCAAGCCTAAACCTAGGACTTGTTTGCTTTGTTTGTATATGCATACTTGTACATAACATCATGGACATCATGAACATCATATACATCCACTAACCATTTCAAGGATTTTGGGATTCATCTTTGCTCTTGTTTTGTAGGATATGGATTCACTTCGCAGGAAAACTATTCAAGTAAACCTTGTGAGAATCCCTCCACAACTTAAGGAGATAGCTTCAAAGATTCCTGAGAACTCTCCATTCACCGAGAGACATGGCCGTCTACTCAACTTGGTCACCTCCAACACATATGAGGATATGGTGAAGGTGCTCTTTCAGTTCTTTGATCCTTTGCACCATTGCTTTACATTTCCCGACTATTAACTTATGCCTACTTTGGAAGAATTCTCCCAACTCTTGAGGATTCCCATTCTCAATCAACTACCTCTCAACGGTACAGAAAGAGATCCAAAGCCAGAAGAGATTGCTCAAGCTCTACACTTGCACTCATCTGATGTCACAACTCATTGGGAAACTAGGAGTGGCGTCAAAGACTTCTTAGCAAAGTTCCTGTTTGAGAAAGCCCAAAGCTGTTGGAATTCCTTAGACTTGCAAGCCTTTGAGGAAATTGTGGCTCTTCTCATCTATGGGATGGTTTTGTTTCCAAATCTTGACCAACTCATAGATGTGAACACCGTCAAAATCTTCATGTCACGCAACCCGGTGCCTACATTGCTAGGGGATATCCTACACTCTTTTCACACTCGCACAATGAGGAAAAGAGGTGTCCTTATGTGTTGCACCCCTCTCCTGGCAAGATGGTTTATTTCTCATCTTCCCCAATCAGTCTTAAGGAATGAGCATGGTTCAAGGTGGTCACAAAGGTTAATGACGCTCAAACATTCAGACATTCATTGGTGCTCCCGATCCAAAGAGAATGTTATCATTGTTGACCGTTATGGAGAATTACCTAATGTCCCTCTACTTGGCATTAGGGGAGGCATCACCTACAACCCATGTTTAGCCTTAAGACAGTTTGGTTATGCCCGAAGAGATGGCCCGCACGAGATGCTGATTCAAGGTTTGGTATTCGACTACGACAACAACGATCAAGGTATTTGCCCGAGATTTATCCGAGCTTGGAGGATGCTAAACAAGGTGGATAGCAAGACTTTGGGACATAAGAATTCCATCCCTCTTGAGCCTTACCTCAAATGGGTACGAACTCGCGCTCAGAGTCTTATGATGCCTTACCCCTCCATTCTCCCGGTAATCATTGAGCCTATCATGGAGGGAGACGTTCCATACACTATCCTACATCCTGACATGCCCACATCTCTTGAAGACCTACAAAGGGATTGGATAAAACTCAAAGGAGAACGAGATACTTTCGAAGCCCAATTCTACGCAAGCGAGAAGAAGGTTTTGGAGCTCACTAGGTTACTTCATGAGGAGCAGAATCTGAATGCCTACATTGCACCAAAGAGGATGCTTACTACTTTTCTATCTTAGAGTTTTGTATTATTTTTCCCAAGGGGAATTGATGTACTCAAACTTTATCTTATTAATATAATGTGTGTTTCCTTTTTGTCTAAAACAAATTTGAATCTTTGAAATCCTTGAAAACATTACATATGCAAATATCATTCATCATAACATAAACAGGTCTTTTGCAACAAGTCTCCTCATCTCTCTCTACTGTTTATTTCAGTAAGATGGATCTCGAGCAAATAGTGAAAGATCTTCAAGCTCAGAATATGCAGTTTCAACAGTTGCTCATGACCCTAGCCAAGGGGCAAGAAGAGTTGAAGACTCTGCTGGCTGAAGAGAGGAAAAAGAAAACAAAGAAGGTAACCAGAGTCTTAAACATGGGATGAAGATTTCATGGGCAGATAAGAAGTACTTTGGACTTTGCAACAACATCCAGTGAAGGAGAGGGGAAAGGAAAGGAAACAGTTATCCCGTCAGAATCAGAAGAGGAAGAGGAATAAGAGGACTACTCTGAAGAACAATACCCTCTGGCTGATGACAAGTATAAACATCTTGAAGAGCGATTGAGCGCGATGGAAATCTAAAAGGTACCAGGCTTAGACTTTGAGGAATTGGGACTAGTGTCGGGGATTGTGATTCCTCCGAAATTCAAAGTGCCTATGTTTGTAAAATATGATGGAGTGTCATGCCCTAAAATGCATCTCCGGTCATATGTGAGAAAAATCCAACCCCACACCGCTGATAAAGACTTATGGGTGCACTTTTTCTAAGACAGTCTGTCTGGAACACAACTCGACTGGTTTTACCAACTAGAAAGAGCCAACGTCCACAATTAGGAAGATCTTGCCGCAGCTTTCTACAAGCAATATCAATACAATGTTGATTTGGCACCTACCCGTACTCGACTCCAGAGTATGGCCATGGATTCCAATGAAGGTTTCAAGGATTACGCACAAAAATGGAGAGATATGGCTGGAAGAGTTCAACCCCCTCTATCTGAAAGGGAATTGGTGGACATGTTCTTAGGCACCTTATCTGGTCCCTTCTTCAACCATTTAATCGGAAGTTCATCTGCAGGCTTTACTGAACTAATATTAACTAGAGAGAGGGTGTAAGCTGGCATAAAAAGTGGAAAGATTCAGAAGGATTCATATTCTTCTACAGCTGTAAGGAAGCCTTTCATCGGGAAGAAAGAGGTAGCTGTTGTATATCCGCAAAGGAACCAAGATAGGGCCGAACGCCGACCAATGGTGGGGGCTATTATGATTCCCAAGCCTACATCTAATTAACAAAGAAGTAATCAACCAAGGGTGGAAAGGCTAGTCAGGAAATTCAATAGAATCAACATGACTCTGTCTCAAGTATTACCACACCTGCTAAGATCCAACTTGGTAACCTTGAAAGAAGCTCCAAAAAACCCCAATACAACATCCCCTCATTATCATCCCAATGCCCGTTGCGCATATCACTCTGAAAGTCCTGGTCACGATACTAATAACTGTTTGGCCTTGAAGAACAAAATACAAGACCTCATTGAAGCAAAATAAATTGAGTTTGATGCGCCCGAGAAGCCAAATATCATTTCTGCTCCTATGCCCAGACATGGTCACAATACCAATGCTATTGAAGAATATTTGTTTGTTACCACAGTTGATGAACTCATGACTCCACTTCCGACCATTAAGATAAACTTATTGAAAGCCGGTTTGTTCCCAGGCAGTAATGAAGTTTTCCATCTTTGCTTGTCCTCGCCAACTGATTGCCCTTTGTTGAAGGCAGGCATCCAATGCCTAATAGATAACAAAGAGGTTTTGTTTGAAAAAACTCCTGTTTCACCTATTCCTGTTGAAGATATTTCAATCATTACCATTTCCGCCAATTCTTCCAGGGTCTCCACCAAAAGACCCGTTAGAATTACATCAGTTCCAAAAGCAACTCCTCTAATAATCACAATGCCTGGGCCAGTCCCATATGAATCAGACAAAACCGTGTCGTGGAATTACGGAGGGGACATTTACTACCATGGAATCAAACAAGACTGGCTGGCCACCAAAGAGATAAACTTCGAAGAAGAAGATTCCGAAATCAACAATATTGCCGGAACTAGTAAAATTACCCGAAGCGGTAGGATCTTTTCTCCAAAAATTACTCCCCCAAAAGCAGTTTCTGGACCCGTGATCATACCCGTGGCTGCTCCAAAGGTTACTTTCGTACCCATAATCATCTCTGCAAGTGCTCCTATTGACGAAGCCATCACAACTCCTATTATCATTCCTACCAACACTCCTGCTGCCGAGACTCGAGGAAAGAGTATTCAAGTGGAGCTTGTCCAGACGAAGGCTCAATTACTGATTATCCCTGAGGCTTCCAAGAAAGAAATGGAGGAGATCCTAAAAATTATAAAGAGGAGTGACTACGATGTAGTTGAACAATTAGGGAAAACTCCCTCCAAAATCTCTATGCTGGCATTACTACTGTGTTCCGAGGCACATGCAAAAGCCTTGGTGAAGTTCCTAAAAACAGCCCATGTGCCTCAAGAGACGTCTGCTGATCAATTCCAAGACTGCGTAGCCAGTTTGACAGCGGATAATGGCCTAGGTTTCTCAGATGCGGATCTAACACCGAGGGGAAGAAAGCACAATGAGGCATTACATGTCTCAGTGGAATGCAGGGGCACAACTCTGGCCCATGTTTTGGTGGACACAGGCTCATCCTTGAATGTATTACCAAAAAAAGCTCTTGACAGACTTGACTGCGAGGGACTGATGTTAAAGCCAAGCAACATAGTAAGGGCATTTGATGGCTCGAAGAGGATGGTGCACGGGGAAGTGGATATCCCCATAAAGGTTGGGACTCAAACTTTCAATTCAACCTTTTATGTAACGGTTATTCGACCTTCTTACTCTTGTCTACTAGGACGACCGTGGATCCACAATGCTGGCGCTGTTACCTCTACATTGCACCAGATGCTGAAGTATCCGGTTCAAGGGAAGATTATCACTGTCCATGGAGAGGAAGAATACATGATCAACCATCTCAATTCCTTCAGATATGTGGAATTGAACGGTGAATTCATTGAAACTCCATTTCAACACTTCGAAGAGGTCCCCCAAGAGGTGGCAGTGACCAAGACTGTGTCCCAGATTCCCAAGATTATAAGACCTCCACTCCGGATGTCATCACAAAAGGACGCCAAAGCAATGGTAGAGGAAGGTGGATGCACCATCTGGGGGCAACTTCCGGATATCCCGTATAAGTCTGACAAGTTTGGCCTAGGTTTCACTTCAAGTGCTCAAAAGGTTGTACGCCGTTCCCGTGCTAGGGGGCCACCCTTGAAGATTAGCAACCGTGAGGTCAACGCGGTAGAAGATGGTGAAGATTATTGCAACCTGGAGGATTGGATCTTTTCGACTGTCAATGGAGAACTCAACAATTGGGAGGCTAGAGACTTCGTCCCAATCACTTTTATCCCACAGTAATTTATCTTTACATTTTGTTGCATCTGTAATACTCAAAAACAATTCACACTCTTAAAACCTTGTGTCTTAACCGAGGCACAATGGTCCATTTGTAAGGGTTATTATTTCATCTTCATATGACATCAATGAATCATGGACGTTTTCGCATACAAACTTTTGTGCTCATTGTTTTTCTTTTACATTTTATTTTCTTTCAAATATAGCTATACCCTTACACACACTCACACTCACAATGCAGGTATCCATCCATTCTGGATCCCATGGGTAACGATACTGCTATGGCCTTTCGTGACTCTGAGAATCTAATCTACCAAGCCGAAGACAAAGGTGAGGAAGATTATGAAGTACCAGGGGAACTGGCCAGACTGCTACAACGAGAAGAAAGAACCATCCAGCCTCACGAGGAACCCGTGGATACAATCAACCTGGGTACCGAAGAAGACAAAAAAGAGGTCAAGGTAGGTGCCAATTTGGAACCCAGTGTCAAGGAGCGTCTGATTCAGTTGTTACATGACTATGTTGAAATCTTTGCCTGGTCATATGAAGACATGCTGGGACTTGATACAGACATCGTGGTACATCATTTGCCTACAAGAGAAGATTGTCTTCCAGTAAAACAAAAGGTTTGCCGCATGAGACCTGATATGTCAGAAAATATTAAAGCAGAGGTTATGAAGCAATTCAATGTTGGATTCTTGGCTGTCACTTCCTACCCTCAATGGGTTGCCAACATTGTTCCCGTACCTAAAAAAGATGGCAAAGTACGAATGTGTATGGACTACAAAGACTTGAATAGGGCGAGCCCTAAAGATGATTTTCCTCTCCCCGACATTGATATCCTAGTTGACAACACAGCACAACACAAAGTGTTTTCCTTCATGGACGGATTCTCAGGTTACAACCAAACCAAAATGGCGCCTGAGGACATGGAAAAAACAACTTTTGTCACACAGTGGGGCACATTCTACTACAAGGTGATGCCATTCGGACTAAAGAATGATGGGGCAACCTATTAACACGCCATGGTAGCTTTATTTCATGACATGATACATCACGAAATAGAGGTCTACATAGAAGATATGATAGCCAGGTCTCAAACAGAAGAAGAGCACCTTGATCACTTACAAAAACTGTTTGAGAGACTGAAGAAGTACAAGTTGAGGTTGAATCCAAACAAGTGCACATTTGGGGTCCGGTACGGTAAACTCCTAGGCTTTGTCGTCAGTAGCAAAGATATTGAGTTTGATCCTACCAAAGTTAAAGCAATACAAGAGATGCCTGCTCCCCGTACTGAGAAGGAAGTCAGAGGATTCTTGGAACGTTTGAACTATATTGCCAGATTCATTTCTCACCTGACAGCTACTTGTGAGCCAATCTTCAAGCTCTTGAAGAAAGATCAAGTAGTCAAATTGAATGATGAATGCCAAGTTGCTTTTGACAAAATCAAAGAATACTTGCAAGAGCCTCCTGTGTTGATGCCACCAGTCGAGGGAAGACCGTTGATCATGTATCTGACTGTTTTAAAAAATTCAATGGGGTATGTATTGGGGCAGCATGACGAGTCTGGCCGAAAAGAGCATACTATTTACTACCTGAGCAAAAAGTTTACCGACTGTGAAACCCGATATTCACTGCTCGAGAAAACTTGCTGCGCTCTGGCATGGGCTGCTCGCCGGCTAAGACAGTATATGCTGACTCATACTACCTTGTTGATATCTAAGATAGACCTGATAAAATACATCTTCAAGAAGCCTGCTCTTTTTGGGAGAATAGCTAGATAGCAGATGATCCTGACGGAGTACGACATACAGTATACTACCCAGAAAGCTATAAAGGGCAGTGTGCTAGCTGATCACCTTGCTCACCAAGCTGTAGAAGACTATCAGTCCATGAAGTTTGAATTCCCAGATGAAGACATCATGACATTAGACAACTGTGAAGAATTCAGGCCATATGACGGACCTGAACAAGGATCCCGATTGACCCTATTCTTTGATGGGGAATCTAATGCACTTGGCAATGGTATTGGTGTTGTACTCATATCTCCAGAAGGTTGCCATACTCCCTTTACTGCCAGACTTTGCTTCAATTGTACAAACAACATGGCGGAATACGAAGCGTGTATCTTCGGTCTCAGAGCTGCCATAGATCTGGGAATCAAATCCTTAGATGTGTTTGGAGATTCAGCTTTGGTCATCAGTCAGATCAAAAGGGAATGGGACACCAAACACCCAAACCTTATCCCTTACAAAGAACATGTTTTGACATTGCTACCACATTTTGAGAAGATTACCTTCGAGCATTTCCCGCGAGAAGAAAATCAGCTAGCATAAGCTCTAGCCACAATGTCATCTATGTTTAAACTTAATTGGGATAACGAGGCTCCCCAGATCACCATTGAATGAATGGATGAACCAGTACACTGTCACGAGATTAATACTGAAGAAGTAGTGGACCAGCCTTGGTTTCACGAAGTCAAGAGATATCTCGAGACTCAAGAATATCCAGAAGGAGCTTCAATCAATGATAAGAAGTTCTTAAGGAGATTCTCTGCTAAATTCTTCCTTATTAATGGCATCCTATATAAACGCAATCATGACTCTGTGCTACTTCGGTGCGTAGATAACGTTGAAGCTGAAAGGATCATGGCTGAATTACATGAAGGCACTTTTGGCACCCATTCTAGTGGGCATACGATGGAAAAGAAAATCCTACGGGCAGGCTATTACTGGTCTACCATGGAAGCAGATTGCTATCAACACTCTCGAACCTGCCGTAAGTGTCAAATTTATGTTGACAAGATGCACGTACCTCCGGTTCCTCTGAATGTCTTGACGGCTCCTTGGTCCTTTTCTATGTGGGGAATATATATGATTGGGGAAATCAAGCCGACAGCCTCTAATGGACACCGTTTCATCTTAGTGGCCATTGATTATTTTACAAAGTGGGTGGAGGAAGCTTCATTTGCTTCTATCACCAAGAACGTTGTTGCCCGCTTCATCAAGCAAAATCTCATTTGCCGATACGATATCCCAGAAAGGATCATGACTGACAATGGTAGAAATCTCAACAACACTATGATCACCGCATTGTGCGAGCAATTCAAGATCCAGCATCGCAATTCTTCTCCCTATCGGCCGAAGATGAATGGTGTTGTCGAAGCTGCAAATAAGAACATCAAAAAGATCATACAGAAAATGACAATCACATACAAAGACTGGCATGAGATGTTACCATTCGCTCTCTATGGATATCGTACCACGGCTCGTACATCAACCAGGGCAACACCCTATTCTTTGGTTTACGGCATGGAGCATGTCTTGCCTATCGAGGTTCAGATCCCCCCTCTGAGGATTATGAAAGATGCATGGCTGAACAAAGACGATTAGATCCAGACTCGACTTGATCAACTAAACTTGATTGATGAGAAGAGACTTACTGCTGTTTGCCATGGTCAAATGTATCAAAAACTAATGATCAAGGCTTTTAACAAGAAAGTCAGACGCCAAGTGTATCAAGTTGGGGATTTAGTTATCAAAGGCATCATCGTGCCACAAAGTGATCCCAGGGGAAAATGGACTCCTACCTATGAAGGACCATTTGTAATCAAAAACATATATCCTCCGGTGGGGCAATGATCTTGACCACCATGGATGGTGACGACCTGCCACACCCTGCAAAGGCGGACATAGTCAAAAGATACTACGCATAAGAGACCCGCTAGGTTGACATACCTAGGCAAAACAAGGGCATCCCGGCGAACCAAAAAGGTTCGGGCAAAAGTTAGGGATAAAACAAAAAAATATGTACACCCGGCAAGTTGAAAACCCGAAAGGGTGACTTGGGCAAAAAAGGGTTTCCCGGTGGACTGAAAACCCGAAAGGGAGGTCCAAGAAAAAGTTAGGGAATTAAAGCGTATGACTATGTCCCATCAGATCACTTTACAAACAACCTTTGGCTTCCACTGACAAACTCAGAGGTTCTGATCAATTCAGTCATCTTCGGACGAGGCAACAAATAGATAAGATGCTCGGAAATACGAAGGCTATAGCAGAATGGAAACCCCATGGGATTTTTGTACACATAGCTATCTTTTCTTTGTATCAAAATTTTCATTTTTTTTACGACAACATTCTCTTACTAGAATGTTTGTCTCCTTGTACAAAAAATACTTACTCAAAGTCAATACAAAATATTCCTTTGAAAGTGAAAAAACTATTTGTCTTTTCTTGACACTTGTGTTTTGTTTACAAAAACGTCCAATGATTCATTGTTGAGCATATGCATTTGAACATAATTACTATTTACAAATAAACAAAATGAAAAGAGGCAATTACTGATAGGTTAAAAGGATAGGGAAATACCTCTAGGCTATCCCATAATTAATCCCATGCAGAACGTCGTTTAAATCCCCAACGGAGAAAAGTTTCAAATTATTGATCCCCAGTAGAAGTCATCAAATTTCTCAGGATTCTCCAACAGGATTCTACAAGCAGTACACGGAGTTTTCCTTACAATAAGAGTATTTCTCAAAGAGAAATTCATCAACAGTTCGACTTCACAACATGTACACTCCATATCCTCAGCAGCAGTCAAGGATTTATTTTTCCTCAACCCAACAGCAGTGCAGCAAATTAGCTCACATACACATACATCGCATTCATATATCATAAACATTGATAAGCACGAATGCATACAACATAATCCCATTATGCATACATTTCATGTATCATGACTTGGCACTTTAGCTAACATTTTTCCTTTTCAGGATAAGATTAACAACTATCATTAACAATGTTCAGAATTTTCAGATACAGTTCAGATACGCCCCAGACATGGATGCCATTCTGACACTCATTCAATATTCAACTTTCAGATACAGTTCAGATACGCTCCAGACACGGATTCCATTCTGATACTCATTCAGATTCAACCTTTTGATACAATTCAGATACGCACCAGATACGGATGCCATCCTGATACTCATTCAGATTCAACCTCTTGATACAGTTCAGATACGCTCCAGACACGGATGCCATCCTGATACTCATTCAGATTCAACCTTTTGATACAGTTTAGATACGCTCCAGACACGGATGCCATCCTGATACTCATTCAGATTCAACCTCTTGATACAGTTCAAATACGCTCCAGACACGGATGCCATCCTGATACTCATTCAGATTTAACCTCTTGGTACAGTTCAGATACGCTCCAGACACGGATGCCATCCTGATACTCATTCAGATTCAACCTCTTGATATAGTTCAGATACGCATCAGACACGGATACCATTCTGATACTCATACAGATTTCAAACTTTTGATGCAGTTCAGATACGCTCCAGACACGGATACCATTCTGATATTCATTCAGAATCAGCTCCCAGATATAGTTCAGATACGCTCCAGACACGGACGCCATTCTGATACTCATTCTTTCAGCTTACAAATTACAATTCAACAAGCATTCTTGGATGGAATCTACAAGCCCATCTCCAACAAGATTCTATCACCTCTCCAAATGGCATCTTTAAACCCATTCCCTCAACCTCGCATCATCGAGTGCAAATTTTTGGGCACTCTAGTGTCCAATCATCTTCCACCTTCGAGTCGCGAATGGAAAAACTCGCTAATCTAACTCTTCAAGCTTAAGAATATTGAAGAGGGGCAGCTGTTGTACCCCAAAATTTTCCCTCTCACTTATCAAGAATTTTCTCACAAGATCTCCTTGACTTAAGACTGCACTAGGGTTTGATCAACTCAAGACACCTCATCAAGCACTGATGACTAAAAATTAGGGTTTGAGTTTGCACAAGTATTTTTGGACTATCAATGCTTCATATGACTTACAAGGATCATTATGCATCCCTAAGATTATTCATGTCAAGTTTCAAGCCTTGAATCACACTTTTGATCAGTCAATTGAACAGTTGACCTAAAAATCAACTGTATTGGGGAAAAAGACAACCATGGCCAATTTACAGTCAAACTTCATAATTTTTGATCAACGTCTACATCTTAGACTCATATGTATCATTTGATCAAGTTTGGACCACAATTCCTCAAGAAATTTGATCAAATCACCAAATGGGCAAAATGGTCAAAATTAGGGTTTTGACTTAGAAGGGGAAATTTCTGATTTTTGACTTAGCAAATGATCAATTGGTTTGAAGCATGATTTAAATAGTTCAATTGCATCATCTTTACCTAATGACATGATTCAAAACATTAAAAATTCATTGGATTGACAGATGAGTTTTTCAGTCAATTGATCAAAAGTCAACTGTACACTGAAAAGTCAAACTTTGACTTTTTGGTCAAATTCAAGTGCCAAGGATCACAATTCATAAAAATATGTCAAAATTTGAAACTTGTTCATAAAGAAATCAAGGATTTAAGATCTTGTTTTGAAATTTGAAATTTCTTAAACTTAGAAATTTTTCTAAGTATAGAAAATTTCTTATTTTTTCTCAACTTTAGGCCAAATTTTCACCATGATACAAAATGATTCAAAGGAAGTTCCCAACATGAAAGTTGTAGATATCCAGGAAATATAAAACTTTTCTTCACACAATTTCTCCTAAAGATTCTTGGATCTCAAGATATAATTTTGTGAATACATGCTCATGAACTAAAATAACTTAGTGAAATTTTGCCCTAGTTAGGCAGGTTTTTGACCTAACTTCATGCCAATTTTTCACATAGTTCCATGGGGAATATTTGAAATTAATTCAAATATTAATTGTAGAGCACATTTCAAGCTTTCCAAAATGTCCAAGAACTCCTTGAGATCATGTTTGAGTATGGAGAATCAAAGAGATGAAGTTAGGATTTTCAAACTTGATTATAGGTCATTTTCATTATGAACCAAAATTCAAATCTTCAAAATGGTTGTACAATGTTCACTTTTCAGGCCTCAAACTCGTTTGTCACTGCACCATTAATGGATTACACAAGATTTCATGCCCTAAAGCCAAGCATTCAATGCATTGTACAAAAAAATAGCCATTTTTGGAAGAAAGGCAACATTGCCATTTTGGAAAAGCATGCTTTTTGCATTTTTCCATTTCTTGAGCCTTGGACTTGTTCTTTCTACACAAACCAAGCCTCTAAACCTGAACAAAACATGTTTAAATCTTCAATCAACCCTACAAGATCAGAATCATGCCTTAAAAAGTCACTTCTCACACTTGCTTCAAAAACAAGAAATGTAGCAAGACATGTGATCTTGTACTTCTGAGCAAGCAGCAAGTCCTCCAACATTTTGCTCTATATAAAGCCATCATTTTGAAACTAAAACTAGGGATTCCCAAGCCTTGAAACACCCTAGAATCAGAAGTTGCATACCAAGCCTCCAAACTTGCCATTTCTGACTTGTGAACTGAATCTTCCATTTCACTCGTGCGTTTTCAGGCCTTTTGCTTTCCCAAGCTTCCTTATCTTACAAGACAACAACTCAAATTCAGAGTATAAAGATCCAACTCCAAGGTAAGTATCTTGACTTTAGTAATTAATTCTTGTAGACAAAAATGTAGTAACCATTGTCTTTGAAGCTAACCTTTTGTTTATCTTCCATTCTTTTCATTATGTGTTGAGAACTAACCCATGTATGCATAAAAGCAATGTTGAAGTAGAAAACAATGATAGTATGAGTCGACACATAGCCTTATGAGTCGATACATACTGGTTTTGAGGCCCAAAACAAAAGGAAAAACAATGTATGAGTCGACACAAAGCACGTATGAGTCGACACATGCAGTGTATGAGTCGACACATACCATTATGTATCGACTCTTACTGAGTTGATTTGGAAATACAGGGGCAAGGAAAGTTATGTGTCAATGCATGTGAGCTTGTGTCGACAAATAATAGTTCAAAAAAGTTCAAACGGTGTGCTTTTGAATAAAAACCGTGCTGACGATGTACAGGCCTTGTTTCAATCCCTAAACACCGGAGATATAAGGGAGTGAAACCCTCGTCAACCCCTTTGAGCCTTGAAGTAGGAGTTTCTTTTCTTTTCAGAAAAACCCTCACATTTAACCCGGGGCAGGGTAGATTTCAGTTAATCTGAATGAGCGTTCAAAACTCATTAGGAGTATGCATCAAAGGATACAACAATGGTTATCCTTCAGAAGGTTGAGAAAGAACAAAACCACAATGGTTAACTCTCATCTATCAGCAGCGTCCATTAAAAATAATGATATCCCAATAAATATCTCTCGCACATCAAGAGGTTAAAAGATGACGATACCATAATGGTTATTCCTCGTCGACCAAGCAGTAAGGTAGTTACACTTTCTCAGGAAGTCAAAAGCGATTCGAAATCACACGAGTGGTTCAAACTAAAAGAAATAATAAAAGAAAGAGACAAAAAGCCCCGCTAAGCCGAAAATTGAAAAGACAAGTCGCTTAGGCAAAAGCCAGGGCATCCCGCTGGACTTCAAAATCAAATTCAAAAGGAATTTTTCCAGGCAAAAGTTAGGGAATACAAAAAGAAAGCGAAAAGCGCAAAAAAAAAGGGATCACCAAATAAAAATCCTCAACAAAGAATAAAGTCGTGTGATCGAGCACCAAAAACAAAATAAATGAGTGACTGCCATATCCTCCTCAACCATAGTAAACTCCTTTTGAGGGATGAGTGCTCGTATTGGTTTAACTGAATTTAGGACTAGAGAACATCATGGAGAATGGGTGGGCACCAAATATTTTGAGCCTTAAATCCTTTTTTTCTTTCTAAAATCGTGAACCAAGCCACGTTACAACCCTTAAAAGTCCTAACTAAAGCATGGGTTAATTTGAAAGAACACTGTAACGAGAATACGGTAATCTGACTCCTATGAGGCTTGCAAAAAATTTTGAGTTGGTATCACATTATCCTTTTAATTTCTTCCATACAAAAATTTTATGTTTAATCTTTTCAATACAAGTTTTTAAACTTCAAGACAAACATGAGCTTTATATTATAATTATCATTCTTAGAATAAACATTATTTGCTTATGAGCAAGTGCTTAAACATCAAGTAAGTTTGCATAATGAGCATCAGATGTAAATTTGATCACCTCAAGGGACAAATTGCTTCAAGATACCGTTTAAAGGTGAATCATTTGTGAGAATGGTCTTAATCTGGGGCAAATCTTCTATTGACTCTGTTGAGTAAAAGAATACCAGTTTGAGAAATGATATGAAGTAGATTGCAAAAGTTGGTTGCCCAGAGTCTCTGTCAAGCAATGGTGCATTACTTTCAGTTGGTTCCGAGGGGTCGACTTCTTCAAGCATCTGATTAGTGACTGAAGCAGTTCAAGTAGAGTAGTATGGTTGTGATGTAACCTGCTTTCAAGACATAAGCCAACCACTCTAAGGTTATGTTGTTTTCAAAAAAATCCTCAAGTTTCTCATCCCTCCGTGAGCATGAGTCAAGGAAAAGATTTGTGGAGATTCTGTTGAGCAAGGGAAAGCGTGTCGAATACTCCGTCGAGTAGGTATTCAACCAATCTGAGGCATTCAAGTTGGGATTTCATCCCTCAAAGTGCAGACAAACTGGGGCAGTTATACTAATATTTGACAAATCTCTCTGAGAATGCGTTGATCAGAGGAGAATTTTCCTAGAATTTGAAGATGTATGGGCATTTACTCAAGCATAGTTGGATTCATCTCCAATTTTGGTTACCTAAACATCATGTTCCAAAGTCCATAACACTGGGGAAGATTGTCTTCAACAGTATAAATCTCAAAAAAGTCCTCTCAAAGTAATTTTTCTGCAAAAGCCTTACAGACTGGGGCAAGAATTATGTAAGGGCTTTCTCTCTTCTTCAGTGGTTGATCAGATCACGTCCATACGCAGGCTAAATGATCTTTGAATTTGAAAATCGTTCCAAGAAGTCAGGATTGTTATCTTCGACTTATCGGAGACTCAAGTCCGTTTACTGATATCCTTTGTCCTAAGTCAAGGTTATTATCCCTAGTTGAAGTTCGGATTATTATCCTCAGTAGGATACGAGCAGTAACGCAAAGATCATTTGAGGTTGTTTACTCGTACAAGACTTGATGGAAATATTTCTTCCTAGGGGGATGCCTCCTCCCAGTAAAAGACCTGTTGCTACTTGACAAAGATCTGTCTACCAGGGGGTTTCTCTTCTAAGATATTTCCTCCCCAGTAAAGCATCCTCATTTCTCTGCAGGAGGAGAATGTTCTTTCTCCCTGGAAATGTAGAAGTTGTGTAAAGTCTAGATGATCCCTTTTAATTGGACTGCAATTTATTTTTGCAGCATCTCCTCTAAAGTCCACTTTTTAGTGGCATTCCTCCTCGGAGTCGACATGTTGAAGTTGCAATCTTGCATCGCGGTTTTTACCCGGTGATTGATAGTTCAAGTTGTCTATTCTCTGGTAAGGTTTTCCATTCCAAACAGGGGCATGTCGCTCCCAATTTCTGTTTTGTAAGTACTGTTGGTCTTGTATGACAAGATGCATACCAACAAATGAATCAAGAAGGGTAACGTGAGGATTTTCTTATAATGAGATCCAATTTCCCCAGTGGAACTATTTTTTCTTTCCCTAATGGAGCAAGTGTCCTATCTCTCAGGTGAGGTGTACAGGAGAATTCCAGTCATAACTCTTTCGTTACTAGTGATGGAAGATTTTGTTGAGATATCCCTAGTGGAGTTTCTATCCCGGGATGTTGTTTCTTCCCCAAGTGAGGATATTTTACCTCCCAGCGACGTTATCCCCGGTGTGGTCTGAGTAGAATTCATTTTATTTAAAAATTTCAATACTCCTCAATAGAAGTTATCTTCGTCCAGAAGTTCTACGCGAGAAAGTTTCCACCCCCAGCGAAGCTCTCGTCTTTCTAACAGAAGATAAAGTATTACTCCCTAGGAAGTTGGAAGTTTGATCAGAATTCAAGGTTTTCTCTGAAACTGCAATTTATTTTTGTAGTGTTCTCCCCAGGAAGTTAATTTCCCAATGTTATCGATCTTTAGAGGTTGGTGGTTCCGAATCACGGTTCCCCGTTGAAGTTCAGATTTCCTTTTCTCTACAGAAGATCAGATGTGCAAGAATAATTATTCGGGGGTTCTTTGTCTTCCCAGCATCCGATTATTGATGTGATTTCCCCAGTGCATTACTAAACATGCGTCATTACATTGCATCTACTAAAACGCGTAGCATTTCCATTGTATGGAGAATTACGTTATAAAAAATTCAAACATACATGAGTATAAGCCAATTATTTCCACCTGTGGTAACCAGATTGTTAAACGTTCAGATTTGATTTACCTCCACAACAAGCCTAGGGTAATTCTATTATGTTTCCCCGGCGGAGTTTGTTTTGATTCACCATCAGTCGGGTCTTTGGTGTTTCTCCATTTCCCCAGTAAGTTTGTGGTTTGCGCTTGTATTTGCAAAGCCTTTGGTTATTTTACCCGTGTTTGCTTTGCCGTTAGAGTGTGAGTAAGAGTTGGTGTATAACCTTTCTTGCTTCTCAAGTGTTTGATTATCCATACTTGGTGTGTGGTAATTCAGATAATTGCCACTCTTGAAGAATTACACCCCGCCTTTGGCTTGAGGGATTTTGTAGTTCTTATGTATTTGCGACCTATCGAAAGTCCAACGTGTTTTGGCAATCCTTGTTAGATTCTGCTTTGACCAGTCTCTTTCTCTTGTAGAGTTCACCTCCGATATGTTCTCTTTGAAGTTCTTGCGTTAGTCGGTTCCTTGTTTTGGTCTATCCGCGTTAGTCGGGTCCTCCTTTTGTTAGCCTAGCTAACTTTTTATGTTAAGAGTCTTTTAGTGTCTCTTCAAAGTCCAGTTGTTTGGCGTCCTTGTTTAGGTGAATGCGTCCTTTTTGTTGGGGCTTTCTTCAGTTAGTCTCGTTCTTGTGTTCACTACCAACTCTAAACATTTGTTTCTTGATGCTCAATTTCTCTCTTGTGTGTCTAATTCTGACTAGATATGCATATCTTTATCAGTTGTAAGTTCGTCTTTGATCGGCTTCTTTCTCCTTAAAATCCACCTTCGGCTGGTATCCTTTGTTAAAATCCACCTTCGGCTGATATCATTTGTTAAAATCTACCTTCGGCTGGTATCCTTTGTTAAAATCCACCTTCGGCTGGTATCATTTGTTAAAATCCACATTCGGCTGGTATCTTTTGTTAAAATCCACCTTCGGCTGGCATCCTTGGTTAAAATCCACCTTCGGCTGGTATCCTTTGTTAAAATCCACCTTCGGCTGGTATCTTTTGTTAAAATCCACCTTCGGCTGGTATCCTTTGTTAAAATCCACCTTCGGCTGGTATCCTTTGTTAAAATCCACCTTCGGCTGGTATCAGTTGTTAAAATCCACCTTTGGCTGGTATCATTTGTTAAAATCCACCTTCGGCTGGTATCGGTTGTTAAAATCCACCTTCAGCTGGTATCATTTGTTAAAATCCACCTTCGGCTGGTATCAGTTGTTAAAATCCACTTTCGGTTGGTATCTTTTTGTTAAAGAGTCACCTTCGGCCAATCTCTTTCTTGGGTATGTCTAACCTTGACCTGACATCCAAGAGATTTACTCAGCTGACTACTGCAATCCAAAAAAAAAGCAAAAAAAAATATAAAAGAGATTTACTCAAATATGAATTGTAGAGCACATTGCAAGCTTTCCAAAATGTCAAAGAACTCCTTGAGATCATGTTTGAGTAGGGAGAATCAAAGAGATGAAGTTAGGGTTTTCAAACTTGATTATATGTCATTTTCATGATGAACCAAAATTCAAATCTTCAAAATGGCTGTACAATATTCACTTTTCAGGCCTCAAACTCGTTTTCCACTCCACCATTAATGGATTACACAAGATTTCATGCCCTAAAGCCAAGCATTCAATGCATTGTACAAGAAAATAGCCATTTTTGGAAGAAAGGCAACATTGTCATTTTGGAAAAGCATGCTTTTTTGCATTTTTCCATTTCTTGAGCCTTGGACTTGTTCTTTCTGCACAAACCAAGCCTCTAAACCTGAACAAAACATGTTTAAAGCTTCAAGCCACCCTACAAGATCAGAATCATGCCTTAAGAAGTCACTTCTCACACTTGCTTCAAAAACAAGAAATGTAGCAAGAAATGTAGCAAGACATGTGATCTTGTACTTCTGAGAAAGCAGCAAGTCCTCCAACCTTTTGCTCTATATAAAGCCATCATTTTGCAACTAAAACTAGGGATGCCCAAGCCTTGAAACACCCTAGAATCAGAAGTTGCATACCAAGTCTCCAAACTTGCCATTTCTGACTTGTGAACTGAATCTTCCATTTCACTCGTGCGTTTTCAGGCCTTTTGCTTTCCCAAGCTTCCTTATCTTATAAGTAAACCATCCCACACCCTGAAACATCACTATCATCACTTCCCATTTTCAATAACAGTCAAGACAATAACTCAAATTTAGAGTATAAAGATCCAACTCCAAGGTAAGTCTCTTGACTTTAGTAATTCATTTTTGTAGACAAAAATGTAGTAACCATTGTCTTTGAAGCTAACCTTTTGTTTATCTTCCATTCTTTTCATTATGTGTTGAGAACTAACCCATGTATGCAGAAAAACAATGTTGAAGTAGAAAAAATGACAGTATGAGTCGACACATAGCCTTATGAGTCGATACATACTGCTTTACAGGCCCAAAACAGAAGGAAAAACAATGTATGAGTCGACACAAAGCATGTATGAGTCGACACATGCAGTGTATGAGTCGACACATACCATTATATATTGACTCGTACTGAGTTGATTTGGAAATACAAGGGCAAGGAAAGTTATGTGTCGATGCATGTGAGCTTGTGTCGACACATAATAGTTCAAAATGCATTTTTTCCTTCTTTTTACATTGTTTTTATGTTTCCTTCATGGTTACTCGATATGGTTGTAATATTTAAGTTCCTACTTCATCCCCATTTGTAAATTGTACCATCATCCCCCAAATGATGTAATAGCGTAGTGTTGCACCCCAAAATTTGCCCTCTTAATTTCTTATATTTGGCTTAGGCTTAGCATTGCATTCATATCTTTTCATTAGGTCATTAACATACATTTGCATTCAATAAAGCGCTTGAGGTTCGAAGTTCAGTGGTTGTGCGATATTAGGGTTTCGCAGCGGTTAAGGTGTTCGTATCCAATAAAGCTTGATTCTTCTGATTATCCTTCAAGTAGTGAAATGTGGAATTAGGATTGTAACCTATGCTTATTGAGGGTTATGTTCTCTTCAAAGATTAAGGGGGTATTACTCATTCAGATGCATTCAAGACAAAAGTCAGTGTTTTTCTCCACCAAATTTGTGCTTGTCAGTATTTCATCAACTGAGGTTCATTAGGTTTTTTAAGTTATGGCCATCTTGGTCATATTTCTTTCTGTATTCCCATGTTCATTTCCAAGTTATTCTACGAAGTCATCTAAGGGTTGCTAAATCAGACATTCATTATCTCCTTGTGTTCAACATCATACTTTGATTAGAGTTTATTTCTCTAAATCATGTACCATTCGGGAGAGGTTTCTCCACGAAGTTGAGATTATCAGGCAAGGCTATCATCAGGGGATATCGTCCATGAATAACCAGGGTTTCAATTGATATATATTTGGAAAATAAGAAGGAAATCATTGTTGGAATCTCTAGTCATGTGGGCAACAACTCTATTCTAGAAAAGAAGATTCAGTTGGACCTTCTTCACGAATTAGGGTTCGTATGCCTTATAATGCAAAGCTCTTCATCTGGTCGATTGGCTTACTTGCGATATAATCTATTTTCTTCGGATTTCATTTCAATGCTTTGAGATCAAAATCTAAAAGCTTTGTGTGGAAGATTAGGATTTATATCCTATCGTACTTGGGTTTATCAACATCTTCAATGGAGGTTCATGGGATGATAAGGCATGATATAAGGATGGCATTGTAAATTCATTAAGACCAAGGCAGTTTGGTTCTCTTATTGTTTGTTATACAAGATTGATGGGGATCAACGTGTTGGATCCATTCTCCCACGAAGGACAGAGGGTGATGTTAGGGACCATTTGGTTCATGGTCATCAGTTGAAGATTGGGCTCGCTTCATGGCTTATGATATAAGTCATTTGCTTTAGGGTTCATTCAAGAAGGTGGATTCTGATTACGAAGTTTGCTTTAGATTATTTCAAGAGAAATATCATGGGGATTCAAGTTTTGTTCAAGAGTTGGATTAAAATTCATTTACCAAGCATGCAAGGTTATAAAAGGATTCATGTGGATTTCTTGAGAAACAAGTTATTTGGAATTTAGAGCAAATATCAAGTTCATGCATGTACAAAGGCATTCAAGAATTATTCAAGGCTATTTCAAATTTCAAGATCACAAATCCAAATTTCATTCACCGTTCAAGTGACCGTAATGCAAAATCACAAGTTTCAATTGGTTCAAGATTCAAAATTCCAAGTTCAAAACCATTGAGTTCCAGTGGACAAAAATGCAATATCATTCAAGGTTTTCAAGCATTTTTAAGACAGGATTTTAAGTAGAAATTCCAAAAGTATGTGTATCACGACTCAAGTTTGCTTAACATGTAAATTTCAATATTCTTAAGACCAATTCAAGATGTGAGGCCTTTTCGTGTTATCGTTTGTTACACATTCAAATTTTCAAAACAGTTTCATTCACAATCGTCCATGGAAGCCTTGAACAAAAAGAAAAAAAGAACATTACAAAAGCAAAAGCATGGCTAGCTCTAAGTTCTAAGCCTAAATAGAATCTTCCTGAGTCAATTCTTGAGTGCAGGCTTTTCTTTGCGTTCAAAGCTCTATCATACTTGTAAAGCTAGCCGTAAAGCCCTGCATAAAAAAAAAGCACACAGTACATCAATTTCAAAGGATGTTATCCAACAAAGGTCGGCCTAACTTGGCACAAATCAGCTAATCAGTGTTGCACATACATGTTCCATCAACTCATAGTTCGTATAAAAATACAGGAGACCAAAAAAACATGATTGGCATTTGGAGGGTCGGGTACTTACACTTGCACTCGATAAGTCTTTCTTAAGTGAGGCCTTCAAGTTGCCTTGCATTAGTTGTACTACAGGCAATAAGAGAAACTGTTAGCAAATTTCACAAGAACGTGCAATATGTGAAATCATCAAAATCTCTTGAAGAGAGGTTTTGTAAGCTTAAGAAACAACTTCAAGTTCCTTATAAGATGAATCTTTTAGTTGACGACAAAAATAAATGGGACACAGTCTATCATATGCTTGTTGCTGCATGTGGATTAAAGGATTTTTTTTCTGTTTTGATGTATATGATCATCCCGGGGACACAATACTCCTTACAATGGAAGATTGGAAGAAGTTTCCAAACTTAAGGTACAGTTGACTGAGGCAAACCAAGATCCTCACTGTTGTTGTTTGATTATGTCTCTGCAAGAATAAGTTTGATGTGTATTGGAGAGAAAGCTGCTTCATCTTAGCAATTGCTGCAGCCATGGATCCACAGTATAAAATGAAACTCGTGGAATCTACTTTTGCTAAAATATTTGGAGAGAATTCTGAGCCGTGGGTAAGGATAGTCAAGGATGGTCTTCATGACCTGTTCTTTGGATATAACATGCTTCATTTTGCTGCAAAAAATATCATCATTCATGCCAACTTCATGATCTAAAAACTGTTGTATAAAAACAGTATGCTACCTGCATCAGAAAACCAGAATTGACGGCTCTGTATAACAACCAACTAACCTCTACCCAACCATCTAACAACTTGTCCCACTATCTCCTAACTGTTTTTTACAGTTTCCAACTTCTAAATTTCCCAAGACTGAAGCTAGCAGATTTTGGCTATTTTCTAACGACTCTAACAAATTCCAACCTGTGATCGGTGGGAAAGAGAACTGACTGTTTTGGAATGCTGGTTCGCGTTTGCGTTTGTTTTCGCAAAATGTCGCGGTAAGCAAGAGTCGCCACTGTCTTTTATTTTATCCAACAAGGGAAGGACAAAAGCACAGAAAAATTCCTTTTTGAGATATTTCTCGGGTTCGGGAGGTAGATTATAGAAAGGGAAGGTGTTAGCACCCTTTCTATCTGTGGTTATCCACGGGCTCTTAGGTACTTGCTCATTGTGTTTTCAAAAGTTTGCTTTTGTTGGTGTTTGTGGGTTTGAAAAGAGTTTTTGTTTTGAAAAGAGTGTAAGTTCGAAAAGTTTTGTTTTTTGTTTTCAAAAGAGCAAGTACTTAAGAACATCTGCCTACTAAAAAAGGAATTAAATTGTACAAGTGTCCTTTAGACAATGCTATCCCACTATTGAGGAGTAGGTAGCATCGTCGGTGGAGTTTTCGGGTCAATTCGATTAAGGGACGTGTGGTCACTAAAGCAACGTTAGGACGCCTTAGTGGTAACCCTAATTTCTTAGATCATTTCAACCGAGGCAACCGTTTCGAGGCAACTTATGATCTTTGGACAAGAGGGCGGCCTCTAAAACTTTCTATACTCAATGACCACGTTCGAGGCAACAAAGTGAGGTGTACCCTAGGAGTGGCATGTGCGAGTGTATTGTTTTTCAGTTATATTATCTTTGTACATGTTAGGGTGAGCTACTGTTGATTTTAAGTTAAAGGTTAATCTTGTCATGCATTGCCTATTATTCGAACATCTAACAGTTAATGGTTGCGGGAATTAAATTGCGGAAAAATAAATCTAAGCTATTACAAGGCGTCGGGTATTTACATCGCCAAAGACAAACCCTTAAAAATTAAATTGCGAAAAGTAAATAAAAGCGATAAATAAATCCTAAGTTAAAACTATTACATTCCCGAAGCAGTTACAATATTGAAATACTGATCAAAAATTATTCGCGCGCGAGAAAATTAAATCGGAGTGTTTTTTAGGGTTTTGACCCTTTTTAATCAATAAAGCATATTTTTTGTTATTTTGAATGAAAAAATTAGCCTAAATTAATAATTGAATTAATTAATTAAAAAGAAAAATATTTTTGGGTTTTTATTTTAATTAAGGAAATTATTAAGAATGGTTAAAAATATTAAAAACCTAATTCTAAATTAATTTTAATTTATTGCAAAATATGTTATTATTAAACCCAATTAAACTAAATTAATTAATTGTTATTTACAAAAATAATTAATAAAATTAATGGAATTAATAAAAACATTTTTTTTTTGGTTTTCTGATTTTATGAAATAAAAGTTAATTGGTTATTTTTAATTAAGATAATAATAACAAAATAGAAAGAAATAATGAAAAGAAAAAGAAAATGAAGAAACAAACTCAGGGGGGTGCTGGGCTTGATTTGGGAGTATGATCAGCATAATTCCAGGCCCAGAATGTTGGCCCTTGTTGACTTTTCCAGTCTCCTATGCATGCATTGACTTGAATCCATGGTGGATCAATAATTCTGGCCTTTGGATCTAGCTTGAAGCCACTTGGCACATTGAGATCTGAGGACATATGGTAGTCCACGCTTGGAATGTTGCGCCTGAGTACCTGAAGAAAAAATATAACAAAGTTTTGGGGGACCTGGGATTCGAACCCAGGTCCTAAGGGGTCTTGCACTAACACGCTCACCAACCAGCCAGCTTGTTCAATTGTTATTGGAATAAGAAATAAATAATATATGGGCAAATCAATGAATATGCTGGAAAATAAGAAAAACGCGCTAATATTTCAAACAAGTCAATCTGGCCATGCCACGTTATCATCCCTGTCATGGGGACTGTGGCTAAAAATCCTTTGGCCTATACCAACGGACGACTGTCCGTAGCTATACATCATGCTGCCTCAAAATCCGCCACAAGCCACTAAAATGCAAACTAAAGGCGTGGTTCTGCTCGTCTCTCCGCCCTGGTTCCAACCATGGTCCTTTTGTTGACCAATTTTCCCTGTAACGAAAACCCCTGAAAGAACCCTAAAACGATCTACCATGGCGTTTTGTGATATATGGCATAATAATGAAATTGAATAATACAGAAACTTTGCAAATGATGTAAGGAATTCAAATATGTAATTATCTCAAAGAATGGATGCAAGACTGAAGCTTTACGATTCCATGAGTATGGCGGTTTTAAGTGACACTTACAAAGCTTTTGGAGGCAGGAGAACGTGTGATTATGATTGGTACTGCGTCAGTGAAGTGCCAGGAAGCGATTGGGACCTTTGTTTGATCCTGAAAAGGTCTCTAAGTATGATTTCAAATCCAAGGTTTTCAAGCTTTTTTTTCCAAAGTTGTGTGGTCGTTTCTGCAGAGCTTTGTGCGTGTTCTCGGTCTGGCTTGCTTGTGTGAGTGTTATAGAATGGATTAGGGTTGGTCTTTTGGTCTCAAATCAAGTGCATTGAAGATTCATGATTTGGTTTTGATCACCATTATCAAACTTCCAAAAATAGGCCAAATCTTATTTTTTATGCTTGAATGAGCCTTGATACGAATTGACTAGGTGTATCTTGTTGATTGCAAGCTGTAATGACCACAACAAATCTTGTTACATCAATTTTAGATTTTATTTGATTTAATATTGATTAACAATGAATTAAATCAATAAAAATGAAATAAAATAGAAAAATAGATGAATGTCCATGAAATCAAATATGGGACACGTGTGTGGCATGAAAAGACTAAATCAAGTGGGAAAAAGTGGGCCCTTTTGTCAAAAATTGGAGTTTTGAGGATAGTTGACTTTTGGCAATTTTGGAAAAATGCTCAACTTCATCAATGCATAACTTCTTCAATTTTGAACTTTTGGAGGTGTTCTTGGACTTTTTAGAAACCTTGATATGTATTCTAATCAACCCTTTTGGTATCATCTCATTTTGATTTTCCATTCTCAAGTTATAAGCTTTGGCAAAAAAGGTGTTTTTGTTGACTTTCAAAAATGACCTATAATGTCCAAATTAGTAACTTTTTGTGAGAGAATTTCTTGATCTTGGGGTGTGAAGATGGATTGTAGTAAATTGAATTCTCTTCAATATGAGCTTTGGATGGGTCATTTCTCATAAAGTATGATAAAGTTATTCTTGGTCAAAGTTGAGTTGACTTTTCCTGCAAAACCCTAATTTAGCAACTTTTGAATCTTGATGAATTTTGAGCAATCCTTGATGAATCATGATCAACCCTTGATCAAATGATGAATTAACCTTCAAAATGAGAATTTTGACAAAAAATCTTGAGGTTTGACTGTATTTGGGACACAGTTGACTTTTGCCCTAGCACAGTTGATTTTTGGACCTTTGAGCAATTGACTAACCAAACTTCCTCTGCAAGTCTTGAAATTTGACATGGATGAACTTAAGAACATATTAGGACATTGGGAAGCACTTGAGGCCATTTGTATGTGATGACCTTGATGCAACACAAAACCCTAATTTTGACTTGACTGCCTTAGGAGGTGATTTGACTGTCCAAACCTTGAGCCAACTTGAGCAACTTAAAGATTATTCTTGGCAAATCTTAAGGAATATGGGAGGGAAAATTTTGGGGTACAACACAACCAATCTCCTAACTAAACCACCCTGACTGTCAACAGAAAACCAAAAAAAAAATTACTCTTAAACAAATTCCTAGCAATTATTTAGAGTTTATACTAACTGTCATGTAACTAAACCCTTAACCACTTTAGTTCTAACATGATAACTTCTCACAAGCCAAAACAAACTTCAACAGAATTCCCAACTAACCCTAACTAACTTCTAACAACTTGCAACTAATTTCTAACCACCTTCATAACAAAACCAGCAAGCTTCTAACTGAATTTCCCTAACTAATTCTCAAACAGAGTTCAAGTTAGTTCTAAGTGAATTTTCCTAACCAATCCAATCCTTGTCATTGATCTTTTAACAAACTCTAACCATCTAATGGCCCAGAACCAATAAAACTTCAAAAACTTCCAGCTGCTTCGACTATATAACCTCTCTATCACCTTTGTCTTCACGACGACAACCTCCATTTTTCTTCAATTTACATCACTGAATTGCATCAACCTTCACTTCATCCTCCATCGTTATTCTCAGACTCATCTTCACAAACTCCCAACAAACCGTTCCTCACCTTCATCCCTGAAATTCCCTCGGAAATTTCTTCATCAATCCCTTCTCTCACCCTCACTCATACGCTCATCACCACCGTCGTTTGAGTTTCAACCTCTGAAACTCTAATCAACCAAACTAAAGCATATGAATCCTCTATTTGATCTCTCTGCATCTCTCATCTCAAGCACAAGAGCATACACAACGAAACTGTAGAAGCGAGAAGAAGAAGGAACAGGATGAGAGAAGAAATAAATTTAACGAGAAAGCATAATATTACCTTCATTTTCTAGGCATTTCTTTGGATTTCTGCTTGCGTGCATCAGTTCTGAAGCCGCTGAAGCTACTTCGATAGGTATGCTCCGACCTCCAATCATTCTTCGCCTTTATCTCATCTTCTTCATACTATACGGATGTTGAGTATCCCCGATAAATTCTCCTGATGTTTCAGTATAAAATCATGGTTCATAGCAATTTTATTCTGATTTCAAAATAGTTAGGGTTTTTAGGATTGCTTAGACCTAGGTTTAACAAGGAGGAATTGGTGAAAACGAAAGAGGGATTTAGGAAAATGGGAGAATACGATGAAGAGGATAAGAAGAATTGTAGATCGATGAAACTCCGTTGCCTAGCAGTAGAACGATTTCTGGGAAAGGCTGGGTTGAGATAGAGAGAGACGCAAGCTCGTTGGAGAAGTTGAAGTAAAGAAGATTAGGGTGGAGTCATGTTTCTTGGACTAAAGCGAGTTAGGCCTGGAACCGAGTTACTACACGTACCCCCCTCGAAGCCCATGTCACACGCCACTTTTTTTTTGGAGCCTGATGTTTACAACAAAAACGGCCACTATGGGCCTCTGCCTTGAGCCCACACCCCCTACTTACACAGTATACCCTTTTTTTTAGTTTGTTTTTATATAGAACTTCTTGCATCCCTTTTATATTATGGCATAATTCTTGTTAATAAAAGTGTAAAAAAGAAAAATCTTAGAGTTAGGTGATGTCTTTTAGGAATTAATCAAGAGATTTATTTCCCCTTTTACTAACTTTTTAGTCAATTTATCATTAGTTTTATTTGTTTTATATCATGTGTTTTGCTTGCAATTTTCGAGTATGGATCGTGTGCTATATTTTAAGACTTGCTACCAATTTTGCTTGTTTGTATAGTCTTTTAGGATCCCTTAGGATATTTTGGTTCAAATTTTATCTTCGATTTAATTGCACTAAGATTAGACATTAGGATTATAAATCCAAGCATGTAAACATTAGGTAGAATTCCCTCAAAATTCTAACTTTAAGGCTAACAATGCATGATAAAATTAGGTGTAGAAATAGGCTAGTCTCCCCTTTGACTTTTCTTTTCCTTTTGCATTTGCACTAAAGCTAAAAAATCTTTTCCTTACAAACTTCAAAAATACTTAAAAGATGGTTGATGAGAATCATACCTTTGTTAAGTTTGAGAGATGATAAGCGGGTTTCTTCTCGACCTTATTATTCTCTTATTCGAAGCTTTGGTGTAGTTCAAGTCTCAAAGACTCATTTCATAAATAAGTAAAAAAATGGCTAATATCTCTCTCTTGTGATTAATTAGTTGTTATCCACAAGAAAAAACACCAACCAATACAAACTCTTTTTGCCTTCGGGCCTTTCTTTCAAAATATTTTCAAAAGAACAAGTTAATTCACTTATGTGTTGACGCGTACGTCTCTAAAGGTAGAGTTGTGGCAGAAGGCGAAATTATTACTGTTAATTAAAAAATACAAACCAACAAAAACATATGAGCCGAACTACGACTGCTCTGATTCCTTAAAAGGGATACGTAGGCATCGGGGTAGGGCCCGAACGAGCATAACTTTTATTTTCCCTACATTCTTTTTTCTCTTTCTTTCGCATGCATTCTCCCTTCAGTAGTATAGTAAACAGTAAGTATAGATTGAATACACCCGTAAGATAGACAACAAGAGTGGATACCGTAGATTACTACGGGCGTGTGGGGTGCTAATACCTATCCCTCGCGTAACAGACTCCCTTACCCTTATCTCCCGGTCGCAAGACCGTGACTTCTCCTTCCTCAGGTTTACTCGATATTTACCTTTCCCTTCCTGTGGGATAAAAAACGTTCGATGGTGGCTTCATTGTTTGATGATTTTCATCTGGTTGTTTCACGTACGACTTTACATTTCCGCAATTTAACGCTTTCAAATACAAATGCTAGTAATTAGGGTTTTGTATGGAAAGACTAAAACCAATCAATAGAAAATCCTAATCAAAGAAAAAAACAAAGCATGAAAACAATACACTTGCACACAAGCATCCCTAGGGTTCTCCACTTGGTTGCCTTATAAAATGGCCATATTACGCATGTGAGGTATCTTAGCAAAACAAACAAATACAAGATCATAGTCCCTCGATGACGCTATTCAAAGTTGCCTTACAAAATGATCTTAGTCCCTCAAAAAATGCTAAGATACCTTGCAATATTGCTAATCATAGCTATACGATGACCCACGCCCGTCCCGTTTACATCCAAAGATAGGGTTGCTTACCAAATCAATGGTAAGACAACAATATCAAAATAAAATAAAATTAACAAGAAAGACATTTGAGTAGGTAGATTACTTTTAGTTACTTGCTCCATTTCAAAACAAATATCCTTGCTATTTTCAAAACAAACACACACACTTTCAAAACATCTTACAAACATTGAAAACATTTTCAAAAAGACAAACATCTTTGTATACATTCTTACGAACGATAATCATTACAAAGATTTCCTAAACAATGGCCTCTTTTACAAAATACTTTCAAAAAATCACACAAAGCACAATTTCAAACAAAAGCAAGTGATCTAGTAAGTAACTAAGAGCCCATGGAAAACCATGGATGAAAAGGGTGCTAATACCTTCCCTTTTCATAATCTACCCCCCGAACTCAAGAAACAATCTCAAAGGTCTTTCCTATGCTTTTTAACCTTTCCTTTTGGATTAAAGAAAAGTCGGTGGCGACTCTTGCTAACCGCAATATTTGCGATAAAACGCAAAACTTCAAGCCAGTTCTCCCACCGTATCACAGTTGCCCTTCTTGGTTCACAAAAAAAGGGATAGAGAAATTTGCAAGAATTACAAAGGTAAAGTAAAAAACTACAAAACAAATGAGAAACAAGCTACTGCAACAGTCCAAACAAAACAGAGTTGTATTACATTTGCAGCAAGCAAGTCAACAAAGCAAGGCAACCATATAGCAGCAAACATGCTGCCCAAAGCCTGCAAAGCCAACCAAAACAGCAAGCAAGCCCAAGGCTGTCAATACAGCAACAGAATATCACAGTAAGGTCCAAGAAAAAGGAAGGCTATCCAAAACCTGCAACAAATATATGCAGCAACTGCTGTAAACATAGCAGCAAAAGCGTGCTGCAAACCTGCAACAAGCAAGCAAGATGCCAAGTACATAAGCCAATGAACCTGCAACCAATAGAACAACAGGGAAAGCATGCAAACAAGTATCACAGCAAAACAACATGGGAAGCTTGGTCAACAAACAAAATGCATCATCATTTCCTAATGCTGCAAACCCTTCAGAATTTTAAAAAATAAGCAAAAAACTGCTTTTGTTTCATAGAAAGAGGAAAGAGGAAAGATGAAAGAGATATCACCACAAACCAATGCAGTACAAAATCATGCTAAATGCCAAAGTCAGCTCTACTCAGACTCAGCCCAAATGTTGTACAAAAGAGGCAACTTAAGGCCTGCACCTTAAGATTTCAAAGTCAGCATATCAGAAAATATTCAAACCCTAAGGTTTTCCCCCCACTGTTCACCCTGTTTTCATTATAATACCAATTGTTGTTTCACAAGCCAGCAGAGGCCAGGCAATATACAAAAACCAAACCTCACTGTAAAATCAAGAAGCCATCAAAAAAACTAAAACAATACAAAACCAAACCCCACTGTAAGATCAGCAAACAACAAAAACCAGCAGAGGCCAGGCAATATACAAAAACCAAACCTCACTGTAAAATCAAGGAGCCATCAAAAAAACTAAAACAATACAAAACGAAACCTCACTGTAAGATCAGCAAACAGCAAAAACTAGCAAAGGCCAAGACAATATACAAACCAACCAAGCCATTTCTCAAACCCACAATCACTCAAACTGCAGAAACTGCAAGCCTACACCACAATTTTAGATCTGCAAAACACACACAATACTCCCTTAGAAGCAGAATAACATAAACGAAAAAGAAGAGGAAGAAGGAGATTCCAGAAGCGTGTTATTACCTTTTGTCGAATATCTTCAATTTTCTCATCTGTGAAACACTACCGAAGTGACTCCGGCAGGTAAATTCCTTGTACTAGTCACTTTGATTCTATTTTCTGCTTGAAATTTTTCATTCGAAAACCAGAAAAAGGGTTAGGGTTTTTGCTTTTATTATGAAAGCATGTTTTGAGAGAGACGTAGGGAGCATGTTGCGAGAGAGATTGAGGGAGTGGAGAATGTGATCCAAGAGTGAGGCAGCAACTTTTGTTGTTGTTTCATTTTTGAGGAAAATCGTGAGAAACAAAACTGAAAGAAGAAGGAGATAATGTTCTAGCGGCGCACCCTTCCCTTTAGGGTTCTAAGAAATTTTTCTTTGTTCTAAATCCCCAACCGGTTCAGCCCATTGGGCTGCTTGCCCATTCAACTATCCATTTTTATTTCTTATAGTAATGTTTGCATTAGAAATAATGGATGGATAGATGGTGTAGCGGTTAGGGTGTGTGTGTGATATGTGTGAAGTCCCGGGTTCGAGACCCCTTGGGGATGTTTTCTTTTTTCTTTTTTTCTGTTTGTTTGCTTCATTTTTCTTTTTTTGTTAAAACAAAAACTCCTCGGGCTTAAACCTCTAAAGCCCATGCTTTAAAAAACAGCATCACCCCCATTTCAATTTAACACCACCCTTCCATTTTGTTTTGTTTTAAATATTTATTTTGGTTTTATTTGTTTTTACTAATTTAATAACTCATAAAAAATTTTTAATTAATTTTCTCAATTAGCTTAGTTCTAATTTTAATTTAGGAAAACTTTGTAAATAATTTTTACTAATTATTTTATGCTTAAGCTTTAATTTGCTCATTTAATTTCTAAATAACAAAAACCATAAAAATACATGCATTTGATTTGAACTTTTAAGCTAATTAATAGAATAGATTTTTCTATCTTTCTTTCCATTACTTTCATAAACAAATAACAAGAATTTTTACTTCCATACTTTGTTAATTAATTATTATTTTCTAGACTGTTATGACTTTAATTAACCGCTCAAAATTCGATTTGGTTGTATTGTTTTCTATTTATACTTTTAATCGCATTCGACTCATCCCCATTTGTAAAAATTGTACCCCCATTCCCGAAAACTCTGTAATAGCATAGAATTTCAATTTCCGCAATTTACTGTTTTCCTTATACTGTATAGTAATTAGGCATGTATGGCAAGATTTAAAATCAATCGCTAGATAACCTAATTTCAAAAGACAAAATAACTTGAATCAAACATACTTTTCACACGCACCCCTCTAGGGTAACCCCGTTTGTTGCCTCGGAAATACAGCCATGTCCCTTGAATATGGGACGCTTTAGCAAAGACCCTTCGATAAAAGATCGTAGTTCCTCAATGACCCTCGATGTTGCCTTCGACAAAACGATCTAGTCCCTTACAAAAATTGCTAAAAGCGTCTCATAAGTTGTTTTTGATGATTGTACGATTGACCCGCGCCTGTCCCTTCACATCCAACGATGGGGCTTCTTATCAAATCAATGGTAAGATATCAACATCTAAAGGAGGAAGAAAAGAACATTTAAGACCTTTCGAGTAGGTAGATTCGCTCGTAGTTGCTCGCTTACTCACTTCAAAAAACCTTTTTTACACCGACACTTTCATCTCAAAAACATTTTCAAAAAGACAAAACATTTTGTGTACGTTCTTATAGAGACGAGAACCATTGCAAAACATATTTTCAAAACCACTTTCAAAAACACATTCCACAAACACATCTTTGAATTATTTTTCGAAACAAAACTTTGTACGCGTTCTTATAGAAACGAGAACCATTACAAAGATATTTTCAAAATACTTTCAAAGTCTACACCACAAGCACATTATCAAAGTAAAAGTAAGTGATCTAGCAAGTAACTAAGAGCCTGTAGATAACTACGGATGAAAAGGGTGATAATACCTTCCCTCTTTATGATCTACCCCCCGAACCCGAGAAATTAATCTCGAAAGGTCTTTCCTGTGCTTTTTTACCTTCCCTTTTGGATAAAAGAAAAGTCGGTGGCGACTCTTGCTATCCGCACAATTGCGATCAAAATGCAAACACCCAAGTCAGTTCTCCCACCGTATCACAGAACTGGCGACTCTGTTGGGGATCTTAATTCTAAAAGCGGGGTTACCTTAGGGTTAGATCACTTTTACTTGTTTATTTGCATGCTTTATATTTTGTTCTTTGTATTGGGCATGCTTTGATTCTTCACCCGGATCTGGGACACCTTTTTAGGTAAATAGCAATAGATTGTGGAAACTGTACGGCGTAGACCGATATGGTTGAAACAATGGCTATATTAGTGTGACGCATTTGTGGGTGCCGGTATCCCTCGTGGTGAATCGAGGAGAATACGGGGCCGCTGAGTGGCGTCATGAAGCACTAACTGACTTTAGAACCCTAATTGAACAAACTTAGCCATTAGGACGTAGTGAGATAATCGGTTTCGGTGTAGAGCTGAAAATTAGACGATACTCGATACTACACTCATTGAGGCTAGACTTTTGGGATATCTCGGCCGCAAGAAAAGATTGACTTTGCTGAGACAATGCCTAAGAGAAAGGTCGATGATATTGAGATCCTTTAGAACCCGATCACTATTACTAGGACAGGTTGAGCCAACTAAACTTCAAGAGGGTACTTACCTATAAAACCCCATGCAAGCCTAAAACATAGGAACTTGTTTGACTGTGTGTGTGTATATATTTACTTGTACATAACATCATAAACATCATAAACATAATACGCATGCTCACTAACCATTTCAAGGATTTAGAAATTTATCTTTGTTTTTGTTTTGTAGGTCATGAATTCCGTCCAGAGAAACACCATCTGAATCAGCTTTGTAAAAGCACACCCTCAACTTCAGGAGTTAGCCTTAAGAGTGCCCGAGGATTCTCCTTTTACCAAGAAATACGGTCGACTCCTCAGTTTGGCTACATCCAGTTTCCAAGAAGAGATGATGTGTGTGTTATTCCAATTCTTTGATCCCGTACATCATTGTTTCACTTTCTCGGACTATCAGTTGGTACCTACACTGGAAGAGTTCTCTCTACTCTTAGGGGTGCCTGTGCTTGATCAAATACCGTTCACCGGTCTAGAAGGTATTCCAAAACCTGAAGTCATCGTTGAAGCTTTGCATCTGAAGAGAGCCGACATCATAACCAATTGGGAAACAAGAAGCGGGGTTAAAGGTTTCCTAGCCAAATTTCTATTGGAGAAGGCTCGTTCATTCTAGGATGACATGGATTTCCAAGCTTTTGAAGACATCCTGGATCTTCTCATTTATGGTTTGGTTCTGTTCCCCAACTCAGACCAATTCATAGATGTTAACGCCATCAAAGTCTTTCTCTCTCCCAATCCCGTACCTACCTTACTGGGAGACATCTTGCATTGCCTTCATACCCGCACCATGAAGAAAATATGTACTCTCTTGTGTTGTATCCCCCTACTCGCTAAGTAGTTCACTTCAAACCTACCTTAATCAGCATTGAAGAACGAGCAAAGACTAACATGGTCTCAAAGGATGATGTCCCTCACCCAATTTGACATCCGTTGGTGTTCGAGATCCTTGGAAGATGTCTCTATCATTGACCACTGTGGGGAATTCCCCAACGTCCCTCTGCTTGGTATTAGGGGAGGTATCACCTACAATCCCTTCTTAGCTCTTCGACAATTTGGGTATTCCCAAAGAGACGACCCTCATGAGATGCTCATTCAAGGTCTGGTGTTCGACTACGACAAAGAAGATCAAGGTTACCGCCAGAGGTTTACACGAGCTTAGAGAATGGTGAACAAGGTGGACAGTAGGACTTTGGGACACAAAAACTCTATCCCTCTCGAGCCTTACCTTAGGTGGGTACAGGCTCGTGCTCAGAGACTCATGATGCCTTACCCTTCCATCCTTCATGTTATCATAGAGCCTGTTGTTGAAGGAGACGTCCCATACACTGTCCTTCATCCTGACATGCCTACCTCTCTCGAAGACTTGCAGAAGGCTTTGGTTCAGTTGAAGGAAGACCGAGACACCTTTGAAGCCCAATTTTACGCCAGTGAGAAGAAGGTTCTGGAACTCACCAAGCAGCTTCATGAAGAGCAGAATCTGAACGCCTACATCGAGCCAAAGAGGATGCGTTCAACCTTTTTGTCTTAGGAGTTTTTGTTGTATTTTGTTTCTTTCATTGTAAGCCCAAAGAGGCATGATGTATTCAAATTGGGACTTATTAATATAACGTGTGTTCTTTTTTGGTTTGAACAAATTTAAATCTCTAATTTCCTTGAAATCATTTGCATATTGCATCTCCATTCATCATAACATCATACAGGTTTCTTACAACAAGTCTCCTTATCCTTTTATTGTTTATTTCAGTGAGATGGATATTGAACAGACAGTGAAAGATCTTCAGGCGCAGAACATCCAGTTTCAACAAATGATCTTGACTCTGACAAAAGGACAGGAGGAGTTGAAGACTCTACTGGCCAAAGAGAAGAAGAAGAAAGCGAAGAAACCAACCGGTATTGTGATCATGGGAAGAAGGTTCAAAGGACAAGCCATGCGAACTTTAGACTTTGCTACATCATCGGGTGAAGGAGATAATCAAGAAGACAGGACCAAGGAAGTGAACAACAACCCAGCATCCAAAGAAGAGGAAGAACCTGACTACTCAGAGGAAGAGTATCCTTCTGCTGACAATAAATACAAAGAGCTAGAGGATCGTTTGAATGCTATGGAGGTCCAGAGGGTACCCGAATTGGATTTTGAAGAGTTAGGACTTGTCTCAGAGGTTGTCATCCCGCAGAAATTCAAGGTCCCCACTTTCGCTAAATATGATGGTGTCTCTTGCCCGAAGCTGCATTTAAGGTCATACGTCAGAAAGATTCAACCCCATACGGCTGATTAGAATCTATGGGTGCATTTTTTCCAAGAGAGCTTGTCAGGGACGCAGTTGGATTGGTTATATCAGTTGGAAAGGACCAATATTCGCAATTGGTAAGATTTGGCCTCCACCTTCTACAAACAATACCAGTTTAATGTTGAATTAACTCTAACTCGGACGCAATTGCAAGGCATGTCTATGGGTGCAGGTGAAGGTTTCAAAACCCATGCTCAAAAATGGAGGGATCTCGCAGGCAGAGTCCAACCCCCTCTATCTTACAGAGAATTAGTGGATATGTTCCTAGGCACCTTGTCAGGTCCATTCTTCAACCACCTGATCAAAAGTACCTCAGCTGGATTTACTGAACTAATCATGACTGGTGAGCGGGTCAAAGCCGGTATAAAAAGTGGAAAAATTAAAAGAGATGCATCCTCGAGCGTGATGAAGAAACCCTTTGTTGGAAAGAAGGAGGTCAGTGCTGCATATGACCATAGGAATCAGAACAAAACTGAATGTCGCCCGACGGTAGGGGCTGTTATGATTTCTCATCCTGTGCCAAATCAACAGCAAAATTATCAGCGCAAGCCAAGAGCGCCCATGAGACGATTTACCCGGATCAACATGACCATGTTTCAAGTTTTGCCACACCTTTTGAAGACCAATCTGGCAACTTTAAAAGAAGCTCCCAAGAACCCCAACACTGCTTCTACTCGCTACAACCCGAACGCTCGATGTGCCTATCATTCTGAAGCCCGGGGCATGATACAAACGACTGTTGGGCCTTGAAGAATAAGGTACAAGACCTTATCGATGCAAAAGAGATTGAGTTTGATCCCCCAGAAATGCCTAATGTAATAACAGCGCCAATGCCCAGAAATGGTCAAGGTGTCAACGCCATTGATGATGATCGTTTTGTATCCTCTGTGAATGACCTAACTACTCCTCTGTTGATCATTAAACAGAATATGTTACAATTCGATCTGTTCCTGGGCTATGATAAGATTTGTCACTTATGCAAGTTTCTACCAAATGGTTGTTTGTTACTGTTGTACCCCAAAATTTGCCCTCCCATATTTCTCAAAACATTTCGAGAAAAATTCACAAGTCCAACCCGGCGCGTCATATTCAGGTATTCTTTCGCCAAGATATCTCTGATAACATATTCTCAAATTCAGGTTCGGCTCAAGAGTCAATTCTTTAAAGAAGGTATCCGAATGTGTGAGTTTTCTCGAAGAAATATGGTGAAAAAGTGTGCTGAAAGTGAAGTTTTTACGCGCTAAAAAATTCATAACTTGAAAATCGTGGCTCGTTTTGAACCTGTTCCGGTGGCCAAAATTCCGTCTTGACATTATCTACGTTTTCATCTCTCACGGCTGGAAGCCAATTTCGATCATAAGGTCTTCAAAAATGTGGATTTATCAAGTATTTTCATACAGAAAATTTGTGACAGAAGTTTATTTGCGTCATGTTCAGAAAATCATAACTTGGTCGATTTTCATCGTATCGAGCTGGTTCCGGTGCCAAAATTTCACAAATTGAGTTGGCTACATTTTCACAGAAGGTATTGAGTTCAAATGGTATTCAAAAGGCCTTCGTTTTTTGCTCAGAATGCGTGACACGCTGAAAATCCTGAATGCTGAATATTATTTCATCTGGGCCGAAACTTCGAAAATTCATAACTCGGTCAATTTTTATCGGATTGGACTCATATTTTTACACAAGGTCACTGACTCATAGATCTATAACTTTGCTTCAAAAGTCGAGACCAAATTATGCACCGATCAATACCAGTTTTTTATTGAAGAACGTGTCAGAGTCGACACTGGAGCCCAAAATAAGTTTGTCTGAGCTGAAACTTCAAAAATTCATAACTAATTCACCTTTTATCCGATTGAGTCGATTTTCGGACAGGAGTTAGTTCTTGATGCCGGCTAAATTTTGTTTTCACATTTCAACTTCAAAAATTGCACTTAACTCCCTGCGATTTAGCCTGGAAAGTGACGAACTCAAGTGAACATGGGAGGCCCAATTGCACATTCAAAGCCCATTTTCTTTACCCTAATTTCCATTATATAATCACCTTCTTTTCACACAAACCAAAGAGGAGGAAAAGAGAGAAAAAAACCTTGCCACAACACTGTTAGAATATCAAATTCTTTCAAGAACCCTAAAACCTTGAAATTCTTATTACAAATCTCTCTCTCACTACAAACAAGCAATCTTAGTTACAAACCAACATCTTATTACTTCTTCAGTAAGGGTAAGGCTGGCTTGATCTCCATGATCCAAAGGGCATAAAAGCATTCATGTCACTACTTTTCCAGTAAGGGTAAGGTTGATTTGATCTCCATGATCAAAAGGGTATAATCATTCATACATGCCATATTGTGCCTAAACATTAAATTTCTTCATATATTGGCTTTATTTGCATTTTATGATTTTATTTAATGTGTTCGTGAGATTCAACACTGCAGATTTAGACAGGATCTCATGCAGGTTCATTAAGGAACGTTGAGGCTAAAATACAAATGGCCAAAAGCCAAAAGCCAAATGGCCAAAGTAGAACAACTTATACATGACACCAATACATGGCGAGACAGACATCCTGAGAAGATTAAGGAACGTTGAAGCCAGAACACAAATGGCCATGAAACTCAATCCAATGGCCAAAGAATGCAGACCGTTCAAAAAAACCTCCCCTTGGGCCTGAAATTCCCCTTGGTTTGCATCCTTTTTAATTTTATTTTCTTTTCTTTTCTAATTCTTTTTTAATTGTTTTAATTGTTTTTTTCACCATAAAATAATTTTCTATAATAAAAACAGAAAAATCAAAAAATACAAATATATTTAATTTCTTCACTAATTAATTTTTGTAAATAAACTCTAACAATTAACTTAGTTAATCTAGGTTTTAATTTTAACACTTTTTCTTAATAAATAAAAAATATGTAGAATTAGGTTTTGACATTTTCATCTTTTTCTTAAATAAATTATTAATCATCATTATTTATCATTATTATTAGTTATCATTAATTTTGTAAATAAACATGTAAATAATTAGGTTAATTTAAGTTTAACTTTAATATTTTTTCTTAATAAATAAAAGTTATAGAATTAGGGTTAATTTAATTTCAATCTCATTTAATTCTCTTATTAAAAAAATCATAAACACCAAAACATCAAAAAAAAACAATCTCTTTTTTTTCATTTTAATTTAATTAATCTAACAATTTAATTTAATTTAATTAAAAAGGGTCCAACGCCCTCGTTTCCAACTTTAATTCAATTCGCGTATTTATTTATTTTTCTTTTAATTTTTTATGTACCTCTCCTAAAGCCGTGTAAACTTAATTTCTCGCACTTTACTTTATTTCTTTATTTTCTGTCAAATCGGGTCCTGGAAATTTTGGCGATGTGGACCCGCGCCTTTGTAATAGTTTAGAATTTTACCTTTCTCGCAATTTTTAACTGTTAAATAAATGCATGAAAGAATGAATGTCTAAATAAAAACAAAAGCGTAGATCACCCATAACATGACAAGACAAAAATAAATGAACATGACACACAAATCACACACCACCCCTAGGGTACGCCTCACTGTTGCCTTGCCCTTCGAAAGGTGATCGTCGAGTAGAGGATGTCTTAGTAAGTCCTCATGATCCAGGAACCTGGCATGAGGGTAGCTTCTAAGGTGTCTTCCTATTGCTCCGGTGATCACCATGTCCCGAACCTCGAATTGACCCGAACACCTCCAACGGTGGTGCTACCTACCTCTCAATAGTGGGATGGCACTACTTTAAAGGACATTTACACAGACGAATTCCTTAGGGTAGGTAGACGACTCTAGATACTTGCTCTAAATTTCAAAACAAATCAAAAATACTTTTCACACCGACACCTTTTCAAAAAGCTTTCGAAAGCAATTTTTCAAACACTCTCGAGGACCGATACAAGAGTCGAACTGGAATTTTCAAAGAAACTTTTTAAAACCCACAATTGAAAAGCAAACAAACCATTTTTGAAAACACAAATGAGCAAGTATCTAAGAGCCCATGGATAACCATGGATAGAAAGGGTGCTAATACCTTCCCTTTCTATAATCTACCTCCCGAACCGAGAGCAATCTCTTTAAGGAATTTTTCTGTGCTTTTGTCCTTTCCATTTGGAGAAAATAAAAGACGGTGGCGATTCTTGCTTCCGCGACATTTCACGAACCAGCGTTAAACAGTCAGTTCCAGATCCACCGATCACAGAACTGGCGACTCTGCTGGGGAAATTTATAAAGTGAGGTGTACCTTAGGACTAAGATCACTTGTGTTTTCAATTGTCTGAATTGTTTGCTTTAAATTGTGGGACTGTCTCGGGAGTTCTATAGATCCTAACTCGGATCTGGGGGATACCTTCTTAGAAAGTAGCAACAAGACTGTGAGGGAACTGTGCGGGGTATACCGACATGGTTGAAACAGTCTGCTACGTTGATGTGGCACTTTGGTGTGTACCGGTAACCCTTGAGTTCAGTCAAGGAGAGTACGGGGCCTCCGCGTGGTATCGTGAAGCATCAACAGACCTTAGGAACCTTAATTGAACTATCTTGGCCTCTTTAGGGTAGTGAGATAACTGACTTTGGTGCAGTCCGAGGTTGGTTGATACTCGATACTACACTCAATTGAGGGTTGCTTTCCTGGAATATTTCGGTCGCCAGTTCAGTGGCTAAATCGAAACGATGAACAATGAAAGCAATCCAGTGATATTGGGACCCTTAGAACCCGGTTACTTCTAATAGGACAGGTTGAGCCCACCAACTTCAAGAGGGTAATACCCAGACCCCATGCTGGCCTAAACTCTAAGGGTTTCTCTTGTGTGACTTGTGTGCCTTCGTACTTGACTATTTGCATGCTTGTTGTCTGACACTTGAGCTTCTTGCAGGTTTTGTTTGTAGTCCTTAATTAGGACTCATAACAAGGTCTACCGAGTTTCTTGCAGGTTTCGTTTATAGTCCTTAATTGGGACTCATGACAAGGTTTACTAAGTTTCTTGCAGGTTTTGGTTTGCAGTCCTTAATTGGGACTCATAACAGGGCTACTCACATTACCCCATGCATACCATAACATCATACCATTGCATACATCCTAACCCATTTCAAGGATCTCAAGGGCTTGTGATGCAGGTCATGGTGAATCAACTATCCCAGGAAGGGGCAAAGAGGATTTATTTTCCTCTAGCCAAGGTAGTCAGGGGCTATGACCCACTTGATATGGTGAGCTTTGACACTTGAAGAAGGTTGCCCTAGCCAAGGTTGTCAGGGGCTATGACCCACTGGAATGGTGAGCTTTTGACCCTTGAAGAAGGATTCTCAGCAACATAGGGCTCCTCCAATCAAGCTAACAAATTCAAATGCTAACAGTCTTCTTGTTTATCCCGCGAGGTCCTGGAAAACATTGCATGCATACATACACATCATAACAGGTATCCTTGTTGCAGGTCACTTACCTCTCTCGCTGTTTATTTCAGCAATGGCTTCCCAACAAGATAACCAGGACCTTCTTACTCAAGAAACTCGGTTCGGGGAAATCCTCCTGAATCTATCCAAGGGGCAGGAGGAGCTAAGGACACTTCTCATGGAGACTTTGGTCAGGAACAGCGCTGAGGACGGACGGCTGAAACACCTGCAAGCTGAGATGGATGCAATGAAAGCCCAAATGTTAGGGCAGGGGATTGCTATTCAAGGTTTAGCTCAAAGACAAGAAGAGCTCGGTGTTCTCATCAACCAACTGCTTCAGAGTAACCAACTGGGGCAAGCGTCTAAGGGTAAAGAGCCAGTCATCGTTCAGCCACCTTTGAAACAAGGAGGTAAGGGGAGAGCTCCTCAAAGGGCTCCAGTGTCACAAATTCAGCATCAACTTCACCAGCTCCAATCAGACAAGCCCAGGAGGCAATTCACCCAGCTCAACATGTCGCTGTTTCAAGCTTTACAACACCTGTTGAGATTGAACCTGATCACATTAAGGGCTCATCCCCAGAATCCCAACACAGCACATCCTACTTATGATCCCAATAAAAGGTGTGCCTACCACTCTGCCTGTCCAGGACATGATACCAATGAGTGTTGGGCTCTGAAGAACAAGATCCAGGACCTGATTGATGAAGGAGCACTGGAGTTCACACAAGATGGTCAGGCTGAATTTTTCTACCATCCCTCCAAGGCTCACCATTTGAAATAGCAAGCCCTGAGACTAGAAAACTTTTGTTCATTCGAATGTTCAAGTTGTGTTGTTCTTTGATTGTTCAAACATTTTATTTCATGTCAAACTTGGTTATTTCATTAATGCATTACACATGTCTGTTTTGAAGTAATTATTTCGTATTCACTATATGCAAACTGTTTTCATATTTTTGTGATGATCAACTCTTGATTGAAAATTCTAAGCCTCTTGAGGGAGGATGACGAAAACGATACCACGATCTTTACAGTATGCTTTTGAATAGACCCCGCTGATGAGGTACAGGCATTGTTTCAATTCCTAAACACTGGAGTTATAAGGAAGATAATCCCTCGTCAACCCCTCTGAGCCAAAGAAGTAGGAGTTTTTCTTTTCGAAATTTAAAACCCTTAATCATAACCTGGGGCAGGGTAGTCTCTCAGTTGATCCAAGTGCATAACGAATGGCACCAAAGAGGTCCTTACAAAACAAAAGACAGTGATGGTTCCGAACAATCATACAAACAATCAGTCATTACTTCTCAAAATAAAAACCCATTAAGTCAAAACCTATGAAGGAGACTTACAAACTGGGGCATCCCGCTGACTGTAATCACAAAAGAACAACTCAGGCAAAAAAAAAGGGATAACAAAAATCAGAAAAAGAAAGAGGTCTTACCAACCCTCGACAAAAAATGACTGCCTATTCAAAATAAATTGTCAACATCCGAACCATCACCGAAAAATCAGAGCAAAGACTCAAACAAGGTCTAACGTATGATCAACTGAGTTTAGGTTTGAAGAACATCACAAAGAGCGGGTGGGTACAAATAATTTGAGCCTTTATCCTTTGTTTCTTGAACCATGAACCAGGCCACGTTATAACCCTTAAAAGTCCTAGCTGAAGCATGGGTTAGTTCGAAAGCATACTGTTACAAAAGGTATCCTGACTCCTTAAGGCCTACGGTAAATACGGAGTTGACATCACGTTTTACAAACATTCACTTGTTTTATGAAAAAGAATGCATTTTCAAAATCTTCAAGACAGACATAAGCTTTGCATTTTTTATATAACATTGTTTACATATGACTATTTGTTTGAACAGCAGGGAAATTCGCACGATGAAAGCCTAGTGAACATAAGCACTTCCAATCAAGGGGAACGACATGATCATTGTCCATCATCTGGGGCAGTTAAGTCAATTCAGAGAATCTCTCAAAACGCCTAATAGCCTGGGGCAAATCTCCGCCTGAGTCACTTGGGACATTGGACGATCAAACGAAGATCTTCGGGTGGTATGACAACAAAACACTCCTAACAGTGACAACTCCCTGCATCCTGAAAGCACGGACATGGTCGAGAAAAAAATACGCATAATCAAAGACCCGCTAGGTTGACACACCTAGGCAAAAATAAGGGCTTCCCGGCGAACCAAAAGGGTTCGGGCAAAATGAAGGGATGAAATGAAAAAATTTGTACACCCAGCAAGTCGAAAACCTGAAAAGGCGGCTTGGGCAAAAATGGGTATCCCGGTGGACTGAAAACCCGAAAGGGCGGTCCAGGCAAAAGTTAGGGATCAAAAGCGTACGACTATGTCCCGGCATCTTGTCACTGGCCTATCAGAAGAAGAGTTTGTCCATCAACAACTATCAGCACCTCACAGGTCTTCCTCTCCCATATCAAAAACAGGGGCAATAAAGAGTTGTCTAAGCAATCTAATTGTTCTGTCCTCCAAGGTATCAAGGCGAGTTCAGTTGAAGAACATAACCAGTATATCTTGATTCCCCAGAGAGTGAGCCAGCAAGTCAGTGCACTCTCCCCGAGCAAAGCTACAATCAAACCTTAAGAAAGTTGGGTATCCTCCAGCAGATCCCAACATTCCCCAGCAGTATACATGCATTCTTAACAAGCATCCTCGGCAGTCTTGGTCTAAAAGATTGTTCCCCGGCGGTATATCAAACATTCAGTGGAGTCACCTCCCCAGCAGCTCAAACTTCCCCAGGAGAGTCCAATCCAGTTTCCCCAAGAAATTTGGAATCCATCTCCCCAAGCAGTAAGCTTATTCCCAGTAGATTCTGGAAGCTTACCCCCGCAAAGCACGAACGCGTCCCCTGGCCTTTATTCAAGAGTTATTTCCCTACCAGGATATAACTGGGTTATCCTCAGCCAAAAGCCATGGAAAGAGCGTCCTCGACGAAGTCTTCGTATCCCCAACAAGGTCTATTAACACTTCCAACAACAAGGGTATCACCAGCAAGTTATTATCAACAACTCAACAAAGTATCTCTCTCCCCACAGAGTATCGCTTCCCAGCAAGATCGCTAGAGTACTTTTCTCCCCGCAGAGTAATCCATTCGCCAAGGCTATTCCCCAACGGAGTTATCTTCTCCTACCGGTATTCTTGCAACTATCATCCCCAGCGGGAGCAAAAATCTATTCTTCAATATCAGCCCAGGATATGACTTCCCGGCACCCGTCAAGGATTTATTTTCCTAAGACGAAAACATACATTCATAAACATCGCACTCCCATACATATATGCATCACATCTTACAAATCTCATTATGTTGAGAACATCATTGCTTGATCCATATCATGCATTGCATATGACTGACCTTTACCTTTCAGGAAAGATCCAGTTAAGTTCTCAGCTACATTTCAAGACCTAGACCGGTTCAGTTAAGTCGACCCTAAGATTTCTCTGTTTCTTATCCAGTCAAAGGCCTTCTCTGGTTCAGTCAGATCGACCCTAAGGTCTCCCTGTTTCTTATCCAGTTGAAGATTTCAAGACCTAGACCGGTTCAGTTAATCGACCCTAAGATTTTCTGTTTCTTATCCAGTCCAAGGCCTTCTCTAGTCCAGTTAAATCGACCCCTAACAGATTTTGCTAATGAAGACTCAGTAGAAGATATCCAAGATTCTCTCAATGATTGTTGTTGAGGTTGTAGTCGCCTATGGTTCTCTCCCCGATACTGCGGAGGTAGTAATCATCCCTAGATTCGCTCAGCGTTACTGTTGAAGTCGAAGATATCCAAGATTCTCTCAATGATTGCTGTTGAGGTTGAAGTCGTCCAAGATTCTCTCAATGATTACTGTTGAGGTTGAAGTCGCCCGAGATTCTCTCAATGATTACTGTTGAGGTTGAAGTCGTCCAAGATTCTCTCAATGATTACTGTTGAGGTTGAAGTCGCCCGAGATTCTCTCAATGATTACTGTTGAGGTTGAAGTCGCCCAAGATTCTCTCAATGATTACTGTTGAGGTTGAAGTCGCCCAAGATTCTCTCAATGATTACTGTTGAGGTTGAAGTCGCCCAAGATTCTCTCAATGATTACTGTTGAGGTTGAAGTCGCCCAAGATTCTCTCAATGATTACTGTTGAGGTTGAAGTCGCCTATGGTTCTCTCCCCGTTACTGCAGAGGTAGTAATCGTCCCAAGATTCTCTCAATGATTACTGATGAGGTTTAAGTCGCCAAGGTTCTCTCCCCGATACTGCGGAGGTAGTAATCATCCCCAGATTCGCTCAGCGTTACTGTTGAAGTTGAAGTCGTCCAAGATTCTCTCAATGATTGCTGTTGAGGTTGTAGTCGCCTATGGTTCTCTCCCTGATACTGTGGAGGTAGTAATCATCCCCAGATTCGCTCAGCGTTGCTGTTGAGGTTGAAGTCGCCCCAAGATTCTCTCAGCGTTCCTGTTGAGGTAGTAATCATCCAAGGTTCTCTCACCGTTCCTGTTGAGGTAGTAACCATCCCTGGTTCATTCATCACCGTTTGAAGCTCCAGATTCAGCTCCTGTAACCAGTCAGGACACATCTATACGAAGGGTTTGAAGACCAGTTCCTGTAACAGGCCAGGTATTCATTTTTCTTTTTTTGCAGGTACGCAAGTTCACGCTAAGGAATCTCTTACGCGATCAACACCCAGATGGCATCTATAAGCCCATCATCCTATCCATCACACCTCCAGATGGCATCTATAAGCCCATCCCCCTATCCATCATCTCTCCAAATGACATCTATAAGCCCATTCCCGTCATCACGTTGCTGATACTCTACTATGCGAGTGCAAATTTCTGGGCACTCTAGTGTTCAATCATCTTCCACCTTTGGATCACGAAAGGCACGCAAGCCAATCTACATCCTCAGGTTTAAGAAGATTGAACAGGGGCAACTGTTGTACCCCAAAATTTGCCCTCCCATATTTCTCAAAACATTTCGAGAAAAATTCACAAGTCCAACCCGGCGCGTCATATTCAGGTATTCTTTCGCCAAGATATCTCTGATAACGTATTCTCAAATTCAGGTTCGGCTCAAGAGTCAATTCTTTAAAGAAGGTATCCGAATGTGTGAGTTTTCTCGAAGAAATATGGTGAAAAAGTGTGCTGAAAGTGCAGTTTTTACGCGCTAAAAAATTCATAACTTGAAGATCGTGGCTCGTTTTGAACCCGTTCCGGTGGCCAAAATTCCGTCTTGACATTATCTACGTTTTCATATCTCACGGCTGGAAGCCAATTTCGATCATAAGGTCTTCAAAAATGTGGATTTATCAAGTATTTTCATACAGAAAATTTGTGACAGAAGTTTATTTGCGTCATGTTCAGAAAATCATAACTTGGTCGATTTTCATCGTATCTAGCTGGTTCCGGTGCCAAAATTTCACAAATTGAGTTGGCTACATTTTCACAGAAGGTATTGAGTTCAAACGGTATTCAGAAGGCCTTCGTTTTTTGCTCAGAATGCGTGACACACTGAAAATCCTGAATGCTGAATATTATTTCATCTGGGCCGAAACTTCGAAAATTCATAACTCGGTCAATTTTTATCGGATTGGACTCATATTTTTACACAAGGTCACTGACTCATAGATCTACAACTTTGCTTCAAAAGTCGAGACCAAATTATGCACCGATCAATACCAGTTTTTTATTGAAGAACGTGTCAGAGTCGACACTGGAGCCCAAAATAAGTTTGTCTGAGCTGAAACTTCAAAAATTCATAACTAATTCACCGTTTATCCGATTGAGTCGATTTTCGGACAGGAGTTAGTTCTCGATGCCGGCTACATTTTGTTTTCACATTTCAACTTCAAAAATTGCACTTAAGTCCCTGCGATTTAGCCTGGAAAGTGACGAACTCAAGTGAACATGGGAGGCCCAATTGCACATTCAAAGCCCATTTTCTTTACCCTAATTTCCATTATATAATCACCTTCTTTTCACACAAACCAAAGAGGAGGAAAAGAGAGAAAAAAACCTTGCCACAACACTGTTAGAATATCAAATTCTTTCAAGAACCCTAAAACCTTGAAATTCTTATTACAAATCTCTCTCTCACTACAAACAAGCCATCTCAGTTACAAACCAACATCTTATTACTTCTTCAGTAAGGGTAAGGCTGGCTTGATCTCCATGATCCAAAGAGCATAAAAGCATTCATGTCACTACTTTTCCAATAAGGGTAAGGTTGATTTGATCTCCATGATCAAAAGGGTATAATCATTCATACATGTCATATTGTGCCTAAACATTAAATTTCTTCATATATTGGCTTTATTTGCATTTTATGATTTTATTTAATGTGTTCGTGAGATTCAACACTGCAGATTTAGACAGGATCCCATGCAGGTTCATTAAGGAACGTTGAGGCCAAAATACAAATGGCCAAAAGTCAAAAGCCAAATGGCCAAAGTAGAACAACTTATGCATGACACCAATACATGGCGAGACAGACATCCTGAGAAGATTAAGGAACGTTGAAGCCAGAACACAAATGGCCATGAAACCCAATCCAATGGCCAAAGAATGCAGACCGTTCAAAAAAACTTCCCCTTGGGCCTGAAATCCCCCTTGATTTGCATCCTTTTTAATTTTATTTTCTTTTCTTTTCTAATTCTTTTTTAATTGTTTTAATTGTTTTTTTTCACCATAAAATAATTTTCTATAATAAAAACAGAAAAATCAAAAAATACAAATATATTTAATTTCTTCACTAATTAATTTTTGTAAATAAACTCTAACAATTAACTTAGTTAATCTAGGTTTTAATTTTAACACTTTTTCTTAATAAATAAAAAATATGTAGAATTAGGTTTTGACATTTTCATCTTTTTCTTAAATAAATTATTAATCATCATTATTTATCATTATTATTAATTATCATTAATTTTGTAAATAAACATGTAAATAATTAGGTTAATTTAAGTTTAACTTTAATATTTTTTCTTAATAAATAAAAGTTATAGAATTAGGGTTAATTTAATTTCAATCTCATTTAATTCTCTTATTAAAAAAATCATAAACACCAAAACATAAGAAAAAACAATCTCTTTTTTTTCATTTTAATTTAATTAATCTAACAATTTAATTTAATTAAATTAAAAAGGGTCCAACGCCCTCGTTTCCAACTTTAATTCAATTCGCGTATTTATTTCTTTTTATTTTAATTTTTTATGTACCTCTCCCAAAGCCGTGTAAACTTAATTTCTCGCACTTTACTTTATTTCTTTATTTTCTGTCAAATCGGGTCCTGGAAATTTTGGCGATGTGGATCCGCGCCTTTGTAATAGTTTAGAATTTTACCTTTCTCGCAATTTTTAACTGTTAAATAAATGCATGAAAGAATGAATGTCTAAATAAAAACAAAAGCGTAGATCACCCATAACATGACAAGACAAAAATAAATGAACATGACACACAAATCACACACCACCCCTAGGGTATGCCTCACTGTTGCCTTGCCCTTCGAAAGGTGATCGTCGAGTAGAGGATGTCTTAGTAAGTCCTCATGATCCGGGAACCTGGCATGAGGGTAGCTTCTAAGGTGTCTTCCTATTGCTCCGGTGATCACCATGTCCCGAACCTCGAATTGACCCGAACACCTCCAACGGTGGTGCTACCTACCTCTCAATGGTGGGATGGCACTACTTTAAAGGACATTTACACAGACGAATTCCTTAGGGTAGGTAGACGACTCTAGATACTTGCTCTAAATTTCAAAACAAATCAAAAATACTTTTCACACCGACACCTTTTCAAAAAGCTTTCGAAAGTAATTTTTCAAACACTCTCGAGGACCGATACAAGAGTCGAACTGGAATTTTCAAAGAAACTTTTTAAAACCCACAATTGAAAAGCAAACAAACCATTTTTGAAAACACAAATAAGCAAGTATCTAAGAGCCCATGGATAACCATGGATAGAAAGGGTGCTAATACCTTCCCTTTCTATAATCTACCTCCCGAACCGAGAGCAATCTCTTTAAGGAATTTTTCTGTGCTTTTGTCCTTTCCATTTGGAGAAAATAAAAGACGGTGGCGACTCTTGCTTCCGCGACATTTCACGAACCAGCGTTAAACAGTCAGTTCCAGATCCACCGATCACAGTTACTAAAGATAGGCGTTTAGCGCCTGATGACTAGCAAAGAAATCTTGTTTGAAAAGATTCCTCTTACCAGAACTTCTTATCAAGATGTCTCGGTAATCACCATTTCCAACAATCGTCCCGGAGTCTCCACCAAAAGACCCGTCAGGATTACATCTATTCCAAGGTCTGCACCTCTAATCATCACTATGCCAAGACCAATATCATACTCTTCAGATAAAGTTGTTCCCTGGAACTATGGGGCTGACGTTTATTACTATGGCGTCAAGCAAGATTAGTTGGTTGTCAAAGACGAAGTTGTGAGAGATATTGATCCTGACATCGGTAATATCACTGGGACCAGTAAGATAGCAAGAAGTGGAAGAGTCTTCTCGCCCGAGATTTCTCCAAAGACCGTTGCTACTCCTGTGATCATTCCCACTGTCGCTCCTACCAACACTCCCAGTGATACTCCTATTGTTATCCCTGCTATCGAGACAAGGGGAAAAGAGGTCTTGAATGAGCCTGTCAAAGCGAGGGAGCGTCCCAAGATCATCCCTGAAGCTTCTAGAAAGGAGATAAAAGAAATACTGAAGATAATCAAGAAAAGTGACTACAACATCGTAGAATAGTTGGGGCAGACCCCCTCGAAGATATCATTGTTGTCATTACTTTTGTGTTCTGAGGCCCATGCCAAAGCCTTGGTAAAGTTTCTCAAGACCGCCCACGTGCCCCAAGAGACCTTCATCTACCAATTTGAGAATTGTGTGGCCAGTCTAACTACTGATAACGGATTGGGATTTTCTGACATTGATTTAACTTCCAAGGGAAGGAAACACAACGATGCCTTGCATGTTTCCATTAAATGAAGGGGCACCACACTTGCCCATGTTCTGGTGGATACCGGCTCATCATTGAATGTCTTGCCCAAAAATGCTCTCGACCGACTGGACTGCGAGGGACTCATTTGAAAACCTAGCAACATCATAGGGAGGGCCTTTGATGGTTCTAAGAGGATAGTGCACGGAGAAGTTAATATCCCCATAAAAGTTGGAACTCAGACTTTTGATTCAACTTTCTATGTAATGGACATCCGCCCGTCTTACTTCTGTTTATTGGGTCGACCCTGGATCCATGGTGTTGGTGCCATCACTTCTACCATGCATTAGATGCTAAAATACCCGATCAAAGGAAAGATTGTCACAGTTCACGGGGAGGAGGAGTACATGGTTAGCCACCTGAACTATTTCAGGTATGTTGAAATGGATGGTGAATTCATTGAGACTCCGTGTCAGAATTTTGAGGAGGTTCCACAAAAAGTTGCGGCAACCAAGTCTACTCCCAAAGTTTCGAAGATTACCAGACCTCCATTGAAGATGGCCTCTTTGAAAGATGCTAGAGCAGTAGTTGAAGAAGGCGGGTGTACCATCTGGGGTCAACTTCCGGATATTCCATACAAGTCCGACAAATTTGGTTTGGCATTCACTACAGAGGCCCAAAGAGTTGTTCGACGTTCTCGCACCGGAGGACCACCTTTATGTATCAGCAATCAGGGAGTCAATGCAGTAGAAGACATTGATGGCAGCTCTGATATGGACGAGTGGATTTTTCCAACCATCAGCGGAGGGCTTAACAATTGGGAGGCCAAAGATTTCATACCCATTACTTTTATTCAAGAGTAATTGTCTTTTAATGTTTTTAGGCTTGTAATATTTAAACAATTCAGACTTTTTTAAACCTTGTGTCCTACCCGAGGCACAACGGTCCATTTGTGAGAGTTGTCACTTCATTCTCATATGTCATCAATGAATCATGGACGTTTTTGCATATAAATTTTATGCTCTCTGTCTTTCTTTCTTACATTTTATTTCTTTCAAAGGTAGCTATGCTCTTACACACACTCACATATTAAAATACAGATCTACATCCACTCAGGATCCCATGGGTAACGGTTCTGCTATGGCCTATTGTGACTTTGAAAATCCGATCTACCAAGCCGAAGACGAAGGTGAGGAAGATTGTGAGGTGCCAGGGGAATTGGCCAGGTTGTTGCAACAGGAAGAAAGGACCATTCAGCCTCACGAAGGGATGGTTGAAACAGTTAACTTAGGTACTGAGGAGGACAAGAAAGAAGTCAAGGTGGGTGCCAATCTGGAACCCAGTGTCAAAGAGCGTCTGATTCAGTTGCTGCACGATTATGTTGAGGTCTTTTCCTGGTCGTATGAAGACATGTCGGGACTTGATACAGACATTGTGGTACATCGTCTGCCTACAAGAGAAGATTGTCCTCCAGTAAAGCAAAAGGTTCGCCACATGAGGCCTGATATGTCAGAAAAGATTAAAGCATAAGTCATGAAGCAATTCAATGTTGGATTCTTGGCTGTCACCTCTTATCCCCAATGGGTTGCCAATGTTGTTCTCGTGCCCAAGAAAGACGGCAAAGTGCGAATGTGTGTGGACTGCATAGATTTGAATAGGACAAGCCCCAAGGATGACTTACCGCTCCCCCATATCGATGTTCTAGTTGACAATACGGCACAACACAAAGTGTTTTCCTTCATGGACGGTTTCTCAGGCTACAACCAAATCAAAATTGCGCTTGGGGATATGGAGAAAACAACCTTTGTTACACAGTGGGGCACATTCTGCTATAAGTTCAAGCCATTCGGACTGAAGAATGTTGGGGCAACCTATCAGCGTGCCATGGTAGCTCTATTTCACGACATGATACTGTTGGCTCCTAAATTCGACACCTTTGTTTCAATTGATGACAGCCATTAAAAGCTGAAAGATGCTTTCGACTGGCTAAGCCTGTCGAAGTGACCGTCGAAAGATGGCCAAATACTTAGAAGATTTCTTCCAAGGAAGGAGGCTGATTGCCTTCGACGTCGAAGGAGTTTTCGTCGAAGACGTCTCTTGACGAACGTGTTCGATGGTCCAGAGTGGAGCAGTTTGAAATTCAAAGCTTTGGAGGGAAAACGGTTTCCAGCAGTTACTACGTGCGAACGTGCAAGGATCTGGAGTGTCGAGCATGGAGAACGTGACAAGTGGCTTGATCTCGAAGCAGTGTAACTGCCCGACGGTTACTTGGAATGTTTTTGTATAAATAGGAGTAGACGTGTAGTTTCTCGCGTGTGTTCACAATAAATACATAGTCACTCATTTAGATTCAAGTACCCAGTGTGAGCGAACGAATTGTTGAGAAATGTATGTGTGAAACACCAATTTAATCAATTCAAGTCATTTACTTTTTCAGTATTTTACATGCTTTTCCCTTTAAGATTCCTGTCGAACCTTTACATTCCAGCCTTGTTTATTTTACCAAGCCTTTTCCTTTATGCAATTTACTTTAACCAATTTACTTAAAGCCTTATCCACACTAATTAAACTTCAAAATCAACCTATGTCCATAGGATCAATCTGATCGATCCTGCGAGTAACCAAATAAGTAACCATTTGGAGGATCAGCGGTTGTTTACCAAATCCCCAGGTAAACAAATTGGCACACCCGGTGGGACTGTGTGTTGATTGTTGAAAAATCTCATCTTTTCGAGTTGTATGTTATTGAGGAGTGGTAGAATATACACCAACGATAATAATACTGCCAGAAGAAGGGAAGAGATGGCGAATCCGCCAAACAATAATGAAATCCCACAAACGAGTGTGGGAGCAACGGTTAATATGACCGTGAGTGAAGCGACGAATGCTGGTTCGATACCAGCGGTGTCAGTCACAACCACGGGGCCAACGACTTCGTTTGCAGGCCCCAGAATGACTTTGGGAACTCCCCCTCCAAGGGGAAATACTGGCCCAAGGCCAGTGGTTCCCCCAGGATTTATTCCATTCTATGGTATGCCAACTTCTGAATTGGCAAGCCTAACGAATGCTGCGTCCACTTATTCAGAACCTTTCGTGAGTGCCACTTCGCCACTCCAAGGCTCTGGAGTAGGCATGGCGAATAGAAATAGGACCCAACTCTTAGGAGGAACGTCCCAAGTAGCCCATGGCCTTACAAATGCCTCGACAGCAGTCTTGAGGCAACAGATGGACGAAAGCAACCATGATATGGTGCAAATGTTGGCACAAACTTTGAGTACAGTGCTAAATCCTCTAATACAAAATACTACTCAGTCGAATCAGCAAGTTACAGCGCAAATGACGCGTTTGGCTGACTTCTTTGGAGTACCCCCACCTATTCGACAGCCCCAAAGGGCGCAAATAAGAGGAAATCAGGGGATATTTGTAGAGGAAGAAACCACCATTAATCAGGCCCAACAGCCTGTAGAACAACCTGTCGAAGAACCTAGGGTAATAGCCCCAGAGGTTAGGTTAGTTAACAGAAACCAAAACGCTGACGAAGTGGTTCAGCATGTCCAATACCAAAACATGGGGTTGGAAAACAATCTGGCAACCATGATCGAAAGGATCATGACTCAGAATGGAATGAACATGGGCTTTCGAAGGCCCAACTTTACATCTCCATTGTCAGAATATGTGTTACAAACTGACTTACCCCCTAGAACCAAAGTCCCCAAATTTACTAAGTTCTCTGGGGACACGACAGAATCCACTGTCGAACATGTGGCTAGGTATTTGATCGAAGCAGGAGACATTTCAAATAATGAAAACCTAAGAATCAAATACTTCCCAAGTTCCTTAACCAAGAACGCTTTTACTTGGTTCACAACTCTCCCCCCCAATTCGATCCACCATTGGACCCAATTGGAAAGATTGTTCCATGAACAATTCTATATGGGGCAAACCAAGATAAGCCTGAAAGAACTGGCGAGTGTTAAGAGACGTTTCACTGAACCTATAGACGAATATCTAAATAGGTTTAGGTTGCTTAAGGCGAGATGTTTCACACAAGTGCCAGAACATGAGCTGGTCGAAATGGCCGCGGGAGGTTTAGACTATTCCATTAGGAAGAAGCTAGATACCCAGTACCTAAGAGACATGGCCCAACTGGCCGATAGAGTTCGACAAGTCGAACGCCTTAAAGCTGAAAAAGCTAAGGCAACAAAAACTCACAAGAGAGAGAGAATAGCTTACGTTGAGATGGATGACGAAGAGCTAGAATCCTTCGACGATACTTTAGCTGTCGAGGAAGGAGAGGTCGATTTAGCAGAACTGAAACAAGGGCCTCCATACTCTTGTAAACAGTTAGTCCCCTCAAATGGGAAAAATCCCATTGGTCCAGACAAGACCAATGATAGGTTCCCAAAAAAGACTTATAGTTTTGACATCACAAAATGTGATGAAATATTCGACTTGCTAGTTAAAGATGGCCAAATGATAGTACCCCCTGGGGTAAAAGTGCCTCCTCTTGATCAAAGAAAGAAGAGGGGTTTTTGCAAATATCACAATTTTCTGGGCCATAAAACTTCTCAATGTTTTCTTTTCAGGAATCTTGTCCAAGACGCTATTGAGGAAGGGAGATTAAAGTTTGCTGACAAATCCCCCATGGCTGTCGACTCCAACCCAATGAAGGCTGAAGCCCACTATGCAGAACCCTCTGAGGTGAACATGATAGAGGCTACCAAAATCCAGTCGAAGAAGCCAGGCATTAACATGGTCGAAGTCTCTAGGGACCACATCAACATGCCAATTTTTGGCAGTTTTTCTGGAAACTTATCCAGGAAGACAATTGAGGCTGTCCAGAAAGCGGTCGAAGACCCAAAGTCGAAGACTGCTGAAGTACAAACAACTGGACCAAAGCCCAGTTCCCAATTGGCCACTGTACAAGGCCAGACGGAGAAACTGGAAACACAAATGAAACAACTAACTCTTGCTACTAAGGATACCATGAACATCAACATGGTTGAACTTTCTGACCCTAAAGCTTCAGAAGAAGCCATAAGGCAAGAGCAGGCGAATAAAACGGCTTTCCCTAAGGAAAACGAAAACTTGGCAGATTTTTTACAAAGATGCCAGAAGAAAAAATCAGAGGTTATGCTATGTCCAAGATGTAGTTCTATCTTTGATAAAAAAGCTGCTGAGCACATACAAGGAGTGAGAGCAGCGAACAAGAGAAGGGAGAATTCTAACCTTCGACATGATCCCAGAAGGGGTTCTAATCAAGACAAGAGGCCTTTGACTTTTAGGCCTCCAACAAATGTACCAGTAGACACTTGGTACAAAACATCTGGCCGGAAAAGGCCAAGTGAAGACAAATGGCATTCTTTCGAAGTGCCAAGAGGTTCCTCTTTAATCCAGAAGAAAGATCCTCAAGTTGCTGCACCCAAAGTTGCTCAAGTGTCCAGCAACTACAAGGGAAAAAATCCTATGTCGAGATCCCAATGGAGGAGGTATCAAAGAAGGCGAAAAGCTGAAAGAGAGGCCGCCAATGAACCTAAGGCTGAGACTAGTTCGAATGTGCCTCAAAGGAAACAAAGAAAGCCTCTTGAGAGAGAACCAGTTACCAACAGGCTAGTTTGGCCTAACCAGAGCGAAGTCGAAGACGAAGATGATGCTGAGTCCGATGATACCCTGGATATAATGGTGAACGTTGTCTCAATGCTGCCTAGGGAATTCAATCGACAAGTAGAAGTCGAAACCAGCGACTGGGAGATGGAACAAGAAATGGCCAGACACATGCCAGTGTGCTATTTTGTCATGAACAATGGCACTACAGAAGAACAAAATGGCTTCTTCGAGCCACCCACAGAGGCGATGAAGAATCACCTCAAACCTTTGTTCATAAGGGCTAAGCTCGAAGAGACCACTGTGAACAAGATATTGGTTGACTGTGGGGCCACTATCAATATTATCCCTCATTCTGTGCTAATAAAGATTGGCAAAAGGGATGAAGAAATAAAACCTCACAATATGGTCCTGTCCAACTATGAGGGAGGCATTGGGACCACCATGGGAGTGATCCAGCTCGACATAAAAGTTGGGTCGATCCTTCGACCAACAATGTTCATGGTCATTTCAGCCAAACCTAACTACAACCTTCTGTTAGGTCGTGAGTGGATACATGGTGTAGGTGTTGTGCCTTCATCGATGCATCAAAGACTGCTTCTATGGCGCCCAGATGGGTTGGTCGAAAACATAGAGGCTGATCAGAGTTACTACCTTGGCGAAGTAAACCACTTGGGTGTAACAGATTTCGACAAAAACTTGGCTCACATAGGGCCATGTCCAGCTCCTGATTTCGACATGGCGCCAGCGCCAAACACCTTTTGTTCCCTATACCTGCATCCTGAGCATGGTTTCCAATGGGACAGAGAGGACGTGTCACACATAGAATTCAGTGGGCTAACTGGTATCCAACCAACTGGTTGGGGAAGTGAATTCAGTGATAATGACTGAGTCACAATCTCTGAAGCGAATTTCGGCCTATGTGGCTGAAACCAAGATGATAACGGCTCTCGAAGCCGAAGTAAAATATATGGCCACCAAGGCCAATGACCAAGCACTATCTTCTGCAGGTCCTGGAAAAGATTTCGACCCAGAGCCACCAGATATAGGTCCTGGAAAAGATTTTGACCCAGAACCTCCTGACATCTCGACAGAAGGAATGCAGGAACAGAGGCTCGACGCGATCTATGACGATGAGCCTCTGGGCTTCGAAAAGGATCCCTTGGCGAACAACATTAAGATGTTAGCACAAGACCCTTTAGAAGAAATCAACTTAGGCGAAGGATCAGAGAATAGGCCAACCTACATCAGCGCCAGAATTGATCCAGAACTTAGGTTGGAAGTAATCCAATTGCTGAAAGAGTTTAGAGACTGTTTTGCATGGGATTATGACGAAATGCCCGGTCTCGACAGAGGATTGGTAGAACTTCAGTTGCCAATCAAACCTGGAAAGAAGCCAATCAAACAAAATCCAAGACGCTTCGCTCCAGAAATTTTGTCGAAGATCAAAACGGAGGTCGAAAGACTTCTGAAATGCAAGTTCATTCGTGTTACAAGGTATGTCGAATGGATTGCCAATATAGTGCCAGTAATTAAGAAAAATGGCACATTAAGGGTGTGCATAGATTTCAGAGATCTGAATGCTGCCACCCCCAAAGATGAATATCCAATGCCTGTGGCGGAAATGCTAGTCGATTCTGCCGCTGGCTACGAATACCTGAGTATGCTCGATGGTTATTCAGGATATAATCAAATTTTCATTGCTGAAGAGGATGTGTCGAAAACAGCTTTTCGATGCCCTGGGGCCTTAGGCACTTACGAATGGGTAGTGATGCCTTTTGGCCTAAAGAACGCTGGGGCAACGTACCAGCGAGCAATGAATACTATCTTCCATGATTTTATTAACACGTTTATGCAAGTTTATATTGATGATATTGTTATAAAATCTGTTTCCAGGAAGAGTCACATTGACCACCTTCGACAATCATTCGAAAGAATGAGAGAACATGGTCTGAAGATGAACCCTTTGAAGTGTGCGTTCTGTGTAAAAGCTGGAGATTTCTTGGGCTTCGTTGTCCACAAGAAAGGGATCGAAATCAATCAGAACAAGACGAAGGCAATTTTGGAAGCGAAAGCGCCATCGAATAAGAAGGAATTGCAATCTCTCTTAGGCAAGATAAATTTCTTGAGAAGGTTTATATCTAACCTAAGTGGGAAAGCTCAGGCCTTTTCACCCTTACTTCGACTGAATAAGGAGGGGTTCGAATGGGGGCAAGAGCAACAAGAAGCCTTCGACAAAATCAAAGGGTACCTCACTAAGCCACCTATTTTGGTGCCTCCTTGTAGCAATAGGAGTATGAGATTGTACATAGCTGCATCTGACAAAACTCTGGGAAGTATGTTAGCCCAAGAGGATGAGAATGGAGTCGAAAGACCCATTTATTATCTCAGTCGAGTTTTGAATGATGCAGAAACTAGATATAGCGAAGTTGAAAAATTGTGTCTATGTCTGTATTTTTCTTGTACAAAGCTCAAACAATATATAAAACCAGTTGATGTTTATGTTTCGTCTCATTTTGATGTTTTCAAATATATGTTGTCGAAACCTATCTTGCATAGTCGAATTGGCAAGTGGGCATTAGCATTGACTGAATACTCCTTGACCTTTATGCCTCTTAAGGCAGTAAAAGGACAAGTGGTTGCAGACTTCATAGTCGACCACTCTATTCAAGTCGAGGATATTAATTATGTGGAGATAGAACCTTGGAAATTCTACTTCGATGGTTCCAGCCATAAAAATGGAACAGGAGTAGGAGTCTTACTTATTTCTCCAGATAAAATTCCAACAACATTCAAGTACCAAATCGAAGGTTCTTGTTCGAACAATGAGGCTGAGTATGAAGCTCTAATTACTGGCCTTGAAATATTGTTGGAATTGGGGGCAACTCGAGTCGAAATAATGGGAGACTCAGAGTTAGTCATCAAGCAAGTCACAAAGGAGTATAAATGCATAAGAGAGAATCTCATTATGTACTTTGTGATTGCAAATCGTTTATTGAAACAATTTGAAAGTGTCAATATTCGACACATACCCAGAGTCGAAAATCAAATAGCCAATGACTTGGCACAGATTGCATCTGGGTATAAAATTTCAAAAACGAGATTACAAAGAGCAATCGAAGTTCGAGAGAAGATAAGAGCGACTTGTCTATCACCAACAGACTTGGAATCAACAAGGTTAGGATACGCTGATCACTCAAACTTCGAGATTTCGTTCATTGATAATTTGTCAGACCAGGATTGGAGGAAACCCATTGTGGACTATCTTCAAAATCCAGGAGCTCCGACAGAACGAAAAACAAAATACAGGGCGTTGAGTTTTGTACTCATGGGTAATGAGTTATTCAAGAAGACGCCTGAAGGGGTGTTGCTGAAATGTTTAAGTGAAACTGAAGCATACATAGCCCTTTCGACTACGCATGCTGGGGCATGTGGGGCTCACCAAGCAGGCCATAAGATGAAATGGTTGTTGTTTCGACAAGGACTATATTGGCCCACTATGCTGAAAGATTGTGTTGAGTTCGCCAAAGGTTGCCAAGAGTGTCAAGTTCATACAGGCATCCAGCATGTACCAGCAAGCGAACTTCACTCGATAGTGAAGCCTTGGCCCTTTCGAGGATGGGCGTTGGATCTTATTGGAGAGATTCGACCAGCATCATCAAAGAGCCAGAAATACATATTGGTAGGCATTGATTATTTTACTAAGTGGATCGAAGCAGTCCCTTTAGTCAATGTAGACCAAGAAAATGTCATTGAATTCATTCAAAAGAACATTATTTTTAGGTATGGAATCCCTGAGACAATAACAACTGATCAAGGTTCAGTTTTCACTGGTCGAAAGATGCAGGAATTTGCTCAGGAAACAGGTTTCAAACTCCTAACATCCACGCCTTACTATGCACAGGCGAATGGTCAAGTCGAAGCAGCTAACAAAGTGGTAATTGGCTTGATAAAGAAGCATGTTGGGAAGAAACCAAAGAATTGGCATAAGACGTTAGACCAGATTTTATGGGCTTGTCGAACGTCCCCAAAAGAAGCCACTGGTACAACACCATATAGGCTAACTTTTGGCCATGATGCAGTATTGCCAGCAGAAATTTGTCTTCAATCTGCAAGAGTTCAGAGGCATTATGATATTCCTTCTGAGGTTTATTGGAACATGATGTTAGATGAATTGGTGGATTTAGACGAAGAGAGATTACACGCTCTCGACTTACTCAGGCTTCAGAAGAAAAGAGTCGAAGACTCTTATAATAGAAAGGTAAAACCTAAGGCATTTTTGCCTGAAGATTTAGTTTGGAAGGTAATTCTTCCCATGGATCGACGGGATCGAAGCATGGGGAAGTGGTCACCCAAATGGGAAGGACCCTTCAGAGTTATCCAAACTTTTTCTGGTGGAGCCTATGAAGTCGAAGAGATAAGTGGTGATAAAAGGCTCTTGAGAGTAAATGGTAAATATTTGAAAAAATATAAGCCTATACTTCAAGAGATAAAAATAAAATAATAAACTAAATTAATCATGAAAATGCCAAAATGGAAATTTTTATTAATTCCAGCCAAAATGGCAATTGTTGTCGAAAGCGATTACAAAAGATGATTACAAAAGAGAATCAAAAGGAAAGAGAATTCTTCAGTCGAAGATACTTAGCATGCTGCAAATCCAACCTCTTCTTACACCAAGATTTTTCTTGCTCCAGTTTGGCAATTTGAGCATCGAGGCTTTGCGCCCTCTCAGCGAACTCCAGGCCTTGCTTGACCTCAGTCTGGCTCTCAGCGTCTGGGATGGTCGAAAGAATTTCCCCTTGGAGCACAGTGTTGGCGTTTATCTTCGCCTCTATCTCTGCAATTTGTGCTCGGAAGGAGACATTCTCTCGCTCAATAGCATCGAACCTTTCCTGTGCAGACGCTTTCTGTTTCGACAACTCGGCAATTCGAGTAGTCGAACTTGTGACAGCAGTCCATGCAGATAAGCTCCTGCCATGCAACGTTTCGAGCTGACTGTTGAAATTTCGTTGGCGCCGGTAATCCGCTGAGACTTGGTCAATCATAGAATGTAATTCCATGATTAAGTCTGAGATTTCTGGAGCTACAGCATCGAAATCAACAGCATTCAAAACCTCTTTTAAGCAAGATGGAGCAGTGGGGTCCCCCTCTAAAGCCTTCATTAAATCTCTCTTGAAGAACTGGGCCTTGACCTTCGCCAATGCATCATCAAGAGGAGAAGTCTCAGTAGATTTCCCCGACAAAGTAGGAATTTCCTGACTGGTGTCGGAAGAACTCTTACTCTCAACGATTGCATTGAGGTAGCTGATAGGGTCAGTTCGCTTCAAGGTTTCCAGGTCTTCTTTCGACCTATGCTTTGAGGAGGTGACCCTTGCCATAGCATTATCTTGGACTGGAGGCTGTTGAATGCTGAGTGTCTCGTTCGGTTGCTCTTCGACTCGAACTGAGGCGGTACTAGCGTCGACTCGAGGTTCTTCGTTAACTTCACCTTGGGGTCTTTCGCCAGCGTCATTCTGTGGTTCTTCGCTGACGTCATCCTGGTGTTCTTCGCCAGTACCACCTTCATGTTCTTCGACAACAGCATCTTGATTCTCTTCGCCATTGCCTTGGTCTCTTCCTTCAGGATTCTCTTCTGACGACAAGACCACCACAGGAACCGTTTTTGGCTGTGTTTCCTCCGCCATAGGTTCTTCAGTTGTCTTCTCCACTGTTTCAGCATTGGCCTCATGCTCAGTGTGGGCTTCGTCATTGCCCAAATCTTGCACCTGAGGCCTGCTAAGGTCAGCAGATTCCAGAGTTTCTGAAGTCTTTGGTGGAGAACTTCCAGTAGTTTCCTGAAAAGGACAAAGAAGATAAATCTTCAGATGTCGAAAAAGACATAATCAAATACTGGTATCTATGCCTAAGTTATAAGAAGGGTCCATTAGGTTACCTGTGGATTGGCTTCAGCCCCAGGGCTGGAATTATCACTTTCGACAGGATTGTTAACTAGAGCGTTCAGTTCCTCCTCAGTTGGTTCTTCGATGACCACTGCAGGTGGCCTAGGCTTTCTTGCACCAACCTTTATTCTGACGGTTCGACCTTCAGGAGCTGGAGTAGGAACAGAAGCGTCCTTCGTTAACTTTCTCCTCTTTAAGGGAGTAGGAGGGGCGTCGCTGTCGTCGTCACTCCCCGATTCGATCACCAATGCTGCCCTTTTCTTGGGCGAAGGGACCTATAAAACCAATAGGAATTCGATTGAATAATTACGTCGAAAATAAAAAATCGAAAACCAGAATGAAAACAAAGAAAATCTGGTTACCGATGCAGGAGGCCTCTTCGAAGAGCCTTCCCCCTGTTGGTTGCCTGTTGTCTTCGCCGGCGCTATAGTCTTCGCCGGCGGTGGAGGTTTTGTCGAAGGGACCCCTCCTTGTGGGCCTCCTGGAGCTTTCTTGACCAAAGGTTTTCGAACAACTGAAAGCGAAAAGGAAAGTTAACAAGCTAACAGTCGAAGAGAAAGATAAAAAGTAATGTGAGAGTATGAACTTACATTTCTTTACTTTGTCAAATACGAGGACAAAAGACTTCTGCAACTCTGCTGTAAAGTCCTTCTCGTCGAAGAAGTACTCAGCGTAATAGCTTCTCCACCATTCTTCAAAAGATGGCGAACAAAGGAAGTTAAGCTGGTAGTTGAACAGCGAGAGGATGGTTCGACCAGCATATCTTCCAATATGCTTGGTAGCAGCGTCTTCTGTATAATCGTTGCAGAAGTACAACATTGACTTCTCTTTTTGGAAAATGGGAGAAGGCAGGGTTTGGATGATACCAAACTGGCGAGATACCAGGTTTGGTTGATAGGCCAGCAGACTCAGATGAGTCTTAGAACTTTTAAATCGAAGAGGCATAATCCTTGGAGTAAGGAATGCCTCCCACAGTATGGTGTGCTCATCAACATTGGGACCACTCGATTCCTTGGGATGTGGCCTTGTGAACCAAGCTGGCCCCACCTTTCGCTGAGCGAATGGAGCCATAGTCGAAACAAATTCCTTCCTTCGAGCGAACATCAGCACGAAGTTAGTGAAGGTTTGTTGGAACTCTAGCCCATCTTCCGCAGGCGTCAGTAGAGCCAGCCTAATTCCTTCGATCCGTCTGTTAGCTATCGCTGAGGCTTGTTCATTTATCGGAGTCTTCTTGGGTAAGAAAGACTCGAAAGTGGCGTTAAGCCACAGTTGAAGTAACCAGAAAGGCCCAGCGAGTAGCAGACTGTTCCTATCTTCAATATGCTTCAAAAGAGTAACCCCATTGCTGATGGAGTCATAAAGACTGGCCAGAATTAGTTCTGCCAGACAGATGTTCTGACGGTGATGCAGTTGGGTGGCCAGGGTGACCATCTTTTTGGTCACTTGCAGGGACTTCGAGCAGAACACGAAGCGAGTTAGCCATAAGGCTAGAAACGCTATGTGTTCGACGTCGGACACTGTGTCTGTCGACTTGTCATGAAAGTGGTTGATAAAGGTGGTGAATGTTGGCTTCGTCTCAGAAAAGCCAATTTGGTCCTCCGACATCTCTTCCGGGTCGAAGTAATCTCCGGTTGGTCGAAGTCCAGTGATGGCTGCTACGTCGAAGAGTGTGGGAGTTAACATCCCACATGGAAGGTGAAAGGTGAAGTGAGAGTTATCCCAGAACAGCATCGAAGCTATAAGCATCTCTGGGGAGTAGTTTAAACCTGTCTTCGACAGCATTATTAGGTCAAAGATGCCCATCTCCTTCCAGACTGGAGTTTGATGTTTTTCCAGCTTTGTTAGCCAAGCAACATAGTCCTGGGTGAGATTAGGGCAAGACCTAAAAACTCTAACACTTCTGTTGAAGAAACGAAGGTCGATCTTCTCGTGTGTGGGGTCTTCGTTGTCTTCTGGATCCTTCTTAGCACAAGCTACTGGCTTGAGCTTCTCGACAATGGGAAAGTAGCTCTTGATCTTCAGAGCTTCAGAGATGCTGGGGTTCATGGGTCCAGCCATTGCGAAGATTTGGTTGGAGTATCCAACCGGAATCATCAAGTGACGCGAGTAAGCGTCGCGGACGGAGATATCAGATGGTTCAGGGACCCTTCGTTTCCCTGTAGCGTTCACTACCGGAGCGGTTACAAAAACCTTGGGCTTAGCAAGTTGTTCAGTTGGTGCGTTAGTCTTGGGGGCAGTTGAAGCAGAAGCCATTGTTGAGGATGAAGATGAAGTTGGAAAAGTAAGAGTTTTTCTGCAAAGAGAAACAGGTTTGCAAGAAAGCAAGGGAGTTTGAGAGATTGTTTGCGTGAAAAGTCCCACAATGGGATATTCACTACTATTTATAGTAGTGGGAGAAATTCCCAATAACGAGGGCATTAAATGTCATTTAATGCTGCAGGGAGTAGTGGGACGCGTGGCAGCATCCTGTTGTTTTGGCCGTTTCTGCAGAAACAGAGAGACGCAGCGTGCGTCCTCGTTTTTTGAATTTGTCATAATGACAAATTATGAAGTGATGTTTTGGTTCTGCACGCCGTACTGACAGTGACGTCCTAGGATCAAATCAATGATGGTTTCTTGGGATTGCCAATAGTTGGTAAAAAGCAACAAAAAGTGCACAAGTTAACTTGTGACTCAGCGTGGACAAGCAGGTGTCGAATGGCGTTTTCAAAGAATGCCTTTTTCTTTTCAAGAGTCGAAATAAGGCATTCTTGGGGGGCAATTTGTTGGCTCCTAAATTCGACACCTTTGTTTCAATTGATGACAGCCATTAAAAGCTGAAAGATGCTTTCGACTGGCTAAGCCTGTCGAAGTGACCGTCGAAAGATGGCCAAATACTTAGAAGATTTCTTCCAAGGAAGGAGGCTGATTGCCTTCGACGTCGAAGGAGTTTTCGTCGAAGACGTCTCTTGACGAACGTGTTCGATGGTCCAGAGTGGAGCAGTTTGAAATTCAAAGCTTTGGAGGGAAAACGGTTTCCAGCAGTTACTACGTGCGAACGTGCAAGGATCTGGAGTGTCGAGCATGGAGAACGTGACAAGTGGCTTGATCTCGAAGCAGTGTAACTGCCCGACGGTTACTTGGAATGTTTTTGTATAAATAGGAGTAGACGTGTAGTTTCTCGCGTGTGTTCACAATAAATACATAGTCACTCATTTAGATTCAAGTACCCAGTGTGAGCGAACGAATTGTTGAGAAATGTATGTGTGAAACACCAATTTAATCAATTCAAGTCATTTACTTTTTCAGTATTTTACATGCTTTTCCCTTTAAGATTCCTGTCGAACCTTTACATTCCAGCCTTGTTTATTTTACCAAGCCTTTTCCTTTATGCAATTTACTTTAACCAATTTACTTAAAGCCTTATCCACACTAATTAAACTTCAAAATCAACCTATGTCCATAGGATCAATCTGATCGATCCTGCGAGTAACCAAATAAGTAACCATTTGGAGGATCAGCGGTTGTTTACCAAATCCCCAGGTAAACAGATACACCATGAAATAGAGGTCTACATGGACGATATGATATCTAGATCTCAAACGGAAGAAGAACATCTCGATCATTTGTAGAAACTGTTTGAGAGGCTGAAGAAATACAAGCTGAGGTTGAACCCAAATAAATGCACGTTCGGAGTGCGGTCTGGTAAACTCCTAGGCTTTGTCGTCAGCAACAAAGGTATCGAGGTTGATCCTACCAAGGTTAAAGCGATACAAGAGATGCATTCTCCTTGTACTGAGAAGGAAGTCAGAGGATTTTTGGGACGTTTGAATTACATTGCCAAATTCATTTCTCACCTGACAGCTACTTGTGAACCGATCTTCAAATTGTTGAAGAAAGATCAAGTAGTCAAATGGAATGACGAATGCCAAGTTGCTTTTGAAAAAATCAAAGAATACTTACAAGAGCCTCCTGTGTTGTTGCCACCCGTCGAGGGAAGGCCATTGATCTTGTATTTGACTGTTTTAGAAAACTCAATGGGGTGTGTGTTGGGGCAGCATGACGAGTCTAGCCGAAAAGAGCATGCTATTTATTACCTGAGTAAAAAGTTTACCGACTGTGAAACAAAATATTCAATGCTCGAGAAAACTTGCTGCGCTCTGGCATGGGCTGCTCGCCGGCTAAGACAGTGTATGCTGACCCATACTACCTTGTTGATATCTAAAATGGATCTAATAAAATACATCTTCGAGAAGCCTTCTCTCTCTGGGAGAATAGCAAGATGGAAGATGATCTTGACGGAATATGACATACAATATACTACCTAGAAAGCAATAAAGGGAAGTGCACTGGTTGATCACCTTGCTCATCAAGCTGTGGAAGACTACCAATCCGTGAAGTTCGAATTCCCAGATAAGGACATCATGACAGTAAACAATTGTGAAGAGATCAGACCATATGACGGGCCTGAACAAGGATCCCGATGGATTCTGTTTTTCGATGGGGCATCCAACGCGCTTGGAAATGGTATTGGTGTTGTACTTGTATCTCCTGAAGGGTGTCATACTCCCTTTACCGCAAGACTCTGCTTCAATTGTACAAATAACATGGCAGAATATGAAGCGTGCATCTTTGGTCTCAGAGCTGCCATAAATTTGGGGATCAAATCTTTGAGTGTGTTCGGAGATTCAGCTTTGGTCATCAGTCAGATCAAAGGGGAATGGGACACCAAACACCCTAACCGTATCCCTTACAAAGAACATGTTTTGACATCGCTGCCACATTTTGAGAAGATTACCTTTGAGCATTTCCCGCGAGAAGAAAATCAGCTAGCAGACGCACTAGCTACAATGCCATCTATGTTTAAACATAATTGGAATGACGAGGCTCCCTGGATCACCATCGGACGAATGGATGAACCAGCACACTGTCACGAGATTAATACTGAAGAAGTAGTGGACCAACCCTAGTTTCACGAAGTCAAGAGGTATCTCGAGTCTCAAGAATATCCGGAAGGAGTTTCAGTTAATGACAAGAAATTCTTAAGAAGATTCTCGGCTAAGTTCTTCCTTAGTAACGAAATTTTGTACAAAGGCAATCATGACTCTGTATTACTTTGGTGCATAGACAAAGTTGAAGTTGAAAGGATCATGGCTGAATTGCACGAAGGTACTTTTGGTACCCATTCCATTGGGCATACGATGGCAAAGAAAATCCTATGGGCAGGCTATTATTGGTCTACCCTGGAGGCAGATTGCTATCAACACTCTCGGACTTGCCATAAGTGTTAGATTTATGCTGATAAAGTGCATGTACCTCTGGTTCCTCTGAATGTCTTGACGGCTCCTTGGCCCTTTGCTATGTGGGGAATCGATATGATTGGGGAAATCAAGCCAACAGCCTCCAATGGACACCGCTTCATCTTAGTGGCCATTGACTATTTTACAAAGTGGGTTGAGGCAGCCTCTTTCCCTTCCGTTACCAAGAATGTTGTCGCTCAATTCATCAAACAGAATCTCATCTGCCGGTACGGTATCCCAGAGAGAATCCTCAATGATAATAGTACGAATCTAAACAACACTATGATCACTGCCTTGTGCGAGCAATTCAAGATCCAGCATCACAATTCTTCCCCTTACCGGCCAAAGATGAATGGCGTTGTAGAAGCCGCTAACAAAAACATTAAAAAGATCATACAGAAAATGACAGTCACATACAAAGACTGGCATGAGATGCTACCATTCGCTCTCCACGGGTATCGTACCACAGCTCGCACATCAACCGGGGCAACACCCTATTCTCTCGTATACGACATGGAGGCTGTCTTACCTATTGAGGTCCAGATCCTCTCTCTGAGGATTATGAAGGATGCTGGGCTGAACGAAGAAGATTGGATTCAGACTCGACTTGATCAACTGAACTTAATTAATGAGAAAAGGCTTACTGCTGTTTGCCATGGTTAAATGTATCAGAAACGAATGATCAAGGCTTTCAATAAAAAGGTCAGACGCAAAGTGTATCAAGTCGGGGATCTGGTGATCAAGCGCATCATACTACTGCAAGGTGATCCCAGGGGCAAATGGACTCCTACATACGAGGGACCATTTGTGATAAAAAAAAACATATTCTCTGGTGGAGCAATGATCTTGACCACTATGGATGGTGACGACCTTCCACACCCTGTAAACGCAAACATAGTTAAAAGATACCACACATGAACAAGGACCCGCTAGGTCGACTGACCTAGGCAAAAATTAGGTCATCCCGGCAAACCAAAAGGTTCGGGCAAAAATTAGGGATAAAATACAAAAACAAACTGTACACCTGGCAAGCTGAAAACCTGAAAGGGCGGCTTGGGAAAAAAAGAGTATCACGGTGGATCGGAAACCCGAAAGGGCGGTCCAGGAAAAAGTTAGGGAATTAAAGTGCATGACTATGTCCCGTTGGATCATCTTACAGACAATCTTCAGCGTCGATCAACAATCTCAAACGGTTCCAATCAATCCAATCAGCTTCGCCAAGGTGACAAGTAGACAAGACACTCAGAGACACGAAGACTATGGCGGAATGGGAACCCCATGGGATTATTTCACATAGCTATCTTTTTCTTTGTATCAGTTTTCATTTTTTTACGACGACATTCTCTTACTAGAATGCTCGTCTCGTTGTACAAAAAAAAACTTATTCAAGTTAATACAAATATATCCCTTTTGAAAGTGAAAAACTATTTGTTTTTCTTTATTTTTGTGTTTTGTTTACAAAAACGTCCAATGATTTATTTTTGAACATATGCATTTGAACGTGATTACTATTTACAAATGAACAGAAAATAGAAAGACAATCACTAATGGCTTTAAGAAACAGGATAATATCTTTAGGCTTGGATTTTAAAATCAACAATGCCTCACTCAACACCCAAGTGGAAAATATCTCTCTTCACTACATATTGTAAAAGTATAGTTATTTGCATCACTACAAGGATTGGCAAGAGTCTAACCTTTTGAGAAAAGTTTAAAGATAAAAACCAAAGTGGCAAAATGGTTTGAAATGAGATTGGTTGACTTTTAGTCTTCTCACAAAAAATGTCAAGGTATTATTAAATAGATTGGAGTTTATTTATGAAAATATTTAGAAAGTGCATGGACCTAAGTCCAAGTTTATTATGAAAGTGGTTTAAGTTTCAAAACAAGAAGAGTTTTCAAAAGGAGGGAGAAGATTTTTTGAAATCAAAGAAGATGGGAGGAGAAGAAGAGGTTATCCTAAAGCATAAGGTAAAAGCTAAGGATAAGGACCATCTAACCAACAAGAAGCCAAAACTTTACATTATGAGCCAAGATAGAATTCTCATTCTTTGGAGTGAAACCAAGCAAGCAAAGATACTAGACCTCTTCAAGTGTATTAAGTCTTCACAAAAATTGGGCAGAGTAACGACTGTATGCGGGTGAATTCCAGATTACAAATAAAGGATGTAATCACAAAAACCTGCACACAAAAACAAAAAAGCAACCCAATGTCTTGAGATAAACCCCAAGAGCTCCAGACAAAATAATCAGATAAGATCACAAGGTATCCAGGATAGGCCAAAGTTTCTAATCCTAAGTCCAAGAAAAATTCCACAGCTCCATCATGCCAAGGATAGTAACCAAATAGTCAAAGTACCATTAAGAGTTTTTTAGGGTTTAAGTTGGTTTATTAAGTATCTTAGGAAAAGAAAAGGAAAAGCTCAAATGAGTAAAGTAAAAATGACAAGAATATAAATGCTCAAATGAGCAAAGATGAAAATGGCATGGAATGAAAAATGCTAAAAAATAAATAGTACATAAAGCATAAAAAAGCATAAAATAAAACAAGTTAATAATTAGTGGTTAGTTGGATGACCATCTTGAAACTTGCATTCGGAACTCATTAAAGGATTGGTAGAACCAAAGCCTCCACACAACAAGTTTCATTTGCTTTTTGTCAAGTATATCATCCATTTGGAATTCTCATAAGTACCATTTAATGATCAACAATGTTTAAGTGATCCGCGTTGACCAAAGGTGTTGTAGATCCATTAGAGGATTGGTAGAACCAAAGCCTCCATACAATGAATCTCAAGGTTATTGGATCAAAGAGATCAAATTAACATACTTTGGCTTGCAATCATAAGTTTGGGCCACGAATGATCATTTATTCGAATCGGGATAAAATTTAGCGCTATGTTAAGCAATTGTAAGTGGACTTATATAGAAGTCGCACCTATTTTGAGGCCGGTCAATAGCAATCTATGCACCATTTGTTTTGAGACATGATATATAGATCATGCTCTAACAACATTTAGTGCAATAAGAAGGGGATGACATGAAGAGGAATTAGGGTAAAAAGAAAAACCACATTTGAACTAATATTTAATCAAACTATTATTAAAATCATTCATCCATTTTTTGTGGAGTTAAACTCAACACCATGGATCCAATGATGTTAATAAAGCCATGACCAAAAAATCAATCCAAGACAACTAGAAAATAATCACAAAATAATAATATAATTAATATATACATTAAAGGGTTTTTAAAAAATGTTTAAAAAAGGGAATAATGAGGAAAATGCCAATTATATTCAAATTAATCAAGAAATGAAAAATAAGACCATACAAAAATCAGAAAAGAGGCCAAGTAATTTTACAAAAAATTTGGGAATTTTTAAAAGTCATAAACTATTTTTAAAAATTAAAATAAATGGGTAAAATAAACAAAAATAGTAAAAAATAGCAAAGTCAGAAACAAAAATAAAATAAGGTCACCAATATTTGTCACAATATCATTGGATCATTCCATAATTTTTTTAGAATTTGAAAATGTGTAAAAGTATTTTTAAACATTTTAAACAAATCAAATAAGTATAAAATTCATAAAAAATATCAAAACACAAAATTAAATTGCGAAAAAATAAAAATCAGAAAGAGAATAATCAAAAATATTTTTCATAATTTTTTTAGATTTTTTGGACTAAATGAATTTTCTATGATTTTTTGAAATTTAAAACAATTAAAATATAAAAATCAGAAAAAAGAAAATAAAAGAAAAAGATGTGGACCATTGGATGAGAGTTAAAACGCGTTAGTAATCAAATCTAAGGGATCTGGCGCGCTGTGCATATCATGGTCTTTAATGAATAATATACAGAATCATTAAATAAATCAGAATTTGAAAATAACAAATGTCACGCTTTCATTGGTTAGAGAATGATATGTTGGTCATCTTCAACCTCCAGCCCTCACGAATTGCAGGTCCCTCAAACTGTAAAATCAGAAGCTCAGACCTATGCCATTCGCTTCGTCTCTTCAAGACGAAGACAACCACACCCTCGCGACAAATTTATATAAATTGTAACTCAAGCAATTTGGAAAGAAAGTTTTGAAAAGGGATTTGAAAATTCATGGTCAGAACGTCCTTCCAGATAAAAGTAAGTGTTGCGACTAGAACCATGGCAATAAGAGCAACACAATGATACCAAAGTTTTGAAGAATTGATGAAGGAATCTACCTATTGAAGTTGAGTTGCAGAGCTCTGAAACTGGACTTCTATGGAGCAATGTAGGGCACGATTCTTGAATGTGGTTATATGGTTAGCTTCAGGGTAGATCAAGGAAGGTGAATTGATGAAAAAAATGGATTGAAAAAGGCTTAAGAATAGGATTCGAAGTGACTGAATTATGAGTTGTGAAGTAAGTTTGGTAGGGTGATTCTAAGCTTGGGAAATTGAATGGGGGATGACCCTCTATTTATAGGGAATCAAATGGAATGCTCAAGCGTGTGGAATGATGCAAATTGGAGGGAAATCGTATGATCTGATTTGCATCAAAACTCATATAATCTTTGCGTTTCAAGGCTCTAATCCACTTTGGCAACTTGGTTAAACATGTTTAGATCACAAATCCATGCTAATTTGATGTTTAAAGGCCAAAACATGGATTTCAAATTCTGACTTATGGTGAAACTTCAGTTCCAAGTTACCAAATTCAATCCAATGGCATTTCCACCTCAAGGAGTCTTAGGGCAAAATTCTTGATGCTTTGGCAAGATGAGGTAACAAGCTTTTCAATGGAAAAAAAATGGAATCAAATGGATGCTTGAGCTGAAAACTACATGGAGTCAAAGTTGAAGAAAAAGAGTTGACTTTCCATACTTAAAAATATTTCAAATTCTTCTTAAAAAATGACCTATAATCCCTTGCATCCAAACATGGCCTTCCACTTAGAATTTTCCCTTGACCAAAAAAGATGGAATTAAGTAGACCTCTTGAATGACATTTTGCAATTTGTACCACTAAAAATCTCCAAAAATTGAGCAAGTTATTACTTGTTGAAGTTGGCCAAAAATCATGAAATGACATATAATCTCTTGCATTATTAAGGCAACTTCCATCCATTTTTTCACTTTGTACATAAAATAAGGCATGAATTACACATCCTTAGGATCATCATGAAAAAAGAATGGGTTCAAGGTGATAAAAATTGTCCAAGTTATGACCAATTGAAGTCACATATAGAGAATTGGGGATTCATCTGGATGACTTGTAATCTTTCCTCTTCACCAAGTTTCTTCCACATGAAAACTCCTTGGAACCTTTGAAATTATTTGTTGGAAACTCATTGAAGAGAATGATGTCTTTGGAATCACTCAAAAATACCAAAATATGAGCAAGATATTCCCCTCTAAAGTCCAAAACCCTGGCCTCTAGATCAAGAGAATTCTTGGTGGAACTTTGCCAAGTTTGAACAAACTTTTTGTGCCAATATTCTTCCTTTGTGAATAGAATTTGTTAGGGATGATGATGAGGACTCATGGCCACCAAAAATACTTCCATACCGACTTCAAAACAACTTCAAAGGTGAGGTTTGAATCTCTCAAGACTTTGACTAGGGCATAGAAATAAACTCATGAACCCATGATGCAACTTGCTAAACCTCATTGCCTTTACCTACATTATTAACAAGTAAGACAAACCAATATTGTATTTGTTAATTTAGAGAGAAAATCAAAGCAAAATATCCATGATCACCAAAGAAAACAAGTCAAGGTGCTTGGTAACTCCTCAAAGAGCAAGGATAAAGATAGGGAGAAGAACCAAAAGCCCTAATGTGATTTTGTGGTGATTGAAACAATATGGTACGATGAAGGGATCTTAGGGGCAAAAATTGGGGTACAACATCATCCTCACTCACAACATGAGTTTTTTCATGGATAACCCCACCGCTGACAAATTGGATTGGTGGAGGAAAACCTTAAACCTTGAGAGGAGTAGCATTTGACATGTTTCGACCAGTAGTGAAGCCTAAACCCTTCTTACCTGTCTTAGTAGGGAGATCTAACACTCTTCCCCAGCCTTCTGGATGACCATATTGAACAATCGTTTCTGCCTGATGATAAGATGACATAGAGACCTCCGGCTTCTTATCCTTCTGGTGAAGAGCTCTGACAACTTACATAATTTCAAAAGCTTGGCACGGAGTCTCATGGATTTCTCCCTCCACCTCAACATAGAGAAAGGTACTCAGATGACTGACAATGTAATCCTCTTCGACATACACGGTTACCACCTTCCCATTAACAAGAATTTCAACTTTTGGTGCACAGTGAATGTGACAACACCAGCCACATGAATCCACGGACGACCCAACAATCAACAATAGAAAGGATTAATGTCCATGATAAAGAAAGTAACTTCAAACACATGAGGACATATCTTGATCGGTAAGTCGATCTCTCCGAACACCGTTCTCTTTGATCCATCAAAAGCTTTGACAATTAGATCAATTGGCCTCAACAAAATCCTATCGTAATCAAGCTTCAAGAGAGCGGACTTGGGCAATACGTTGAGAGAGGAACACGTATCAACCAGCACACGGGATAAGGTAGTTTTTGCAATTTCCATGGAGATGTGTAGTGCTTTATTGTGCTTTCTCCCTTCAGGGGGTAAATCAAAGTCTGTAAAACCCAGCTCGTTACTCGCAGAAATACTATTCACGATCCATTCAAACTGATTCACTAATATCTCTTGAGGAACGAAAGAAGTCTCATATAGCTTCATCAATGCATTTTTGTGGGATTCTGAATCTTTGAGTAAGGCAAGAATTGATATATTTGAGGGTGTCTAACTTAACTGATCAATGATCTTGTAGTCACTTTTCTTGATGTGCCTCATCAAATCGGCTACATCCTTAGCCATTTCAACATCCAAAGCAGTAATAGGGGTATTTTTCCCCAGTTTATCACCATCAACCACAATCTTCTTGCCCCTGGCTTTAGTTATGACACCTGCACTACTTTCATGTTGTTCTGGAGGAGCTAAAATTTGACCGCTGCGGGTGATCCTACTTTCACCAATGATGTCATGAATCTCAGACTCCTCTCCTTCCAACTCACCCTTTTCAGACTTCTGAGTAATAAGATTTTTCCATTGTTGATAACATTCACTGCCATAATACCAAGGAATTGCTTTGTTGTTGACATACGGTATTGGTCTGGGCACGGTGATGGTTATAGGTGGCTTTCTGGCAGGAACCGGAATTGTAATAGGTACTTGAATGGCCTTTGCCTTGACATGAATAGTTATTACATTAACCTCATCCTTACCAACTTTAATTTTGGCAACTACACGGTCAAATTGCAGAACTCCCTTGGTAATCAAATCCAAGACTGCATCTTTCAACAATTGACAACCCTCTGGTTGGTCCAAGCAAACTGCACAGTCCTTCTCACAACCCAAGAATACATCTTTACTCGATAACTGCTCTTTCACAAATGAGAGAGGTGTAATTAATTGATTAACATCCATAATAAAATTCGAATTTTCATCTTCCAGGATGGGGCCGACAGTGGCACCGCCATGAGGTGGGAGAGGCTGATTTGTAATATTGGGCGCTTGTCCAAAATTGATGGCCTGAGAGTCCATAAGTCCTGGACTTTATGCTTAAAAGCATAACAATTCTCAATAGTATTCCCCTGCCCTCCAGAGTGAACATCACACCGGGAATTAGCATCAAAGTGAGCTGATAATTTTTTAGGGTCAATCTTCCATGTATGCAACTCAATTAACTTCAACTCAAGCAACTGAGGCAAAAATTCAACATATGATATGGGAAGCACATCAAACTTCCTAGGGGGAATTCTTGGTTTTTGTTGATTGTTCTGTCTAGGTGTATATGCTTGGCACTGAGGTGCAGCCACTGGAATTGTTACAGCAGCAATCTAATGATCGGAACCCTGATATCTGCCTTTCCCTTTTTGAGAATAGATCGCGCTGGATTCCCCCTCCTTTTTCTTTTGGTGGCCGCCAAAAGACTTCTTAGTGTTACCAGCATTATTTCCAGCAACAACATCTTGGATCTTTCCTAATTTAATTCCGATTTCAATTCGCTCTCCATGTGTTACCATCTCGACAAAAGTACCTGATGTAATGCAAGTTGTGTAGCACTAGCCCTGCAATGTACTACTAAACATTTCCACCATCTCCCGCTCCAACATGGGCGGTTGAACATTCGCAGCCATATCTCGCCACCTCTGGGCATACTCTTTAAAAGACTCATCCTGCTTATGGGACAAAATCTTCAATTGGGTTCTTGTGGGAGCCATGTCAGTGTTATACTGATAGTGCTTAACAAAAGCCTCAACCAATTCTCTCCATGTACGAATGTGACTGCTTTCCAACTGCATGTACCACTCGAGTGGGCCACCTATCAAGATATCTTAAAAGAAGTGCATCAATAGCTTCTCATCATCAGAATACGCAGACATCTTCCGGTAGAAAGACTTAAAATTGGTCTTTGGACAAGAATTACCTTTGTATTGAAATCAGGCACCTTGAACTTTTGGGGAATCTTCACCTCAGGTGTAACACCCCAATTCTACCCAGCAATTATAAATTTAAATCAGAGCTATAAAATTCTTACAACTAAATCAGGATGCCACAAATTCAAATTAAAAACCATTAATCAAATTAAAGTTCAACAACTGGAATAACAATAACTAAAGCAACAAGCATTCATCCTGTTGAGTGTTACGTATCAGAGCAATGACACCGAGTTGAACTACTGAAGGTAAACCACCCTCACTCTGGATTACCTGCACGTTACCAACGTAACGGTGACATTCAAACAAAAGGGGTAAGATATCTAACAATATAATAAAACGTATGATAAATAATATATTAGATCAGATCATATAATATCACCAATTCACATCTTATAAACAACAATAATCGCAAGGAAACATCAACAACATACAACATTTACCGCATCAATACACAACTTCCTTAAGCAATCATGTAATGCGACTCAATACTATGCAAATGCATGTAGTACCATTGGAGCAGAACTCCCATCTTAATAAAAATAAGAGGGTAAAGCTTGAGAGTCTTAATAAAAATGTAAAATCAAAAGTTAAAATTTAACAAAAATGATTCTCGTTATTTTTGTTCATCCAAGGAAATTAAACACATTTTCTTATATTTTTACAAGTAAAAGAAATTAGGTTTTAAAATAATTCTTAAGACCTAAGCAAGAAGAAAGGTTAAAAAAATCAAAATTAATTTCTAAAATTTAAAAGGGAAAGAAAATTGGATTGTAAATTTAATTAAAAATTATAGAAAATTAGGTTAATGCCTAAAAATTAGTTAGATAATTTTCATGAAATTTTATTGTTGAAGAAAGATATCAAAAGAAAATTATTTGCACAATATGACAAAAGAAAGTAAAGAAAAATGATATTATTAAAGATTAATTTTATTTCTTATCATGAATTATTTTTGTAAAAAAAAACAAGAATTATTTTTATGAAATATATCCAAATTGGAACCTAATATATTTTTTTATCAATAAAAGCTGAAAATATAAAATTCTAAAACTTTTAATGAAGAAGAAAACCCTAATTGCATTTATTTGAATTATTTAATTCTAAAAAAATAAAAAGAAATAAAATTCAGAAAATAAAAATATACTAAAAAAATAAAGCCTAATATATGTTTGGTAATTTTTTAGTAAGATAAAAATATTAAAACAAAAATAAGAAAACAATTAAAGATGTATTAAAAATTCAAAAAAAAAAAACTAAAATCAATTACACCTGTTTAATCAAAAACGCGTTGTAAAAGATATTCAAATCATGCTCAATGGATGCGTGCCACGTAGTCACCCCTGCCACTGAACCATGCCCTAACCACTTATGCTCAATTATAAATGCTTATTTCAGATCATGATATCTCCTTCAATTCTTGATGAAAGCGCACGAATTTGCAATCAAATTAAAGATCTCATAAAGTAGATCAACTTAGGATCAAAGATTTTCAAGAATGGTTCATGAATCAGGGTGAAAAATGTGTGCGAAAATCACTAAAATCAACATAACATGAACATGTAAAAACATAATTGAACCAAGCTACTTCAGATCCGTCGATCTCTCTCGTTTCTCCACCAAATCCAAAGATCCAAACGTCCAAGTTCATTAGAAAATTGCAAGGAATAAGATTATACTTTTAGTTTATTAAATCATGTGAAGATTAAAGTAAAAATGGATCATGAAATCATTGTATCAAGTAATTTGAACATGAGTTGCAGAGCACGATTCAAGCTTCAAAATGGATGCAAGCACAAATTCAAACTGAAGTTCATGAATCACTTACCTTGAATGAGTGAAAAATAAATTCACTCTATGCCTCTGAAATTGAAAGGAAATCCTATGAATATCTCTCTTTCTCTTCTAAGAAGCGTGGCTATGTAGAAATTGGAACCTTGAGAGAAAAGATTGAAGAAGAAAATAATGTTTTAAAGAGAAAAGTTTGAACTATAAGTTTCAGATGGCTTTGGTGTGAATACTGATCAGCCTCTTTGAAATGAGAATGAATGGGAGTTTAAATAGAGCAAAGAAGTGCATTGAGGAAGCTTGATTAAGGGTAAGAAGGTATTTGCAGGCTTGAAGACCGTTGGAGGGAAGTTTTATTACAACTTGCAGATTTGAGTGAAGGATTATGTGGCATGCGTTTTGTATGTTTTCATCCTAGCCTTCACAGTCATTTTAATGAAGATTTTAGAATGAAAATGAAATGGAAAAGGTATATTTGATGAGTTGTCTCTATCTACACATGGGTGATTTTTTGAAAGAAGATATCTTTTCTAAAAATGGTAAGTCACGATAGCATGAGTTCCATGTTTAGGAGATATGCCAATTTACTTGTTTTGGTAAGAAAGTGAAGGATACTCGTGCCAACCATGTGACTGAGTTCATACTAAAACAAAACTATGCAAAACTGACCCAACATGGACCCTTTGATTTGACGACTTGTGGCTTAAAAAACTCTGAGCTTATACGTGCGAGTTTGGTGTTTGAGAGGCCTCTAAAAAGATCTCATGATAAGCTTCATCATGTAGCCTTGAATTACTGAGAATGGTGCTTGTATCAGGGAGGAATTAATGTGTGAAGTTTGGAAAAACAAAGCCTGTCAAGCCAGGGCGCGCGCGCTCGTACATGGCTTATATGCTGGAAGTTTTTCCAGCTTGAAGAAACAATATTGAAAACCTATTATCTCATTCAATAATGATCCAAATTCAGTGATTCAAAAACCAACCTGTAGCTTACATTCCCAATTACAACTTATTTTTGAATTTAAATTTCAATCATCACTTGTATTAATAGATAGATCATCATAAATAGGGGCACACCAGGTGTTTGTGAGAATGTTGGCCTGAGCGTGCAAGCATGACTTGTCAATTGCCAACTTTATGCCCTAAACTCCTAGGCTCAATAACTCACAAATGCTTCATTTTTTGGACGTAAACACTCATTGACAAACTTGTAGGTTTCTTCCCAAGCTTTCCAAGCATGTATAGTTTCTCTTCTTTTGATAAAAAATGAGAAAGTTATGGATATCCAAAGTTCAGTACTATGGATACTTAAGGACTTAGAAATTTTCTAAATGTCCAAATAACTTCTTGAACAAGTTATCTCTATTTTGACCTCTTCTCTTGATCTTATGACACCAATTATCATAAAATATGAAAATAGGATACTTGAATTGATAGTTGACCAAAAGTCCACTTGGTCAACTTTGACTTTGGTTGACTTTTGGTCAAAATGACTATTTTTCCCCTTTTGATCAATTGAACTTCTCTCACTCCAAATTGGCACCCAATATTTAAATCATAGGTGTTTATGAACATATAGAGAGGAATGGAATTAAGTCTTTCCAAAAAACTTAGGGATTTCCTGATTAAAATCAAAACCCTAATTTAGCCCTTTGTGTTAGGAGATAGTAACCAATCTTTAAAACCCTCATTCTTCTGGATAAATTGAGAAATTATTTGAACAAAGATGTCTTATATGATGATGAAAAGGTAATAATTCACACATTTGTCTTTTACAAGCCTCAAACTTTTCAACTGATCAAAACCCTAGTCTTGAGAGATGAACAATGGAGATGTGATTCTTCTCCAAACATTGCAAACTTCCAGCTTCTAATGATCATATGGGACAAATGAGATGTCTTGCAATACAAAAACCTTTGTATCTTGAGAGAAATTTAAATATTTAAGATATAAGATCCTCTTTTGCACTGATTTTACCAACCAAACATCTTTTATAGCTTGTAGAAGAACTTGGGAACCAAGATATCCTAATCCTTACCATGAAAATGTATGAATATGTATGATGAAGCATAAGCCATGTGACTAAAATGAAGAGGGAAAATTTTAGTGTGCAACATTCGTCACTGACAAGGGGGTGCAGTTCACTGACCAAAGCTTCCAAGAGTTCGTCACCAATCTCGACACTAAACAACACTTCACGTCTGTCGAACACCCTCAAACTAACGAGCAAGCTGAAGTCGTGAATAGAGTCATCTTACAAGGACTCGAGCGCAGGTTGGGCGAAGCAAAAAAGGGATGGGTCGAAGAGTTTCACAACGTCCTATGGGCTTACCGAATGACACCACACTCAATGACCGGAAAAACCCCATTTTGACTAACCTATGGCACTGAAGCCGTGATCCCCGTGGAAATCATGGAGCCATCTAGACAAACTGATGTCCCTTTAGACGGGGAACTAAATGACGAGGCCCTAATGGAAGAGCTCAAAATGGCCAAAGAAATATGATATGGAGCAGCTCATCGTGAAGCCACACTAAAACATAAGATAGCCATGCGTCATGACACCAAAGTCATAAAACATGAATTCCAGGTCAGCAACCTAGTCTTATAGAGAAATTAGAAAGATTCCCATGAAGGAAAGTTGGTTTCCAACTGGGAAGGATCTTACCACGTCCATGGGGCAACGAGCACTGGATCCTACCACCTCAAATGCCTAAGTGGAGAACCACTACCTCGACCATGGAATGCTACAAAGCTGAAACAATATTACAACTAGGTCCCTGATAAACGCTGGAGCACAACAATATATCCGAGTGGAAAACATGCTTGCTACCCACAATTATGAGAAAGGACCATTTGCGTCATCTCAAAGTGGAGGATATAACTTGGATTTAAAATCTATCACTCAACACTCAAGTGGAAAATAACTCTCTTCACTACATATAGAAGTATAGTAGCTCGCGTCACTACAAGAATCAATAAGAGTCTAATCTTTTGAGAAAAGTTTTAAAGTAAAAAGCCAAAGTGGAAAAATGTTTTGAATGAGGTTAATTGAATTTTAGTTTTGTAAAAAGAATTCAAAGTATAATTATATTGATTAAAGTTTGATTAAGAAAATATTTTTGAAAATGCATGGACCTAAGTCCAAGTTTATTATGAAGGCGGTTCAAGTTAGAAAACAAGAAGAGTTTTAAAAATGAGGGAGAATAATTTTGAAATTAAATAAGATAGGAGGAGATGAAGGGACTATCCTAAAGCATAAAGTAAAAGTCAAGGAAAAGAATGATCTAACCAACAAGAAGCCGACACTTGACATAAAGAAGTCAATATAGAATTCCCATCCTTTGGATTAAAACCAAGCAAGCAAAAATACTAAACCTCTGAGGAACACCAAGCTTAAGATGAATTAAGTCTTCACAAAAATTAGGCAGAGTAACAACTATATACATATGAACTCTCAATCACAGACAAAGCATAAAATAATAATAACCTACAAATAAAGAAAATCAACTCAATGCCTTGGAGAAACCCCAAGAACTTCAGACAGAATAATAATAGAGCAACAAGGTCCCCAAGTATCAATGCTTCTAATCCTAAGTTTGAGAGATCCACAAATCCACAATTCCAAGGATAGTAACCAAGTAGTCCATAAATAAATAAGTCTTTTAAGGTTTAAGTTGATTATTAAGTGTCTTTAAAAGAAAAGCTCAAATGAGCAAAGAAAAAATGAAACCAAAATAAATGCTCAAGTGAGCAAAAGAAAAATGGCATGAAATGTAAATGCTAAAAAGTAAATGGTACATAAAAGTAAAGGTACAAAGTAAAGTTATAAAGTAAAGTTAATTGTTAGTGAATTAGAAGTCATGGGTCAAGTAAAAAAATAGTTAAATGACCATCTTGAAGCTTGCTTTTGAAAACTCATTAGAAGATTGATAAAATCAAAGCCTCTCAACAAAAAGTTTCATTTGCCTTTTTGTCAAGTATATCATTCATTTCAAGTACTCAAGGCAACCACATATGATCAACGATGTTCAAATGACTCGCTTAGACCAAAATTCATGAAGTTCATTAGAGGATTGATAGAATCAAATCCTCCTAACAATGAAATTCAAAGTTATTGGATCCAAGGTTTCAAATTAAACATAATTGGGCTTGCAAACATAGGTTTAGGTCATGAATGATCATTTTTCAAATCAAGATAAATTTAGCGATATATTAAGCAATCATAAGTGGACTTATGTAGAAGCCACGCCTATTTTGAGGCCGGTCAATAGAAATCTATGCACTATACATGTTAGAGAAATGATATGTAGATCATTCTCCAAAAACATGTAGCATAAGTAAAAACAAGAAAGGGATAAGATGAAGAGGGAGGGGAATGATAGTGTAACCAATGTATCAGATGAAACTAGGGTTTCAAATATCATCATCATTCATCCATTTTGGTGGATTTGGTTTTTCAACCTATCAACATCCAAGATCCAATGATGGTGAGGAACTTGTTCCAAAATAACACTCAAGTGTCTTCAAATCAGAACCAGTCACTAAAATAATAAAATATATTTAATATAAAAACAAAATTTAAATGATTTATAAAAAGGAAATAAATAGTAAAATACATGACATGTATTAAAATATCAAATAAAAATCCCAAAAAATCATCAGTGGTCAAACATGAGTCAATAAGTGTTGACAAAAAATTTAGAATTTTTTAAAGTCAGAAATTATTTAAATATAAAAGAAATAAGCTAAATAAGCTAAAATATGTGAAAAATAGTAAAATAAAAAATAAAAAATAAAATAAGGTCACCAATATTTGTCACGAGGTCATTGGATCCTTCCATAATTATTTCAAAATTTAATATCAAGAAAAGTATTTTTAAACCAATTAAAACCAAGCAAATAACACAAATTATTTAAATTTCCAAAACTCATTAAAAACTATAAAAAAAATATCATTAAATCAAAAATAAGATAAAATATTTCTTTGAATTTTTTCATTTTTTTAGATAAAATTTGAGTGAGTTATGATTTTTTAAATATGAAAACAATTAAAATAGAATTAGAAAAAAGAAAATAAATGGAGAAAAATTGTGGTGCGTTGGATCTGAGTTGACTATGCAAAGTAATCACATCAAGTGGTCTAGAGCGCGTGTGTACCATAGAATTTAGTGAAATAAAAACATTGAGTTCATTTTAAATCAGCCAATCAGAATATTTCAAGTGTCACGCTCTGATCGGTCCACAAGGGAAAACCATTTAAAAATTATAGAGCCACAATGTTCTTACTTCGGTCATCTCTTTCGGTGACCTTTCCCAGAGCAAACCAAAAATGGTTTCCAACATTCACGAGACCAGTATCATTTGAAGCGTCTCACTGAGACGAACTCAACCATGGCATTGCGAAATATTTATATAAACTGTGTATTGCTTAATTTGCAAAGGAAACAAAAAATAGAGAGCACAAACTTTTGAGATTAAATGATCAATTCAAAATGAAAATGAAAATTAGAAGAAGTGTGAGCTTCAGAGAGATTAGTAGAGTAGATTAGGAATTTGTTTGAGGCAAAATGAATGAGTAATCTACGTGAACAAAGTCTGAGAATTTTTCTCTGAAACTTGACTTGGCTAGCACAAGAGCACTTTAAGGCTTAAACATTCTTCTGTTAGCTTTAGTAGAGTTCACTGATGGAGAATAAATCAACGAATAAGAACTGGAAGTGAAGGAAATGAGAAACCAAAAACTCAGAAAAGAGAGAGATGGAAGAAGTTTGACAGAGCTTCTTTGGTTATCCAAGTTTGAGGAAAAGAGTGAGGAATGATACTCTATTTATAAGGAAATGAATAGTGAAAAGAATTGGAAGAAATAGTGAGGTTTGGGGGAAATTGAGTGAAGCCCGAAAATGAGAAAAATGTGACTTGAACTTTCTCAAAACTCAGCTAATTCTTGCATTTCAATGCTCTAATCATCCTTTGCAACTTAGTTAAATATGTTTAATTTAAAAACGTGCAACAATTTGATAATTAGAAGCCATATTAACCAAAACCAAATCTGACTTCAAGCAAAAACCCAGTTTTATGGAAGCAACTTCAAGAGCATGAGGCACATAATGTAGGAGGCTTTATGATCTCATTATTTTTACAATAGAAAGATCTCACAACAAACTTCACAATATGCCAAGAAAGGTAGCATTTGGATGCTTGAGCAAAAATGTATTCAAGTTTGAAATCAGGAAAAAAACACGGGTATTTGACGCTTAGAAAAATTCTATGTATGGATCCTCAAAATGACCTATAATGTTCTTCAAAGTTAAATGCACTTCAACTCAAAATTTGATCTTGATCCTTGAAGATGAAATGAATTAGACCCTTTGAATTTAATTGTGGAATTAAGATCACTAAAAAATCATAAAAATTGAAAGAGTTATGGTCTTTGGAAGATGATGAAAAAATTTGGGGAAATTCACAAAAGACCTATAATCTTTTCAATTCTTAAACAACTTTCCAAGCATTTTCAAGTCTCGCATATTGAAAAAAGCTTTAGTAGACGTCCAAAAGATTGTTGTAGAAAAATAATGATCTCAAGGAGATAGAAATTGACCAAGTTATGATCCTTTGAAGTCACACAAGAGATTTGATAGCCTTTTCAAAGGACTTGTAATATTCTTCAACCATTAGTGATCTTCCGTTCAAAAGTATCCTTAAACCCTTGAAGATAACTTGTTAAGGACAATTTAAAGAGAATCATGGATTTGTAATCAATCTAAAATCTCAAAAAAAATTAGCAAGATATGGTCCTTGGAAGTAAACAAACCCTAGCTCAGAGAGTGTCAAAATGACTTGGAACCCCTTTCAACTTTGGATGATTTTCCTTGCACAATTGAATCTTGTCATATGAATAGAATTTTTTTTAGATGATGATAAGAAACCATAGAAAAAAACCAACTCAAAATATTGAAAATTGAGAGAGTTATGCACTCTTGACCACTATATCAAGTACTTGCTCAATTAGGTCAAACTTGTTGAATCAACCTTGAATCTTTTGATCTTTCTTTGCAAAATAGAGTATGATGGATCACATTAGACCTTGAAATGATGTTGTATTGAATCAAACTCAAAGTTGGAGCTTAAGTCTCAATGAAACTTGTTGAAGAAGGCATGGAAGTAAACACATGAACCTATGAATCTTCTTGATGAATACCACCACCAACCTTGAGGAAAACTTGAACTAAATAATTTGAGGGAGATCTTTGAACCAAAAAACTTTGATATCATAGACATAGCCTTGAAGATTAAGCTTGTGCAATCCATTGAAGAACCATTTGACTGAGGACTATCCCTCAAAACCATAAGTTAGATGGTGAGATGGATGCAGTTGTGTCATCACCTACAATATGAACATCCAAAGAAACATATATAGATATTTTGATATTAGTTAAAAATTAATCCACCTAGAAAAACACATGTACAAGATACATAATTCAAGGTTCTTGATAATATGAGATAATGAGAGATCTTACGGAGAAATTGGTGTATAACGGCTGCCCTTATTTAAGTGTCTTCTATATGAAGATATGAAGGTTAAAATCTTTGTCTCAACGCGATTGAAGATACTTAAATAGAAAACAAACTCTATTTTTGGATCTAAGATGCCATGCAATGCTTATGATTATGAATGCAAACGACCAACTCCAAAGGTGACACAAAACACCACCGGGGAAGCAAAAATAAAACTAACGAACCAAAAAGAGAGTTTGACTAGGAAAATAAATTGCTGGGGAACAACACGACTCTGGGGATGACTATAAATAGGCAAAACCAAAATCACGATCAAATAATCCAAATGCATAGTAAGATTTCAACAACGGAAATTCTTAATAATGCAAGCAATAAGCTAACTAAGAGGTAACCATTTAAAAGAGTTATCGACACGACTGAGGAAAGAGACTTAACTCCGTTGGAGAAAAAAACAACTCCGCTGGGGAAAAGAAGACTCAACTCTATTGGGTTAAAGCCTAAAGAGGAGACTAAGTATCATTAACTCAATAGATAAAGAAAAAGCAATGGGTAACAACGACCGATATATAACTCTGAACTACCCACTCATAGAGGAGATAACAAAAAGAGAGTAATATCAACTTATAGGGAATCAAAAACTACCAACCCAAAGGGCGCGAATAGAAACGGTAAGATAATATTGGCTCAGAGATGGTGGTAAACATCAATATTGAGGTAGGTAACGAATGATTGACATCATTATTTATGACTGGAAGCAAATGAATGACATCGACACTTATGGTTGGGAACAAATGGTTGACATCAACACTTATGGCTGGTAACAAGAGTTTGACATCAGTACTTATGATTGGGAACAAAGGATGACATCAACACTTATGGCTGGGTACAAAGGTTTAACATCAACACTTATGGCTAGTAACAAAGGTTGACATCAATGCTTATGGCTGGGAACAAAGAGATTGACATCAGTACTTATGATTGGGAACAAAGGATGACATCAGCGCTTATGACTGGGAACAATTGATTGACATCAATACTTATGACTGGTAATAAAGGAATGACACTAGTACTTATGATTAGAAACAACTTAACTCTATTGGGGTAAAGTCTAATGAGGAGAAATGGGTAATATCGACTAACAAATGACGATGAACTACCAACTCAGAGATGAAGGTAGAAAAAACAGAATAATACCAACTTTTACTGAAGGTAACAATCAAAGGATACACCAACTTTTACTGAAGGTGAGCTACCAACTTCCACTGAAGGTAGAGATATAGAGAAAATACCAAATTTTACTGAAGATGAGCTACCAACTTCCACTAAAGGTAGAGATACAAAAGATAACACCAACATTTACTGAAGGTGAGCAACCAACTTCCACTAAAGGTAGGAATATGTATTAATAATAACAAGTTTCCCAAAATTCTAGCGTTCCCCCTAGAACGAGTCTCAACTTCTTCTTTAACCAAGGCATTCTGCTTGGAAAGGGTAACAAACTTTACTAACCTCTGGATTTTACCGAGAACGGTAACAATTTCTTCTTTGATCAAGATATCACTTTAAAAGGGTAATAACTGCTGTAAGGATCTTTCAACAAACTGTCTTTATCATCGAAGTAAAGTCAATTTCAACAATAAACTATCTCCCATAACATAGAAACTACCATTCATCAGAGTAAAAACATTTTCTCTGGCATTAACAAACTTATTGGGGAAGTACATGTTTCTCAAATAAAGAGACTGCCACTTGTTGTTACGAAAAGGATTGTGATAACACTGCTGGGAAATGAAATTTGACTTCGTGGGGAAATACCAACACATTCCTGCTGAGGGGATAAAGTCTTTATGTGAAAAATAAATGCACATTCTCAATCCAAGGCTCGTAGCCTATAGGGATCAAAATAATACTGCTGTCGGGGACCACAAATTCAAACCAGGAACAAACTGGAGGTAAAACAGTCAACCAAGACATTATCAAATAAGGAATAAACTCAAATGGGGATCAAATTACATCAAGATAATAAGCTGGGTAGGAAGGCTAAAGAAATTTTTTTCCATGAGGGATAACTCAGTGGGGGAAATTGAAAGGATATACACTTCCTGCTTAAGGTTGACACTCTATTGGAGAGAGGATAACATAACTCTATAAAGAGGATAAAATGCCAACAAAAACAACAATGAGTGAAAATGAACCATGAGTTTTAATTCAACTATGCATGATGTATGTATGAATGTTGTTATGTATATGCTGACAAAACAGACACACTACACTGGAATAACCAGACCAAACAAACTTGGGTAAAGACAACACTCGGCTAAATCACATCTAGGATGAAAAATTCCGTAAGAGAGTAAGCACCAACTGAGGACACAAAATCCTACTTCAAGGCTTAACTTCAATGGGAAGAAACATGGCTTGAAAATAATCAAAGCAAAATCTGATAGTGAGAACCCAATACAGTTGCAGGGATATAATAAACTCCTCCAGGCTTCATCGGGGAATATCATACAGACTTCGCTAGGGAAGATAATGCCACATCGTCTAGACTTCAATTGGGGATGTCATACTAACTTCACTAAGGAAGATAATGCCATATCGTCGAGACTTCAACTGGGGATGGCGTACGGACTTCACTAAGGAAGACAATGCCACATCGTTGAGGGGAGCCTAAATACATTTTTCAATATCAAGAGTAGTGTTTGCGCAAACTTCTTTGAGGAAAATCTATGAAACTTCACGGGGATAACAACTTTAGAGGGAAGCATCATCTTCAGTTCATCTGGAGAAGTTAAGAAGTTAACATCATAACAAAAAGTCAAAATTATGGGGATTTTAAATCAAACTGAACACTTGGCGAGAAAAAACCCAAAAAGGTGACAAATGTCTCAACACTTCTTAGAAAACGATATTGCTTTTGTCTGGCTACTTGGGGAGCACTCAACAACAATGTCATAACTGGAGAGAACAACGCTCTTCCAGAGATTCTACATCAATTCTCAATAAAAAGGGAGAATGACTCCAACAAATGAGCAAAGGCTTTATAACTTTACAATCTCTGCTTGATCACAACCCAACTGGGGAAAGGATCACACTCAGCTAGAGAAGTATTTTTAAAATCAAGAAAAGTATTTTTAAACCAATTAAAACTAAGCAAATCACACAAAAATTATTTAAAATACCAAAACTCATTCAAAAATTATAAAAAAATATCATTAAATAATTAAAACAATTAAAATATAATTAGAAAAAAGAAAATAAATGGAGAAAAATTATGGTGTGTTGGGTATGAGTTGACTATGCAAAGTAATCACATCAAGTGGTCCAGAGAGCGCGTGTACCATGGAATTTAGTGAAATAAAAACAATGAGTTCGTTTTAAATCAAACAATCAGAACATTTCAAGTGTCAAACTCTGATTGGCCCATAAGGGAAAACAATTTAAACGTTGCAGAGCCACCGTGAACTACCTTCGGTCATCTCTTTCGGTGACCTTCATCTGAGCAAACCAAAAACGGTTTCCAACATTCACGAGACCGGTATCATTTGAAGCATCTCACTGAGAAGAACTTAACCATGGCATAATGAAATATTTATATAAACTGTGTATTGCTTAATTTGCAAAAGAAACAGAAAACAACAAGCACAAACTTCTGAGGTTACACGATCAATTCTCAGTGAAAATGAAAATTAGAAGATGTGTGAGCTTCAGAGAGATGAGAAGAGTAAATTAGGAACTTGTTTAAGGAAAAATGAATGAGTAATCTACCTGAACAAATTCTGAGAATTTTTCTCTGAAACTTGACTTGGCTAGCACGATTTAGAGCACGTCAAGGCTTGGTTCTTCTTCTGTTAGCATCAGTAGAGTTAGTGATGAAGAATCAATTAAGAAATAAGATTTAGAAGTGAAGGAAATGAGAAATCTAAAACTCAAAAAAGAGAGAGATTGAAGAAGTTTGACAAAGCTTCTTTGGCTATTCAAGCTTGTGGAAAAGAGAGAGGAATGATCCTCTATTTATAGGGAAATGAATGGTGAAAAGAATTGGAAAAAATAGTGAGGTTTAGAGGGAAATTGAGTGAAGCCAAAAAATGAGAAAAGTGTGACTTGAACTTGCTCAAAACACAGCTAATTCTTGCATTTAAATGCTCTAATCATGCTTTGTAACTTGGTTAGACATGTTTAAGTTAAAAACGCTCAAAAATTTGATCATTAGAAGCCACATTAACCAAAACCAAATATGACTTCAAGCAAAAACTCAGTTTCATGGAAGCAACTTCAAGAGCATGGGGCACACAATGTAGGAGACTTTATGATCTCATTCTTTTTGTAATGGAAAGATCTCACAATAAACTTCACAATGTGCCAACAAAGATAGCATTTGGATGCTAGAGCAAAAAGTTATTCAAGTTACATGCCCTTCCACTCAAAATTTGATCTTGATCCTTGAAGATAAAATGAAGTAGACCCTTTGAATTAAATTATGGAATTAAGATCACTCAAAAATCATAAAAATTGAAAGAGTTATGGTCTTTGGAAGATGATGAACAAATTTAGGGAAATTCATAAAAGACCTATAATCCTTTCAATTCTTAAACAACTTTACAAACATTTTCAAGTTTTGCATATTGAAACAAAGTTTTAGTAGATATCCCATAGATCATTGTAGAAAATGAATGTGCTCAAGGAGATAAAAGTTGACCAAGTTATGATCCTTTGAAGTCACACAAGAGAATTTGATAGCCTTTTCAAAGGACTTATAATCTTCGTCAACTATTAGTGATCTTCCATTCAAAATTAGCCTTAAACCATTGAAGATAACTAGTTAAGGCCCATTTAAAGAGAATCATGGATTTGTAATGAATCAAAAATCTCAAAAAATGAGCAAGATATGGTCCTTGGAAGTAAGAAAACCCTAGCTCAAAGAGTGTCAAAATGACTTGGAACCCCTTTCAACTTTGGATGATTTTGCTTGAACAATTGGATCTTGTCATGTGAAAAGAAGTTGTTGTAGATGATGATAAGAAACCATAGAAAAATGAATCAACTCAAAATATTGAAAATTGAGAGAGTTATGCACTTGTTACCACGAAATTAACTACTTGCTCAATTAGGTCAAACTTGTTGAATCAACCTTGAATCTTTTGATCTTTATTTTCAAAATAGAGCATGATAGATCAAATTAGACATTGAAATGATATTGACTTGAAGCACACTTAAAGGTGGAGCTTAAGTCTCAATGAAACTTGTTAAAGAAGGAATGAAAATAAACACACAAATCTGTGAATCTTCTTGATGAATACCACCACCAAGCTTGAGGAAAACTTGACCTAAATAATGTGAGAGAGCTCTTTGAACCAAAAAACTTTGATATAATAAACATAGCCTTGAAGCTTAAGCTCTTACAATCCATTTAAGAACCATTTGACTGAGGATTATCCCTCAAAACACTAGGTTATATGGTGAGATGGATGCAACTGTGTCATCACCTACAATATGAACATTCAAAGAAACATATATACATATTTTGATGTTAGTTAAAAATTAATCCACCTAAAAAAATACATGTACAAGATACACAATTCAAGGTGTTTGGTGAACCCTCAAGAGTAAACTTAAAGATAGGATGAAGTAGAAAGGGAGAACCAACCCTAATGTATGATCTTGATGTATTGATAATATGAGATGATGAGAGATCTTATGGGAAAAAATTGGGGTATAACACTTATCCCGACGGAGACACCTCGACCGAGCCCCACTGTCGAAGTACCCTATAGGCAGAACACCCAGCTCACGATGGGTAGTTCACGCCACGAAATCAAGACCCCGACCGCGATCTTGACCTCATTCATACAGACTCCTATCCCGCTTCCTCGACACATCCCAACATGTGTCGGCCACAACTAAGGTCGAGCACAACCTCCACTTATCAAAATTCCACATTTTCCAAAATAAATAGATTAACCACAACAATTGAACATGCAAAACATAAGAGCAAAATAAAAGCATTAGAAATCCGACCATAAAGACCGGTGTTGTATATACAATATCAAAAGGGGGCACGCAGACCCAAACTAAACAGACACAAAAAATGGGCAAAGCCCCTTGTCCAAAACAGTTAAACAAAAGTTGGCATGCATGCCAAATAAATAAACAGGCACGCGGGCACGAAAACTTAATCTTGGCCCCCATCATCCCCGCCATCGCTTTCTTCCTCGGGATTATCCTCAGGAGGATAAAATATTTTCCCGTTGACCACCTGGTTAAAGGGCCTAACACCTTCGACCACAAGCACGACCCCTTTGTTGATGATCTTGAGCTGCTCCACTGCAGTGTTGAAGCCATAACTAAGGGTGTCCAAAACATCCTACTTGAGCACACAATTTCGAGAAATCAGGTCTCTCCTGGCCACAAGGGCCTTCTCCGTGGCATTCTCTTCCCCAGCAGGTGCCACAATTTCTTCCAGCTCTTTCACCCGAGCAGCGAGTCACTCGTTTTTCTTGGTCGCAACCTCTAGTTGAGGCTTGATCTCGTTCAAATCCTTGAGGAGTTGTACTTGCACTTCATACTTCATCTCATGATTGAGAATATCAGCCTTCAGCTTCTCATTAATCCCCTTCAACTTTTGGATTTGAGCATAAGCTTTATCCAGGGCAGCTTGGGAGCCCGCAACTTCATCATTTAGTGTCAAAGCGGTTTTAAGAACCCTCATCACGACGGCCACATCTTCTGACAGATTCTTCCTCCAGGTTTCTTTGTCCTCAGACATAATGGCCTTCATCTCCTCTTCATGGAGACCTAAGGAACTCTCCCCACTGAAGATACCTCAGTTGAGATAGCAGGGGGCAACATGAAAACTTCCCCGACACCCTTGTCCCAGTCGACAACTGCCACGTGCTCAGGGTCATCCATGCACTTCCTTTTTGTCGGTTGTTCAAGAGGGGGAGCATGGGCCCCTGGAGGGGAAAATGAACCACTTGGACAGGCATAAGTTTTGGCTTGTTCCTAAAGTTGGGCAACCCGAGTTTTGGGCGCCAAGTGTGATAGATTCTTGGACCTCAACTTGAGCAAACGTTCGAAGAGAGTCGCCATCTGGCCTGCAATCAAAAGAAACAATTAGTCCACGAGACAAAAGTACGAACATGAAATTACAGGAACATCCCCTACCTAGTGTTGGCTCCTAAATTCGACACCCTTGTTTTTATTAATATAGACCATTAATCATGAGGAATGGTTTCGACCAGCTGATCCTGTCGAATGCTCGTCAGAAGGTGGCGAGGGACTTAGAGGATTTCTTTAAGTAGGAATCTTGTTGCCTTCGACATCGAAGGAACTTCTCGACAAATGCATTTGATGCTCAGAGTGGAACGGTTTGAGATTCGAATGTTTGGAGGGAAAACGGTTCCCAGTAGTTACCAAGTACAACGTGCCAAGATCAGGAGCGTCGAATGCTGTGAGCATGCCAAGTGGTGTCATCTCGAAGCAACATAACTGCCCAACGGTTACTTGAGATGCGTTTAGTATAAATACTAGTTGTTCACGTAGTTTTCGCGTGTGTTCATCATTATATACAAGTCACTCATTTAGATTCAAGTACCCAGTGTGAGCGAAAGAATTGTTGAGAATGTATGTGTGAAACACCATTTAAATTAATCAAAGTCTTTTATATTCCAGAACTTTATTGCCTTTCATTTACTCTTCCCAGTCGAAGCCTTTAGTTATTACTTTTCATTTATTCTACCAAGTTTTTCTTCATGCAATTTACATAAAGTGTCTTTACTTTACCGGCAATTTACATAAAGTGTCTTTACTTTACTGGAATTAACCATCATTAGACTTAATCAAACCCCAAAAATCAACCATGTCTTAGGATCAATCTGATCGATCCTGCGAGTCACCAAATAAGTAACCTTTTGGAGGATCAGCGGTTGTTTACCAATTTCCACGGTAAACAAATTGGCACACCCGGTGGGACCTTGTGTTGATTTTTAAGGTTAACTGTATTTATACAGAATATCATCTTTCTCGAGAAGTATTGCATGTTATTGAGAAGTGGTAGAATATACACTAACGATACCAATACTACGAGAAGAAGAGAAGCGATGGAGAATCCGCCAAACAATAGAGAAATCCCACAAACAAATGTGGGATCAACGGTTATCCCAACCGTAAGTGAAACGCTAACCGTTGGTTCAACACCAGCAGTAACGGTCACACAAACGGGGCCATTACCTCTGTTCACTGGCCCCAGAATGCCTTTGGGAACTCCCCCACCATGGGGAAACCCAGGAACTAGGCCTTATGTTCCCCCAGAATTTCCGACAGGCCGTCCAAATCGAGAACCACTCTATGGCATGCCAACTTCTGAATTGGCTAGCCTGACGAACGCTGCGTCCACTTTTTCAGACCCTTTAGTGAGTGCCTCTTCGCCACTCCAAGGTTCTGGAATTGGTATGGCGAACAGGAGTAGGCCCCAACTCTTAGGAGGAACGTCCCAAGTAGTGCATGGCCTTACGAATGCCTCGACAGCAGTCTTGAGACAGCAAATGGACGAAAGCAACCACGATATGGTTCAAATGTTGGCACAAACTTTAAGTACAGTGCTGAATCCTCTAATACAAAATACCACTCAGTCGAATCAGCAGATGACAGCGCAAATGGCGCGTCTGGCTGATTTCTTTGGGGTACCCCAACCTATTCGACAGCCCCAAAGGGCGCAAATAAGGGGAAACCAAGGTATACTTCTAGAGGAAGAAACCACTATTAACCAAGTCCAGCAGCCTGTCGAAGAAAACCTTAGGACACGATTGGAGCAACCCGGGGTCGAAGAACCTAGGGTCATAGCCCCGGAGGTAAGGATAGTCAACAGAAACCAGAATGCTGACGAAGTAGTTCAGCACATCCAATACCAGAATATGGGTTTGGAAAATAACCTGGCAGCCATGATCGAAAGAATTATGACGCAAAATGGGATGAATATGGGCTTTCGTAGGCCCAACTTTACATCCCCACTGTCAGAATATGTGTTACAAACAGACTTACCTCCTAGATGTAAAGTCCCTAAGTTCACTAAATTTTCAGGGGACACGACAGAATCTACTGTCGAACACGTGGCGAGATACTTGATTGAAGCAGGAGATATTTCAAACAACGAAAACCTGAGGATTAAGTATTTCCCAAGTTCCCTAACAAAGAACGCGTTTACTTGGTTCACAACTCTCCCCCCCAATTCGATCCACCATTGGACCCAGTTGGAGAGATTGTTCCATGAGCAATTCTACATGGGGCAAACCAAGATAAGCCTGAAAGAATTGGCCAGTGTAAAGAGACGATTCACTGAACCTATAGACGAATATCTAAACAGGTTTAGGTTGCTCAAAGCAAGATGCTTTGCGCAAGTTCCAGAACATGAGTTAGTCGAAATAGCCGCAGGAGGCTTAGATTATTCCATTAGGAAGAAATTAGACACTCAATACCTGAGAGACATGGCCCAATTGGCCGATAGAGTTTGACAGGTAGAACGCCTTAAAGCTGAAAAAGCCAAGGCGACAAAAACTCATAAAAGAGAAAGGATAGCATATGTCGAAATGGACGATGAAGATCCAGAAACCTTCGACGAAACTATAACCGTCGAAGAAAGCGAGGTCGATTTAGCGGAACTAAAACAAGGGCCACCATACTCTTGCAAACTGCTAGTCCCCTCAAGTGGGAAAAATCCCACTGGTCCGGAAAGGGCCAACGATAGGTTCCCCAAAAAGACTTACAGTTTTGATATTACAAAATGTGATGAAATTTTTGACTTACTTGTAAAAGATGGCCAAATGATAGTGCCCCCAGGGGTAAAAGTGCCTCCTCTTGATCAAAGAAAGAAAAGAGGCTTTTATAAATATCATAATTTTCTGGGCCATAAAACGTCTCAATGTTTTCTTTTCAGGAATCTCGTGCAAGATGCTATCGAAGAAGGGAGGTTGAAATTTGCTGATAAGACCCCCATGACTGTGGACTCTAACCCTTTGCAGGCTGAAGCCCATTATGCTGAACCTTCAGAGGTGAATGTGATCGAGGCATCCAGAAGCCAGGCGAAGAGGCCAGGAATAACTATGGTCGAAGTCACCAAGGATCATGTCAACATGCCAATCTTTGGCAGTTTTTCTGGGAGTCTTTCTAGAAAGACAATTGAAGCAGTCCAAAAAGCCGTTGAAAGCCCCAAACTGGAGACAGTTGGAGCCCCAAAATCTAGAGCAAAACCCAGTTCCTACTTGGCTGCAGTTCAAGGCCAGACAGAGGACCTGGAGACTCAGATGAAGCAAATGACTCTTGCCACCAAAGACACCATGAATGTCAACATGGTCGAAATCTATGAACCAAAAGCATCAGAGGAGGCCACTAGGCAAGAACAAGCCAACAAAACGGCTTTCCCTCTGGAAAATGAAAATCTGGCAGATTTCCTGCAAAGATGCCAGAAGAAGAAGTCGGAAGTGATGCTGTGTCCTCGATGTAGCTCGATTTTTGACAAAAAAACTGCTGAACACATCCAAGGTGTAAGAGCAGCAAACAGAAGAAGGGAAAGTGTTGATATTCGACATGACCCCAGAAGAACCTACCAAAAGGGTTCAAATCAAGAGAAGAGGCCACTGACTTTCAGGCCTCCAACCAATGTGCCAGTTGATACGTGGTATAAAACATCAGGTCGAAAGAGGCCAAGCGAGGAAAGGTGGCACTCCTTCGAAGTGCCAAGAGGTTCATCTTTGACACACAAGAAAGATCCTCAGGTTGTCGCTTCTAAAGTGACCCAGGTATCAAGTAACTACAAGGGAAATAATCCCATGTCTCGATCCCAATGGAGAAGATACCAGAGGCGGCGAAAGGCTGAGAGGGAAGCTACCAATGAACCAAAGCCAGAATCAAATTTGAATGTCCCTCAGAGAAAGCAGAGAAAGCCTCTAGAAAGACAACCAGTGACCAATAGGCTAGTCTGGCCTAACCAGGGTGAAGTTGATGACGAAGATGGCTCTGAGTCTGATGACACCCTAGATATCATGGTGAACATAGTCTCAGTTTTGCCAAGAGAGTTCAACCTCCAGGTGGAGGTCGAAGCGAACGATTGAGAAGTCGAACAAGAAATGGCCAAGCATAGGCCAGTATGCTACTTCGTCATGGATAATGGCGCTACTGAAGAGCAAAATGGTTTCTTCGAATCTCCTACAGAGGCGATGAAAAATCACCTCAAGCCTTTATTTATAAGGGCAAAACTCGAAGAAACCACCGTAAATAAGATCTTGGTGGACTGTGGGGCAACCATCAACATCATCCCTCACTTTATGCTGAGAAAAATAGGCAAGAGCGATGAAAACATCAAGCCTCACAACATGGTCCTGTCAAATTATGAAGGCGGAATAGGGACCACTATGGGTGTGATCCAACTAGACATCAAAGTGGGATCTATCCTTCGACCAACTATGTTTATGGTCATATCGGCCAAACCAAATTATAATCTTTTGTTGGGTCGAGAATGGATACATGGTGTTGGAGCAGTACCATCATCAATGCACCAAAGGTTGATACTATGGCGTCCTGATGGAATGGTCGAAAACATAGAAGCGGATCAGAGCTATTACTTGGGCGAAGTAAATCACCTAGGGAGAGCAGACTTCGACAAAAATTTGGCTCACATTGTGCCATGCCCAACACCTGACTTCGACTTGGCGCCAGCGCCAAATGCTTTTTGTTCCTTATACCTGCACCCTGAGCATGGTTTTCAATGGGACAGAGAAAACTTGTCCCACATTGATTTCAGTGGGCTAACCGACATCCAGCCAACTGGTTGGGGAAGCGAATTCAGTGACAATGACTGAGTCACAATCACTGCAGCGAATTTCGGCTTATGTAGCCGAAACAAGGATGATAACGGCTCTCGTAGCCGAAGTAAAATATATGGCCACACATGCCAATGATCAAGAGTTACCTTCTGCAGGTCCTGGAAAAGATTTCGATCCAGAACCCCCTGATATCATGCCAGAAGAAATGCAGGAACAAAGGCTCGACGCCATCTACGACGATGAGCCTTTGGGATTTGAAAAGGACCCCTTAGCGAACAACATCAAAATGTTAGCGCAGGATCCTTTAGAAGAAATCAACTTGGGCGAAGGGTTAGAGAAAAAGCCAACTTACATTAGCGCAAAAATAGACCCAGAACTCAGGTTGGAAGTGATCCATTTGTTAAAGGAGTTCAAGGACTGCTTTGCATGGGATTACGACGAGATGCCGGGTCTCGACAGAGGATTGGTAGAACTTCAGTTGCCAATCAAACCTGGGAAGAAGCCAGTCAAGCAAAGTCCAAGACGCTTCGCTCCAGAAATACTGCCGAAGATCAAAACAGAAGTCGAAAAACTGCTGAAGTGCAAATTCATACGAGCTACGAGGTATGTCGAATGGATTGCAAACATTGTGCCAGTGATTAAGAAAAACGGTACATTGAGGGTATGCATAGATTTCAGAGATTTGAACGCTGCTACACCCAAAGATGAATATCCTATGCCTGTGGCAGAAATGCTAGTCGATTCTGCCGCTGGCCATGAGTACCTGAGCATGCTCGATGGTTATTCAGGATATAATCAAATATTCATTGCCGAAGAAGATGTGTCGAAAACAGCTTTTCAATGCCCCGGGGCTTTAGGCACTTACGAGTGGGTAGTGATGCCTTTTGGCCTAAAGAACGCTGGGGCAACATATCAGCGAGCGATGAACTCTATCTTCCATGATTTTATTAACACTTTTATGCAAGTATATATTGATGATATTGTTGTGAAATCTGTCTCCAGGAAGAACCATATTGACCACCTTCGACAATCATTTGAAAGAATGAGAAAACATGGTCTGAAAATGAACCCTTTGAAGTGTGCGTTCTGTGTGAAAGCTGGAGATTTCTTGGGCTTCGTCGTCCACAAGAAAGGAATCGAAATCAACCAGAACAAGACGAAGGCAATCCTGGAAGCGAAAGCGCCAGCGAACAAAAAGGAACTGCAATCTCTGCTGGGCAAGATAAATTTCTTAAGGAGATTCATATCTAACCTAAGTGGAAAAGCTCAAGCCTTCTCACCCTTACTTCGATTGAATAAGGAAAGATTCGAATGGGGGCAAGAGCAACAAGAAGCCTTCGACAAAATCAAAGGGTATCTCACTAAGCCACCTATTTTGGTGCCTCCTTGCAGCAACAGGAGTATGAGATTGTACATAGCTGCATCCGACAAAACTTTGGGAAGCATGTTAGCCCAAGAAGATGAAAATGGAGTCGAAAGACCCATTTACTATCTTAGTAGAGTTTTGAACGATGCGGAAACTAGATATAGCGAAGTTGAAAAATTATGTCTATGTCTTTATTTCTCTTGTACAAAGCTTAAACAATATATAAAACCAGTTGATGTGTATGTTTCGTCTCGTTTTGATGTTTTCAAGTACATGTTGTCGAAACCCATCCTGCACAGCCGAATTGGCAAGTGGGCGCTAGCGTTAACTGAGTACTCCTTGACCTTTATGCCTCTTAGGGCAGTAAAAGGGCAAGTGGTGGCAGACTTTATAGTCGACCACTCAATTCAGGTTGAGAATATAAATTATGTGGAGATAGAGCCTTGGAAATTCTACTTCGATGGTTCCATCCATAAAGATGGAACAGGAGTAGGGGTCTTGATTATTTCTCCAGAAAAAATTCCAACAACATTCAAGTACAAGATATCAGGTACTTGTTCGAACAATGAGGCTGAGTACGAAGCTCTAATTACTGGCCTTGAGATATTGTTGGAATTGGGGGCAACTCGAGTCGAAATAATGGGAGACTCAGAGTTAGTCATTAAGCAAGTCACAAAAGAATATAAGTGCATAAGAGAAAATCTTATTATGTACTTTGTGATAGCAAATCGTTTATTGAAAAAATTCGAAATGGTCAACATTCGACACATACCCAGATTGGAAAATCAAATAGCCAATGATTTGGCACAAATTGCATCTGGGTACAAAATTTCAAAAACGAGATTACAAAGAGCAATCGAAGTCCGAGAAAAAATAAAAGCAACTAGTCTGTCACCAACAGATTTGAAATCGACAAGACTAGGGTATGCTGATCAAAGGAACTTTGAAATATCGTTCATAGATAATTTGTCAGAGCAAGATTGGAGGAAACCCATTGTGGATTATCTACAAAATCCAGCAGCTTTGACAGAACGGAAAATAAAATATAGGGCGTTGAGTTACGTACTCATGGGTAATGAGTTATTTAAAAATACGCCTGAAGGGGTACTGCTAAAGTGCTTAAGTGAAACTGAAGCATACATAGCCCTTTCGACTACGCACGCTGGAGCATGTGGGGCTCACCAAGTAGGCCATAAGATGAAATGGTTGTTGTTTCGACAAGGACTATACTGGCCCACCATCTTGAAAGATTGTGTTGAGTTCGCGAAGGGTTGCCAGGAATGTCAAGTCCATACGGGCATCCAACATGTACCAGCAAGCGAACTTCACTCAATAGTGAAACCATGGCCCTTTAGAGGATGGGCGTTGGACCTTATTGGAGAGATTCGATCAGCATCATCAAAGAGCCAGAAGTATATATTGGTAAGCATTGATTATTTCACTAAGTGGATCGAAGCTATTCCTTTAGTCAGTGCAGACCAAGAAAATGTCATTGAATTAATCAAAAGAACATTATCTTTAGATTTGGAATCCCTGAAACTATAACGACTGATCAAGGATCAGTGTTCACCGGTCAAAAGATGCAGGAATTCGCTCGAGAAACAAGCTTTAGACTCCTAACATCAACGCCTTATTATGCACAGGCAAACGGTCAAGTTGAAGCAGCGAATAAAATAGTGATTGGCCTGATAAAAAAGCATGTAGGAAAGAAGCCAAAAAATTGGCATAAGACGTTAGACCAGATCTTGTGGGCCTGTCGAACGTCCCCAAAAGAAGCCATAGGTACAACACCATATCGGCTAACTTTCGGTCATGACGCAGTGCTGCCAGCGGAAATTTGTCTTCAATCAGCAAGGATTCAGAGACATCATGATATCCCCTCCGAGGTTTATTGGGATATGATGTTAGACGAACTAGTAGATTTAGATGAAGAAAGACTACGCGCTCTCAACCTACTAAGGATCCAGAAGAAAAGAGTGGAAGACTCTTACAATAAAAAAGTAAAACCTAAGGCATTCTCGCCTGGAGATTTAGTTTGGAAGGTGATTCTCCCCATGGATCGAAGGGATCGAAGCATGGGAAAATGGTCGCCCAAATGGGAAGGACCGTTCAGAATTATCCAAACTTTTTCTGGTGGAGCTTATGAAGTCGAAGAGTTAGGTGAAGATAAAAGACTCTTGAGAGTAAACGGAAAATATTTGAAAAAATATAAACCTATGCTCCAAGAGATCAAAATAAATAGCAAGTAATGACCAAATTAACCATTAAGAGCCAAAATGGAAAATTATATAAGAATTAGCCAAAATGGTTACATTGTCAAACAAATATTACAATACATGGCTAATAAATGGATGAGCAAATTAGAAAGGGATAGAATCTCTAAGTCGAAGGTACTTGGCGAAAACCTGGTTGGAGTATCCAATCGGAATCAGCAGTTGAGAAGAATAAACTTCACGCTCAGCAGTTCCCAGGGGTTCAGGAACCCTTCGCATGCCTTTAGAGTTAACTGTTGGAACAGTTGAGAAGATTTTTGGTTGGGCAGTTTTAGAAGGAATGTTAGAACTGGGAGCATTAGAAGAACCTGAAGCCATTTTTGGGTTAAAATGAAGGTGAATGAAGAACAAAGTGTTTGCAGAGGTTTTTGTGTTTAATAATAAGGCTTGGATGCAGAATCGCGTGAAAAAGTCCCACAAGGGGCACCTAGCGCTATTTATAGTGATTGGAAAATCACGAAACTCGAGGTCATTTAATGATGTAGATGATAGTGGGGCACGTGGAGCTCATTCGCTGACATAGCCGTTCTACAGAACGGAAACGGTGCAGCGTGCATCCTCGTTTTTGGGAAAATTGTCATGATGACAATCTGTGAAAAGACATTGGGCACGCCAAACGCCTTACTGAAGTGACGTCTTAGGAACAGTTGGAATGATGACTTTTTGGGATTGTCAGTTGGTTGGTAGGAGACGAAAAGCGCACTAGTTAATCTGTGGCTAAGAATGAAGGACAGGTGTCGGGTGGAATCTCAAAGAATGCCTTTTTCTTTTCAGCGTCGAAATAAGGCATTCTTGGGGGGCAATTTGTTGGCTCCTAAATTCGACACCCTTGTTTTTATTAATATAGACCATTAATCATGAGGAATGGTTTCGACCAGCTGATCCTGTCGAATGCTCGTCAGAAGGTGGCGAGGGACTTAGAGGATTTCTTTAAGTAGGAATCTTGTTGCCTTCGACGTCGAAGGAACTTCTCGATAAAGGCATTTGATGCTCAGAGTGGAACGGTTTGAGATTCGAATGTTTGGAGGGAAAACGGTTCCCAGCAGTTACCAAGTACAACGTGCCAAGATCAGGAGCGTCGAATGCTGTGAGCATGCCAAGTGGTGTCATCTCGAAGCAGCGTAACTGCCCAACGGTTACTTGAGATGCGTTTAGTATAAATACTAGTTGTTCACGTAGTTTTCGCGTGTGTTCATCATTATATACAAGTCACTCATTTAGATTCAAGTACCCAGTGTGAGCGAAAGAATGGTTGAGAATGTATGTGTGAAACACCATTTAAATTAATCAAAGTCTTTTATATTCCAGAACTTTATTGCCTTTCATTTACTCTTCCCAGTCGAAGCCTTTAGTTATTACTTTTCATTTATTCTACCAAGTTTTTCTTCATGCAATTTACATAAAGTGTCTTTACTTTACCGGCAATTTACATAAAGTGTCTTTACTTTACTGGCATTAACCATCATTAGACTTAATCAAACCCCAAAAATCAACCATGTCTTAGGATCAATCTGATCGATCCTGCGAGTCACCAAATAAGTAACCTTTTGGAGGATCAGCGGTTGTTTACCAATTTCCACGGTAAACACCTAGAAGTCTCAAAGCCTCCTCATCAGAGGAGCACTCAAGGAGCACTTTTGTGTTAATATGTCGGGGAACAAAGAGATGATCCCCTTTATTATCAAAGAGGAAGTTATTGTCTACATTGACACACTTTTCGAGGGATAAGCTCTTAACATAAGCCGCTAGCTTGTCGTAAGATATCTTATCCTGGGCATCTAAGTCCTCGGGCTTCATCACATAATACTCAGGCTTCTGCTCAAAATGTTTCTATTGCCACTCAAGAGGAAACTTCATCGGATGAAGCTAGGAGGGTGCCAGTTGCAACCATTGGAAGACCCCCACTTGGAAATCATTGAATGGAAAATGTATCCCTGCTTCTTTAAAGCAAACTCGTATATAGGGAAGCGTTTTTCCGGGAATGACGAGCATATCCTCTGACTTCGATGAGAGATTTGAAGCACCCATTTGGCAGGGGCACCCTCTGCTCGATCCTCGGGGACATTGAATGCTTCAGAAGCGTCCTTCAAAAAACACGACCTTTTACTCTGGGGCTCGGGCGCGACCCAAGCCAAAGGATCGTCCGTGATCCCAATGTCACCCTCGTTGGTATCAGGCACGATGTCTTCCTCAAGTGGTTGCACCATCCTACCTGAAAATCACGGAAAATAGTGAATTCGACATCATCAAATTCACCCTTCCACCGCGAGTCAAGTGAAAGGGCGATGAATGCATCGAGGAATGGTCCTCGACCTAAGCCCTCGACAGCAAACGCCAAAGAGGTCGACACCCTACGCAAGAACATTTCATTGAACAAGCAAGTTGCCCAAATCCTCCTCATTATATGGGGGGACGACCCCGACGCAAGTCAGAACAAAATTCTGGAGCCATGAACCTTCATCCATATTCATGAACCCAGATGGACATTCATGGAGGTTCATCCCAAAATCTATGAATCTTCATCCACATCCATGAACCCAGATGAACATCCATGCAAGTTCATTCCAGAACCCATGAATCTTCATCCAGAGGTTCATCCGTTCATGACGAATTCCAAGTGTTTAATCTAAAAAATATAAGAAAAAACACGATCAAGATGAAATCACTTAGTTTGATGAGACGAACGTGAAGGTGTCTACGGCGGTGTTAGAGGAGACGAACACAAGGGAAATGGGAGGATAGAGAGCTTGAAAATATAAAAGTAAATATTTGATTCCCCTTTTACAGATATCCCCCACCTCACGAGGTAGCATGCGAAAAGTCATCATTACTTGGGCTCTTAGACTGCCCTATATAATGATGACACCCCAAACAGCTGCCATGTAGGGCTCACGAGAGGACACGTCGCCCACAACAGTCTTGCGCAAAACCATGTGCCTGTTCCATTCCACTCTCATTGGCGGATAAACGCTAAATATCATTACAATGCCTTACATACGGGCAGATCGAAGACGCGCGCCCGAGTAAACTCTTCACCTCCCTACGAGTGTAGATTCCTAACGAGAACCGCATTAATACAAGCGGAGGATGAAGACGACCAACGAGATTCTCCCAAATATGGTCGACCACACCATGCGCAAATCTTTGGGTTCTCCTCGACATGAATCACGTAGTTGTCCCTGACAGGAGTTGACAGTTTCCCCTCTTGGGCAACACTTCCCCGACACTCGAAATAATCTCAAGTCATCACCCTTTCGCCTACGGGTAATAACTTGGGAGGCTCCTGTTCTGGACTGGGCCGACACTTGCCCCACTGTTGGGGAGGCCCATCCAGTGCCTTTATAAAGGCCCAAAAGCATGCAGCCCAAAATGAGGGTCGTTGGGCGTTTCCCCGTGTGTCCACGAGAAGAGCATGACCCACGTGTCCACAACATCATCATCCTTACCTCTGAGAATAACAGGTCCAACTTCTCTACTTTCTCGGGAAAGTTGACCAGGGAGGAGGCCACTTGCTGGACTCCATACATCCGTAAACTCTGACAGTCTTTATTATTGGGCCTTATCATGGCCAAACACTGAAGACCTTGCCCCAGCATTGGGGGCTATATAAATCCTCTCACTCTAGAGAGTCAGGTATCCATTCATTCGTTCATTCTACCTCACATACTTCACTTGATCTCACTCTAAACCTCACTTTGGCATCAGAATGTCTTGCAGATACCCCCCAACTTCACATTCAACCGCTGCTCAACTTGAAGCTCGCGGACCTTAACGATCTCTTCTGGTCAAACACGGTCAATAACAGTTGACAGAGAATTGTAGAAGCTAACAAGCATTGGTTTCATAATAGAGGCCATATACCCTTCGTGGTTGGCTAACACGATGGTGAGAAAGGCATCAAACAAATGGCGTATGTTCATTGATTTTACTGACCTTAATGAGGCGTGTCCCAAAGATCCATACTTTCTCTCCAACATAGTTCGTCTGATTAATGGATCTTCAGTTACAAAATATTGAGTTTCATAGATTCCTACTCCGGGTACAACCAGATTTAAATGGACCTATAGATACACCCAAAAAAACATTCATGTTCAACCAGGATAACTACTATTACAATTTCATGCCCTTTGGGCCTAAGAACGTAGGTGCCATCTATCAGAGACTCATGGATGCAGTGTTCTTAAAGCAAATAGAGAACTACTTGAAGGTTTACATTGATGATTTATAATAAATAATTTATATTGGAAGAGTCATCAATGAATTTAGAAGATATCCCGGGATCACTAAGGAATTATAAGAAGAAGCATTGAGAAAGTACACTTTCACTCTTTCAAATTTCATTATATAACTTTTTTTCTTTAAGGAAAAAAAAATCCATTTTGAGTTTGATTTTTTATTCTTGAAATGATTTTCAAATGTACAATTTTATTAATTTGCCTGAACTATATTATGCCGGAAACTATGGTATGGATATTAAAGGGACAACTAAATCCAACGAAGTGTATATAAATATTAATTAAAAAAATAAAATTGAAAGACCGAAACTGTATAAAAAAAAAGGAAAATCAAATTACAATGTATTGAATTTTGGTAAATAATGTTTTTTTGTCATAGTTTTAGCTTTAAAGGAACTAGTTGATGTTAAGTAAATTAAAAGAAAATATTGATTATCGTATCTACAGGTATGATATTATCAATGTTTAAATTATCAGTATTATTTTAAGTTAAAATTCATGTAAAGGTTTGTTTGAAGTAATAACAGAATATAAAATAAATGATATAAAATAAACAAAGTTCAATTGATAAGATATCTTGTTAGGATTGAATTTCCTCTACCATTTATGTATGTAATTCACCGATTATTTTTTTGTATAACCATGTATTCATTCGTACCTCCACATACTTTTCACAACAACGCATATGTATATACGAGAGTCTAATAATTCAATCGGTTTGTTTAATCGATGATGTCTCAATCTATTAAACAATTTGATTGCATTAAGACCAAACATTCTTTGTGGATATTAAATCCTAATTCTATGTCTAGTAATTAGTGTTTAATCGATTCTTATCTTTGATTCAAGATTTCGAAAGTATTTTTCAATAACAAGTCAAATTCATAAGATGAACAATAAGATTAAGATAAAATTGATAAGCATGAAAACATGTTTATATTAAAAGCATAATCGGCAAATATACATACGATTACGGTATATTCTTCCAATCCCAACATGAGAATGAGCTTAGCTAGCTTAGCTAGCCATCCCACAATGATTCCTCGATCCTTGATGTGTATCCAACTCGATTCTTCGATTCCCTCCTCTTACTAGCTATTACAACTATTATGATAACATTACACTAAACTATTACAATATGGTTTCAAATATGTAGAGATGATCTTTTTGCAATGCACTTAGTCTCATTTTATAGTAGTTCTGACCGCCTGAGTTTGCTAAGGGAGGAAATATTTGCTAAGCGAATTGTTCTTTCTTAAGTTTTCAAATTCAAGCTGTCTTTTGGAAACCGCCAAAGTTCGCTAAGCAAAGTTTAGTTTGCTAAGCGAACTCTCCTTCACTGCTGCTTCGCTGCTAGCGATCTGGGTTGTTTTGCCTCTGCCTCCACTTCGCTATTGCTTTGCTGATGTTCGCTAAGCAAATTGTTCATTGCAAGGTTATCTTAGCAAAACATGACATGATTTCTTTTGCTTTTTATTTGTTCTTTTGATCATTTCCTGCAATGATTAACCACACACTATTAGAAGTATCATTTTATGAGTAAAGTGTGTATTTTACATGCATAAATATTTAATTGATTCGATAAATGCCATATTTTCCAAGTGAATAAAACTCATATTTTGGATTTTATCAAATTCTCCCTAACTTGAATTCTTGTTTGTACTCAATCAAGATCATTATTCCAAATACTTAAGCTCTAATCAAGACTCATTTCTCAACATTACTGAAATGATATGGTGAAAACGGTAGGTGCATTTGCAAATGGTTTTATTCTTTCACTTTGTTAGAATCAAAGCATGATTATATAATAGTGTGCTTTCATACAAAGATCAAATTCATTCAATCAATAGAGCAAATAACATCTTTCCTCCTTGAATCATCCTATCACTCCTCTTTATAAAAATGATGAAGATTCTTTTAATATCATTTGGTAAAAGGAACTCTCACTCTAATACCTTATCAACATCTTGATTGATTCATATATTCATCTTGACAATTTATTTTTTTGAACATTTTTGTGAGCATAAATTACTAAGGGCTTGATTGTGTTTGTAACTTGGCCATGTTTCATAGGTAGAATTTTTCCTAAAGCTACCGGTTCAAAAATGTGTCGAAGTCTTTTTGATGAAAAAGATTTCCTTCCGATTTTTCCTTTTTTTCTCTCAATTTCAACTATTTGGTGAGGCTATGGTTTTCCTTTTTCTCTTTCTTCATTCATTTCTTTCTTTCTTTCTTTCTTTCTTTTTCATTATTTTCTCTTTTCTTGTGATGCATATCATCTCCCTAACTTATGTTTTTCTTTCTTCTTTTCATGAGTGCAGCTTTCTTTTTGACTAAAGGTTTTCAAAGAAAATTTAATAGATCAACAAATGATTTTTCTTTTGTCATAATTTCACTAAGTGGTTTTCTTAGTATTTTGTTCAAAAATCCCTAACAAAATTTTTCCATAAATGATTTCCTTTCTGCAAATCCTTGATGAAGATAAAGGCCCTGACATTTGTGTGCAACAAAGAATGAATTTTTAACTTGCATAGTAATATGATTATGAACCTGTAAAAATACACAATGGAAACATAATATATTTTAGAATGCAAACAATGAATAGCATAATGGATACTGTTGTACCCTAAAATTTTTCCTCCCATTTTCTTCAAAGACATTCTCCTAGGTTTCTCAAATGCTCAAGGTGGCTCAAGAGTTAATCAGATAAACTCTCCTCCTAAGCAATGGACTCACAACTAGGGTTTTATATTTCTCAAATAAGATTGTGTTTCTATGGCCTCAAGTGGTTTTAATGGTTCTTCATATGTCTCTAAGAATGCCCATACTAAGTTTTATGCCATGCATCACAAGTTTGCTCAATCAATTGCTCAGATGGCTGAAAATCAACTGTATTAAACAAAAAGTCAATTGTGGTCAACATACAGTCAAACATTAAGATTTTTGGTCAACATCAATATTTTTAAGTCATATTCATCATTTGATCAAGGGTTGATCATGATTCATCAAGAAAAACTCTCAAATCATCAAAAGTCAAAAGTTGTCAAATTATGGTTTCCTTAGGAGAAGTCAACTGAACTTTGACCAGACATAACTTTCACATGCTTCATCATCTTTTCCCCAACTAAATCCCATTTTTAATTGAATTTAATTTTCTACAACTTTGTCTCTCTAAGATGAAGTCCAAAAAGTGAATCATTTGAGAGATATAAGCCAATACATTACAGGTCATTTCAAAATTCAACAAAAAGACACTTTTTGTCAAGGCAATTTACATCAAAATAAATTCTTCAAAAGCAAAAATGATCAACATAGAGGTTGTAGAGGACATATTGAGCTATCCAAAAAAGTCAAGATCACTCTCAAAAGATGAAAATTTAGAGAGTTATGACCATTACAAGTTGGGAAATTTTGAGCAAATGCATGGAGTTCAAAGTGAGCAAGCTTGATATTTTGGGCTATTTGGCCATTGTTTAAGAGTTCAAACGTGCTCTATACTCCTCATACACCTCAAATCTTGTTCTTACACCTCTTGACCTTTTTTGTTTTGATTATTTTAAATTGTTTTTGATTTATTCATTAATAATGCAAAATAAATAAAATAAATACACATGCCTTTCTTACGAAGACCAAGCCCATATATTTTTGACCTAATTTACACTATATATTCTCTCATTCTATTCATACAACACACGGAAAAAAACTCTTGCCACCAACTTGTCAAAATATCAAAAAAAATTCAAGAACCCTAAAATTTCAAAATCCTTATTACAAACCCTCTCACTACAAAAAAAGCTATCTCATTCACTCCTAGCCATCATACAGAGTAAGGTTGGATCGATGTTGATGTTCCAAAGCTCATGAAAACACCATACATGCATCTCTGATTTCATAAACTTTACCAATTTCATATTGTAATTTTTGTTTCATTTTAAGCCACACTAATGTCATTAACATATTTCTGAGATGTATTTGAACAGGTTTGGATCATCACAATGATCCCATGCATGCTAAATCGTGAACCACCATACTAGCACCGATCTCACGCATTTTCACCATAGCTCTTGATCCCTTGTATTTTAGCCTACAAAAATACTTCCATTAGATTCGCAACCCTTGATTTAGGGGGTAGGACTTTTTGGATCATTAATTCTTTGACTTTGCAGGTTTTAAAAGAAACAGGTCACCGGAGAAGACGACCGGAGCTAGGGCTCCGAAGCGTCTCCGACCAATATATTCATGTTTATATTATATATAATTTGTTTCATCTAAGTGAATGAATGTATAGCCACCCAAGTGGCAGAAATACACGCGCTAAGGCATTTGTCTTCCAGGTCACGGGTTCGATCCCTGATTTTACTAAAATTCTCATATTTTCATATTTTTTGCATGATAGAGTACAAAACACGCTGAGGCTAAATCTTGACACCAACAAGAGCTTGGCCTGGTGGTAAGCTATGTATGGAGAATGTTGAAGTGTGTGGGTTCAACACCCACTCATACCATTTGGTTATTTTTTTTAGACTTTTCTTTTTTTCATAAAACCTAACATCCTTTACAAAACCTTTCCTTTCAAAAATATTTTTCTTAACAAACCCTAACCTAATTTTAGTTTTTTTAATTAACCCTAATTAAATTTTTTAGGTTTTTTATTTATTTAATCAATCAATTTAGATTTTTTAAAGGTTTTTTTCACTAAACTTTCTTTTAATCAAAATTAATTTAGGATTTGCTTAATTAATCAATTTTTTTTCTTAATTAATTAAAATTATTTAGTTTTTAGGTTAATTATCAAACTTCTTTTTAATCAAACAATCACCAAACAATTTTTCCGTTTCTTTTCGTTTTTACCGCTTCGCGTATTACTTTCGCATTAGTTTTTTTCTCAATTATGTAACTGCTACAATATGTAATAGTTTAAATTAGGGCTTTACTTTCTTTTTTCCCCCGTTTTATTATTTGTACCCCCACTCCCGAAGCCTTGTAATAGCGTAAGATTTCTATTTCCCGCACTTTACTGCTTTATTATTACTCTTACTGTTTAGTTTAATAGGGTGTGTATGGTAAGATCTAAAACGAAATGCTAGATAACCCTAATCAAGATAAAATAACTGAATTAAATCACTTTTCACACATTTACCTCTAGGGTAACCTCACTTGTTGCCTCAGAATTGATCATGTCCCTCGAACGTAGGGATACCCTTAGCAAAGACCCTCAGTTAAAATCATCATAAAGATCATAGTCCCGCGATGTCCCTCGAGTTGCCTACGAGAAATGATTTTGTCCCTCAATGTTGCCTACGAATATATGATGACAGTCCCTTCGAATTGCTAAGGTATCCCTATATGTTGTCTTCTATGACCATAACAATGATCCGCGCTTGTCCCTTCACATCCAACGATAGGGCTTCCTACTAATTAATAGTAGGGTAGCACTATCTAAAAGAGGAGGAAGATAACATGAAAGACTTTTGAGTAGGTAGATTACTCGTAATCGCTTGCTCACAAAAACAAAACATATTTTTCACAAACACTTCTTTTGAAATATTTTAAAAAACAAATACTTTGTATGCATTTTTAGCTGATACAAGAATCATTACAAAATTACTGTACTCAGACATTTTTCAAAATATTTTTAAATCACAGACAAAGCAAGATTTTCAAAAGTGAGCTATCGATTAAGAGTTCGTAGACAACTACGAATGAAAAGGGTGCTAGCACATTCCCTTTTCATAAAATACCTCTCGAACTCAAAAGTCTTGAAGGTCTTTCCTGTTCTTTTCACCCTTTCCTTATTGAATAAAAGAAAAGTCGGCGACGACTCTTACTATCCGCAATATTTATGATAAATCGCAAAACTAAATCAATTCTTCCACCGTATTACAGATACCAAATGAATTTCATTTGAAGAGCACAATGTATAGCAAACATGTTCATTTGAAAAGTAATACAAAGTGTTCATAACTTTTCTCAACATCGTATCACTAACCATGCACACCATAACTTATAAGAATACAAACTGTTAATTTTGTAACAATTAGATAGTAAGCAGTATAGGAAACGTGTTCATTTGAAAAGAAATACAAACTGTTAATTTTGTAACAATTAGATAGTAAGCAGTATAGGAAACATGTTCATTTGAAAAGGAATACAAAGCGTTCATAACTTTTCTTGACACCGTTTCACCAACCATGCACACCATAACTTTCAAGAATGTATATCAAAGTAAAAAGAATAACAACAAAATATAAAAACATAAACTTTGTTCAACAAAGATGTATATAAAAACAAAGACTTTTTTCGAAATAACAAGATTAGCATTTTGATATGAGTATGACAAACAAAAACCAAAATAAACATATATAAAAACACAATTTTTTTTCGAAAAAACTAAATATTTATACCATTTTAAGAACACAAATTGTTCATTTCCGCAGCAGTGTAAAAGGAAGACGAGCAACATACAATGGATTTCAAAAACACAGAAAAAAGAATGATCTATAAAAAAAGAAGCTAAAAAACAAGGCTAGCAAAGCGTGCGTAGGAATACCTTGATTGCGACGATGTTATTCTGCGAAACACAAATCCATAATCGACATAAGATTTGAAGTGAAACGAACAAAAAGCATAGAAGAATCATAAATGAAACGATGAAGTGTGGAAGAGAAACGTAAATGAAGTATGGAAAATAATGGCAAAAAAAGATAAATTTTAGAGTTCTTCTTCTTTGAAGTTTGGAAGGCTCAAAGTTGTGAGAGTGAAACTGAAGAGATGAAAATGAAAAGACGAAAAAGAAGAAGTGTGAAGAAAAAGTGAAATGTTTAATAAAAAATAGTGTGAAGGAGCATACGTGACAATGTGTAATAGCTTTAGTATTGGAAAATATTGATTACATTATGTTATTATTGTTTAGTCTAAATGATAGTGTAAATTAATTTTAATTAAAGGGCAAAATGGGTAGTGTGTTAGTTGTTTTTAATGATAGCTAGATAACTGATGTTAGTTGTTTTTAATGGTAGCTAGATAGTTGATTAGATTTTTTTTAGTTAAATGAATCATTTCATTAATAAACAACACATCAAAACCCATAGACACACAAAGTTTAGAGGCACATATAAGAGGTTGACCCAAAATTAACACAAGGATTATACAATTAGACAAAATTGAGGCTTTAGAATCATTTTAAAAAAAAAGTTAAAATTAATAACCTAATATCTACAATACCAATACCACAGAAAAATAAAATACATGTTCAGTACTAACATACAATTTGCGAAGATCTTATCCTAATTAATCAAATTATATTCTATTTAGAGATAATAAACAAGCATGTTATAATCAAATCAAAACTAAAATTTAATAATTTATAAACAAAAAAACGTATTTAAGTCATAAATTTATTAACAATATTTTTATTCTTTATCTGGTTGTCTTTCCACCCTCGACAAATGATATTGTTTGACCAGTTTTGAAAGCGTGTTCTTCTGGAGAAAGAACAACAAGGGTCACTTCAAACCCAATAAATCAACCTTTTCATGTGTACGGAAATCAACAAACTAGAAAGTTTCTTCTGGATTTCTTTTATCTTTCTTTTTTGTATTGCAAATGCTAAGTACAAGTCAAATTTTCACATGTCATACTTAATTGGATTTAATTAAAGGATATTTTTTCTTATTATCATCGTTAAACTACTACGAAAACACCTTATCATATATAAGTATATTTATTTATAGCGTTAAATAAATTTTTGATTATTCTAAATATGTTAAATTTATTTTTTAATTTCTTTAAAAAAAATTTTAAAGAATCATCTTCTTAAAAAATTAATTTTAATTTTTAATTTTTCTTATAATTTAATGACGGTTTTTACAACATAGCAGTTGCTTTAGTGACGTTTTTAACGACAGTTTTAGCAATGATTTATATTTAATGACGAAATTAGAGACTATTTTAGCTATGATTTTGTCTGTAAAGAAAAATTTAATTTTTTAAGAGGATCATTCTTTAAAAGAAAAAAATTAGATAAAAATGTGAGATATTTAGAGGGATCAAAAACTTATTTAACATTTATTTATATTATAAACGTTATTCTCTCTATTTTATAATAAATGTCTCATTTATACTTTTTCTTTGTCTCAAAATAAATATTGTTGGATTAAAATATACAACGTCAACTTTAGGGATTCAAAGGGCTTAACATCCCCCCATGGGCGCCTACACAGGTGTGTTAGGTGGACCAGGTAGGCCCCTTGTTGGATTTGCTATAAGGAAATAGAGTAGCACCTTGGCTACAAACAATTGCTTTTAGCGTAGTGGTAGGCGCTTGATCTTACAAGTGGTATCAGAGCATGATCATGGGTTCGAATTCCTCCGGCTGACACTGGGGGAAAGATTGTTGGATTAAAATATTCAGCGTCAACCTTAGGGATTCGAAGGACTTAACATCCCCCCATGGGCGCCTACACAGGTGTGTTAGGTGGGCCCATGGGCGCCTACACATGTGTGTTAGGTGGGCCAGGTAGACCCCTTGTTGAATTCGCTATAAGGAAATAGAGTAGCACATTGGCTACAAGCAATTGCTTTTAGCGCAGTGGTAGGCGCTTGTTCTTACAAATATTTTTTAAAATATCATTATAATATTTATTATTTTTATTATTATTATATCTCTATTTATTAACTTTCACGTTTTTCAACAACTTTATAACTATAATAAATAAGAATATTTTAATAAATAATATTAATTTTATCATTAAAATTAACACATCTAATATTTTTTTAAGAATCACGTAAAATTCAAATAAAACATTTATTATAATATAAAATGTATTAATGTCTTGGAATGCCGATTTAATAGATAATCGTGAAAGACTTCAGAAATGAAAGAATTAAGAGACGGGTATTTGATCTTAGACAAAAGAGAAAATACAATCATAACAACTAACATAATAATCACTTAAAAAAAATCAGATAAAATATATTCAATTGAGTGTGATGCATATTCTATTAAATAAAGAGTTTAATTTAAAAAAAAAAATATTTTTATCATTGGTTTTAAGATGGTTGAAGTAATAAGTTCTTTGATACAAAGAACACAAGTAAGCAAATTTAAACAAAAACAATGATTCACACATTCAGAATCTTTTAACATATTATAATGGATAATAAATTTAAAAGACATCATAAACGAAAGAGTTAAAAGATGAATGTTCAATCTTTAACGAAGGAAAAAGTACTAATTTAACAACTAACATTATAATCTCTTATAAAAGAAATCCAATAAAATATATTCAATTGAGTGTGATGCATATTCTTCTAAATAGAGAGTTTAAATTTTAAAAAATTTGTTTTTATCATTGGTTTTAAGATGGTTGAAGTAATAAGTTCTTGATATAAAGAACACAAGTATGCAAAATTAAACAAAAGCAATGATTCACACATTCAGAATCTTTTAACATATTATGATGACTTATGTAATCCCAGTAAATTAAATTATTTTGAAGGTTATGTATGCAAATTCAATACATTCAAAAGCTACATTATCAATGATTAATACATTATCTACGGGTTTTGCTGCAGAAAATATTCCGCAGATATATCTACGGAATTCCTACGAATTTATTAAATTAAATTAAATTTTCTGCAGATAATTTCGCAGCAATACCTGCGGATTATGCTGCTAAAATGTTATTTTGAATATAAAACCAAATTACATTACAAAATTTGCAGGTAATTTCGCAGGGAGTATTTATACGGATTTCGCTGTTAAAATTATATAATTCTAATCAAATTACATTATAAAATCCGCAGATAATTCTATAAGAAAGATTTTTGCAGATTTACTTTTTGTTTTATATTTTAATGTTTTTATAATTAAAAAATGTAAACTATTTTTTTAAAATGTTTTTTTGCAAAGATATTTAATACATTTAAATGTTTTCTAAAAATATTAGTAGATTTTTTTAAAATTTAACAAAAAAATTATTTTTTATTTATTTAATATTTTAGATTACAATTCATATTTAATTTTTTACAGAAAATTTTAGTACATATTAGTCCCATGAATTTAATAAAAATGTGTGTAAAATTAATTTATACTATTAGTGTATCATAATTTTTTTCATTTAATACATATTTTTATATATTTCATAATTGTGGATATTTATTAAAGAGATTAATTGATATATGATGTTAGTGTAAAACGTTTTACACCATCAATGCATCATAACCATCCAAATATATAATTTTAATAAAAATTAAAATAAAAAATAAATATAAAGAAATCAACGTTTGTGATTCACTGATTGTGTAAAATTGCTTTACAATGTCACTGACAGTGCATGAGTATTTATTCTCTTTATAAAATTAGGCTGAAATTTTTAATTTTTTAATTTTATTAATGGGTTAAATATGTTTTTGGTTCTTCTAAATATTGCGATTTTCAAGTTTAGTCCCTCTAAACATCTCCTTTAATGTTGACGTCAAGTGGAGCTAACAACAACTTATGTGGCATGACACTCGTAATATATTTTCATTTTTTATTATTTTTTGTTAACTCCTGGATGTAATTTCATTTTAGACGTGGCATTAGTGTTGTTAAATGATGTTGTTTACCAAAAGTACCAAACAGATACCAAGAGTAACCCTAAAAGTGCTATCGTGGTCGTTTGTCTCCATTGTCTTCTTCGTTTAAAGTTGAACTAAAGCTTGAGTTGCAGATTTTGTTGTTCGCTCAAAAGGTTCGTCAGCTGTGGTCCCAAGAGGTGAGTTCTTGTACTTTTTTGCATGTAGATTTTTTTATGAAACCCACTTGCCTGACAATATTTATTTATTTGCAAGTTGTGTTGGGAGGACCACTGTAGGGTTATGTATAGTTTAATGTTAATTGATTCTATGGACTACTCTTTACATGATGGATACATTCAAGGTTGTGTTTTTTACAAATGGATCTTTTGTAAAATACCCGACTATTAGGTACGATAGTTGGAACGTTTTCGCATTTAATGGACATGACTCAGATTTTATGGTGGAAGCATGAAAAATATTCTTTTAAGAAAGATCTTCATCTATCAACAGGGTAGGCTAAAGGGTTCACTTAGTAAAGCAGGCCAAGGTAAAAAGTCAAAGAAATCTGTTGGAAGGTCATCTAATAATGCACAAGCTGAAAATGTGCAACCTGAAAATGTACAAGCTGATAATGCACAAGATGCAAATGAAAATTTCCATGCTGATAATGCACAAGATGCAAATGAAAATGTGCATGTTGATAATGTGCAAGCTGAAAATGTGTAAACTGTAAATGATCATGTACAAACTCCTAATGCATATACTCAAAATGTGGCAATTGTAACTCAGGAATCTACAAACTCAAGTGATGCACTAAGAATGTACTATGGCATTGAACCTAAAGCATTGGAAGAATTATTGAATGATGATGATAAACATGAAATTCAACCACCAAGTGTTAATACTACTCCTACACCTGATGACGTGACTCAAAATTAGCCAAGAAAAACGATTGAGGTTACTGAAAATGCTGCGCTACAGACTGCTAAAGCAAGTAAAGTCAGAATGTTCTCGGGCCCACGTCCAAAGATACCTAAGTCTCCAAAGCCAAAGAGGCCAAAGTCTCCAAAGCCTACACACTATGAGTCTCTTACACATAATCAGCATGAGTCTCCAAAGCAAACAATGAGTGACCCTGTAAGTTATCATTAGGCACGTTTTTGATCATTTATATTGAGTTATTTATCACTTGGTTATTTACAAAAAATTTACTGTCATTACAAGTGAATACCTTGATACCAAAACGGAATAAAGAAAAACATGACGGGACACCTACAAGGAAGAGCGATCGCCTAATGACTTTGAAAATACGTGAAATTGTTGGTCCAGGGAAGGATGCAGATGATCCACTACTGATACCAGAAGAGGACACAAAAGTTGACATTGCTAATGGAAAGAACTCTTGGAAGATCATCGAGAAGAACTTGACTCATTGAAAAATGTTACAGAATACTATGTTTATTATGTCATTTTGTACTCTTGTTTTGATTTTGTACATTGTGAACTCTTTTGATTTCTGTGTACTCTTGTTTTGAACTTGTGCATTATGCACTCTTTTGATTTCTGTGTACTCTTGTTTTGAACTTGTGCATTATGCACTCTTTGGTTTTTGTGTACTCTTGTTATGAAATTATGCTTTGTGCGCTCTTTTGTACGCTTGTTTGGTACAATTGTTACCATATGTACTCCTGTTATGAACATGTGCATTATGCACTCTTTTGTATTAACATGTTGAGATATGATTTGCAAACAATGTTTCCATTTACATAAAATCAAACAATTTTTCAACAGAAGTCAACAACAAAAGCTTATATAATAATGTTTCCATTTATATTGAATCAAACAATGTTTCAAATTTAACCCAAAATATAGCAAATACAATGCTTATAAATCAGTACAACAATACCCATACATTTAACACAAACGGTTTCAACAAAAGCTTATACATTACAATTGAACCACATTACTGTTAACAAAAGATTCATTTCATACTTAAAACACTATTCAACACATACATTTCAACACCAAATAAACATTTAACAACATGGAAATTACGAGACACATCTTTTTCATTTTTCTAGAAAATCCATCTTCTTTTAGTTTGTTCTTCAGAATTTTGTTTTTGTTGTTGTTCTTCTTCTTCTTCATATCCTCGTACAACTATTTCAACTTTACCATTTCTTCCATATATTCATACTTTGTCTTCAACTTGGCACCATCACCAACTCCTGATTCTCCCATGTCATCAGCCCAGATAAACAAATCACAAGTTTCAGCACTATTCCCGAACAAACATCTCCAAAATAATATCTCTTTATTAGAGCCCCTCTTGCATTGGTAAGACACCATCCTACTCTTGCAACCATATAAACAACCTTTTATGTTCTTGGTAGAAGATGATGAACATGAACCACCTAATGTTGAGCTTGACTTCGAAATCCCCATGGAATACCAGAAAATAGATGAAGGAGAATAGGCTAAGGTATGGGACAAAGAACATAAAACAGACAGAGGCGACAAAATTAGAGGAAAAATTAGGTCAAAGAAATTTGGTAAATAACATTATAGAACAACACTAATGCCACGTCTAAAATGAAAATACATCCAGGAGTCAATATAAATAATGAAAAACGAACATATATTACAAGTGTCATACTAGCTCCATTTGACGTCAGAGACTAATGATTTTGTACCACTTTTGTTACCCTAATCTTGCCTCCTATATATACACAAGCAATACCATATGTACAAAAAACGCACAGGCTGCTTCCAAAGAACACAAAATTCTTAAAAAATCCCAAGGATTAGAGCAAACACAAACCCTTATTTCCAACAAGCTTCAACCAATTTTGGGCATTCAGTCCCCTTCCTGAAGGTACCAGGATTCAAACCAAGTCCTCATTCAAGCCAAAGCACGTCCAAACACCGTCCCTACAATCCCACCAGTGAGGTAAGGAGTTTTGGTATGAATTTGAATTTTCATGTACTTTTAACATGATTTATCTGTCCAAATGTGTTTGTTAGATCATGTAGAACAGGTTGATACGATCACATGTGAGGTTAAACGTCCCATGCGATAGATTCCATTATTAGGGAAGAGATTCAAGGAAGCTTCAAATCCATAGCTCCAGTCACTTTTAGACCAAATTAACCTTGCCACCAGATTCACAAGGTCCAAATTAGTGGATATGAGTGGTTTGATTTTGTTGTTTGAGCTTTTTTTGCAGGTTTCCAATTTCTCTTCATCGGAGAAGACAATCAGAGGGCTGACTCCGACATTGCCTGGTAATTTGACTCTGGCGGCCTGGGCGTGCCACCACATGATTGGCTGATTTAAATACCTGGACCCCACCCTAGCGCACGCATTTTGATTATTGATTTTTTGAGGTTATTTTATTTTATATATATTAATAGTTACAAGTTTTATGCATAACAACAAAGGGTCTGATGGTGAGGCGTATGTTTGGCAAACGTAGAAATGTGGGTTTGATCCCCAGGTTTTGCCAAATATTTTGATGTTTTTTTCAGGATAAGCGCAGGATGATTACGAAACAATTGCCATCCATCCTCAAACATAAAAATAACAATAGCCAAGTGGATGGGGCGCAAGCATGTGACTTCAAGGGCGTGGGTTCAACACCTTCCCCATGCAATTTTTCATTACTTTTGTTTTAACCTAATTTTTACTATTTCTAACCCTAATTTTCTTTCTTTTCTAATTCTTTTTTAATTAACTACTAATTAACCCTAATCATCTTTTTTAAAAATCCTAATAAATTAGGTTTAGGTTTTTTTTCAAAAATCAATCTTGACTTTTTTTGTTTTATTCATTAATTAAATTAATTAACCATTTTCTTTAATGTTAAAATCAATTAGAAATAATTAGGTTTTAATTAATTTATTATCACTTAAATTATTTTCCATAAACAAAACATCAAAAATATTTTCCTAACACTTAGAATTTTTTAGATTTTAATATCTTTTCCTAATTTCTTTTATTTATTCTTTGCTATTTAAATTCTAGAAATAAATGTATAAGTCGCACGGGCAATTTTGTAATAGTTAGTTTACCTTCTCGCCTTTCTTTTTCTAAATATTGTAACTGCTCATGGGATGTAATATCTTAGGATTTATTCTTTCCCTCACTTTTACTTTCCGCACCTATGTATGTATGTATGTATGTATGTATGTATGTATGTATGTATGTATGTATGTATGTATGTATGTATGTATGTATGTATGTATGTATGTATGTATGTATGTATGTATGTATGTATGTATGTATGTATGTATGTATGTATGTATGTATGTATGTATGTATGTATGTATGTATGTATGTATGTATGTATGTATGTATGTATGTATGTATGTATGTATGTATGTATGTATGTATGTATGTATGTATGTATGTATGTATGTATGTATGTATGTATGTATGTATGTATGTATGTATGTATGTATGTATGTATGTATGTATGTATGTATGTATGTATGTATGTATGTATGTATGTATGTATGTATGTATGTATGTATGTATGTATGTATGTATGTATGTATGTATGTATGTATGTATGTATGCATATATAACTGTATAGTAATTAGGCGTGTATGATAAGATCTAAAATCAACTGTCAGATAACCCTAATCAAGATAATATATCTGAATTGAACGCACTTTGCACACCCATACCTCTAGGGTAACTTCCCTTGTTGTCTCGATAAAATACAGTCATGTCCCTCGAATGTAGGAATACCATTAGCAAAGACCCTCGGTTAAAAATCATCATAAAGATCATAGTCCATCGATGACCCTTCAATCAAAGTTGTCTTCAATAAATGATCTTGTCCCTCGATGTTGCCTACGAATACATGACGACAGTCCCTTCGAATTGCTAAAGGTATCCTTATATGTTTCCTTTATTACTATACATTTACCAACGCCTGTCCCTCGAACATCCAACAATAGGGTTTCCTACTAACTAATGGTAGGATAACATCATCGTAAGGAAGAGGAAAAGAACTAAAGACTTTTGAGTAGGTAGATAGATTTTAATCGCTTGCTCACAAAATATCTCTTTTCAAACAAACACTTTTCTAAAATATTTTCAAAACAAACACTTTGTATGCATTCTCAACTGATACGATAATCATTACAAAGTTTCCGAACTTAGGCATTTTCAAAATATTTTCAAACTTACGCATTCACTAAGCATTTTCAAAAGTGAGCTAGCGATTAAGAGCCCGTAGATAACTACAAATGAAAAGGATGCTAATACCTTCCATTTTCATAACCTACCCCCCTTACTCAGAAAAATTCTCAAAGGTTTTTCCTGTTCTTTTCACCCTTTCCTTTATTTGATAAAAGAAAAGCCGATGGTGACTCTTGTTATCCGCAACATTTACGATAAAATGCAAAACCAAAAGTCAGTTCTCCCACCGTATTACACATCCGAAGGGAACAAGCGCATCCTAAGGGAACATGGTATGTACAAGGATAAAACAAGCAAGCTCGAAGGAGCACACACATAAAATAGTAAGGAAAAGAAGAGAAATGCTTTAGTCAAGGGGAGTGTATCGCCTGAGACAAACAAGCGGGAGTAGGATGTAAAACAAAAATGTGAAGTCCTAAGCGACTGAACACCTAACCAAGATATAGAAGATCGAGGTAGGAAACAGAAGGCAATATGAACAACCAAAAAGTGTCAACATCGGCCAATGCAAACTCTTGACAAAGTGTGGGGGTTTGATTTCAAAACCCTTCCCACTTGACAGACTCAATACACATGATATTAGGAACATGTTCAATGCTTGGAACTTGTAAAAAGTGAGCATAGGAACGACACAGACGAAAACTGGTGGGAGTTGATTGCTAACCCTTTCCACTTGCCTTCCTATGAGGACTTATGAATAGTTGCTATAAAAGGACCTAAAACCATCATCCCGCTATGCAAACACAAATGTAACAAACATGCAGAATACCTACTTCAAAGGTAGGATTTTAAACAAACACATATAGCATACAGAAAGCACACAATGCAAAATTTCCCTAAACGGATCTTTAAATAAACTAGAGGGATTCCTGACATGATCAACAACGGAGATGCCATTCATACATCTCTACCCTACTTCTCATGGCATCAGAAAGCAGTAAAGATCTACTTCTCATGATCTCTAGAAAAGCGGTAAATAAATGCGATAAAGTGCGAAGAAGTATAAAGGTAGTAGCAACGACTACCACAAGCAAGCCAATCGTCGAAAGTGGACGAAAGCAATGGAGAAGCAGGGAGTACGCGTCGAGCAAGCTTCACCAAGAAACAAACAAATTCAGAAAAAATATCCAACTAAGATAAAAGAAAATGTGTGTTGCGAATGCAACGCGTAATCAGAAGTTCCTGCACAAAGTATCACAAAATATCACATGTATCGGAATAACATATAATACGATATGAATTTATCAGGACTATGAGAAATAAGGTGTGTCGCATCGGAAGTGAGAATAATCCATATGCTTCGATCACATAGCAACTTGTTATGTTACATAATCAAAAGCACCAAAGATGTATCTTGCACAATGAACAAATGCGTCAAAAAATAACGAGGCACAACGGTATGAAAATATGAATGAAAACTAAAAGAAAAAAAAGTATTTTTTATTAGTTTTTATGTGAAGAAAATTCCATCAAAGAATTAAAGAATTTGTAAAAAAATCTACTATATTCCATTATTCTTTTTGTTTTTACTAGAGAATTAATTCCTAAAAATCAACTAAGAATTTTTAACAAAAAATAAGGAAAATGTAATAGAAATCTAAAAACAAAATTAAACTCATTGAGTGTAACATGAAGTCAGGAGGTGTGGTATAGAAAAAACGTTAAGCCCACAAAAGATGAGCCAACATTGAGTGTTTGTTGTAAAGCTTCAAGTTCCAACAAAAATAAGAAATGTGCCTTGAGGTGGTAGAATTTCGGTCCAATTCTTTTAACCAGGATCCAAATCTAACACAGATTTTTGTGACTTCTCCAAGTTTCCAAAAAAACAACAATGGGCCTAGGCAAGTCCAATTCGGCCCATCAACCATTTTTGTCACGACTTCAAGGTTCTAACAAAAAGAAGTAGCAATGGGCTTATTAGGGGGTGTACAATAGGGATAATCAGTCCAAACGCATGCATATTGATCCAATTGTTATTCAAAATTACTAATAACATAAGACTAAAATAAAAATTGGAAAAAAGAGTAAATAACCTGAAACAAGCGTATGTTTAAGGATAGGGTTCACAATACTTAGGCTTCATCTTGAATATCATCTCCTCTCTCCTTCGTGACTCACAACGGTGGCCAAGACCTCCTTCTCCGATCGAATCCGCGACAAAGCCCTAACATTCACTCTCACTTCGGGCTCTCGGCTTCTTCTACGATTCCTCCGAATCCACTTGTTCTGGATTTGCCTCCCCCAGTTTCGACTCAACCCTCTGCCGTCTCTCTTCGATCAACCTCTGTCGACTTTGTTTTCTTCAAATTCTGCTTCCTCTGCTTCGCCCTCTTTGGCGCTCAATGGCGTGGTCTCTCTTCGATTCAAGATTCGAATTCCTTTTTCAACACAAGCAGTAGAGAAGCCACAAAAATCATAAACGTGAGAAAACCAGAGGACACTAGAAAAAATTAGAGAAAACCTGTTTTGAAAACATGTTTATATTAAAATCATAATCGAGAAATATATATACGATTACCGTAGATTCTTCCAATCCCAACAAGAGAAGGAGCTTAGCTAGCCATTGTCATGGTAGCTTGTACAAAAAGGAAGAATTGGAGATGAATGTGTATCAACAATGATTCCTCAATCCTTGATGCGTATCTAACTCAATTCTTTGATTCCCTCCTCTTACTAGCTATTACACCTATTCTGATAATATTACACTATGATATTACAATATGGTTTCAAATATGTAGATATGATCCTTTTGCAATGCACTTGGTCCTTTTTATAGTAGTTCTGATCGCCTGAGTTTGCTAAACGAGGAAAAGTTCACTAAGCGAACTAATCTTTCTTAAGTTTTCAAATTCAAACTGCCTTTTGGAAACCGCCAAAGTTCGCTAAGCGAAGTTTAGTTCGCTAAGCGAACTCTCATTCACTGCTACTTCGCTGCTAGCGACCTGAGTTGTTTTGCCTCTGCCTCCACTTCGCTACTGCTTTGCTGATGTTCACTAAGTGAATTGTTCGCTGCAAGGTTCGGTTAGCAAAACAGGACATGATTTCTTTTGCTTTTTCTTTGTTCTTTTGATCATTTCCTGTAATGATTAACCACACACTATTAAAAGTATCATTTTATGAGTAAAGTGTGTATTTTACATGTATAAGTATTTAATAGATTTGATAAATGTTGTATTTTCCAAGTGAATAAAACTCATATTTCAGCTTTTAGTAAATTCTCCCTAACTTGAATTCTTGTTTGTCCTCAATCAAGATCATTATTCCAAATACTTCAGCTCTAATCAAGACTCATTTCTCAAAATTACTGAAATGATATGGTGCAAACGGTAGATGCATTTGCAAATGGTTTTGTTCTTTCACTTTGTTAGAATCCAATCATGATTATGCAATAGTGTGCTTTCATGCAAATATCAAAATCATGTAATCAATAGAGCAATTACCATCTTTCCTCCTTGAATCATCCTATCACTCCTCTTCATAAAAATGATGAAGATTCTTGTAATTTCATTTGGTAAAAGGAACTCTCACTCTAATAACCTTATCAACATCTTGATTGATTCATATATTTACCTTGACAATTTATTTTTTTGAACATTTTTATGAGCATAAATTCCTAAAGGCTTGATTGTGGTTGTAACTTGGCAATGTTACATGGGTAGGATTTTTCCTAAAGCTATCGGTTCAAAAATATGTCGAAGTCTTTTTGATGAAAAAGATTTCCTTTGGATTTTCCTTTTTTTCTCAATTTCAACTATTCGGTGAGGCTATGGTTTTCCTTTTTCTCTTTCTTCATTCATTTCTTTCTTTCTTTATCTTTTTCATTATTTTCTCTTTTCTGGTGATGCATAGCCTCTCCCAAACTTATGTTTTTCTTTCTTCTTTTCATGAGTGTAGCTTTCTTTTTTATTAAAGATTTTAAAGAAACAGACTTTTCCTAGAAATGATTTCCTTTCTGCAAGTCCTTGATGAAGATAAGGGCCTTGGACATTTGTGTGCAACAAAGAATGAATTTTTAAAAGTTGTATAGTAATATGATTATGAATCTGTAAAAACACACAATGGAAAAACAAAATATTTTCAAATGCACACAATGGATAACAAATCAGTTTCATTTAGAGAACACAATGTATAGCAAACATGTTCATTTGAAAAGGAATACAAAGTGTTCACAACTTTTCTCGACACCGTATCACTAATCATGCATACCATAACTTATAAGAATACAAACTTTTAATTTCGTAACAACTAGATAGTAAGCAGTATTGGAAACATGTTCATTTGAAAAGGCATACAACGCGTTCATAACTTTTCTCGACACTATTTCACCAACCATGCACACCATAACTTTTAAGAATGTTTATCAAAGTAAAAAGAATAACAAAATATAAAAACATAAACTTTGTTAAAACAAAGACTTTTTTCGAAATAACAAGGTTATCATTTTGATATGAGTATGACAAACAAAAACCAAAATTTTGGCCTTCTAACACTATCTATTATTAAAAATTTATAAGACCACCAAACTAATTGAGTCCTAAATAAATTTAAGGTTAAATATATTTTTAATTTTTATAAATATTTTAATTTTAATTTTAAATTTTTATTAGAAAATGATATATTTTGATCACTACAAAATTTTTATTTATGTATTTTTAATTCTTATTATTTTTTAAAATTTTGAAAACTGTTTAATCATTTTTAAATTTTTAAATTTTGAATAATTTTTTTTATAAATATTTAAAATATTATAAAATATTTATTTATTAAATTTTAGAATTTTTGAAAATGAGAGTAGTTAAATATGAATTTTTTAAATTTCAAAAAATATTAAAAATACAATAAAAATCTCAAATTAAAAATCAAATTTTGAACATTTTTTTTAAATTTTTTTTATAACATTTTAAACATATATAATAATCATTTAAAAATACACATCACTTTAATAACATAGATTAAAACTAGTGCATAAATAATTTTATAAAGATTAAAACATATCAATTTCTTTATAGGAATAAAAATAAAATTTAATAATTTATAGTAAGAAATAACGTATTTAACTCATAAATTTATTAACAATATATTTTTATTCTTTATCTGGTTGTCTTTCCACCGTCGACATTGACCAGTTTTAAAAGCGTGTTCTTCTGGAGAAAGAACAACAAGGGTCACTTCAAACCCAATAAATCAACCTTTTCATGTGTACGGAAATCAACAAACTAGAAAGTTTCTTCTGGATTTCTTTTTTTTATTTTTTTTATTTTTTTTTTCTATTGCAAATGCTAAGTACAAGTCAAATTTTCATATGTCATACTTAATTAGATTTAATTAAATGATATTTTTTTCTTATTATCTTCATTAAACTATTACGAAAACACCTTATCATATATTAGTATATTTATTTATACTATAAATGTTACTGTGACTCATGTAAATAAGTGTCTCATTTATTCAGTTTTTTTTTTCAAAATAGATATATTTTTAAAATATTAATACTGTTTTTTTTCACTATTATATTTTTATTTATTAATTTTTGTGTTTTTCAACTACTCTATAATTATAATAAATAAGAGTGTTTGATAAATAATATTAATTTTATCATTTAAATTAATATATCTAATTATTTTCTTAAGAACTACACAAAATTTAAATAAGACACTTATTAAAATACGAAGTAAATTAGTCTTGGAATGCCAATTTAATAGATAATTGTGAAAGATATTAGAAGTAAAAGAATTAGGAGGCGAGTATTTGATCTTAGATGAAGGAGAAAATACTATCATAACAAAAACATCTATTCACACATTCAGAATCTTTTAATATATCATAATGGATAATAAATTTAAAAGACATGAGAAAGGAAACGAAAGATGAATGTTCGATCTTTGACGAAGAAGAAAATACTAATTTAACAACTAACATTATAATCACTTATAAAAAAAATCCAATATAAATATATTCAATTGAGTGTGATGCAGATTCTTCTAAATAGAGAGTTTAAATTTTAAAAAATTTGTTTTTATCATTGGTTTTAAGATGGTTGAAGTAATAAGTTCTTGATATAAAGAACACAAGTATGCAAAATTAAACAAAAGCAATGATTCACACATTCAGAATCTTTTAACATATTATGATGATTTATGTAATCCCAATAAATTAAATGATTTTGAAAGTTATGTATGTAAATTCAATACATTCAGAAGCTACATTATTAATGATTAACACATTCACTAACACGATTTTCATACACTACTAGAATTACACAGTTTTCCGGTGGAAACTAATCCGTAAGTATATCTGCGGAGTTTCCTGCGATTATATTAAATAAAAAACTGTTCTGGAGATGATTTCGAAGGAATACCTGCGGATTTTGCTGCGACAATATTATTGAATATAAAACAAAACTATATTATAAAATTCGCAGATAATTTCACAGGAAATCTTTCTAATGATTTTGCTTTATATTTTGAATTCTATTCAAATTACATTACAAAATCCACAGCTAATTTCGTAGAAAATTTTCTGCGGATTTACTTGTTGTTTTATATTTTAGTACTTTTATAATTAAGAAATGTAAAATATTTTTCTTTTAAAAAATGTTTTTTGTTGCAAAGAAATTTAATACATTTAAATGTTTTTTAAAAGTTTTAGTAGATTTTTTTAAAATTTAACAAAAAAATTTGTTTTTTTTTTTAATATTTTAGATTACAATTCATATTTAATTTTTTTACGAAAATTTTAGTACATATTAGTCTCATGAATTTGATAAAAATGTATGTAAAATTAATTTATATTATTAGTGTATCATATTTTTTCTCATCTAATACATATTTTTATATATTTCATAATTGTTGATATTTATAAAAGAGATTAATTGATATATGTTGTCAGTGTAAAAAGTTCTACACCATCAATGCATCATAATCATCCAAATATATAATTTTAGTAAAAATTAAAATAAAAAATAAACATTTAAAAGAAATCAATGTTTGTGATTCACTGATTATGTAAAATTACTTTACACTGTCACTGACAGTGCATGAATATTTATTCTCTTTATAAAATTATGTTGAAATTTTTAATTTTTCTATTTTATTAAAGGTTTAAATATGTTTTTGGTCCCTCTAAATATTGCGGTTTTCAAGTTTAATCTCTCTAAACATCTCTTTTAATGTTTCATCCCTCTAAATTTTTTCATCCATACTATTAGTCCCTGACATCAAGTGGAGTTAACAACAACTTATGTGGCATGACATTTGTTATATATTTTTCGTTTTTTATTATTTTTTGTTGACTCCTGGATGTATTTTCATTTTAGACGTGGCATTAGTGTTGTTAAATAATGTTGTTTACCAAAAGTACCAAACAGATACCAAGAGTAACCATAAAAGTGCTATCATGGTCGTTTGTCTTCATTGTCTTCTTCGTTTAAAGTTGAACTGAAGCTTGAGTTGCAGATTTTGTTGTTCGCTCAAAAGATTCGTCAGCTGTGGTCCCAAGAGGTGCGTTCTTATACTTTTTCGCATGTAGATTTGTTTATGAAACCCACTTGCCCGACAATGTTTATTTGTTTTCAATTTGTGTTGTGAGGACCACTCTAGGGTTATGTATAGTTTAATGTTAATTGATTTTGTGGACCACTTTTTTGTCATTTTCTAACTTACCCTCTTTACAGGATAGGTACATTCAAGGTTGTGTTTTTTACCAAGGGGTCTTTTGTAAAAGACCTGACTATTAGGTACGATGGTGGGGACGTTTTCCCATTTAATGGACATGACTCAAATTATTGGTTGTTCTTTACGGCTCGTGACCTTATCAAAGGGATGAACAATACATTTAATGAAGATGAAGTGAAAATATGGTGGAAGCATGAAACATATTCTTTTGAGAAAGACCTTTATCTAGAAACAGGGTAGGCCAAAGGGTTCACTTAGTAAAGCAGGCCAAGGTAAAAAGTCAATGAAATCTGTTGGAAGGTCATCTGATAATGCACAAGCTGAAAAAGTGCAACCTGAAAATGTGCAAGCTGATAATGCACAAGCTGCAAATGAAAATGTCCATGCTGATAATACACAAGTTGCAAATGAAAATGTCCTTGCTGATAATGTGCAAGCTGAAAATGTGCAAGTTACAAATGAGCATGTACAAACTCCTAATGCACAAACTGAAAATGTGGCATCTGCAACTCATGAATCTACAAACTCAAGTGATGCACTAAGAATGTATTGTGACATTAAACCTAAAGCATTGGAAGAATTATTGAATGATGATGATAAACTTGACATTCAGCAACTAAGTGTTGATACTACTCTTGCACCTACTGATGTGACTCAAAGTCAGCCAAATCAAACTGTTGAGGTTACTGAAAATGCTGCACCATAGACTGCTAAAACAATTAAAGTTAGAATTTTATTTGGCCCATGTCTAAAGATACCTAAGTCTCCAAAGCTAAACAGGCCAAAGTCTCCAAAGCCTACATACCATGAGTCTCTTACACATAATCAACATGAGTCTCCAAAGTAAACAATGAGTGACCATGTAATTTATCATTAGGTATGTTTTGATCATTTATATTGAGTTATTTATCACTTTGTTATTTATAAAAAAATTACTGTCATTACAACTAAAGGCCTTGATACCAAAACGGATGAAAGAAAAACATGGTGGGACACCTACAAGAAAGAGCGATCGTCTAATGACTTTGAAAATACATGAAATTGTTGGTCCAGGGAAGGATGCAGATGATCCACTACTGATACCAGAAGAGGACACAAAAGTTGACACTAATAATGGAAATAACTCTTGGAAGAGCATCGAGAAGAACTTGACTCAGCGAAAAATGTTGCAGAACACTATGTTTCTTATGTCATTTTGTGCTTTTGTTTTGAACTTGTGCATTGTGCACTCTTTTGATTTCTGTGGACTCTTGTTTTGAACTTGTGCATTGTGCACTCTTTTGATTTATGTGTACTCTTGTTTTGAACTTGTGCATTATGCACTCTTTTGATTTCTTTCTACTCTTGTTATGAAATTGTGCTTTGTGCACTCTTTTGTACGCTTGTTTGGTACAATTGTTACCATATATATTCCTATTATGAACATGTGCATTATGCACTCTTTTGTATTAACATGTTGAGATATGATTTGAAAACAATGTTTCCATTTACATAGAATCAAACAATGTTTCAACAGAAGACAACAACAAAATCTTATAAAACAATGTTTCCATTTTACATAGAATCAAACAATGTTTCAAATTTAACTTAAAATATAGCAAATACAATGCTTATAAATCAGTACAATAATACTCATACATTTAATACAAACTATTTCAACAAAAACTTATACATTACAATTGAACCACGTTACTGTTAACAAAAGATTCATTTCATACTTAAACCACTATTCAACACATACATTTCAACACCAAATAAACATTGAACAACATGGAAACTATGAGACACATCTTTTTCATTTTTCCAAAAAATTCCTCTTCTTTTAGTTTATTCTTCAGAATTTTGTTGTTCTTCTTCTTCATATCCTCATACAACTCTTTCAACTATACCCTTGCTTCCATATCTTCATACTCTGTCTTCAACTTAAATTAACTCTTGATTCTCCTATGTCATCAACCCAGATAAACAAATCACAAGTTTCAACACTTCCAGAATGAACATCTCCAAAATAATCTCCCTTTATTAGATCCCCTCTTGCATTGGTAAGACACCATCCTTCTATTGCAACCATATAAATGACCTTTAAAGTTCTTAGTAGAAGAAGATGAACACGAACCGCCAAATGTTGAACTTGACTTCGAAATCCCCATGAAATACCAGAAAATAGATGAAGGAGAAGAGGCTGAGGTAAGGGACGAAGAACATAAAACAGATGGAGGCGACAACAGGAAAAATTAGGTCAAAGAAATTTGATAAACAACATTATAGAACAACACTAATGCCACGTCTAAAATGAAAATACATTCTGGAGTCAACAAAGAATAATAAAAAATGAAAATATATTACAAGTGTCATGCCACGTAAGCTGCCGTTAGCTCCATTTGACGTCAGAGACTAATGATATGGATATAAAATTTTAGAGAGACGAAACATTAAAAGAAATGTTTAGAGGGACTAAATTTGAAAAGTACAATATTTGGAAGAACCAAAAACATATTTAACCCTTTATTAATTACCATATGATTTAATTGATGCGTATAAATGTTTAATATGTTGTGCGTGACAACTATATATTAGCTTATTTTTCTATTTTGTCCCTTCATAGACACTGTAGGAGGAGAGTTTGTCACACAAAATAATATAGGAGATTGAGAATAAAAAAGGGAAACTTTTGCAAAAAAGTAAAGTCGAGGGGTGAAAATGAAAATGGAGATAGAGTAACATCCACTTCACTCTCAGCAAAAAGGTTGTTATCATTCTAGTTTCATCTCAACAGTCCAAGATTAGTCTTTCCCCAAAACCCTAATCTGCTTCCGTTTTTCATATCACACTTTAATTTCTCTGTTTAATTCTCATCGATTCTTGCTAAATCATCATTTCAAATAACGAAGTTCAACAGAAAACCCTAACTTCTGTTGTAGTTGCTCCACCACTCGCCGATCCATTTCCGATTCAAATTTCAAAGATCTTTCGTTCTAACAAGGTGCAATTCGATCATCAATTATCATTTTTATGTCTTTTTTTCTAGATCGATTTTTGTGTTTACTTGGTCTTTTTTGTTACTGGATCAATGAATTTTAAATTTGTTATCTAGATCGATAACTTTCTGAGTTTAGTTTCTTTTTCTGATCTGGATTTACTATGTAGATTCTAATCTTGTGTGTTTAGATCTAAATTGTTGATTTTAAAACTCTGTTATTCATTTCACAGGAAGAGGACGAGAAAATAAAAATAATGTCTTAAGAGGTATGTTCATCTTGAAAGTCAAAGGTACTGCTTCATACAAGTTGTGTGTGTCTGTAATTTGTATATATTGTACAATTAGCTCATGTTTATTTAAGTGTTTTCTATTTATATGTTTATGAAATACATGCATAGTTGAGTTGAAGGTTCACCATAATTCAATAGTAATAGAGAAAGGAAGTAGTACCAAATTTATGTAAGAGGCAAATTCATTTAATAGTTTATATCTTAGATTTAGAGTTACACTCTCTAGACACATTTACATTTATAAGCAACACAAATCTTTTTAGATTCATTGAATAAATGATGTATCTAGTCATTATTTTATATGAGATACATCAATTATTTAATGAATCTAAAATGTTTTGTATTGTTTATAAATGTGTCCGGGTGTATGACTTTTAAGGTTGCCATTTGGCTCATCATTTAGTATCTATTTCTTTACACGTGAGTGTTTTGAACTTGATAGGGCGTAAAGGTTGATAATAGGGTTACACATGCAATGTTGATATTTACATGAAAGAAACATAATGTATAATCAACAATCATGTCTACGAGGGTAGTTTAATTCTTTCTAAAGAAATGTTTTCAAAGGCTGAGATAGGTTTTATAGCACTAGATGTAAAGTATACAATATTTTAGTTTCACTACTGACTCTACATGCACGAGCATAGATTTCTATCTATCAAGTACCCTTCCTAATAGTAAATCCGCAGGAAAACAGATTATTTCTAATAGTAATAATTGTATTCTACAATATTTATAGTTAATATGTTGATGATATGTTAATATGTTAATATTTATAGTTAATATGTTAATAATTGTATTCTTGCAAATTAAAGTTGTAGACTTTTATAGAAGTTACATTTTCTCCATTCAATTACATTGCCAACATTCTAGAGCAAATACATCTTTCTAATACTCCAATAGTAAATAACCCTTTTAAGCTAAATGTAGAGTATGTTTTCTCTTATGAGATTTCAATACCACATCCTATTTTTTATTGTACTTTTCTTGAATGTTTGGTGTATTTTATTATTATTAGACATGATATTGCATATATACTGCATGTTATTAGTAACTATTGAATTGCAAAGAATGATAATGATAGGAAGCACAAATAGAACCCTAATAAATTTAAAAGAAAACTAAGAAATAAAAGACAAATAAAATTAATTAATAAAAATAAAGACTTTTCATTTCATTTTTGATATCCTTCTGTCTCAAAGAAACTACATGTGTAATATTACAATGAATAATAAACTTAAGAACCCAAATATTAATAAGCGTCTATTAAATAACAATACATAAAAATATCAATATAAATTCTAAATTAATATAAATAATATAATTTTACTCTCTATCATTGCCATCAGATTCATTTGAACTTTGTTCTCAAGATTCAGATACAAGTCCAGAGATAAGTATGTATTGACCCAATTTAAAAAAATTGGTTGAGTAGTTATTTTTTTTCCATCTCTAATGAGCTTAATGACTTTAGTGTTTTTGAGACTAGAGAGCCCAACCCATAAGGCTTTTTTGTCGGACAAAACTTGCAAAGCTGGCTTTTGAGGGCTATGTAGAGAAAACAACTTGAGTGTCTCAAAATTGCTAACCACTACCAAGTTTCTTGCATATCCTCTTTGGTTAAAGATTTTTCCATTTCAAGATGAAGAAACAAATTTTTTTTCTCACCATTTTGCTTTAATCATATATTTAGTCACTCCTGTCACGTAGATGACGCCAGGGAAGGGACTATTATCACCACCAGGATAAAAAAAGAAGATGCAATGTTGTCCTTGATTTGAAAGTATGAATGCAAATTCGGAGGTTCCGCCTGTGTTTGTCGTAAAATCCGATGGTTTCACCGACGGCTGCTGCACATCCGATGATTTTAGGGGCAACAATTTCAGATTTGGTGGTTTTGCCGGTGGTTGTTTTAAATCCAGCAATTTCTTCGGTGACAGTGAAAGTGTTGAAAATATTAAACATGATTTGAGCCTAAATTTATTAATTGGTTTTTGGGCTTAGTTATTTTGGGCTTAAATAGTTTTCTAGAGAATTCTTGTAATATATGGAATCTCTAAATATTTCTTATAATTGTAATATTTTCTAGAATGGTCTTTGAATCTCTAGAGTTGAAAACTCTCTAGAATTAGTGTGTCTAGAGTTCTCCTTAGAGTACTATAAATAGAGATATAATCTCACACATTTGTATCAAGTAAAAATACAAAGTTCTTCTCCTCCATAAAGAATTATCCTACTTATCAAATTTATATTCAAACCTTCAATATTCCCACACACTTCTCCTTAACATAAAATATCTTATTTCCAACAAAGTGGTACCAGAGCTTCAAGATCTACAAAATGGCGAATGGTGGTTTCCCTTTCCAAATGCCGATGCTCACAAATAACAACTATGATAATTGGAGTATCAAGATGAAGGCGCTACTAGGAGCTCAAGATGTGTGGGATATTATTGAGAAAGGCTTCAAGGATCAAGATGAATCCTCGCTAAGCCAAGGTGTAAGAGATACATTGAAAGAGTCAAGAAAGAGAGACAAGAAAGCTCTCTTTCTCATTTATCAATCGGTGGATGAAGATACGTTTGAGAAGATATCCAACGCAACAACAACCAAAGAAGCATGGGACAAGCTTCAAACTTGCAACAAAGGAGTTGAGCAGGTAAAAAAGATCCGTCTTCAAACTCTTAGAGGTGACTTTGAACGTTTATTTATGGAGGAGTCTGAGTCAATTTCAGATTATTTTTCTCGAGTATTGGCTGTAGTCAATCAACTTAAGAGAAATGGTGAAGATGTTGATGATGTGAAAGTCATGGAGAAAATACTTCGCACTTTAAATCCAAGTTTTGACTTCATTGTTACCAACATTGAAGAAAATAAAGAGCTAAAGACCATGACTATTGAGCAACTCATAGGTTCCTTACAAGCATACGAAGAAAAACAAAAGAGAAAAATTAAACAAAAGGAGGCTATGGAGCAATTACTAAAACTCAACATAAAGGAAGAAAACTATGCGAATTACAAGAGCCAAAGAGGACGAGGTCGTGGCCAATATCGTGGATGTGGACGAGGACATGGAGGAGAAGGAAGAGGCAGTTGCAATAACTACTCCAACAACTTCAACAATGGAGAAAGAAGTTGGAATCCACAAGCAACAAGAGGCCGTGGAAGAGGAACCTCATGGTCGAGGAGCAATAAATCACAAGTCAAATGTTTCAACGACAACAAGATTGGTCATTACGCAACTGAGTGTAGATTCTCGAAGAAGGTGGAAGAGAAAGCTAATTTTGTAGAAGAAAAAGGTGGAGAAGAAGAAACTTTACTACTCGCGTGTCAAAACGAAGTTGAAGATAAAATATATAAGTGGTACTTGAACACTGGCGCAAGCAACCACATGTGTGGCGATCGAAGCATGTTCGTAGAGATCAATGAAGCGACAACTGGTGATGTATCATTTGGAGATGACTCAAAGATACCGGTCAAAGGCAAAGGTAAAATTCTCATATGCTTGAAGAATGCGAGTCATCAATTCATATCCAATGTCTATTATGTGCCTAACATGAAGAATAATATTTTGAGTTTGGGACAATTATTAGAGAAAGGCTTTGACATTCACTTAAAAGAACATAGTTTTTTCTTAAGAGATTGTAGTCATAACTTGATTGCTAAGGTGCCTATGTCAAAAAATAGAATGTTTCTCTTGAACATTCAAAATGACTTTGCAAAGTGTCTCAAGGCTTGCTATACCGATTCTTCATGGCTATGGCATCTACGATTCGGGCACCTCAACTTCGATGGTTTAGTATGTCTGTCGAAGAAAGAGATGATGAGAGGCTTGCCTATGATCAACCACCCAGACCAACTCTGTGAAGGATGTCTAATTGGGAAGCAATTCCGAAAAAGTTTCCCAAAGGAATCAACGTCAAGAGCGACAAAGCCACTAGAGCTCATACACACGGATGTCTGTGGACCAATCAAACCCAACTTGTTTGGTAAGAATAAATACTCTCTCCTCTTTATTGATGATTATTCCAGAAAAATATGGGTTTATTTCTTGAAGGAGAAGTCAGAAGTATTTGATAACTTTAAGAAGTTCAAAGCCCTCGTGGAGAAAGAAAGTGGTCATTCCATCGCATGAGATCTGACCGAGGAGGAGAGTTCACTTCAAATGAGTTCAACAAATATTGTGAAGACCACAGAATCCGTCGCCCACTGACTGTGCCAAGATCGCCTCAACAAAATGGAATAGCAGAGAGAAACAATCAGACTATACTTAACATGGTACGAAGCATGCTCAAGAGCAAGAAGACGCCGAAGGAGTTTTGGGCCGAAGCAGTGGCATGTGCAGTTTACTTGACAAATCGTTCCCCAATAAGAAGTGTGCATGAAAAGACACCCCAAGAAGCATGGAGTGGAAGGAAACCTGGGATCTCTCACCTCAAAGTATTTGGAAGCATTGCTTATACCCATGTTCCAGATGACAGAAGAACAAAGCTCGATGATAAAAGTGAGAAGCATGTGTTTGTGGGTTATGACTCAAGCTCTAAAGGATACAAGCTTTATAACCCAAATAGTGGAAAGATCATCATAAGTCATGATGTGGAGTTTGACGAAAAAGATTATTGGGATTGGAGTTCTCAAGAAGACAAGTATGATTTTCTTCCTTACTTTGAAGAAGAAGAAGAAGAAGAAATGGAACAACCAATGATAGAAGAACATATTACACCACCTTCCTCACCGACACCAAGGTTGGATGAAACAAGTTCAAGTGAGAAGACACCACGGCTAAGGAGCATTGAAGAGCTTTATGAGGTAACCGAAAACCAAAATGACATTAACCTCTTTTGTCATTTTGGCGATTGTGAGCCTCTAAGCTATCAAGAAGCGGTAGAAAACATAAAGTGGAGAGACGCCATGGACGAAGAAATCAAGTCTATCACAAAGAATGATACATGGTAACTTACTACACTTCCACAAGGACATAAAGCAATTGGAGTAAGATGGGTGTACAAGGCAAAGAAGAATGCAAAAGGAGATGTGGAGAGATACAAAGCAAGATTGGTGGCGAAAGGCTATAGTCAAAGACAAGGAGTTGACTATGATGAGGTATTTTCTCCTGTTGCTCGTCTTGAAACTATTAGACTGATCGTTTCCTTGGCAGCCAAAAATGAATGGAAGATCTATCAAATGGATGTGAAATCAACCTTCTTGAATGGTTTTCTCGAAGAAGAAGTTTATATCGAGTAACCACTAGGATATGAAGTAAAAGGGCAAGAATAAAAAGTCTTGAAGTTGAAGAAGGCATTGTACGGTCTCAAGCAAGCATCGAGAGCTTGGAATGTTCGAATCGACAAGTACTTTCAAGACAAGAACTTCATCAAGTGCCCATATGAGCATGCACTCTATATCAAAGCGAAAAGTGGAGATATTTTAATTGTGTGCTTGTATGTAGATGACTTGATTTTCACAGGGAACAATCCAAGCATGTTCAAAGAGTTCAAGAAAGACATGTCAAATGAATTTGAGATGACAGATATGGGGTTCATGGCATATTATCTTGGCATCGAAGTAAAGCAAGAAGACAAAGGAATTTTCATCACCCAAGAAGGCTATGCCAAAGAAGTCATTAAGAAGTTCAAGATGAATGATGTCAATCCAGTTGGAACCCCGATGGAATGTGGTAGCAAGTTAAGCAAGCATGAAAACGGGGAGAATGTGGATCCAACTGTTTACAAAAGTTTGGTTGGAAGTCTACGTTACTTAACAAGTACAAGGCCAAATATTCTCTATGCTGTAGGAGTTGTAAGTCGATACATGGAAGCTCAAACAATAACTCACTTTAAGGAAGAGAATCCTTAGATACATTAAAGGTACAACTAACTTTGGCTTACACTATTACTCTTCTAATAATTATGAGATTGTTGGCTATAGTGATAGCGATTGGAGTGGAGACTTGGATGATAGGAAGAACACTACTGGTTATGTGTTCTTTATGGGAGATACCGCTTTCACTTGGATGTCAAAGAAGCAATCAATAGTCACACTATCAACTTGTGAAGCCGAGTATGTCGCTGTCACATCATGCGTTTGTCATGCAATTTGACTAAGAAACCTGTTGAAAGAGTTAAAAATGCCACAAGAAGATCCAATAGAAATATGTGTTGATAATAAATCAGCAATTGCTTTGGCAAAGAATCCAGTCTTTCATGAAAGAAGTAAGCACATCGACACCCGTTACCACTTCATAAGAGAATGCATTGAGAAAAAAGAGGTGAAGTTGAAGTATGTAATGTCTCAAGATCAAGATGCCGACATTTTCACCAAGCCACTAAAGTTGGAAACTTTTGTGAAGCTAAGGAGTATGCTTGGAGTCACAAATCAAGTTTAAGGGGGGATTGTTGAAAATATTAAACTTGATTTGGGTCTAAATTTATTAATTGGTTTTTGGGCTTAAGTAGTTTTCTAGAGAATTCTTGTAATATATAGAATCTCTAGATATTTCTTATAATTGTAATATTTTCTAGAATGGTCTTTGGATCTCTAGAGTTGAGAACTCTCTAGAATTAGTGTGTTTAGAGTTCTCCTTAGAGTACTATAAATAGAGATGTAATCCCACACATTTGAATCAAGCAAAAATATAAAGTTTTTCTCCTCCATAAAGAATTATCCTACGTATCAAATTTATATTCAAACCTTCAATATTCCCACACACTTTTCCTTAATATAAAAGGTCTTATTTCCAACAAAAAATTTCTCGAAAATATATATCACGGAGCTAATAAACAGATACCAAAAACCAGATGGAGGCAGGAGAGAAGAGCAACCGTGATATTTCAGTTTGGCACTATGTAACTGCTGGTGGTTTAAAGACGAGACAAACTGAATTGAGAAGTATATCATAGAATATCTCACGTCTACCATGTTATAATAAACATTTAAATGCCATCAAACAATAACTTCAAGCTGATTATAGTAAACCATTAACGTGAATTCAGAAGACAGTAGAAAATATTAATGGCATAAATATTAGTATATACATGTAATACTGTGAGAAAGATGGCAAAGTTGAATTTTATAGCATAAAAATAAAAGGTGCGCATCTTAAGAAGCACAATTTCATAGTGAAAATAAATATAAATAAATAAATAAATAAAAAGCCAAAGAATCATAAAACCATATCCTAAAGAATCTCGTTTCCGTAGATTCCAAAATAAAGTTTTCCATTGAGTTAGATTTCACACCAAGTAAACACAGTCAACAAATAAATTTGAGTGATGGGGAAGTTGGGGAAGCCGGAGCGTCTGAAGAAAGCGGTGTTATCATTGCCTCCATCCAAACCTAAATCTCCGTCCCTGCCGCTCGTTTCGCAAGCTCCTCTTAAAGCTGGGTCATCTCTCTTGCGTGGGCATGATACTGTAACCATTGTTAGAGAAAACAAGGATGTTGATATGATGTTGCAAAGTGAGGAAAACTGTGATGTTATTGATAAGAAGGATGAAAATCTACCTACTGCAAGTAGGAAGCTCTGGGTTGATGTTCTTAACGATAATAGAAATCCTTCTAAGGGTACATCCATGAAATTTATCGCCCCAAGATTGTGAATGGAGAAGTTGAAGTTCTGATTGAAGAAGAGGACATTCGTGCAGAAGTCAAGTTTTGGGAACCGTCTCTTATGTTATATGCTTTAGGCGGGGAACTAAGCATGAATGGGGTTAAAAACTTCATGACAAGAACATGGAATTTTGTCCAGCTGCCGGATATATACTATAATAAAGAGGGATATTTTATTTTGCGATTCAAATTATTTAGAGAAAGGGATGAGGTTCTTATGAGGGCCCCTTATACGCTCCGGAGCATGTCTCTTCTCATCCGTGAATGGCGCCCTGATTTCAACTTGAAGAATGATATGTTGCGTACTCTTCCTCTATGGGTGAAGCTTCCCCAGCTGCCTGTAACGCCCGTAATTTAATTAATTATTTAATTAAATTATTTTTGGATTATTTATGAAGTTGTATTATGATGATAGTTGATGTGTTATTGTTATTGGATTTAATTATTCTATTAAGTCGTGGAATAATATTAGAATAATAATATTATTTGTTGCAGGCTCATTTTAAGGGCTAGAAGTAGTAGAAAAGGTGGTGTAGGAGTTTTAAGCCCATTTAGACTTAATGAGAATTATAGGATTATTATATTAGTTTTTAGAAATAATAAGGAAAGAAAGTAGAAGTAAGAAGAAAAAGAAAACAAGGGTTGGAAGAGAACGTGAAAGTTGCAGAAAAGAAGGAAAAGAGGCAGAATGAAATTCAATCGAAAAAGTCGTAGAGCAACCTTCAATCCAAGGTAAGGGTGGAGCTCTGAATCTATAATAGGGTTTATGATGATTAGTGTGTGGGATTAGATGTGAAAAGTGGTTTTGTTTATGATTGAAATGTATATATTATTTTCTGATGAAGATCAATGATTTAGAGATGAGTAATGATGCCTTAATGTTGTATAATTGATGTAGAAACATAAGATTATTATAATTGATGATTACCTATGATTAGAGGATATTTTTAGGGCCTAAGTCAGGGAAATCATGGTGAAACCGCAGTGAAATCGCAAAAAATATTCTTGACAGAACAATATGAGTCGACCTCAAAAGCCATGCGTCGACACATGCAGGTTTTTGGACTCAGGATGAGTCGATACATAGGACTATGCATCGATACATGTAGTGTTGCGGACTCAGTATGAGTTGATACAGGATGATTGCGCGTTGACTCATGTAGGATTTTAACCAAGTACGCGTCGACTCAAAACATTATGTGTCGACTCATGTAGTCTGATTTTTGGCAGATTCGTTTCCAAAGGCTGTAACTTGAGTTTCCAGACTTCGTTTGAGGTGTCGTTCGAAGCGTTGGATAGCTAACATGATGAACTTCGTTCTTAAGGATTAAAATGAAGGATAATAAGAATAATACTAGTAACCCAAATTAGGACTAGAGTTAGCTTCCCGCATTAATCGCTATGATGATTTTGTGAAGTATGATGAGGATTAAATGATTATAGATTATTGCTTGGTTCATAACAGTAAGATTAATGATGATAGTGATGTAGTATTACAGAAAAATAATATGTAGATGTTTGATAATTAGAGGGAAGCCTTAGATGATTAATTAATTATAGGCATTATCATGTTGTAGGCCTATGGCCAACGTTGAGGGATTATCGATCTATCATTGTATTGTTGTTGTGGCCGAGTTGCTGTAAAATTATGCGATGAATTATGTTGATGAATTATGCGATGAATTATGTTGATGAATGAAATTGAGATGCCTCTAATAATTGGAAGCTATTAAGATGTAGGTTTCTGGCCAACGATGATGTTGTGTTGAGGTGTTGTTAACTATGGTTGTTGTTACTACATTCATGATTGTATCACATACATTGCATTACAAGATGGAGCTGATGCTCGTTAAGATGGCCTGTATTGGCGAATATTAAGATGAAGGCTTATACCTTGTTGATGCCTTTATTTATTGGCAATTATTTTGAGACGGGAGTTCTGCTCCAATGGTACCACATGCATTTGCATAACATTGAGTCGCATTATATGATTGCATAAAGGAGTTGTGTATTGATGCGGTAAATGTGTATATTGTTGGTATTCTGTTGCGATTATTGTTGTTTATAATATGAGAAGTGGTGATATTATGTGATCTAATTTAAGATATTATTTATCATACATTTTATTATATTGTTAGATATCTCATCCCTTCAGTTTGAATGTTACCCTTACGTTGGTAACGTGCAGGTAATCTGGAGTGAAGGCAGTATACCTTCGGTAGTTTGAATCGGTGTCATTGCTCTGATACGTAACACTCGGGGGGGATGAACGCTTGTTGCTCTTAATTATTGATTAATTCAGTTGTTTAACTTTAATTTGATTGTTTCTAAATATGTGTTATTTTGAAGTTGTTGTATCGATGTAAAAAAGATGTTATTATGATTCCGCTGCGTAGTTGTTCAAGTTGTTGAATTAAGAGATTAAATTATTCTGCTGTTGGTTCATCTGAAATTTTAAAGTGTTATGTATCCATGTTAATTTCAATGTGTCTTTATGTTGAATTTGTGGCATCCTGATTCAGTTGTATAAATTTTAAACTCTGATTTACATTCTTAATTTTCCGGGTAGAATTGGGGTGTTACAAAGTTGGTATCAGAGCAAAGGTTGGTCCGTCCGACCAAGTTGTCGAGTCGTAGGTTGTTTAAAAATCGAGTATTGTTAATTTGAGTTCTAACCGTTGTTTATGTTGTAGTGATAAGTTGAGATGACTGGAAGGAATGATGCTACACTTGCTGCTGCTTTAGAAGCAATGGTGCATGTGATGGAGAATCAACCAAATGCTGACATGAATGGTGGATCTCGTAGTTTGGCGACTTTCCAGAGAGAGAATCCGCCTATCTTCAAGGGAAAGTATGATCCTGACAGAGCATTGGATTAGTTGAAAGAGATTGAGAGAATCTTCCGTTTGATGGACTGCACTCCAGCGCAGAAGTTTCGTTATGGTACTCATATGCTAGCAGTCGAGGCTGATGACTGGTGGTTAGAGACTTGTCAGAGATTGGAAGCTGCGGGTGAAACTGTCACTTGGGCTGTGTTCTGTAGGGAACTTTTGAGGAAGTACTTTCCTGAAGACGTCTGTGGTAAGAAGGAGATTGAATTCCTTGAGCTGAAGCAATGGAATATGTCAGTTGTTGAGTATGCTGCAAAGTTTGCTGATTTGGATAAGTTTTATCCGTACTACGGTGAGGCATATGTTGAGTTTTCGAAGTGCATCAAGTTTGAGAACAGGTTGCGCCCAGAGATCAAGAAGGCGGTTGGATACCCGAAGATCCGTGTCTTTGTTGATTTGATTGATAGTTGTAGGATTTATGAGGAGGATACTAATGCCCATTACAGGATTATCAGTGAGAAGATGGGTAAGCACCAACAGGATCGTGGTAAGCCTTATGATACCCCAACTGGTAAAGGTAAATAGAAAGCTGCTCAGGGTCAGAGGACTAGTGGGGGAGATGCTCCTGGTGGTGTAGTTTGTTTCAAATGTGGAAAACCTGGACATAAGAGTAATGTGTGTACTGCTGAGGTAAAGAGGTGTTTATGTTGTGGTAAGACTGGACATGTTGTATCTGAGTGCAAACATAAGGATGTGATTTGTTTCAATTGTAGTGAAAAAGGGTACATTGGTAGTCAGTGTCAGAAACCAAAGAGGGCGCAGACAAGTGGCAAAGTGTTCGTTTTGGTTGAGGATCAGGCAGCTATTGAGGACAGACTTATCAGAGGTACATGTTTCATTAATAGTACTCCTTTAATTACTATTATTAATATCGGTGCTACTCATTAATTTATTGCTGCTGATTATGTTGAAAGATTGGGTCTTATGTTGTCTTCTATGAATGGAGAAATGGTCGTCGACACTCCAGCCAAGGGGTCGGTGACTACTTCTTTTGTGTGTTTAAAGTGTCCCTTGTCGATCTTCGACAGAGAATTTGCTGTTGATTTGGTTTGTTTACCGTTAAGAGGGTTGAATGTGATTTTGGGTATGAACTGGTTAGAGCATAACTATGTTCATATTAACTGTTATGACAAGTCTGTGAGGTTTTCTGCTCCGGAAGAAGAGGAAGATAGTCTGTTATCTGCTAGACAGTTGAGGAAGTTGATGCAAGAAGAAGCACATATGTTCTCGTTGATGGTGTCGCTATCTATAGGGACTCAAGCTATAATTGAGGAATTGCAGGTGGTGTGTGAATTTCCTGCAGTTTTCCCTGATGAGATTCCTGATGTACCACCGGAGAGGGAAGTTGAATTTGTTATTGATCTTGTACCTGGTACCAGAACTGTGTCTATGGCACCATACAAGATGTCTGCATCTGAATTGTCAGAGTTAAAGAAGCAATTTGAAGAGTTACTTGAAAAGAAGTTTGTAAGACCAAGTGTATCACCGTGGGGAGCTCCAGTGTTATTAGTAAAGAAGAAATATGGAAGTATGAGGCTTTGTGTTGATTATAGATAGCTGAATAAAGTGACGATTAAGAACAAGTATCCGCTTCCAAGAATAGATGACTTGATGGACCAATTGGTGGATGCTCGTGTATTCAGTAAGATTGATTTGAGGTCGGGTTACCATCAGATTAAGGTGAAGGATGAAGATATCCAGAAGACGACTTTTAGAATGCGTTATGGACATTACGAGTATTCGGTGATGCCTTTCAGTGTTACTAATGCGCCGAGAGTATTCATGGAATACTTGAATCATATCTTTCATACTTATTTGGATCATTTCATGGTGGTGTTCATTGATGACATTTTGATTTACTCTAAGTCACAAGAAGAGCATGCAAAACACTTAAGAGTAGTATTGTAAGTTTTGAAAGAGAATAGGTTGTATGCAAAGCTGTCTATGTGTGAGTTCTGGTTAAAGGAAGTTAGTTTTCTTGGTTATGTGATCTCAGGTAGTGGCATTGATGTAGACCCATCGAAGGTTGATGCAGTGTTGGAATGGAAAACTCCAAAGTCAGCTACTGAGATTAGAATCTTTTTGGGATTAGCTGGTTACTATAGAAGGTTTATCGAAGGTTTTTCTACGTTGGCACTCCCGTTGACTAAATTTACTTGTAAAGGTAGAGCTTTTGTATGGGATGTTCAATGCAAAGAAAGTTTTACAGAATTGAAGAAGAGATTGACGTCGGCTCCGATTTTGACGTTACCTAATCTAGGAGAGCATTTTTTGGTATATTGTGATGCTTCTAAGATGGGTTTAGGAGGTGTGCTTATGCAGAATGATAAGGTAGTTGCTTATGCGTCAAGGAAGTTGGTGACTCATGAGAAGAACTATCCTTTTCATGATTTAGAGCTTGCTGCAGTTGTCTTTGTGTTGAAGATTTGGAGGCATTATCTTTATGGTTCGAGATTTGAAGTGTTTAGTGACCATAAGAGTTTAAAGTATTTATTCAATCAGAAGGAGCTGAATATGAGGCAACAAAGATGGTTGGAATTGTTAAAGGATTATGATTTCAGTTTGAATTATCATCCAGGAAAAGCGAATGTGATAGCTGATGCGTTGAGTCGAAAGACTTTACATATGTCGACAATGATGGTTAAAGAGTTGGAATTAATTGAGCAGTTCAGAGATATGAGCTTGGTTTGCGAGGTGACACTACAGAGTGTTATGTTAGGTATGTTGAATATTAATAATGAATTTCTAGACATTATCAAAGAAGCTCATAAGTTGGATGTGAAACTGGTAGGTTCAATGGTTGGGATCGATCAGTCTGAAAATAGTGATTTCAAGCTAGATGCGCAAGGTGTGTTGAGATTTCGTAATCGGATTTGTATTCCTGATGATGCTGAGATGAATAAAGTGATACTTGAAGAGAGTCATAGAAGTAAGTTGAGTATTCATCTAGGAGCTACAAAGATGTATCAAGATTTGAAAGGCTTGTTTTGGTGGCCTGGAATGAAGAGTGATGTGGCTCGGTTTGTGTATGCATGTTTGACTTGTCAGAAGTCGAAAGTTGAACATCAGAAGCCTGCAGGGCTGATGCAACCATTAGAAGTTCCAGAATGGAAATGAGATAGCATTTTGATAGACATTGTGATGGGGTTACATAATACTTTGCGAGGACATGATTCGATTTGGGTGATTGTTGATAGGCTTACAAAGTCGGCTCATTTTATTCCTATTAACATCAGTTTTCCAGTGTCGAAGTTGGCTGAGATTTACACTAGTGTAATCGTTAAGCTACATGGTGTTCCTTTGTGCATTGTATCAGATAGAGATCTAAGATTTACTTCTGATTTTTGGAAGAGTTTTCAAGAACCGTTGGGTTCTAAGTTGAGGTTGAGTTCGGCGTATCATCTTCAGACAAATGGTCAGACTGAACGGACTATTCAATCGTTGGAAGATTTGTTAAGGGCATGTGTTTTTGAGCAGGGAGGTTCGTGGGATACTTACCTTCATAGAGTTCACTTATAATAACAATTACCATTATAGTATTGGGATGACACCTTTTGAAGTGTTGTATGGTCGAAGATGTAGAACTCCTTTATGTTGGCATGAATCTGGTGAAAGTGTAGTACTTGGACCTGAACTTGTTCGTGAGACTACTGAGAAGGTGAAGTTGATTCAAGAAAAGATGAAAGCTTCCCAAAGTAGACAGAAGAGTCATCATGACAAGCGAAGGAAAGACTTCGGATTTCAAGCGGGTGACCATGTGTTTTTGAGAGTTACACCTGTGACCGGTGTTGGGCGATCATTGAAGACTAAGAAGCTCACTTCCCGTTTTATTGGACCATATCAGACTTCCGAGAGAATGGGGAATGTTTCTTATAGAGTGGCTTTACCGCCTAATCTTTTGAATTTTCATGATGTGTTTCATGTGTCACAACTCTAGAAGTATATTTCAGATCCGTCTCATGTGATTCATATGGATGATGTGCAAGTACGGGATAATCTTACGGTGGAGAGAATGCTTGTACGGATCGTGGATCGTGAAATAAAGACTCTAAGGGGAAAAGAGATTGCTTTGGTTAAAGTGGTTTGGCTAGGAGCTACCGGAGAAAGCATGACTTGGGAGTTGGAGAGCAAGACGCGGGACTCCTATCCCGAGTTGTTTGATTAATGTAAAGTTTCGAGGACGGAAATATTTTAAGTGGGGGAGATTTGTAATGCCCATAATTTAATTAAATTATTTTTGGATTATTTGTGAATTTGTATTATGATGATAGTTGATGTGTTATTGTTATTGGATTTAATTATTCTATTAAGTCGTGGAATAATATTAGAATAATAATATTATTTGTTGCAGGCTCATTTTAAGGGCTAGAAGTAGTAGAAAAGGGGGTGTATGAGTTTTAAGCCCATTTAGACTTAATGAGAATTATAGGATTATTATATTAGTTTTTAGAAATAATAAGGAAAGAAAGTAGCAGTAAGAAGAAAAAGAAAACAAGGGTTGGAAGAGAACGTGAAAGTTGCAGAAAAGAAGGAAAAGAGGCAGAATGAAATTCAATCGGAAAAGTCGTAGAGAAACCTTCAATCCAAGGTAAGGGTGAAGCTCTGAATCTATAATAGGGTTTATGATGATTAGTGTGTGAGATTAGATGTGAAAAGTGGTTTTGTTTATGATTGAAATGTATATATTATTTTCTGATGAAGATCAATGATTTAGAGATCAGTAATGATGCCCTAATGTTGTATAATTGATGTAGAAACATAAGATTATTATAATTGATGATTACCTATGATTAGAGGATGTTTTTAGGGCCTAAGTCAGGGAAATCATGGTGAAACTGCAGTGAAATCGCAGAAAATATTCTTGACAGAATAGTATGAGTCGACTTCAAAAACCATGCGTCGACACAGGCAGGTTTTTGGACTCAGGATGAGTCGATACATAGGACCATGCATTGATACATGCAGTATTGAGGACTCAGTATGAGTCGATATAGAAGGATTGCGCGTCGACTCATGTAGGATTTTAACCTAGTACGCGTCGACTCAAAACATTATGCGTCGACTCATGTAGTCTGATTTTTGGCAGATTCGTTTCCAAAGGCTGTAACTTGAGTTTCCGGACTCCGCTTGAGGTGCCGTTTGAAGCATTGGATAGCTAACGCGATGAACTTCATTCTTAAGGGTTAAAATGAATGATAAGAAGAATAATCCTAGTAACCCAAATTAGGACTAGAGTTAGCTTCCTGCGTTAATCGCTATGATAATTTTGTGAAGTATGATGAGGATAAGATGATTATATATTATTGCTTAGTTCATCACAGTAAGATTAATGATGATAGTGATGTAGTATTACATAAAAATAATATGTAGAGGTTCTATAATTAGAGGGAAGCTTTATATGATTAATTAATTATAGGCATTATCATGTTGTAGGCCTATGGCCAACATTGAGGGATTGTCGATCTATCGTTGTATTGTTGTTGTGGCTGAGTTGCTGTAAAATTATGCGATGAATTATGTTGATGAATTATGCGATGAATTATGTTGATGAATGATGTTGAGATGTCTCTGATAATTGTCAGCTATTAAGATGCAGGCTTCTGGCCAACGATGATGTTGTGTTGAGGTGTTGTTAATTATGGTTGTTGTTACTACATTCATGATTGTGTCGCATACATTGCATAACAAGATGGAGCTGATGCTCGTTAAGATGTCATGTATTGGCGAATATTAAGATGAAGGATCATGCCTTGTTGATGCCTCTATTTATTAGAAATTATTTTGAGATGGGAGTTCTGCTCCAATGGTACCACATGCATTTGCATAACATTGAGTCGCATTATATGATTGCATAAAGGTGTTGTGTATTGATGCGGTAAATGTGTATATTGTTGGTATTCTGTTGCGATTATTGTTGTTCATAAGATGAGAAATGGTGATATTATGTGATCTAATTTAAGATATTATTTATCATACGTTTTATTATATTGTTAGATATCTCACTCCTTCTGTTTGAATGTTACCCTTACGTTGGTAATGTACAGGTAATCCAGAGTGAAGGCAGTATACCTTCGGTAGTTCGAGTCGGTGTCATTGCTCTGATATGTAACACTCGGGGGGGATGAATGCTTGTTGATTTTAATTATTGATTAATTAAGTTGTTGAACTTTAATTTGATTGTTGCTAAGTATGTGTTATTTTGTAGTTGCTGTAACGATGAAAAAAAGATGTTATTAAGAGATTAAAATATTCTACTGTTGGTTCATCCGAAGTTTTAAAGTGTTATGTATCCATGTTAAATGCAATGTGTCTTTATGTTGAATTTGTGGCATCCTGATTCAGTTGTATGAATTCCGAACTCTGATTTACATTCTTAATTCGCCAGGTAGAATTAGGGTGTTACACTGCCTATCTATCTTTGGGGGTTATCAGCCTTAACAAAATTGGAAGTGCATTGGGTAACCCTATTGTGACTGATGAGTGTACTGCTAACCGCCTGCGTGTTTCTTATGCGAGAATTCGTGTGGAGGTAGACATCACAAAAGAGCTCCCTAAGTCCATCACTATCTATGATGATTCTGGGAACAAGATGGAACAAAGTATTGAATACGAATGGATGCCTGCTTTCTACAAAATCTGTCAAAAGTTGGGCCATAACTGTGAAAAACCTAAGGTACAGGTAAAATAGTGGAAGCCTAAGGCCAATATGCCTTTGGAGCCTAAACCTGCTGATGTATCTGTTAGTAATAGTCTCACTGTGGCCCAAGCTGCTTCTACTAGTCAACAAAGTGATGGTAACTGGTCTACATTGAAAAGGGGCAAGGATAAAGGTAAGATGCAAACCTCTGAAAAACCTCCTGGTAAACTGTTCTGCGATAATGGATTTGATGCTCTATAGATTTTGGATGATCTTCTTGAGCTCCAAAATCCTGGCTAATGCTAGTGTCTTGGAATGTTAGGGGGTTTAATAAAACAGCTAAGCTTAGGGAGATTAGGTCCCGTCTCCTAGAGATTAGGACTGATATTATTATTCTGGTGGAAACTCGTGTCAAAGTCCATGATGCTAAAAAAATTAGAAAGCTGCTGAATCTTGGTGATAATTTTATTGATAACTATAATTGCCATGCCAATGGCAGGACCTGGGTCAATTGGAATAAGAATAACATTAATGTCAAGCTTGTTTCTTCTACTAGTCAAATGATTCACTTCGAGGTGCTGGACATCCTTGGTAACCATAGGTTTCATCTGACTGCTATCTATGGATTTAATAAGCTGGAGCAAAGAAGGGTTTTGTGGCAGGATGTGGAGAAGCTAAATCAGCAGGGCCCCTGGTGTCTTGTAGGGGATTTCAACAATGTTCTTCATGGTAAAGATAGAATTGGAGGTTCTTTAATTACTGAGGGAGAACTCCGGGATTTAATAGACTTAATGCAGAACATGGATCTTGCTGAGATGGATAGTACTAGAGAGTATTTCACCTGGTCCAACAAGCAATGTTTGGGGACTATTTACTCCAGGATAGACCATTTCCTGGCTAACCTTGCCTGGTTCCAAAACCACTTGAGTTATGCCCTTAAAATCTTGCCTCCCCTTGTTTCTGATCATGCCATGCTCTACCTATGTGATTAGAATATGTCCCCTGGGCCTCACAAAAGATTTTGCTTTATTAACCGTGTTGTTGAATCTACAGGGTACAATGATGTTGTTAAAGACTGTTGGAATAACCCGATGGCTGGCATCCCTAGCTATGTTCTGTGGCACAAACTAAAGAGGTTAAGGCTGATTCTGTGCAAGATCAACAAGAATTTATTGGCCTCAAAGCACCACATCGCTTTAGCTAGGGATAACCTGTCCAAAGCTCAGGATGATCTTGCAGGTGACCTTATGAATACTGAGAAAATCTGGAAGGTTAAAAACTGCACTGAAACCTTGCTGAAGTGGAATGATATTGATGAAGCCATCCTTAGGCAAAGAGATAAAATTCAATGGCTTAAGGACGGGGATGGCTGCAATACCTTCTTCCTTGCCTCTATCAAATCCAAGCAAGCAACTAAAGCCCTGAACATGTTGCAGAAGGATGATGGTTCTTATATAACTTCTCAGAAGTTGATTGAAGAGGAAATCCTTAATTTTTATGGTTCTCTCATGGGTAAAAGTCATGACAGCCTGGACTGTATAGACATCAGGGCTATGAGGAATGGTGCTCAGCTTCAGAATACGCAGAGAGAATTTCTGGTGGCCCCTATATCTGATGAAGAAATTTATGATGCTCTAAAGGGTATCAAAGATGTTGCTGCCCCTAGTTTAGATGGTTACTCTGCAAAGTTTTTCAAAGCCAGTTGGAATATTGTGCAAGAGGATGTTATAGCTACTATTAAGGAATTTTTTGATAAGGGAAAACTCTACAAAGCTTTCAACTGTACCCTTGTGTCCCTTATCCCCAAGTCTGATTCTGCTTCCTCTATCAAGGATTATAAGCCCATTTCAGTTTGCATTACTGTTTATAAAATCATCTCTAGAATCATGACTAAAAGATTGAGTAGAGTTATTGGCAGTATCATTATCCCGAATTAGGTTGCTTTCATCCCTGGGAAGCAAATCTATCACCACATCCTTCTAGCCTATAAACTTATAAAGGGTTAAAGTAGGAAATGTGGTCCTCCTCGTGTTATGATCCAGTTAGATATGCAAAAAGCCTACGACATGGTGAGCTGGAAGGCGTTGGAGCTGATTGTGCAGGAGCTTGGTATCCCCAATACCTTCATCCATTGGATTATGACAGCTATATCTAATACTTCCTATAGATTTTCTATTAATGGTAGTACTACTAACTTATTGATTCCCAAGAGAGGAATCCGTCAAGAGGATCCAATTTCTCCCTTTCTCTTTTCTTTTATCATGGAATATCTCCACAGATGCTTGGCCCATATGCATCTTAATCCGAATTTTAATCATCACTCTAAATGTGATAAGCTCCAGCTGACTAACCTTATGTTTGCAGATGATGTTCTCTTGTTTGCAAGAGGGGACAATATCTCTGTTGAGCTTCTCCTCAATGCATTTAATAAGTTTTCTAAGTCCACGGGCATGATGGTCAATTCTAGTAAGAGTAAGATTTACTTTTGCTTAGTTGATTCTAGCACTAAAAATCAGATTCTATCTTGGTCTAAATTCAAGGAGGGTTCGCTCCCTTTTAGATACCTTGGAGTTCCTCTTACGTGCAAGAAGCTTAGCTCCAATCATTACTTGATCTTGGTGGATAAAATCCTTGCTAGAATTAGCCACTGGTCAGCGAGATTCCTCGGCTATGCAGGGAGGATTCAATTGGTGAAATCTATATCCATTGCCGTTACTAATTTCTGGTTAATGTGTCTCCCTCTCCCCAAAGCTGTCCTTGAGAAAATTGAAGGAATTTTCCGGTCCTTTATTTGGTCTGGGAAGGATGCTGTCAGCAGACGGAGTTTGGTTGCTTGGGCTAAAGTCTGCAAGCATATTAAGCAAGGTGGCTTAGGAATCATTGATTTCTGTATTTGAAATAATTGTGCTATGCTAAAATTGCTCTGGAATATTTGTATTAAATCTGACAGTCTATGGGTGAAATGGGTCCATGCATACTACTTGAAGTACCACAACATCATGGAGGCTAAGACTAAATCTTCTAGCTCCTGGATTATGCGTAAAATCTTGGACCAGAGGGCTTTCATTCAGTCTAATCTCCTTCTCTGGAATGACATGTCTTCTAAAGGTATTTTTAGCATGCGTCGTTGTTATCTATCGTTTGTTGATAATCATTTGGTTTCGTGGAATAGGTTGATGCTGAACAAATCAGCCAGGCCCAGAGCTTTGGTGATTCTCTGGTTGGCTTGCCATAATAAGCTTGCTACTAAAAGTCGTCTTTGTAGGTTTGGCTTCATCACAGATAGCAACTGTTGTTTCTGTTCTAAAACTGAAACTGTTTCTCACCTCTTCTTTGAATGTGTGAACATTAGGAGGATTTGGTGTGAGGTTCTTGATTGGATTCAGATTCATCATCATCGGCCTAAAGCTTGGGAGGATGAGCTTGCTTGGATCACCAAGAATGGCAAGGGTAAAGGGTGGAGAGCCTGCTTGTTTAGACTGGCCATTGCTGAAACAATCTATGGTGCTTGGTTGTATCGTAACAGTATTTGCTTTGGTTCGGGTTTGGATCTGAATCAAGTGATCAAAACTATCATGAATAATATTGTTTTTAGGGGTTGGCATTGTAAAGCTTTGCAAAATAGGATTATTAGCCTAATGCTTCCTTAGTTTCTTTTGTTGTTTTGGTTGGCTGGATCATTGCGATCGCCGTGTATCTTTCTGTTTTTGGTATAATACAAGTCTTTATTCCAAAAAAAAAACACAGTCAACATTGAAATGTAAAATACATACAAAATCCATACCAAAGTACGCGGTAAAAGATTCATGGTGACCAAATGTAATCTCCGAACCCGCACCGGATTCTTTCAATTTAAAAAACATAAATAAAAATGAACATTCTAAATTCAAAACTTCAAAATCATACAAAAATTAGAAAAAATCGCTAAAAAATCTAAAATATAAACAAATATTTTGGTAAAAAAAAGAGTTACATGAGAATTAATACAAAACCTTTGGTCCATTGTGCAGTGTCTTATTTATGGACCCCCTACAAAATTAATCAAATTAGGGTTTTAACAATGACTCAAATCTTATTTATGGACCCTACAAAGTTAATCAAATTAAGGTTTTAACAATAACTCAAATTCAAAGAGAAACTCACAATGCACCGCCTCCAATGCATATGTGAGTATCCTCCACGTAAGGTCGACCTCTAATATAAGACCACTCCTCCGACCGGAGCGGAGTGGTCCAATGCATATACAAGTTAAGGTTCGTAAGCATGACTAAAACTATATTAACAAAGTTCTGTGAAACTCTTTCTTGCTTCTCCACTCACCTGTTAGCATGTTTTTGTTTTTTCTCAGCTTCAGCTTCTTTTTGTTTTAATTTTCCATAGATTAAATAGTAATAGTTTTCAACTCAAAAATTCTAATTTATAAACAGATTTACTTAAACAACACACAGATAACTTCAATATAGAATATAGATCTTCACTTAAAATAGTCAAAATGGTTTCTCTCAAACCATAAACATATGTGTTCAAATATAAAAGTGCATTAAAACCTAATTAAAGTTAAGCCAGCCTTACATAATTGTTAAGTGAAACTTCCCATGGAAAATTATTTGACTAGAAATCAAACACAACCTAAGTTTAGGCTAACCCTTCCATAAATTGAAAAATAAAACCCTTTCCTTTTCCACTGCATTCAGGAGATAACATCTCAATCAACCAAACAAAAAGGTAAACTAAATGAATGAATTTTTTGTTGTATTTGCAAATCACATTCACTATTAAACGTTAATCAATCAATCAATGACGTAAAAGACAAGTTGCTTGCTATGGCCAAACTAGATAATTAGTTAGTAGTTGGCATTTTTCATCAAACCAAGCAGCCAAAAAAGTGGTTCAAGCTGTACACACATGGCGGATCTCACCACTCCCCCGCCAAAAAATCATTCTCATCACTCATAATGAGAAACTTCATTAGTAAACGTCCGAAAACCACACTTTACTTAAGACTAAAGATATGCACTATAATAATGATAAGATCACAGAGTTGGCATACACACAATATTAAATTCCCGGTCTTTGATGTATACAGTTGATAAATAAATATATAATGGCACATATACTTTTTCAATCAACAAAAGAATACCGATAACACATAACTTTCATATACTAAATATATAGAGAGAGACGAAATCAGGTAGAAGGAAAATAAAAGAAGCTAAACACAGAATAAGCCACTTAGACATCTCTAATCTTCCAAAAATTAATGAATTGGAAATAATAGTCAACTACCTTTTGCAAATAGGTTTTTGTTATACTCATGCCTCACTTCAGCGTTGAAAGAATATGCTAGTAGCACCAAGCTTTTGTAATAGAAATGTAGAAGGAGTAGAAAGAGAGAAAAGAAATTTAGTTGCAACTGATTTTGTATTTCTCAAAGTTAGTTACATCTCAAGATAAGATTGAGTTTATATAGTGAGGTTATGCAGTCTAAACTTAACAATTTAGCTGCTTACAAATATATTTCTTAGTCTATTTCTACTATGCTATATTTGTATTACTCTAATATCTTTCCCTCAAGATGAAGGTCCTGTTTGTAGCAGGGACACTTTATCATGAACCTGAAGCTTAGTTGCAGGAATCTTTGAGGAGAAAGAGGTTTTGTGAGCAGATCTGCATACTGGTCTAAGCCTTGTGTTGTGCCCCTGACTCCCAAGAGTCTACTCCAAGCCAATCCACATCCATAAGTGCCAAATCGAAGCATCTTATCTTTGGTAAATTTTCAAATTCATATATATGATTTCATGATGTGTTAATGTTTTTTCAGTGTTTGATTCATGCTCAAGGTATCATATAGCACAACTTTCATGCGTTACATACAAGGTTAAGTGCAGGGATGAGATCGTGCTTCTGGACGATGGCCTCGAGCGCCGCTTCGGTCTTCGGATGTCGCCGCGACGCAGTGAACGAGCTGATGAACTGGTTCTTCAAGTTTCGCCACGAGGTGATTGACCCCGGGGCGAGACCCTTGTACCAGTCCATAGCTGCTTTCCTCAGGGTCGTGGGGAACAACCGGCATTTGATTGGTCCCCCGACATTGTGGTAGTGTAGCATGGCCTCGAACCCGTCCATGTGGTCGACCGGGCCGGCGACTCCGTCATACTCTTTCAGGTGTGGAGGCTTCTCCATGCCCGGGGGAATGGGCGCCTTCATGATAGCTTGTGACAAGGGACCGCGGGGGTCGTCCTCGTCACTCTGTTCCGGGGAGCGGGACGGGGATCTGATGTATTGTCGGTCACGATGGCTCTGGTCGTGCTGGACGTTCCTCGAGCGATGTGTCCGCTGATAGGTTCCTCCGTGTCTGTCTCCGGGAGGTCTTCGTTCTTGCCGTGAAGGGGCGTGGTCGCGCCTTCCGGTTTCGATGAGTGGTTTTCTCTCCAAGGCGGGTCGCCGCCCGAGTGGTCGGGGCGACGGGCTTCGAGAGATGTCCCGATCCTCTCCCCATGGGGGAGATCGGGGACGTTCCTCCGTTCTTCAAAGAGGTGGGGATTGAGGCCTCCTGTGCCTCCTCGGGGGCCTTCGGTCGTCCTCAAGTGTTCTCAGTCTTTCCCCTTGGGCAATGATGAGATAGTTGGTCTGGTTGATTGCCGCGAACAGTGCCCTGGTCGTGGCGTCTGCCACGGCCGGGATAGGAACCTTATGGAATTGGGCGGCTAGATAATTCGGGGGAACTGGATTATCTTCTTCAAGCCGAGGAGGGACTGATGAAGACGAGGCCGTGACTCCATCCCGGTAGTTGGAAGTCCCGGGAGCGTTGCCTCCAGGAGCAGTGATATGGGCGGTGACGCCGGCGTTGTTGGTGCCAGCATTGTTGTCGGCGGGGTTATTGTTGGCCTCGACGACGCGGACGTTCTGGTTGTCCTGAGTCAGGTCAGTCTTGACAGTCGAAGATGGTTTTAGCTTTGGTCTTCGTAAGTTTGTAAGACGGGGAAGCTTAGTTTCCCACAGACGGTGTCAATGATCGTACCTGATCAGAGTTGGACCGTCACAGCTGATTTGAACTGGATTTGAAGGAGATGGGGGGGGGGGGGTACCTGTAAGACACTTCAATGACAAAGTGAGAGACGGAATGAACAGGCAAGTAGTATATAAGTGTGAATGAAATGAATACCTGACCCTTTTGAAATAAAGGGTATTTATAGCCCCCAACGCTGGGCCAAAGTCCCTTTATTGGGCTGACCAAATAGGTCCAACAAAAGGAACTGCCAGGTTCTACGTGAGTAGTGGGGACCTGCACGTGGTCCCCTACCTGGATGATGCTCTCCGCGGAATAGGGAGAGTGAAGACGCGATCTTTTCGGGGCCCTGAGGACTCCGAGACATTCAGAGGGATCGAAAGTCTGCCCTACGAGGAGGGTACTCGAGCAAAGCTTGGATTGGGATGTTCCTCGTCTGGAGCGTCTATCGTCGGGGACGTCTCTCGTCGCGGGCACCAGTGGGCATGGTCGTATTCGACCTATAGCCCGTGATCAAGTATGCTCGGAGGATCTAATGCCCAGCATAGCACGTGACAAGACTTGGATTGGACCTTACTGGTGATTGGACCACGGACAGGCCCAATCCAGAATAATATTTAATCCATTATTCAATTGTATTTGCAATTTCCAACATAGTTTCAATAATATTTCACACCCTCTCGTTTAAATGACATACTTAACTAGAATAAGAGAGACACAACGAGCTTGTGGCACAACAATGTACAACCGTTCTAATTTCTAGCCTTTGGAACAACAATCATTTCAAACTTTTCTTCTCTCTTCTTTGAGACAATTATCTTAGTCCAACCAACTCTTCTTTTCTTTTCAATTCACTTTTCTCAAGTCTCAGTCTCAGTCAGTTTCATACTCTCATAATATACAAGTTAAGTTTAGTTTTTACTTTCTAAAGTTCTATGTTCTAACAATCTAAAAGTGAAAAACCACATCCACAATCAATAAACAAACATAGCATTCATAAATTCATAATAGAAGATTTAGATGGACAATTTTGATTTGTACAAACTTACCAATTGCACAGCACCGCCGCAACGTCTTCGTACTGCCGCAACATCGATGTTTGTTTGTGATTTCTTCTCGTATTGTTTCGTTTCGTGTTTCTTTTAAGAATCGTGATGTCTGATTTCTGATATCCTATTGATTATTTTGTTTCGCTTTTGCCGTCGTTTCGTTTTGCCGTTACGCTTGAAACGAGGAAAATAATATATTTTTCTGAAACGTTTCAGCTTAATTATATAGTTACATTTAGCGATTAAAAAAATGGAGCCTCCAAAAATTTAGGACCCAATGCTATAGACCCTGTTGCACCAGTGAAAGGCCGGGCATGTGTTTTAGGTTGTACTGAGCATTAAATATAGAAATTATGTATTTTTTTCATTTTCCTAGACTCATACCATTAAACTTTAAGTATTATGTAATGTTAGACAATGTGCTTATTGTGTGTATTTGAGTAATGTTTAAAGATTTTATTAACATAATAATAGGATACATGAAATTTATGTTTGGTGTAATTATTTAGTTTATGAGTTAATGTTTCCTTTATGAAAAATATGATAAAAATTATTTTTGGTAACTTATAAATACTTGTACTAAGTGTTCTCATTATTTCATTTTTAGGAAATAACTTCTAATTGTTGTTAGATATGACAACATTTGAGAATCGTCCTTAAAGAGTATTTTTAGTCTTTCACTTTTAGGGATCGGTTTGTAGTCGTTGCAAGTTATAGCAACATTTTAAAATTGACGCCTAAGATGTCTCGGATAAATGTCGTCTATTCATATAGTTTAGGCGATATTTTAGGAATGTGTGGTTAAAGAGCGATAAAAAATGTTGTCTTAAACAATAAGCAACACTCATAGTAAGGATGGCTGGAAAACGTTTCCTATTCTTTTAGGCAATCACTACAACATTTGTTGTCTCTGGCAACACTTTTTTAGGTAACATGTAGAAATTGTTGCCTTAAATTCATATAGGCAACGATTTACGATTGTTGTCAAAAATATGTTTGCAACCCTTGATAATCGTTGCCTAAAATACTTTTGGGGACGTTTATGGAGCGATACTCTTTTATTTTTTTGCCAACGGTTGTTAATTGTGCCCTTAACTGCTTTTGGGGACGATTTTAGAGCGTTAAAATATTATTTCTTTAGCAATGTTTGACAATTGTCCCCTAAAATATTTTTGGGGACATTTTTAGATTGTTACATTAGTTCTAATAAAAGGCTACATTTCTGAAATGTTGTATAAATTTTTTTAGAATTATCAAATTTTTGGTGGCAATCTTTCCTCCAAAACTTATACACTAAAAAACAAAAAATTTTCTCTAAACATTATTAATATATATAAAAAAAATATTTTTCTAACACAGGAATTTAAAAATAAAAAATTTCAATTAAACAGAAAATAAAAAATTATATATATATATATATATATATATATATATATATATATATATATATATATATATATATATATATATATATATATATATATATATATATATATATATATATATATATATATATATATATATATATATATATATATATATATATATATATATATATATAAGTCTAAAACTTATATATATTTCAATTAAACAGGAATTTTTCTAACACATTATTAATATTTCTCTAAAACTTATATATATATATTAAAAAAAATTTCATTAAACAGAAAATAAAAATTTTTCTAACACAGGAATTTAAAATATTTTTCAATCCATTCCCGTTCCATTCTTCTCTCGCCGTAAGTCATCTCTATCCCATTCCATTCCTCAACTTCAATAACTGCATCACTTTTCTCACAACATTCTCACTCTCGCTGAATCCAACTCTCATGATTCCGAAGCAAGTTCGAGAAATCAAGCTTCGCGTAACAGCGACTCCACTCGTTTATCGCTTACTCACTTCCTCGATTGCAAACTGCACAACTCTTCAACAGTCCCTCAAACCGTTTCGGTAAAATTCTGGATCCAAAATTACTCTTAGGGTTTCGGGCTGATTTAATATATATGGGATATGTTGAAGTGTGTTGATTTGTTTCATTTATTTGTTGTTCGTTTCGAAAGCACGTGTTTCTTTTCTTGGATGAAATTTTCTAATTTGTTTTTGAATAGGGGAAATTGACGCCTTTTCAATCACCGGCCAGTGAGCAAGATGGAAGCGTCAAACTAACTGAAGAAGAGAGAAAGTCTGCAACTGCTGATGAGAAGTTGATTTTGGGAATGTTCAAGCAAGAGGGCAAATGTGACTTTGTTCCTCCGTTAGATCTTGATGAGTTAGGAAATTTTGTGGCAGGTGATGGTCAAGGAGCTAGGAAAAGGAAAAATCCATTTGAAGGTTTGGATTCCTATCCCAATGAACTTGAGCACGCGTTTTGGCTCTGTTATTTATTATTCTTATGGGAAAGTTGAAACTGTTATTTAGGGAAATAATACAATTAAAGTGTCCTTGTCTTTTACTTTATCGACTAGTTAGTGATTGCAAGTGAGGTTCTTTGTTTAATTTATTGATGTCATAGAGAGATATTTGTTTCAGTCTATTTTACTTGGAATGGTCATGAAAAAAGATTTTATACTGACAACCATTTTAACTCCATTTTGGAAGATCAAGTAGGCACCATGTCTCTGATTTCATACTATGTATGCCGTTCATTGTCATATGCTTCTTTAGGAAACTTCAATGTATGCTATTATTTCAGATTTTTTGAGTTTGGTAGCAAGCAAGTATGAGTCTTGCACTGCTCTTAGGGTTTCATTGTTTGATTTTAAAGTTGGTTGGCAATCCTCTTTTCGGCCGAATATATTGATCAACTATAGATTATTCAGAGGAAGGAAAAAGAGTTGTATGTATTGGGTACAAGGACAGGACAGCTGCATAAGACTGATTGAGAAGTTCATATGGAGTTGTCTAATGTTAAACCCCCCCCCCCCCTTTTTTATGTACCTAGATTGGTGTCGAGACTCAAAAACCTATCCAGATAGATAACTTATGGTCAAACCAATAGAATATGCAGACCATAACATTATAAATTTCAGTTAAGGTTAAGACACCAAAAACTATAGTATAGGATGCAAACTTGTTTCTTGGGCTGTGGTGTAGGCATGATTTTGAGTGTAACTATTACATGATGCTAGTTTTCACCCAACGAGTATACTGATATTGAACATTTGGTATGAATGTGATAATTCATAAAAAAATATCCATGAAGGAAACTGATAATGATATTGGACTTTGACTTTGTGCATGTTTAGATTAAAAGTTCACCAATTTATTCTAATTATTAAAAAAAAGTGTTTCATTTCTTGATCTTGTCTTATCTTATAATTTATGTAGCGGAAGTTTATCTTGCCGGTTGAAGCACGAGATTGGATTGAGACCACTGTTAGAGAGGCATAGAGAAGATATAAGCACAAAATTAAGAAGAATCATTTTTTGAAGTATTCCAACATGACCGAGAGACTCAAAAATCGTCCGCCAAACGTGCCAATATTTTGAGTCAACATAATATAGGAAATTCCAATTAAGGATGTTATAGGAGAATGTTGAATTGATGTGTATATAGATATACGGTGTAAGCATTTATCACACAATGCTTCCAAGTTTGTGAAATTTATTCTTATTTCGTTTCAAAATGTGATTATGACTTCCATATATGTAATGAAAGGGGGTTTATGCATGCATAGATGTATGTTTATTTTGATGACATCATTATTGCAAAATACTGAGGCTTTCTCATAAATTGATTTGTTACAGTGGATTCCACTTTGTATCCTTCTTATTAATATGTTTTCCCCTTAAATTTCTTACGACAGAAACGTTTTCAAAATGATATGTCCATAAACAATAATGTGATAGATGTTTTACAAGATCAAAAGTGGGCGCCTATGCCCTGGAAAAAGTTGCAGGTCGGAGATATTATCAAGGTGAGTTTGCAGTGTTCTATATGTTTTTGTGCTAGATTTAATTTTGTCTTGTATATGCTCCTAACTAGAACTTACTACCTCAAAAGAAGGGCATTATTAATGATCATTAATCCTATGCTTATGAACTTTCATTAGATGTTGGTTATCAGGTCCTCGGTGGCTGCAATCCTCCTAACATATGTTACGCTTTGTTGTGGCAGCACGTTTTCCTTCTGTAATTGTTAAAAATGTATTACAGATATTCTGAATGACATTGCAGGTGATGATGAATTCAATGAATGTTCCTTCCAAAAGAAGTACACTGGAGAGGAAACTTGACAAGCTCATACTCGCTCTCTTTGCAACACTCTTTATGATGTGTTTCATTGGAGCCATAGGCAGGTATGTCAGCTAAATAACCAGTTTGTTGGACCACTTCTAAACTGTTGCTAATGTTTTGGCAGTGCTAGGAAGGGTTGGAATTTGTTTTGTATGAGCTCTGAATTAGATTTATTGTTTTAATTACTGTTCCCAATACCAGTGTTTTGATGGATAATACATGACATGCCCACAACTTGAAATTTTATTTTTAGTTGAGTTGAGATTTAAAAATAAGTAATGATTATGAGTCCTACTATAAGTATTAAATTCATAAAAATTGTAATCAGTGTCAATTTTTTTATAAAAATCTTAACATAATAATAGCAAGCCTGTTATTATAACTGAAATTTTGTAATTACAGAATGGGAAGTTGAGGAATATGCGCTTTTTATATTTTAGTTTAGTTATATGATATGGTTTATTAGAAAAACAAGTGAAATTTTGAGAAAGCGAGGTAATCCCTTACATTCTAGTAGTATGTATTTGTGAATGATATTATTGGAATTTGTGAATTGCAGCGCTATTTTTGTGAACAAAAAATACTTCTATTTACATCTTGATTCATCAGAGGAGGGCTCAGCACAGTTCAATCCAAAAAATAGATTTCTGGTAACGTGTACTTCTTCTGTCAAGATAAATAGCCACCACTGCTCATTCTTTTTCTCTTAACTTATTTGCTAATTCCGAGTCTTCTGTTGTCAGGTTTTTATCCTGACTATGTTTACCCTTATCACACTGTATTCAACAATCATCCCAATTTCACTTTATGTGTCTATAGAGGTTTGTGTCTCAGTCATTTGAATTTATACACTCCAAAATTTCCATGTCTTTGTAAAGAGAAAATGTAATTTATTTGTGTTATTGTATCAGATGATAAAATTTATTCAATCAACTCAATTTATCAACAAGGATTTGGGAATGTACCACAATGAAACTAATACACCGGCACTGGCCATAACTTCAAATCTGAATGAAGAACTTGGACAGGTAAGTAGCCACCATGTGTTTTGCTTGTAGGTGTAAAATAAATATTCTTGATTTAAAAGGAAGAGAGTGGAAGAAAAGGTACAAAATAAGATATACACAAAATGGTGGAGGTTTGAAGGCAAACACAAAAGAAATAAAATAAGACAATAATATAAAAAAAGGTTTCTGAAATAATAATGACCTTTTAAGAAACTCGGAATAAAAGTGGTTTAGTATTGCAAACGGTTACATCTTCACCAGGTTCTCACTGTGTCTGAAGCTATCCTTTCAAAACCCCTTCTCGATGTCTCTCATGATTTAGTTATTTTCATAATGAAAGAAGTATTGTTTTCCCTTATTGCTTTTGCACTCCCGAAATGCATGCTGTTAGTTTCTGTTATAACATGTAGTTAGTTTCTGTTTTAACAGCTCCTTGAATTCAGGAACCGTTCCCTTGATTTTAGGGAGTTAGTTTAGTCTAACTACAACTCTATAAATAGAGTTGAATCTATTGTAGTCGGTAATAATGAAAAAAATAATAATACATTCTGATTTTTCAATATCGTATCAAAGCCTTATCTAACATAATCAAGCCTTATCTTTAATCTACGTGGGATTCAGGTTTTCCAATATGAAATATAAATTGTTTTGAAGTTTCTGTATTTTTTTCTTGTCATATTTCAATGTGAAACAAACTGATTTATTAGGTGGAATACATTTTCTCTGACAAAACTGGGACCCTAACAAGAAACTTAATGGAGTTCTTCAAGTGTTCGATAGGAGTAGAGGTCTATGGAAATGGTGTGACTGAAATTGAGAGAGGACTAGCAGAGCACAATGGCATGAAAATTGAGGTAGTACTCTTGTTGTGTATTGTAAGAAAGTAGATGACCTGTTTTGAAATAGTACAATTATGTCTTATTATTTCTCTACAGGAAAATAGACCGCCCCATACTGTGCATGAGAAGGGTTTCAATTTTGAAGATGCCAGGCTTATGAGAGGAGCTTGGAGGAATGAACCCAATCCTGATGCCTGCAGAGTAAATGATTTTGCTTTACTTTGAATTAATGGTAGCAGTTTATTTTATCTTTAAACCTAATCTTGAGTTTTTGGTTTGTAAGTTTGATCCTTCCTGAGTAAGGTTCTTATATACATCCATCTATGTTTTAAAATGGAAAATCAGTTGCCTTAATCCGTGCTTGCTTGTTGCATGTTATACATAAGCTATTGGTTTGCATTTATCCAAGAAATTATATGAGATTTCTCTCAATTGTAAACATCTGTCACAAGTTCCATATAAAGTTTGTATGTCTGAGCTGGATACTTAAAAATCTAATTTCTAATAAATGTATATGGTTTTATTTCATTCTATGTGTATTGCACTATCACCCTCATCTGTCATGGGTTGCATATAAAGTTTATATGTTCAGAGGTGGATACATAAAAGTATGCAATTTCTAATAAATGTATACATTTATTTTATCCTATTTGTGTATTGTACTATCAATCTGTCATATTCTGCAATTTCTATTTGTGTATTGTACTGTCAATCTGTCATGTTCTGTAATTTTAATCCCTGCAATTTCTAATAAATGTATACATTTATTTTATCCTATTTGTGTATTGTACTGTCAATCTGTCGTGTTCTGTAAGAAGATACAACAAGTAAGAGTGTTCATCAGAGTTCATTTACTCCAAAAAATAAACATAAAAGGATAGCACAAGTTATACATACATACATACAGTTAAAGGCTATTGTAAGTCCTGAATAGTGAGCCAAAAACAGAATGGTTTTCATAATTGATTTATTTGCTAGTAAGCTCATGTCACCTATTACAGTTTAGAACGAAAATTCACATCCATTAAAAACCTTCATAATTAATTCACATCCATGAGATGTGAAGAATATAAACAATGTGTTTTTCTCATTGGTTTAGTTTTTATTTGTGCGAGGTTTAATTCTTGTTGATGTCTTAATTGTCCTTTGGACCAAATATACTTATGGTTAATGTGTTTTATTTTATTTCCTTATGCAGCAATGTATCAATGAAGATGTTGAAAAGGACGATATAAATGATGAAATTCAAGAGGACGACGTAGATGACGAATTTCAAGAGGACGACATAGATCTAGATGATGAATTTCAAGAGGAGGATATAGATGGTGAATTTCAAGAGGACGACGTAGATGAAGAATTTATGGAGGATGACATATCTAACGAATTTCAAGAGGACGATCTGGATGCTTTACTCCTAGAAGACAAACTTGAATGAGTTGGATGATGTCTTTTTTTTGGCTTGTAGTTGAAAGCATTAAACTTGAAATATGATTTTTGTTCTTTTGCTGAACTATGTTTTTAGTTATTTTACTAGGGTCATACTTCAAAGTATTAAAAGTAATATTGTTACGTTAGGCATTTTGTGTACTCTATATACTATATCTTGAATTAAAGTTTGAACTCGATTTTATTATATTACAACTTTTATGGATGTATGGTTTAAGTTATATAATCAATATTATTTTTGAAGCCAATTATTATTGACTATATTATTTTGATAATAATTGCAAAATTGTATATTTTATGTGGACACTATAAAACAACAACCTATAAGCTATGTCTACACTTCAAAAACGATCTTCTGATTCAGGTTTAAGGCAACGATTGTTAATTGTAGCCGAATTTGGCAATGCAACGCTTAAAAAACGTTATCTCAGAGGCCGTAAATAATCGTCCCCTATTCCCTTACTATAGGCGACGTTTTTCAAAAGCGTTCCCAAAAAATATAAAAAAACGTCGCCTCAAACAATAGGCAACGCTCGCACAGGAGACGCCTAGAAAACGTCCCCTATTGTTTTAGGCAACGATTTTCAGAGTTCTGGCAACGTTTTTCAATTGTTACTGGAGAGCCTAAATGTTGTAGTGAATGTTTATCATAATTTTGGCAATACTTTTCCATTATTGTGAAAGAGGAAAGTTTTTGTAGTGGTTTGACATTTTTTAACATTGAAAAAGTGATTAGTGGTTACACTCTTTTTGGTAATCAGTTACTCTTTTGATAATCAGTTACGATTTGTAAAAATGCAACTTTTATTGAATCAACTTCATTTCAAATCATGACAAAGTTTCATGGATTTGTTCTAATTAAGTGCATCTTCTTATAAATATTTCATAGGATGTATATATTGCTAGATACATATGAAATTAAAACTCTCTTTCAATCATAATTTTTGCATACAATTCAAACATAAAATTTTCTAAGTGTTCATTCATTCTCAAGTTCTGAAACTTTCTGCATAATTTTCCAATCATTCAAAAGTTTCATTAAGTATTCTGAGCTCTTAAAGTCTATAATATTAAATTGTATCATTATGAAAGAGAAGAACAAAACTATCATCTTGGAATTTATTTTAGACCGGTTAAAGGCCCAATTGATCAATACCCAATCCATCTCAAGCCACTTTACTCAACCCAATATATAAAAACATATCACATGCTATGAGAAGATACACAATCCCTGATATCTGATAAGTGCAAAAGTGTAGTTATTTTGTAAATACTTTTTGTTGCACTTATAGACTCTTTGTTGTTAATATCATCTGAATAACCATGTTTTTTTGTTGTAAATACATTTTATTACGTTTTATGTACATATGGTATCAATTGATTAGTTTTGTATATGTTTTGTAGGTATTTAAAGTATTTGTGGAGCAAGAGTAATAAATCTTCAAGATGCATTTTTGGTTCAATAAAGGAATAATGCGAAAGAGTGGAGTTATTGGAAGTTATGCAGGAAAGCAACAGAAGTTGTTGGACTATCATGGATTGTCGGGCGAAATTCTTGTCGTCAGGCGATAGTCGGCGAGAAGATCAATTTTGATGTTGCCTCTGCCTTGCTTCGCATTTAGGTCACCAGGAGAAAATAAAGAGAGTCGTCGGACGACGTGAGTCTATCACCAGGAGATGGTAGATATTTGTTTCAGTTGAGGACGTGGCGCAGTCTGGGCCAAGTGTATAAGAGCCGTCTTCGGGCGACACTTTTATGTCGTCGGACGACGATTGCAGATAAGAATTTTGTTATATTTTCCTTTTCATTTGATTTGGAGAGTAATGGTCTTGGGGGGTGATTTTTGTTCTCCCAATTCCATCAACCTCATTTTTGTATTGGATTAGCTTAGATAACAACACTAGGGCTTGCATACGAAAGATCCGGGGTGGATTGCTCGTCGACCGGCTCTAACAAACCGGAAGATTTGTGATTTATCTCTTCTCCTCTCTATGTATATATCTTTTGTTTCATTTTGTATGTATATTTACTTTGAACTCTTGTAAATTTGTCGCCCATGGAGTTATATTAACCTTTCTTAACAAATCTTTGTGGATTATTGTCCTGGATTTTTGCTCCATGCTAGGGATTTGAGTTGTTATAGACATATACTTCTTAGATTCTTATCTAGGATGATTATCTGTTAGTTTCTAAACTCTAGAGATAGATTTAGAGTTGACATCTACTTGGGTATCAAAGCTTAATGTCTCTGTGTGGTTATGCTTGTTGAGAGATCGTCAATGCGATTATATAGTTGTCTTTTATGTTATTGAGGAGGTAGAGAGATTGTTTCCTTGGTGATACAGTCAGTCTCTCAATTTGAGTTAGAAATGACTTAGTTGTGAGTGATATGTAGTGACATTGATGAGTATTGTTAGGTTGAATGTAACTGGTCGATAGATTTAAGTCTGTGATCAGTAAATTATATGTAGGCTCGATAAGTTCTTCCTTAGTTTTTTCTTTTGTTTACATTTATTTATGTTAATACTTTTCTATACCATTCAAACCCCAAACTCATTAACAAATGATTTTCCGAACTGCAATTCAATAACCAATCTCTATGGACACGATACGATATAACCTATATCACCTAGTAAAATAATAATTTACTTTTCATTTACCAGTATACAACTGCAATAAAATGACGTCGTTGTTGGGGATTGGTTCTATTGTTTTCGCATTACGATAATTCTTTTGTTTTTGAGTTGTAATTAATGTATATGTTGTATAGAAATTATACATTAACTTGTATATGATATTTGTGCATATATATGTGTTTTCACGTATTGTTGAGAATTGTCTCGTTTTTATAACATTTGTTATGTGATTGTTATGACACTTTCTTTAGGTTTGTACGGTGCGACAATATTATGGCATGATGAGAGGAGGTTACTAGCTTGCACAATAAAGGCGTCGAGCTTATGACGTAAAACAAGCATGTTGTATTGTTTTTATTTGTGTTAGTTTAGGTAGTATGGTGACTTGTGTTTTAACAAGTTGAACTCAGATTAGTTTTTAAATTTCAAATCTTCACTTTTCAACTTGTTAATTCACTTTCACCCGTTTGTTTCGTTATGTCAATTGATTTTTCCGAAAACTTGTCGTGTTTAGCTTGAGGAAGTTTGTTAAAAGTTTGTAAGTATGGTATGTTTTGTGTAGTTATGTAGTAATTAGCTTTAGTATTATTTTTCTAATTCTTTTGTTGTTGTTTGGACTCAAGTTTTGGTCCGGTAACTTGTAGAATATTGAGGTAATTTTCCAAGTTTGACCTTTTAGACTTGCGAATGCGTGGTAATGATTTTTTTAAGGTTTTGTACACGTTTGAGATATGTGTTTATCACTTTCTATACTTTAGTATATTCATGATACTTAGAGTTTTTACAACTTTTATGCCATTCAATTTTTTGTATACTTGTTCATTTATGAATCACTTTAGTTCCCACCCTTTTTATGAGGTAGCTTTCCATTGTTCAAATATGTTGGAAGCCACAATTCTTGTTTTAACTAGATTTTATTATGCTTAATATTTTATTTTGTGTTGATTGTATGAATGTAAGAAAAGGATCAAGGCATTTTTGTTTCATTTTAAGCACAACTACCTAACCAAATATTTAATTCACCTTGTGAGTGTGTGATCATTAGTAACCTCTTTGAGATTTTTGTTGATATTCATGTTTTTTTGCTAAATACTTGTCTATAAGTGATTAGTTCACCTTTTTGCATGGATGTTGATTCGTTGTTTTCCTGAACCCTCAACCATTGTTTTTGTTTGAATTTTTACCTTACCTAGGAAGTAGGGAGTATTCACTAAGATGTTGGTTGAATTCAAGTTGGGGAAAAATAATTGTGTATTTATTGATTGATTGCTAGGAGGTTGAAAAGAAAAAGAAAAGAAAGAAAGAAAGAAAATGTGAAAAAGGAATGATAGAAAATGAAAGAAACAATAGAAAAGATTTGAAAAAAGAAGAAAAAAAGTATGGAATAATGTTGTGTTAATAAGTGATGTTTGTTGGTGTAAAACTTGTGATAAAGAAGAATTGTGATTGGAATTATTTCATTTGAAACTTTGTGGAAGTAATTACTCCCTTAGGTTTAGGCAAGTTTTTGTTTCGATTAGCTTTAAGACTTATCACTTGTTTGTTAACCAAGTCATATTACAACTTTTAAAAATCCTTGAGATTCTTGCTTTTATATTTTCAATGTAAATTTTTGGATGAATGCATAATTTAGTCTATTGTTTACAAGATTGTCGGATAAGTGAAAATACCCCATTTTTGTGTGTTTTTCATCTACCGATGATTGTGTTTGCTAGGTGTGATTCATTTGTGAACTATTATTGTTTTAGAATGTTTGGCATGATTTTTATATTTAGCATTTTTTCGTGTTTATGTTATAGTCGTAGTTTAGTGGTAAGTGTTTACTTTGTGTGTACGGCTTTTCATTTGAACCATTGCATTTGTTTTCTGTTTTCAAAACCTGTTGATTTGTGATTCTTTGATTTATTATTCTTTGTTCTTTTTGGGTTATTAGATTTTGTTTGAGGATAAACAATGATTTAAGTTGGGGAGAGTTTGATAAGTGAAAAAGTGTAGTTATTTTGTATATACTTTTTGTTGCAGTTATCGACTCTTTGTTGTTAATATTATTTGAATAACCTTGCTTTTTGTTGTAAATATATTTTATTGCATTTTGTGTACATAGGGTATCAATTGATTAGTTTTGTATATGTTTTGTAGGTATTTGAGCATTTATAGAGAAATAGGAATAAAGCTCCAAGATGAATTTTTGGATCAATAAAGGAATAAGGCGAAAGATTGAAGCCATTGGAAGTTATGTAGGAAAGAAACAAAAGTTGTTGGACTGTCGTGGATCACCGGGAAAAATTCTTGTCGCCGGGCGACAGTGGGCGAGAAGACCAATTTTGATGTTGCCTCTGCCTTGCTTCACATTTAGGTCGCCAGGAGAAAATAAAGAGAGTCGTCGGGTGACGTAAGTCTGTAGCCGGGCGACGACAGATATTTGTTTCAGTTAAGGACGCGGCGTATTTTGGGCCAAGTGTATAAGAGTCGTCCTCGGGAGATACTTTTATGTTGCCGGGCGACGGTTGCAGATAAGAATTTTCTTATATTTTATTTTTCATTTCATTTGGAGAGTGATGGTTTTGGGGGGTGATTTTTTCTCTCCCAATTCCATCAACCTCATTTTTATAGTGGATTAGCTTAGATAACAACACTAGGGCTTGCATACGGAAAATCCTGGGTGGATTGCTCTTCGACCGACTCTAACAAACCAGAAGATTTATGGTTTATCTCTTCTCCTCTCTATGTATTTCTATTTTGTTGGGTTTTGTATGTATATTTACTTTGAACTCTTGTATATTTGTCGTCCGTGGAGTTATATTAACCTTGCTTTACAAATATTTGTGGAGTGTTGTCCTGGATTTTTGCTCTGTGCTAGGGATTTAAGTTGTTATAGACATATACTACTTTGATTCTCATCTAGGGTGTTGATCTGTTAGTTTCTGAACTCTAGAGATAGATTTAGAGCTGACATTTACTTGGGTATCAGAGCTTAATGCCTCTGTGTGGTTGTGCTGTAATGAGAGATCGTCAGTGCGATTACATAGTTATCTTCTATGTTGTTGAGGAGGTAGAAAGATCATTTCCTTGGTGATACAACCGGTCTCTCAATTTGGGTTAGAAATGACTTAGGTTTTAAGTAATACGTAGTGAGATTGATGATTATTATGCAGGCTTGATAAGTTCTTCCTTAGTTTTTTCTTTTTTTTTTACATTTATTTTTTGTTAATACTTTTCTATACCATTCAAACCCCAAACTCATTAACGAATGATTTGTCGAACGACAATTCAATAACCAATCTCTATGGATATGATACGTTATAACCTATATCACCCGGTAAAATAATAATTTACTTTTTGCTTGCTGGTATACCGCTGCAACAATCTCCAATTTCATTATACTCATCTTGAATCTTAAATTGACTTGGGTGTTAGAGCTCTAACCACACAGATCCAACTCGCGCCACTGTAAAAGGAGATCAAAGCCACCATCCAAGATCAAAATTTATTCAACTCTCTTTATTCCTGGTTCCTTCATGGATCTAGATCACTCATTTCTGGTTCCCAAACAAAACAATGGTTCTGTCTATAAGAAACGACTTTCAATTCCTATAATTTCCATAATTTCAAATTCAATTTTTGATTTACCAATTCGTAAACTCATTAGGCTACCGAATGGGAAACATATTAGACCTTTGATTCCAACAATTTCCATGATTCACATTCAGCTTTCAGTATCGTTGATCATAACTCCCTATGATTTTAAAATTGAGAGCATTCAAAAGAAAACACGAAGATCTGTTCTAGTCGACTCAGTTAATCATCATTTTCGCTTTAATTTATTGCGATCAAAGTCTCTGATTTCCTCAAGAAATTCAAAGAATAGCGAAAGAAAGGATTTGAGATCTAGATATAGGGTTACATCGAGTTCTAAAGGCGAAATCCATGAAGACTAGGCCGAAAGTTCACAACTCATGTACTAACTAATGCCACCCTCACATTTCCTCCCTCATGGGTGCTTACTGAGGTGGATTTTTTGAGATACCACAATTCTTAGTTAATGGCGCCCAAAATCTTACAAGTTCGTAGTTTACGTCGAGAGCCAATCTAGCTCTAGGGCATGTCATGGGATGCTTACATACTCAAGAATCATTCCGGGTTTGATAAACCTCAGATCTACTTGAGGTGGATACCTACTCCTGAACAAGAAATAGGTTGAGGGATCTCAACTCTGGTGAGAAAAAAGCGCTTCTCCAAAGCATCCAGCAGATCAATTCAGCGAGCCCTAATTTCTAATGACCAACCTCAAACTACATCCTCGGAGATGTCGACCACCCATCACACATCATTAGGAAAATGCAAGGCAGATTACCTCGGACACCATCCAACAAAATGAGACGCTTTGAAGCGCGAAGTGAATCCAACCCAAAACTTCAATAAAGACGGCACTTAAGGCCTCAGACACCGTGCGGCTTCACCAAGGTCACTAATGAAGGTTATCAACCTCGCTAATTTTTTTTATTTGTAAAAAATTTAATTCTATTCTCTATTAATATGACTTAAGCACATTATATTCCATATTGCGTATCTGATACAGACTTAACTGACTTCTACGATTCTGATATGACCTAAATGCATATCTCACTTCTGAGGCTTATTAAACACACTAATGCATTACTAGTGCACCCCCATCAAATCTAGCCAGTCTAAGAGCGTAAGTGGTGGATCTTAGAGACGTCCACCTCAATCTGAGCTAACCCTTGGTGATAGGGACAAGGATCCAACCTTGTCTTGGGAATGAACCTCTGTAACATGGAGCACAATACAAAATACAACCATGTGACGCCAACCTCGCCAATCTCAGGCCTCGTATGAGGAAACACAAACAATTCACTAAACACGAGATATAAGTAAATACGCAACTACCGCAAATATTTAATACAATGAATGAGTATAGCCACAAAATATTGTAGTCAACATTATTCGATGCACTAAGTTGTAAAAGGTATGAACATTCTAGAGACACATTTTCCATCTCATTACAATCAAATACATTGTTTCTTTCGTAGAGCAAAGCAATAGAAGCTCTTAGTCCCAAGATGGATATCACGCCATAGTTGACAAATACAAATGATCTGATCTAAACTCTAAAGGGAATGAATACTTCACAGGTTAAAGGAGAAAGCAACATAAATATAACAAGTCGTACACAACAATAACATTAAATCAAAGACCGACATGAAGCTTCAAAGTGTACAACACTTGAAATATCAAGGTAAAATATTTTATTAAATATAAAAAAATTATTACATCCAAGGCACAAAGGCTTGGGAAAAATTGCAGGAAATAAGAAAACACAAAGAAAATAAAGTAGAAGCATTTGAAGCCGAGACATTGAGATCACCTCTCTAAACAACCTTGGGAGCAGACCTAAAAGGATCCAACGCTTTTGCAGAAATTACTGCATTAGGTAAGAACTTCCTTGCCTGCTCCACAACCCACTTGGAGACTCTAAGGACATCCCACATTGTCTACCGAAGAGAGTCATAAAGGGCCCGCCTCAGATCAACCACTTCATATTGGACGACTTTCGAGGCCTCAATTCCTTGTGTAGAGGTTTTTGTGGTGCTTTTCCATCTGACGAAGCTTCTACAGTCAGGGCATAGGAGAAGGGGATGAAGCAGGAGTGAGGTCAGAAGAAGAAGTTCTAGTATTCACCACAACCCAAATACCTTCAGCATCAGCAAGATTTTGGAGCATGTTCAACTTACTTATTTTATCCATGTTATCTGCAAAATGCAATCACGCAGGAAAAAAAGCATGAAGACTCTTCTCTCACTAAAAGTATTCCTTCTCTCCTCAAGGTTAACTACATTTAAGATAACATGAATATCAATTTGCCTTTCCCTCACATCGGTAGAAGCCATGTCATAGGGCCAAACCCATCCTCATAGCGAAGCCCTTGTAACCAGGATTGCATTCCTCCTTCATTACCACCTCGCCTGGAGAAACAGAACCCAACTTGGTGTAGTAAGAGAAATCAATCTGGTTAAAATAAAACTTGGACCAATATTTTGTGTACAAACCCAAACAAGGGAGAGGAGGATCAGAAGAAAGGTAACAAAAAATAGATAAGCCACGAGAGTGAGGGGCTTTATCAATAAAAAACATCATAGAAAATCACCCTAGTCTAGAGTAAAAGGGTCAAACCACTAGTAGACCAGGTGAAAATAAATGAGCCCCTGATTGCAAAAGTTATCCGAGTAAGTACATCTCAGATGGAAAAGGTAGAAAAATAAATTGAGAAAGGGATTCTAAGATTTATGCTCAAAACACAATTGGAAGACTCTTATATTTTCCCATGACCCTAGATGAAGCAGGGAAATATTAACTTTTAAGCGTTTCAAGATGTCTACCTTAAATTTAGAAAAAGGAACTCGAAGTGTTATTCTTGTAAATAAGCACTCATAGAACGAGATTAATCATTGAAAGATCTGTATATTGTCTTCTCTCCTAGCACCATAATGGCCAACCACTCTAAAGGATCACCAATCACAATGTCATCATCTCTATGGGCGGCCTCAGTGGTCAAAACCGAGGAAGTTTCTGCTACCTTTGCATCTACCCGATCGTACATTGACACGTTCGTCAAATGTAGCAGATTTAAATGTTCCAACACCGCAGCGTTTCTAAGCTCACAACATACAGTCCGCCTACGAGGCTGAATGAAACTCTTGAAAGGCTCCTCCTTTGTAAATAGGCTCGTATCCCATCTTTTTACAAGGTAAGAGGGGGAATATGGACCTCAACACGATTTTTTCTTCCACCAACATCTGATACGAGGGTGTCTAATGATCTAGAAGAAAAATAAGTGTTTTCTTCTAAGGAATTCACAAAAATCCTTTAGATTCAGAATCATCCGATATATATATACAATTTCTGACACTAGGTGATCACTACTTACATAAGGGTGATGAGAATTACGGGAATACCCAGATGAGGTGTCCACTCATAATCACTCACTAAATCAATAGTGTTATCATTCATCCTAACTAAGGAGACAAGAAATCTTGAAGGTAAAGTTTGAGTTAGAAGGGTACCTGAAGCATCTAACCACTCCCAACTTAATGATATGGAAATGCAATTGATTAATGCTTTTAAGAATTATATATATGTGAATTGAGATTTTGTTGTCATGCATCATATGCTATCCCAAAATTATAGGATTGCAGGCCTACTCTATGAAAGGATCATCACTAAGATTTTTAATTATTATGGAATTGATACATTGATGAACTTAGGGTGAAAATTGTAGCATTTAAATTTGTTTATTATTTTTAATTGTATTATTTTTTAATATTATATTTAACATTTTAATAATAATTTATTAATTAAATAATGATAATAGTAATAATATGGTTATTGTTATTATTGGTAATAATATTATTATTATTAGAAAAGAAAATAAATAATTTGAGTTAATGGAAATTAGTCGAGAGAGGGAGAAGGAATTATAAAAGCTATAAAGGGGAGGAAAAAGATAATAAAAAGGAAAGAAAGAAAAAACAAGAGAAATTAGGGAAAAAAAGGAAAAGTGAGAAGAGGAGAAAAACTGCCATCGTAAGATCATTCGAGAAAAAAAACAAGAAAAGCTCTAAATTCGAGGTAGGGGAGATTGTTTTACTAATGTGGGTATAATGGATTGTAAGGTAGTGAGGTTAATCTTGAACCCCAATACTGATATTTCCTTATGGGATTATCCCATGGTATAGGGTTTCCTTAAACCCTATGTGTTTTACCCTAAAATTTTCCCTTTCTTTTCTCAAGACATTTCTCACAAGATCTTCAAATAGCTCAAGTTTGCACAAGTATTAACTAGGTCAAAGAACCTCCTAAACACTGATGCCCCAAATTAGGGTTTTGATTTTCACAAGGACAAATGGACTTCTAATGCTTCAAGTGACTTTCATGGATCATTATAGACTTCTAATAATACTCATGTCAAGTTTCAAGCCTTGAATCATAATTTTGCTCAGTCAATTAATCAGATGATTGAAAAATCAGCTGCATTGGTTAAAAAGTCAACTGAGGTCAACTTACAGTCAAAGTTCAATATTTTTGACCAATATCAACAATTTGAAGTTATATTCATTAATTTATCAAACTTGGATCATAATTCCTCAAGAAAAGTGTGCAAATCATCAAAAGGGCAAAATAGTCAAAATTAGGATTTTTGATTAGAATGACTGATTTTTGACTTTTGAGCTAGTACATGAATTATTGGGTTGAAACATGATATCAAGTATTCAAGTTCATCATTTTGACCTAATTGCATAACTCAATTCACCTCTTAAGATCAAATAATTGATAAATGAAATTTGGTCAACTGATACACGAAAAGTCAAACTTTGACTTTTTAATCAAAATTGAGTTTCAGAAGTCAAGATTCATCAAGAAACTAAAAAATATGAAGCTTGATCATCAATAAGTCAAGAAATTCAAAATTCAATTTGAAAAATCAAACTTTTCAAGACTTAAAATTTTTTCTAAGTGTTTGTATACATGATAAATTCACTACTTCATGCCATCTTTTCACCAAGATTCAACATGAGAGTTGTAGATATTGATGAGATCTACAAATTTTTATTATAGGGCTCATATCTAAAATATGCTTAGATTTTGAGTTATAGGTCCATGAAGTCATGCACTTTTTCTTAAACACTTAGTGAAATTTTGACCTAGTTTAGGCAGATTTTTGTCCCAACTTCTTGGCCATTTTTCACATAGTTCCAATTGGATTTTGCAAAAGTGGAAACCAGGAACGTTGTAGAGTATGTTTCAAGCTTTCCAAAATGTCTAAGAACATGAAGATATTTTTTTTTGAGCTAAGAGAATCGAAGAGATGAAGTTGGGCATCCATTCTTGAATTACAAGGCATTTTTGTGATAAACACTTGATCCAAACCCTAGCCTATGCTGCATAACTTCAATTTGCAGGCTTATATCTTGTGTTTCACTCTATAATTAATTGATTACACAACTGATAGAGCCATTGTCCAAGCATTTGAACCATTATCCAAGTTGCATTTCTATTAATGGCACAAAGTAACATTGCCATTCTAGTAAAGTGGCTTTAATCACAAAGTCAACTTGTCTTGAGCATTTCACTTGTTCTTTCTGCACAAGCATCCTCTGCACAATCAGATAAGAATGGTTAAAGAGTCTAACTACTTTAGATAGTCTTGTACCTTGCCTTGGAATAATGCTTGTCAAGCTTGCTTCAAAAACAAGTCAAATGGCCATAACATGTGAACTTTTGCTTCTGACCACCTCAAGCCTCCAAACCTTCTCCTATAAATTAAGATACTATTATGCAACTTACGACACGAAAGGATAAGCCTTTAAACTCCCTAAAACTCCCTCAAACCAAAAATTGCTCTAAAAACACCATAACTTGTCATTTCTGCCCATGAATTTCCATCTCATAAACCACTCGTGTGTTTCTTCTCCAAATGAATTCTAAAGCTTCCTTACATAAAATATAACTCATCCCCTCCATTTTTCACAACTGTAACACCTTCATCACCATTGTCCAAACCTCACTTTGCACCTCTACAACTTGACTTCTCCAGAACATTCCAGACACTCTCAGCTCAAGCTAAGCATTACATTAGCTTCCTAGAGGTTCAAGGAAGCTAACCAGATCATTGCACCACCTTGAAGTGAGCTCTAATTCAAAACACGATCTTCATCTGCAAGGTGAGTTTTATGGAATTCTAACTCTTCATACAAGCATCATTTGGCTTCCATTTTAAAAGATAAAATGTAGACATCATAGCCCTGAAACTAACCATGTCCTTAGAATTCATTTATGTTGCCTGAGCAGTGAGAATTTTGAGCCTGAACTTTCTGAAAAAATAAGGTTAAATTTGGTACCATTTAAAATTCGTGCTCATATTTGATCCATTGCTTAAGTTAGTTATATATTTAAAATCATGGTGAAATTTCTAACAAGTTTGATGTTCATACTTTTGAGAATGGTTGAGAGTTGAGAAAGTTACAGAGTAATGGTTGGCGCGAGGAAGAAGATGAAGCACATTCATGGACTTGTTTTATCTTATATTTATTGAAACTTGTTTCTAAACCGGATGAAACAGCCACCCCAGCGGCAAGAAGCGCACGTAAGACATTACTATGGAAGGTCCTGGGTTCGAGCCCCAGCGAGACCTTTTGCATTTTTCATATTTTTATTTGTTTCTTTTTTGTTTGAAGAGGCGCACCTGGGCCTCCCTCCATTGGGCCATGCATTTTTACTCCCTCTCACCCCATATTTACTCATATCATGTAAGCCCATATTTTTTTATTTTATTTCGTTGTTTTTATAATACAAACAAAAAGGGCTTTGGGCCTAGTAAATTGTTTTTACTTTCAAACCATCCATTTCCTTTTCAACCCCCTGACCTTTCTTTTAATTTATATTTATATTTTATTTTATTTTATTTTATTTTCTTATTTTATTTTATTTATTAATTAAAAAATACAAAATATATTATTTTCTTAAATAATTAAATGAAAAGACCTTTTGACTTACTTTATCTTTATGAATAACAAAAACCCTAAAAATACATATTTCTTTCTAATTATTCAAACTATTTTAGATTTAGGTTTTTCATTCTAATTTTCTTTCTTTTTTTAATTAAACTAACTTAGACTTTAAGATTTTAATTAATCAACTTCTTTTCAAATTAATTAGTTTAAATTAGGTTAACTAAAAAAATCCTTTTTCATACAAAAGCCACAAAAACAATTTTCTTTTCTTTTATATTATATTTATGTTCTTGTATATTTTATTTTTGTATTATTCAATTTGGTTGTAATAGTAATTAGGTTTTAATTGCTTTCATCTCCATTTGTAATTTGTACCCCCATCCCCTAAATAATGTAATAGCGTAGAACTTTAAATTTATGCAATTTATCGCTTTCAATATTATTGCTAGTAATTAAGGTTTGTGTGGCAAGACTTAAAATCAAACAATAGATAACCCAAAATTCAAGACAAATGCATGAAAATAATACACCTTGCACACTTGCACCTCTAGGGTTAACCCACACTTGTTGCCTCGAATAAAACAGTCATGTCCCTCGAACGTGGGATACTTTAGCAAAGACCCCCAATTATAAGATCATAGTCCCTCGATGACCCTTCAATGTTGCCTTCGGTAAACGATCTTATACCCTTACGGAAAATTGCTAAGATATTCTACAATGTTGCCTTCTATGACTTTACAATGACCCACGCATGTCCCTTCACATCCAATGATAAGGTTTCTTACCAACTAATGGCAAGATAAGATTAACTAAAAGAGGAGGAAAAGAACAAAGACTTTTTGAGTAGGTAGAACATTCATAGTTGCTTGCTCACCAACATTTCAAAACAAAACATCTTTCAAACACACCAACACTCTCTTTGAACTATTTTCAAAACTAACACTTTACATACGTTCTTATAGAGACGAGAATCATTACAAAGTTCGCTGAAACAAAGGCGTTTTCAAAATATTTTCAAACTTATACAAAACACAAAAACATTTACAAATCATTTCAAAGTGTGATAGAAACTAAGAGCCCATAGATAACTACGGATGAAAAGGGTGCTAACACATTCCCTTTTCATAACCTACCCCCCAAACTTAAGAAAATTCTCAACAGGTCTTTCCTGTTCTTTTCACCCTTTCCTTTATTGGGTAAAAGAAAAGTCGGTGGCGAATCTTGCTATCCACAAAAATTGCGATAAAATGCAAAACACCCAAGTCAGTTCTCCCACCGTATTACAAAACTGGTGACTCTTCTGGGGAAAAACTTTAAAGTGGGGTTACCTTAGAGACTAGATCTTGGGGCATTATTAGGTAAGTAGCAATATATTGTAGAGACTGTACGATATAGACCAATATGGTTGAAATAATGGCTATGTTAGTGTGACACATTTGTTGGTACAAGTATCTCTTGTGTTGAATCAAGGAGAATATGGGGCCACTGTGTGGTGTCATGAATTAGTAATTGACTGTAGAACCTTTAGTTGAACAACTTGGCCATTAGGAAGTAGTGAGATAGCCGACTTTGGTGCAAAGCTGAAGATTGGTTGATACTCGATACTACACTCATTGGGATCAGACTTTCGGGATATTTTGGGTGCAAGAAAAGATTGATTGTGCTAAAACAATGTCCGATGAAGAAAGATCAATGATATTGAGATTCCCTAGAACTCGGTTACTTTCTAGGACAGGTTGAACCAACTAAACTTCAAGAAGGTACTTACTTGTCAAACCCATGCAAGCCTAAACCTAAGGTCCTTGTGTACTTTGTTTGTGATTATTTGTTAATGACATCATAAACATCATAACATCATAAGCATTCTCACTAACCATTTCAAGGATTTAGGAATTTATCTTTGTTCTGTTTTGTAGGACATGACTTCCACTCGTAGAAATACCATCCGAGTCAACTTCGTGAAAGTGCCTCGTCAACTTCAAGAGTTAGCATCAAGGGTGCCTAAAGATTCTATCTTCACCAAGAAATATGGTCGACTTCTCAACTTGGCTACCTCAAGATTTCAAGAAGAAATGATGTGTGTGCTTTTCCAGTTTTTTGATCCTATGCATCATTGCTTCACATTCCCCGACTACCAATTGGTGCCTACATTGGAAGAATTCTATCAACTTCTAGGAGTGCCCGTGCTTGATCAAATACCATTCACTGGTTTAGAGGAAACTCCGAAGCCTGAAGTTATTGCCAAAGCCTTACATTTGAAGAGATCCAACATCGTGGCAAATTGGGAAACAAGAAGTGGAGTTAAGGGTTTTCTATCCAAATGTTTGTCGGAGAAAGCTCGGTTATTTTGGGAAGATATGGATTTTCAATCTTTTGAAGATGTCTTGGCCCTTCTAATCTATGGTTTGGGTCTATTCCCTAATCTGAACCAACTCATAGATGTGAATACCGTCAAGGTTTTTCTCTCTTGTAATCCCATGCCTATGCTACTTGGAGACATCCTACATTGTTTTCACACTCGCACCATGAAGAAGAGAGGGACTATTTTGTGTTGTATTCCATTGCTATCTAGGTGGTTTATTTTGCACCTACCCCGATTAACATTAAAGAATGAACAAGGCTTGACATGGTCTTAAAGGATGATATCGCTTTCAGACTCGGATATTCATTGGTGTTCCCAATCTTTGGAGGATATTACCATCATTGACCATTGTGGGGAGTTCCCTAATGTTCCAATATTGGGAATTAGGGAGGTATTACCTATAACCCTTCTCTTGCATTACAACATTTTGGGTATGCACGAAGAGATGGTCCCGATGATGACTCATCCAAGGCTTAGTATTCGATTACGAAGGTGATGTCCAAGGCTAATGTCAAAGGTTCGTACGAGCTTGGAGAATGGTAAACAAGGTGGATAGAAAAACTTTGGGGCATAAAAATTCTATCCCTCTTGAGCCTTACCTCAAGTGGGTATGAACTTGTGCTCAAAGCCTCATGATGCCTTACCCAGCCATCCTACCTGTGATTATGGAGCCTGTTACTGAGGGAGACACCCCTTACACTCTTCTTCATCTGGACATGCCTACCAAATTCAAGGAATTGCAAAGATCATGGATTCAACTCAAAGGGGAACGAGACACCTTTGAATCATAATTCTACACAAGTGAGAAGAAGGTTTTGGAGCTCACGAGGAAACTTCATGAAGAGCGAAGTTTGAATACCTACATTGCACCAAAGAGGATGCGCCCATGGAAAGATTTAGTCCCTTTTTGTTTTAGGAGTTTATTTTGTACCATTTCGAAGACTTTTTTGTTTCTTCCATTGTAAGCCCGAGAGACATTTGTAATTCCTGAATTTATTAATGGAATAATGTTTGTTGTTTTCTCTTTGTCTAGAAAATTTAAATTCCTTAAAATCCTTGAAAACATTGCATTAGCATAACATGCATCATATCATAAGCAGGTTTTCTGACACAAGTCTTCTCATCGTTTTACTGTTTATTTCAGTATAAGGTGGATCTCGAGAAAACTATGAAGGACTTGCAGACTCAACACTTTAAATTCCAAGAGACTCTTCTCAACTTAGCAAAGGGGAAGCAATAAATGATGGCTCTTCTTGTTACGAAGAAGAAGACAAAGAAGAAAGCTGTAATTAACATAGGGAAGAGGTTTAAAGGGCCTGCCAGACAAGTCCAAGTTGAAGAGGATTCCTCCGAAGAGGATGAAAATCAAGATGAAGATGCTATGAGCACCCGTGATGGGGGTGGAAACAATCAAATCTCTAAAGATGGGGATTTTTCTGATGAGCAATACCCGACGACCAACGAAAAATATAAGCAAGTAGAAGATAGACTGAAAGCTGTGGAGATCCAAGATGTTCCTGGCTTGGACTTTGAGGACTTAGGTTTGGTACCTGGGGTAGTCATTCCCTACAAATTCAAGATCCCAGTCTTTGCCAAGTATGATGGAGTTTCATGTCCGAAGCTTCATTTAAGATCTTATGTCCGTAAGATCCAACCGCACACTTCTGATAGGAAACTATGAGTACACTTTTCCAAGAGAGTCTATGTGGGACGCAGTTGGAGTGGTTTTACCAATTGGAAGGAACAAACATCCATACTTGGGAGGATTTGGCCTCTGCCTTTTACCACCAATATCAATATAACGCTGATCTTGCACCAATTCGAGTGCAATTGCAAGATATGACCATGGGTTCAAATGAGGGCTTCAAAGAATATGCCTAAAAGTGGAGAGATTTGGCTGGCAGGGTGCAACCACCTTTAACTGATAGAGAATTAGTAGATATGTTTATGAGGACATTGACTGGACCATTCTTGAACTTGCTAATTGGAAGTTCATCATCCGGATTTACTGAGTTAATTTTAACTAGTGAGAGGGTTGAAAGTGGGATTAAAAGCAGGAAGATACCCATGGCCTGCACCTCAAATGTTCTGAAAAAGCCATTTATTGGTAAAAAAGAGACTAATGTCGTGTATGGGTCAAAAGCCATGCTAGGAAGGACCACTGTCAATCAGTAAATGCAGTTCTAATCTCCAATCCAACTTCTACTCAAAGACCACAACAACAAGCTAATCAACAAAGGCCTGGCCTCCTGAAAAGACAATTTACCAGAATCAACATGTCACCATCTCAAGCTCTACAACACCTATTGAAATCTAATTTGTAACATTACGGGAGCCCTCCTTCGAATTCCAATGTTTTATCACCAAAATATAACCCAAATCCCCAAATGTACTTACCACTCTAATAGTCCCCGACGTGACACTGACCATTGTTGGGCTTTAAATGCAAAATCCAAGACCTAATTGATAACAAGACAATTGAAGTCGACCATCCACCAACTCCCAATGTGATTACCGCACGCATGCCAAATCATAGTAAGGGTGTCAATGCTATTTAAGATGTTTCTTTTGTTTCCTCCGTTAATGATTTGCCCACTTCTTTGAAGACTGTTAAAGATAATTTGTTGAAAGTCAGGGTATTCCCTGACTGTCTTGAAGACTATTGTTGTTGTACCGTAAAAGTTAATGGTTGTGAATGGCTGAAGAAAGGTGTCCAACACCTGATGAATATCCATGAGATTCTATTTGAGAAAATTCCATCTATGAAAAGTCTGACCAAAAGTGTATCTCAAGAGCTTGAAGATGTTTCCATAATCACTATATCAAACAAACCTATTAGGATCACCTCCGAAGGTCCTATTAGGATTCCCGTTGAACCAAGAATAGATCCACTAATTATCACCACATCGGGGCCAGTCCCCTACTCTTATGATAAGGCCGTGCCCTGGAATTATGGGGCGGAAGTGTATTACCAAGGTATCAAACCAGATTCCTAGATTGATGAAGATGAAACTACTGACATTACAAACATTGCTGGGTCAAGTAAAGTTACTAGGATGGGGAGGATCTTCTCTCTAGAGATTTCACCTCCGATAACCACAACTACACCCTTTCGTATTACAATTGTTAAACCTGTTGCTGATACTCGAGGAAAGGGAAAAATGGCTAAGCCTACTCTGACGAAGGCGCTCGCAAAAGATATTACCATTGAGGGCCCTTCTACCCAAGAGATGGAGGAGATTCTAAAAATCATCAGAAAAAGTGATTACAAGATAGTGGAATAGTTAGGGCAAACACCCTCGAAGATTTCCATGTTGTCTTTGTTGCTATGTTCTGAGGCACATGCTCAAGCCCTGATAAAATTCTTGAAAAATGTACACTTCCTAAAAGAAACTACGGCCTACCAATTTGAAAACTATGTAGCAAGCTTGACTGCCGATAACAATTTAGGTTTCTCTGATGTAGATTTGACCCCGATGGGGAAGAATCACAACAAAGCTCTTCACATTTCCATAAGATGAAAGGGCACCACCCTAGCACATGTATTAGTGGATATTGTATCTTCTCTCAATGTTTTACCAAAAGGAGCTCTAGATAGGTTGGACTGTGAAGGTTTGATACTAAAGCCTAGTGACATCATGGTGAGAGCTTTTGACAGATCAAAGAGGATGGTCCATGGAGAAGTCAATCTCCCTATCAAAGTTGGGTCTCAAGTCTTCAACTCAACATTATACTTGATGGATATCCGTCCTGCTTATTCGTTCCTGTTTGGACGCCCAAGGATCCATGGGGCACGTGAAGTGACTTTCACACTACATCAAAAGTTGAAATATCCGGTCAAGGGGAAATTGTCACTGTATGCAGAGAAGAAGAGTTTATGATCAGTCATATGAATTCATTCAATTATGTTGAAATGGATGGCGAGTTCATAGAAACTCCTTGTCAAGCCTTTGAAGTGGTCTCTCCCATGGTCGCTATTGCCAAAGACACTTCTGACACTACCAAATCTGCTAAAGATACACGTAGGACGACTTCTCTCAAAGATGACCGTGCTATTGTTGAGGACGGGGGATGCACCATTTGGGGACAACTTCCCGATATCCCTTTCAAGTCAGACAAGTTTGGATTGAGCTTCACTACCAAGGCTCAAAAGGAGGTTCAACATGCTCGTGTAGGGAAACAACCTCTCCGCATTATTAAGCATGCAGTTAATGCTCTTGAAGACTCTGATGTTGATTGCAACTTTGATGATTGGATCTACTCGACTGCCAGTGAAGGACTCAACAAATGGTGAACCAAGGACTTCATTGCAATGACCTTCAGCCAGGAGTAAATTCCATTTACTATTTTATTACTTTAAGAATTTTGTCTGTAATCTCTATTGAAACAACAACTTTAAGACACGTGCCTTGCCCGGGGCGTAGTGGTCCATCTGTTAAGGGTTTGTCATTTTCATATGCCATATGCTCATTTTAATGGAAAACATTGGACTATTTTGCATTCAAATTTTGTGCTCATTATCTTTCTTTACTTTATTGCATTTTCAAAAATAGCCATGTGACCTTACATGTACACACACATTTGTAGATCAACATCCACTCCAGATCTCATTGACAACGACTCTGCTATTGCCATCTACGGCTTTGAAAATCCAATCTATCAAGCTGAAGAAGAAGGCGAGGAATATTGTGAAATACATGGGGAACTCGCCAGACTTCTGATACAAGAGGAAAAGGCCATTTAATCGCACGAAGAACCAGTTGAAGTGATCAACCTAGGTACTGAGGCAAACAAGAGGGAAGTCAAGACCGAAACTAACATGGAAGATGGTGTCAAGAGAAGATTGGTCCAGATGTTGCACGACTATGTTAAAGTGTTTGCTTGGTCATATAAAGATATGCCAGGGCTTGATACTGATATCGTAGTTCACCGTCTACCAATGAAGGAAGGTTGTCCCCTAGTCAAGTAAAAGGTTCGTCGCATGCGTCCAAATATGTCTAAGAAAATAAAAGCTGAGGTAATGAAGCAATTCAATGCAGGTTTTCTAGCAGTAACGTCATATCCGCAATGGGTTGAAAAGTCCATATGTGCGTAGACTATATGGATTTGAATAGGGAAAGCCCCAAAGATTTCCCGCTACCACATATTAACGTCTTGGTCGACAATACTGGTCAATATAAAGTGTTTTCCTTCATGGATGGTTTCTCCGGTTACAATCAGATCAAAATGACTCCCGAAGACATGGAGAATAATAAGTAATTTGACCTAATATGTGGGAGTGTGAAGAGTAGTTGGGCCTAATAGCTGTTGGGTTAGTGTTATTTTGTTAAGAGTATAAGAGGAAAAGAAAACTAGGTTAGTAAAGGAAAAAGAAAAAGGAGGCTAACCTAGAGAAAAGGAAAAGGGAGAAAGAGGAGAAGAACACCTAAGGAGGAATTAAAAATTTCATCAATAAATTAAGGTACGGGTGAGTTGTTACATTGTTATGAGAATTGTATGATGATGTATGATGGGTAGATTCATGGTTAGGATGAAATCCCAAAATTTCCATGGTTTTACAATTGTTAGGTTTTGATGAGAAATCCTTGAATATGATGAGTAAAGGTGTTGTGATGTTTCTATTTGAAAATAAATGTTAGATATATGTTATAATGCCTTAAATCATAGTAATTTGTATATTAAAATGAGTTTTGGAGTGAAATTCCCGTAAGGAAATCGCACGAAAATACATGATTTTTTGTAAAACTTCAAAAATTCATAACTTTTGAACCGTAGCTCTGTTTGAGTTCCCGTTCGAAGGGTTAAAAATATAACACAATATTCTTTTCAATAAAAATGGTTTTAATAGTAGTAGGTGATTTAATTACTGCATAGTTGTATAAAATGAAATGTATTTGTGTGTTCTATTGTTGTAATGTGGTGATGTTACGTTATTGTTATTGATTATAATATGATGAGTGATAATATATTTGGTGAATGGTGATACCGTGACATTATGTTGTGTTGTATGCATAATATGTATGCATAATATGTTGTTTTGTATAATGTTGTAAATGAATTTGAATTGTATGTGGATTATTCATAAATATGTGCATGTATGTGTAATTGTGTGGTAATTCAATTGTGATTAATTATTGAAGATATGCATGAATGTTAAGATTAGAGAATGACCTTAATTACATATGATTGTTGTAATTGCACATACATTATTTGTTGTCAAGAGCCACACTTGTTAGTTCTAAGGGGGCTAGTGACTTGTCCCATACCTAGAGAGGGATTTGAAAGCTTAAAGGATGAACTTTTTGTGTGTTATTGGTCTAAAGGACGGACCTGGTTTAAAGTAAAAACCGAATAAAAACAACAGTGATTGGTACCACATACATGAGTATTGCGTTTGAGTCTTGCATTGAGTCACACGGTGTTTTGTGTCATAATATGAGATTATGCACATTTTGTGAAATTGATCAAATTAATATAACCGTGCAATTGTAGATTGTTGGTGTATTTAACGAATGGTATAATAAACTGGGTGATATTATGTTTTATAATATTATGAAGTGTGATAATATGATCTATATGCATTTATGATAAACATTATATATTATTATATGATTCTTGATAATTATGTGAATTCTCACCCTTATGTTGGAATGATGTTTTATAAGAAATCGCTCATGTACTGAAGATTAGAGCTGCTTCTACCGAGAGAGTAGCTGAAGGAGTTAACTTATTTTATTTCCGTATTTATTTTGGGTTGAGTCATGCTCTAGTCATGTAAGACTAGGAAAACATTTGGATTCATGTTTTTGGATAGATATTTTATGTACTCTATTCTATTTTGTTAATATTAATTTAAATATACGGTGAAATGGATTTTACACCTAAGTTGATTAAATGAATGAAGTTTATTTGAGACTTGAATATTATGAGATTCTTAATGAAAGTGATTCTGCTGCGAAATGCTTATGTGAACTGATATGAAAAGTATGGATTTAATTTAGTGTTATTTGAGCATTATAGGGATTTATGATGTATGGAGTATGTGTGACATTGTTGTTTTGAAATGCATGTTATAACTACTCTGATTTATGACACAATATTCCACAGGATTTAGAAGGATGTTACACTTTGTAAGCTTGTAACATCTTCATCAAACAACCATTTTTCTTGCTCCAATGTTAAAATTGAAGAGACTGTTTCATACTACAACTTTGTCAATGAAGGTTGATCTCCAAAAATGCATAAATCAAGAGATATAAGTCCATGAAGTCATGACTCCATTAGCCAACACTTAGAGAAATCTTTCAAGTATTTTTGACCTTCACAAGTAACTGACTTCATGGTCAGTTTTGACCAAGATACCATTTTATTCAATGGAAGTGGTCAACAAAAAAAGTTGGAGAGGATGTTTAAAACAGGTCAAATTTCAACTTGTTTAAACACAATTCACCACACAACATAAACGAACATAGACATGCTTGTTTTACGTCGTAAGCTCGACGCCTTTATTGCGCAAGATAATAACCTCCTCTCATCATGCCATGGTATTGTCACACCGTGTAAACCTAAAGAAAGTGTCCTAGAAAGCACACAACAAACGTTAGAAAAACGAGACAATTCACAATAATACGTGAAGACAAAGAAAAACACATATATGCACAAGTATGGAAAGTAAACACAAAACATGTTCAAGTAAAAATAGACAAGTTTTTGTACACATTCTATACATCATATGAATTAATTACAAAACTAAAAAATAAAGAAACTATTGCAATGCAAAAACAATAGAACCAATCCCTGACAACGACGCCATTTTGTTGCCACGGTATATAGCTTCAAGCAAAAAGTAAAGTGTTATTTTTACCAGCTGATATTTAGGTTATATTGTACCCTGTTCATAGGGATCGATGTATTGAATTTCCGTTCGATAAATTTCTCGCTCATGAGTTTGGGTTAGAATGGTTTTTAAATGTAAGGTGCTGGAATTAAAAGTTACACACAAAATAAGAATTTCATTATTCAAATAGGATAGAAATCTCGAGTTTGTATTTCGTCTAGCCTATCAAATACTTAAACTTACTAACCAATTGCGCTTATCCTTAACTACTCGTCAATATCATCATGTATCATTCACACATAGGTCATCTCTAACACAGAGCGGGATATCAACCATGTCGCTCCATGTCGACGATCTCTCAGCATAACACAAAACAACACTGAGGCATTAAGATTCGATACCTAAGTGATTACTAAGCCTAAACCTATCTCTAGAATATAATCCCAATAGATATTCATCCTAAGTCCATATTCAATCCATCCATCTATGCAACGACTCAAACCTAAACACTTAGCAAGCTAAAAAGGATAAACATCAATAAAGATTTGTAAAGAAAATTTCATACAACACCATGAGCAAACAATATACATATAATCAAGGTAAAGTTACATACAAAATCCAATAAATAATGGTTACAAAGAGAGGAAGGGGAGAAGAAACCGAATTTCCCACAGTGTCAAACACGATCCATCAAGCTCACGACCCCGGATCATCAATTTGCAAGCCACAAATGTTGTTGTCTAAGCTCTAAATATAAAAAATAAAGGTGATGGAATTTGGGAACAAATACCACAAAAGCCATCTGTGATACGGTGGGAGAACTGACTTAAGGTTTTGCGTTTGTGTTCGCAAATATTTCGGTTTAGCAAGAGTCGCCACCGACTTTTTATTTTATCCTAAGGAAAGGTCAAAAAGCACAGGAAAAACCTTTGAGATATTTTCTTGGGTTCGGGGAGTAGATTATAGAAAGGGAAGGTATTAGTACCCTTTCTATCCATGGTTATCCATGGGCTCTTAGTTACTTGTTTAGATCACTTGCTTTGCTTTTCAATTGTTTGAAATGGTGCTCTCCAATTGTTTAAAATGGTGCTTTGTGTGTGATTTTGAAAGATGTTTTGAAAAGAGGCCATCGTTGTGGCAACCTTTGTAATGATTCTTGTTTGAATGTATACAAAGGTGTTTTTGTCTTTTGAAAAAGTTTTCAATGTTTGAAAGTAGGGTTTTGAAATTGTATGGTGAAATGTGTTTTGAAGATAGCAAGGATGTTTTTGCAAGCTTTGATCAAGTAACTAAGAGTTGTCTCCCCTATTTTACTCAAATATCTTTCTTATGTTTTTAACACTTTTAACAATGTTACTTCACCATTGTATTTGGTGAACAACCTTGTGTTAGGATGTTAAACGGGACAGGTGCGGGTCATCGTATAGACCATGATAGCAATTGTGTCAAGTATTTTTGGCAATTTTCTTGAGGGACTTGATCATTTTTGTTTGGGAAACTCAGATAGCGTCATCGAGGGACTATGATCTTTAGTTTTATTTTTGTTTTTCCAAAGTACTTGACATGCATACCATGGCCCATTTTTGAAGGCAACGAGTGGATTGTAACTCTAGGGGTGCAAGTGTGCATTGTGTTTGAATTTCATGCATTTTTGTCTTGTATTAGGTCAAACTATTTGTTGGTTTTGATTTTGCATACAAACCCTAATTCTCTAATCATGGCATAATTGAAAGCTTAAAGGTGCGAGAATTTAAATTCTAAACTATTACAACAAGATATAGGGAGGGGGGTACAATTTTGAATAGGGGGGTATTTGACAAGAAATATAAAACCCTAATTACTATTACATCCAAATTAAATTTGCAAGGCATAATATTTAATTGCACAATATTTAAATAAAATACAATAAATAAATATCAAATAAAAAGTATTATGCAAAAAAGGTTTTTTAGGTATGTAAAGTATTTTCAATATAAAGAAATAAATAAAAAGTTAATTCTAATTTTTTTTAGGGTAAACCCTAATTCATTAAAGAAATGGTATTATTTAATATTTATATACAAAAATGTCTCAATATGTACAAAAATAAAAGTATATTTAAAAAAAGTATTTTTTAGTATAAAATATCAATAAAAATAAAAATGTATTATTTTTGTGTTTTTTAATCTATGCTTTTAATAAAATAAAGTATATATATATATATATATATATATATATATATATATTAAATATATTAAGTGTGTAAAAAAATAAATTATTTACAAAAATGCATATATTTCAAGAAAATATTTTCAATTGTGAATAAAAATAATAAATGAAAATAAAAGTATTTTATTTTTTTACATTATTTTTAAGTTTAAACAAAATAATATAAAGTATTTAAACATTTTTATGTTAGAAACAACTAAAATAAATACCAAATAAATGTAAAAATTTATGAAAATACTTTTTAGGCATTTTTTATATTTGAAAATAAAATAATAAAGTCAGAAATGAAATTAAAATGCAAAAATAATAAATATACAAAGAAATGGGCCAGGGGGGTGTGAAACTGAAAAAGGGGTGTCAAAAGTAGGAAATAGCCAGGCCCAGCCCAGCTACTTCATCTTCTTCCTCTGTTCAAACAAAAACACGCGCCTTCTGTGTACAAACTTCCAACTCCTGGAAACGTGATCCTTTGACAAAACTCAAAACATGAAACTTGTAGAGCATCAAAAAACTATTTCAACCATATAAAACATTAAATCTAACTCTCAAAGACCAGAGAGAATTTCTCTGGCCCTAATTTCTAACCTAGTTTTTACAAAAAGTTCATCGATGAAATTCTCCTAGCACGATTAATATAAATGAAAACTAAGGACATGTATGGTTTCAGGGTAATGAATACAACATCTTTCATTCACAAACCTAAGACTAAATGTTTGTAAATAGAGAGATAGAAGTTCATGAAATACCTGTTTCAGTTGAGTTCGAGCTAGACAATGCAGCAAATTTCAATGGGGCCTGAGGTTCTTTTGAGCTTGCTTGATGTCCCCTGAACCTTTCCCAATGCTTGGTCTGTTTTGAAGTGGCCTGAATCGTGCTACATAACTCAACCTGCAAAGCTTCCAAACAAAAATGGTGATGTGTGTAAATGGAGTTACAGAAGCTTGTGAATGATCTGGACAACTTAGGTGTATTGTTTAGAATGTGTTTGAAGTGATTTTGGACAAAACGCACGAGGGGATTTGATTGTGGCTTGTGATTTGTAGACTGGACCTGTTTTGGGCAGAAATGGAGATTTTGTGCATAAGGGGGTTTTAGAAGTCCAAGACTCGTGTTTATGGCTTACAAGGATATGAGAAACTTGTTTGAAAACTTTCCTTTAGTTCAATATATCAGATGTGTGAGTTATGAGCTTTTGGCTATTTGACTTGTTTTGAAAGCAAAGATGTGAAGTGACCAAGCTATGGCTTGTACAGGCTAGTTACAAGCATGCTCAAGTTGGTGTATTATGCCTGAGATTAGGGAACTTGTTTGCTGCAAGGAAAAAAGTCCAAGGCTCAAGAAAATGCAATTTGACATAAAGTGGCCTTTATGAAAATGGAAGTATGACCTTTATGCTCAAAATGGAAATGTTCATTGTACAATACTCTCTTGATCAGAACAATGCCAATGTCCAATGTATTTGCATTCAATTTTTGAGTGTAAATTGGTTTAGAGGCATGTAATTATGTACTAAGCTAGTTTGGTCAGATTTGGCAAGTGGTATGAACATGTATTGGCCATGGTTACAAAGTGAGTTTTTGCCAACTTCAAGTATTCGATTCTCCCTAACCACAAAGGTGTTTGAGGAGTTCTTTGACAATTTGGAAAGCTTGAAACATGTACTATAATCCATATTTGAAATTCAACTTGAAACTACAAGTGGAACCATGTGAAAAATGGCCAAGAAGATGGGTCAAAATCCTGCCTAAACTAGGGCAAAATTTCTCTAAGTTTAAAGTTTTAGGTAGCCTTGTTCCAAAAATCATAACTTGAGATCCAAGCTTCTTTTGAGAAAACTTTGTGAATCAAAGTTGTAAACTTTGTGATGGACTACAACTTTCATGTTTTAAGTTTTGTTTGAATCCATTTTCATCTTGGTGAAAATGTGAGGCAAATTTAGGAAAAATTAAGAAAATTTCATAACTTAGAAAATTTCTAAGTTATGAAATTTTTTCAATTTAAACCCTAATTTGCAATTTTGGGTTTCTTGATGAACAATTTTCATAATTTGACATGTCTTGATGAAAAATGATCCTTGGCACTTGATTCAGACCAAAAAGTCAATGTTTGACTTTTTAGTATACAGTCAAATTTTGATCAGTTGAATGAAAAATTCATCTGTCAATCCTATGCATTTGAGACCTTTTGAACTTGTTGAATGAGTCAAGATGATGTCATTGAGTCCTTGAGTCCATGGTTGATCTTGATTTTCCATTGGCTAGGTCAAACAGTCAAAAATTGCCTTTGCACAATCAAAACCCTAAAAATGACCATTTTGCCCTTTTGGTGATGTGATCAAATTTCTTGTGGAATTGTGATCCAAACATGATCACATGGTCCATATGAGTTCATAATGTTGATGTGGGTCAAAATTCATAAGGTTTGACTGTTAATTGGCCACAATTGACTTTTTCCCCAATACAGCTGATTTCTAGGTCAACTGTCCAATTGACTGGGCAGAAATTTGATTCAAGGCTTGAAACTTGGTATGGACAAACTTGTGGGTCCAACAGGGAGTATGAAAGTCATTTTGGGCATTGTGGGTCAAAACATCCCTGTGCAAACTCAAACCCTAATTTAGGTCAACAGTGCAAGGAGGTGTCTTGAGCAGAGCAAACCCTAGCTTGATCTTGAGTTCAAAGAGTCTTGTGATGAGAAATGTTGATGAAATGATAGGGCAAATTTTGGGGTACAACAGTTGCCCCTGTTCAATCTTCTTGAACCTGAAGAGTTAGATTGACAAGTTTGCCTTTCGCGACTCGAAAGTAAAAGAGGATTGGACACTAGAGTGCCCGTAAATTTTCACTCGTCAAAATATAGCCGAGGAAATGGGCTCAAAGATGCCATTTGGAGATGGTGGAATCTTGATTGAGATGGGCTTAAAGATGTCATCCAAGAATGTTTGTTGAATTGCAATGTTGTAGGTCAGAAGAATGAGTATCAAAATGGTATCCGTGTCTGGAAGGCATTTGAACTGTATCTGGAGACTGAGTCTGTATGAGCAAAAGAATGGCGTCCGTGTCTGGAGCGTATATGAGCTATAACTGTATTTGAACTTTGAATGAATATCAGAATGACTTCCGTGTCTGGAGTATATCTGTATTGTATCTGAAGTTGAGATCTGTATGAGTAGCAGAATGACTTCTGTGTCTGGAGTGTATCTGAGACTGTAACTGGGATCTGAATAAGTGACATAATGACTTCCGTGGTGACTGCACTGGGGAGAATAAAACTTCTGGTGTAAGGGCCAGAATGGCATCCGTGTTTGGAGCGTATCTGAACTTGAAGTTGATAGTTGAATCTGAACGAGAGATAGAATGGCCGCCGTGTCTGGAGCATATCTAGTCTGTATCAGATTGTTGAAGTCTGAATGAGTAGTAGAATGACCGCTGTGTCTGGGGTGTATCCGTACTGTATTTTGACTTGAAATTGTGAATGAGTAATAGAATGACCGCCGTGTCTGGGGTGCAGCCATACTGCATCAGGAAAATTGTTAACGATAACCTTTTAATCTTATCCTGAAAAGGGTAAAATGTTAGCTAAAACACAAAGTTATGTTGCATGATATGTATGATGCAATGAACTGTGTTTCATCAATGTTTATGATATATGAATGTAATGGATGGGCATGTAAGCCGAGTGGCTGTCTTGCTGAGGAAAATAAATCCTTGGCTGCTGTTGGGGAAAGTAAATCCTTGACCAATGTTGAGGATTCAAAACTCTTTGATTGCTGAAGATGAGAGATCCTTGTTGACTGCTTGGGGATTAAAGATCTCTGATTGTTGAGAATGAGAAATCCTGGGACCACTGCTGGGGATTGAAAATCCTTGGCGACTGGTGGGGATTAACAAGAGCCTTGACAACTTCTGCGGGAAAAGAGAGCTCTTCATGACTTTTATGGGAAATAAGGAAAACTCCAAAAATCTTTACTGAGGAGTTAAAACCTGGGAGGCTTCTGCTTGGAGAAATGAGACCGAGAATCTTCGATCTGCTGGGAGATAACTCTGTGGGGAGAATTTTTACTCGGCTGGTGAAATCAGGAGCTTTGGGTTGCATGCCAAACTACTGGGGAAGCATCCTAGTTGGGGATAAGCCAAGAAGTTAACTGTTATCTGCTTGGTTTTTAGACTTTTAATATAGCCTGCTGGGGAAATTGGGGGAAGTTGAACAGTTCCCACCGGGGGTTGATAGTTAGAAATATGACTTTGCTGGGGAAGAAGGTTTAGAATATTCTGGCTCCGCTGGTGATCTTGAAGTTTAACTCCGCTGGGGACACATACTTTAAGACTTTGGCTTTGTTGAGGATCTGGACAATGTATTGCAGGGGATTTCTTCTAGAATGGCACAAAAATATCTTCCTACACCTTCAACCTATAAGTAATTATCCTTTCTCAATTTCGTTTTATTTGTAAGCAGTGATTATATTCAAATGCATATGCCTATTTAACAAAACTTTGGACGTTTTCAAATAAAACATAAGTGTAAAAAAGAAAGAAAGGCAAGTAAATTTCTGCACTTTGAACTATCTTTGTATTAACTTTTGTAAGTATCTTTGTACAAGGGAGACAAACATCCTAGTAGGAGAATGTTGTCGTAAAAATTGAAAAATTTTATACAAAAGAAAGATGGCTATGTGTAACAATTCCATGGGATTCCCATTCTGCTATAGCCTTCACAACTTTGAGTATCTTGTCCATTTGCTGCTTCGTCCGCCGATGATTGGATTGATTAGTAGCTTGGAGCTTTGTTGGTGAAGAGATTGTTCTTAAAGTGATCCGACGAGACATAATCATACACTTTAATTCCCTAACTTTTGCCTGGACCGTCCTTTCGGGTTTTCGATCCACAGGGAAACCCTTTTTTGCCCAAGTCGCCCTTTCGGGTTTTCAACTTGCCGGGTGTACATATTTTTTTTGTTTTATCCCTAATTTTTTCCTGAACCGCCCTTTCGGGTTTTCGATTCACCGGGATGCCCATTGTTTTCCCAAGTCGCCCTTTCGGGTTTTCAACTTGTCAGGCTGTTTTATGCGTAGTATATTTTGACTATGTCTGCGTTCGCAGGGTGTGGAAAGTCATCACCGTCCATGGTGGTCATAATCATTGCCCCACCAGAAAAGATGCTCTTGATCACAAATGGTCCTTCGTAAGTAGGAGTCCATTTTCCCCTGGGGTCACTTTGCGGCAAGATGATCCGCTTGATTACAAGATCTCCGACTTGATATACCTGACGCCTGACTTTCTTGTTGAAAGCCTTGATCATTCGTTTTTGATACGTCTGACCATGACAAACAGCAGTAAGTCGCTTCTCGTCGATCAAGTTAAGTTGATCAAGTCGGGTCTGAATCCAATCGTCTTCACTCAAACCGGCATCCTTCATAATCCTCAAGGAAGGAATCTGAACTTCCATAGGTAAAACAACTTCCATGCCATATACCAACGAAAAGGGAGTTGCCCCTGTTGAAGTACATGCCGTGGTACGATATCCATGCAGAGCAAACAATAATATCTCATGCCAGTCCTTGTAGGTGACCGTCATCTTTTGAGTGATCTTCTTGATATTTTTGTTCACGGCTTCAACAACACCGTTCATCTTCGGCCGATAGGGAGATGAATTGTGATGATAAATCTTGAACTGTTCGCATAGAGCGGTGATCATAGTGTTGTTCAAATTTGTACCGTTATCCGTGATAATCCTGTCGGGGATACCATACCGGCATATGAGGTTCTGCTTGATGAAGCGGGCAACCACATTCTTTGTAACCGAGGCATAGGAAGCTACTTCGACCCACTTGGTGAAGTAGTCAATAGCCACCAAGATGAAGCGGTGCCCATTGGATGCCGTGGGCTTGATCTCTCCAATCATGTCAATGCCCCACATTGCGAATGGCCAAGGAGCTGTCAGAACGTTGAGAGGAACAAGAGGAATATGTACCTTGTCGGCATAGACTTGGCATTTGTGACAAGTGCAGGAATGTTGATGACAATCAGCTTCCATGGTAGACCAGTAGTAGCCTGCCCTTAGAATGTTCTTATCCATCGTATGTCCGCTCAAGTGGGTGCCAAATGTGCCACTATGTATCTCTGTCATGATCAACTCTAATTCAACCTTGTCCACACAACGAAGTAGAACACAATCATGGATGCGCCTATAAAGGATGTCATTGCTTAGGAAGAACTTGGAAGGAAATCTCCTTAAGAACTTTTTGTCATTGGCGGAAGCTCCTTCAGGGTATTCTCGAGTCTGGAGATACCTTTTGATTTCAGGAAACCAGGGTTGTTCCACTACTTCTTTGGTGTTAATCTCGTGACAGTGCGCAAGTTCGTCCATTCGTTCAATGGTGATTTAGGGAGCCTCGTTATCCCGGTTGAGTTTAAACATGGAATACATTGTAGCCAGAGCATCGGCTAACTGATTTTCTTCTCGCGGGAAATGCTCGAAGGTAATCTACTCAAAATGAGGCAACAATGTCAAGACATGTTCTTTCTATGGGATAAGATTAGGATGTTTAGTGTCCCACTCTCCTTTGATTTGACTGATAACCAAAGCCGAGTCCCCAAATACGACCAAAGATTTGATTCCCAAGTCTATAGCATCCTTGAGACCGAAGATGCAAGCTTCATATTCAGCCATGTTGTTGGTACAGCTGAAGCAAAGTCGGGCAGTGAAGGGTGTATGGAAACCTTCCGGAGAAATGAGTACCGCACCAATACCATTGCCAAGTGCATTTGAAGCACCATCAAAGTACAGGGTCCATCGGGATCCTTGTTCAGGTCCGTCATACGGTCCGTTACCTTCAATGTTGTCCAATGTCATGATGTCCTCGTCAGGGAAGTCGAATCTCATGGATTGGTAATCTTCGACGGCTTGATGAGCTAGATGGGCAGCTAGTACACTCCCCTTTATAGCTTTTTGGGTAGTATACTGGATATCATACTCAGTCAGGATCATTTTCCATCTAGCGATTCTTCCAGATAAAGCAGGCTTCTCGAAGATATACTTGATCGGATCCATTTTGGAAATCAGCAGAGTGGTATGAGTCAACATATACTGCCTTAGCCGGCGAGCAGCCCATACCAAAGCGCAGCAAGTTTTCTTGAGCAGTGAGTAGCGAGTCTCACAGTCGGTAAACTTTTTGCTAAGGTAATAAGTGGCATGCTCTTTTTGGCCAGACTCGTCATGTTGGCCCAGTACGCACCCCATTGAGTTATCCAACACAGTCAGATACATGATTAACGACCTTCCTTCGACGGGTGGCATCAGAATAGGAGATTCCAATAAATACTCCTTGATCTTATCAAAAGCAACTTGACAATCATTGTTCCATTCAACTACCTGATCTTTCTTCAGTAGCTTGAAGATTGACTCACAAGTAGATGTCAGGTGAGAGATGAACCTCACAATATAGTTTAAGCGTCCCAAGAATCATCTAACCTCCTTTTCAGTGCGGGGGGCAGGCATTTCTTGTATAGCCTTTACTTTAGCTGGATCAACCTCAATGCCTTTGTTGCTGACGATAAATCCCAAAAGTTTACCAGACCTAACTCCAAAAGTGCACTTGCTTGGGTTTAACCTGAGCTTATATTCCTTCAACCTGGCAAACAACTTTTGCAAATGATCAAGGTGTTCTTCTTCTGTCTGTGATTGAGCTATCATGTCGTCTACATAAACTTCGATCTCATGATGTATCATATAATGAAACAAAGCTACCATGGCGCGTTGATAGGTTGCTCCTGCATTCTTCAGTCCGAATGGCATCACTTTGTAGCAGAAGGTACCCCATTGCGTGACAAAAGTAGTTTTCTCCATGTCCTCGGGGGCCATTTTGATCTGGTTTTATCCTGAGAATCTATCCATGAAGGAAAATACCTTGTGTTGAGCTGTGTTGTCAACCAAGATGTTGATGTGTGGCAGTGGAAAATCATCTTTAGGGCTAGCCCTGTTTAAATCCCGATAGTCCACACACATTCTGACTTTGCCGTCCTTCTTAGGCACGGGCACAATGTTAGCAACCCATTATGGATAGGAAGTAACAACCAGAAAGCCAGCATTGAGTTGCTTCATTACCTCAGCTTTGATCTTCTCAGACATGTCGGGCCTCATTCGGAGGACCTTTTGCTTGATTGGTGGACAGTCTTCTCTTGTAGGGAGACGGTGAACCACGATATCTGTGTCCAATCCCGGCATGTCTTCATAAGACCAGGCGAAGATTTCAACATATTTGTTCAACAACTGCACTAAGCGCTCTTTGACACTTTGTTCCAGGTTGGCACCCACTTTTACCTCTTTCTTGTCTTCCTCTGTCCCCAAGTTGATGGTTTCTAGCAACTCTTCGTGAGGAAGAATAGCCCTCTTTTCTTGTTGCAAAAGTCTGGCTAACTCTCCCGGAACTTCACAGTCTTCGTCAACTTCGTACTCAGCATGATTGACCAAATCTTCAGAGTTACCGAAGGATAAAGCAGAATAGTCACCCATGGAATCCGGAGTGGATGGGTACCTGCATTTGTGAGTGTGGGTGTGTGTAAGGGATAACCATCCTTAAACAAAACAAAATGAAAAAAGAAAGAAAATGAACACAATAGTTTATAGATGAAGACGTCCAATGATTCATTAAAACATGGAATATGATAATGAAGAAAATCAAGTCCTTACAAATGGACCTATATGCCCCGGGCAAGGCATAAGGTGAGAATAGTATACAAATTGTTTAGTTATTACAGACCAAAATAACAAATTGTTCAAAGATAAAATTACTGGTTGATGAAGGTGATGGGAATAAAATCCTTTAATTCCCAGTTGCTTAAACCCCCTTCGACGGTTGGAAAGATCCAATCTTCAAAGTTATTCTCTTCATCCTCATCTTCTACAACATTAATTCCATGGTAGGTGATTTTTACGGGTGGTCCTCCAGTCTTCGAGCGACGCATAGCCTTTTATCCTATAGCAGTAAACCCTAATCCAAACTTGTCCGTCTTATGGGGAAAATCAGGCAGTTGCCCCCACACTGTTCTCTTTCCTTATTTGATTACCGCCTCTGCGTCCTTAAGAGATGCCATCCTAGATACATGCTTGCGAATGATAGGCACCTCAACCATTATCTTCGCAACTGCGACCTCAGGAGAAACTTACTCAAAATTTTGGAAAGGCGTTTCGATGAATTCGCCATCCAACTCCACATAGCGGAAGGAGTTGAGGTGACTTATCATGTACTCTTCCTCACCATGCATCGTTATAATCTTACCCTTAACAGGATATTTCAGCATTTGGTGTAAAGAGGAGGTAACTGCCCCAACATAATGGATCCACGGTCTTCCCAACAAACACAAATATGAAGGACGGATGTCCATCACATAAAAGGTGGATTTGAAAACTTCTGTGCCCACTTTGATAGGATTTCAACCTCTCCGTGAACCATTCTTTTGGACCCATCAAAGGCCTTAACAACGATGTTACTGGGTTTGAGGGTCAATCCTTCGTAGTCCAAACGGTCCAACGCTTTCTTCGACAACACATTCAAGGAAGAACCAATATCAACTAAGACATGGGTGAGGGTGGTTCCCCTGCATTCAACTGAGACATGTAGCGTGTCGTTGTGTTTCCTTACCTTGGGAGTCAAATCAGCATCGGAAAAGCCAAGGCCATTATCAACAGTAAGGCTGGCCACACACTCCTGAAACTGGTCAGCCGAAGTTTCTTGGGGCACGTGTGCCGTATTTAAAAATTTGATTAAGGCCTTAGCATGGGCCTCAGAGCAGAGTAGAAGAGCCAACATGGATATTTTAGAAGGGGTCTGCTCTAGCTGTTCCACGACGTCGAAATCGCTCCTTTTGATTATTTTCAAGATTTCCTCCATTTCTTTCTGGGTGGTTTCAGGGATAACCACAATATGAGCCTTCGTCCTGACAGGCGCTTCTAGTATCCCCTTACCCTTATCGGTAGTATCAACAGATGGTCTTACTTCAGGAGTATCCAATTCTTCAATTATCGGGTCTTGCACAGATGGCTTAACAGGAACAGAAGCTTTCGAGGGTCCAAAAACTGCTCGAGGGGGAGCAATCTCTGGAGAAAAAACCCGTCTGCTGCGAGTTATCTTGCTTGTTCCTGCAATGTTCCCTATATCAGGGGTTTCCTCTTCAGAATTCTCTTGGACTGATTCAATCTGTTTGATGCCATGATAGAAGATTTCTCCTCCGTAGTTCCATGGTATCGTCTTGCTAGATTGATACGGGACAGGCCCCGGCATGGTGATTTTTAATGGTACAAACTCAGGATCAGGTGTAATCTTGACAGGCCTTTTGCAAGCCTTGGGAAGATTTTCGGAAATGGTTATTATTACAATATCATTGGTTGAAGTAGCAAAAGTAGCAGGAGTAACAGGAGTGAAGGTATCAACAGGGGTCTTTTGGAAGAGTATCTCTTGGGTATCCATCAGGCGTTGGATACCTGATTTCAACATTGGGCAGTCAGCTCGTATGTTTAAACAAAAGTACCAGTCTTTTCCACAGTCTGGGAATATCCCGGCTCTCATCAAATTCACTTTAATCACTGGTAAGGGAGTCAAAAGGTCAGCAACATTGGTTACATGAAGGTCTTCCATAACGACATGAACATTATGACCGTGCTTGGGCATTGGGGAAGAAATCACATTTGGCTTTTCGGGCGCATCGAATTCTACTTCCTTGGCGTCAATCAGGTCTTGGATTTTGTTCTTAAGAGCCCAACAGTTGTTGGTATCATGCCATGCACTGTCAGAGTGGTAAGCACACTTGGCATTGGAGTGGTAGTATGGAGAGGAGGTATTAGGGTTCTTTGGCGCTTCCTTCAAACTGGTAAGATTCAACTTTAACAAATGAGGGAGTACTTGAGCTGGCGTCATGTTGATTCGGGTGAACTGCCATTGTGGCCTTTCTACCCGTTGTTGATTAGGTCTTGGCTGATTGCCGCGAGGTTGATCATTTGAAGAGTTTTGAATCATCACAGCCCCCACAGTTGGCCGACGCTCGGTTCTTCCTTGACTTTTCTGAGAATAAACAGCAGAGGCTTCCTTCTTAGCTGGGAAGGCCTTCTTAATAGTAGTGGGCGCGGAGGAATCTTTCTGAATCTTACCACTTTTAATACCGGCTTCAACCCTTTCGCCAGTCAGAATTAATTCGGTAAATCCCGCGGAGGAACTCCCAATTAAATGATTGAAGAAAGGGCCAGACAGGGTCCCTAGAAACATGTCAACCAACTCTATATCCGACAATGGTGGCTGCACCCTTCCAGCCAGATCACGCCACTTCTGGGCATACTCCTTGAATCCTTCATTGGAAGCCATCCCCATACTTTGTAGTTGAGTACGAGTGGGCGCCAAATCAGCGTTGTATTGGTATTGACGGTAAAAAGCAGCAGCTAAGTCTTCCCAGTTATGAACCTCAGACCTCTCAAGTTGATAGAAACAGTCCAATTGTGTGCCTGAAAAACTGTCTTGGAAAAGTGTACCCAGAGGTCTTTATCAGATGAGTGGGGTTGGATCTTTCTGACATAGGATCTCAGATGCATCTTTGGGCAGGACAGACCGTCATACTTAGCAAATGTTGGTACTTTGAACTTGGGAGAAATGACGATCCCAGCGACCAATCCTAAATCTTCAAAATCTAAACCAGGTACCCTTTGCAACTCCATGGCTGCCAATTGTTGTACCCCAAAATTTGCCCTCCCATATTCTTCAAAGTTTTGACAAGCATCATCTAAATTTGCTCAAGTCTACTCAAGGGTTGCACAGTCAAACCATCCTCCTAAGCCAGTCAAAATTAGGGTTTTGGTTCTTGCAAGGAAGTTGAGGTTTTCAAGGGCTCAATCAAGTCCCATATGCTTATATACATTGTCAAGCACCTACATGCTAAGTTTCAAGGCTCACAAGGTCAAGTTGCACAGTCAAAAACCCTAATTGCTTCACAATCAACTACAGGGGCAAAATGGTCATTTGGCAGTCAAAAGTCAAATTTTTTGGTCAACATCTGATTTTGAAGCCACAATCATCATTTGATCAAGTCTTGATCATGATTCCACAACTCAAAAATCACCAAGATGCAAAAGTTTCTATTTTTGGACAGTTGAAAAGTCAACTGTAACTTGACCAAGGCATAACTTTTTCATGGTTCATCAGAAAAATCCCATCCAATGCTCATTTTGAAGGGGATGACATTTCCTACAACTCATCTTCACATTCCAAGTCCAAGAAATGCTCTCACAAAAAGTTATCAATTTCAACATTATAGGTCATTTTTAAAAGTCAACAAAAAGGCCCTTTAAGTAAAAGACCATAACTTGAGATTGGTAAATCAAAATTACATGGGACCAAAGGCATTGGTTAGAGGACTTAAAGACCTTTCCAAAATGTCCAAGAACATGTTAATATGATCAAAATTGAGCAAGATATGTATTGGAGAAGTTGGGAAATTTTTGTGAAATGGCAAAAGTCAACTATCCTTAAAACTCCAATTTTTGACAAAAGGGTCCACTTTCTTCCACTTGATTCAGCCTTGTCATGCCACCCACGTGTCCCATGATCAATTTCAAGACCAAATAATTATTTTTCTATTTTTATTTAATTTTTATGGATTTAATTCATTTTAATCCATAATAATTCAAGTAAAATCAAAAAAATTGGTTAAATGGTATCTTGTGGTTTGATTAGCCTTCATGAAGCATATTCTAGTTTCCAAATTCGTGTAAAGCTCATTTATGCATGAAAATTCAAAATTTGGACAAAGCTTTGAAAGGCCTTTAATGGTGGTTAAGAAGAAATCCAAAACTTCAATGCACAAGTTTAAGGCTCCTAATGCTGACTTAAATCCCTTGATACATACATATGCAAGAGGCCATATAGGATTCACGACCTAGAACTCATTGAAACGGCAGAACCAAATTCAAAAATCCAAGCAAAAAAGTCAAATCCTAATTCTACCTTCCAGCCCATTTCAAGGAGATTTGAAGGTTCAAACATATTGCTGGGAGTCTCCAGAACCTATTGCAATCATAAACAAGCTCCTATACTCAAAGAAACGCCCAGCACAAGTCACACGGTTTGAATTTTTTTCCAGAAACGCATACCATTATTCATACATTGTTAACATCTTTTGTGGATCATTTTGTGTTCATAGCATTCAGGTGAAGCTAATGGTAGGGTTCAATTGCTTTGAGAGCCCCGGAAACGTAAATCACCATGGTTAAATCTTAGGGTTTTGAAGCTTTTGAATTAGGGCTTTTCACATACTGTAAAATCAGACCTCGAGAAGCACATGGTTGAAACCGCCTGAGTGAGACGAAGACATTGGATACCTCGCGCCCTTTTTATATAGCTCAGGGGCCTAATCGCTATTCTTGGCAGTTCCATGTTGTGGGGGTTAAAAACCCCCGCTAACTGCTTTTGTTTTGCAGGTTACAGGATGAAGACGAAGGGCGTGTCAACTTGCCATTGGCTGATTCAAATGGCGCGCGCTTTTTTTTTAGTTTCAGCATGTGACTTGTTTTTCATATATGATATTTGTTTCTCATATTATTTACAAACGCGCATAAGTGATCTAGTGGTACATGTGTTGGCAAATGATCCTTGGGACCTGGGTTCGATTCCCAGGTCCCCCCAAATGTTTATTCATGTTTTTTCTAACTCAATCACATGCAGTCTTCCAAGAAATCAATACCATATGCCCTCATGCATCAACGTGCCATGTGTCCAGTCCCACAGATATGAAGGCCAAGAGAGGGAGCACACCATATTCCTGGTCAACCAGCGCCCCACTCAATTCTCAGAGTCAACGTGGTTGGATGCAAATGGGCCACAACAATGCTAAACAAACTCCCAATTCTGGCCCAAACCCCCCTTGGGTTTGCATTTTTATTTTGTCATTTTTTTTTATTTGCCTTATTTTATTTCTTATTCTTTTTTTATTAACTATTAACATAATTAATATTTTTCATAAAAAACCAAAAAAACTAATATAATTAATATTTATTAATTTCATGTTATTTTTGTAAATAAAATACTAACAAATAAAATAGTTTAATTAGGACAATTTTAATCTCTTTTCTTTATAATAAATAAAAACAATTTAGAATTAGGTTTTGCTAACTTTTAATTTCTATTTATTTTCTCTTTATTTTCATTAAAAACACAAAAACACAAAAACATCATTTTCTTAATTAATTAATTAATTAGTTATTAGTTTTAATTTCATTAATTACAAAAAAAAGACAAAAAATTCAATTCTTATTCAAAAAGGGTCAAAACGCTTAGGACGTTCCCGATTTAATTCTTTCGCGCATTATTCTTATTTTGATTATTTATGTAACTGTTTCCGGATATGTAATAGTAATTAGGTTTATCTCTTTATTTACTATTTCTCGCACTTTATTTCCAAACGGGTTTTGTTTTTTTGGCGACGTATAGACCCGCGCCTTATAATAGCTAGATTTACATTTCTGCAATTTATTTTCCGCACTCCTAACTGTTAACAATGCATGAAAGAATGTATGAATAATAAAATCAATCCGTAGCTCACAAATAACATGTACAAGATAACATAAACTGAATTCAACACACATGCACATACCACTCTTAGGGTACGCCTCACTGGTTGCCTCGAACGTGGTCATCAAGTATAGGGTGTCTTAGAGGTCTCCCTTTGTCTAAAGATCCAGTTGCCTCGAAACGGTTTCCTCGGATAAAAGGATCTAGGACATTAGGGTTACTTCCAAGGTGTCCTATCATTGCTTCGGTGACCACACTGTCCCTTAATCGAATTAACCCGAATACCTCCAACGATGGTGCTACCTACCTCTCAATGGTGGGATGGCACTATCTAAAAGACTCTTACACAGCCTAATTCCTTAGAGTAGGTAGATTCTCCTGGGTACTTGCTCTTTTCAAACAAACAAAACAACTTTTCACACCGACACTTTCTAAAAGTTTTCAAACAAATTTTTCATACACTCTTGAGGACAGATACAAGAGTTACTTAGAAATTTTTCAAACGAAACTTTTTTTTTTCAAAAACCACTCACACTTGAAAAGCAATCATCTTTTGAAAACATAAGAGCAAGTACCTAAGAGCCCATGGATAACCATGGATAGAAAGGGTGCTAACACCTTCTCTTTCTATAAATTTACCTCCCGAACCGAGAAACATTCTCGAAGAAGGAATTTTGCTGTGCTTTTGTCCTTTCCATGTTGGAGAACATAAAAGACGGTGGTGACTCTTGCTTACCGCGACATTTCGCGAACCAGCTTTAAACAGTCAGTTCTATTTCCACCGATCACAGAACTGGCGACTTTGCTGGGGAGACTTTAAAGTGGGGTGTACCTTAGGAATAGTTCATCATCATGTTTTCAATTGCTTGCTTTGCTTGATTTAATATTGTGGGCCTGTTTTGGGAGTTTCATAGATCCTAACCTGTATCTGGGGGATACCTTTTAGAAAGTAGCAACAAACTGTGAGGGAACTGTGCGGGGTATACCGACACGGTTGAAGCAGTTTGCTACGTTGATGTGGCACTTTGGTGAGTACCGGTAACCCTTGAGTTAAGTCAAGGAGAGTACGGGGACGCCGCGTGGTGTCGTGAAGCATCAACTGCCCTTAGGAACCTTACTTGACCATCCTGGCCTCTTTAGGGGTAGTGAGATGACTGACTTTGGTGCAGTCCGAAGTTGGTTGATACTCGATACTACACTCATTGAGGGTTGTTTTCTTGGAATATTTTGATCGCCAGTTCAGTGGCTAAATCAAAACAATGAACACAGAAAACAACCCAATGATATTGAGCTCCTTAGAACCCGGTTACTTTTGATAGGACAGGTTTTTGAGCCCACCAACTTCAAGAGGGTAGTACTCCAAACTTCATGCTGGCCTAAACTCTAAGAGCTGTCTTGTGTGACTTGTGTGCCTTCAAACTTGACTACTTGCGCATTCTTGTTATCTGTCACATGAGTTTCTTGCAGGTTTTGTTTACAATCCTTAATCTGGACTCATAACAGGGTTCACTTACATCACTCCACGCATAGCATAACATCATACCATCATACCATTGCATACATCCTACATAAGGGCTAATCCATTTCAAGGATCTCAAGGGTTTGTGATGCAGGTCACGATGAATCAAATGTCTAGCAAGGGGCAAAGGGAATTTATTTTCCTCTAGCCAAGGTTAATGACTTGAGTCAGGGGCTATGACCCACTCGATATGGTGAGCCTTGACTCTTAAAGAAGGACTCTCCACAATATGCAGTGCCTTCCATCAAGCTACAAAATGAAAATGCTAACGATTTTCTTGTTTACCCCACGAGATCCTTGAAAACATTACATACATATATCATACATATCATTGCATAACAGGTACCCTTGTTACAGGTCACTTACCTTCTTTGCTGTTTATTTCAGCAATGGCTTCCCAACAAGGCAACCAAGATTTTCATGCTCAAGAGACTCAGTTCGGGGAAATCCTCCTAAATCTATCCAAGGGGCAGGAAGAGCTGAGAACACTCCTCATGGGGACTTTGGTCAGGAACAGTCCTGAAGACGATAGGGACGAACGGCTGAAACGTCTACAAGCTGAGGTGGATACAATGAGAACCCAGATGCTGGGGAAAATGGCTCTTATCCAAGACTTATCTCAAAGGCAAGGAGAGCTCAGGGTTCTCGTCAACCAACTGCTTCGGGATAAACAACTGGGGCAAACGTCTAAGGTTGAAGAGCAGGCCATCATTCAACCACCTGTGGGGCAAGAAGACAAGGGAAAAGCTCCTCAGTTTGCTTCAGGGTCACAAGCCCAGCATCAACCTCACCAGCGTCAACAGGGTAATCGGCGTAAGCGAAATACGTCTGGAAGACATTTCTCGGAGACTGGTGTGCCATCCTCACTAATACTGAAACGCCTGTTGGAGGTCAAGCTGATTGCTTTAAAGAATCCTCCTAAGAAGCTCAACATAACCTCCCTAAAGTACAATCCTGATGAAAGGTGTGCCTACCATTCTGACAGTCCTGGACACGACACTGACGACTGTTCGAGCCTGAGGAACAAGATCCAAGACTTGATCGACGGAAGGGTGCTGGAGTTCATGCCAGGTGGAAAAATGAAAATCTTCTGCTGAGAATCTTCCATCTGAGATGACTAGTTCAAACTAAGAAGCTTTTGTTCATTCGAATGTTCAAGTTGTATTTTTCTTTGATTGTTCAAACATTTGTTCATGTCAAACTCTTTTACTTTATCAATGCATCGCATATATCTGTTTTGAATCAATATATTCGCATTCGCTATATTCAAACTTCTTTCCATTTTTTTGTGATGTTCAACTCTCGATAAAATAATTCTAAACCTTTTGAGGGAGGATGACGAAAACGATACCACGATCTTTACAGTATGCTTTTGAACAGACCCCGCTGATGAGGTACATGCATTGTTTCAATTCCTAAACACTGGAGTTATAAGGAAGGTAATCCCTCGTCAACCCCTTCGAGCCAAAGAAGTAGGAGTTTTTCTTTTCGAAAATTAAAACCCTTAATCATAACCTGGGGCAGGGTAGTTCTCTCAGTTGATCCAAGTGCGCAACGAATGACACCAAAGAGGTCCTTCCAAAACAAGAGACAGTGATGGTTCCGAATAATCGTAAGGACAGGCAGTCATTATAAAAAAAAAACTAAAGCCCAACAAGTCAAAACCTATGAAGGAGACTTACAAAACTGGGGCATCCCGCTGACTGTAATCACAAAAGGAACAGTTCAGGCAAAAAACAGGGATAACGAAATCAAAAAAGAAAGAGGTCCTACAAACCCTCAACAAAAAAAAAGACTGCCTATTCAAAATAAACTGTCGATATCCGAACCATCATTGGAATATCAGGACAAAGACTCAAACAAGGTCTAATGCATGATCAACTGAGTTTAGGTTTGAAGAACATCACGAAGACCGGGTGGGTACAAATAAATTTGAGCCTTTATCCATTGTTTCTTAAACCGTGAACCAGGCCACGCTACAACCCTTAAAAGTCCTAGCTGAAGCATGGGTTAGTTCGAAAGCATACTATTACGAAAGGTATCCTGACTCCTTAAGGCTCGCTTTAAAATCTTGAGTTGACGTCACATGTTACATAATTTGCTTGTTTTACTGAAAAAATGCATTTTCAAAAAACTTCAAGACAGACATAAAACTTTGCATTTTTAATATAACATTGCTTGCATATGACTATTTGTTTGAACAACATAGAAGTTCACACGACGAATGTCTAATGAACAAAAGCACCTCTAATCAAGGGGCATGGCATGATCATTGTCCAACATCTAGGGCAGTTAGGTCAAGATTCGGAGAATCTCTCAAAAGGCCAACCAGCTTGGGGCAAATCTCCATCTGGATCACTTGGGGCATTGGACGATCAAACGAAGATCTTCTGGTGGCATGGTAACACCGCACTACTGACAGTGACAAACTCCATGCATCCTGAGAGCACAAACATAGTCGGAAAAACACTACGCATAAGTAAAGACCCGCTAGGTTGACACACCTAGGCGAAAATAAGGGCTTCCCGGCGAACCAAAAGGGTTCGGGCAAAAATAAGGGATGAAATGAAAAAAATCTGTACACCCGACAAGTCGAAAACCTGAAAAGGCGGCTTGGGCAAAAATGGGTATCCCTGTGGACTAAAAACCCGAAAGGGCGGTCCAGGCAAAAGTTAGGGATCAAAAGCGTACGACTATGTTCCGTCATCTCATCACTTTCCTACCAGAAGAAGATTTGTCAACCGGCAATCATCAAGCGCCTCCACAGGTATCTTCTCCCATAGAAACAGGGGCAATATGAGTTGTCTAAGCGATCTAGTTGCTCTGTCCACCGAGGTACCAAGGTAAGTTCAGCTGAAGAACATGACCAAGTTACCTCCGCTCCCCGCAGAGTAAGACAGGTTTCAGCAATGCTCTTCCCAAGCAGAGTTGGTCTCTCATCAACCCCGAAGAGGCACAATATCTCCAGCAAGCCAGCAACGCTCTCCCCAAGTGGAGTTAGCCTACAGTCAGCCTTAAGGAAGTTGGGTATCCCCAGAAAATCTCAATATTCCCCAGCGGAGTATACAGATGCTCCTAGGCAAGCATCCCCGGCAGTCTTGATCTAAGATTGTTCCCCGACGGAATACCAGACACCCCAGTGGAGCTATCCCCCAGTACAGTCCAAAGTTTCCCCAGGAGAGTTGAATCAATCTCCCCAGTAGATTCTTGAAGCTTATCCCCAGTAGATTCTAGAAGCTTATCACCTGCGGAGTACGAACGCATCTCCCCGGCTCTATTCAAAGGTTATTCTCCACCAGGGTATAACTGGGTTATCCTCAGCTAATTACCACGGGAAAGATCGTCCTCGGCAAAGTTCTTCCTATCCCTCCAGCGGAGTTCATCAAATCTCCTAACATAACATATCAACGGAATCCCCAGCGGAGTTCTCATCAAAACCTCAGCGAAGTATCTCTTCCCACAGAGTATTCCCCGCAGAGTAATCTCTCCAACAAGTTTATTCCCCAGCGGAGTCATCCTCTCCTACCAGTTTATTCTTACAACCATCATCCCCAGCGGAAATGAAGAACTCTATTCTTCAAACATCAGCCCAGGATTCAACTTCCCGACATTCGTCAAGGATTTATTTTCCCAGACGAGAATACATTCATAAACATCACATCTTCATACATTATAGCATGCATACGCATCATACAACACAAATCTCATTTATTTTTGAGAACATCTTAAAATCATGCAGTTCATGCATCATGACATTGCATAAGACTAATACTTTGCCTTTTCAGGAAAAAGTCAATCAAAAGATGATTACCATCTACCTTTACAGTTCCAGATCAACACCGGTAACAAGCCAGGAAAATTCTGTGGACGACTGATCGTGGGTTAATATCCGAAACCAAACAGGACAATTATCTACTTGATCATCCTCAGGAAACCCTACACCGGTTCCTTTTCTTTCAGAATAAGTCTTACACGGGCTCATCAACAGGAAACCCTAAACCAGTTCCTTCTCAACCTCAGATGTAGTTTTACACGAACTCATCATCAGGCAACCCTACACCGGTTCCTTCTCAATTTCCAGACGAAGTCTTACACAAACTTATCCTGCAGTAACCTTACCCCGGTTCCTCCAGAAGTCTTACACGGACTTATCTCAAGATGACCTTACCCCGGTTCATCAAGAAGTTTTACACGAACTTATCCTGCAGTAACCTTACCCCGGTTCCTCCAGAAGTCTTACACGGACTTATCTCAAGATGACCTTACCCCGGTTCATCCAGAAGTCTTACACGAACTTATCCTGCAGTAACCTTACCCCGGTTCCTCCAGAAGTTTTACACGAACTTATCCCGAAGAAACCCTACACAGGTTCTCTCTCTCCAGACATAGTTTTACACGGGCTCGTCGCCAAAGAAACCCTACACAGGTTCTCTCTTCCAAAACATGCAGTTTTACACGGACTCGTCATCAGAAACCCTACCCAGGTTTTACTTCTTCCAGGATGTAGTTTTACACTGACTCATCATCAAAGTAACCCCACACAGGTTCCCTTCTCAAACTCCAGACGTAGTTTTACACGGACTCGTCATCAGTAAACCCTACACAGGTTTCCTTCTCAACTCTAGATGTGGTTTTACACGGACTCGTCATCAAAATAACCCTACACAGGTTCCTTCTCCATTTCAGATGCAGTCTTATACGAACTCATTATCAGTAAACCCTATACAGGTTTCCTTCCTCCAAAGATGCAGTTTTACACGAGCTCATCATCAGTCAACCCTACACAGGTGTCCTTCTTTCTAAGATGCATCTTTACACGAGCTCAACATCAGGCAACCCTACACAGGTTCCCTCTTTCAACTTACAAAAATTACAGTTCAACAGACCACCTCCTGATGGCATCTATAAGCCCATCCACCTATCAAAAGTCTCCAAATGGCATCTATAAGCCCATTCCCGATAAGGTTCTGTCACATCTCCAGATGGCATCTATAAGCCCATCCTCCCATACCATCTTTCCAAATGGCATCTATAAGCCCATTCCCGATAAGGTTCTGTCACATCTCCAGATGGCATCTATAAGCCCATCCTCCCATACCATATTTCCAAATGGCATCTATAAGCCCATTCCCGATAAGATTCTGTCACATTTCCAGATGGAATCTATAAGTCCATCCTCCTATCCACCATCTCTCTAAATGGCATATGTAAGCCCATTCCCGACATCACACTGCTGATACTCTACTATGTGAGTGCAAATTTCTGGGCACTCTAGTGTTCAATCATCTTCCACCTTCGGATCACGAAAGGCACGCAAGCCAATCTACACCCTCAGGTCTAAGAAGATTGAACAGGGGCAACTGTTGTACCCCAAAATTTGCCCCCCCATATTCTTCAAAGTTTTGACAAGCATCATCTAAATTTGCTCAAGTCTACTCAAGGGTTGCACAGTCAAACCATCCTCCTAAGCCAGTCAAAATTAGGGTTTTGGTTCTTGCAAGGAAGTTGAGATTTTCAAGGGCTCAATCAAGTCCCATATTCTCATATACATTGTTAAGCACCTACATGCTAAGTTTCAAGGCTCACAAGGTCAAGTTGCACAGTCAAAAACCCTAATTGCTTCACAATCAACTACAGGGGCAAAATGGTCATTTGGCAGTCAAAAGTCAATATTTTTGGTCAACATCTGATTTTGAAGCCACAATCATCATTTGATCAAGTCTTGATCATTATTCCACAAGCATGGCTCAAAAATCATCAAAATGCAAAAGTTTCTATTTTTGGACAGCTGAAAAGTCAACTGTAACTTGACCAAGGCATAACTTTTTCATGGTTCATCAGAAAAATCCCATCCAATGCTCATTTTGAAGGGGATGACATTTCCTACAACTCATCTTCACATTCCAAGTCCAAGAAATGCTCTCACAAAAAGTTATCAATTTCAACATTATAGGTCATTTTCAAAAGTCAACAAAAAGGCACTTTAAGTCAAAGACCATAACTTGAGATTGGTAAATCAAAATGACATGGGAACAAAGGCATTGGTTAGAGGACTTCAAGACCTTTCCAAAATGTCCAAGAACATGTTCACATGATCAAAATTGAGCAAGATATGCATTGGAGAAGTTGGGAAATTTTTGTGAAATGGCAAAAGTCAACTATCCTTAAAACTCCAATTTTTGACAAAAGGGCCCACTTTCTTCCACTTGATTCAGCCTTGTCATGCCACCCACGTGTCCCATGATCAATTTCAAGACGAAATAATTATTTTTCTATTTTTATTTAATTTTTATGGATTTAATTCATTTTAATCCATAATAATTCAAGTAAAATCAAAAAAATTGATTAAATGGTATCTTGTGGTTTGATTAGCCTTCATGAAGCATATTCTAGTTGCCAAATTCGTATAAAGCTCATTTATGCATGAAAATTCAAAAATTTGGACAAAGCTTTGAAAGGCCTTTAATGGTGGTTAAGAAGAAATCCAAAACTTCAATGCACAAGTTTAAGGCTCCTAATGCTGACTTAAATCCCTTGATACATACATATGCAAGAGGCCATATAGGATTCACGACCTAGAACTCATTGAAACGGCAGAACCAAATTCAAAAATCCAAGCAAAAAAGTCAAATCCTAATTCTACCTTCCAGACCATTTCAAGGAGATTTGAAGGTTCAAACATATTGCTGGGAGTCTCCAGAACCTATTGCAATCATAAACAAGCTCCAATACTTAAAGAAACGCCCAGCACAAGTCACACGGTTTAAATTTTTTTCCAGAAACGCATACCATTATTCATACATTGTTAACATCTTTTGTGGATCATTTTGTGTTCATAGCATTCAGGTGAAGCTAATGGTAGGGTTCAATTGCTTTGAGAGCCCCTGAAACGCAAATCACCATGGTTAAATCTTAGGGTTTTCAAGCTTTTGAATTAGGGATTTTCACATACTGTAAAATCAGACCTCGAGAAGCACATGGTTGAAACCGCCTGAGTGAGACGAAGACATTGGATACCTCGCGCCCTTTTTATATAGCTCAGGGGCCTAATCGCTATTCTTGGCAGTTCCATGTTGTGGGGGTTAAAAACCCCCGCTAACTGCTTTTGTTTTGCAGGTTACAGGATGAAGACGAAGGGCGTGTCAGCTTGCCACTGGCTGATTCAAATGGCGTGCGCTTTTTTTTTAGTTTCAGCATGTGACTTGTTTTTCATATATTATATTTGTTTCTCATATTATTTACAAACGCGCATAAGTGATCTAGTGGTACAGGTGTTGGCAAATGATCCTTGGGACCTGGGTTCGATTCCCAGGTCCCCCCAAATGTTTATTCATGTTCTTTCTAACTCAATCACATGCAGTCTTCCAAGCAATCAATACCATATGCCCTCACGCATCAACGTGCCATGTGTCCAGTCCCACAGATCTGAAGGCCAAGAGAGGGAGCACACCATATTCCTGGTCAACCAGCGCCCCACTCAATTCCCAGAGTCAACGTGGTTGGATGCAAATGGGCCACAACAATGCTAAACAAACTCCCAATTCTGGCCCAAACCCCCCTTGGGTTTGCATTTTTATTTTGTCATTTTTTTTATTTGCCTTATTTTATTTCTTATTCTTTTTTTATTAACTATTAACATAATTAATATTTTTCATAAAAAACCAAAAAAAAACTAATATTATTATTATTTATTAATTTCATGTTATTTTTGTAAATAAAATACTAACAAATAAAATAGTTTAATTAGGTCAATTTTAATCTCTTTTCTTTATAATAAATAAAAACAATTTAGAATTAGGTTTTGCTAAGTTTTAATTTCTATTTATTTTCTCTTTATTTTCATTAAAAACACAAAAACACAAAAACATCATTTTCTTAATTAATTAATTAATTAGTTATTAGTTTTAATTTCATTAATTACAAAAAAAAAGACAAAAGATTCAATTCTTATTCAAAAAGGGTCAAAACCCTTAGGACGTTCCCGATTTAATTCTTTCGCGCATTATTCTTATTTTGATTATTTATGTAACTGTTTCCGGATATGTAATAGTAATTAGGTTTATCTCTTTATTTACTATTTCTCGCACTTTATTTCCAAACGGGTTTTGTTTTTTTGGCGATGTATAGACCCGCGCCTTGTAATAGCTAGATTTACATTTCTGCAATTTATTTTCCGCACTCCTAACTGTTAACAATGCATGAAAGAATGTATGAATAATAAAATCAATCCGTAGCTCACAAATAACATGTACAAGATAACATAAACTGAATTCAACACACATGCACATACCACTCTTAGGGTACGCCTCACTGGTTGCCTCGAACGTGGTCATCAAGTATAGGGTGTCTTAGAGGTCGCCCTTTGTCTAAAGATCCAGTTGCCTCGAAACGGTTGCCTCGGATAAAAGGATCTAGGACATTAGGGTTACTTCTAAGGTGTCCTACCATTGCTTCGGTGACCACACTGTCCCTTAATCGAATTAACCCGAATACCTCCAACGATGGTGCTACCTACCTCTCAATGGTGGGATGGCACTATCTAAAGGACTCTTACACAGCCTAATTCCTTAGAGTAGGTAGATTCTCCTGGGTACTTGCTCTTTTCAAACAAACAAAACAACTTTTCACACCGACACTTTCTAAAAGTTTTCAAACAAATTTTTCATACACTCTTGAGGACAGATACAAGAGTTACTTAGAAATTTTTCAAACGAAACTTTTTTTTCAAAAACCACTCACACTTGAAAAGCAAACATCTTTTGAAAACATAAGAGCAAGTACCTAAGAGCCCATGGATAACCATGGATAGAAAGAGTGCTAACACCTTCTCTTTCTATAAATCTACCTCCCGAACCGAGAAACATTCTCGAAGAAGGAATTTTGCTGTGCTTTTGTCCTTTCCATGTTGGAGAACATAAAAGACAGTGGCGACTCTTGCTTACCGCGACATTTTGCGAACCGGCTTTAAATAGTCAGTTCTATTTCCACCGATCACACCAATCTATCCTCAAGATTTTTATATTTTTCATCCGCCGGGGGATATTGTTGTTCGGAGTAGTCTTCGTCTTCTTCTTCTTCTTCCTCTTTAACTTCAGATTCAGAAGGTACCGCAACTCCCTTTCCTTTACCAGCCCCTTCATCAGACGTTGAGGGGAACTCGAGAACTTTTCTAGCATTGCTTTCAAACCTTCTTCCAAAAGTGGCTACTCTGGGCCTTTTCTTCTTTTTCTCTTTATTTTTCTCCAACAGTGCTTTAAGGTCCTCTTGACCCTTTGCTAAGGTCATGAGGAGTTGCTGGAATTGAGAATTCTGTGCTTGCAGATCCTTAACCGTCTGCTCCAAATCCATCCTGCTGAAATAAACAGCAGAAAGATAAGGAAACCTGGTGTGAAGACCTGTTTATGCATATGATGAATGGTATGCTATTCATGTAATGCATTCAAGGATTCAGAAATTTAAATTTGTTGCAAACAAAAAGGAAAACACGTCATATTAAGAAGAAATTGTTAGTACATAAGTGCCCCATGGGCAAAACATTACAAAATTCTTAATGTAAAAAGACATTGCGCATCCTCTTTGGTGCGATGTAAGTGTTGAGAGTTTCCTCCTCATGAATGTAAGTGTTTAGGTATTGGCTTGCATTTTTGGTAAATCCCAAGTGTATGTGTGAATGCCATGACTGATGTCATAACATTCTAGTTCAGGTTGTACTAACTCATTAGGTACATGTGCAGAAAAATATTGTAATTCAAATACTGATGTTTATAAGTGTGTATCTGAGCATGTTTGAAAAATGATCACATTTTGCTAAATCAGTAGACAGGTTTTCTCAGATGTCATAACAGATGTTATGACATCCTGTTCTGAACTAACAGGATTGCAGGATTGGATAAGTCTGAGTTTTTTCAGGAAATAACTCAGTCCTTTCTGAACAGAATCCTGCGTTTTCTGAGGAGTAACCTAGCTCAATCCTAACCTGGTCAATAAAGTACTATGACCTGGTCTTTAGGTCAAACGGAATCAACCCTAGGTTTTTGGAAACCCTAACTGAAGTTGCAGCTGCTATATATTCAACAGAGCTGCTGTTTTTCAAGATATTCCTGCTGATTGATTAGAAGATCAATTTTGTAATCTGTATAGATTTGTTTATTGTACTCCAAGCAATTATCATTGTGATAAGTGCCTTGGAATAGGTTTCGATTGTAAGGGTTGTTTAGCTGTGAAGTTTAATCAAGTGTGTGTTTTTTTTGAAGAGTGTCTTCACCAATTCTTAAGTCAAATTGGTTTATGTATCACTGCTGTGATTGAGGGGGAGTGAGTAGGAACTCAGGTTTAAGTTGTACTTAGATTAGAATTGCATTGGGTAGGTCTTAAGTGAAGGAGATAAACTGGTTGGTTTATTCCTGAATTAACATCTCTTATAGTGGATTCTCTCCCTGGCTTGGTAGCCCCCAGAGTAGGTGTTGTTGCACACTGAACTGGGTAAACAATTGACTGTGTTCTTTACTGCTTTTGTATTTACTGTCATATAGTAAGTCAGATACGGTGTCATAACATTGGACGTGACATTGAGTATCTGCAGCCAGAATTTTCAATTGGTATCAGAGCAGGCACCCTGCCTGTATTACTGGGTGAGATCTAGGGATATCACTTTCTGGCACTATGGACAAAGAAGGAGTTTTTGGAAATAGACCACCCATTCTGGATGGAACCAATTATGACTACTGGAAACCTCGTATGATTGCCTTCCTAAAATCTCTGGACAAAAAGGCTTGGAGAGCTGCTGACAAAGGATGGATTCATCCCACCATAACTGAAAGAGATGGGACAATCAGTCTGAAGCCTGAGGAAAATTGGAGTAAAGAAGAAGATGAGTTAGCTCTGGGAAATTCAAAAGCTTTAAATGCCTTGTTCAATGGAATTGATAGAAACATCTTCAGACTAGTACATCAATATGAACTGGCCAAGGAAGTTTGGGACACTCTCAAAACTACTCATGAGGGCACTTCCAAAGTAAAAATGTCAAGGCTTCAGATGTTGACCACTAAGTTTGAGAATCTAAAAATGATGGAAGATGAAACCATTCATGAGTTTCACATGAACATCTTAGAGATTGCCAACACCTCAGGAGCACTGGGAGAAAAAATGTCAGAAGAAAAATTGGTGAGGAAGATTCTCAGATCCTTGCCTAAAAGATTTGCAATGAAAGTAACTGCCATAGAGGAAGCCCAGGACATTAGCAAGTTAAAAGTGGATGAACTTATTGGGTCTCTTCAGACTTTTGAGATGGGGATCACTGATAATGGTGACAAGAAGAACAAAAGCATAGCACTTGTATCCAACACTGATGTTGAATACAAGGAGGATGAAGAAGAAAACATATCAGAAGCCATTGCCATGCTTGGAAGACAGTTCAACAGGCTCATCAAAAGAATGGACCCAAAGTCAAGGTCTAATGTTCATAACATTCCTTCTGACATTGACAGTTCCAACAGAAGACCAAGGTCAGAAGATAAGGGAAATCAAGGCAGAGGTATTCAATGCCATGGATGTGAAGGATATGGACATATTCGAGCTGAATGTCCTACCTTTCTTAAGAAGCAAAAGAAAGGAATGACTGTTACTTGGTCTGACTATGATTCAGAAAGCAATTCTGAAGAAGAATCTGCCAAACTAGTTACTGCTCTAACTAGTGTTTGTACTTCTGAAAGTGACACCAGTGATGAAGAAGTGACATTTGAAGAACTGGCTGATACCTACAAGAAATTGTGTATCAGAAGTGGTGAAGTCTGTGTGCAAAATGAGAAACAATCAAAACTCATTGTAAAGCTGGAGGCTGAAAAGAGGGCAAATCTTGAAACTATAAGTCATTTAGAAGGAGAAGTTCAACTGCTGAACTCACAACTGAATCAAATGACCAAATCTGTCAAGATGTTGACCAATGGAACAGACAAATTGGAAGAGATCCTTCAGGCTGGACAAAATATGGGAAATAAATCTGGCCTAGGATTTGTGGAAACAAAGAAATTTGGTACTGGGAAGCAAATGTCAAAACGGATGTCTCAACATTACTCTCAACATCAGGGACAGAGACATATGAAGAAGAGGTACCAAAGATGGAGATGTCATCATTGTGGGAAATATGGTCACATAAAGCCCTTCTGCTTCAGATTACATGGATATCCTAATCAGAACTCAGATGTCAAACCTAAGTCTAAAAAGGTACCACATGCTCCTCAATGGAAGAAAAAGGCTACTGCACTGATAGCTCACACTTCCCTGAAGGTCTCTGCAAAGGAAGATTGGTACTTTGACAGTGGATGTTCCAGACACATGACTGGATTCAAAAATCTTCTCAATAATGTTATGCCTCACACCACCAGTTTTGTGACCTTTGGAGATGGTGCTAAAGGAGAAGTCAAAGGAGTTGGTAATTTGGACTGCCCTGGAGTTCCAAGTCTGAATAAGGTACTGCTGGTAAAAGGGTTGACTACTAATCTCATTAGCATCAGTCAATTATGTGATCTAGGATTCATGGTCAACTTCTCAAGATCTGAATGTCTAGTATTTAATGAAAAACTAGATGTTGTAATGAGAGGAATCAAATCCAAAGATAACTGTTATGTGTGGCATCCTGAGAACACTGATATCTCCACTATGAGTCAAATCATCAAAGAAGAAAAAGAGATGAAACAGTGGCAGCATAAGCTTGGAAGAATGAAAAGAGCTATTCCTATGGAAGCTGTCAGAAGAACTCCAAAACTACAGGCTGATAATATATGTGATGTGGCAAATAAACTTGAAGAAGAATGTGTTGTCAGAACCTTAAGTCATCTTGACAAGGATGTTGGAAAGAACAAGTCTCATAAATCATGTTCTCAAAACATCTGGTCAAAACAGATGCTACCTGAGTACAATGTTACACAAGATGTTGTGACATTGTGGTGTGATAATCTGAAAACATTCAACATTTCCTTGAACCCTATTGACTTTGAAGAGAAGAAGTCATTTGAACTGGAACATAGTTTCTCTAAGCTTCAGCTGACTGATTCTTCTACCAAGGCGCTTGTTGGAAATATACTTGAAAATTTGAGGGGCAGATTGGGTATTCACCAACATGAGAAATTATAGCAATTAGTTTTGCTGAAAACAAGGGTTGAAGGGATTAATTTTATTAAGTCTATATTTAGTGGGTTAATCATATTCAATCACAATTCCTTCAAAAGCCTTAAGAAGTTGAAGAGACTCCCTTTTACTCTCTACCTCTCTCGTCCTTGCAACCTGTTTCCTCCTCCCAATCAAAGAGTTTTCTCAAACTGCTACTATTACTCAAAGTTAAACAAAATGTCTCAGACATCGTCTTCCACCATGGCGGCTTCGTCTCCCTCATCATCGTCATCATCTGATCAAGATTCTAGGGCAATCACTACATGCATAGAATCTGAAGTTCTTGAGGTCACTCCTCTCAGGGAGATGGCAACTGACCCAGCCAGAGTCAAAAAGCTCAGAACCAGACATGCAGGAAGAGCTCAAGCTACAGTCTCTGGTAATTCTTCTCATCCTTCGTCTTCTATACCTAATAAAGAAGGATCAGTTCAAGTACACCAAGCTATTGCTAGGCTGGTTACTAGCATTCTGAGTGGCAACCAATCTGTACCGGGGATTTCTATCCCTTTGAATCAATCAGAAAGTCCAAATGTGGAAGGTTCTGAAAATGTAGATGTCACTGAGGATGTTGTGACACCAAAAGACAACATTCAGCACCCCTCTGAAAAGGCTGCTGATCCACCTATCATTGATGTGGATGAAGATTACTCAGATAATGAACTGATTGCTAATGTGAACCCTAGCATTGCTAGGAGATTGATAAAAAGAAAGAGTAGTCAGAATGTTAAACCTGATGCTAAGAAATCCAAGGCTGAAGGGATGGCTGAGAAAATTCAGACAAAAGGGAAGAAGGCACAGGTGCAGACTGCTAGACAACCAATCTCTAAGAAAAGTAAAGAACCTGAAACTTCTGATTCTGATGATGAATCAGAATTTGAGATTGATATTGAAGATACTCCCATCAGAAGGAAGCTCCCCTCCAGCAAGATTGCTAGAGTGCCTGAAGTGCCAACAGACAACATCTCCTTTCATCATCCTGACAATGCAAACAGATGGAAGTATGTTTGCTTGAAGAGAATAGCCTTGGAGAGAGAACTCAACAATGATGCCTTGGAGTGCAAAGACATCATGGATCTGATCAGGAATGCTGGGCTAATGAAGACAGTGATGAAGTTTAACAAATGTTATGAAAATCTGGTTAAGGAGTTTGTAGTGAACTTGTCCAATGATTGTGCTGATGGGAGGTCAGCTGACTTTGAGAGTGTGTTTGTTAGAGGAAGAAGGGTCAAGTTCTCTCCATCAGAAATCAACAAGTTTCTTGGAAGAACAAATAAGGACTGTCCTGATCTAGAGGCAACTGACAATGAAGTGTGTTTAACCATCACTGCCAGGCAAGTAAAGTGCTGGCCATTGAAAGGGAAGCTGAATGCTAGTAAACTCAGCATGAAATTTGCCATCTTGCATAAAATAGGTGCAGCAAACTGGGTGCCTACAAATCACAAATCAACCATCTCCACAGGATTGGGGGGATTTATCTATGCTGTAGGAACCAAGACTGCCTTTGACTATGGAAGGTACATCTTTGAACAAACTTTGAAGCATGCTGGCAGTTATGCTGTCAAAGGACCAATTGCTTTTCCCTCCCTCCTTTGTGGAATCATCCTTGCACAATACCCTGACATCCTTGTAGCAAGAGATACAGTCTGCAAAAGAGCTCCTGCCCTTAGCCTGCACTACAAACTGTTTCAGGGATCTCATGCTCCAGACATTGTTATAACATCAGCTGAGACATCGTCTGCAAAGACCCAGTCCAAGACATCAGATGTCATAGCTGTTTTAAAAGAAACTTGCAAAGATCTGGATGCTAGAAAAAGGACCCTAGAAGCTCTAATTGCCAGGCTAGAAAAGGAGGAAGCTAAAGAAAGCAGAAGGGAAGAAGGTATAGAAGCTGAAGGACAACTCAACATTGAAGAAACTGGCTCCTCTGAGTCTGATGACAGTGCTTGAAGGTTGATTGCTGCTTGGTGGTGTTGCTGGTGGAGTTTGGAAGTGTGTTCTGCTGTTGTCAGCTGCTGATCTCATTATTTTGTTTTGGATAACTGTATAACTTTATGAACATGTATCTTTGGCCCATTTGTGGCTAAAGAGGGGGAGAATATTTTGGTACTTGCTTAATTAGTACTTGACATTATATTTTTCTGCTGTCACTTATTTCTGCTGCTATCTATCTATCTCTGATTGTTTAGGGACTTTAGCCAAAAATCTGCCAAAGGGGGAGTTTGTAGGTGTTTAGGTATTGGCTTGCATTTTTGGTAAATCCCAAGTGTATGTGTGAATGCCATGACTGATGTCATAACATTCTAGTTCAGGTTGTACTAACTCATTAGGTACATCTGCAGAAAAATATTGTAATTCAAATACTGATGTTTATAAGTGTGTATCTGAGCATGTTTGCAAAATGATCACATTTTGCTAAATCAGTAGACAGGTTTTCTCAGATGTCATAACAGATGTTATGACATCCTGTTCTGAACTAACAGGATTGCGGGATTGGATAAGTCTGAGTTTTTTCAGGAAATAACTCAGTCCTTTCTGAACAGAATCCTGCGTTTTCTGAGGAGTAACCTAGCTCAATCCTAACCTGGTCAATAAAGTACTATGACCTGGTCTTTAGGTCAAATGGAATTAACCCTAGGTTTTTGGAAACCCTAACTGAAGTTGCAGCTGCTATATATTCAACAGAGCTGCTGTTTTTCAAGATATTCCTGCTGATTGATTAGAAGATCAATTTTGTAATCTGTATAGATTTGTTTATTGTACTCCAAGAAATTATCATTGTGATAAGTGCCTTGGAATAGGTTTTGATTGTAAGGGTTGTGTAGCACTCAAAGCTTTGAAGCAAGAGTGTTTGAATGTCCCTTGACTAAAGCTGTGAAGCAGAGTCAAGTTAGTTGTGTACATCACTCAAAGCTGTGAAGCACGAGTGATTGTGTTGCTTGCTTAAAAAGCTGTGAAGTTTAATCAAGTGTGTGTTTTTTTTGAAGAGTGTCTTCATCAATTCTTAAGTCAAATTGGTTTATGTATCACTGCTGTGATTGAGGGGGAGTGAGTAGGAACTCAGGTTTAAGTTGTACTTAGATTAGAATTGCATTGGGTAGGTCTTAAGTGAAGGAGATAAACTGGTTGGTTTATTCCTGAATTAACATCTCTTATAGTGGATTCTCTCCCTGGCTTGGTAGCCCCCAGAGTAGGTGTTGTTGCACACTGAACTGGGTAAACAATTGACTGTGTTCTTTACTGCTTTTGTATTTACTGTCATATAGTAAGTCAGATACGGTGTCATAACATTGGACGTGACATTGAGTATCTGAAGCCAGAATTTTCAATGAAGTCGGTGGGTAAGCTCCAAAACCTTCTTCTCACTGGCATAGAAGCTGGCTTCAAAAGTATTTCGTTCTTCTTTGAGTTGGATCCAACTCTTTTGCCATTCTTCCCATGATGTTGGCATGTCAGGATATAGGAGGGTGTATGGAACCTTTCCTTCCATAACAGGATTTTTGATCAAGGGGAGAATGTGAGGGTATGGCATCATAAGATTCTGGGCGCGGGTTCGTACCCACTTGAGATAAGGCTCAAGGGGGATGGAATTCTTGTGCCCCAGTGTCTTACTATCCACTTTGTTGGGCATCCTCCAAGCTCTGATGAACCTTTGTCGAAGTCCTTGCGCATTGTTGTTGAAGTCAAAAACTAGGTCAGGAATCAGCATGTCATGAGGGCCCTCCCTCCGAGCATATCCAAACTGTCTTAGAGCTAAACAGGGGTTGTAGGTAATGCCTCCCCTAATGCCAAGTAGTGGGACATTAGGGAATTCCCCACAACGATCAATGATGATGACATTTTCTCTGGACCGAGAACACCAATGTACATCAGAATGTGTGAGGGTCATCAACCGTTGTGACCACCTTAAACCCTGCTCATTCTTCAAAACTGATTGTGGAAGGTGAGAAATAAACCACCTTTCTAGGAGAGGAGTACAACACATGAGAACACCTCTTTTCCTCATTGTTCGTGTGTAAAATGAGTGTAGGATGTCCCCAAGCAATGTAGGTACAAGATTCCGGGATATGAAAATCTTGACAACATTCACATCTATAAGTTAATCAGGGTTTGGGAACAGGACCAACCCATAGATAAGGAGTGCCACAATCTCTTCAAAGGCTTGTAGATCAAGAGAATTCCAGCAGTCTTGTGCCTTCTCAAACAGAAACTTTGCCAAGAAACCTTTGACACCACTTCTGGTTTCCCAATGTCCCTTGATGTCAGATGGTTGCAAGTGTAATGCTTGAGCAACATCTTCAGGCTTTGGTTCTTTTTCCGTACCGTTGTAGGGTAGTTGATGAAGAATAGGAATCCTCAGGAGTTGAGAAAATTCCTCCAAAGTAGGTACTAGTTGGTAATCAGGGAATGTGAAATAATGGTGTAGGGGGTCAAAGAACTGGAAGATAACTTTCACCATGTCTTCTTCAATGTTGGAGTTGACCAAGTTGAGAAGCCTACCATGTCTTTCACTAAAGAGAGAGTTCTCTGGAATCCTGGAAGTGAGTTCCTTGAGTTGAGGAGGGATTCTCACAAGGTTGACTTGAATTGTTTTCCTGCGAAGAGATTCCATGACCTACAAAACAAGAACAAAGATGAAGATCTAAACCCTTGAAATGGTTAGTGGATGCATATGATGCTTTATGATGTTAATGATGTATGCACAAGCACATGTACAAGCAAGTCACACAAAACCCTAGTTTCAGGCTTGCATGAGGTCTCATAGGTAAGTACCCTCTTGAGTTTAGTTGGCTCAAACCTGTCCTATAAATAGTAACCGGGTTCTAAGGAGCTCAATGTCACTGTATTGTTTTCTATGTTCATTGTTTTGGTTTAGCCACTTAACTAGCGACAAAAATATTCCAAGAAAACAACCCTCAATGAGTGTAGTATCGAGTATCTACCAACTTCGGACTGCACCAAAGCCGGTCATCTCACTACCCCTAAAAAAAGGCCAAGATGGTCAAGTAAGGTTCTAAGAGTTCATTAGTGCTTCATGACATCACTCAGCGGCCCCGTATCCTCTTTGATTGACTCAACGGCTACCGGTACTCACAAATATATCGCACTAATATAGCTATTGCTTCAACCATGTCAGTATACCCTGCACAGTTTCCACAATGTATTGCTATTTACCTATGAATGTTTCCCAAATCTGGGTAGAGGATTTCAAGCCCAAACAAAAGAACCAAATGTAAAGCAATCAAAGCAAAACAATATAATCATGCAAAGGGTGATCTAAGCCCTAAGGTTACTCCACTTTTAAACAATATCCCCAGCAGAGTCTCCAGTTCTGTGATACGGTGGGAGAACTGACTTAAGGTTTTGCGTTTGTGTTCGCAAATGTTTCGGTTTAGCAAGAGTCGCCACCGACTTTTTATTTTATCCTAAGGAAAGGTCAAAAAGCACATGAAAGACCTTTGAGATGTTTTCTTGGGTTCGGGGAGTAGATTATAGAAAGGGAAGGTATTAGCACCCTTTCTATCCATGGTTATCCATGGGCTCTTAGTTACTTGTTTAGATCACTTGGTTTGCTTTTCAATTGTTTGAAATGGTGCTCTCCAATTGTTTGAAATGGTGCTTTGTGTGTGATTTTGAAAGATGTTTTGAAAAGAGGCCATCGTTGTGGCAACCTTTGTAATGATTCTTGTTTGAATGTATACAAAGGTGTTTTTTTATTTTGAAAAAGTTTTCAATGTTTGAAAGTAGGGTTTTGAAATTGTGTGGTGAAGTGTGTTTTGAAGATAGCAAGGATGTTTTTGTAAGCTTTGATCAAGTAACTAAGAGTTGTCTACCCTATTTTACTCAAAGATCTTTCTTATGTTTTTAACCCTTTTAACAGTGTTGCTTCACCATTGTATTTGGTGAACAACCTTATGTTAGGATGTTAAACGGGACAGGCGCGGGTCATCGTATAGACCATGATAGCAATTGTGTCAAGTATTTTTGGCAATTTTCTTGAGGGACTTGATCATTTTTGTTTGGGCAACTCAGATAGCGTCATCGAGGGACTATGATCTTTTGTTTTGTTTTTTGTTTTGCCAAAGTACTTGACATGCATACCATGGCCCATTCTTGAAGGCAACAAGTGGATTGTAACTCTAGGAGTGCAAGTGTGCATTGTGTTTGATTTTCATGCATTTTTGTCTTGTATTAGGTCAAACTATTTGTTGGTTTTGATTTTGCATACAAACCCTAATTCTCTAATCATGGCATAATTGAAAGCTTAAAGGTGCGAGAATTTAAATTCTAAACTATTACAACATGATATAGGGAGGGGGTACAATTTTGAATAGGGGGGTATTTGACAAGAAATATAAAACCCTAATTACTATTACATCCAAATTGAATTTGCAAGGCATAATATTTAAATGCATAATATTTAAATAAAATACAATAAATAAATATCAAATAAAAAGTATTATGCAAAAAAGGTTTTTTAGGTATGTAAAGTATTTTAAATGGAAAGAAATGTAAAGAAATAAATAAAAAGTTAATTCTAATTATTTTTTTTAGGGTAAACCCTAATTCCTTAAAGAAATGGTATTATTTAATATTTATATACAAAAATGTATCAATATGTACAAAAATAAAAGTATATTGAAAAAAAGTATTTTTTAGTATAAAATATCAATAAAAATAAAAATGTATTATTTTTGTGTTTTTTATTCTATGCTTTTAATAAAATAAAGTATATATATATATATATATATATATATATATATATATATATATATATATATATATATATATATATATATATATATATATATATATATATATATATATATATATATATATATATATATATATATATATATATATATATATATATATATATATATATATATATATATATATATATATATATATATATATATATATATATATATATATATATATATATATATATATATATATATATATATATATATATATATATATATATATATATATATATATATATATATATATATATATATATATTAAGTGTGTAAAAAAATAAATTATTTACAAAAATGCATATATTTCAAGAAAATATTTTCAAATGTGAATAAAAATAATAAATGAAAATAAAAGCATTTTATTTTTTTACATTATTTTTAAGTTTAAACAAAATAATATAAAGTATTTAAACATTTTTATGTTAGAAATAACTAAAATAAATACCAAATAAATGTAAAAATTTATGAAAATATTTTTTAGGCATTTTTTATATTTGAAAATAAAATAATAAAGTCAGAAATGAAGTTAAAATGCAAAAATAATAAATATACAAAGAAATGGGCCAGGGGGTGTGAAACTGAAAAGGGGGTGTCAAAAGTAGGAAATAGCCAGGTCCAGCCCAACTACTTCATCTTCTTCCTCTGTTCAGACAAAAACACGCGTCTTCTGTGTACAAACTGCCAACTCCTGGAAACGTGATCCTTTGACAAAACTCAAAACATGAAACTTGTAGAGCATCAAACAACGATTTCAACCATATAAAACATTAAATCTAACTCTCAAAGACCAGAGAGTATTTCTCTGGCCCTAATTTCTAACCTAGTTTTTTTCCAGAAAGTTCATGGATGAAATTCTCCTAGCACGATTAATATAAATGAAAACTAAGCACATGTATGGTTTCAGGGTAATGAATACAACATATTTCATTCACAAACCTAAGACTAAATGTTTCTAAATAGAGAGATATAAGTTCATGAAATACCTGTTTCAGTTGAGTTCGAGTTGGAAAATGCAGTAACTTTCAATGGGGCCTGAGGTTCTTTTGAGCTTGCTTGATGTCCCCTGAACCTTTCCCAATGCTTGGTTTATTTTGAAGTGGCCTGGATCGTGCTACAGAACTCAAACTGCAAAGCTTCCAAACAAAAATGGTGATGTGTGTAAATGGAGTTACAACAGCTTGTGAATGATCTGGACAGCTTAGGTGTATTGTTTAGAATGTGTTTGAAGTGATTTTGGACAAAACGCACGAGGGGATTTGATTATGGCTTGTGATTTGCAGAACTGGCCATGTTTTGGGCAGAAATGGAGATTTTGTGCACAAGGGGGTTTTAGAAGTCCAAGACTCGTGTTTCTGGCTTACAAGGATATGAGAAACTTGTTTGAAAACTTTCCTTTAGTTCAATATATCAGATGTGTGAGTTATGAGCTTTTGGCCATTTGACTTATTTTGAAAGCAAAGATGTGAAGTGACCAAGCTATGGCCTGTACAGGCTAGTTACAAGCATGCTCAAGTTGGTGTACTATGCCTGAGATTAGGGAACTTGTTTGCTTCAAGGAAAAAAGTCCAAGTCTCAAGAAAATGCAATTTGACATAAAGTGGCCTTTATGAAAATGGACGTATGACCTTTATGCTCAAAATGGAAATGTTCATTGTACAATGCTCTCTTGATCAGAACAATGCCAATGTCTAATGTATTTGCATTCAATTTTTGAGTGTAAATTGGTTTAGAGGACTGTAATTATGTACTAAGCTAGTTTGGTCAGATTTGGCAAGTGGTATGAACATGTATTGGCCATGGTTACAAAGTGAGTTTTTGCCAACTTCAAGCATTCGATTCTCCCTAACCACAAAGGTGTTTGAGGAGTTCTTGGACAATTTGGAAAGCTTGCAACATGTACTATAATCCATATTTGAAATTCAACTTGAAACTACAAGTGGAACTATGTGAAAAATGGCCAAGAAGATGGGTCAAAATCCTGCCTAAACTAGGGCAAAATTTCTCTAAGTTAAAAGTTTTAGGTAGCCTTGTTCCAAAAATCATAACTTGAGATCCAAGCTTCTTTTAAGAAAACTTTGTGAATCAAAGTTGTATACTTTGTGATGGACTACAACGTTCATGTTGTAAGTTTTGTTTGAATCCATTTGCATCTTGGTGAAAATGTGAGGCAAAGTTAGGAAAAATTAAGAAAATTTCATAACTTAGAAAATTTCTAAGTTATGAAATTTTTTCAATTTAAACCCTAATTTGCAATTTTTGGTTTCTTGATGAACAAGTTTCATAATTTGACATGTATTGATGAAAAATGATCCTTGGCACTTGATTCTGACCAAAAAGTCAAAGTTTGACTTTTCAGTATACAGTCAAATTTTGATCAGTTGACTGAAAAATTCATCTGTCAATCCTATGCATTTGAGACCTTTTGAACTTGTTGAATGAGTCAAGATGATTTCATTGAGTCCTTGAGTCCATAGTTGAGCTTTATTTGCCATTGTCTAGGTCAAACAGTCAAAAATTGCCTTTGCACAGTCAAAACCCTAAAAATGACCATTTTGCCCTTTTGGTGATCTGATCAAATTTCTTGTGGAATTGTGATCCAAACTCGATCACATGGTCCATATGTGTTCATAATGTTAATGTGGGTCAAAATTCATAAGGTTTGACTGTCAATTGGCCACAATTGACTTTTTCCCCAATACAACTGATTTCTAGGTCAACTGTCCAATTGACTGGGCAGAAATTTGATTCAAGGCTAACTTGGTATGGACAAACTTGTGGGTCCAATAGGGAGTATGAAAGTCATTTTGGGCATTGTGGGTCAAAACATCCCTGTGCAAACTCAAACCCTAATTTAGGTCAACAGTGCAAGGAGGTGTCTTGAGCAGAGCAAACCCTAGCTTGATCTTGAGTTCCAAGAGTCTTGTGATGAGAAATGTTGATGAAATGAGAGGGAAAATTTTGGGGTACAACACCATCCACCCAACATGAAACAAAAAGTAATTATAAAGAAAATATGTTCCGCGAGAGTCGCACGGCGATATAAAAGCGTCGCCCGACGACGAATATTATACACTTGGCCCAGGTTTTGCCACGTCCTCAACATGTCACAAATATCCTCCATCGCCTGGAGACATAAAGCTTCGTCCGGTGACACCTTTATTCCTCGCCTGGTGACACGGCTGTGGAGCAAGGCAGAGGAAACATAAAAAATGGCTCTTATCGCCCACTGTCGCCCGACTACAAAAATTTTGCCCAGCGACGCAAGACAGTTCAACAACTTTTGTTGCTTTTACTGCATAACTTGGAATGGCTTCATCTTTCGCCTTATTATTCATTGATCAAAAATTCATCTTGGAGCTTTATTCCTCTTGCTCCAACAATGCTCAAATACCTACAATATGAATACAAAACTATCAAATGATACACTTTATACATGAAACACATCATACACAAACTAAACGTATTTATACAAAAAGTTGGGTTATTCAACTGATATTAACAACCAAGAGTCGATTAGTGCAACAAAAAGTATATACAAAAATAACTACAATTTGCACTTATCAAACTCTCCCCAACTTGAATCATTGTTTGTCTCCAAGCAAGGCCAAACAACTCAAAGAACAAAGAAACAATAATTAAATAATCACGAGTCAACAGGTTTTTAAAACGGAAAACAAATGCATGGTTCAAAATAAAAATGTACACATAAGGCAAAAACTTACCACTAAATTACAATAATAACATGAAAATGAAACAACTCCTAAATACAAAGCCCATGTCAAAAGTTCTAAGACAATACAATGTTCAAAAGTGAATCACACCTAGCACACACTTCACCGGTAGATGAAAAACACAAACACGAGGTGCTCAACTCTCACCCAAAAATCTTTCTAACAACAACTAAATTATGCATTCATCAAAGCAAATTCATATTGAAAAGCACAAAAGAAAAATCATAAGGGCTTCAAGGGTTGTAGTGTGGCTTGGGTAACAAGTAAGGGTTAATATCTAGAGGTAGTTGAAACAAACAACAATTCTTAATCCTATGGGAGTGATTAATTCACAAAGTCTCAAGCACCGCACAATCAACTTTTTCAACTTTCCCAAATGTTACACCAACACAAAACTTTTTATTTGATACATTTTTTTCTTTTCTTTTTCAAAACTTTTTCTCTTCCCCCCTTTTTTTTCTTTTCTTTTTCACACTTTTTTTTTTCATTTTCTTTTTCCACCATAATATTTATTTTCAACCTCAAACAACGATCTTATAAACAAGCAACATTGCTCTCCCCAACTTAAAACGACCACACATAGTGCCAAATTGCTCTCATTTCTAAGGCAATGAAAAATTCAACCACGATATATGGTTGAGGGTTAAGTACCAACAAATAACATTATAATCCATGATGAATTCTAACTAAAAGGCTCAAAGGGGTTCACAAATAATCACTCACTAACAAGGTGAATTACTTTTGATTAGGTGGTTTTACTCAAAATCAAACAAAATACCTTGATAATATCATGTTTTCATACGAATCAACATAAATGCAAGATTAAACATAATAAAATTGAGTTAAGACAAAATTGTCAGTCTCCCATGAATATAGTAAACAATGGAAAGCAACCTCACAAGGGGTTTAGTCCTAAAGTGATTCAAAAGTGAACACAATTTGCAAAATAATGAAAGACATGAAAATTGTACAAAAGAAAAGTCTCCTAAACGTGTTATGTTCTAGAAAGCGATAAATGATTACCTTACATGTACCAACTTCAAAACACTATCATTACCATACATCCGCAAGTTGAAACGTTCAGACTTGGAAAATCTCCTCTAAATTCCTCAAGATATCAGACCAACATTGGAGTCCAAACAACAACCAAAATAATTAGAAGTATTACTATTAATTACTATACTATAAAGCCTTGGGTGAAGTGGGAAAGAAGGAAGTCAAGCGAAAATTAAAAAAGAATTCACTGGCTCTGCACAACAGGGTGCGCTAAGCGGCATAGAGTGCACTAAGCGTGCTACACCAGCTGCAGAAAAACAGGGCAACTGGTGCAGCTGCTATGCACGCTCCACTTACCAACACAACCTCAATGTACAAAATTTACACTTTTTACAATAAACAAAACTACTCAAGCTAATACGACAAGCTTGTGAGATAAACACAAATTTACATAACAAAACAAATGGGTGAAAGTGAATTAAACAAGTTAAAAATTGAAAATTTGAGAATTTAAAACAGGTCTAATTTCAACTTGTTTAAACACAATTCATCATACAACATAAACGAACATAGACATGCTTGTTTTATGTTTTAAGCTCGACGCCTTTATTGTGTAAGCTAGTAACCTCCTCTCGTCATGCCATGGTATTGTCACACCGTACAAACCTAAAGAATGTGTCATAACAAGCACACAACAAACATTAGGAAAAAGAGACAATTTACAACAATACGTGAAAACAAAGAAAAGCACATATATGCACAAGTATGGAAATTAAACACAAAACATATTCAAGTAAAAATAGACAATTTTATGTACACATTCTATACATCATATACATTAATTACAAAACTCAAAAACAAAGAAACTATCGCAATGCGAAAACAATAGAACCAATCCTCGACAACGATGCCGTTTTGTTGCTGCGGTATATAGCGACAAGCAAAAAGTAAAGTATTATTTTTACCGGGTGATATTTAGGTTATATCGTATTGTGTCCATAGGGATTGGTGTATTGAATTGCCGTTCAAAAAATCTCTCGTTCATGAGTTTGGGTTAGAATGGTTTTTGTAAGGTGCTGGAATTAAAAAATATACACGCAAAAAGAATTTTATTATTCGAATAGGATAGAACTCTCGAGTTTGTATTTCGTCAACCCTGTCAAATACTTAAACTTAATACCAAGTTGCACTTAACCTTAACTACTCTTCAATATCATCACATATCGCTCACACAGAGGTAATCTCTAACACAGAGCGAGATATCAACCATGTTTCTCCATGTCGACGATCTCTCGACACAATATAAAACAATACGGAGGCACTAAAATTCGATACCTAAGTGATTACTAAGCCTAAATCTATCTCTAGAATCTAAGCCCGATAGATATTCATCCTAAGTCTTGATTCAATCTGTCCATCTCTACAACGACTCAAACCCAAACACTTAGCAAGCTAAAAAGGATAACCATCAATAAAGATTTGTAAAGAAAGTTTCATACAACACGATGAGCAATATATATATATATATATATATATATATATATATATATATATATATATATATATATATATATATATATATATATAATCAAGGTAAAGTTACATACAAAATCCAACAAATAATGGTTACAAAGAGAGGAAGAGGAGAAGAAACCAAATTTCCCATGGTCTCAAACACGATCCATCAAGCTCACGACCTCAGATCATCCATTTGTAAGCCACAAATGTTGTCTAAGCTCTAAATATAAAAAATGAAGGTGATGAAATTTAGGAACAAATAACCCAAAAACCATCCACCCAAAATGAAACAAAAAGAAAGTATAAAGAAAATGTGTTCCATGAGAATCGCTCGACGGCATAAAAGTGTCGCCCGATGATGACTTTTATACACTCGGCCCAGGTTTTGCCACGTCCTCAACAGGTCACAAATATCCTCCATCGTCCGGTGACACAAACTTTTCCCGACAACACCTTTATTCATCTCCTGGAAACGCAGAAGCGAAGCAAAGAAGAGGAAACATTAAAATGACTCTTATCACCATTGTCGCCCGACTATAGAAATTTCGGCCGGCGACGCAAGACAGTTCAACAACTTTTGTTACTTTTAATGCATAAATTGGAATGGCTTTATATTTTTCCTTATTCTTCATTGATCAAAAATGCATCTTGGAGCTTTATTCCTCTTGCTCCAACAATGCTCAAATACCTACAATATGAATACAGAACTATCAAATGATACATTTTATACACGAAAACGCATTATACATAAACTAAACGTATTTATACATAAAGTTGGGTTATTCAACTAATATTAACAACCAATAGTAGATAAGTGCCACAAAAAGTATATACAAAAATAACTACAATTTTCACTTATCACTTGAGCAAGGAGAATTTAAGAGATGAATTTGGAATTCCATGCTTGCATTATAGGTCATTTTTGTGACAAACTTATGATCAAATCTCCAAACCATATGTTGCAATCTTGCTTTTCAGACCTCTTAGCCTCTAAATCTATCCATAATCATAAGATTACCTGAAATCTTGAGCCATTACACAAGGATTAGAAGCTTTGTCCAATGCATCATTCCATTTTTGACACAAAGTTAACACTTCCATTCTTGTAAAGCCAACTTTAATCAAAATGTCAATACATTGAGCTTCTAACTTGTTCCCCTTATCACACTCAAGCACTAAAGCAAGAAGAAACATGTCTAAAGCTCCTAACCACTTTAGATCCCTTTTGTATTATACATTGGAACAACAATTTTCATGCAAAGATTTTTCTATTTGAACCAAACCATAACTTCATAACTTGGAAACCTAACCATCTTGTTACCTCTAAGATTTCCCTATAAATAGGAGGCTCATTTGCACTCTAAAATAGGAATTGACAACCTCAAAACCTCTCAAACTCAGAAGCTACTGATAACACGGAAATTTATAGCCTTTTCTTCCCGACTTACATAGATAAAGATTCTGATTCTTCATTTATTATGTCACATTATATCTCTATTTGTAGTGTTTGCAGCATATTTCAGGTATTTAGCTTTTGCAAAGCATTAATGAGAAAAGGAAGAAAAAAAATGGAGAATTGAAGAAGAAATGGCCATTTAGCAGGAACACGCAAGCATTCTATATCAGAAGTGCATGTTGCCCATCATAGGCGCATGCCGCCTGTCATAGGCGCATGCCGCTCGTCACAAATTGCAAAAGTGTGCCCCTCGGCATGCTTCTTGTCCCGGTCGGCACGAAATCAATATACATGCCCCATGTTACAGCACACATGATGTTCGTTACAGCCCATACAATGGTTATAGAAATATCTAATTGAAGCGCACTACCCCTGTTAAATCTTCTTAAACCTAAGGATTTAGATTGGCTTGTCTGCCTTTCGTAATTTGAATGTGAAAGATGATTGAACACTAGAGTGCCTATAAATTTTCACTCGTATATACATGAAGTAACGCTGTTGGTTGATGATATCAAGAATGGGCTTACAAATGCCATTTGGAGAAGATGATAGAGAGTCGTCGGAGATGGGCTTATAGATGCCATCCAAAATAAATGCTGACTTCGAATTGGAAGAAACATCGAAATAAATATTTGGCCGATTTACTCGTAGCCATAAGAAGTCTCTTTGTGGGGATTCCTGTTCTTTTTATTTAAGGAGGACTATGCTAGGGAATATTTTTTTCGCTCTTTGCTTGAGGAAGCTCTGTATGGAATGTTGATTTTTTATTTTTTCTTGAGGAAAATATATGGGGAATAGAGTCTAGGAGCTTTAGTCGTCCATTACTCTACTGGGGAGTTATATCCTGATTGGGGAGAAGGAAAGTTAGCTGTTATCTGGTCGAAATCCAGGTTTCACAGTAACTCAAACTGTTATCTGGTCGGAATCTAGGCTTCAGTGACTTGAACTGTTATTTGGTCGCATCCAGGCTTCAGTGACTTGAACTGTTATCTGGTCGGGTCCAAGCTTCAGTGATTTGAAGAAATTAAGTTATTATCTTGTCGGGTCTAGGATTCAGTGACTTGAACTGTTATCTGGTCGGGTCCAGGCTTCAGTGATTTGAAGAAATTAAGATGCTATCTAGTTGGGTCCAGGATTCAACTTGAATTTGAGGTTAACTGTTAACTGGTCGGGTCCGGGCTTTAACTTGAATTTGAGGTTAATTGTTATCTGGTCGGGTCCAGGCTTCATAGTGTTGTAGATTATACTATCATCTGGTCGGGTCCATGCTTCATAGTAATCGACAGAGTAAACTGCAATCTGGTCAGACTCCAGGCTTCACAATAGTTTGGCAAAGTAAAATGTTATCTGGCCGGACTCCAGGCTTCGCAGAAACTTATATTATTATCTAGTCGGATTCCAGGCTTCACAATGTCTTGAACTGTAGGTTGACTGTTACCCGGTCGGATTTCGGGCTTCAGCAATGATGTTAACTGCTATTTGGTCGGGTCCAGGCTTCACAGTAATTGGAGAAATTTAATTGCGATCTGGTATGACTTCGGGCTTTGCAATAATTGTAAACTGCTATCTGGTTAGATTCCAGTCTTCATAATAAATTGTATTTGATGTTAACTGCTATCTAGTCAGGTCCAGGCTCCACAGTGATTGATGAGCTGTTACTTCAGATAGTTGCTCTATCTTGTCCCAGGAATTAATCTAGGACTGTTGAAAATTATTGATGATATTGGTCTGCTGATCTTTCTTGAAAAGTTAAAGAGTTAGCTGTATGTAATGTCATGATGCATGAAATGCATTGGGTAGTAATATTTTCAAAATATACGAGATTGTGCCATGTGCATTTTTGTATGCATATGCTATGACATTTATAGAATGATGTATGCATGTAATGTGTGAACGTATCAGTTGTTCCTTGTAGTGTCATTAAATTGGGGAAGATAAATGCCTGACTGCTGCTGGGATGAAGAATGTGATTCTTTAGTATTTATTGAAGACGAATTTCCACTGCTAGAGAAATAAACTCTATTGGGGAAAGAAAAAAATCTGCAAACTACTTGGGGATTCTTATGAAGCCCTGTTGGGGAACCTAAGAAGTTTATGAACCATGCTGAGGATTTCTTCAAGATGCTGGGGAGATGATTGGAGACTCTTGCTCTGTAGGGGATATCAGAACCTCTAACATCATTAGGCTGTATGCTGAGGATATGGTAGTGACTTCACAAGAGGACGTCTTTATCTATGTATTTATTATGGGATGTATCTGCAGGGATTTACAAATGGATTTTTAGACACTGTCCCGTTTCTTAAAGCCATTAGTAATTGTCTTTCTGTTCTTATGCGTGTATTTGTAAACGGTAATCACATTAAAATGCATATATTCAAAAATAATCACTGGATGTTTTTGCAAACAAAACAGAAAAATAAAAACAAGTAGTTTTGCACTTTCAAAGAGATAGTTTTGTATTAATTTGAAGAAATCCGTCTATAACAGGCGTCTTTGTACAAGGAGACAAATATCCTAATAAGAGAATGTCGTCGAAAATGAAGATTATACAAAGTAGTATACAAAGAGAAAACAGATATGTGAAATAATCCCGTTGGGTTCCCATTCTGCTATTGCATTTATATCTTTGAGCGTCTCATATGTTTGCTGCTCGGCTGAAGCTGACTAGATTGATCCATATTATTTGAATTTGACACTTGATACTGAAGTCTGACTGTAAGGTGATCCAACGGGACATAGTTATACGCTTTAAATCCCTAACTTTTTCCTGGACCGCCCTTTCGAGTTTTCAGTCCACCGGGATACCCTTTTTTGCCCAAGCCGCCTTTTCAGGTTTTCAACTTGTCGGGTGTAAGTTTTTTTTTATATATATCCCTAATTTTTTCCTGAACCCTTTTGGTTCGTCGGGATGCCCTTATTTTCGCCTAGGCCAGTCAACCTAGCGGGTCTCTGTTCATGCGTAGTATCTTTTAACTATATCCGCGTTTGCTGGGTTCGGAAGGTCGTCACCGTCCATAATGGTTAATATCATAGTGTCGTACCCCAAATTTGCCCTACCTCGACGACTATGTTTTTAAAATTTTAAATAAAAAAATATTTAATTAAAGATGGTACAACAGTATCTGATGGCCCATCCTTATCCAAGACTAGGGGGTATATATTAAGTTCAGGAGAGCGAGGCTTTCTAAAATCAGAAAGACTTGTGTATCTGTGAACCCATTCGCATAACATGTTGGCTAATGGCCCATGTGATTCGAAAATGGAAGATTATTTTAGGAAAAATGTTAAGTTCTTAATTATTAAATAGTTTATGGGTAAAAGAGAGGCGAAAATTAAATATATTGGCCCATTTCTTTTAAATAGAAAACAACGAAAAGGGGTGTGGGATTTCAATTAAGTCCATCTAAATTGTTGTTGTTAACAAGCGAATAAGGGGTGGAATTGCAATAGGAGGCCCATTATAGGCCCATCTGATGTTTTTGGAAAAAAAAGTCTTATTATTATTTTAAAAAAAAAGAAAACTGTTTACTATTATTTTTTAAAAAATAAAATAATTTTTTTTTAAGAAAGCGTAACATTTTTTTATTGAAATTTGTATTGAAAAAATATAATAATAAGTTTTTGTTGTAATATCAAATAAATGTTGATGGGCTGAGTAAAATAATTAACGTGCAGGCCCAAGGTCTAAGAAATAACAACTGTTCCAATTTACCAAAAAAATTAGCGCAGGTTTTGGTTCATTACAGATACTGTAGAGATCAATATTCAATCAAAATCCAAAATTAAAACTGAACCAAATTTTATCCAAGCCCAGAAAACTAATTTACAGTACAATAAATCTAGCATTGAATCAATAAAATCCAAAATTAACAATAAAGCAAATTTCTAATATCAAGTCAAAACAGTTACTATAAATCAAATCTGAAAATCTCTATATTTCTAAATCAATTACAAGTCCAAATCTATTGCAAAATCAATTAAAGTAATGGATTTAATCCATAATTGCCTCTAATCACCCTAATTTGTAATAGTAGAAATCTTAAGAAACCCTAAATAAAAACCTCTCTCTCTCTCTCTCTATATATATATATATATATATATATATATATATATATATATATATATATATATATATATATATATATATATATATATATATATATATATATATATAAATATAGAAGAACAGTAAAGAGAAGGGGGAGGACGCTGGAAGACCGAAAAGAAGAGCACAGAGCCGCAGAAGAAGAACACTTAAGACTAAAGGTTGATGCGATTAGGGTTTCGATATCTAAAACCCTAATCGCCGTATCATCTCCATCCTCCGTACCCCATCAATCCTCATACCGCTACCTGTAAAAGAGAGAAGGGATTAAAGAGCAAATCAGACAGCAGTTCATAATCTGGAATTGCGAAAGGGTAATTGAACTTAGCTTGTTTTTCTTTTTAATTGTTGATTGGGGGATTTGGGGTAAGGTTATTTGTTGCGCCACCTGTGGTGGTTTGAGAGTTAGGGTTAGGAAAGAGAGAAAGATACAGGGTTTGTGTTTAGCAAAAGAGAGAGGAAGAAGAAACTGTAACAACAAAGAAAATAAAAATGAATATTAAACATTGTTAATAAACCGTTTCAGTTATCTACACACTGGTACACCATAACTCTTATGTTCTTCTTATTTCATCCATCAGATCTCGATCGGACGACCGTAAGGCCAAGTCCCATGGTAAACTCATACTCCCTCGCTGCACGCAAGCAAACTGGCCTCTCCAATTCATATTTGGGCCTAAGCCCGTTACTTATACACACCCCCATCTCCTTGTTTTACTAAGATGAACAACAACTTGAACCCCCTTTCAGAACTGTCTCGGGCCTAGCCCATGATAGCTATCAGCACCCCCTTATTTTGCTTATTAACTGAAAATGCACCCACCTGATTTTAATTAATTTTTTTTATTACTTCTTTTATATTATGTTATTTATATTATATTATGTTTTAATTCCATTTTTCTTATAATTATTTATTTCTTTTTTATTATAATTATTATTAATTATTATAAATATGTAGATATTATTATATTATCATAAATAAATCATCTTTATTTAAAATTCATGAATATATATTATTTTCTATATTTGCATTAAATATTTTTATATCATGCATTAATTAGAAATTTTGCAATTTATACGATAAAAAAATATCAACAAATGACAAACTATTTTTCACAACAAAGTAATCTAAAACAATCTATTTTTGCAAAAGGTTTTCAAACGGATTTTGAATAATCACGTATTTAGCCAAAATCTACGCAATCACTACTCCCGGTAAAAATGCGAGGTGATTCAAAATACATTTGCAACCCCTAAAAAACACCAACCCCATACGAACTACGAATTGGGACTCTGAATCCTCATGAGAGGATACATAGGCATACGATAAAAAATTGTGACGAGTCCTCCTAATTAAAACTTAAAACCCTGTTCCACCCAAGCCTAAACCTAACAAGGTAGATGAAAGGTTCCTAACACCTTCCTTTTGTCTAATGAAGTCCGAAACCTAGAATCTCGATCTGCGAATTAGGGTTTCCTATTAGATGTCCTTCCTTAGGATAAAAACTACTAGTGGCGACTCTGATTTAAAAACCAGTCGCAACAGCTGGCGACTCTGTTGAGGACCCTCAACCTTAGGTTTTATGTTTTTTTGGGTTTTTATTTTTGTTCGCTTTATTTATTTATTGCATTTATCTATTTTATTGCATTTATTTATTTATTGTCCATTTTTATTTATTATTATATATTTGCTATGTGGCGAGTTGTTATTTCAAAACAATATTCTCAATTAACCCTTAGAAAGAAGGTTCGTCTATTAGCTTAGGGGATACATCATCCCTGCGAGTTTATGTGACGACTTCGCCTAGAGTCGGTGGACTTCTGAAAAAGGAATACTTATCGAGAAATATCCTCTTGAGGAGTAGGACTTTGGAAGGACACTAATAACTCTTTGTAACGACCTTAACCTAAAATCTCATGACGAGACCTTTCACGACTTTGTGACGAAAGTTTCAGTCTGTAAAGAGGCTCCACCTAAGGGAGGCCCTTGTTCTTTTTCCCTCTGGTGTTATTCATGACACCCTTAAGGAAGCCACATTTTGGGAGGGTAAATTAACCGTAGGTCAAAATTAAGAAGCCTACCTTATAAGGGTATCTGTCACAAAAACCTATCACAAAATCCCGTCACTCAACCCTACATCTATGCATTCATACATTTCATATATTCATCATTTGTCCCTGTTATTTGTCTTATTCACAGGGTAAAAAAACAAAAGCAATAAAATCCAGATTTTGGTGATTATTTTTGAAAATGCATACCAAAGGAAACAACTTGTCCGCGTCAATGCGCCAAAACATGTCTGAAATCAAAGGTACAAAAGGGAAATAATATGAAAAAGATCTGAAGATGTTCACTCGCTGCTATAGAGATACCCTTAATCTTAAGGATGCTGAAGACTTTCTCAAGCTTTGTCAAGCAATGGTGGATGATTTCAAAGCAGACATCTGCAAGCGCACCTAGAAGACTTATTTCCCTTGGCTTAATTTCACACAAACAAGTTTTGGTTTAAGAGTGTAATATCTTTCAATATCTGAATCATGTTACCTTCATTAAAGGAATTTTGTTTCCACATCTCATTTGCGTATCTATTTTTAAGCTGGTCACTGAATATAATAAGCAAAAGATAAATATATACCCAAGTGAATAAGACACTTAACCCCTCTCATATTCATACATATTCATTCGCATGCATGCATTCATAAACACCTGCATATCATATAAAAACTCATTTTTTCAAAAAAATCTCTCCAGTTAAACCATTGGTAGAAGAAGATCGCCACCTCCTTGGCCTCCATATAAAACAAGGGCCTATCAACAAAAATCAATGGAGAAAATCGAGGAAAATCAGGTTGTATTCAAGGAAGATCTAGAATAAGTCAAAGGTGATGTGAGTCCGATGAATGGAGATCTGAGTTAAGTTCTCTTAGCTTTAAAGAACATCATCTACAGACAAGATCAAATTCCTAGGGTAGCTTTCGAAGAAGTAACCCAAACAATTGGTGCGTCAAGCGGTCACCAACTAAGAAAAGAGCCAGAAGCAGGACTCCAAAAGTCCGTCGTGGCCCAACAAGAGACCAGAGAAGATGAAACTGAAGGGTTTGTCCCACCTCCATCAAAAGCAGGGGCATCACATACCCTACAGATTCAAACCAACAATGAAGATAACTACTTGGACCTGCAATACGGGGACCACGACCTAGAGAATGCCAACTAGGCACCCTTAAAGACGACTAGTACCCATTCTATTGATAGTCCACTGGTGATGAATCAATATAAAGCTTTGGAAGAAAGGCTGAAAGCGGTGGAAAGTTTTGATACTTTCGAAGTAGATGCTCTCAAGATGGGCCTAGTTCCTGATGTGGTAATTCCACCAAAGTTCAAAGTGCCTGACTTTGAAAAATACCAAGGGCTCACTTTTCCAAGAAATCATTTACGCATGTATTGTAGGAAGATGCATGCCCAGGCCCGTGATCAAAAACTAATGATTCACTTTTTTTAAGATAGCCTGAGTGGGGCATCTTTGGATTGGTATATGCAATTGGAGCGAGTACACATTCGAACATGGGTAGATCTGGCAAATTCTTTCTTAAAGCATTACAAATATAACCTTGACATGGCACCTACCCGCATGCAACTCCAGAATCTATCTTAGAAAAAAGAAGAGTCTTTTAAAGAGTATGCTCAGAGATGGAGGCAAATGGCATCCCGTGTTCAACCCCTGTTGTGGGAAAAGGAGTTAGTAGACATGTTCATGGGAACCTTACAAGGTGTTGTACCCCAAAATTTACCCTCTCATGTTTCCCAAAGTCTCCCCCCTGCATGGTTGATCACAAATTCTTGCCTAAGGAAAAGGAAAATTTTTGAGTGGTGCTTTACGTACATTTCGATTGCATTCTGAAAGACCCTTCGATTGGTGTTCTGAAGGAGCCTTTCGATTGGCATTCTGTCAAGCTCTTCGATTGGCATTATGGACAAGCACATCGATTAGCATTCTGAAAGACCATTCGATTGTCATTCTGAAAGACCCTTCGATTGGCATTCTGAAGGAACATTTCGATGGGCATCATGGACGAGCACTTTGATTGGCATTCCAAGGGAACCTTCGATCCGGCATTATGTCCAGGCAGCTTCGACAAGCATGTGAACCATGTCCTTCGATTATTATGAACAACACCTTTCGATTGGCTTGTTAACAAAGCCGTCAAGAGGGCACTCAAACATGTCCAGAGCTGATTCGACCAGGGTGACTCTTTTCAAATCAAGCAGTCGAAGCAGAAGAAGTCCATTCGAAGGAGGAAACTTAGGACCAATCGAAAGACAAGGCCTGAAGGCATTCGAAAGTCAGAAGCGTCCATGTTCATTCAAGGGACACGAATGTTTCAAAAAAGGAAATTATTTAATGTGTCTGATTCTTGTCTCATGGCTTTAATGGCCTGTTAACGGTTGTCTCTTGCCATTACTGCACCCTCACACCCCTATAAATATAGAGGCCAACATACATATCCAGGACACACGAAAATATACAGAAAAAATAGAGAAAAGAAACAAGGAGAACTTGGAGATACGCTGCCAAAAATCATCAGCACTTCCAGGAAGCCATACCCAATCCCTGCACCAGCCATTCCACACTCAGAACCACAGATCCCAACACCTTTGTTTGGTAAAAGAAAAAAATATAATCTCAAACTCAGTTTTAAATTAATTTTGATTGCATATTCATGTTATTACTATTGTTTATGAATGATTTAATGTGAGCTACAACGCAGAGATGAGATTGTGCCATTGCTTGGGCACAATCTGAGTTTCTCCTTCGAATCCCAGGATGAAATAAACCCAGACCCAGATTCAGCAGGTGCGAATAGGGAGGAGATTCGAATCAGGGGGGGTAAAGTCCCCCTTGGACCTTTAACATCTGTTTCGTTTTGCAGGAACTACATTCTCTGATTCCTATTCAGAGTTTCGAAGCTCAGCAGTTTAACTTCGAATTGGACCCAAGATTTCCAGATCGAACACCCTCATAGTGCAGCCCCTCATGCACCTTCGATCCAGCCTCTTCACTGGGTCGAAAGACAGCCCACACTTCTTTCGACCCAGACCTCCAGAATCATTTTTTTCCTTGATTTACTGCCTGATTTCATTTTTGTTTGGACCATTTTATTTGTTTTTTTTAATCAACATAAAAATCATAAAAATAAGTAACTTAGAATTAGGATTTAATTTAGTTAACTATTTTAACTTATTTTCTCCAATTTTAAAAATCAGTAGACTCAGAATTTATTTGAATTCAATCCTTTTCATAAACCAAAAAAATGCAAACAATATTAGGTTTGTTTTAAAGTTAATTTTAATCAGTATTTCTAATTAATTAAATTTGACTTAATTGAATATTTAGCATTTTCCCAAAAAATAAAATAAAACAACAAAAGTTCTTATTCTTAGGATTTTTCAGATTCACGCGTGTTTATTTTATTGTAACTGCTTATTGGTTTGTGTGGTCGGTGGGAATGAGAACTGGCTGTTTTTTGAATGCTGGTTCGCGTTTTGCGTTTGTTTTCGCAAAATGTCGCGGTTAAGCAAGAGTCACCACCGTCTTTTATTTTATCCAACAAGAGAAAGGACAAAAGCACAGAAAAAATTCCTTTTCGAGATTGTTTCTCGGGTTCGGGAGGTAGATTATAGAAAGGGAATGTGTTAGCACCCTTTCTATCCGTGGTTATCCACGGGCTCTTAGGTACTTGCTCGCTATGTTTTCAAAAAGGTTTGCTTTTCTTTGTGATTGTGGGTTTTGAAAAGAGTTTTGTTTGAAACTTCAATTTGACTCTTGCTTCTGTCCTCAAGAGTGTATGAAGTGTTTTTGAAAACTTTGTTCGAAAAGTGTAAGTGTGAAAAGTTTTGTTTTGTTTTTAAAAGGAGCAAGTACTTAAGAACCTATACCTACTCAAAAAGGAATTAAATTGTGAAGATGTCCTTTAGACGGTACTACCCTACTATTGAGGAGTAGGTAGCACCATCATTGGAGTTTTCGGGTCAATTCGATTTTACGGACATGTGGTCACTAAAGCAACGTTAGGACGCTTTAGTGGTAATCCTAATGTCTTAGATAATTTTTAGCGAGGCGACCATTCCGAGGCAACTTATGATCTTGGGACAAAGGACAACCTCTAAAACATCCTATACTTAATGACCATGTTCGAGGCAACCAAGTGAGGTGTACCCTAAGAGTGGCATGTGCAAGTGTGTCAATTTTCAGTTATTTTACTCTTGCATATCATGGTGAGCTATTGTTGATTTTAAGTTAAGAGTTAATCTTGTCATGCAATCCTAGTTAGCATACATCTAAGCAGTTAATATATGTACAAGAATTTAAAGTACGGGAATTGTAAATCCTACGCTATTACAAGGCTTTCGGGGAGGGGGATTATTTACATGTCCAAAAATTGGGGAAATAAAAGCAGTAAAGGGTCTTAGTTAAGCTATTACATCCTAGTAGGCAATTACAATAAAATAAACGCGCAAATCTGAAAATAAACTCTAAAATTCTAAGAATAAAATCTTTTTTGTTGTTTTATTTTATTTTGGGGGCAAAATAAAATGCAGAGGCCTGGGTATTGAACCCCAGGCCCTTCGATCCTGCGCTTGCTGGGTCTCTTCAGGCTATGTCTGCAGCAAATGTTAGCAAACGAAAAACATGACCTGGGTGCCAAACCCAGGCCTCTTGGTCCTGTCTAGGATGGAAAATCGAAAGTAACAACAAGTAATGATATGTTATGCAAAAAACAAGGTTGGATAATTTACCCTTTCTTACCAGCAGATTGGACTTCGATTTGGGCGCTTCCTGGATGTAGGCACCTTCAATCTGGAATTTCTGGGGCGTGGATGCTTTTGTTGAAGGGTTGCTTTAGCACAGCCTGTGGTGGGTAGCGTCTCCAACTCCTCCCTGTTTTGTTTCTGCAGAGTTTTCTGTATATTTCGTGTATATTTTTCGTGTATATTTTTCGTCTATGATTCCCCCCCCCCTTGTAATGTGTATGTTGGCCCTGTATTTATAGGGGTGTGAAGGTGCAGTAATGGCAAGAGACAGCCATTAAACAGGCCATTAAATGCCATGAGACAAGAAACAGACACATTAAATAATTTCCTCTTTTGAAACATTTGTGTCTCTTGAATGAACCTGGACGCTTTTGACTTGAGTGCCCTCTCGACGACCTCCTTCGAATGGGCTGATGGCACCCTTCAAATGCTCCCTTTCGAATGGGTTAATGACCTCCTTCGAATGCTTTTATAAAGCTTCTTCGAATGGACCCTTTGAATGCCTCTTCGATTGGACCTTTTGAATGCCTCTTCGAATGGACCTTTTGGAATTCCAATCGAAGGACACTATTATAATGCCAATCGAAATACTTGTCCATAATGCCAATTGAAAGGCTCCTTCATAATGCCAATCGAAATGCTTCTTCAGAGTGCCAATCAAAATGCTCCTTCAGAATGCCAATCGAAGTGCTCCTTCAGAATGCCAATCGAAGGGTACTTTCAGAATGCCAATCAAAAGATACTTAAAGTACCACTCAAAAATTTGCTTTTTCCGTAGGCAAGAGTTTGTGATCAACCATGCAGGGGGAAGACTTTGGAAAACATGAGAGTGCAAATTTTGGGGTGCAACAGTTGCCCCTGTTCAATTTTCTTAAACCTGAGGATATAGATTGGCATTCTAGCCTTTCGTGATCCGAAGGTGGAAGATAATTGAACACTAGAGTGCCCAGAAATTTGCACTCGGATGGTGTAGTATCAGTACTGTGACGTCGGGAATGGGCTTACATATGCCATTTGGAGATTGTTGGTAGGAGGATGGGCTTATAGATGCCATCTGCAGGAGTGTCGATCGCATAAGAGATTCCATAGCGAGAACTTGCATACCTGTTGTTATAGAAGATTCCACTGGGGAAGTCTAACTTTGTTTGAGATTTAGGAACTGACTCGTGCTCACCGGGAGTATACCGTTGAGGTTATAGTACTCGTCCTGTCTGGTTCCAAGTATTAATCTTCAATCTCTTTGTGTAGATAGTTTTCCTGGCTTGTTACAGGTATTAATCTCTGACCTAAGAAAGAAAGGTCTTCCTAGCTTGTTACAGGTATTAATCTTTAATCTCATCATGTAGATAGTTTCCCTGGCTGGTTTCAGGTATTAATCTACAATCAGTCATCCACATATAGTTTTCCTGGCTTGCTACAGGTATTAAACTGGGACTTGAAAAGGTTTTGGAACATCTTCAACTGGATCGGCATCAGAAAAATCTTTAGGAATCGATTTAACTGGACAAGAGAAGGCCTTTGACTGGATCGGCATCAGAAAAATCTTTAGGAATCGATTTAACTGGACCAGACAAGGTCTTGGAATATCTTCAATTGGATCGGCATCAAAAAAATCTTTAGGAATCGATTTAACTGGACCAGAGAAGGCCTTTGACTGGATCGGCATCAGAAAAATCTTTAGGAATCGATTTAACTGGACCAGACAAGGTCTTGGAATATCTTCAACTGGATCGGTATCAGAAAAATCTTTAGGAATCGATTTAACTAAACCAGAGGAGGTCTTGGAACAACTTCAACTGGATCGGCATCAGAAAAATCTTTAGGAATCGATTTAACTGAACCAGAGGAGGTCTTGGAATAACTTCAACTGGATCGGCATCAGAAAAATCTTTAGGAATCGATTTAATTGAACCAGAGGAGGTCTTGGAATAACTTCAACTGGATCGGCATCAGAAAAATCTTTAGGAATTGATTTAACTGGACCAGAGAAGGCCTTTGACTGGATCGGCATCAGAAAAATCTTTAGGAATCGATTTAACTAGACCAGACAAGGTCTTGTAATCTTCAACTGGATTTGCATCAGGAAAATCTTTAGGAATCGATTTAACTGGACCAGAGAAGGCCTTGGAAATATCTTCAACTGGATCGGCATCAGAAAAATCTTTAGGAATCGATTTAACTGGACCAGAGAAGGCCTTTGACTGGATCGGCATCAGAAAAATCTTTAGGAATCGATTTAACTGGACCAGGCAAGGTCTTGGAATCTTCAACTGGATATGTATCAGGAAAATCTTTAGGAATCGATTTAACTGGACCAGAGAAAGCCTTCGACTGGATCGGCATCAGAAAAATCTTTAGGAATCGATTTAACTGGACCAGGCAAGGTCTTGGAATCTTCAACTGGATCTGCATCAGGAAAATCTTTAGGAATCGATTTAACTGGACCAGAGAAGGCCTTGGAAATATCTTCAACTGGATCGGCATCAGAAAAATCTTTAGGAATCGATTTAACTGGACCAGAGGAAGTCTTGGAAATGGCTGAGAACTTAACCGGATCTTTCCTGAAAGGTAAAGGTCAGTCATATGTAATGCATGATATGGGTCAGGCAATGATGTTCTCAACATAAATGAGATTGTAGGGTATGATGTGCATATGCATATATCATGATGTATGGAAGTGTGATGTTTTAGCTGGGGAAAATAAATCCCGGAGCTGCTGGAGAATAGAGTTGAGTTCTTAGTTTCCACTGGGGATGACGAACGAAGATGATTGCAAGGATAAACCTGTTAGGAGAAAAAAAAATCCGTTGGGGGATAAACATGATGAAGAGATTACTCCAAGGGGAAATACTCTGTGGGGAAGAGATACTTTGTTGAGATTTTAACGATAAACTCCGCTGGGGATTCCGTTGATAAGCTCTGTTGGGGATTTTGATGATGAACTCCGCTGGGGATTGATTACCATTACTGGTGATATTGAATCTGTTGAGGATAGAAGCCCTGCTTGGGGAAAGAAAGAACTTCGATGGGGATGATCTTTCAGTTGCAACTTGCTGAGGGTAACCTTCTGAAATTGGCTGGGGAGACTTATTTATGCTTCGCAGGGGATAAGCTTCCAGAATCTACTGGGGAAGATGATTCAACTCCATTGGGGAAACTTTTTTTTTAGACTGCACTGGGGAAATGGCTCCACTGGGGGTATCTTGTATTCCTCCGGGAAACATTCTTATACTCTGTTGAGGAATATTAAGACTACCAGAGATACTCTTACGCTTTCTGGAGAATATCCTTATACTCCGTTGGGGAATATTAAGATCTTCTGGGGATACCAAACCTTTTCGGGGCTGACGGTAGACTAACTCTGCTTGGGGAGAGTATTGATGATTTATACATAGCTGCAAGTCTCAGCTGAGAGAGCTATCATTACTGTTTTACTCTGCGGGGAGTGATAGTATCTTAGCCATATTCTTCAGCTGAATATACCTTGGTACCTGGTGGAGAAAGCAATTTGTACAGTTCAGACAATTCTTATTTGCCCCTGTTTTTGCGGGACAAGGTGCCTGCGGCGGCCCTGTGGATCTGGTATTATCCCCACCTATGAGGTGCTTGGTAATTTCCGATTGAAGGGACAAATCTTCTTCTGGTAGGCAAGTGACGAGATGACGGGACATAGTCATACGCTTTGATCCCTAATTTTTTGCCTGGACCGCCCTTTCGGGTTTTCAGTCCATCGGGATACCCTTTTTTTCCCAAGCCGCCTTTTCAGGTTTTCGACTTGCCGGGTGTACAAATTTTCATTTTCATCCCTTATTTTTTCCCGAACCCTTTTGCTTCACCGGGAAGCCCTTATTTTTGCATAGGCCAGTCAACCTAGCGGGTCTTTGATTATGCGTAGTACTTTTTTGACTATGTCCACACTCTCAGAGTGTAGGGAGGTGTCACTGCCAGTAGTGTCGTGTTGCCTTACTACCAGAAGATGTTTGATCATGCAAGATTCGTTGCTGGAATTCATGTCCCATGCCCCAGGTGACGGAGATGGAAACTTGCCCCTGGTTACTCTGCACTTCTTCAGAGATTTCCTGGAATCTTGACTGGACTGCCCCAGGTGTGCTAGATAGTGACATGTCATGCCCCCTTGTTTATAGGAGATTTGCCAATGGAAGCGTCATCCTTTTTTAAGTGACTTTATTCACTGAGAGGGCTTTCGTTTATCGGATATTCGTTGTGTGAATTTCTCCGCTGTCAAACAAATAGCCAAATGCAAACAGTGATATTCAGATAATGCAAAGTTTATGCTTGTCTCGAAGTTTTTGAAAAATGCGTTTTTTAGCAGAAAACTCTTTATAAGACAAATTCAATACAAGATTTAGGGAAAAGCCTTACAGGAGTCAGGATACCTTTTGTAACAGTATGCTTTCGAACTAACCCATGCTTCAGTTAGGACTTTTGAAGGGTTGTAACGTGGCTTTGTTCACGGTTTAAGAAACAAAGGATAAAGGCTCAAAGTATATTTGTACCCACCTGCTCTTCGTGACGTTCTTCAATCCTAAACTCAGTTAATTATACATTTGAACTCCAAATGAGTCTGGAACGACGTTTTTGCTGATGGTTCACACAAGTTGAATTTTTGAAGGCAGTCATTTTTGCAACATTTTTCATGTTGTCGAGGATTTGTAATGACCTCGTTCTTTTGATTTGTTATCCCTAATTTTTGCCCGACTGTTCCATTTTCGAGATTACAGTCAGCGGGATGCCCCGCTTTCTTAAACCTCCTTTGTAGGTTTTGGCTCAGTGGGCTTTTTTTTTAAAGAGATTGACTGCCTATGAGATAAGGAACCACCACTGTCTTTTAATTCCAGAGGAATGCTTTTGATGTCGTTCGTTGTATTATGAACTGAGTGTTTTGCGACTTCAATGCATATCTTTTGAATTAACTGAGAGACTACCCTGCCCCAGGTTTAAATCAAAGGTTTCAATTTGTTTAAAAACAGGAAACTCCTACTTCTTTGGCTCGAAGGGGTTGACTAGGGATTATCTTCCTTATAACTCCAGTGTTTAGGATTTGAAAGAAATGCTTGTACATCGTTAGCAAGGTCTGTCCAAAAGCATATTGTATGAGATTATGGCATTGTTTCGTCATCCTCCCTCTAAAGGCTTATAACTTTTAGCAAGAGTTGAATGTCATAAAGTGAGTAAAAAGCATAGTTTAAATGTAATTAAAATGATTGGATCAAATCAAGACAAACATATGCAATGCATTAATGAAACAAAGTTTGCCATTAATAGATAATTGTTTGAGTAACAAAGAGATTACAACTTGAAAATTCAAATGAACAAAAGTCTTCTCGTCTAAGTACTTGTCACTTCAAATGGTGAACCTTGGAGGGATGGTAGAAGAACTCAGCCTGACCATCTTGTGTGAATTCCAATGCTCTTTCATCAATCAGGTTTTGAATTTTGTATCTCAACTTCCAACAGTCGTCAGTATCGTGCCCCGGACTGTTAGAATGGTACGTGCACCTTGCATTAGGATTGTAGTTGGGCGAAGAAGTATTAGGATTCGGATGAGGTCCTACTAACGTCACCAGATTCAGTCTCAATAGATGTTGCAAAGCTTGGGACAACGGCATGTTAAGCTTGGTAAACGGCCTTTGGTCAACCCATTACTTTTGGTGAGGTTGTTGTTGGACCCTTTAGGTAGTAGCAACATGGAGACGTCCATTCTTTACCAAGCCAAACCCTTGTCTTCTTGGAGGCTGATCAATGACTTGACCACCAGCCTTGACCGTTTGCTTCATGTTGTTGTATCTGACTTGATGAAGCTGGTTGATCATGGTTCTCAACTCTTCTTGTTCCCGAGCTAAGCCTTGGATAAGAGCCATCTTCCCCAGCATCTGGGTTTTTATGGCACTGAATTCAGCTTGTAGTTGCTCCAGTCGTTCGTCCTTATTGTCTTCAGGACTTTTCTTGACCAAATTCCCCATGAGGAGTGTTCTCAACTCTTCCTGCCCCTTGGATAGGTTTAGGAAGATTTCCTTGAACTGAGTCTCTTGAGTATGAAGATCCTGATTGTCTTGTTGGAGAGCCATTGCTGAAATAAACAACGAGAACATGAGAGACATGTACTGGAAGACCTGTTATGCAATGATATGTATGATATATGTATGCAATGTTTTCAAGGATCTCGCGGGGTAAACAAGAAACTGTTAGAATTTGAATCTTGTAGCTTTGATTGAAGGAAATTCATGTTGCTGAGAGTCCTTCTTCAAGAGTCAAGCTCACCATATCGAGTGGGTCATAGACCCTGACTCAAGTTTATCGTGTTTTGATTTCTAGACAACCTTGGCTAGAGGAAAATAAATCCCCTTTGCCCCTTGCTAGACTTTTGATGTACCATAACCTGCATCACAGACCCTTGAGATCCTTGAAATGGTTAAGGAAACCTTAAGGTATGATATTATGATGTATATGCTATGCGTTTAAGCAAAAAGTGAGGTGATGTAAGTGAGCCCTGCAATAAATCCAATTTGTTGGATAAGGACTGTAAACAAAACCTGCAAGGAACCCCTGTTGTCAGATAACAAGTAGTTCAAGTTTGAAGGCACACAAGTCACACATATAGCCTTAAGTTTAGGATGGCATGGAGTTTAGGCATTACCCTCTTTCAGTTTCAGTTAGTTAAGACCTGTCCTAAAAAATAGTAACCGGGTTCTAGAGGATCTCAATATGACTGACTACCCTCAATCGGTCATAACTCCAGCTTAGCAACCTTTTCTTGCGGCCGGAACCATCGCGAGAGTTTAGTCTCAATGAGTGTAGCATACTGCTACTGTTCTATGGCCAAGTTGGTCAATTTAAGGTTCTAAGGTCAGTTGGTGCTTAATGACTCCTCAGAAGACCCATATTCTCCTCGTTCCAACACAAGGGATATCGGTACATACCAAGGTGTCACACCAACGTAGCTACTGCTTCATCCATGTCGGTCTACGCCGGACAAATCTCTCACAGTTTATTGCTACTTACCTAAAAAAGGGTACCCCCAGATCCGGGTTAGAATCTATAAAACTCCGATACAAGCCCACAAAATTTAAAGCATACAAAGCATACAATTGAAAACACAAGTGATCTAATCCTAAAGTACACCTCACTTATACATTCCCCAGCAGATTCGCCAGTTCTGTGGTCGGTGGGAACGAGAACTGACTGTTTTTTGAATGCTGGTTCGCGTTTTGCGTTTGTTTTCGCAAAATGTCGCGGTTAAGCAAGAGTCGCCACCGTCTTTTATTTTATCAAACAAGAGAAAGGACAAAAGCACAGAAAAAATTCCTTTTCGAGATTGTTTCTCGGGTTCGGGAGGTAGATTATAGAAAGAGAAGGTGTTAGCACCCTTTCTATCCGTGGTTATCCACGGGCTCTTAGGTACTTGCTCACTATGTTTTCAAAAAGGTTTGCTTTTCTTTGTGATTGTGGGTTTTGAAAAGAGTTTTGTTTGAAACTTCAATTTGACTCTTGCTTCTGTCCTCAAGAGTGTATGAATTGTTTTTGAAAACTTTGTTCGAAAAGTGTATGTGCGAAAAGTTTTGTTTTGTTTTTAAAAGGAGCAAGTACTTAAGAACCTCTACCTACTCAAAAAGGAATTAAATTGTGCAAATGTCCTTTAGACGGTACTACCCTACTATTGAGGAGTAGCTAGCACCGTCGTTGGAGTTTTCGGGTCAATTCGATTTTAGGGACGTGTGGTCACTAAAGCAACGTTAGGACGCTTTAGTGGTAATCCTAATGTCTTAGATCATTTTTATCGAGGCGACCATTTCGAGGTAACTTATGATCTTGGGACAAAGGACGACCTCTAAAACATCCTATACTTAATGACCACGTTCAAGGCAACCAAGTGAGGTGTACCCTAAGAGTGGCATGTGCAAGTGTGTCAATTTTCAGTTATTTTACTCTTGCATATCATGGTGAGCTATTGTTGATTTTAAGTTAAGAGTTAATCTTGTCATACAATCCTAGTTAGCATACATCTAAGCAGTTAATATATGTACAGGAATTTAAAGTACGGGAATTGTAAATCCTACGCTATTACAAGGCTTTCGGGGAGGGGGATTATTTACATGTCCAAAAATTGGGGAAATAAAAGCAGTAAAGGGTCTTAGTTAAGCTATTACATCCCAGTAGGAAATTACAATAAAATAAACGCGCAAATCTGAAAATAAACTCTAAAATTCTAAAAATAAAATCTTTTTTGTTGTTTTATTTTATTTTGGGAAAATAATCTAAATCTATTTAATTTTAGTTTTTTTGGAAAAATGTTAAGATAATTAAAAGGTTAATTAACAAGATTAATTTAATAGAAAAAGAACTAGCCTAATGTTTTTGTGGTTTTTGATTTTAATGTTAATTAAAAAGATAAAAAAGAATTCTATGGAAAACAAAAATAAAATGCAAGAGGGATCCTTCGATCCAAGGAAAAAAGGAGCTTCGACCCAGGGAGGGAATGGACTGCTTTGATCCAGAGAGGGTCCTGGTCCTTTCGATTGGGCCAGGCAGTAAGGCGTGAGTGGCCTTCGATCGAAGGAAGAGGATTGTCTTCTGATCATGGAGGTCATGACTTTCGATCCAGGAATGAGATGCCTCCTTCGATCCAACATGCTAATGGGTTCGATCCAGAGAAGGTGTCTCCTTCGATCTGGGATGTTATACCTGCAAAAGTATGTTAGCGAAATAAAATGCAGGGGCCTGGGTATTGAACCCCAGGCCCTTCGATCCTGCGTTTGCTGGGTCTCTTCAGGCTATGCCTGCAGCAAATGTTAGCAAACGAAAAACATGACATGGGTGCAAAACCCAGGCCTCTTGGTCCTGTCTAGGATGGCAAATCGAAAGTAACAACAAGTAATGATATGTTATGCAAAAAACAAGGTTGGATAATTTACCCTTTCTTACCAGCAGATTGGACTTCGATTTGGGCGCTTCCTGGATGTAGGCACCTTCGATCTGGAATTTCTGGGGCGTGGATGCTTTTGTTGAAGGGTTGCTTTAGCACAGCCTGTGGTGGGTAGCGTCTCCAACTCCTCCCTGTTTTGTTTCTGCAGAGTTTTCTGTATATTTCGTGTATATTTTTCGTGTATATTTTTCGTCTATGATTTCCCCCCCCCCTTGTAATGTGTATGTTGGCCCTGTATTTATAGGGGTGTGAAGGTGCAGTAATGGCAAGAGACAACCATTAAACAGGCCATTAAATGCCATGAGACAAGAAACGGATACATTAAATAATTTCCTCTTTTGAAACATTTGTGTCTCTTGAATGAACCTGGACGCTTTTGACTTGAGTGCCCTCTCGACGACCTCCTTCGAATGGGCTGATGGCACCCTTCGAATGCTCCCTTTCGAATGGGCTGATGACCTCCTTCAAATGCTTTTTGAAAGCTTATTCGAATGGACCCTTTGAATGCCTCTTCGAATGTACCTTTGGAATGCTTCTTCGAATGGACCTTTTGGAATTCCAATCGAAGGACATTGTTATAATGCCAATCGAAATACTTGTCCATAATGCCAATTGAAAGGCTCCTTCATAATGCCAATCGAAATGCTTCTTCAGAGTGCCAATCGAAATGCTCCTTCAGAATGCCAATCGAAGTGCTCCTTCAGAATGCCAATCAAAGGTTACTTTCAGAATGCCAATCGAAAGATACTTAAAGTACCACTCAAAAATTTGCTTTTTCCGTAGGCAAGAGTTTGTGATCAACCATGCAGGGGGAAGACTTTGGAAAACATGAGAGTGCAAATTTTGGGGTGCAACAGTTTGTAATAGCCTTAGCTAAGATTTTTACATCTTTACTGCTTTATTCCCCCAATTTTGGACATGTAAATAATCCCCCTCCCCGAAGCCTTGTAATAGCGTAGGATTTACAATTTCCGCACTTTAAATTCCTTTATATATATTAACTGTTTAGATGTATGCTAACTAGGCTATGCATGACAAGGTTAAACTCCTAACTTAAAATCAACAGTAGCTCACCATGACATGCAAAGATAATATAACTGAAAATTGACACACTTGCACATGCCACTCCTAGGGTACACCTCACTTGGTTGCCTCGAGCGTGGTCATTAAGTATAGAATGTTTTAGAGGTCGTCCTTTTGTCCCAAGATCATAAGTTGCCTCGAAATGGTTGCCTCGATAAAAATGATCTAAGACATTAGGATTACCACTAAAGCGTCCTAACGTTGCTTTAGTGACCACACGTCCCTAAAATCGAATTGACCCGAAAAACTCCAACGACGGTGCTACCTACTCTTCAATAGTGGGATAACATTGTCTAAAGGACAGTTGCATAGTTTAATTCCTTTTGGAGTAGGTAGATGTTCTTAAGTACTTGCTCTCTTTTAAACAAAACAAAACTTTCCGCACTTACACTCTCTTCAAAACAACAAACTCCTTTCAAAAACCACAATCACAAAGAAAAGCAAAATTTTGAAAACATAGTGAGCAAGTACCTAAGAGCCCATGGATAACCACAGATAGAAAGGGTGCTAACACCTTCCCTTTCTATAATCTACCTCCCGAACCCGAGAAACATCTCGAAAAGGAATTTTTCTGTGCTTTTGTCCTTTCCTTGTTGGATAAAATAAAAGACGGTGGCGACTCTTGCTTACCGTGACATTTTGCGAAAACAAACGCAAACGCGAACCAACATTCTAAAACAGTCAGTTCTCATTCTCACCGATCACACAAGGGTTGTATTATGAGAAGATGGTTGGAAGTATCTCGTCGGGATTTGCAGATCTAGTGACCATCGAAGAAGGAATCGAGACTAGAATAAAAAGTGGGAAAATACCAAGGGGACCATCAAATGCCCCCTACAATTCCAAAAGGCCTGCTTCAAACTTCCTAAAAAGAAAGGAAGGAGAAATTAATGTTGTAGCCTCACAACCCAGGGCACAACAACCATTGATGATCCCACAAGGACAACAATAAGGAAGAAGGCCACCAAGAAATTTCGATCAACTCCCTATGCCACCAAGCCAGTTATTACAACACTTGGTCAAGGCATCCTTGGTGGAAATCAAGCCTCTAGCTCCTCCAGTCGGGCTTCTCCCGCGAAGGTACAATGATGACACCAGTTGCGAATACCATGCTAACTCTCTGGGACATACCATAAAGCAATGTTGTCCATTCAAGCATAAGGTCCAAGATTTGTTAGAATCTCAAGACATCACATTCGAGAAATCTAACATCAAATCAAATCCTACGCCTCTGCATGATGGGCAGGAAATAAATGCAATTGTGATAGTCACTGACTTTGGGGCAACCAGACAAGCGAAAGCCCCAATAAGCTTGTTGAAGGAATATTTGTACGAATGTGGGTTCATATTATAACATAATGAAGCCTTCAAAAGGACGCTACAAAAGCTAGTGGACCAGGGGATAGTCCAATTCGGACCATACCCTGAAGAAAAATATGTAGCTACTCTGAAGGGTAAAGCACGGTTTCCTCCAATTCAAGAGACCTTCGTCCACAAGGGAATAGAGCATGGCGGACATGTGGTGATGATATCCAACAAAGTCAACTCCAAAAAGGAAATTGATTACATCCGAGAATGCACCCCAAGAGAAGAACTCAAAATATGGACTACCGTGGAGATTCCCGAGATCTTTTTTCTTTGCTAAGTAATTTTCCTTGTTTTTGAAAGAACCTATGTCAAGCCCGAGGCATATGGGTTTCTTGTAAGGGTTCCCCCATTTTGTTTCAAACAATATTTGCAATTAATAGAAGTTATATTTTGTTTTCAATCAAGATCCTTGTATTTCTTTTTCATTTATCTCTTAAATTTAAAAATGGAAATACTTTCTCTGCATATGAATTTTCAAAGTTTATATACTAAAATCTGCACCAAAACATGACAAAGGTGCAGATCCATGCCCAAAACCACTGATAATGTTACTGCTGCGACCCGATATAATTTTGATGCTCCCATCAACCAAGTTGAAGAGGAAGGTGATGAAGATATTGAACTCTCTGAGGAAATGGCAAGGGGAATAAAGCGAAAGGCTGACAACAAACAACCATATCGAGAGGCTATTGAAACCATTAATCTGGGCACAAGGGAAGATCCGAAAAAAGTCAAGCTAGGGGAAATGTTAGAGCAGAGCGTCAAAGAAAGGATGATCAAGCTATTATCTAGCTCACCAACCACTTCCAGAATATCAACCTATGAAGTTCGACTTTCCAAGCAAAGATGTCATGGTTATAAGTGACTATGAGATACCAGGACCTAACAAAAGAAATCAAGCCAGGGGCACATTGGACACTCATGCTCGACGGGGCTTCAAACGCACTGGGGCACAGTATAGAGGCAATTTCGACTTCTCCAAAGAATTATCATAATCCCTATACTACAAGGTTATGTTTATACTACAACAACAATATCGCCGAGTACAAAGCCTGTATACTAGGACTGGAAGCTTCCATCGATCTGAGAATAAAGCACCTTAAAGTATATGGGGACTCTGCATTAGTCATATACCAAGTCAACAACGAATGGGATACTAAACACCCAAAACTGGTTCCATATCGAGATGATGTTTTAAAGTTGGCTGCGGAATTTACATAGATCACTTTCAGTCATATCCCACGAGAAGAAATGATAGACGCACTGGAAACTATATCAGATATGTTCAAAGTAACTTGGTCAAACCACAAACCACGCATCATAATCAAGAGCCCGCACACTGTCTTGCTATCAAAGAAAGAGCGGATGACAAGCCTTGGTTTTATGACATCAGTAAATACCTGGAAAAACAAGAATATCCAGAAGATGCCTCCATCATGTACAAACGAAAATTAGCCTCGAAATTCTTTCTGAGCAACAATGTATTGCAGAAGAGGAACTACAACATTGTCTAGTACTCAAGAAGATTCCGCTACCTCGCCTCGACTTACGTGGTAAATGGACACCCAACTAAGAAGGTCCATACGTAGTCAAAACATAATTCTCTGGAGGTGGTCTTATCCTCACAACAATGGACGGGGAAGAACTACCGCATCCGGAAAACTCTGACGTAGTCAAAAAATACCATGTATAAAAAGCTCGCTAAGCTCAAACCCTAAACGGACGACTTAGGAAAAAAGGAGTGTCCCGGTGGATCTAAAACCCTAAAGGGAGATCCAGGCAAAAATTAGGGGCATATAAACAAAAAAATTATCCCGGTGGATTAAAAACTCGAAAGGGCAATCCAGGCAAAAATTAGGGATTTCATACAAAGAAACAAAGAACAAAAAGACTGCGATCTAAGAACTGAGACTACGAACCACAGAGGGAGAAATGGATCAGAATCATACAACTCAAAAGCAAAGGAGATAATGGCTATCAAAAGGATATTGGGGAACATCAACAATAATTATCATTTTCATTGCCATTTACAATTTTAAAACTTTCTGTAATTACCTCTTTCTACGAATTGCATCTTGCACTCTCGCCTATTGATAGGCATATCAATAAAACGTTTTCTTTCTTTGCATCTTTCTAATTGTATTTTTTCTCTTTTTAGACTTGTTTACAAAATACTACGATTATTACTTGTGAATATTGTCTTGAAATCATTTTGGGGAAATTAACAAACAAAAGCATTTGACAAAAAAATCAAAAAGCATTTTGGCTAGAAAAACATCAAAAGAAAATCCACGTCTATGTCCATATACATGTCTGTGCGTATGCCTACACTTGCAACACAAAATTCCAACACACACTTCTAAACCTACGCATGCACCTGTAACACAAAACAATAAAAAACTTGCTAATTCTTTGCGCCAAGTTCAAATCAAATTCAACGATACCACGACAATACAACATACAACGCCAGGGGTTGGTAATTAAAAACCAATGGTTTAAAGGAGAAAATGCCAGAAATAGTCCTCATAATATTTCAAAGCATACACGCATCTTACACATATTTCACACACACATTTTGCATATCCGAAGCATACATACACTATACATTTTTGCATACATACAATACACATATACTCAGGTTTCCATATCAACATCAGACGGTATACGCATGCATCATACAATGAACAAATAATCTTACCCTCGATTTATCTATCTAAGGGTCAATCAACAAAACACTTCTCCTACGATTCAACCCATCACCTAAGTCTCCATGTCGTGACGTGTTCATCCCATCACCTAAGTCTCCATCCAGTGATGTGTTTGGTACATTGCCTACGACTCCACACAACAGTGTATTCTCCTCATCTAACCCACTGCCTAAGATGTCGTGCAGTGGTGTGGTTCCTTGTTCTGTAGTAAAGACCATTGCCTAAGACGTCGTGCAACAATATGTTTCTTTATTCTGCAACTCAGATCATCGCCTAAGACGACATGCAGCGATGTTCAAAGACCAAAACCTAGTTCATTTCCTAAGACCTCGGGAAGCAATGCAACATAACCCATTGCCTAAGACATCATGCAGCAGTGCGGTTCCTTGTTACGTAAAAAAGACCATTTCCTAAGACATCGTGCAACAATGTGCTTCTTTATTCTGCAACACAGATCATCGCCTAAGACGACATGCAGCAATGTTAAAAAAACCAAAACCTAGTTCATTTCCTAAGACCTCGGGTAGCAATGTAACATAACCTATTGCCTAAGACATCGTGCAGTTGTGCGGTTCCTTGTTCCATAATAAAGACCATTTCCTAAGACATCGTGCAACAATGTGTTTCTTTATTCCGCAACATAGACCATCGCCTAAGACGACATGCAAAGATGTTCGAAAACCAAATTTAGCTTATCACCTAAGACGAGATGCAACGATTCGTGAACTTAACCCACTGCCTAAGGCCTTGTGGAGCAGTGCGTTTCCTTGTTCCATAATAAAGACCATTGCCTAAGACATCGTGCAACAATGTGTTTCTTTATTCTACAATGTAGACCATCGCCTAAGACGACATGCAAAAATGTTCGAAAACCAAATTTAGCATATCACCTAAGACGACATGCAGCGATTCGCAAACTTAACCCACTACCTAAGACATCGTGCAACAGTGCGGTTCCTTGTTTCGTAATAAAAACATTGCCTAAGACCTCATTTAGCAATGTGTTTCTTTATTCCGCAACATAGACATGGCATCAGACATCATGCAGCGATGCTCGAAAACCAAAATCTATCCTATCGCCTCAGACTTCACGCATCGATTTGCGAACCTAACCTACTGCCTAAGACATCACGCAACAATGCGGTTCCTTATTCCATAATAAATACCATTTCCTAAGACATCATGCAGCAATGTGCTTCTTTATTCTGTAACACAGAGCATCGCCTAAGATGTCATGCAACGATGCTCATATGAAATCTAGCTTATCGCCTAATACGTCATGCAGTGATTCGCGAACATAACCCATGGCCTTAGTCTCCAAGCAGCCATGCATCATTCATTGTTGTTTTATTCATCCTCCAAATGGACGAATAAGCAAAAGCAAACCAAGACATACAACATATTCTCTCAAGCTCAAAACCTTCTGCCTCGTCGTCACATCCTGGTAAACGATATATCATCAGCTTTGCCTACTTCCTGAATACTCATAAGGGTATGCTATATAAGCGTAACCTTATGTTTTTCGGACAAATTTTGGGGTATTCCAAGTATTCAATAAACTCCCAATCGAAATGTGCAAGACTCGTGTATTCTCACGCTATTCGATTAGAAGATAATTGAATAGGGGCAACTGTCGTACCCCAAATTTGCCCTACCTCGACGACTATGTTTTTAAAATTTTATATAAAAGAAATATTTAATTAAAGATGGTACAACAGTATATTATGGTCCATCCTTATCCAAGACTAGGGGTGTATATTAAGTTCAGGAGAGCGGGGCTTTTTAAAATAAAAAAGACTCGTGTATCCGTGAACCCATTCGCGTAGCATGTTGGCCAATGGCCCATGCGATTCAAAAATGGAAGATTATTTCAGGAAAACTATTAAGTTCTTAATTATTAAATAGTTTATTGGTAAAAGAGAGGCGGTAATTAAATATATTGGACCATTTTTTTAAATAACAAACAGCGAAAGGGGGCGTGGGATTTCAATTGAGCCCATCTAAATTGTTGCTGTTAACAAGGGGTGGAATTGCAATAGGAGGCCCATTAAGTTGGCCCATCAGTCGTTTTTGGAAAAAAAGTCTTATTATTATTTAAAAAAATAAGAAAATTGTTTACTATTATTTAAAAAATAATAATAAATAAATAAATAATTTTTTTTCAAGAAAGCGTGACACTTTTTTTATTGAAATTTGTTTTTTGTTAAATGTTTTAAACTTTGGTGTTTTGAGAAAAAGGCCAATTGGGCCTGGCTGTATCGAAAAATATAATAATAAGTTTTTGCTATAATATCAAATAAATGTTGAAGGAATGAGTAAAATAGTTAACGTGCTGGCCCAAGGTCTAAGAAATAACAACTGTTCCAATTTACCAAAAAAATTAGCGCAGGTTTTAGTTCATTACATCTACTGTAGAGATCCATATTCAATCAAAATCCAAAACTAAATCTGAACCAAATTTTATCCAAGCCCAGAAAACTAATTTACAGTACAACAAATCAAGCATTGAATCAATAAAATCAAAAATTAACAGTAAAGCAAATCTCTAATATCCAGTCAAAATAGTTACAATAAATCAAATCCAAAAATCTCTATATTTCTCAACCAATTACAAGTTCAAATCTATTGAAAAATCAATTACAGTAATGGATTGCATCTATAATTTCCTCTAATCACCCTAATTTGTAATATCAGAAATCTTAAGAAACCCTAAATAAAAACCTATATATACAGAAGAATAGTAAAGAGAAGGGGGATGAGGCTGGAAGACCGAAAATAAGAGCACAAAGCCACGGAAGGAGAACGCTGAAGACCAAAGGTTGACACGGTTGGGGTTTCTATATTCGAAACCTTAATCGCATATCATCTCCATCCGCCTTACCCCATCAATCCTCATACCGCTACCTGTAAAAGAGAGAGAGAAGGGATTAAAGAGCAAATCAGACAGCATTTCGGAATTTGGAATTGTGAAAGGGTAATTGAAATTAGCTTGTTTTTCTTTTTAATTTTTGATTAGGGGATTTGGGGTAAGGTTATTTGATACGCCGCTGGTGGTGGTTTGAGAGTTAGGGTTAGGGAAGAGAGAAAGATATAGGGTTTGTGTTTAGCGAAAGAGAAAGGAAGAAGAAACTGTAACAACAAAGAAAATGAAAATGAATATTAAACATTGTTAATAAACCGTTTCAGTTATTTACGCGCTGGTAAAACATAACTCATACGTTCTTCTTATTTCATCCATTAGATCTCAATCGGACGGTCGTAAGGCCAAGTCCCATGGTAAACTCATACTCCCTCTCTACACACGAGCAAACCGGCCTTTCCAATTCACATTTGGGCCTAAGCCTATTACTTATACACACCCCCCATATCCTTGTTTTACTAAGACGAACAACAACTTGCACCTCCTTTCAGAACTGTCTTGGGCCTAGCCCAGCATAACTATCAGCACCCCCTTATTTTGCTTTTTAACTGAAAACGCACCCCCTGATTTTAATTAAATTATTATTTGTTTTTATTTTTTATTACTTATTTTATATTATGTTCTTTATATTATATCATGTTTTAATTCTATTTTTCTTATAATTACTTATTTATTTTTTTATAATAATAATTATTAATTATTATAAATATGTAGATATTGTTATATTATCATAAATAAATTATCTTTATTTAAAATTCATGAATATATATTATTTTCTATATTTACATTAAATATTTGTATATCATGCATTAAGTAGAAAATTTTCAATTTATACAATAACAAAATATCAACAAACGACAAACTATTTTTCCCAACAAAATAATTTAAAACAATCTATTTTTGCAAAAGGGTTTCAAACGGATTTTGACTAATCGCGCATTTAGCCAAAATCTCCGCAATCACTACTCTCGGTCAAAATGCAAGGTGATTCAAAATACATTTGAAACCCCTAAAAAATAGTGTGCCGGTTCGTCTAATCTTTCAATAATGATCTGAGGGGCTTCGTTATCCCATATGAACTTAAACATGGATGACATGGTGGCTAGCGCGTCCGCTAACTTATTTTCTTCTCGTGGAATATGTTCAAAGGTAATCTCTTCAAAGTATGGAATCAATGTCAACATTGTTAGAACATAGTTTGATTCTACAACCCTCGTAAGAGTTTTTATGATAACAAACACAAAGAACAAATATGCACTCTAAAATTATGTTCTATTTTGTACAAAAGTTCTGAATGGAAGTGAATCAAAAGTTAAGCCACAAGGTTATTCCTGCTGTGAACGTAGATTGATATCAAAATGTTCTGATGTATGAAGATCAAAATTTGCGCTAACGAGAAAGACATCTTAACTTTGAAAGAAAGTCTAACGCTGCAAACAGGACCTTATGATGCTGACCTTCCAAGTTCTGAAGCAAAGCAGCAAGCAGATTCCTTATGTTCTGAAGCGTTACTATTCCATCAAAGTTGTATCAATTGCAACAACTACAAACAAACAAGGATCTTCATATTAAGGAAAGTGCATTAACTGCCAATTATCAAGTTTCCATTTGCACAAGATTGTTGCGCCTATTTAAACAAGCAACAAAGTTAAATCGTTCACGATTTACATTACTTCTATTCACAATCTCAAAACACTGCAACTGCATATTCATACTATTCTCTAAAATTGTGTAATACATCATAAGTTTGTGATACCATTTTTGTAACGAAAAACATCCTGTACACAGATTAATTCTTACTTTTGTTAGTGAAATTCCTTGAGATAAACCGGATTGTGGTTGTACTCAAGAAGACTTTGGCAGTTGTCAAAGTATATTTGTAATCAGTTTGATTAATGAATTAAGACCTTGTTGGAGAGAGGCTAAATTACCTTGGCGGATGGACTGGAGTTGTTTGAGATCAAACGAACCAGGATAAAAATCATCGTGTCATTTGCATTTGATTTTAAAGTTATAATTCAACCCCCCTTCTTGTGTTTTTCACTTCTTCAATTAGCATCATATCGCCTGGTTCTGAGTTCAAGCACTTAACCGTGTCAGTACAAGATCTAAGCTTAGAAAAACATTATGGTGGGACCAAGTCAGAACATCAGCAATGACTATCATGACGATAAAGACAGAATCAACGGCAAACCTCCAGTCTTTGATGGAGAGAACTTTGACTACTGGAAAGACAAAATTGAAAGCTTCTTTCTGGTTCATGATGCTGATCTATGTGATATGGTAATTTATGGATACATGCATCCTGTAGATAAAAGTGGTCAGAAGATTGATAGAAAAAGAATGTCTGATCATCAAAAGTGTGACTTCAGAAATCATCACAAGGCCAGAACGATTCTCCTGAGTGCTATCTCATATTCAGAGTATGAGAAGATCTCAAATAGAGAGACATCTAAGAACATGTTTGATTCTCTGAGAATGACACATGAAGGTAACATATAAGTTAAAGAAACTAAGGCCCTTACGCTCATTCAAAAATACGAAGACTTCAAGATGGAAGAAAGTGAATCCATTGAAGCAATATTCTCAAGATTCCAAATTCTAGTTGCTGGGCTGAGAGTTCTAGAAAAAGGGTATTCAACTGCTGATCATGTAAAGAAGATCATCAAAAGTTTACCAAAACAATGGAGGCCCATGGTCACTGCGCTCAAGCTGAAAAAAGATCTGAATGAGATATCTCTGGAGGAACTTGTCAGCTCACTCATAAGTCATGAGATATAGCTAGAAGATGACGAGCCTCAGAAGCAAGGTAAGCCTTTAGCGCTTAAATCTAACAAAAAAGATGATTCTAAAGTTTTTCAAGCTATGGAAGAAACCTCTGATGGATACTCATTAGAAGAAGACGAATTGTCTCTTCTGTCCAGAAGAGTCAATCAGCTATGGAAACAGAGGCAACGAAAATTCAGAAACTCCAAAAGAACAGGGAATCAGAATGATTCATCCTCTGGATACAGAAAGTTTGAATCCTCCTCTGGACACAAAGTCTGAATCTTCTTATGGTCACAAAAAGTCAAGCAACAGGGACATCGTCTGCTATGAGTGCAATGAACAAGGGCACTACAAAAGCGGTTGTCCAAGGCTACAGAAGGAGAAACCCAAAAATAAGTTCTTCAAGGAGAATAAGAAAAGTCTCATGGAAACATGGGATGACTCAGATACTTCTGACGCAGACACATTCAGAAGATGAAAGAGCCAACATTGCTATTATGGCTAATGTGACAGAAGACAGTGAATCATCTAGGTCAGAACCAGAATCAGACACAAAAGAGTTATTTCCTGACTTTACTGTTAACTTTACTAAAGCTGAATTAGGAGAAAGTCTGAGTGAAATTCTTGAAACATATCAGCAGCTTCGAGTCAAATTCAAGAATCGGAAAAAGGATCTAGTTTCTGACTCTGAAGAAACTGAGAATCTGAGACTAGAAAATTCTGAGTTAAAAGAAAAGATTTCAAAACTTGAAAAATATTTACAAAACTCTCATAAGGAAACAATCTCAGAGGTTCCCAATAATGCCGATACGATCATAAAGGAATATGATCATAGATTTCAGAAGTTTCTGGCTAAAAACATAGATAGAAGCAAGATGGCTTCAATGATCTATGGAGTTAGCAGAAATGGCATAAAAGGTATAGGATACCAAGGTAAAGTATCCCAACCTAAGAAAATCATGGACTTAGTTATTAAATGCAAACCATTAAAATATCACTTCACCTATGAGCACACACATGACTTGAAATACACCAGTAATGATTATTCTGCTAAACCAAAATTCAAACAGAATTTTGGTAACACTAACAAACAAGGACCCAAAAAGATATGGTTACCTAAGGACAAAATTATATATGTAGCAGATATCTTTAACAACAAGACTAAAACACCAGTCATGGTACCTAGACTCTGGATGCTCTCGACACATGACAGGAAGAAAGCATATGTTCCAAAGTCTGGAACTTAAACCTGGAGGCTACGTGGGTTTTGGAGGAAATCAAAGAGGGAAGATCATTGGCTCTAGAATAGTAGGTAACAGTAACCTCCCTTATATTAATAATGTTCTGCTAGTAGATGGATTAATGCATAACCTGTTATCCATAAGTCAATTAAGTGATAACAGTTATGATATAATCTTTAATAAAAACTCATGTAAAGCTGTTAGTCAGAAAGATGGGTCTATCCTGTTTAATGGAAAGAGGAAAAACAACATTTACAAGATAAAACTTTCTGAACTAAAGAGTCAGAACGTAAAATGCCTTCTGTCTGTTAACAACGAGCAATTGGCCTGGAACAGAAATTTGGGGCATGTTAATATGAGAAGAATGTCTCAGATTAACAAACTCAATCTGGTCAGAGGACTTCCTAACCTGAAGTTCAACTCAGATGCTATGTGTGAAGCATGTCATAAAGGCAAATTTGCAAAACCTCCTTTTAAAGCGAAAAATGTTGTTTATACCTCTAGACCATTAGAACTTCTGCATATAGATCTATTTGGACTAGTGTAAACTGCATCCGTTAGTGGCAAGAATTATGGGTTAGTGATCGTAGATGACTATAGCAGATGGATATGGGTAAAGTTCTTAAGACGCAAGGACGAGTCACATTCAGTGTTCGTTGCTTTCTGTAACCAAGTTCAGAATAATAAAGATTTTAGAATTGTCAAAGTCAGAAGTGATAATGCTGGAGAATTAGAAAACAAAAAATTTGAAATATTTTTTAATGAAAATGGAATTTATCATTATTTCTCTTGTCCTAGAACTCCCCGACAAAATGGAGTTGTAGAATGAAAGAACAGAACTTTACAAGAAATGGCCAGAACCATGATCAATGAGACTAACATTGCTAAGATCTTCTGGGGAAAAGCAATTAACACAACGTGTTACATTCAGAATAGAATCTCCATAAGACCTATTCTGGATAAGACTCCATATGAATTGTGGAAGAACAGAAATCCCAACATTTCATATTTCCATCCTTTCGGATGTACTTGTTTTATACTTAACACTAAAGAACATCTGAACAAGTTTGACTATAAAGCACAGAAGTGTATTATGTTAGGATACTATTAATGCTCAAGAGGCTACATAGTATACAATAAAGAAAAACACAAATTGTAGAAGAGTCAATCAGTGTTAGATTTGATGACAAGCTTAGCCTAGCCCTCAAAAGTCAAAGCAGAATGAATCTCTTGCAGATATAGAAGTTGAATTCACAGGTGCTAAAGGAAATACATTAGAAGCTCCCAATGAAGAATCACCAACAACATCAGAAGAAAATGTCACAAGCACCTCAGTAACTTCTGTAGAACATCTCTAGAAAAGACTATCCAGAAGTAGCATAGCTCACCATGAAGATAAAATTCTGGGAAAGAAGGAAGATCCAATCAGAACAAGATCAACATTTAGAAATTCTGAAGAATCTCTCACGGGATTGGTATCTCCGATTGAGCCAACTACTATAGATGAAGCTCTTCTGAACAACGACTGGATTCTGGCAATGCAGAAGGAGTTAAATTAATTCACCAAAAATGACGTATGAGATCTAGTTCCTAAACCAAAATGGTTCAACGTCATTGGGACAAAGTGGGTATTCAGAAACAAACTGAATGAACAAGGAGAAGTCATCAGAAACAAGGCACGACTGGTCACATAAGGTTATAGTCAACAAGATGGGATAGACTACACAGAAACCTTTGCTCCAGTCGCCAGGTTAGAATCTATCAGACTCTTAATCTCTTTTGCTGTGAATAATGTCATCACTCTACATCAGATGGATGTCAAAAGTGCATTCTTAAATGGTTACATTGATGAAGAGGTTTATGTGAACCAACCCCCTGGGTTTGAGAATTCCAAACATCTAGAATATGTTTTCAAACTAAAGAAGTCACTTTATGGTCTGAAACAAGCTCCCAGAGCTTGGTATGAAAGACTAAGTAACTTTCTCTTAGAAAAGGAATTCACCAGAGGGAAAGTTGACACAACCTTGTTCTGTAAGACATTTAAGAATGACATTTTAGTTTTTCAAATTTATGTAGATGATATAATATTTAGATCTACTAAACCTTCTATGGGAAGAGAATTTGCTAAGTCTATGCAGGAAGAGTTTGAAATGAGCTTGATGGGAGAACTCAAATTCTTTCTAGGCATTCAGATCAATCAAACTCCAGAAGGAACCTACATTCACCAGAGAAAATACGTCAGAAAACTTCTGAAGAAATTCTACCTATCAGAGTGTAATCCATCAAAGACTCCATTGCATCCCACACGCATTCTGGAAAAGGAAGAGGTAAGTAAAAAAGTAGAACAAAATATCTACAGAGGTATGATTGGTTCTCTCTTATATCTTACAGCTTCAAGGCCTGACATTCTATACAGTGTTTGCTTATGTTCCAGATTCCAATCAGATCCTAGAGAATCCCACTTAACAACTGTTAAGCGAATTTTCAAGTATCTGAAAGGTACTACTAACCTGGGTTTGTTTTATAGAAAAACCAGTGAGTATAATTTAGTAGGGTACTGTGATACTGACTTCGCTGGAGATAGAGTAGAACGAAAAAACACTTCTGGAAGCTGCCAGTTTCTGGGAGATAATCTGATCTCATGGACCAGCAAAAGGCAGTCCACAATTGCGTTGTCAACAGCTGAAGCTGAATACATAGCAGCTGCTAGATGCAGCACATAGATGCTCTGGATGAAAAGTCATCTTGAAGACTTCAAAATATTTGAGAGTAACATTCCTATATTCTGTGATAATAATTATGCAATATGTTTATCTAGAAATCCAATTTTGCATTCTAGGGCTAAGCATATAGAAATAAAACATCATTTTATTAGGGACTATATTCAGAAAGGAATCCTTACTTTAAAATTTATTGACACAAGCCATCAATGGGCTGATGTTTTTACAAAACCACTTTCTGAAGATAGGTTTAATTTCATTCTAAAACATCTCAGCATGAAATTATGTCAAGAATAACAGTTTTATTTATATATTTTTTAACCCTCAGAACTTTATATTTTCTTTGTGAACATCTGATCAACATATCTTCAGAAGTTGGGAGTATAGTTGCATCAGAATCTATCTAAGAAGATCTGAATCCTTCATTTCAAGATAGAGGCGTGCAATTCACACTATCAACATCTGTCATCCTCTCACAAGCTACCTTCTAAGGCTGAACACGCTTTCAAATTCTGAAGGGTCTAAGGCCTTGATTGGGTGCATTGAGACACGTGTCATTGGTAACTGTTTCTTATCTCCACACAAACCCCTATTTTCAGGTTTCATAATTGCAGTGTAATCATTAATTGGTTTTCTCTTTCTTACTGATTAAGTTTTCAAATTGATTATAAATACATAATCACTATCACATTTACTTCTTCTCGCTTCTATTACTCTCTCTCTCTAGTTTTCGTTTTGCAAAAACCCTTTTTCTCAGAAAAACTCAAACAAATAGTGTGAACAATGGCATCTTCCTCAAGCGTCAAAAATATTCAAAGTGCTCTTGGTTCTTCATCAACAGCAGAACAGTACGAAGAACCAATAAGAACTTTGCTCACTCCAGTTGACTCTCTTGAATTTCTCTGTGATCTTATCATCGATTTTGAAAGCTTGAAGGAGAATGGGTTTGATCTCTCTGAAGATGTAACTGCTCAAGGCTAGAACATGTATTTTGATCGTCTTCTAGGTCCACTGTTCCCAATTCTGGTAAAGGAATTCTCGATTCATGCAACTTCCTCTAATCATCAAGTTACGTCTTATGTAATGGGGAAGAAGATTGTAATTACTGAAGATTTGATTGGAAAGTTGATTGGGTACAGTGGCGGCGGAATTAAGTGCAACGACATGGCTGAGAAATGTTTTGACCTAAAAGCCATAGCAAGAGTTATCTTCACTTCTGGACAGCCATCCAACAAGATTAGGGATTTGAAGGATTACTACAGAATCTGGGCTAAGATCATTCTGGGATGTATAAACCACAGGAAGCCAACAAGCTCTCCTGACTACATCAATATTGATCAACAATTTCTGCTTTATTTAATTTCAAATAAGACCAGAATAAATCTTCCTCACTTGCTTTTCAATCATCTGAGAACAAGCTTGAAGGAAACGAGAGAAGAAGAAAGGACCAAGATGGATTGGATACCTCTGGGCAGGTTAATCTTTGATATTTTGACTGAGAATAGATTGATAGAGAATCTGACAGAAGCTCAGCATATTAGCACACTGGAGGCATGTGCTGGAAAACCCATTAATGCCAAGAATCTGAAAAAGATGAAGATTATTTACAGCATTAAGAAGGAGCCAACAATTTCTACTTATAAAGTCATCACATCAAGGAGAATCCCTCTGAAAGATTTTACTTTATTTTTTGAGATTGATGTTTCACCAGAAATTGTGGTCAGATACTTAGAAGCATGCAAGGAGGATGGAACTGCTCCAGAACTTAACATTCATGATCTGCATAAGCAAGATCCATATGTTGTGTTAAAGAAGTCTAGAAAGAGAAAAGCAGCAGGAGAAAGATCTTCTTAGAGGACTCCCAAAGCTGCTAAAAAGAAAGGTAACACTTCCTTTATTTCTGTTGTATAATCAATAGCTTTTCCAACATCCGAAACACTCCCCTCTAAAACAACAGAAGATCCATCACCTCAAACTTTTGAAGACTTTGATATAGAGTTTGATCCTTCTATAACCCTTGGAAACTTCCTAAATGAACCTCACTCTCCCAATCTAAGTCTAGAACAAAATCAGGCAGAACTTGAAAGAGTTCTTTCTGAAATTGATCTATTTGATCAAGCCATTCAAAATCCTATCCCAGAAAATCCAAACCTTTATACTCCTCAACCAGAAAATAAAAACCCTCATACTCCCCAAATAGAAATTCCAAACTTTGAAACCGCTCAAACAGAAAATCCAAACGCTACCGCAAACCAACCAGAAGATTCTTTCACAGACTCTGATACCACCACCCCTATTCCTGGAATAACATAACCTCTCATGGTTCGTCAACCTCTCTCCACTCTAGACATTCCAGAAATACCATCACCTTATCATTCCACTCCACCAAAAACACCTCATTCACCAATTATCATTTCTGATTCACCTACTCCCTCTCCTATTAACCGTCCAGATATTCACCTCAGAACAATATTTTACCTAGAAGCGTTGGACCACCTAGCCTCAACCTCTTATAAAATAGCCATTCCCAAACCTAAGCCAACTATAACCAAAATAGCTGTTGGTAAGAACTTATTGATTTTTGAAACAGAATTAATGGAATGGGTTAACTCCTTGAAGCAAGCAAGTCTATAAAATTCAAATCCTGCTGCTTATGATTCTCATTAGAATCAATTCAGAAAATGGTTCAACTCAGAATCCCAGAGATGAAAGAATTAAGTTATGAACTGGCTCAACAGAACTTCAGTGATCAGCTGAAAGCTTTCAAAGATCAAGTTCTGAGCCACTGGGAAAAGAAATCAATTCTTCTACTGGAAAATGCTCCCTGGAAAGAGCACCAACCTTCAGAAGTTATTGAACCATGTTCTGACAGTCTTCCTCTGGCTATTATTCAAGAAAAGGAAAAGGCAACTGAAGAAGAAACTGAATCAGAAAACGTTGCAGAGTGTTTTGAAAGACTTGCATCCTTTGAGGATACACCAGCTCTATCTTTGGTCATGCAAACTCTGGAAGAGTTAAAGAAGGATAATGCTATAATCAAAGAAAGATTGGATAAGAAAGAAGATACAAGCAAATAAATCAAGGAAATGTTGGGAAAGTAAGAGGAATCAAGCACTCATATTAAGAGCTTGCTGGAAGCGTTGTTCACACGACTCCCCCCTCCATCTTAGATTTTTTATAACTTGTTTTCTGCATTCTTTATCTTGTCTTATCTGGCTCTGAAAATGTTATTGAAATCTGTTTTAATATAAATAATCTTTTTTACTATGATTTTTAGTGATTATATTGCTTTTTGATTCCTGAAAAAAGGGGGAGAACGTAAGATATTTTCAATAACAGTATACTGGGACAAGGTCTCAAACATTCTAAATATCTTAACTTCTCATTTTTTCTGAAAGCATACCAGGAACAAAACTCTGATAAAGACCGAAGGAGATGCATCAAAAGCTCTGATCAGAATAAATTTCAGGGAAGTAATTCATCTCTATCTGAGTACTCAACTCAGGGGGAGACTCTCTTATGCTTTATCTTCTGTCTATTTTTATTGAAAAATCCTAGTTTTTGTTATCATCAAAAAGGGGGAGATTGTTAGAACATAGTTTGATTCTACAACCCTCGTAAGAGTTTTAATGATAACAAACACAAAGAACAAATATGCACTCTAAAATTATGATCTATTTTGTACAGAAGTTCTGAACGGAAGTGGATCAGAAGTTAAGCTACAAGGTTATTCCTTATGTGGATGTAGACTGATATCATAATGTTATGATGTATAAAGATTAGAATTTACGCTAACGAGAAAGACATCTTAACTCTGAACGAAAGTCTAACGCTGCAAACAGGACCTTATGATTCTGACCTTCCAAGTTCTGAAGCAAAGCAGTAAGAAGATTCCTTATGTTCTGAAGCGTTACTATTCCATCAAATCTGTATCAATTGCAACGGCTACAAAAAAACAAGGATCTTCATATTAAGGAAAGTGCATTAACTGCCAATTATCGAGTTTCCATTTACATAAGATTGTTGCGCCTATTTAAATAAGAAACAAGGTTAAATCGTTCACGGTTTACATCACTGCTATTCACAATCTCAAAACGCTGCAACTGCATATTCATACTATTCTCTAAAATTGTGTAATACATCATAAGATTGTGATACCGTTTTTGTAACGAAAAACATCATGTACACAGATTAATTCTTACTTTTGTTAGTGAAATTCCTTGAGATAAACTGGGTTGTGGTTGTACTCAAGAAGACTTTGGCAGTTGTCAAAGAAGATTTGTAATTAGTTTGATTAGTGAATTAAGACCTCGTTGGAGAGAGGAGAAATCACCTTGGCGGGTGGACTGGAGTAGTTTGAGATCAAACGAAGCAGGATAAAAATCATCGTGTCATTTGCATTTAATTTTAAAGTTACAATTCAACCCCCCCTTCTCGTGTTTTTCACTTCTTCAAACACATGCTCTCTGTATGGGATGAGATTAGGATGCTTCATGTCCCATTCTCCCTTAATCTGACTGATCACCAAGCCTGAGTCTCCATGCACGCTCAAAAATTTGATTCTCAAGTCAATAGCAGCTTTAAGACCCATATTACATGCTTCATATTCGACCAAATTGTTGGTACAATTAAAGCATAGTCTGGCGGTGAAGGGTGTATGGCAACCTTCTGGGGAGATAATCACAACACCGATGCCATTGCCGAGTGCGTTGAAAGCTTCATAAAAAACCATAGTCCATCGAGATCCTTCTTCAGCTCCTTCATCCGGTCCAGGTTCTTCGCAGTCAGTTACTAGCATAAAGTTCTCGTCCGAGAACTCAAAATTCATTAACTGGTAATTGTCTAGAGCCTGATGAGCCAAGTGGTCAGCTAGTACACTTCCTTTTATTTATTTTTGAGTAGTGTACTGAATTTCGTATTCGGTCAGGACCATTTTCCATCTTGCTATTCTTCCGGAGAGAGTAGGCTTCTCGAATATGTATTTGATAGGATCCATTTTAGATATCAATAAGGTAGTGTGAGTCAACATATTCTGTCTTAGTCGATGAGTAGCCCATGCCAAAGTGCAACAAGTTTTCTCAAGCAGTGAGTATCTTGTTTCACATTCGGTAAACTTTTTTCTAAGGTAGTATAGTGCATGCTCTGTTCGACTAGACTCGTCATGCTGGCCCAGCACACACCCCATTAAATTCTCTAATACAATTAAGTACATGATCAGAGGTCTTCCTTCAACTGGTGGCATCAAAATTGGAGGTTATTGAAGATACTCATTGATTCTGTCAAAGGAATTATGGCAGTTGTCATTCCACTTCACTACTTGATCTTCCTTCGGTAATTTGAAGATTGGTTCACAAGTAGCGGTTAGGTGAGAAATGAATCAGGCAATGTAGTTTAGACGTCCCAAGAATCCCCTAACCTCCTTCTCAGTGCGGGGAGTTGGCATTTCTTGTATGACTTTAACCTTTGCAGGTTCTACTTCAATAACTTTGCCACTGGCAATGAAATCTAAGAGCTTACCAGATCTTACCCCAAAGGTGCATTTGTTCGGGTTCAGTTTTAAATTGTACTTCTTCAGTCTTCCAAACAGCTTTTGCAAATGATCAAGGTTCTCTTCTTCAGTCTGAGACTTGGCTATCATATCATCGACATAGACATGTATCTCGTGATGGATCATATCGTGAAACAAAGCTACCATTGCGCGTTGATAGGTTTCCTCGGTGTTCTTCAACCCAAATGGCATAACTTTGTAACAGAAGATGCCCCATTGTGTGACAAAAGTTGTTTTCTCCATGTCTTCAGGTGCCATTTTGATCTGATTATAACCAGAGAAACCATCCATTGGTCGCGACTTTAGTAGTCTAAATAATCTGGACTACAAGTGCACAATCTTGTCACTTAGTTTTAAATATTATCGAACCCAAATGACCAAAAGTCAAAAGTATCGTTATCTAATGTTACAGTGTAAATCTAAGGCTAAAAATATTTGGTTTAGATTAGGGGAACTAAAAGTAAGTTTAAATCTAATTAAATAATCAGAGGGGGAAATAACCAGTATGTAATGAGCGGACTTCGGAATTAGTAACCTATTCGGTAATTCGTAGTTTCAAATAATTCTCAGTAGAAATTTATCAGTTTAAAAACCCTCGTCTCACATTGTCGTGGTTATTGATTCAGGCTATGCAGTTAACTCCTAACGTATGCTCTCTCTATCTCGCCGGAGTTAAAAACATTTTTTGAAAACAAATAAATTCTAATTATTCTTAAAGTGCTTTCGCTATTTTTGAAGCCAATGCCTAATTACTACTGTCCAGTTAAAGATCCTCAAACTCTCGCTTTGTTGAACCTAACTTCTATTCATATTTCACTCTCATAACAAAACAGTTTATCATTTAAAAATAGTAATTTAGACCAGAAAATATTTTAACAAATAAATAACCAATAGTATTACCAAATTCCCTCAGTTATATGACCTTACATACCGGTATAGAAATCTAGCCTAGCATGTTATAGAACTCAATCACAAAATAATACAAGCCAGACAACAAAGTAAACATGATTATTAAATTAAAGGCAAATAATAATTTATTAAAATAAAAACTGAAAATATATATGACTGGAAACTGGTAACGATTCGTCCGACTCTAACGAGAAGCACTCCTCCACAGGTTGGTAGGTTTTGCTTTGATCCGGAACAGAAACAATTGCAAAGAAATAAAACAATAAACCTAAATGAAAATTCTGCAGGTCTTGCAATAAACTACGGGGCAATAGATTTCCAGTGTAGAAATATATTGCTTAAATCGGTTGGGAAAATAATGCTACTTAAAACTAAGGAAAATAATAATTCTGGAAAATAATGATTCTGCAAAATAATGCACGAATAAGAAAGGAAAAAATAGAGATCCCTTTCTCAGTGTGTGAAGCCTTCTATTTATAGTGGTCTTGAATAACTGCATGTGAGAGTTTGTAGGAGGTACATGGTTGTTGGATCTCTGCATAGCTGACTTAGTGGAATGTGAATATAGCAAGTGAGATATTTTCATTGCAAGCTTGAAGTACGTGGGAAAAATAATAGGAGAACGTGGGCTGTCGTTCGTCAAGGCCCAAGTGGCGTTCGTCACTTGGTCATGCACCCTGCGGGTCGTCACGGACGTGTGACGTTCGTCACAAGCTGTTTCAAGTGGACCACACGCTTCTTTACTTTTTGGGCTTGGGATGATGGTTTGTTTCTTTTATCCTTTGGCTCTTCTTTTTCTAACCCTTTTCTTCTTTTTCTCACAAAAGCTTTAATTAATTTTAATACCTGCAAAATAGTCAAATACCAGTATAATACCAACTACAAAGAAATTTAATTTAGATTAAAATGGGAAATAATTTAAGTAAATCAAGTTAAATATGCAATACATTTATGTGTTATCAAACTTCCCCATAATTGAATCTTTGCTTGTCCTCAAGCAAGTGCTCAGTACGATGTTTGTCTAAACATTGGTCAGATGCAAATGTATGACACAAATCAACTTGTACGTGGTTGCATGGTGTTTTTGTTAGAGAATCAAAAGCTTAATCTATACTCCAGCACTACGGTAACGACACTAGACAATCCCATCTTACGTATACCAGTTGCAGATACTATTATAGCTCACCCCAAGTAATCGTTTTGTTTAACCGATTTTCATTCGAGCGTAATCACATTAAGCCCTTTATCCTAACACGCACATAGCAGAATAACCGGTTAGTGGTTATGATATTTTTAGCACAGTGGTTTCTAGCACAATAATGTGGCAACCTTCTTTTTAACCATGGCAAGATGCGGGGGATCAAACCGTAGTCTGCCCTACCAAGTTCAGTACCAGACGCTTCTGAACCACCTAACAATGGATTTTATGTTACTTTGTAGAGCTTGCATCCATTAAATTAAACGATCGGGTGATGATCGCCCAATTTAATTGGTGAATTTCCTATTTTATTAAGGCATGTAACATTTTTCTAAATAATTTACCTAGATTATCCACTTATACTCATCGACTTTCTGCGTAGTTTGTGTTTAAGACGGTGCTGACTGCTAGATAAACTACTCAAGGTTACTTCAAAACTAAAGCTCTGGGTTTCGAAATAATAGGTACTTTAACTAGTCTATTATACTCTGGGGTTGTAGATTGTCAAGACAGTAGTGAATTCGTCAAATCTTCTAAAAATTTCTAACAAGTTTTAAAAGTGGCAACCTACATACTCGTCGAGTGAGTCAAGTTATGCATTAAACCAAATTTTTTTGTTAGGGCTCAATAAAATGAGGGAATCGGAAAAACAACATAAATGTTGCATAAATAAATAGATAAAAACAAAGATTTTTATTGAAGGGAAATAGCAAGAAGGGAAATGACAATGAAAATAAAAATTTACTAGAAAAGCGGAAGTACTTCCTCCCCCATACTTAAATCATACATTGTCCTCAATGTATAGATAAAAGATGAAAGTGAAAAACTAAATACTCGTTCTTCCTCGCCTTGGCCACAGAATCCACCACGCGTCCTTGGTCTAGATCTTCTACGCACTTATTTGCCCCGTCTGGAAGACTCTTCTTCATATATTTGAGCCTCCACACGAGATACAACTTCATGCAAACCTTCAACACAGAGTGTCAAAGCTCGCATGTCTTCAATCATCCATGCAGTGAATTCTAGCATACTTTGGTCTTGTCAGTAAGCGTAATCATGTTGATATCTTTGCATCTGTTGGACGAGATGCATAATTTCACCTTAGCGCGTCTCGATGCTTTGGTAGCGCTGGTTAGACAAAAGGTTTTGTTGCAGTATTGCGACATAGATGGCATTGAGTGTGGCTGGTTGGTTGGTATTTTGTGGTTCTTGGGCTCGAGAGGTTAAATGTCAGGTTGAGGCGCTTTCTGCTCCAATTCTTGTTCCATTTCATCAACCAAAACATTATTAGGCTCACCTTGGATACCTTGTGCATTCACACTAGGATCGGGAGCGTTGAAGTCATATAGCCAGTTGTTTGCAATGCTTATGTTCGTAGTATTTGGATTTGGAAAAATGACACTACAAACTTCATTATTCCTTACCATTAGATAATATCCTCCCGCTTCTCTCACCTTAATAAGGTGACCAGCTCGACAGTTGTTAATGTCCATAAACACTGCTGGCAGCAAGGGTAGATTCAGGAATCTTCCTCCCAGGTTCAGGTGAACTGCTATTGCAGTGACGATACCTCTAATACAGAAAGGCACATTCGCATCTCTCATTACAAGATTTTGAATGTGAGCCATCAGGAAGGTATTAGGGTTCAAACAGAGGTTTAGCGCGAAGGCGCAATGGAGAGCATACAACTCCTTGGTGTTGACCTTGTTGTTGTTGGTCCTTCCAAAAATAGTGATGGCCAGGGTGCGGTGAAGGTAGCGAATGTTCAGATTATGGATGTGAGTGGAGTAGCGCGCTTTGGGGGTGACATTTTTCCCACCAGATATTCGCTCCCATAATTCATATGACATTCTATTTCAATACAATTCAGGGGGAATTCGGTATTACACATTGTCTCCACGAGGGAAATGAAACATGTCGCTCCAAGCATCCTAGTTTAGCGTGTATTCCTGGTTGAACATACAAAATGTGGCAGTTCAAATGAGATTTACACCAGCGTCAGTGGGAGTGATGTAGAAGTAAGAGCTTAAGAACTCCAAAGTTAGAGCCTCGTAGGTGGGTAAGCCCATCATGATTACAAATCTCAGGCCTGATTTGTTTAGCAAACGTTACATACTCTCAAACATCCCTAAATCACGCAAACAATCGTTGTCGATATATCGTGCAGACTTCAATCCTCATTGATAAAACTTTCGGTATTTTTCCTGTTGGAGCTTGCCAGCTTCGCCTTGTCGGAACACAAGATGAGTCATATCGGGTTCTCCTTGGTTGGGTTGATTTCCACGAGCGGCCATGGTATATTTGACAAAGATGAAAAGGAATGGTGTTTGTGTAGTGAAAAAAAGGTGGTGAATGGTAGTGGTATTATACAATAAACAAGCAAAAGGCCATGGCTTCAATCGAAGCTTGGAAATTTGAGGCAAGCTTGAAGGAGTTTAGGTGCTCAATCGAAGCAAATTTTGTGCAGCCTTGACTTAGTGGAAATTTTGTGAGAAAAATCTGAGAGATGGAAGGAAAATTTTGGGGTACAACAACTTCCCCTGTTCAATCTTCTTAAACATGAAGATTTAGATTGGCTTATCTGCCTTTCGTGATCTGAAGGTGAAATATGATTGAAAACTAGAGGGCCCAGAAATTTACATTCGCAATGAGTAACACTGATGGTTGATGATGGCAGGAATGGGCTTATAGATGCCATTTGGATAAGATGACAAATAGTTGTCAGAGATGGGCTTAAAGATGCCATCCACAAGTGATTATTGATAGAAATTAGACTAAATCGAAGCTTGATTTCAACTGGAAAAGAATAAGAATAAATCTTTGGAGTGATTTATTTGAACCAGAGAAAGTATCTATCGAAACGGAATCACAATAAACCAATGATCGGTTTAAACTGAACCAGCAGAGGTCTTGAATAATATTTGACTGGAAAAGAATCAGAATAAATCATTGGAGTGATTCATCTGAACCAGAGAAAGTATCTACCAGAACAGAATCAGAATAAACCATTGATCGGTTTAAACTGAACCAGCAGAGGTCTTGAATAATCTTTGACTGGAAAAGAATCAGAATAAATATTTGGGGCAATTTAACTGAACTAGAGAAAGTGTCTACCAGAACGGAATCCGGATAAACCATTGGTCGATTTAAACTGAACCAACAGAGGTCTGGAATAATCTTTAACTGGAAAAGAATCAGAATAAATCTTTGGGGCGATTTATCTGAACCAGGGAAAGTATCTACCGGAACGGAATCAGAATAAACCATTGATCGGTTTAAACTGAACTAGCAGAGGAATTGAATAATCTTTGACCGGAAAAGAATCAGTCTTCGAGGCGATTTAACTGAACCAGAGAAAGTGTCTACCGGAACGGAATCAGGATAAACCATTGGTCGATTTAAACTGAACCAACAAAGGTCTTAAATAATCTTTAACTGGAAAATAATCAGAACAAATCTTTGGAGAAATTTATCTTAACCATAGAAAGTATCTACCGGAACGAAATCAGAATAAACCATTGATCGGTTTAAACTGAACCAGTAGAGGTGTTGAATAATCTTTAACTAAAAAAGAATCAGAATAAATTATTGGGGCGATTTAATTAACCCAGAGAAAGTGTCTACTGAAACGGAATCAGGATAAACCAGTGGTCAATTTAAACAAAACCACAGAGGTCTTGAGTAATCTTTAACTAGAAAAGAATCAGAATAAATCTTTGGAGTGACTTATCTGAACCAGAGAAAGTATCTACCAGAACGGAATCAGAATAAACCATTGATCGGTTTAAACTGAACCATTAGAAGTCTTGAATAATATTTAACTAGAAACAAATCGGAATAAATATTTGGGGCGATTTAACTGAACAAGAGAAAGTGTCTACCGGAACGGAATCACGATAAACCATTGCTCGATTTAAACTGAACTAGCAGAGGTCTTGAATAATCTTTAACTGGAAGAAAATCAGAATAAATCTTTGGAGCGATTTATCTGAACCAGAGAAAGTATCAACCGGAACAGGATCAGAATAAACCATTGATCAGGTTAAACTGAACCAGCAGAGGTCTTGAATAATCTTTAACTGGAAAAGAATCAGAATAAATCTTTGGGGCGATTTAACTGAACCAGAGAAGGTGTCTATCAGAACGGAATCAGGACAAACCATTGGTCGATTTAAACTGAACCAGCTGAGGTCTTGAATAATCTTTAAATGGAAAAGAATAAGAATAAATCTTTGGAGTGATTTATCTGAACCAGAGAAAGTATCTACCAAAACGGTATCATAATAAACCATTGATCGATTTAAACTTAACCAGCAGAGGTCTTGAATAATATTTAACTCGAAAAGAATCAGAATAAATCTTTGGGGCGATTTAACTGAACCAGAGAGAGTGTCTACCGGAACAGAATCAGGATAAACCATTGGTCGATTTAAACTGAACCAGCAGAGGTCTTGATTAATCTTTAACTGGAAAAGAATCAGAATAAATCTTTGGTGCGATTTATCTGAACCAGAGAAAGTATCTACCAGAACGGAATCAGAATAAACCATTGATCGGTTTAAACTGAACTAGCAGAGGTCTTGAAAAATCTTTGACTGGAAAAGAATCAGTCTTCGGGGCGATATAACTGAACCAGAGAAAGTGTCTACCGGAACGGAATCAGGATAAACCATTGGTCGATTTAAACTGAACCAACATAGGTCTTAAATAATCTTTAACTGGAAAAGAATTAGAACAAATCTTTGGAGAAATTTATCTTAACCATAGAAAGTATCTACCGGAACGAAATCAGAATAAACCATTGATCGGTTTAAATTGAACCAGTAGAGGTGTTGAATAATCTTTAACTAGAAAATAATCAGAATTAATTATTGGGGCGGTTTAATTAACCCAGAGAAAGTGTCTACTGAAACGGAATCAGGATAAACTAGTGGTCAATTTAAACAAAACCACAGAGGTCTTGAGTAATCTTTAACTAGAAAAGAATCAGAATAAATCTTTGGAGCGACTTATCTGAACTAGAGAAAGTATCTACCAGAACGGAATCAGAATAAACCATTGATCGGTTTAAACTGAACCATTAGAAGTCTTGAATAATATTTAACTAGAAATAAATCGGAATAAATATTTGGGGCGATTTAACTGAACCAGAGAAAGTGTCTACCGGAACGGAATCACGATAAACCATTGCTCGATTTAAACTGAACTAGCAGAGGTCTTGAATAATATTTAACTGGAAGAAAATCAGAATAAATCTTTGGAGCGATTTATTTGAACGAGAGAAAGTATCAACCGGAACAGGATCAGAATAAACCATTGATCAGGTTAAACTGAACCAGCAGAGGTCTTGAATAATCTTTAACTGGAAAAGAATCAGAATAAATCTTTGGGGCGATTTAACTGAACCAGAGAAGGTGTATATCAGAACGGAATCAGGACAAACCATTGGTCGATTTAAACTGAACCAGCTGAGGTCTTGAATAATCTTTAAATGGAAAAGAATAAGACTAAATCTTTGGAGTGATTTATCTGAACCAGAGAAAGTATCTACCAAAACGGTATCATAATAAACCATTGATCGATTTAAACTTAACCAGCAGAGGTCTTGAATAATATTTAACTCGAAAAGAATAAGAATAAATCTTTGGGGCGATTTAACTGAACCAGAGAGAGTGTCTACTGGAACAGAATCAGGATAAACCATTGGTCGATTTAAACTGAACCAGTAGAGGTCTTGATTAATCTTTAACTGGAAAAGAATCAGAATAAATCTTTGGTGCGATTTATCTGAACCAGAGAAAGTATCTACCAGAACCGAATCAGAATAAACCATTGATCGGTTTAAACTGAACTAGCAGAGGTCTTGAAAAATCTTTGACTGGAAAAGAATCAGTCTTCGGGGCGATATAACTGAACCAGAGAAAGTGTCTACCGGAACGGAATCAGGATAAACCATTGGTCGATTTAAACTGAACCAACATAGGTCTTAAATAATCTTTAACTGGAAAAGAATCAGAACAAATCTTTGGAGAAATTTATCTTAACCATAGAAAGTATCTACCGGAACGAAATCAGAATAAACCATTGATCGGTTTAAATTGAACCAGTAGAGGTGTTGAATAATCTTTAACTAGAAAATAATCAGAATTAATTATTGGGGCGGTTTAATTAACCCAGAGAAAGTGTCTACTGAAACGGAATCAGGATAAACCAGTGGTCAATTTAAACAAAACCACAGAGGTCTTGAGTAATCTTTAACTAGAAAAGAATCAGAATAAATCTTTGGAGCGACTTATCTGAACTAGAGAAAGTATCTACCAGAACGGAATCAGAATAAACCATTGATCGGTTTAAACTGAACCATTAGAAGTCTTGAATAATATTTAACTAGAAACAAATCGGAATAAATATTTGGGGCGATTTAACTGAACCAGAGAAAGTGTCTACCGGAACGGAATCACGATAAACCATTGCTCGATTTAAACTGAACTAGCAGAGGTCTTGAATAATATTTAACTGGAAGAAAATCAGAATAAATCTTTGGAGCGATTTATTTGAACCAGAGAAAGTATCAACCGGAACAGGATCAGAATAAACCATTGATCAGGTTAAACTGAACCAGCAGAGGTCTTGAATAATCTTTAACTGGAAAAGAATCAGAATAAATCTTTGGGGCGATTTAACTGAACCAGAGAAGGTGTCTATCAGAACGGAATCAGGACAAACCATTGGTCGATTTAAACTGAACCAGCTGAGGTCTTGAATAATCTTTAAATGGAAAAGAATAAGAATAAATCTTTGGAGTGATTTATCTGAACCAGAGAAAGTATCTACCAAAACGGTATCATAATAAACCATTGATCAATTTAAACTTAACCAGCAGAGGTCTTGAATAATATTTAACTCGAAAAGAATCAGAATAAATCTTTGGGGCGATTTAACTGAACCAGAGAGAGTGTCTACTGGAACAGAATCAGGATAAACCATTGGTCGATTTAAACTGAACCAGCAGAGGTCTTGATTAATCTTTAACTGGAAAAGAATCAGAATAAATCTTTGGTGCGATTTATCTGAACCAGAGAAAGTATCTACCAGAACGGAATCAGAATAAACCATTGATCGGTTTAAACTGAACTAGCAGAGGTCTTGAAAAATCTTTGACTGGAAAAGAATCAGTCTTCGGGGCGATATAACTGAACCAGAGAAAGTGTCTACCGGAACGGAATCAGGATAAACCATTGGTCGATTTAAACTGAACCAACATAGGTCTTAAATAATCTTTAACTGGAAAAGAATCAGAACAAATCTTTGGAGAAATTTATCTTAACCATAGAAAGTATCTACCGGAACGAAATCAGAATAAACCATTGATCGGTTTAAATTGAACCAGTAGAGGTGTTGAATAATCTTTAACTAGAAAATAATCAGAATTAATTATTGGGGCGGTTTAATTAACCCAGAGAAAGTGTCTACTGAAACGGAATCAGGATAAACCAGTGGTCAATTTAAACAAAACCACAGAGGTCTTGAGTAATCTTTAACTAGAAAAGAATCAGAATAAATCTTTGGAGCGACTTATCTGAACTAGAGAAAGTATCTACCAGAACGGAATCAGAATAAACCATTGATCGGTTTAAACTGAACCATTAAAAGTCTTGAATAATATTTAACTAGAAAGAAATCGGAATAAATATTTGGGGCGATTTAACTGAACCAGAGAAAGTGTCTACCGGAACGGAATCACGATAAACCATTGCTCGATTTAAACTGAACTAGCAGAGGTCTTGAATAATATTTAACTGGAAGAAAATCAGAATAAATCTTTGGAGCGATTTATTTGAACGAGAGAAAGTATCAACCGGAACAGGATCAGAATAAACCATTGATCAGGTTAAACTGAACCAGCAGAGGTCTTGAATAATCTTTAACTGGAAAAGAATCAGAATAAATCTTTGGGGCGATTTAACTGAACCAGAGAAGGTGTATATCAGAACGGAATCAAGACAAACCATTGGTCGATTTAAACTGAACCAGCTGAGGTCTTGAATAATCTTTAAATGGAAAAGAATAAGAATAAATCTTTGGAGTGATTTATCTGAACCAGAGAAAGTATCTACCAAAACGGTATCATAATAAACCATTGATCGATTTAAACTTAACCAGCAGAGGTCTTGAATAATATTTAACTCGAAAAGAATCAGAATAAATCTTTGGGGCGATTTAACTGAACCAGAGAGAGTGTCTACTGGAACAGAATCAGGATAAACCATTGGTCGATTTAAACTGAACCAGCAGAGGTCTTGATTAATCTTTAACTGGAAAAGAATCAGAATAAATCTTTGGTGCGATTTATCTGAACCAGAGAAAGTATCTACCAGAACGGAATCAAAATAAACCATTGATCGGTTTAAACTGAACTAGCAGAGGTCTTGAAAAATCTTTGACTGGAAAAGAATCAGTCTTCGGGGCGATATAACTGAACCAGAGAAAGTGTCTACCGGAACGGAATCAGGATAAACCATTGGTCGATTTAAACTGAACCAACATATGTCTTAAATAATCTTTAACTGGAAAAGAATCAGAACAAATCTTTGGAGAAATTTATCTTAACCATAGAAAGTATCTACCGGAACGAAATCAGAATAAACCATTGATCGGTTTAAATTGAACCAGTAGAGGTGTTGAATAATCTTTAACTAGAAAATAATCAGAATTAATTATTGGGGCGGTTTAATTAACCCAGAGAAAGTGTCTACTGAAACGGAATCAGGATAAACCAGTGGTCAATTTAAACAAAACCACAGAGGTCTTGAGTAATCTTTAACTAGAAAAGAATCAGAATAAATCTTTGGAGCGACTTATCTGAACCAGAGAAAGTATCTACCAGAACGAAATCAGAATAAACCATTGATCGGTTTAAACTGAACCATTAGAAGTCTTGAATAATATTTAACTAGAAACAAATCGGAATAAATATTTGGGGCGATTTAACTGAACCAGAGAAAGTGTCTACCTGAACGGAATCACGATAAACCATTGCTCGATTTAAACTGAACTAGCAGAGGTCTTGAATAATCTTTAACTGGAAGAAAATCAGAATAAATCTTTGGAGAGATTTATCTGAATCAGAGAAAGTATCAACCGGAACAGGATCAGAATAAACCATTGATCAGTTTAAACTGAACCAGCAGAGGTCTTGAATAATCTTTAACTGGAAAAGAATCAGAATAAATCTTTGGGGCGATTTAACTGAACCAGAGAAGGTGTCTATCAGAACGGAATCAGGACAAACCATTGGTCGATTTAAACTGAACCAGCTGAGGTCTTGAATAATCTTTAAATGGAAAAGAATAAGAATAAATCTTTGGAGTGATTTATCTGAACCAGAGAAAGTATCTACCAAAACGGAATCATAATAAATCATTGATCGATTTAAACTTAACCATTAGAGGTCTTGAATAATATTTAACTCGAAAAGAATCAGAATAAATCTTTGGGGAGATTTAACTGAACCAGAGAAAGTGTCTACTGGAACAGAATCAGGATAAACCATTGGTCGATTTAAACTGAACCAGCAGAGGTTGTGATACGGTGGGAGAACTGACTTGAGGTTTTGCGTTTGTATTCGCAAATGTTGCGGTTAGCAAGAGTCGCCACCAACTTTTTATTTTATCCTAAGGAAAGGTTAAAAAAGCACAGCAAAAACCTTTTGAGATGTTTTCTTGGGTTCGGGGAGTAGATTATAGAAAGGGAAGGTATTAGCACCCTTTCTATCCATGGTTATCCATGGGCTCTTAGTTACTTGCTTAGATCACTTGCCTTTTGTTTTCAATTGTTTTAAATGGTGCTTTATGTGTGGGTTTTGAAAATGTTTTGAAAAGATGCCAATGTGGTGGCAACCTTTGTAATGATCCATGTGGGGATGTGTACAAAGATGTATGTCTTTTGAAAAGGTTTTCATTTGTTTTTGAAAGTTGTTTTGAAAGTGTAGTGATGTGTGATTTTGAAATTAGGCAAGTGTTTTGTTTTGCAAGTTTGACTCAAGCAACTAAGAGGTTATCTACTCCTAAATTTCTCAAAAGATCATTGCTATGTTTTAACCCTTTTAACAAGTTTGTTCCACCATTGAATTTGATGGACAAACTTATGTTAGGATGTGAAGGGGACAGGCGCGGGTCATCGTTTTAGACCATAATTGCAACGGTGTTAAATGTCTTTGAGCAATTTCTTTAAGGGACTTGATCATTTGTTTTTGTTTGTTTTGAAAAGTTTTGTCGAGGGACTATGATCATTCAAATTGTTTGCTTTGCCCAAAGAAGTTCAACATGCAATATGGCTCATTATTGAAGGCAACAAGTGGAATACCCTAGGGGGTGCAAGTGTGATTTGTGTGTCCATTTTCATGCTTGTTTATCTTGTATTAGGTCAAACTATTTTTTTATCGTTTTTTCGCATACAAACCCTAATTCTAACATGTTATCATTAGAAAGCAATAAAGTGCGAAATTAAAATTACTAAGCTATTACAAAACCAAATATGGGAAGGGGGGTACAAAGGTTCAAATGGGGATATTGACAAGAATTTAAATCTACATTATTACATCATTTTGAATATTTGCAATTTAAATAATGTACAAAAATTAAATAAGAATGCAAGATGTACAAAAAAATGTTTTGTATATGTATGAAAAAATATTATTTATGTAAAAGAGAAAAGAAAATAAAAATGTATTATTTTTTTGGAGTATTTTGAATTTAGGGCAAAAAACCCTAATTTTAAAGAAAAGGTATTATTATCTAATTTAATACAACTATTTATTTGTTATTTATAAAAATAAAATAATAATGAAGTATATTATGAAAAAGTATTTTTGTATCAAATATTAATAAAAATGAAAAAAATTCAAGTATTTTTATATTTTATCTTAAATATATTAATAAACATATATATATATATATATATATATATATATATATATATATATATATATATATATATATATATATATATATATATATATATATATATATATATATATATATATATATATATATATATATATATATATATATATATATATATATATATATATATATATATATATTAAATCTTAAATATGTATTATACACACCATAAATATTTATTTAATATTTTAATAAAAAAATAAAAAAAAGTATTTTTTGTGTGAAATATTTTCAGAAGGTAAATAAAAAATAAAAATGTATTTACACTATTTTTCTATTTATTCTAATAATAGTATATATATATTTTATGTATAAACAAAGAAATAAATCAAATAAATATGCCATATATTCAAAAAATGATGGAAAAAATATTTTTAATTTTTAAATGCCATGAGAAAAAATAAACAAAGTCAACCAAAAAAGAAAAAGTCAAAAATGTTAAAAAATGAACAAATGGGCTCAGGGGGGTGTGAATAAAAAAAGATGGTGTGAAAAGCAAAATAACACAGGCCCAGCCCACTCCACTCCTTCTTCAACCTTCAGCACAAATATTTGAAAAAACGCGCGCCCCTGTTCTTCAATGTCTAACTCCTGATTCCTGGCTTTTCAGCAAAAACTCATAACACAAGAAATGTTCAGCATGAAGAGACGGTTCTAACCATGTATGGAACTTGACCTAACTCTCTAAGACGAGGGAGAATTTCTCCTCCCCCAAATCCTAACCTAATTTTTCTACCATTTTCAAACTCCAAATTCTCTCTACTCAGGCAAAAGAAATGAAATGTAAAGATATGTACATGTTCAGGGCTATGAGTAGGACCTTGTTTCTTCACAAACTTAAGACTAAAGATGCATGATAAGAGAGATACGAGTTCAAAGTTTTACCTGTGCAGTTGAACTTCTATGTGGAGAATGAGGGACTTTCAGTGCAATGTAATGATTGGAAAAGCTTCCTTGAGGTCCAGGGATGCTTTTTCAATGCTCACTTTGTCTTGATCCTTCTTGTATCAAGCTGTAGAACTTCAACTGCAAAAGGAGAAATTAAAAATGGTGGAAACTGTTAGAGTGATTACAGGTCAGGTTTTAGGCCATGGTTAGTTTGCATATGTTGTATGGAAGGTGTATGAATTGATTTTGGTGAGAATGCTCGAGGGAAATGGGAGTTTGCACTCAAACTGCAGAGGCAACTCTGTTTTTGCAGTTTGAGGATGATTCTGAGATGGAGGGTGTTTTGGAGGGCAAGGGCTTGTGTGTTAGCTTGGATATGGTCTATGGAATGTGTTTGATAACTTCTCTCTTGTGTTTTCAAGCTGAGATGAGATATGGCACAAGTTATGCAATGTTACTTGAAAATGAAGCAAGCAAAGGTCACTTTTTGTTTTAGGTCAGTAGGGGCCTCTAATCCTGCTGCATAAGCCTCTCTTGATCAGAGCAATTTGCCCATAATCTTGTGCCCATGAGATTTTGCTTGTACTTGCTTGATTTGCAATTGGACATAAAGTTAACCTTTTCAAAAATGGAAAGTTCACTTTATCTAGTTTAGGATCAATCCATTATGCAATGTTAGAACACAAAAAACATGGCCTTGGCACAATGAATAAGTATTAAATTATTGAGTATGGAATGGTTCAAGGACCTGTAATCAAGCATAAAGCAAGCTAAACTCAGATTTGCAAATTTATGAACATGTTTTGATGAAGAACAAAAGTGAATTTTTGCCAACTTGTGAAATTCGAATCTCTCAAGTTATGAGGTTGTTTGATGAGTTCTTGGACATTTTGGAAAGCTTGGAATGTGTACTACAATCCATCTTTGAAATGCAAATCAAAATTCCAAGTGGAAGGGTATGAAAAGTGGCCTTGAAGTGGGGTAGAAAACCTTGTCAAAATAGGTTAAATTTCACTAAGTTAAAAATGGTTTAGTGCCCTTATTCAAAAAATTATAACTTGAGATACAAGCTTCAAATGAGAAAACTTTGTGAGTAAAAGTTGTAGATTATGCAACAAGCTACAACTTTCATGTTTTGACTTTTGTTTGAATCCAAATGGATCTTGGTGAAAAGATGGGGCAAAGTTGGGAAAAAATTAGGGTTTTTCATAACTTAGAAAAATTCTAAGTTATGAAAAATTCCATTTTCTAACCCTAATTTGCATTTTGTGATTTCTTGGTGAACAAGTTTCATGATTTGGCAAGTTTTGATGAAAAATGAATCTTGACTCTTGATTTTGACCAAAAAGTCAAAGTTTGACTTTTCAGTATACAGTCAAAATTGATCAATTGACTAGGAAATTCAACTGTCAATCTTGTGTACTTGGGATCTTTTGAGCTTGATGATCATGTCAAGATAATTCCATGGGGTCCTTGAGTCCATATGTGAGCTTGGTTTGCCATTGGTTAGGTCAAACAGTCAAAAATTGCCTTTGTGCAGTCAAAACCCTAAAAATGACCATTTTGCCCTTTTGGTGGTCTGATCAAATTTCTTGTGGAATTGTGATCCAAACTTGATCAAATGGTCCATATGAGTTCATAATGTTGATGTGGATCAAATTTCATGAGGTTTGACTGTCAATTGGCCACAGTTGACTTTTTCCCAATACAGCTGATTTCTAGGTCAACTGTCCAATTGCCTGGGCAAAACTTGGAATCAAGACTTGAAACTTGGTATGGAGAAACTTGGGAGTCTAATATGAAGTATGAAAGTCATCTCAGGCATTTTAGGTCAAAATATCCTTGGGCAAACACAAACCCTAATTTGAGTCCACAATGCAAGGAGAAGTCTTGAGCAGGGGAAACCCTAACTGGATCTTGATCTTCAAAGGTCTTGTGATGAGAAAGTGTTGAGGAAATGGGAGGGCAAATTTTGGGGTACAACAGAGGTCTTGAATAATCTTTAACTGAAAAAGAATCAAAATAAATATTTGGAGAGAATTATCTGAACCAGAGAAAGTATCTACTGGAGCGGAATCAGAATAACTATTAATTGGTTTAAACTGAACCAACAGAGGTCTCCTTGTGGGGATTCCTATTCCTGCTGTCTGAGGAGGATTCCGCTGGGGAATGTGGGTTTTTGTTGTTCTCCTGCTTGAGGAAACTCTGTGGGGAATATAGTCTAGGAACTTCAGTTGTCCATTACTCTACTGGGGAGCTATCTCTTGATTGGTCGTATTCTAGGCTTCACAGCAATCTACTGGTGTTGTAACCCAAAATTTGCCCACCCATATTTCTCAATACATTTCAAGTGAGGTCTTCAAATTGCTCAAGGAAGTTCAAGAGTTGACCAGACAAATTGTCTCCTAAGGCAGTCTACCCAAAATTAGGGTTTCATGTTGCATTAAGATGCTTGAGTCCAAAGGATCCCAAATGCTCACCATTGTCCTAATATGTTCCCAAGATCATCCATGTCAAGTTTCAAGCCTTGCAGAGGAAGTTTGCTCAGTCAATTGCTCAAAAGCCTGAAAATCGACTGTGCTAGGGCAAAAGTCAACTGTGGCCCACGTACAGTCAAACTTCAAGTTTTTTGGTCAACATCCTCATTTTGAAGTATTATTCATCATTTGATCAAGGGTTGATCATGATTCCTCAAGGATTGCTCACAATTCATCAAAACCCAAAAGTTGCTAAATTAGGGTTTTGCAGGAAAAGTCAACTCAACTTTGACCAAGCATAACTTTCTCATACTATATTAGAAATGACCCATCCAAATCTCATTTTTAAGATAATGAAATTCCATACAATTCATCTACAAAGTTCAAAATATGCACTCACAAGAAGTTATAAATTTGGACATTATAGGTCATTTTGAAAAGTCAACAAAAACACCTTTTTTGTCAAAGCTTCATATATGAACATGGTAGACTAAATTGAGATGAGACTAAGAGGGTTTCTTAGAGGACATCTTGAGCTTTCTAAAAAGTCCAAGAACACCCTCATAGAGTCAGAATTGAAGGAGTTATGCATTGTTGAAGTTGACCTTTTTTGCAAAATTGCCAAAAGTCAAAAGTGCCTCAAATTGCAATTTTTGTCAAATGGGCCCAACTTTTTGTGCTTGTATTGAGTTTGTAACATGGTCCACGAGCCATGACCCTTCCCACATACCTTTATTTTATTTTTTCCATTTATTTTGGTTTTTATTTCAATTAAATCAAATTAAATTAAAATAAAATCATGAAAATATCAAAATCATTTAAACCTTGAGATTTTGTGCATATTTCAGGTCCATGAATAGCTGGCAAGGAGATCAAATCGTGCAAGGCTTGTTTACACACAAAAAGATTGAGTTTTGCTTGATTTAGAAAGATTTAAATAAGAATCAAATCATGGATCAAATCTTCATAATTGCAAAGATTTGGAGCAAGTTTGTAAACCTAATTCACTCAAGGCTTTATATAGAACAAATCCAAACGAAAAGCACATGGGTGAGAGGCGTGAAAAGAGAAGGAGAACTTTCAAAAAATCATGAAAAAGTGGCAATCTAATTTCAAAGTTCCAGGATATTTCAAGCCTTCCAAGCTATCTCATTCGCTTCCTGTGTGTTCAGGGAGTCTATCCCAATCACTAGCAAGCGTTGTCGTGCACAAAAACTCACTGTAAGTGTCTCACGACATTGGCACTTTCTTGAAATTCAAAATCACTATTTTGGCATTTGTAGCATGAATTCTTTATATATTCTTGTTCAGTGAAACATTTGCAAGCTATTTGTAATGATTAATTGCATTTTTGCTAACCATACAGAGATCCACCATTGTTAGGTTTTCTTGGTTCGTTTTAGGGTTTTCTTATGCAGGTGAAATTGGCCCAAAAGAGAGGTACCATGGTGCTCACAAGGTCAAGACGAATTGATCTGTACCTTTAGTTTTCGTTTATGATGCTTGTGTGAGATTTTGGAAATCACAGGGGCTATAGCTACAGACATTTGTTTGTAGGTAAAAGTCTGGGACTTTTACCAACGGAGAGAGGAAGAAGAAGGGTGGCATGACACCCCCTGGTTGGTCCGTTTAAACTGGCGCACGCTTTTTGCTATTTCCTCCACTAACTCACGTTATCACATATTATTAATTGTTGTTATTTCATATACAAATAAGCAGTGTGGCACAGATGGCAACAAGGTGATGGTTTGAAGCTTGAGGACCTAGGTTCGATCCCAGGTCCCAACAAAATGCTATTTTCTTATTTTCTTGTTACAGATTCAGTGCACCCTTGGTCCAAGCATCCACCATACATCCTCAATGCAAAACCAACCAGATGTCCCCAAGTTGGATCCAAAGGCCATCATTTGAAGGTCCATGATGCACCCTGGTCAACGTACAACATGAAATCTGAAAGTCAAACGTGGGCCAAGGGATTTTGGGCTCAGAATTTGCTAAGGACACCCCCCTCAATTGCTAGCATACCAGGCCCATTTCACTCTTTCTTTTCTTTTTATATTTTCTTTTATTTAATTATTTTGATTAAATAATTTTCTAACACAAATTTAATTATTTTTTTATAAAAATTCATAAAATCAATTTTCATCAAATTAGATTTAGGTTATATTTTTTGTCAAAATTAATTTAATTAGTTTAATTTAATTTTAGGGTAACTTTAATCTTTTTTTTTGTAAATAAATTAAAACAAATTAGAAAATTAGGGTTTTGTTAATTTAATTTTTATTTTCTTTTTCTCAAAATAACCAAAAATACAAAAATAGGTCAAAATTAATTAATTTTCTTAATTTAATTAATTAGTTATTAGGTTTATACTTATTTAATTAAAACCTTATTTTTCTTAAAATAATCAAAAACAACCAAAAAATGATTTTTTTCTTCTTTTAATTAGGTTTAGACGGGGTCAAAACCCTAATTCTTTTCTCGTTCTCGATTCATCGCGTGCTTATTTATTTTTTGCAATATTAATGTAAATGCTCATGGGATGTAATAGTTTAATTAGGATTTTTCGTTTATTTATCGTTTTACGGGTTTTTGGCTATGTAATTAATCCCCCTCCCGAAGCCTTGTAATAGCGTAGTTTTATTTCTCGCATTTTAATTTTCTGCAAATATTAACTGTTAGATGTGTGATAATAGGGTTGCATGACAAGAATGTATGTTAATTTTAAAATGGTTAGCAAACCCTAAATGTGCAAAGATAAAAACTGAAATTGAATCACTCGCACATGCACACTCCTAGGGTATACTCTCACTTCGGTTGCCTTCGGTAAACAGTCATTAAGTATAGGGTGTTTTAGTGAATGCTCTCTTGTCTAAACAAAGATCAAATGTCCCGTTCGGAAAAGTTGCCTCAGAAAGGTTCCCTCAGAAATGTTGCCTCGAATATGATCTTGAGACATTAGGGTTATTACTAAGACATCCTACCACTGCTTCAGTGATTGTACGTCCCTTTCGAATTGACCCTTACAACTCCAACGACGGTGCTACCTACTCACTAATAATGGGATAGCGCTGTCTAAAGGAAACAAGAACATAAACATTCTTTTTTCGAGTAGGTAGATTCTAGTAGGTACTTGCTCAAAGTCAAACTTTTCCACACTTACACACTTTTCAAACAAAGTTTTCAAAACGACTTCGTAACACTCTTGAAGACAGAAGCAAGGGTTAAATCAAAGTAAAACAAAAATTTTTCAAAACACACAAACACGGAAGCAATTTTTAAAATGATGAGCAAGTACCTAAGAGCCCATGGAAAACCACGAATAGAAAGGGTGCTAATACCTTCCCTTTCTATAATCTACCCCCAGTACTCAAAATCTCGAAAAAGGAATTTTTCTGTGCTTTTGTCCTTTCCAGTTGGATAAAATAAAATTCGGTGGTGACTCTTGCTTACCGCGACATTTTGCAAACACAAACGCAAAACGCAAACCAACATTTTCCTAAAACTGTCCGGTTCTGCCACCATATCACACACACCATTACAGGCACCATTACAGGTTTCTCATCTTCTTCGTTGTTTATTTCAGCAGTTATGTCTGCCGATCAAGCCATCAAAGATCTTCAGACACAAAACGCCCAATTCCAACAGATGTTCTTAAGCTTGGCTAAAGGGCAAGAAGATTTGAAGACCCTGATTCTGAAAGAAAAGAAGAAGAAGAATGTTGGTAATCCGAACATGGGTAGAAGATTCAGAGAAAGGATAAGACAATCAGCTCATCTGACCTCCTCATCTAAATACGGGGAGAACCAAGTAAGGACAAAAGACCTCAGTCCAGCAGTTTCTGATAATGATACGGATTATGATGATGAGCAATATCCTCCTGCTGAGGATAAATACAAGCAGTTAGAAGACCGTCTGAGTGCTATGGAGATTCAGAAGATCCCTGGTTTGGATTTTGGAGAACTAGGACTGGTATTGGGAGTGGTGATCCCTCATAAGTTCAAAGCTCTAGTTTTTGCCAAGTACGATGGAGTATCCTGTCCAAAACTCCACCTCTGCTCGTACGTCAGAAAAATCCAACCCCACACTGCTGATAAAAATTTGTGGGTACACTTCTTTCAATATAGTCTGTCAAGGATTCAACTTGAATGGTTTTATCAATTGGAAGGAGCCAATGTCCGAAACTGGGAAGACCTTGCTGCTGCTTTTTACAAGTAATATCAGTATAACGCCGACCTTGCCCCCACTCGTACTAAGCTCTAGGGTATGTCTATGGGTGCAAGTGAAGGTTTTAAGCACTATCCTCAAAAGTGGAGAGACTTGGATGGAATATTCCAACCCCCTTTGTCTGATAGGGAGTTAGTTGACATGTTTCTAAGGACGCTATCTGGTCCATTTTTCAATCATCTGATCGGCAGTTCGTCATCTATGTTTACTGAGTTGATTTTGACTGGAGAGAGAGAGAGAGTAGAAGCTGGAATTCGAAGTGGTAAGATACAGAAGGATACTTCATCAAGTGCAGTAAAGAAGCCTTTCACCGGTAAGAAAGAAGCTAGTGCAGTCTATGGCTCGAGGAGCCAAAGTAGACTTGCACATCGTCAAGCAGTAAATGAGGTAGTGATATCAAGACCCATAGTTGATCCACAACGCAACAATCAAAAAAGGGTTGAAAGACCACAAAGACAGTTCACCCGACTCAATATGGCCTTATCTCAAATTCTACCATAATTATTGAAGACCAATCTGGTAACTCTGACGGAAGCCCCGAAGAACCCCAACACCGCTTCTCCTCATTATAACCCGAATGCTCGACGCGCTTATCACTCCGAAAGTCCAGGTCATGATACAAACAACTGTTGGGCCTTAAAAAACAAGGTGCAAGACTTGATCGAAGCCAAAGAGATTGAGTTTGACGCTCCGGAGAAGCCCAACGTCATAACTACTCCCATGCCCAAACATGATCATGGAGTAAATGCTGTGGATGATGATTTATTTGTGATCTTTGTGGAAGAAATTTCTACTCCTTTGATGACAGTTAAGAAGAATGTGTTGTTGGCCGGTTTATTTCTGGGTTGTGGTGAAGGTTGCCACATATGTTCAATTCTTCCTGCTGGTTGCCACTTATTGAAATCAGGTTTTCAGCGCCTGATGGATAATAAAGAGATCCTGTTCGAAAAGACTTTTATTCCGTTAGTTCCAATTAAATATGTTGCCATCATAACCATTTCCACCAATCCTTCCAAGGTTTCCTCAAGAAAACCTGTTAGGATTAAACTCGTCCCAAGAGTTGCTCCGTTAATAATTACTGTCCCTGGTCCTATCCCATACACTTCAGATAAGGTTGTCCCTTGGCACTATGATGCTGATGTATATTACCATGGAGTTAAGTAAGACTTAAAAAGTGAGGAAGCTGATGTTGATGTCAGCAATATTGTCGGCGCTAGCAAGGTCACCAAAAGGAATACTCTTTTCTCCCGAACTTTCCCCTTTGATTGTTCACAAACCTATTGTCATTCCATCTGCGAGTACATCAACTATTATCCCAGTTCATATTCCAGTCATCACCCCTCTCGTCGAGCCATCTGGGACTCGGGGAAAAGGAATCATAGGTGAGCCGGCCCGAACGGAGGCACCTAAGAAGATCATCATAGAAACCTCTAAGCAGGAGATAGAGGAAATTTTAAAGATTATTAAGAAGAGCGACTACAATGTAGTCGAACAGCTGGGGCAGACCCCGTCAAAAATCTCCATGTTGTCCTTGTTATTGTGTTCTGAAGCCCACGCAAAGGCTTTAATTGCATTCCTTAAAACTGCGCATATGCCGCAGGAAACTTCATTCGATCAATTCAAAGATTGTGTAGCTAGCCTGACTGCTGACAATGGGTTGGGTTTCTCAGATGCAGATCTGACTTCTAAAGGAAGAAATCATAATGATGCTCTACACGTCTCGATCGAGTGCAGGGGCACTACTATGGCCCATGTACTGGTGGATACCGGGTCCTCATTGAATGTTCTGCCAAAGAAAGCACTAGACCGTCTAGACTGTGAAGGCTTGATTCTAAAGCTGAGCAATATTGTGGTCAGGGCTTTCGACGGGTCAAAAAGGATGGTGCACGGAGAGGTGGACGTGTCAAAGTTGGCTCTCAGACTTTTGCATCCACCTTTTAAGTGATGGATATCAGGCCATCATATTCTTGCTTGCTGGGTCACCCTTGGATTCATAAGGCTGGGGCAGTGACTTCCACGCTCCATCAAATGTTGAAATATCCGGTAAAGGGGAAGATTGTCATGGTACTAGGTGAAGAGGAGTATATGGTGAGTCATCTCAATTCCTCCCGCTATGTAGAGATGGATGGGGAGTTCATCGAAACCCCTTGTCAGAACTTTGAAGAGGTCCCTCAGACTTTGGCGTCAACTGAAGTTGCTACCGACAAACCTCCGATGAAGATGGCTTCTCTCAAAGATGCCAGGATTGTAATTAAAGAAGATTGGTGTACAAATTGGGGTCTGCTCCCTAATTTCAGGAACAAAACTGACAAATTTGGTTTGGGCTTTACTACAGGGGCTCAAAGGGCTGTTAGGCGCGCGCGGATTGGAAGACCTCCTCTACACATCAGCAATCAGGGAGTTAATGCAATTGAGGATAGTGAAGAAGATTCAGATATCGACAGCTGGATCTACCCAACGACCAATGGTGGATTGAACAACTGGACGACGAAGGAATTCATACCTGTTTCTTTTATTCCACAGTAATTGACTTTTGTTTTAAGAGTTGTAATAAACAGTTTGAAACTTTACGGCCCGGTGCCTTTCCCGAGGCACCTTGGCTTTGCTTGTGAGGGCTTATTATTTGTCATTTCATATATCATTAATAAAACATTGGATGTTTTCTTGCATCACAAATTTTGTGCTCCTTGTTTTCTTTTCTGTCTCTCGCTTTATCAAAAACAACTATTCTCTTACACACACTCACGTATCATAATGCAGATCCATATCCACTATGGATCCCATTGATAACAACTCTGCTACTGCCAGTTATGACTTCGAAAATATGATCAACCAAGCTGAGGACGAAGGTGAAGATGATTGTGAGGTGCCTGGAGAACTTTCCAGACTATTACTGCAGGAAGAAAGGGCCATACAGCCTCATGAAGAGCCAGTTGAGTCAGTAAATTTGGATACAGAGGAAGACATGAAAGAGGTTAAGATAGGTGCAAATCTGGAGCCTAGTGTCAAGCAACGGTTGATACAAATGCTACGCGACTATGTTGAGATCTTCGCTTGGTCTTATGAAGATATGCCTGGATTGAACACTGATATTGTGGTTCATCGCTTGCCAACCAAAGAAGACTGTGTTAGAACATAGTTTGATTCTACAACCCTTGATTAGAGTTTTGATGATAAAAAAATACAAAGAATAAATAAATTCAAAGATATATATATATATAAAACAAATATGCTTCTTAAAATTATGTTTTGTATATACAGAAGTTCTGATGGAATCAGCATCAGAAGATCAGTAATATGTGGTACACGCTGAAGCTACCAGATTATACGCTGAAGCTTGATGACCAGAATCTGCGCATAAATAATACACTCTGATTGTGATTGAAGATATTTACCAAGTCATCAACACTCTGAAGCATTATCATAAGTTAAAGCAAAGAAGACCCTGAAGCGTTATTAAGTTTTCAAGACAGAATTAAATGCTAACGGCTCTCTTCAGACAAGATCTTCTTCAAAAGGAAAGTGCGTTATTATCATTAAACTGGCTTTATGGACAATGTATCTTTGCCTTGCCTATATAAACAAGTCTGCTTGAGAAAAGACGCACACATGCACTCACATAATTTGCCAAGCCTTCAAATCACGCTTATTCAAACGCTTTAGATAATTCAGTTTATTCCAAGCTTAAGTTGTGTAATTATCACAGTTGTGATATATTGTTTTGTTAGAAAATGTTAACACATCCTTGTTCAATTATTTGTGAAAGATTTCCTTGAGATAAACTGGTTTGTGGTTATACTCAAGAAGACTTTAACAGTTGTTAAAGTAGCTGTTGTAATCCTTTGAAAATAGTGGATTAAGACCTCGTTGGAGAGAGGCGAAATCACCTTGACGGGTGGACTGGAGTAGTTTGAGATCAAACGAACCAGGATAAAAATACTGTGTTGTCAAACCATTTGTTTTAAGTTTTACAATTCAACCCCCCTTCTTGTGTTTTTCACATCTTCAGACTGTCCTCCGGTAAAGCAGAAGGTTCGCCATATGCGCCCTAAGATGTCTGAGAAAATCAAAGCTGAGGTCATGTAACAGTTTGACGCTGGATTTTTAGCTGTCTCTTCCTATCCGCAGTGGGTTGCCAACATTGTTCTAGTACCTAAGAAGGATGGTAAGGTACGAATATGTGTAGACTATAGAGATCTGAACAGGGCAAGCCCCAAGGATGATTTCCCACTTCCTCACATCGATGTTCTGGTCGACAACACCGCGCAACATAAGATCTTCTCCTTCATGGATATTTTTTCTGGTTACAATCAGATCAAGATGGCTCCTGAAGACATGGAGAAGACAACCTTCATTACAAAGTGGGGCACCTTCTGTTACAAGGTAATGCCTTTCAGGTTGAAGAATGCTGGAGCAACTTATCAGCACACCATGTTCGCTTTGTTCCATGACATGATTCACCATGAGATCGAAGTTTATGTTGATGATATGATAGCAAGGTCCTAGACTGAGGAAGAGCACCTTGACCATCTCCAGAAACTGTTTGACAGGTTGAAGACGTACAAACTGAAGTTGAACCCGAACAAGTGCACCTTCGGGGTAAGGTCTGGTAAGCTGGTGGGGTTTGTCGTCAGTGATAAGGGTATTCAGGTGGACCCTGCCAAGGTAAAGGCCATACAGGAGATGTCGACTCCCCGCACAGAAAAAGAAGTTAAAGGCTTTTTGGGACGTCTGAACTACATCGCCAGATTCATTTCAAATCTAACTGCTACTTGTGATCCAATCTTCAAGCTGCTAAAGAAAGATCAAGTGGTAAAATGGAATGATGAATATCATACTGCTTTCGAAAGAATCAAGGAATACCTCCAGGAACCACTAATTATGATGCCTCCAAATGAAGGAAGACCTTTGATCTTATACTTAACATTACTAGATAATTCAATGGGGGTGCGTGCTGGGGCAGCATGACGAGTCTGGCCGAAAAGAACACGCTATTTACTACCTTAGTAAAAAGTTTACCGACTGTGAGACCCGATGCTCATTGATCGAGAAAACTTGCTGCGCTTTGGCATGGGCTACTCGCCGGCTGAGACAGTATATGCTGACTCACACCACCTTATTGATATCAAAAATGGATCCAATCAAGTATATTTTCGAGAAGCCCGCTCTCTCCGGAAGGATAGCAAGATGGAAGATGATCTTAACCGAGTACGACATCCAATACACAACCCAAAAAGCAATCAAGGGGAGTGTGTTGGCAGATCATTTGGCGCATCAGGTAGTGGATGACTACCAATCCATGAATTTCGAGTTCCCGAATGAGAACATCATGTTGGTGACCAACTATGAAGAACCTGGACCGGATGAAGGACCTGAGAAAGGATCCCGATGGTCTATGTATTTTGATGGAGCCTCAAACACGTTAGGTAATGGCATTGGCACTGTAATTATATCTACTGAGGGTTGTCATACTCTATTCACCACCCGATTATGTTTTAACTGCACCATTAATATGGCGGAGTATGAGGTATGTATCTTGGGTCTTCGAGCTGCTATTGATCTGAGGATTAAGTTCTTGAGTATATTCGGAGATTCTGCTCTAGTGATCAGTCATATCAAAGGCGAGTGGGATACGAAGCACCCAAATCTTATTCCTTACAAAGAATATGTATTGACATTGCTCCCACACTTTGAGGAGAAAACCTTTGAACACTTCCCAAGAGAGGAGAATCAGTTAGCAGACGCACTAGCTACCATGTCTTCTATGTTCAAAGTCATGTGGGATAATGAAGCTCCCCAGATAACCATGAAGAGGTTGGACGAACCCGCACATTGCTTTGATATTGAGACTGAAGAGGTAGCAGATAAACCCTGGTTTCACGAAGTAAAAAGGTATCTTGAGGCTTAAGAATACCCCGAGGGGGCATCTATTAATGATAAGAAGTTTCTGAGAAGGTTCACTGCAAAGTTCTTCATCAGTAATGTTATCCTTTATAAGCGTAACCATGATTCAACCTTACTGCGATGTGTGGACAAAAGCGAGGAAGAAAGGATCATGGCAGAGTTACATGAAGGTACCTTCGTAACTCATTCCAGTGGACATACCATCGCGAAGAAAATCCTGCGAGCAGGATATCATTGGTCCACTATGGAAGCTGATTGTTATCAGCACTCTCGGACCTGTCATAAGTGCCAAGTCTATGCTGATAAGGTGCATGTACCTCCAGTTCCTCTAAGTGTTTTGACAGCTCCTTGTCCTTTTGCAATTTAGGAAATTGACATGATCGACGAGATCAGACCTACTAAGTCCAACGGGCATCGCTTCATTCTGGTAGCAATTGATTATTTCACAAAGTGGATCGAGGCAGCTTCCTTTGCTACGGTAACCAAGAACGTCGTGGCGCGATTCATCCGACATAATCTGGTTTGTCGATATGGTGTACCAGAGAGGATCATTACTGACAATGGTACAAATCTCAACAATATGATGATCACCGAGCTCTGCAAACAGTTTAGGATACAACATCACAACTCTTCTCCCTACCGACCGAAGATGAATGGGGTTGTTGAAGCGGCTAACAAGAAAATCAAGAAGATTGTGCAGAAGATGACGGTGACATACAAAGACTGGCACGATATGTTTCCATTCACTCTTCATGGGTAGCGTACCTCAGCACGAACATCGACAGGGGCAACACCTTATTCTCTGGTGTATGGCATGGAGGCGGTCCTACCCATCGAAGTCCAGATACCCTCTCTCCGGATTATGAAAGATGCAAGTTTGAGCGAAGATGATTGGATCCAGACCCGACTTGATCAGCTGAATCTAATCGACTAAAAGAGACTTACTGCTATTTGTCATTGTCATACGTATCAAAAGCGGATGATTAAGGCTTTTAACAAAAAAGTCAGACGTCAAGAATATCAAGTCGGGGATCTGGTGATCAAACGCATCATACTACCGCAAGGTGATCCCAGGGGAAAATGGACTCCCACATACGAAGGGTCATTTGTGGTTAAGAACATTTTCTCAAGAGGAGCTATATTCTAACCACCATGGATGGTGACGACCTTCCTCACCCCGTAAATGCAGACATAGTGAAAAGATACTACGCTTGATCAAAGACCCGCTAGGTTGACTGGCCTAGGCAAAGATAAGGGCATCCCGGTGAACCAAAAGGGTTTGGGCAAAAGTAAGGGATGAAAATCAAAACTGTACACCCGACAAGTCGAAAATCTGAAAAGGCGACTTGGGCAAAAAAGGGTATCCCGGTGGACTGAAAACCCGAAAGGGCGGTCCAGGAAAAAATTAGGGATCAAAGTGTAACACTATGTCTCATTGGATCATCTTGCGACCAGACTTCGATATCGACTATTAGACTCGGACGACACTAATCAATCTGATCCACCTTCGACCAAGTAGCAAAGTGATGAGACGCTCGAAGATATAAGCTCAATAGCAGAGTTGGAACCCAATGGGATTGTTTCACATAGCTGTTTTTCTTTCTTTTACACAAATTGTATAATTTCTGTTCCCTCGGCGGCGTTCTTCTACTAGAACGTCAGCCTCTTGTACAAAAACGCCTATTACAGGCCAACTTCAAAAAACAATACAATTCATTTTCAAAAGAAATTTCAACTTGTTTTTCTTTTTCTGTTTTGTTTTGCAAGAACGTCCAATGATTCATTTTTGATATATGCATTTGAAAATAATTGTTGCTCATAAATATTTACATGTGAAACAAAAGGCAATTAATCGTAATTCCAAGAACAAGAGCAAACAAGAAGTGTCCAAGCCTTACAGTTGCTCTATCCACCAGGTACAAGGATAGAGCCAGTTCGAGAATATGATTAAGGGTACATACACTCCCCGCTGAGTAGGAAGTATCCAAAGTCAGTGGTGTTAACTCCCCCCAGCCGAGGTTCATAATCGTGAATGGGTCGGCAAAATTCTCCCCAAGCAGAGTTCATCTATCACCAGCAATAGACATTTACCACCAGCTGAGTTTACTTCTCCACATCGGCAAATCGTCCAACAAAGTATTCCTCTTCCCCACAGAGTCATTCTCCTACAGGATTATTCTCAAACAGAGTCTCTCCCGGCAGAATATTCTCGAGCAGAACGGACGTAAGTCTCCAGCTAATCATCTTCGATCACTATCCCCAGGGAGAACGAAGAACTCACCTCCTTGTACTCTACAACAACAGTTCGGGGTTTATTCTCCCCAGCCGGAGAATACCATAAGAACATTGCATATCCATACATCGTAGCATGCGCATATGCATCATACAGCACAATCTCATTTATTTTGAGAACATCATTACTCAATACATTTCATACATCATGACATTACATACGACTAACTCTTTACCTTTCAGGGAAAGATGCAATCAAGTGCTCACGAGTTTTCTCTGTTTAAGTCAAATCGATACTAAGATTTCCATTCCAGTTCAAGCTATGAAGCCCAGAAATCGTCCGGACAATATCTTGATTTCTCTAAAATACTACGAAGCCTGGAATCGACCAGATAATGGTATATCTTAAATACAAGCTATGAAGCCCGGAAATCGACCGAATAATATCTTGATTTCTCCAAAATACTACGAAGCCTAGAATCGACCAGATAGTGGTACATCTTAAATTCAAGCTTTGAAGCCCGGAAATCGATCGGAAAACAGCTTAACTCTCAGCAAGTTATTGTGAAGCCTGTAAATCTACCAGATAGCAGTATAGGATACCATGAAGCCTGGAATCAACCAGACAGTGGTATAAGACACCGTAAAGCCTGGCGCACGACCAGATAACGGTATAAGGCGCTGTGAAGACTGGAGCACGACCAGATAGCAGCAAAGGACGCTGAAACCTGGGACACAACCAGATAACAGTATAAGGTACTGTGAAGCTTGGAATTCGATCAAATAGAAGTTTACTCGTCCAATTACTATGAAGCCCGGAAATCGACCGGATATTAGTATGCCTTAAATTCAAGTTGAAACCCGGATTCGACCGGATAACCACTTAATTCCTTCTGAAGCCTGGAGCGTGACCAGATAAGAATTTAGAAATTGCAAATCCTGGAGGATGACCAGATAGCAAGTTTAATCTCATCTCCCCAGTAAGTCACTGTAAAACCTAGAGCATGACCAGATAGCAGTCAGTCTTATTTTCCTCAGCAAATCACTGCAAGGCCTGGAGCACGACCACATAACAGTTCATTGTCACCTTCTCAACTAAGAGATGATTCCCCAGTAGAGTAACATACAACTGAAGCTCCTAAAACTCTATTTCTCCCGAGACAGAGACCAACATTCCCCAGCATAGTCCTCCTTAATAACAGGTGTACGGGCTCTCGCAAAGGAAACTCTTATGCGATCGACACTTCTTCTGATGGCATCTTTAAGCCCATCTTCCATTATCAACTACCAAATGGCATCTATAAGCCCATTCCTGATATCGCAAGACCGGTTCCACTTCATGCGAGTGCAAATTTCTGGGCACTCTAGTGTTCAATCATCTTCCACCTTCGGATCACGAAAGGCAGACAAGCCAATCTACATCCTCAGGTTTAAGAAGATTGAACAGGGGTAAATGTTGTACCCCAAAATTTTCCCTCCCATATTTCTCAATACATTTCAAGTGAGGTCTTCAAATTGCTCAAGGAAGTTCAAGAGTTGACCAGACAAACTCTCTTCTAAGACAGTCTACCCCAAATTAGGGTTTCATTTTGCATCAAGATGCTTGAGTCCAAAGGATCCCAAATTCTCACCATTGTCCTAATATGTTCCCAAGATCATCCATGTCAAGTTTCAAGCCTTGCATAAGAAGTTTGCACAGTCAATTGCTCAAAGGCATGAAAATCGACGGTGCTAGGGAAAAAGTGAACTGTGGCCCACATACAGTCAAACTTCAAGATTTTTGGTCAACATCCTTATTTTGAAGTATTATTCACCATTTGATCAATGGTTGATCATGATTCTTCAAGGATTGCTCACAATTCATCAAAACCCAAAAGTTGCTAAATTAGGGTTTTGTAGGAAAAGTCAACTCAACTTTGACCAAGCATAACTTTCTCATAATTTATCAAAAATTACCCATCCAAAGATCATTTCAAAGAGGATGTAATTACCTACAATCCATCTTCAGCTCCCAAGTTCAAAATATGCATTCACAAGAAGATATGAATTTGGACATTATAGGTCCTTTTGAAAAGTCAGCAAAAACACCTTTTGGGTCAAAGCTTCATACATGAACATGGCAGACTCAATTGAGAGGAGACCAAAAGGGTTTCTTAGAGGACATCTCAAGCTTTCTAAAAAGTCAAAGAACACATCTCTAGGGTCAAAATTGAGGGAGTTATGCATTGGCCAAGTTTGATCCTTTTTGCAAAATTGCCAAAGGTCAAAAGTGTCCAAAATAGCATTTTTTGCTAAATGGCCCCAACTTTTTATGCTTGCACTGAGTTTGTAATGTGACCTACGACCCATGAGCCCTTCCACTTGTCATTCTTTTATTTTTGTCATTTATTTTTGATTTTATTTCATTTAAATCAAATAAAATCAAAATAAAATAATGAAAATATCAAAAACTAATTAACTCTTGATATTTTATGCATGTTTAGGTTCATTACACAGCTGGAAACAAGATCAAATCATGCAAGGTGCAAAATAGACAGAAAAATATTGGATTTGCTTGATTTGGAAAGATTTTGTACAAGGATCAAATCATGAATCAATATTCATAATTGGAGAAGATTTGAAACAAATGGAAACCCTAATTCATTCTTGGATACATAAGGAACAAGTGCAGACTAAAAAAGAAGAGGCTGGAGGCGTGGAAAACAAAAGAAAAAACTTCAAAAATTCAAGGAAAAGTTGCAAACTGATTTCCAAGTTCCAAGCCATCTCAAGCCATTCTAAGCATCCCAATTGTTTGCTGGACATCCCAGGATCGTGTTTCAATTCTTAGCAAGCTTCCCCACACGTTGAAACACCCTGTAAGAGTCACACGGTTCATCTCTTTTCTTGAATTAGAATATCTTAATTCTGGCATCTTTAACATGATTAATTGATATATTCACAACCCTTGAGTTGTTTGCAAGCTAATGGTTATGATTAATTGCATTTTTATTGACTGTATACCAAGATGCCATGGCTAGGGTTCGTGGTTCGTTTTTAGGGGTTTTTCATATAGGAACATTTGGCCATTAATAACGGTACCATGATGCTCGTGAGGTTGCAACAAGTTGATTGGTACCATTGGTTTTCATTTATCATGCTTGTATGAGATTTTGGAAATGCACAAGGTTATACTTACACTCAGTGTCCGTAGGTAAAAGTTATGAAATTTACAGCGACGGTGGGAGGAAGAAGATGGTCACGTGGCACTCCCTGACTCGCCCATTTGAATTTTCCATGTTTCAGAATTTTGCTTTTTGTTTTTATCATATAATATTTGTTTGTTATCATTTATACAACTAACATGGCCAGCTCAAATGGTAAGCGTGTAGTGGGAGAATGCCTAAGGGCCTGGGTTCGATCCCCAGGTCCCAACTTTATTTCATGTTTTTCTGGGCAGGAAATCTAGTGCATCTCACACTCCAAGATCCATCATGCATTCACCAGATCTGATCATCCAAACAACCAAGACTTCAGATCCAAGGCTATCCCTTGAAGGTCCACAATACGCCCCAGTCAAGCATGTGCAGGGGATTGAACGAAGTCAACAAAGGCCTTAGCTTGTTGGGCTGGAATTTGCAAACAACACCCCCCTTTTCTGAAAGCTACCAGGCCCATTCTCTTTCTTTTTTTCTTTATTTCTTTTATTTAAATTAATTTGTTTAAATATTTTCTAACACAATTAATTTCTTTTTTCACAAAAAAATCATAAAAAACAAGTTTCACAAAATTTAGAATTAGTTTTTATTTTATTTTATCAAATTTAATTTAATGTTAGTTTAATTTAAATTAGGATAATTCTAACCTTTTTTTTATATAATTAAAATCAATTAGAAAAAATCAGGGTTAACTCTTGATTTAATTTTTATTTCTTTTCTCAAAATATAAAAATACAAAAATAGGTTAATTTAATTATTTTTCTTAATTAAAATTAATTAGTAATTAGGTTTTTTTTATTTATTCAATTAAACTTAATTTTCTTAAAATAGCAAAAAACCAAAAAAAAAAAGATTTTTCTTTTAAGTTGCAATTAGGTAGTTGGGGTCAAAACCCTAAATCTCTCATTTTTCGATTCATCGCGCGCGTTTATATTTTTTGCAATATTAATGTAATTGCTCACGGTATGTAATAGTTTAATTAGGATTTTCTTTATTTATCGTTTTTACGGGTTTTTTTGGCTATGTAATTAATCCCTTCCCCGAAGCCTTGTAATAGCGTAGGTTTTATTTCTCGCATTTTAATTCTCACAAATATGAACTGTTTAGATGTATGTTAATAGGATTGTATGACAAGATTGCATGATAATTTAAAACGGCTAGAAAACCCTAATGTGCAAAGATAATAATTGAAATCAAATCACTCGCACATGCCCACTCCTAGGGCATACTCTCACTTCGGTTGCCTTCGGTAAACGATCATTAAGTATAGGTTGTCATAGTGGTTGACCTCCTGTTTAAACAAAGATCAAAAGTCCCATTCGGAAATGTTGCCTCGGAAACGTCGCCTCAGAAATGTTGCCTCGAATATGATCTGAAGACTTTAGGGTTATTACTAAGACGTCCTAACATTGCTTTAGTGATCATACATCCCTTTCGAATTGACCCTTACAACTCCAACGACGGTGCTACCTATTTCTCAATAGTAGGATGACGCTGTCTAAAGGAAACGAAAATAGAAACGATCCTTTTTTTGAGTAGGTAGATGCTAGTAGGTACTTGCTCAAAACAAACAAACTTTTTCACACCAAGGGTTAAAATGAAGTAAAACAAAACTTTTCAAAATAAAGCACATGCACAAGCAATTTCAAAAAGATGAGCAAATACCTAAGAGCCCATGGAAAACCATGGATAGAAAGGGTGCTAACACCTTCCCTTTCTATAATCTACCCCCCGTACTCAAAATCTCGAAAAAGGAATTTTTATGTGCTTTTTTCCTTTCTAGTTGGATAAAATAAAATTCGGTGGCGACTCTTGCTTACCGCGACATTTTGCGAATACGAAACGCAAAACACAAACCAGCATTTTCAAAACAATCGGTTCTGCCACCGTATCACAACTGGGGAATATGAAATTAAACTATTATCTGGTTGGTTTCCCGGTTTCACCGTAAAAAAATTGAACTTTTATCTAGTTGTACTCTAGGATTCACATTAATCTACTGTTATCTTGTTGGAATCCAGGCTTCAGTGACTTGAACTGTTATATGGTCGCGTCCAGGCTTCAGTGATTTGAAGAGATTAAACTGTGATCTGGTCGGATCCATGCTTCAACTTGAATTTGAGGTATACTGTTATCTGGTCGAGTCCAGGCTTCATAGTAATTTGACAGAGTAAACTGCTAACTAGTCGGATTCTAGGCTTCGCAGTAAAATGATCTTGAATTGTTATCTGGTTATACTCAAGGCTTCCCAGTAACTCAAAATGTTATCTGGTAGGAATCCAGGCTTCACAGTGTTGTAAATTGCTATCTCAACAAATAATGAAGGAATCTTGGATGATTGCTACCTCAATAGAGTACCAGAAATTCGCCTGGTCATATGAAAATTCGTTTGTGTATAGACTTTACCTGAAAAGAAAAAGGTTTAGCTGCATGCAATGTCATGATGCATGAAGTGCTAATGATGTTCTCAAAAAAATGAGATTACGATATATGCATTCGTACTGCGTATGCTATGATGTTTGTAAAATGATGTATGAATGCAATGTATGAACATGTCAGTCGTTCTATTGCGGTATTGTTGAACTAGGGAAAATAAATCCCTAATTACTGCTGGGGGTGAAGAATGTAGGTCTTCAGATTTTAAAACGCTGGGAGGAGAAATTCCCTTGTTAGATAAGTAAACTCTGTCGGGGAAGGTACACTCTGTGAACTGAACTATTTCTAGAAAATAGTCTAGAATAAGTGTCAGAATGACATCTGTCTCTGGATCATATATGCATTATTTCTAGAAGAAAATCTGGAATAAATGTCAGAATGACATCCGTCTTTGGATCGAATCTGCACCGTTTTCTAGAGTAGTCTACTTTAGAATTTTTCCGCTGGGAATTCTTGTTTGGTTGTTTTGAGAAGAAATCCGTTGGGGAAGGGAAACTCCGATCCGCTTCGGAAATTTGTGAGATCTTGCTGGGGAATCCTGAGAAGCTTCGTGACTTCACTGGGAAATTTTTAGATATTGGAGCAATAATTTAGAGATTCTCACTCCACTGGGGATATAAGAACACCTGATATCATTAGGCTGCATGCTGAGAATATGGCAGTGACCTTGTAGTAGAATGCCCATACCTATGTACCTTCTGGAGAAAATATCTGTCGGGGATTTTGTGGATGGATTGAGTGTTATCCCAACTCCTTGGGGTTTCGAGTAGACGTTGATCAGGGTGTATTCTACTGACAGACAAATGACAAGATGACGGGATATAGTCGTACGCTTTAATCCCTAACTTTTGCCTGGACTGCCCTTTCGGATTTTCAGTCCACTGGGATACCCTTTTTTACCTAAGTCGCCTTATCAGGTTTTCGACCTGCCGGGTGTACATATTTTTCATACGTATATCCCTATTTTTTTCCTGAACCCTTTTGGTTCACCGGGATGCCCTTATTTTTGACTAGGTCATTTAACCTAGCAGGTCTTTGTTCATGCGTAGTATTTTCTGACTATATCCAGGTTCACCGGGTATGGAGAATTGTCACTGTCCACAGCAGTAAGTGTTTCCACACTTCCAGAAGAGTTTTTTTTATTGTACATGATTTGCTGTTGGAATTCATGTCCAACGCCCCAAGTGATTCAGATGGAGATTTTCCCCTGGCTATTTGGCATTTTTGAGATATTCCTTGAACCTTGACTTGACTTCCCCAGATCAGCTGGACACCAAGCAATGCCCCTATCACTGGAATGTCTTTCCATCTAAGGTGATTCTGTCCATTGAGAGGATTTGTATTCATTGAATATTCGTCTATGAATTTCTCTGTTGTTGAATAAATCGTCATATGCAAACAATGGTATTTTAAGAATGCAAAGCTTATGTCTGTCTTGAAGTTTGTAAATTCATTTTTAGTAAAAAAAACAAGTTTTGTAAGAGTGTGATATCAGCTCAGGATTTATAGCCAAACCTATAGGAGTTAGGATACCTTTTGTAACAATATGCTTTCGAACTAACCCGTGCTTCAGCTAGGGCTTTTAAGGGTTATAACGTGGCCTGATTCACGATTTAAGAAACAAAAGATAAAGGCTCAAATTTTATTTGTACCCAACCCGTTCTTCGTGATGTTCTTCAATCCTATTCTTAACTAATTGTATGTTTAGTTCCCAATTGAGTTTGGAATATTTGCTCTAACAGTGGGTGATGGTTCAGGAATTAAACGTTTGTTTGAGAAGGTAGTCATTTTTGTAACCCTTTTTTTTTGTTGAGGATTTGTAGCGACCTCCTTTTTTTGTTTTTATTATCCCTAATATTTTCTTGAACTGTTTCTTTTGTGATTACAGTCAGCGAATGCCCCAATTTTTTTCTCTTAAGTCCCCTTTATAGGTTTTGGCTTAACGGACTTTTATTTTGAGAGATAGTAACTGCCTGTCTTGACGATTATGTGGAACCATCACCATTTTTTGGATTGCATCTTCTACACTAATATCATGTATGAAGGATGAGCTTGCGACTGGATGCACCTCTGAATTAACTGAGCAAACTACCCTGTCCTAGGTTATGATTAAGGGTTTTAATTTGTGTGAAAAGAAAAACTCCTACTTCTTAGGCTCATAGGGGTCGATTAGGGATTATCTTCCTTATAACTCCACTGTTTTAGGATTTTGAAACAATGCATGTACATCGTCAGCGGGGTCTGTTCAAAAGCATACTATAGATATTGTGGTATCGTTTTCGTCATCCTCCGTCTAAAGGTTTAGAGCTTTTGATCAAGAGTTGAATATCACAAAAATAAGTAAGAAATTAGTTTAAATATAGTGAATATGAATGAATTGATTCAAAATAGACATATGCAATGCATTGATAAAAAACCAAAATGTGACATGTAACAAATGTTCGAACAATAAAAAATTACAACTTGAAAATTCTAATGAATAAAAGCCTCTTTGTCTTGGGATTGTCACTTCAGGTGGTGTGCCTTTGAGGGATGGCAAAATAATTCAGTCTGGCCATCTTGTGTGAACTCCAGCACTCCTTCGTTGATCAAGTCCTGAATCTTATTTTTCAATGCCCAACAGTCATTCGTATCATATCCAGGACTGTTGGAATGGTAGGCACATATTGGCTCAAGATTAAGGTTAGGGGAAGAAGTTTTGGGGTTTAGATAAGGTCTCATCAACGTAACCAAATTCATCCTCAACATATGTTGTAATGCCCGAGACAATGGTAGGTTGATTTTGGTAAATTTCCTCTTGGGTTTGTCTTGCCTTTTGTTGATTACCCCGTTGTGGTTGGCGAGGTCGTTGTTGGACCCTTGGCATAGCAGCCATTTTGAAAGGTGTTTTTTAACCAAATCCTCTTGTTTAAACTGAGGCTGATTAAAGACTCGATTCCTAATTCTAGTTGTTTTCTCTATATGATTGCATCCTTCTTGATGAAGCTTGTTGATGAGAAACCTCAACTCTTCTTGTTCCCGAGCTAAACTTTGGATAAGAGCCATTTGCCCAAGCATCTGGATTCTCATTGCTTCCATATTAGCTTGCAGTTGTTCCAACTGGTCATCCTTATTATTGTCAGGATGTTTCTTGGTCAAGTTCCCGTTCAGGAGTGTTTTCCATTCTTCCTGCCCCTTGGATAGGTTGAGGAACATTTCCATGAACTTAGACTCTTGAGTTTGGAGATCTCTGTTGTTCTGTTTGAAAGTCATTTTCCTTGCTGAAATAAACAACGAGAATGTGAGAGACCTGTACTGGAACACTTGTTATATAATGATATGCATGATGTGTAAATGCTTTCAAGGATCTCACAGGGTAAACACAAGAACATGTTAGGAGTTGACTGCATCTTTGATTGAAGAACTTCGTATCATTGAAGGTCCTTCTACAAGAGTCAAGCTCACCATGTCGAGTGGGTCGTCGCCTCTGACTCAAGTTATCGTGTTTCGATCTTTTGACGGCATTGGCAAGAGGAAAATAAATCCCTTTTCCCCTTGTTAGACGCCTGGTTCATCATAACCTGCATCACAGACCCTTGAGATCCTTGAAATGGTTAAGGAGACGTTATGGGATGATGTAATGATGTGTATGTTATGCATTAAGAAAAAGTGTAAGGTGGTGTAAGCAAGTAAACCCTGCAAGAAATCCAGGCTATTGGATAATGACTGTAAATAAATCCTGTAAGGAAATCATGTTGTTAGATAATAAAACCCTGCAAGTAGTTCAAGTTGAAAGCAAACAAGTCACACAACCAGCCTTAGATTTAGGCTTGCATGGGGTTTGTAGGTAAGTACCCTCTTGAAGTTTAGTTGGCTCAACCTGTCCTAGTAATAGTAACCGGATTCTAAGGGATCTCAATATGACTGATTTTTCCACAAGTTTCATTCCGATCGACAACTGACTTTCCACTAAACAAAACTCAGGATTCAAATCTCAACAAGTGTAGTATCGAGTATCAACCGACTTAGGACTACACCAAAGACGGCAATCTCACTACTTCCTAATGGCCAAGTTGCTCAATTAAAGGTTCTAAGGTCAGTTGATGCTTCATGACACCATGCAGTGGCCCTGTATTCTCCATGACTACTCAAGGGCTATCGATACCAACCAAAGTGTCACATCAACGTAGCTATCACTTTAACCGTGTCGGTATACTCCACATAGTTTGCACGATCTATTGCTACTTACCTAAAAGGTGCCCCAGATCCGGGTGTTGGATCTATAGTAACCCAAAAAAATCCCTCAAAAGTAAAGCAAAAAAAACATACCAGGTAAAGTAATTTACAATGAACTAGACTCTAAGGTAACCCCACTTTTTATTATTCCCCAACAGAGTCGCCAGTTCTGCGATACGGTGGCAGAACCGACTGTTAATACTGGTTTTGCGTTTGTGTTTGCAAATGTTGTGGTAAGCAAGAGTCGCCACCGACTTTTCTTTTATCTAAATTAAGGAAAGGGTGAAAAGAAAAAAAAATACCTTTTCGAGAGTTTTCTAAGTAAGGGGGTAGATTATGGAAAGGGAAGTTATTAACACCCTTTCCATCCGTAGTTTTCTACGGGCTCTTAGATGCTTAGCTAATTTTAAAAGTACCTTGTGCTTTGTGTGTTTTGAAAAATGTTTTGAAATTCCTTAGTGCGGCGATTCGCTTTGTGATAACTCTTATATCAGTCCTCAAGAGTGTTGACAAAGCAAATGTCTTTTTTGAAAGTTGTTTTTGAAATGTGTAAGTGCAAATAGTTTGTTTTGAGCATAGCATCTAACAACTATCTAATTTTAATCGAAAAGGAAGTTATTTTCCTCCTAACCTTTAGACAGTGCTATCCTACTATTAGTGAGTAGGTATCCCTATCGTTGGATGTATGAGGGACATTCGAAGGAACGTTACCATCACGAAGGCAACTTCGTAAGGAATTTTATTAACTATCCTAAAGTTCTAAGATCACTTTTAACCGAGGCAACATCGAGAGGGTCATCGAGGGACTTGTGATATTTCAAACAAGAAGATAACCACTAAAACTTCTCACGTTTCAAGAATTGTGACCGTTTTCTGAAGGAAACCGAAGTGAGGTACCCTAGAGGTGTATATGTGCATGATGTGTTATATTAAGCTATTTTAGTCTTATGTTAAGTTTGCTAGTGTTTGATTTCAGTCTTTTCATACATGCCTAATTACTAACAGTTAATATGATACCGAAATTTAAAGTGCGGAAATGTAAAGTGCGGGAATGTAAATCCTACGCTATTACATGGCTTGGTGAGAGGTACATTATAGAAATGCGAAAAGTAAAGTCCTAGTTACTATTTCAAACCATAAGCAGATACATAAAGTATATTAAAAAAAAGAATAATGGAGAAGAAATATTAAACGTGTGCAAGTTGAGAAAGATACGTCTAAAACCTAAAATTCTAAGTAAACTTGAAAATCTTTTTGGTTGTTTTTTGTTTATTTTTTATTAAGAAAAAAAAATTAAACTAGGTCTAAATTTAATTAAGAAAATAAATACTAAATGAAGTTAAACCTAATTCTAATATTTTTATGTTTTTATTAAGAAAATATTTGAATTAAATAAACCTAACTCTAGTTGATTTTAAATTGATAAAATAAAATAAAAATAATTAATTGAATTAATTTACAAAATTAAAATTGATTTAAGAAAAAGAACTAAGTCTATTCAATATTTTTTGATTTTTATGATTTGTTAAAAAAATGATTAAAAGAAATAAATAATAAAACAAATAAGAATAAAGAAAAGCAAATTTGGGCCTGGAGATAATTAATAAACAGGGGGGTGCGCTTGGGATTCGTTTGGCCCAAGTTAAGGAGTCCAAAGGGCTGTATGGATCTAGTGAGAGGATTCTTTGGATGTCCATGATGGGGCACATGCTTACTGCACTTGGATCTGGCTGCGTTGTCAATGTAGGCTGTAGATTATGTGACCCATGGTATACGTGTGTGGCATGGCCGTATGGAATCTGCAAGAGAATATTAAGAAAAATAAAATTGTGAGGCCTAGGTATCGAACCCAGGCCCTTTAGATTGCCCATATTCCTTCACCATCTGAGCTAGAATTGAGATTTGAAGGAATCCACCTCACATGTCTTAGTGATGGTATCCTGTTACTTCAGACTTTACATGTAACATATTAACAATCATGCAACATGAATATGAAGTCGAAATTAAGTTACATGGGAAATGAAATTGAGATCGAAGGTTCGTTACTTGTGGGGTGCTTCGATTCTAGAAACCTTATTGGAATTTTGGAAGTTTTATGGAGCTCTTGTGGGGGAGCGTGTGCATGCAGTATATATGTTGTATGTAGTGTATTTTTTTGTGGGTCTCTCCTCTTTTTCGTCCCCCTTTTGAGATTTCTAGTGTGCTCCTTATATAGAGGGGAAGGAGGGGACAAGGTGGCAAGGTAGTAAACAACCATAAACATGTTCTTTAAGGCCATGAATGAGAATTTGAATTTTGGAAAAATACATGGAATTCTTGTCTCTTTTCGAACATGAATGAATATGGACACCTTTGAATTTTGAATACCTTCAGTCCCTACCCTTCGATTGGACCTCTTGTATAACCTTCGAATGGGTCTTTTGAATGGACATTTTGTGTACCCTTCGAATGGGCCTTTTGAATGTCTCTTTCGAATGGATTTTTTTAGTGTCTTTTAAATAGTACATATGTATGCCTTGTGCCCTCTTCAAATGGGCCACCAAGGTGTGTCCTTCGAGTGGCTCGAGTCTCATCATTGGAGCCTTTTCAATTGAGCCCCTACTCAGCTAGCACCAACGAAAACTCTTTCCAGGCTAATCGAAGCTTCCTTCAGTATGAATGCTTGTGCAGGAAACTTGAGTATGGAAATATGTGGGATTTTGGGCCAGCCAGCATCTTCGAATGGATCATTTATGTATCCTTCAAATGGATTTAGATTGGACCCATCTATTTGCCTTAGCTATTTAATTCAGATACCCTCAAGTGATAACTTCATTCTGTCAATTAAAGCCTCCTTCGTCACTTCCTTCGAATGCCATTTGCACAGGAAGCCTGGGCTGGACATATGTAGGACCAAGACTCATCATAAGATAAACTTGCATTATGTGTCTCTTTCGAATGGCCAGTAATATGTGTATCCTTCGTTTTGAACCAATGTGTGTGCTCTTTTGAAGGGACCACATGCATCACTTGTGTGCATCATTTTCCATTCCTTCGAATGGGCCAACAAAGTAAATCCTATGCGTGTTGAAACAAACTTTCCAAGGAAGATACTGCCAGTCGAAGCAAGAATCAAGCTTTCTCCAAAGAAAACAAATGCCCAATCGAAGCAGGAATCAAGCTTGATTCAAAGAAAACAAATTCCCAATTGAAGCAGCAATCAAGCTTGCATGCAGGTAGTCATCCAGACAAACCTGCAGAGGCCCTTGCTCAATCGAAATAGGCATGCAGGTAACCATTGCATTGTGAATCAGGAAAGCATGTAAAGCCAATGGTGCAATCGAAGGATGTATGCAGGAGGCCATTGCCTTGTGCCTTCTGGCATGAAGGAAGTTCTTGCCTTGTGAATTGAAGGCAAGCGTAGAGAAGGCACTTGTCTTTTGAATCGAAGGAAAGCTGCAGGAGGCCATTGCCAATACCTTCGGAATTGAAAGAAACCAGTAAGAAGCCAACGACTTCTGAATCGAAGGAAACTAACATGAGTCCCTTCCCTTTTGAATCGAAGGAGGCTGTTTCAAAGGAAACAAATGCCCAGTCGAAGCTTGTATACAATAAACAAGCAAAAGGCCATGGCTTCAATCGAAGCTTGGAAATTTGAGGCAAGCTTGAAGGAGGTTAGGTACTTAATTGAAGAAAATTTTGTGTAGCCTTGACTTAGTGGAAATTTTGTGAGAAAAATATTTGAGAGATAGAGGGAAAATTTTGGGGTACAACACTCGCTTTATTGAACCTAACTTCTATTCTTCTTTTAATCTCATAACAAACCGGTTTATCATTTAAAAATAGTAATATTTAGACCAGAAAATATTTTAACAAATAAATAACCAATAGTATTACCAAATTCCCTCAGTTATATGATCTTACATGCCGGTATAGAAATCTAGCCTAGCATGTTATAGAACTCAATCACAGAATAATACAAGCCAGGCAACAAAGTAAACATGATTATTTAATTAAAGGCAAATAATAATTTATTAAAATAAAAACCTGAAAATAAATATGACTGGAAACTAGTAACGATTCGTCCGACTCCAACGAGAAGCACTCCTCCACAGGTTGGTAGGTTTTGCTTTCATCCGGAACAGAAACAATTCCAAAGAAATAAAATAATAAACCTAAACGAAAATTCTGCAGATCTTGAAAAAAACTACGGGGCAATAGATTTCTGATGTAGAATCTATTGCTTAAATCGGGTGGGAAAATAATACTACTTAAAACTAACGAAAATAATAATTCTGGAAAATAATGATTCTGGAAAATAATGCACGAATAAGAAAGGAAAAAACCGGAGAGCCCTTGCTCAGTGTGTGAAGCCTTCTATTTATAGTGGTCTTGAATAACTGCGTGTGAGAGTTTGTAGGAGGTACATGGATGTTGGATCTCTGCGTAGCTTACTTAGTGGAACGTGAATATAGAAAATGAGATATTTTCGTTGCAAACTTGAAGTACGTGGGCAAAATAATAGGAGAACATGGGCTTCCGTTCGTAAAGGCCGAAGTGACGTTCGCCACTTGGTCATGCACCCTGCTGATCGTCACGGATGTGTGACGTTCGTCACAAGCTATTTCAAGTAGGCCGCGCACTTATTTCCTTTTTGGGCTTGGGCTGATGCTTTGTTTCTTTTATCCTTTGGCTCTTCTTTTAGTACCCCTTTTCTTCTTTTTCTCACAGAAGCTTTAATTAATTTTAATACCTGCAATATAGTCAAATACCAGCATAATACCAACTATAAAGTAATTTAATTTAGATTAAAATGGGAAATAATTTAATAAATCAAGCTAAATATGCAATAAATTTATGTGTTATCATCCATTAAGGAGAATATCTTATGTTGTGCAGTATTGTCAACCAGAACATCAACATGGGGAAGCGGGAATTCATCCTTGGGGCTTGCCTTATTCAAATCTCTGTAATCCTCACACATACGCATTTTATCGTCCTTTTTAGTTACCAGTACCACGTTTATGACCCATTGTAGAAAAGAAGTAACAACTAAGAATCTGGCATTGAACTATTTCACGAATTCAACCTTGATCTTTTCTGACATCTCAGGACGCATAGGATGAACCTTTTGCTTCATTGGAGGGCACTCTTCCTTCGTTGGCAGATGATGAACCACAATATCAGTGTCCAGCCCCAACATGTCTTCATATGACCAGGCAAAGATTTCAACGTAGTCGTGAAACATCTGAATTAACCATTCTTTAACACCATTTTCCAAGTTGGCACCTATCTTGACTTCCCTTTTATTCTCCTCAGTACCCAAGTTTATTATCTCGACCGGATCTTCATGAGGCTATATTGCTCTTTCCTCTTGTTGTAATAGTCTAGCGAGTACTCCTGGTACTTCACAATCTTCCTCACGTTCGTCCTTGACTTGGTAGATCAGATTTTCAAAGTCATAACTAGCAAAAGAAAAACCATTATCAAGGGGATATAGGGTGGATGTGGATCTGCAATTTGATATGTGGATGTGTGTAAGAGAGCATAACTATTTTGACAAAAATAAAGAAAGACAGAGAGCGTAAAATTTGTATGCAAAACGTCAAATGATTTATTAATTATATATGAATATGAAGTGTAATAACCCTCATAAATAGACTGTTGTGTCTCTGGTAGGACACAAGGCTTTTACAGTTTAAATTGTTCATAAATCACATAACCTTAAAAACAGAAAAAAACAATTACTCCTGGATAAAATAAATAGGAACAAAGTCTCTAGCCGTCTAATTATTGAGTTCACCACTGGAAGTAGGGAAGATCCAATTGTCCAGGTCACAGTCACTGTCAGTGTCTTCAATAACATTGACTCCATGGTTGCTGATGCCTAGTGGTGGTCCCCTGGCGCGATCACCACGAATAACTTTTTGAGTTCCTGAAGTGAAACCCAAACCAAATTTTACAGACTTATAGGGGATGTCAGGTAGTTGGCCCCAAATAGTACACTCACCTTCTTCAAATACAGCCTTAGCATTTTTTTAGAGAAGCCATCTTCAGTGGAGGTCTGGTAATCTTTGGAATAGCGGCAATAACTTTGGTAACAACAATCGTTTGAGGAACCTCTTCAAAATTCTGACAGGGGGTCTCAATGAATTTTCTGTCCATCTTGACATATCTAAAAGAGTTAAAATGTCTCACTATATACTTTTCTTCTCTATGGACTGTAACAACCTTCCCATTAACCGGATACTTTAGCATCTGATGCAAGGTGGAAGTGGCAGCGCCTGCCCCATGAATCCAAGGGCGTCCTAGTAAGCAGGAGTAAGACGGGAGAATGTCCATCACATAAAAAGTAGAATCGAAAGTATGGGAACCAACTTTAATAGGAATGTCAATCTCCCCGTGTACCATTCTCTTGGAGCCATCAAAAGCCCTCACCACAATATTGTTGGGCTTCAATGTAAGTCCTTCACAGTTCAATCTGTCCAAAGCCCCCTTGGGTAAAACATTTAGTGACGAACTCATAACAACTAGAACATGGGCCAGGGTAGTGCCCCTACACTCAATAGAGACATGCAGGGCATCATTATGCTTTCTTCCTTTGGACGTCAAATCAGCATCCGAGAAACCAAGTCCATTGTCAGCAGTCAGACTAACAACATGGTTCTCAAATTGGTCGGCATAAGTCTCGTGCAGCACATGAGCAGACTTCAGGAACTTCACCAAATCCTTAGCATGGGCTTTGGAGCATAAAAATAAGGCCAACATTGAAATTTTTTAGGGGGTCTACCCCAATTGTTCCACAACATTGTAGTCGCTTTTCTGTATAATCTTCTGTATTTCCTCCATTTCTTGTTTGGAGGCTTCAAGAATGACTTATTTGGGTGCCTCCGTCCAGGAAAGCTCAACCAATACTTCTTTTCCCTAAGTCTCAACTGACTTAGTAGCAGGAATAACAACAAGAGTAACAATAGGAGTAGCAATAGGAGTATTAGCATGAATAATAACAGGAGTGACAACAGTCTTTGGAGAGATTTCAGGAGAGAAAATCCTTCCACTTCTGGTAATCTTACTGGCCCCAACAATGTTGTCGATGCTAGGATCAGTATCTTCATTAACTTCATTTTTTATAGCCAGCAGGTCTTGGTTGACGCCATGGTAGTAGAAGTTAGCTTCATAGTTCCAAGGAACAACCTTGTCGGAGGAATATGATATTGGCCAAGGAGAGGTGATAATTAAATGAAAAACCTTAGGAGTGGATGTAATCCTGACAGGTCTTTTAGAGGAGACCCTTGGAGGATTGTCGGAAATGGTAATAATTGACACATCTTTACACAAACTTCTTGTAGAGGGAATATTCTCAAAGAGAATCTCCCAATCATTAATCAGACGTTGAATGCCTATTTTCATTAATAAACAACCATTAGGCAGAGACTCACAATGGTATAAATCTTCACTACAACCCGAAAATAAACCGGCTCGTAAGAGATTCTCCTTAACCACTGGAAGAGGAGTAGCCAATTCATCAACAGAAGAAACAAACAGGTCACCATCAAAAACATTGATACCTTGGTAATGCTTGGTCATGGGTGCAGTTATCACATTAGGGGTTTTAGGAGGGTCAAATTCAATCTTCTTTGCATCAATAAGATCCTGGACTTTATTCTTCAGAGCCTAACAATCATTTGTATCATGCCCTAGACTGTTGGAGTGGTAGGCACACCGAGCATTTGGATTATAACGGGGAGATTTAATGTTTGGATTTTGAGGAGGCTCCCTCAGAATGGCCAAGTTAGCCTTCATCAGATGTTGCAATACCTGAGATAAAGGCATGTTGAGTCTGGTGAATTGTCTTCTAGGTGCATCCTACCTACGCTAATTGTTTTGTTGTTGAGTTGATGCAAGGTTGAAGATCATTACAAATCCTACAGTCGGACGAAGTTCAAATTTACCCTGATTCCTCTGGCCATAGGCATCACTAAATTCCTTCTTCCCACTAAAAGGCTTCTTCACAACACTCGAAGATGCAACCCCTTGAATTTTGCCACTTTTGATGCCAGCTTCTACTTGTTCTCCTGTCAATATCAGCTCGGTGAATCCAGCTAAAGAGCTCCTGATCAGATGGTTGAAAAATGGGCCTGACAAAGTACCCAAGAACATATCTACCAGCTCTCTATCAGATAGAGAAGGATGGACTCTTCCTGCAAGATCTCTCCAATTTTGGGCATAATCTTTGAAACCCTTACTAGAACCCATAGACATGCTTTGAAGTTATGTATGGGTTAGAGCGAGGTCAGCATTGTATTGGTATTGCTTGTAAAAAGTGGCAACCAGATCTTCCCAATTGCAAATGTTGGTTTCTTCCAGTTGGTAGAACCATTCCAACTGCGTCCCTGACAAGCTCTCCTGGAAGAAATGAACCCATAAATTTCTGTCTACTGTGTGGGGTTGGATCTTCCTGACATAAGACCTTAAATGTAGTTTGGGACAGGAAACACCACCATACTTTGCAAATGCGGGAACTTAGGATTTCTGCGGGATGACCACCCCTGAGACCAATCCAAACTCTTCAAAATCCAGACCAAGTACCCTCTGAATCTCCATAGCATTGAGATGATCCTCCAACTGTTTATACTTGTCATCAGCAGGAGGATATTGTTCTTCAGCATAATTTGCTTCCTCTTCATCAGTCCCTGGGCTATTATCCTCTTCTTTTGTATTCTTATTTCCATCTTCCTGATTATCCCCATCATTTGATGGAGTTGCAAATTCTAGAGCTCGTTTGGTTGGTCCTCTAAATCTTCTTCCCATATTCAAGACGCCAGCCAATTTCTTTGCCTTCTTTGTCTTCTCTTTGAAAATGAGAGCCTTCAGGCCTTCTTGTGCCTTAGCGAGAGCCAGGAACATCTGTTGGAATTGAGCATTTTGTGCTTGAAGGTCCTTAATATTCTGTTTGAGAGCCATTTATTCTTGCTGAAATAAACAGCGAAAAGATAAGAAACTTGTCTTGAAATTCCTGCTTAATGTAATGATATGCATGACATGTTTATGCAATGTTTTCAAGGACTTCAGGAAATTTATATTTGCAAACGAGAATGAAACAAATATTTTATTAGTATAATTCAAATTACAACTGCCTTTTAGGCTTACAATTGAAAATTAAAAACTCTTAAAATCTAAAAAATCAGGTTTCCCATGGGTGCTTCCTCTTCATGCCGAGGTAGACATTAAGACTTTTTTCTTCGTAATGTCGCTTCGCGAGCTCCAGCATTTTCTTCTCATTGGTGTAGAATTGATCTCTGAAGGTATCCCGTTGTTTCTTCAACTGAATCCAGGACCTCTGCAACTCTTCAAGATTAGTGGGCATGTCAGGATAGAGAACTGTATAAGGAACATCTCCTTTGCTAATAGGCTCCACAATCACTGGAAAGATGGCTGTATACGGCATCATAAGGTTTTAGGCGCGAGCTCGTACCCATTTGAGGTAAGGCTCCATAGGAATGGAAGTCTTATGCCCTAAAGTCTTGCTATGAGCCATGTTTACCATGCCCCAAGCTCATACAAACCTTTGACGATACCCTTGAACATCATCCTCGTAGTTGAACATAATGCCTTGGATAAACATATCATGGGGACCATCCCTTTGAGCATAACCAAACTTTTGTAGAGATGGAGAAGGATTATAAGTGATACCTCCCATAATGCCAAGGAGTGGTATATTAGGGAATTCCCTACAATGTCGATGATAGAGACATCTCCCATAAAACGGGAGTACCAAAGAATATCCGAGTGAGAAGTGACATTATCCTTTGCGACTAACCTAAACCTTGTTCGTTCTTCAATACTGATTGAGGAAGGTGCGAAATAAAACACCTAGAAAGAAAAGGTACACAACACATCAGAACCCCTCTTCTCTTCATGGTACGAGTGTGAAGGGAATGCAAGATATCTCCAAGCAAAGTAGGCACAGGGTTACGAGAGAGGAAAACCTTGACAACATTCACATTAATGAGTAAGTCCAAATTAAGGAACAATACAAACCCATAGATTAGAAGATCCAGGACTTCTTAGAATGCTTGTGTTGTACCCCAAAATTTTCCCTCCCTTATTCTTCAAAGTTTATCAAGAATCATCTTCAAATGGTTCAAGATCTCTCAGAGGGTTGCACAGTCCAAATGCCTCCTAAGCCAGCCAAAATTAGGGTTTTGCTTCCTTCAATGAATTTGAGGTTTTCAATGGCTCCATCAAGTCCCATAGGCCTATACATATTCTCAAGGATCTACATGCCAAGTCTCAAGACTCACAGGATCAGTTTGCACAGTCAAAAGCTTCATTTGCAACACAATCAACTACAGGAGTAAAATGGTCATTTGACAGTCAAAAGTCAAAATTTGTGGTTAACATCTTATTTTGAGCACACAATCATCATTTGATCAAGTCTTGATCATGATTCCACAAGCATAGCTCAAAAATCATCAAGATGCCAAAAGTTGCTATTTTTGGACAGTAGAAAAGTCAACTGTAACTTGACCAGGGCATAACTTTTTCATGGTTCATCAGAAAAATTCCATCCAAAGCTCATTTTTAAGGGGGTGACATTTCCTACAACTCATCTTCACATTCCAAGTCCAAGAAATGCTCTCATAAAAAGTTATCAACTTCTACATTATAGGTCAATTTCAAAAGTCAACAAAAAGGCACTTTAAGTCAAAGACCATAACTTGAGATTGGTAAATCCAAATGACATGGGACCAATGTCATTGGTTAGAGGACTTCAAGACCTTTCCAAAATGTCCAAGAACATGTTCATATGATCAAAATTGAGCAAGATATGCATTGGAGAAGTTGGGAAATTTTTGTGAATTTTCAAAAGTCAACTTTGCTCAAAACATATTATTTTTGCTAATGGGCCTCAAATTTCTTCTTGAAACATTGTCCAAGGCTTATGCACGACCCATTGAGATTAAATTGAATTATTTTCTTATTTTTATTAATTAATTGGATTTTTAATTGATTTTTAATTCATTTAATTAATTTAATTGTAGGAAAATATCAAGATATGATTTCCAAATCTTCTTGTGAAGCAAACAAGCTCAAGACAAGCTGGAGATTTCGTGTGCCAATCAAAGAGACAAGAATATCCAAAATTGGCAAGTTTTCTCAATCAAAAAGATGCAAAAAGATGTGATTGGAAATCAAATATTGAAATATCAATGCAATGGATCTTTGGGCCAAGACTTAACCTAATTCCATTCTATTACATATGCACAAGTGAACCCTAATGCCATACACGTGAGATTGATGCATACAGAGCCATAACCAATATTGAAAAATCAAGAAAAAAGCCAAAACTGTTTTCCAAGTTCCAGGCCCTTTCAAAGCAATTTGAGGATTCAAACACATTGCATAGATCCCCAGGAATGTGTAGGGATCAAAATCACGTGCTAGAACTCAAGGAAACACCAAAAACAATCGTACGGTTTGCATAATTTTCTCAGAATCGAAATTCATTGTTCATGCATCATTAACACGATTTGTTGTTTGTTTTGTATTGTATGAGTCCACATGAAGCTAATGGTGTGAGTTAATTGCCTTGAAACGTCCTGAATCATAAACCACCATGAACGATTTCTAGGTTTTCCAAGCTCTAAAATTGAGGCTTTATTATTTAGGAAAAATTAAGCCTCAAGAGACCTATGATTGAAACCGTCTGAACAAGACGAACATACTGGACAACTCGCGAACAATTTATATTCATCCTACGCCTATTCGCTATTTTTGGTCGATACAATTTGTGAGGGTTAAAAACCCCCGCTATTTAATCTTTGTTTTGCAGGTTTAGTGAAGAAGACGATGACGTGCTAATGCCTGATTGGATAATTCAAAAGCAGCGCGCGTTTTCATGTCCTTACAGCATATGAATTAATTGTTTAATATATTCATTGTTCGTTGTTATATTAACAAAGGCGTTCAAGTGGCTTGGTGGAAGGTGATATGGCTGTGTATCCTTGGGACCTGGGTTCGATCCCCAGGTCCACCCAAACGTTTCTAATATTTTTCCTTACAGGTTCCCATGCAGGCATCCTCAAAGCATTCTACCATGCGCGTCAATCATCAATCTGCCATGTGTCCTCAAGCATAAATCTGAAGGTCGTGAGTGGATGACCATGATACTCTCCAGTCAATGCATGCCTGGACAAGTCAGAAAGTCAACAGGGCTTGAGCCTAATGGGCCAGGAATTGCTAGCATACCTCCATCTGGGCCCAACACCCCCAGGGTTTTGTTTCTCATTTTTCCTCTTTTATATTTTCTATTTAATTATTTTTTATTAACTATTATTATTATTATTTAATTAACCTAACAAATTATTTTCATAACAAATTCTGAAAAATGTAAATATTAGGTTAACTTTGACATTTTTTTTAATAAATAAAATTAACATAGAATTAGGTGTTTCTTTTGACAATTTTAATTCCTTTTATTTTATTTTCATTAAAACATAAAAAACATAAAAAAACACTTTTTCTTTTAATTAATTAATTAATTAGAATTAGGTTTAATATTTAATTTAATTGCAAAAAGGACAAAATTCAATTCTTTTCTCAAAAAGGGTCAAAACCCTAAGGACGTTCCGATTCAATTCCTTCGCGCGCATATTTTTAATTCATTATATTTATGTATCTGCTCCGAGAATGTAATAGTTAATTAGGGCTTTTACCGCTTTCTTTTATTTTCTCGCAATTTATTTTCTCCAAAGGGTTTGTTTTTGGCGATGTATATACCCGCGCCTTGTAATAGCGTAGATTCAATTTTCCGCACTTTATTTCCCGTAAACTATTAAATGTTAATTATGCATGCCAGACTTGTATGAAAATAAAATCAAAACGTAGCTCACCAATAACATGTACAAGATAATTTAACATGAACCTGACACACATGCACATGCCACTCCTAGGGTACGCCTCACTTGGTTGCCTCGACGTGGTCGTCAAGTATAGGGTGTTTTAGAGGTCGCCCTCCTGTCTAAAGATCCAGTAGCCTCGAAACGGTTGCCTCGGATAAAAAGGATCTAGGACATTAGGGTTACCGTTAAGGAGTCTTACTATTGCTTTGGTGACCACACATGTCCCTAATAATCGAATTGACCCGAATAACTCCAACGACGGTGCTACCTACTTCTCAATAGTGGGATAGTACTGTCTAAAGGACTCTTACACAGCTTAATTCCTTAGAGTAGGTAGATTTCTCCTGGGTACTTGCTCTTTCAAAAACAAAAACAACTTTTCGCACTTACACTTTCAAAAAGTTTTCAAACAAATACTTCATACACTCTTGAGGACTGATACAAGAGTTACCTAGAAGATTTTCAAACTAAACTTTTTCAAAACCCAAAAACAGTTGAAAAGCAAATAATTTTTGAAAACATAGTGAGCAAGTACCTAAGAGCCCGTGGATAACCACAGATAGAAAGGGTGCTAACACCTTCCCTTTCTATAAATCTACCTCCCGAACCGAGAAACATCTCGAAAAGGAATTTTGCTGTGCTTTTGTCCTTTCCTTGTTGGAGAACATAAAAGACGGTGGCGACTCTTGCTTACCGCGACATTTTGCGAACCAGCATTAAAAACAGTCAATTCTATTTCCACCGATCACAGAACTGGTGACTCTGCTGGGGACATACTTTATAAGTGAGGTGTACCTTAGGATTAGACCACCCTTGTTGTCAATTGCTTGCTTTGTTTTCTTTAATATTGTGGGCCTGTTTTGGAGTTTCATAGGTCCTAACCCGGATCTGGGGATACCCTTTTAGAAGTAGCAACAAACTGTGAGGGAACTGTGTGGGGTATACCGACACGGTTGAAGTAGTTGCTACGTTGATGTGGCACTTTGGTGAGTACCAGTAACCCTTGAGTCAAGTCAAGGAAAGTACGGGGCCGCCGCGTGGTGTCGTGAAGCATCAACTGACCTTAGGAACCTTACTTGACCATCCTGGCCTCTTTAGGGGTAGTGAGATGACCGACGTTGGTACAGTCCGAAGTTGGTAGATACTCGATACTACACTCATTGAGGGTTGTTTTTTTGGAATATTTTGATCGCCAGTTCAGTGGCTAAATCAAAACAATGAACATAGAAAATAATCCAATGATATTGAGCTTCTTAGAACCCGGTTACTTTTGATAGGATAGGTTTTGAGCCCACCAACTTCAAGAGGGTAGTACCTAGACCTCATGCTGGCCTAAACTCTAAGGGTTGTCTCTGTGTGACTTGTGTGCCTTCAAACTTGACTACCTACATATTCTTGTTATCTGACAACATGCGTTCCTTGCAGGTTTTGTCCTTAATCTGGACTTATTACAGGGCTTACTTACACCTCACACCTTTGCATCCACGCATAGCATAACATCATACCATCATACCATTGCATACATCCTGCATAAGGACTAACCCATTTCAAGGATCTCAAGGGCTTGTGATGCAGGTCATGATGAACCAACTGTCTAGCAAGGGGCAAAAGGGGATTTATTTTCCTCTAGCCAAGGTTGTTGGAGATCAAAACATGATACCTTGAGTCAGGGGCTATGACCCACTCAATATGGTGAGCTTTGACTCTTGAAGAAGGACTTTCAACAACATGAAGTTCCTTCAATCAAGCTACCGTATTCAACTTCTAACAAGTTTCTCTGTTTACCCCGCTAGATCCTTGAAAACATTGCATACATACATATCATTGCATAACAGGTACCCTTGTTACAGGTTACTTACCTTCTTCGCTGTTTATTTCAGCAATGGCTTCCCAACAAGACAACCAGGATCTTCATGCTCAAGAGACTCGGTTCAGGGAAATCCTCCTAAACCTATCCAAGGGGCAGGAAGAGTTGAGAACACTCCTCATGGGGCCTTTGGTCAGGAACAGTTCTGAGGACGATAAGGACGAACGGCTGAAACGTCTGCAAGCTGATGTGGATACAATGAGAACCCAGATGCTGGGGCATATGACTCTCATTCAAGACTTAGCTCAAAGACAAGAAGAGCTCAGGGTCCTCTTCAACAAGCTTCTTCAAAATAACCAAGTGAGGCTAACAACTAGAGTTGAAGATCAAGCCATCATTCAACCACCTTTGGGGCAAAAAGACAAGGGAAAAGCTCCTCAGTTTGCTTCAGGGTCACTAGCCCAACATCAACCTCGCCAGCAGCAACAGGGTAATCGGCGTAAGCGAAATACGACTGGAAGACATTTCTCTGAGACTGGTATACCATCATCTCTCATACTGAAACGCTTGTTGGAGGTCAATTTGCTTACGTTGAAGGATCCTCCCCAGAAGCTCAACATAGCCTCCCCAAGGTATAACCCTGATGAAAGATGTGCCTACCATTCTGACAATCCTGGACATGACACCGACGACTGTTGGAGTCTGAAGAACAAGATCCAAGACTTGATCGACGGAAGGGTGCTGGAGTTCATGCCGGATGGCGAGATGAAAATCTTCCGCTGAGAATTCTCCATTTGAGATGACTAGTTCAAGCTAGAGAAACTTCTGTTCATTCGAATGTTCAAGTTGTATTTTTCTTTGATTGTTCAAACAATTATCATGTCAAACTTTCTTATTTCATTAATGCATCACATATGTTTGTTCTGAACCAATATATTCGTATTAACTATATTCGAACTGCTTTCATTTTTTGTGATGTTCAATTCTCAATTACAAATTCTAAGCCTTTTGAGGGAGGATGACGAAAACGATACCACGACATTTACAGTATGCTTTTGAACGAACCCCGCTGATGAGGTACAAGCATTGTTTCAAATCCTAAATAGTGGAGTTATAAGGAAGATAATCCCTCGTCAACCCCCTGAGCCAAAGAAGTTGGAGTTTTTTTTTCGAAAATTAAAACCCTTAATTATAACCTGGGGCAGGGTAGTTCTCTCAGTTGATCCAGGTGCACAATGAATGGCATCAAAGGAGTCCTTCCAAAAACAAAAGACAGTGATGGTTCCGAATAATCATAAAGACATGCAGTCATTATCTCGCAGAAATAAAAACCCATTAAGTCAAAACCTATGAAGGAGACTTACAGAAACTGGGGCATCCCGCTGACTGTAATCACAAAAGAAACAGTTCAGGCAAAAAACAGGGATAACGAAATCAAAAAGAAAGAGGTCCTACAAACCCTCAACAAAAAGAAATGACTGACTATTCAAAATAAACTATCAGTATCCGAACCATCACCGGAATATCAGAGCAAAGACTCAAACACGATCTAATGCACGATTAGCTGAGTTTAGGATCGAAGAACATCACGAAGAGCGGGTGGGTGCAAATAAAAATTTGAGCCTTTATCCTTTGTTTCTTAAACCGTGAACCAGGCCACGTTACAACCCTTAAAAGTCCTAGCTGAAGCATGGGTTAGTTCGAAAGCATATTGTTACCAAAGGTATCCTGACTCCTTAAGGCTCGCTGTAGAATCTTGAGTTGACATCACATTCACTGGTTTTACTGAAAAATGCATTTCCAAAAACTTCAAGACAGACATAAGCTTTGCACTTTTAAAAATAACATTGTTTGCATATGACTATTTGTTTGAACAACATAGAAGTTCGCACGAAGAATATCTAGTGAACAAAAGCACTTCCAATCAAGGGGCAGACATGATCATGGTCCGTCATCTGGGGCAGTCAAGTCAAGGTTCAGAGAATCTCTCAAAAGCCAAACAGCCAGGGGCAGATCTCCATCTGAGTCACTTGGGGCATTGGACATGAATTCCAGCGACGAATCTTGCCTGATCCAACGTCTTCTGGTAGTATGGCATCACAACACTACTGACAGTGACAACTCCCTGCACTCTGAGGGCATGGACATAGTCGTAAAAAATGCTACGCATAATCAAAGACCCGCTAGGTTGACACACCTAGGCAAAAATAAGGGCTTCCCGGTGAACCAAAAGGGTTCGGGTAAAAATAAGGGATGAAAAATGAAAAAATCTGTACACCCGGCAAGTCGAAAACCTGAAAAGGCGGCTTGGGAAAAAATGGGTATCCCGGTGGACTGAAAACCCGAAGGGTGGTCCAGGCAAAAATTAGGGATCAAAGCGTACGACTATGTCCCGTCATCTCGTCACTTGCCTGCCAAAAGAAGATTTGTCAATCGGCAGTTATCAAGACCTCCACAGGTATCTTCTCCCACAGAAACTGGGGCAATAAGAGTTGTCCGAACTGTACAAGCCGCTCTGTCCACCAAGGTACCAAGGTAAGTTCAGCTGAAGAATATGACCAAGATACCTTCACTCCCCGCAGAGTCAGGCAAGATTCAACAATACTCTCCCCGAGCAGAGTTGGTCTCCCATCAGTCCTAAAAAGGCACGGTATCCCCAGCAAGTTAGAAATACTCTCCCCAAGCAGAGTTGGTCTACCATCAGTCCTGGAAAAGTTGGGTATCCCCAGAAGATATTAATATTCCCTAGCGGAGTATAAAAATATTCCTCAGCAAGCATCCCCGGCAGTCTTAATATAAGATTGTTCCCCGGCAGAATACCAGACACCCCAGTGGAGCCATTCCCCAGTTTAGTCCAAAAGGTTTCCCCAGGAGAGTCGAATCATCTCTCCCCAGTAGATGCTGGAAGCTTGTCCCCTACAGAGTACAAATATCTCTCCCAGCCATATTCAGAGGTTATTCCCCACCAGAGTCTAACTGGGTTATCCTCAGCAAATTACAACGGAAAGATCGTCCTCGGCGAAGTTCTTCCTATCCCCAGCGGAGTTCATCAAAATTCCCCAACAGAGCTTATCAACAGGAATCCCCAGCGGAGTTATCATCAAAATCTCAGTGAAGTATCTCTTCCCCACAGAGTAGTTCCCCACAGAATAATCTCTTCGCCAGGTTTATTCCCCAACAGAGTCATCTTCTCCTACTGGTTTATTCTGGCAAACATCTTTATTCATCATCCCCAGCGGAAACGAAGAACTCTACTCTTCAACATCAGCCCGGGATTTAACAAGCTCCTGGCATTCGTCAAGGATTTATTTTCCCAGACGAAAATACATTCATAAACATCACATTGTCATGCATCATGACACATGCATATACGCATCATATCACCCAATCTCATTTATTTTTGGGAACATCATGCATTTCATATATCATGACATTGCATACAACTAATGCTTTACCTTTTCAGGAAAAATCCAGTCAAAGAAGACAAATCCAGTCAAAGAAGACAAACCCAGTTAAATCAATTCTTAAAGATCTTTCTAACGCAAATCCGTCATTAAAGATAATCCGTCATTGAAGACATCCCATCAATGTAGACAACCTGTCATTAAAGACACGTCAATAAAGACAACCCGTCATTGAAGACATCTCGTCATTGAAGACAACCCGTCATTGAAGACATCCCGTCATTGAAGATATCCCGTCATTAAAGACATCCCGTCAATAAAGACAACCCGTCATTAAAGACTACTCGTCATTAAAGACAATCCATCATTAAAGACAACTCGTCATTATAGACACCCGTCATTATAGACACCCGTCATTATAGACACCCGTCATTATAGACACCCGTCATTATAGACACCCGTCATTATAGACACCTGTCAATGTAGACACCCGTGAATATTGACACCCGTCATTATAGACAACCCGTCATTGAAGACAACTCGTCATTAAAGACATCTCGTCATTGAAGACAACTCGTCGTTGAAGACAACTCGTCCATGAAGACAACCCGTCGTTAAAGATAACTCGTCATTGAAGACAACATGTCGTTGAAGACAATCTGTCGTTAAAGACAACCTGTCGTTAAAGACAACCTGTCGTTGAAGACAACCCGTCCATGAATACAACCCGTTAAAAGAGACAACTCGTCAAAAAAGACAAAACCTCCCCTGGCTCAGTTAAATTGATCCCTAAAGATTTTTCTGAGATAATCTGTCAGTAGAGACAACCCGTCAACCTTTTGAAGTTCCAGATTCGATACCTGTCTCTAGCCAGGGCATATCTGTAGACGACTAGTTCCAAATTCGATACCTGTATCTAGCCAGGGCATATCTGTGAGCGATTGATTGTAGATTCGATACCTGTATCTAGCCAGGGCATATCTGCATGAAGAGTTTGAAGATCAACACCTGTAACAGGCCAGGAAATTATCTTTCTTTCTCAGGTACGCAAGTTCTCGCTACGGAATCTCTCACGCGATCGACACTTCCAAATGGCATCTATAAGCCCATTCCCGATGAGTTTCTGTCACATCTCCAGATGGAATCTATAAGCCCATCCTCCTATCCAACATCTCTCCAAATGGCATCTGTAAGCCCATTCCTGACATCACACTGCTGATATTCTACTATGCGAGTGCAAATTTCTGGGCACTTTAGTGTTCAATCATCTTCCCCCTTCGGATCACGAAAGGCACGCAAGCCAATCTACATCCTTAGGTCTAAGAAGATTGAACAGGGGCAACTGTTGTACCAAAAAATTTTCCCTCCCATATTCTTCAAAGTTTATCAAGAATCATCTTCAAATGGTTCAAGATCTCTCAGAGGGTTGCACAGTCCAAATGCCTCCTAAGCCAGCCAAAATTAGGGTTTTGCTTCCTTCAATGAATTTGAGGTTTTCAATGGCTCAATCAAGTCCCATAGGCCTATACATATTCTCAAGCATCTACATGCCAAGTCTCAAGACTCACAGGATCAGTTTGCACAGTCAAAAGCTTCATTTGCAACACAATCAACTGTAGGGGTAAAATGGTCATTTGACAGTCAAAAGTCAAAATTTTTGGTCAACATCTTATTTTGAGCACACAATCATCATTTGATCAAGTCTTGATCATGATTCCATAAGCATAGCTCAAAAATCATCAAGATGCCAAAAGTTGCTATTTTTGGACAGTAGAAAAGTCAACTGTAACTTGACCAGGGCATAACTCTTTCATGGTTAATCAGAAAAATTCCATCCAATTCTCATTTTTAAGGGGATGACATTTCCTACAACTCATATTCACATTCCAAGTCCAACAAATGCTCTCACAAAAAGTTATCAATTTCTACATTATAGGTCAATTTCAAAAGTCAACAAAAAGGCACTTTAAGTCAAAGACCATAACTTGAGATTGGTAAATCCAAATGACATGGTACCAAAGGAATTGGTTATAGGACTTCAAGACCTTTCCAAAATGTCCAAGAACATGTTCATATAATCAAAATTGAGCAAGATATGCATTGGAGAAGTTGGGAAATGTTTGTGAATTTGCAAAAGTCAACTTTGCTCAAAACACATTATTTTTGCTAATGGGCCTCAAATTTCTTCTTGAAACATTGTCCAAGGCTTATGCACGACCCATTGAGATTAAATTGAATTATTTTCTTATTTTTATTAATTAATTGGATTTTTAATTGATTTTTAATTCATTTAATTAATTTAATTGTAGGAAAATATCAAGATATGATTTCCAAATCTTTTTGTGAAGCAAACAAGCTCAAGACAAGCTGGAGATTTCGTGTGCCAATCAAAGAGACAAGAATATCCAAAATTGGCAAGTTTTCTCAATCAAAAAGATTCAAAAAGATGTGATTGGAAATCAAATATTGAAACATCAATGCAATGGATCTTTGGGCCAAGACTTAACCTAATTCCATTCTATTACATATGCACAAGTGAACCCTAATGCCATACACGTGAGATTGCTGCATACAGAGCCATAACCAATATTGAAAAATCAAGAAAAAAGCCAAAACTGTTTTCCAAGTTCCAGGCCCTTTCAAAGCAATTTGAGGATTCAAACACATTGCATAGATCCCCAGGAACGTGTAGGGATCAAAATCACGTGCTAGAACTCAAGGAAACGCCAAAAACAGTCGTATGGTTTGCATAATTTTCTCAGAATCGAAATTCATTGTTCATGCATCATTAACATGATTTGTTGTTTGTTTTGTATTGTATGAGTCCACAGGAAGCTAATGGTGTGAGTTAATTGCCTTGAAACGTCCTGAATCATAAACCACCATGAACTACTTCTAGGTTTTCCAAGCTATAAAATTGGGGCTTTATTATTTAGGAAAAATTAAGCCTCAAGAGACCTATGATTGAAATCGTCTGTACAAGACGAACATACTGGACATCTCGCGAACAATTTATATTCATCCTACGCCTATTCGCTATTTTTGGTCGATACAATTTATGGGGGTTAAAAACCCCCGCTATTTAATCTTTGTTTTGCAGGTTTAGTGAAGAAGACAATGACGTGCTAATGCCTGATTGGATAATTCAAAAGCAGCGCGCGTTTTCATGTCCTTACAGCATATGAATTAATTGTTTAATATATTCATTGTTCGTTGTTATATTAACAAAGGCGTTCAAGTGGCTTGGTGGAAGGTGATGTGGCTGTGTATCCTTGGGACCTGGGTTCGATCCCCAGGTCCACCCAAACGTTTCTAATATTTCTCCTTACAGGTTCCCATGCAGGCATCCTCAAAGCATTCTACCATGCGCGTGAATCATCAATCTGCCATGTGTCCTCAAGCATAAATCTGAAGGCCGTGAGTGGATGACCATGATACTCTCCAGTCAATGCATGCCTGGACAAGTCAGAAAGTCAACGGGGCTTGAGCCTAATAGGCCAGGAATTGCTAGCATACCTCCATTTGGGCCCAACACCCCCAGGGTTTTGTTTCTCATTTTTTCTCTTTTATATTTTCTATTTAATTATTTTTTATTAACTATTATTATTGTTATTTAATTAACCTAACAAATTATTTTCATAACAAATTCTGAAAAATGTAAATATTATTTATTATTATTTTCACTATTAATCATTATTTTGTAAATAAATGTGAATTAATTAATTTAGTTAATTAGGTTAACTTTGACTTTTTTTTTAATAAATAAAATTAACATAGAATTAGGTGTTTCTTTTGACAATTTTAATTCCTTTTATTTTATTTTCATTAAAACATAAAAAACATAAAAAACATAAAAAACACTTTTTCTTTTAATTAATTAATTAATTAGAATTAGGTTTAACATTTAATTTAATTGCAAAAAGGATAAAATTCAATTCTTTTCTCAAAAAGGGTCAAAACCCTAAGGACGTCCCGATTCAATTCCTTCGCGCGCATATTTTTAATTCATTATATTTATGTATCTGCTCCGAGAATGTAATAGTTAATTAGGGCTTTTACCGCTTTCTTTTATTTTCTCGCAATTTATTTTCTCCAAAGGGTTTGTTTTTGGCGATGTATATACCCGCGCCTTGTAATAGCGTAGATTCAATTTTCCGCACTTTATTTCCCGCAAACTATTAACTGTTAATTATGCATGCCAAACTTGTATGAAAATAAAATCAAAACGTAGCTCACCAATAACATGTACAAGATAATTTAACATGAACCTGACACACATTCACATGCCACTCCTAGGGTACGCCTCACTTGGTTGCCTCGACGTGGTCGTCAAGTATAGGGTGTTTTAGAGGTCGCCCTCCTGTCTAAAGATCCAGTTGCCTCGAAACAGTTGCCTCTGATAAAAAGGATCTAGGACATTAGGGTTACCGCTAAGGCGTCTTACTATTGCTTTGGTGACCACACATGTCCCTAATAATCGAATTGACCCGAATAACTACGACGACGGTGCTACCTACTTCTCAATAGTGGGATAGTACTGTCTAAAGGACTCTTACACATCTGAATTCCTTAGAGTAGGTAGATTTCTCCTGGGTACTTGCTCTTTCAAAAACAAAAACAACTTTTCTCACTTACACTTTCAAAAAGTTTTCAAACAAATACTTCATACACTCTTGAGGACTGATACAAGAGTTACCTAGAAGTTTTTCAAACTAAACTTTTTCAAAACCCACAAACAGTTGAAAAGCAAATAATTTTTGAAAACATAGTGAGAAAGTACCTAAGAGCCCGTGGATAACCACTGATAGAAAGGGTGCTAACACCTTCCCTTTCTATAAATCTACCTCCCGAACCGAGAAACATCTCGAAAAGGAATTTTGCTGTGCTTTTGTCCTTTCCTTGTTGGAGAACATAAAAGACGGTGGCGACTCTTTCTTACCGCGACATTTCGCGAACCAGCATTAAAAACAGTCAGTTTTATTTCCACCGATCACAGAACTAGCGACTCTACTGGGGACATACTTTATAAGTGAGGTGTACCTTAGGATTAGACCACCCTTGTTGTCAATTGCTTGCTTTGTTTGCTTTAATATTGTGGGCCTGTTTTGGAGTTTCATAGGTCCTAACCCGGATCTGGGGATACCCTTTTAGAAGTAGCAACAAACTGTGAGGGAACTGTGCGGGGTATACCGACACGGTTGAAGCAGTTACTACATCGATGTGGCACTTTGGTGAGTACCGGTAACCCTTGAGTCAAGTCAAGGAGAGTACGGGGCCGCCGCGTGGTGTCGTGAAGCATCAACTGACCTTAGGAACCTTACTTGACCATCCTGGCCTCTTTAGGGGTAGTGAGATGACCGACTTTGGTACAGTCCGGAGTTGGTAGATACTCGATACTACACTCATTGAGGGTTGTTTTCTTGGAATATTTTGATCGCCAGTTCAGTGGCTAAATCAAAACAATGAACATAGAAAACAATCCAATGATATTGAGCTTCTTAGAACCCGGTTACTTTTGATAGGACAGGTTTTGAGCCCACCAACTTCAAGAGGGTAGTACCTAGACCTCATGCTGGCCTAAACTCTAAGGGTTGTCTCTGTGTGACTTGTGTGCCTTCAAACTTGACTACCTACATATTCTTGTTATCTGACAACATGTGTTCCTTGCAGGTTTTGTCCTTAATCTGGACTTATTACATGGCTTACTTACACCTCACACCTTTGCATCCACGCATAGCATAACATCATACCTTCATACCATTGCATACATCCTGCATAAGTACTAACCCATTTCAAGGATCTCAAGGGCTTGTGATGCAGGTCATGATGAACCAACTGTCTCGCAAGGGGCAAAAGGGGATTTATTTTCCTCTAGCCAAGGTTGTTGGAGATCAAAACATGATACCTTGAGTCAGGGGCTATGACCCACTCAATATGGTGAGCTTTGACTCTTGAAGAAGGACTTTCAACAACATGAAGTTCCTTCAATCAAGCTACCGTATTTAACTTCTAACAAGTTTCTCTGTTTACCCCGCGAGATCCTTGAAAACATTGCATACATACATATCATTGCATAATAGGTACCCTTGTTACAGGTTACTTACCTTCTTCGCTGTTTATTTCAGCAATGGCTTCCCAACAAGACAACCAGGATCTTCATGCTCAAGAGACTCGGTTCAGGGAAATCCTCCTAAACCTATCCAAGGGGCAGGAAGAGTTGAGAACACTCCTCATGGGGACTTTGGTCAGGAACAGTTCTGAGGACGATAAGGACGAACGGCTGAAACGTCTACAAGCTGAGGTGGATACAATGAGAACCCAGATGCTGGGGCATATGACTCTCATTCAAGACTTAGCTCAAAGACAAGAAGAGCTCAGGGTCCTCTTCAACAAGCTGCTTCAAAATAACCAAGTGAGGCTAACAACTAGAGTTGAAGATCAAGCCATCATTCAACCACCTTTGGGGCAAAAAGACAAGGGAAAAGCTCCTCAGTTTGCTTCAGGGTCACTATCCCAGCATCAACCTCACCAGCAACAACAGGGTAATCGGCGTAAGCGAAATACGACTGAAAGACATTTCTATGAGACTGGTATACCATCATCTCTCATACTGAAACGCTTGTTGGAGGTCAATCTGCTTACGTTGAAGGATCCTCCCCAGAAGCTCAACACAGCCTCCCCAAGGTATAACCCTGATGAAAGATGTGCCTACCATTCTGACAGTCCTGGACATGACACCGACGACTGTTGGAGTCTGAAGAACAAGATCCAAGACTTGATCGACGGAAGGGTGCTGGAGTTCATGCCGGATGGCGAGATGAAAATCTTCCGCTGAGAATTCTCCATTTGAGATGACTAGTTCAAGCTAGAGAAACTTCTGTTCATTTGAATGTTCAAGTTGTATTTTTCTTTGATTGTTCAAACAATTATCATGTCAAACTTTCTTATTTCATTAATGCATCGCATATGTCTGTTATGAACCAATTTATTCGTATTCACTATATTCGAACTGCTTTCATTTTTAGTGATGTTCAATTCTCAATTACAAATTCTAAGCCTTTTGAGGGAGGATGACGAAAATGATACCATGACATTTACAGTATGCTTTTGAATGAACCCCGCTGATGAGGTACAGACATTGTTTCAAATCCTAAACAGTGGAGTTATAAGGAAGATAATCCCTCGTCAACCCCCTGAGCCAAAGAAGTTGGAGTTTTTCTTTTCGAAAATTAAAACCCTTAATTATAACCTGGGGCAGGGTAGTTCTCTCAGTTGATCCAGGTGCACAATGAATGGCATCAAAGGAGTCCTTCCAAAAACAAAAGACAGTGATGGTTCCGAATAATCATAAAGACAGACAGTCATTATCTCGCAGAAATAAAAACCCATTAAGTCAAAACCTATGAAGGAGACTTACAAAAACTGGGGCATCCCGCTGACTGTAATCACAAAAGAAACAGTTCAGGCAAAAAATAGGGATAATGAAATCAAAAAGAAAGAGGTCCTACAAACCCTCAACAAAAAGAAATGTCTGCCTATTCAAAATAAACTATCAGTATCCGAACCATCATTGGAATATCAGAGCAAAGACTCAAACACGATCTAATGCATGATTAGCTGAGTTTAGGATCGAAGAACATCACGAAGAGCGGGTGGGTGCAAATAAAAATTTGAGCATTTATCCTTTGTTTCTTAAACCGTGAACCAGGCCACGTTACAACCCTTAAAAGTCCTAGCTGAAGCATGGGTTAGTTAGAAAGCATATTGTTACCAAAGGTGTCCTGACTCCTTAAGGCTCGCTGTAGAATCTTGAGTTGACATCACATTCACTGGTTTTACTGAAAAATGCATTTCCAAAAACTTCAAGACAGACATAAGCTTTGCACTTTTAAAAATAACATTGTTTGCATATGACTATTTGTTTGAACAACATATAAGTTCGCACGAAGAATATCTAGTGAACAAAAGCACTTCCAATCAAGGGGAAGACATGATCATGGTCCGTCATCTGGGGCAGTCAAGTCAAGGTTCAGAGAATCTCTCAAAAGCCAAACAGCCAGGGGCAGATCTTCATCTGAGTCACTTGGGGCATTGGACATGAATTCCAGCGACGAATCTTGCCTGATCCAACGTCTTCTGGTAGTATGGAAACACAACACTACTGACAGTGACAACTCCCTGCACTCTGAGGGCATGGACATAGTCGGAAAAAATGCTACGCATAATCAAAGACCCGCTAGGTTGACACACCTAGGCAAAAATAAGGGCTTCCCGGCGAACCAAAAGGGTTCGGGCAAAAATAAGGGATGAAAAATGAAAAAATCTGTACACCCGGCAAGTCGAAAACCTGAAAAGGCGGCTTGGGCAAAAATGGGTATCCCGGTGGACTGAAAACCCTAAAGGGAGGTCCAGGAAAAAATTATGGATCAAAGCGTACGACTATGTCCCGTCATCTCGTCACTTGCCTGCCAGAAGAAGATTTGTCAATCGGTAGTTATCAAGACCTCCACAGGTATCTTCTCCCACATAAACTGGGGCAATAAGAGTTGTCCAAACTGTACAAGCCGCTCTGTCCACCAAGGTACCAAGGTAAGTTCAGCTGAAGAATATGACCAAGATACCTTCACTCCCCGCAGAGTCAGGCAAGATTCAACAATACTCTCCCCGAGCAGAGTTGGTCTCCCATCAGTCCTAAAAAGGCACGGTATCCCCAGCAAGTCAGCAATACTCTCCCCAAGCAGAGTTGGTCTACCATCAGTCCTGGAAAAGTTGGGTATCCCCAGAAGATCTTAATATTCCCTAGTGGAGTATACAAATATTCCTCAGCAAGCATCTCGGCAGTCTTAATATAAGATTGTACCCCGTCGGAATACCAGACACCCCAGTGGAGCCATTCCCCAGTGTAGTCCAAAAGGTTTCCCCAGGAGAGTCGAATCATCTCTCCCCAGTAGATGCTGGAAGCTTGTCCCCTGCAGAGTACAAATATCTCTCCCAGCCATATTCAGAGGTTATTCCCCAGTTGAGTCTAACTGGATTATCCTCAGCAAATTACAACGGAAAGATCGTCCTCGGCGAAGTTCTTCCTATCCCCAGCGGAGTTCATCAAAATTCCCCAACAGAGCTTATCAACAGGAATCCCCATCGGAGTTATCATCAAAATCTCAGCGAAGTATCTATTCCCCACAGAGTAGTTCCCCGCAGAATAATCTCTTCGCCAGGTTTATTCCTCAACGGAGTCATCTTCTCCTACTGGTTTATTCTGGCAAACATCTTTGTTCATCATCCCCAGCGGAAATGAAGAACTCTACTCTTCAACATCCGCCCAGGATTTAACAAGCTCCCGGCATTCGTCAAGGATTTATTTTCCCAGATGAAAATACATTCATAAACATCACATTGTCATGCATCATGACACATGCATATATGCATCATATCACCCAATCTCATTTATTTTTGGGAACATCATGCATTTCATATATCATGACATTGCATACAACTAATGTTTTACCTTTTCAGGAAAAATCCAGTCAAAGAAGACAAATCCAGTCAAAGAAGACAAACCCAGTTAAATCAATTCTTAAAGATCTTTCTAACGCAAATCCGTCATTAAAGACAATCCGTCATTGAAGATATCCCGTCAATGTAGACAACCCATCATTAAAGACACGTCAATAAAGACAACCCGTAGACATCTCGTCATCGAAGACAACCCGTCATTGAAGACATTCCGTCATTGAAGACATCCCGTCATTAAAGACATCCTGTCAATAAAGACAACCCGTCATTGAAGACTACTCGTCATTAAAGATAATCTGTCATTAAAGACAACTCGTCATTATAGACACCCGTCATTATAGACACCCGTCATTATAGACACCCGTCATTATAGACACCCGTCATTATAGACACCCATCATTATAGACACCTGTCATTATAGACACCCTTTATTATAGACACCCTTCATTATAAACACCCGTCAATGTAGACACTCGTCAATGTAGACACCCGTCAATATAGACACCCGTCATTATAGACAACCCGTTATTGAAGACAACTTGTCATTGAAGACATCTCGTCATTGAAGACAACTTGTCGTTAAAGACAACTCGTCCATGAAGACAACCCGTCGTTAAAGACAACTCGTCATTAAAGACAACCTGTCGTTGAAGACAACCTGTCGTTAAAGACAACCTGTCGTTGAAGACAACCTGTCGTTGAAGACAACCCGTCCATGAAGATAATCCGTTAAAAGAGACAACTCATCGAAAAAAGACAAAACCTCCCCTGGCTCAGTTAAATTGATCCCTAAAGATTTTTCTAAGATAATCTGTCAGTAGAGACAACCCATCAACCTTTTGAAGTTCCAGATTCGATACCTGTCTCTAGCCAGGGCATATCTGTAGAGGACTAGTTCCAGATTCGATACCTGTATCTAGCCAGGGCATATCTGTGAGCGATTGATTGTAGATTCGATACCGGTATCTAGCCAGGGCATATCTGCATGAAGATTTTGAAGATCAACACCTGTAACAGGCCAGGAAATTATCTTTCTTTCTCAGGTACGTAAGTTCTCGCTAAGGAATCTCTCACGTGATCGACACTTCCAAATGGCATCTATAAGCCCATTCCCGACGAGTTTCTGTCACATCTCCAGATGGCATCTATAAGCCCATCCTCCTATCCACCATCTCTCCAAATGGCATCTGTAAGCCCATTCCTGACATCACACTGCTGATATTCTATTATGCGAGTGCAAATTTCTGGGCACTTTAGTGTTCAATCATCTTCCCCCTTCGGATCACGAAAGGCACGCAAGCCAATCTACATCCTCAGGTCTAAGAAGATTGAACAGGGGCGACTGTTGTACCCCAAAATTTGCCCTCCCATATTCTTCAAAGTTTATCAAGAATCATCTTCAAATGGTTCAAGATCTCTCAGAGGGTTGCACAGTCCAAATGCCTCATACGCCAGCCAAAATTAGGGTTTTTCTTCCTTCAATGAATTTGAGGTTTTCAATGGCTCAATCAAGTCCCATAGGCCTATACATATTCTCAAGAATCTACATGCCAAGTCTCAAGACTCACAGGATCAGTTTGCACAGTCAAAAGCTTCATTTGCAACACAATCAACTGAAGGGGTAAAATGGTCATTTGACAGTCAAAAGTCAAAAAATTTGGTCAACATCTTATTTTGAGAACACAATAATCATTTGATCAAGTCTTCATCATGATTCCACAAGCATAGCTCAAAAATCATCAAGATGCCAAAAGTTGCTATTTTTGGACAGTAGAAAAGTCAACTGTAACTTGACCAGGGCATAACTTTTTCATGGTTCATCAGAAATATTTCATCCAATTCTCATTTTGAAGGGGATGACATTTCCTACAACTCATCTTCACATTCCAAGTACAAGAAATGCTCTCACAAAAATTTATCAATTTCTACATTATAGGTCAATTTCAAAAGTCAACAAAAAGGCACTTTAAGTCAAAGACCATAACTTGAGATTGGTAAATCCAAATGACATGGGACCAAAGGCATTGGTTATAGGACTTAAATACATTTCCAAAATGTCCAAGAACATGTTCATATGATCAAAATTGAGCAAGATATGCATTGGAGAAGTTGGGAAATTTTTGTGAATTTGCAAAAGTCAACTTTGCTCAAAACACATTATTTTTGCTAATGGGCCTCAAATTTCTTCTTGAAACATTGTCCAAGGCTTATGCACGACCCATTGAGATTAAATTTAATTATTTTCTTATTTTTATTAATTAATTGGATTTTTAATTCATTTAATTAATTTCATTGTAGGAAAATATCAAGATATGATTTCCAAATCTTTTTGTGAAGCAAACAAGCTCAAGACAAGCTGGAGATTTCGTGTGCCAATCAAAGAGACAAGAATATCCAAAATTGGCAAGTTTTCTCAATCAAAAAGATGCAAAAAGATGTGATTGGAAATCAAATATTGAAATATCAACGCAATGGATCTTTGGGCCAAGACTTAACCTAATTCCATTCTATTACATATGCACAAGTGAACCCTAATGCCATACACGTGAGATTGATGCATACAGAGCCATAACCAATATTGAAAAATCAAGAAAAAAGCCAAAACAGTTTTCCAAGTTCCAAGCCCTTTCAAAGCAATTTGAGGATTCAAACACATTGCATAGATCCCCAGGAACGTGTAGGGATCAAAATCACGTGCTAGAACTCAAGGAAACGCCAAAAACAGTCGTACGGTTTGCATAATTTTCTTAGAATCGAAATTCATTGTTCATGCATCATTAACACGATTTGTTGTTTGTTTTGTATTGTATGAGTCCACAGGAAGCTAATGGTGTGAGTTAATTGCCTTGAAACGTCCTGAATCATAAACCACCATGAACGATTTCTAGGTTTTCCAAGCTCTAAAATTGGGGCTTTATTATTTAGGAAAAATTAAGCCTCAAGAGACCTATGATTGAAACCGTCTGAACAAGACGAACATACTGGACATCTCGTGAACAATTTATATTCATCCTACGCCTATTCGTTATTTTTGGTCGATACAATTTGTGGGGGTTAAAAACCCCCCGCTATTTAATCTTTGTTTTACAGGTTTAGTGAAGAAGACGATGACGTGCTAATGCCTGATTGGATAATTCAAAAGCAGCGCGCGTTTTCATATCCTTACAGCATATGAATTAATTGTTTAATATATTCATTGTTCGTTGTTATATTAACAAAGGCGTTCAAGTGGCTTGGTGGAAGGTGATGTGGCTGTGTATCCTTGGGACTTGGGTTCGATCCCCAGGTCCACCCAAACGTTTCTAATATTTTTCCTTACAGGTTCCCATGCATGCATCCTCAAAGCATTCTACCATGCGCGTCAATCATCAATCTGCCATGTATCCTCAAGCATAAATCTGAAGGTCGTGAGTGGATGACCATGATACTCTCCAGTCAATGCATGCCTGGACAAGTCAGAAAGTCAACAGGGCTTGAGCCTAATGGGCCAGGAATTGCTAGCATACCTCCATCTGGGCCCAACACCCCCAGGGTTTTGTTTCTCATTTTTCCTCTTTTATATTTTCTATTTAATTATTTTTTATTAACTATTATTATTATTATTATTTAATTAACCTAACAAATTATTTTCATAATAAATTCTGAAAAATGTAAATATTATTTATTATTATTTTCACTATTAATCATTATTTTGTAAATAAATGTGAATTAATTAATTTAGTTAATTAGGTTAACTTTGACATTTTTTTTAATAAATAAAATTAACATAGAATTAGGTGTTTCTTTTGAAAATTTTAATTCCTTTTATTTTATTTTCATTAAAACATAAAAAACATAAAAAACATAAAAAACACTTTTTCTTTTAATTAATTAATTAATTAGAATTAGGTTTAATATTTAATTTAATTGCAAAAAGGACAAAATTCAATTCTTTTCTCAAAAAGGGTCAAAACCCTAAGGACGTCCCGATTCAATTCCTTCGCGCGCATATTTTTAATTCATTATATTTATGTATCTGCTCCGAGAATGTAATAGTTAATTAGGGATTTTACCGCTTTCTTTTATTTTCTCGCAATTTATTTTCTCCAAAGGGTTTGTTTTTGGCGATGTATATACCCGCGCCTTGTAATAGCGTAGATTCAATTTTCTGCACTTTATTTCCCGCAAACTATTAACTGTTAATTATGCATGCCAGACTTGTATGAAAATAAAATCAAAACGTAGCTCAGCAATAACATGTACCTGACACACATGCACATGCCACTCCTAGGGTACACCTCACTTGGTTGCCTCGACGTGGTCGTCAAGTATAGGGTGTTTTATAGGTCGCCCTCCTGTCTAAAGATCCAGTTGCCTCGAAACGGTTGCCTCGGATAAAAAGGATCTAGGACATTAGGGTTACCGCTAAGGTGTCTTACTATTGCTTTGGTGACCACACATGTCCCTAATAATCGAATTGACCCGAATAACTCCAACGACGGTGCTACCTACTTCTCAATAGTGGGATAGTACTGTCTAAAGGACTCTTACACAGCTTAATTCCTTAGAGTAGGTAGATTTCTCCTGGGTACTTGCTCTTTCAAAAACAAAAACAACTTTTCGCACTTACACTTTCAAAAAGTTTTCAAACAAATACTTCATACACTCTTGAGGACTGATACAAGAGTTACCTAGAAGTTTTTCAAACTAAACTTTTTCAAAACCCACAAACAGTTGAAAAGCAAATAATTTTTGAAAACATAGTGAGCAAGTACCTAAGAGCCCGTGGATAACCACAGATAGAAAGGGTGCTAACACCTTCCCTTTCTATAAATCTACCTCCCGAATCGAGAAACATCTCGAAAAGGAATTTTGCTGTGCTTTTGTCCTTTCCTTGTTGGAGAACATAAAAGACGGTGGCGACTCTTGCTTACCGCGACATTTCGCGAACCAGCATTAAAAACAGTCAGTTCTATTTCCACCGATCACAGCTTGGAAATCTAAATCATCCCAAAACAATTGAGCCTTTTCTAAAAGGAACTTGACTAGGAAACCCTTGACTCCACTTCTTGTTTCCCAGTTGGATATAAAGTCAAACCATTTCAGATGCAAGGTTGCTACAATGACCTCAGGATTTAAAGCTTCCTCTAAACCGGTGAAAGGCATAAAATCAAGAATAGGTACACCCAATAATTAAGAGAACACTTCCATTGTGGGTACCAACTGATAATCGGGAAATATGAAGAAATTGTGTTTGGTATCGAAGAACTGAAAGAGTACACCCATCATCTTCTCATCAAAGCTTGAGGTAACTAGGTTGATAAGTCGACCATATTTCTTGGTGAATGAGGAAGTCTCAGGAAACCTTAATACTAGCTCTTTATGTTGGAGAGTTATTCTCACAAAGCTGATTCGAATGGTGTTTCTACGAACGGAAGCCATGATCTACAAAACAGAACAAAGATAAATTCCCTTGGTCTTTGAAATGGTTAGTGAAATGAAAATGGATGTTATGATGCATGATGTTATGTTTGAACAATTTAATCACACACAATAAAAACACATAAGACCTTAGGTTTAGGATTGCTTGGGGTTTATAGCTACATACCCTCTTGAAGTTCAGTTGGTTCAACGGGTCCTAGAAAAGTAACAGGGTACTAAGGAGTCTAAATATCAATGATCTTTCTTTATCAGGCATTATTTTAGCTCAAGCGATATTTTCTCGCGACCGAAATATCCCGAAAGTCTGATCTCAATGAGAGTAGTATCGAGTATAAACCAATCCTCAGCTTTATACCGAGGCCGGCTATCCCACTACTTTATAATGTCCAAGTTTGTTCAACTAAGGTTCTATGGTAAGTTAGTGCTTTATGACACCACACAGCGGCCTTGTATTCTCCTCGATTTCACACAAGAGATACCAGTACCAACAAATATGTCACACTAACGCAGCCATTGATTCAACCATATCGGTCTATATCGTACAATCTCCATGATTTATTGCTGCTTACCTAAAAGTGCCCCAGATCCGGGTATAGGATCTTTAACAGTAACCCCAGCAAACCCTTTAAAAATAAAGCATACAAAACACACAAGGAAAGAAATTTAAAATGATCTAACTCTAAGGTAACCCCACTTTTTAAAATTCCCCAGCATAGTCGCTAGTTCTGTAATACGATGGCAGAACTGACTGTTATACTGATTTTGCGTTTGTATTTGCAAATGTTGCGGTAAGCAAGATTCGCCACCAACTTTTCTTTTATCCAACAAAGGAAAGGGTGAAAAGAACAAAAAAGACCTTTCGAGATTATTTTTGAGTAAGGGGGGTAGATTATGGAAAGGGAAGGTGTTAACAACCTTTCCATTCGTAGTTATCTACGGGCTCTTAGATGCTAGCTCATTTTTAAAAATACCTTGTGCTTGTGTGTTTGAAAATATTTTGAAAAGACGCCTTAGTGCGGTGAGCTTCGTAATGTTTCTCGTATTGTTGATAATGTGTACGAAGAGTTTTAAAAATGTTTTTAGAAAGATTTTTGTGTATGTGAAAAATTGTTTTTGTGCAAGCATCTAAAAACTATGTATTTTACTCGAAAGGTTCATTATTTTCCTCTTTTCCTTTAGACAGTGCTATCCTACTATTAGTGAGTAGGTAGCTCTATCGTTGGATTTTTGAGGGACAATCAAAGGGTCATCGTTACAGTCACAAAGGAAACTGGGAAAGATACTTTAGTAACCACCTTAGAGTTTTAAGATCATACTGAGGCAACATCGAGAGGGTCATTTTTTAGATCTTTAAACCGGAGGATACCCACTAAAATTTCTCACATTTCGAGAGTTGTGACTGTTTTAAATCCAAAGGCAATCAACGTGGGAATACTCTAGAGGTGCGCATATGCGATTGCATTGTGTTTCAGTTATTTATCTTTGCATTAAGTTTGCTAACATTTTGTTTTAAACTTCTTACCATGCAATCCTATTACCGTACATCTAAATAGTTTATATATGTACAGAAATTTAAAGTGTGGAAATTAAATCTAACTATTACATGGCTTCGGGGAGGGGGAAAGTTACAAGTCGAAAAGGGGGATAAAAACAGTAACTAAAGTCCTAGTTTTGACTATTACAACCCATAATCAGATACAATAATATGAAATTGATAATGCGAGAACACTAAATGCGCGCGAATTAGACAGAACGTTTAAAAACCTAAAAAAGCTCTAAGTTAAAAGAAAATTCTTTTTGTTATTTTTGTTTATTTGGAAAAGTATTAAATTAAATTAAAACCTAAGTTCAATTAATTAAAAAATAAATAAAAAGGGAAAAGAAAATTATTAATGAATTCTAAACAAAACTAAAATTTTGGCAATTTTGCGATTTGATTTTAAAAAACTAAATCTAGATTAATTAGTTATAAAATAAACAATAAGCATGATTGAATTAAATTAAATTTAATTGTCAAAAATTAATTTAATTAATCTAAACCTAAAATCTAATTTTATGTTTTTTTTCTTCTGATTTTATGATTAAAATAATAAAAAATAATTAAAAGAAATGATTAAGTCAAAACAAAAAAGAATTGGGTGGGCCTGATATTAACCAGCAATGAGGGGGTGTAATCTGGAAATTTTTTAGGCCCAAATCAGGGAGCCCGGGCCATGTTGGATTTGGTGAGGGGGCATCTAGAGAGTCCATAGTGAGATTGCATGTTTGGGGCGCTTGGATTCAGATTAGCTGGGAACTGAGGGTGATGGCTAGAGGATGTATGATGCATGCGTGATATCTGGATGCATTGGATCTACAATACATACATTAGAAAAATAAAATTCCAGACCTGTCAATCGTTTGCCTTTACCACTCAGCCAACATGTCAATCGTTTATACCAACAAAAAAAAAATATATTTGAAACATAAAAAAAAATACTGAGGTGTACACGCACACACTCAAGTGGACCCCTGGGATTTTGAATCAACCAATCATAAAACGCTATTGAGCCATGCCAACTTTGACCGGATTCAAAAGAACTCTGGGATTTCGGAGCTGCCATCCGGTCATCTTCTACGGCCCTGAAAAAACGAAAACAATAGGAATATGTGGAATCAAAGCCCTAGACTCCGGCTACCCCCCACCCCCTATTTCACATGCTACGAATTCAACCATGGCAATGACATGACCTGAAATGACATGTATCGTCCTTCTCGAAGCTTGGCCGTTTTGAAACCCTAAACATGGCAACCTGTGATCTAAGGCTCTAGCTTTCCATGTAACACATTAAAACGTTTCAAAATGATCAAATAAACATGATTATGTGCTTTAAATCTGTTTAAAACTTGTGTATTGAGAGATCAAAATGCAAAATTTTTACCTAATGGAGATGGTTCGGGTTGCCCATTTCAAGCAGCTTCAGGCGTGGATATGGATTGGAATAGACTCCTGGGAGTCTCAGGAGCACGGTACAAGGCTTAGATCTGATGAATATGAGTTGGGATGAGAGTTTCGAATTCTGCAATTCTTTGAGAAAATTGATGATTTTGAGAGAGTTTCTTCAGGCAGTGGTCGTGTGTCCTTTGCTTGCACTTTGGTCTTGTATTTATAGAGGAGGGAAAGAATGAACCAACATGGCAAGAATCAATGTAATTAACCATGTTTTGAATACAAAATCACAATTTGAAAAAAATTCCATTTTTGCATTATTTTCTTGCCATTTTTGTCTTTGCATGAACCTAGTCCTCTCTAATGTATCTTGCGCAAAAATTGGGTCCTCTTGATGGGCCAAGTCAGGCCTAAATGTCATGGCCCATATTTTCTAGCATTTTTACTTAATTTATTTAATTTTAAACCAAATAAAATCAAGATAAAATACAAGAAAAATTATGGCCATACCAAAATGGGTTTATAGGTCCTCATAGATATTAGGGACATGTTTGAACCTCCAAAACTAAACCCACTGGTCTAAAAATGCAATTTTGCTCAATGTGTATTTCTTGAAAATTCTCAAAATTAACCAACTTGTGCAATGTATATCTTGCTCAATTCTTATCCTTTGAATATGAATTTGGACTTTTTTAAAATTCCAAGATGTCCTCTACAAACTCTATGTTGACCATTTTAGAATTTGGAGGATTTGTCTTGATGTAACTTGCCTTGACAAAAAATGCCTTTTTTGTTGACTTTCAAAAAGACTTGTAATTTATTAGCTCATATCTTTCCAATGATGCATTTCTTGAACTTAATAGCAAAATAAAATTTGTAGGGAATTGAATTTTCTTCAAAATGAGCTTTTGTTGGGGCAAAATGGATGAAGCATGTGAAAGTTATGCCTAGTCAAAGTTTAGTTGACTTTTCCTAAGAAACCCTAATTTTGCACTTTTGGATTCTTGATGTTTTGAGAGCATTCGTTGGGGGAATCATGATCAATAATTGATCAAATGATGGATATAACTTCAAAATGTTGATTTTGACCAAAAATCTTGAAGTTTGAATGTATATTGGTCACAATTGACTTTTGACTTAATATAGTTGATTTCCAAACATTTGAGCAATTGACTGAGCAAGCTTGTAGTGCAAGGCATGAAACTTGGCATAGACATTCTTGAGGACATTTTAGGGATCGTGGAAATCACTTGAAGCCTTTGCAACTCAAATTCTTTGTGAGAAGTGAAACCCTAGTTGGAAGTCCATTGCTTAGGAGGAGAATTTGTCTGGCTAGTTCCTGGTCAACCTTGAGCAATTGAGGACCTCAATGAGCATGTTTTGAGTAAAATGGGAGGGAAAACTTTGGGGGTACAACACGCACGGATGGAGGATTCTTCTCCATGTTTGAAGAATGAGGATCAAGAGGGTAGTTCCTACTTTTGATCAACATTTTGGAATCTATAAAAGTCAAACAGTTACCAACACTTGAAAAGTTCGAGACCTACTCCAATTTTGTTATTCTCTGCATACTGCAACATTGTTACTTGATATTTTCCAATTTTAGAGTATTAGTTTATTTTCCAGTTTTCGTTAGAAATTCCGTAAGTAATAGAAAACCCTCACCATTAAAGGAGTATTTGTTCACATCGGAGGAATACTACAACTTTAGTTTTCCTTCTAAGCTTCACGAATTCATTTAGGTTTATTTTGATTTCTTCAAGAATATTTTATTCCGAAGTTAATCCTGCCGGCTTGTGGAGGATACATACTGCTCAATTGTTTCTTCAGTGTTTATTTCAGGTTCCAATTTTAAGTATAGCTTATTTATTTTTACCATTCCTGTGTTATTGAATTTATGTTTTAATTTTATGTTATCGAGCAGTAAAATTATGTCTGACTAAATTCCCCGATACGGGTATGTGAATTCCTAAACCGAAAGGATTTGGTAATTAATTGGCATTAATATTTTTACAAGAGCACTTTTCTGGATTTGATTTCCAATTTGGATATTTAATTGTTTTTGCACGAGAAAAAAAGACAGACTAAGGTTAAAACAACAGGGCGAGAGTTTGAGGTTTTAGCCAGATAGTGGTGATTGAACATTAATTTTAAAAATAGAGAGAGCGCTTTAAAATTGATTGGACTCTATTTGTTTTCAAAAAATACTTTTGAATTTTAAATGAAACAGCGAGAGCACTCATTTGAGTTTAATAATATGGCCTGGATAGATAGAATGAAAGTGTGAGACAAGGGTTTTTAAATAAATAGTTTCCACTAAAACAGTATTTTAATACTCAAAACAATGCCAATGACTTATTGAATACTTGAAGTTGACAAATTACATACCGGTGTCCGGTTATTAATTATTAGACGTTAGTTAATTCCCGTTTAAACCCAAATACCCTAATTTTATAATTAGCCTTAGCTTTACACAATGACCCTAAAATAATAGTAGTTTGACCACCATTCCATGTGGGTTCGATATCTTTTAAAAATACGCGATTAGACTGTGCACTTATAGTCACTACACCCGACAAACTCATAAAGTCGCAATCAAGTTTTTGGTGCTGTTGTCAGGGATTGATTTAGTCAATACTGTAAATACCTTGTTACACAGTATAGACTAAGGCAACAAATTTTATTTTATTTTTATACGTTGATTGTATGCCAAGCACTCTCTCTTAAGGTGAAGAATTAGAGCAACCAGTCGACGAGCTCAAGCATTTGTTAATATAAGACACCGAATTAGAGAGTACCAAATCAAGTACAACCTTCCCGAATTCAATCTTCCTGACTATTCTCTTCCTGACCCAAGAATGGCAGAAGGACCCCAAAATCGCCATCTGAAGGATTATGCTGCCCCATCGCAAGAGAAACCCCACAGCAGTATTGCTGCCTCCGCCATCGCACAAAATGATTTCGAGTTAAAACCTTCGCTATTACAAGTTGTCCAACAAAACCAACTTTTCAGGATGTCCTACAGACGATCCAAACCTTCATTTTTCCGTGTTTGTGCAGTACGCAGACACAGTGAAAGAAAATGGTGTCAGCCCTGAAGCAATAAGACTCCGTCTTTTTCCTTTCTCTATACGAGATAGAGGTAGAGCATGGCTCCAGTCCCTACCATCCAACCCTGTTACCACATGGAACGAATTGAAGAAAGTTTTTCTAGAGCGATATTTTCTGCCAAGTAAGACGACTATGCTAAGAGCCAATATCAACGGTTTTAAACAAAAGGAAATTGAATCTCTCTTTGAATCATGGGAAAGATACAAAGACATGTTGCGACTCTGTCTGTATCACAGTCTAGAAGAATGTCTAATCATCCAGACCTTTTAGAATGGTCTCTTATACAACATAAGACTAATGATTGACGCAGCTGCTGGCAGTGCACTGATGGATAAACCATACCATGATGCCTATCAACTTATCGAAAGTATGGCTCAAAATAATTATTAATGGGGAAGCGATAGAACCATGATGGAGAAACCTCAAACGAAAGGCGGTATGCATGGAGTTAGTAGCTTAGACCAAGTCAACACTAAGGTAGAAGCCCTTACCCAAAAGATAGAAAGCTTGACCACAACTCCCGCGGCCACCGTGGCTGTAGTAGCTTCAACCTATGATTTATGCGGACTTTACGCGCATGTTGCACCCGAATGTCCACTCTTAATAAGAGTACCAGTTGACCAACTGAACTATGCTTAAGGAAATCCATATGGCAGTAACTATAACCCTACTTGGAATAACCATCCAGACTTCTCATACAAAAGCAACAATTCTTTGTACTCACCTGGGCAAGCTCCTATTACACCCCCAGGATTTTAGAAAGGCACCCAAAATGTCTCAAATATTCCGAATATCCCTAGGAAGTCCAACATTAAAATAATGATAGAAAACTTTGTAGCCACCCAAGATCAAACTAATAAATATTTCATGAATCAAAATATTCACACCAGTGAACAAATTAAGCAACTGACAAATAAGATTGATGCTCTTGCCACACACAAAAAAAGTTAGAAACACAAATCTCCCAAGTGGCTCAATAGCAAGCAGCTACAATTGCTCCAGCTGTAACTTTTCCTGGACAACCCCAACCAAATCCAAAGGGACATGCTAATGCTATAACATTTTGGAGTGGGATGGAACTAGGAGGACCAACTGAACCTAGATTCGAGAACACAACCATGTACCAGAAACATGGAAAGGAACTGAGAAGGAAACTGAGCAGAAAGAAGTAGAAAAAGAAGGTGATGATGAAGAGGTCGTGGAAAAAGAAGAACCTTATGTTCCTCCACCACCCTACAAACCACATATCCCATATCCTCAAAGATTTGCTAAGTCTAAAAATGTAGGGAAATTTAAGAAATTCATTGAACTTATGAAACAACTTAACATTACCAAACCTTTTACAGAAGTTATCACACAAATGCCCTCATATGCTAAATTTCTTAAAGAAATCTTATCCAATAAGAAAAATCTTAAGGATAATGAAACTGTATTGCTCACTGCTGAATGCAGTGCTATAATCCAAAACAACATGCATCCTAAACTTATGGACCCAGGTAGTTTTTCCATACCCTGTGTGATCGGAATGTTTGTCATAGACAAATCACTATGTGATTTAGGAGCCAATATTAGTCTGATGCCCTTATCAATTTGCAAGAAACTCAACATGGGAGAACTAAGATCAACACGGATGTCCGTACAATTAGCGGATCAATCGGTAAAATATCCTTTAGGCATGTTAGAAAACATTCTTGTACGTATAGGATAATTCTACATCCTCACTGGTTTCATAATCATGGGCATTAAAGAAGACTCCAATATTCCTATTATATTAGGTATTATATTAGGTATTATATTAGGTAGACCATTCCTAGCCACTGTAGGAGCCGTCATATATGTTAAAAATGGAAAACTAAATTTCGAAGTCGGAGAAGAAAAAGTTGAATTCATCTTGTCTAAATTCTTTAAGGCACCAGCCATCGATGATTCATGCTATTTCTTAGATGAAATCGATAAATGCGTAAAAGAATTGGAGAAACAAAAAACCACCTATTCAGAAGTATTGAAGATTCTTATACCTCCAATTCTCAAAGATGATAATTGGCGCCCTGAATATCAAGATGAAAATCCGAGTGAACGCCTAACTCTAACTCTTGATCCTATACCTTGTCCAAAGAAGTCAGCCATAGAACTCAAAACACTACCCAAAGACCTAAGGTATGAATTCCTAGACACGGAACTTGAACTAACAGTTATAGTCAATGCAGACCTAGGACAAATAGAAACTGAAAAATTATTACATGTCCTAAGAAATTACCCAACTGCTTTAGGCTATAACATCTCAGATCTAAAAGGAATAATCCCTTCTATCTGCATGCATCGTATAATGCTTGAGGAAGACTGTAAGACCTCTAGGGAACATAAAATAAGAATCAATCCTATTCTGAGAGATGTAGTAAAAAAGGAAGTAGAAAAGCTATTGGAACCAGGAATCATATATCCAATATCCGACAGTAAGTGGGTTATCCCAGTACATGTCGTACCTAAGAAAGGAGGTGTTACAATTGTCAGCAATGCTAAGGGAGAATTCGTAGTGCAAAGAATTCACACCAGATGGAGAATGTGAATTGACTATAGAAAGTTAAACAAAGCCACTCATAAAGATAATTTTCCTTTACCTTTCATTGATCAAATGCTTGAACGACTAGCTAAACACTCTCACTTCTCCTATTTAGACAGTTACTTAGGATTTTTCCAAATTCTTATCCATCCTAACAACCAAGAAAAGATAACTTTCACTTATCTTTATGGTACGTTCGCTTATCGACGAATGCCATTCGGATTATGTAATGCCCCTGCAACATTCCAAAGATGTATGATGTCCATCTTCTCTAATTTTCTAGATGATATAATGGAAGTTTTTATGGATGACTTCTCCATCTGTGGAGAGAGTTTTGAAGGATGTTTATCGAACCTTGAAATGGTACTATAAAGATACATAAGTGTCAACCTCGTGCTAAACTGGTAAAAATGCCACTTCATGGTCCGACAAGGAATTGTCTTAGGACACATTGTATCCGATAGGGGAATTGAAGTAGATAAAGCAAAAATTTAAGTAATATAAAATCTTCAACCACCCAAAACTGTTAGAGAAATAAGAAGTTTTCTAGGACACGTTGGTTTTTATCGATGTTTCATTAAAGACTTCTTTAACATAACCAAACCTCTAACTGAACTGCTAATGAAATATGCTTAGTTCATCTTCACCAACAAATGCTTGGACGCATTTATAACACTAAAAAAGGCATTAATTTTAGCACCTATTATGCAAACTCCTAATTGGAACGAGCCATTTGAGATAATGTATGATGCTAGTGACCATGTCGTAGGTGCAGTTCTAGGACATAGAAAGGATAAAAAGCTTCATGCAATCTACTACGCAAGTAGAACCCTAGATCCTGCAAAGACACATTACGCCACCACAAAAAAAAACTGTTAGTTGTTGTGTTTGCTTTAGATAAATTTTGTTCTTACTTAGTAGGAGCACGAATAATTATCTATACTGATCATGCTGCAATCCGGTACCTCTTAAGTAAGAAAGACGCCAAACCAAGATTAATAAGGTGGGTCTTACTTCTACAAGATTTCGATTTAGAAATCAAAGATAAGAGAGGCACTGAGAATGTAGTAGTTGACCACCTATCCAGAATAGAAGGCATCAAACCACATCATGTACCTATAAATGATGATTTTCCTTATGAACACCTTGTACCCCAATTAGAATTGGAAAGTATTACAACTGAATACCCTGTGACTTATGAAGACGCGGACACAAATGAAGCCGTAGAAGAAGTCTATACTAAAACCATACTTCTATGGTATGCCAATTTTGTCAACTACTTAGTTGTGGAGTGCTCCCACCTGATATGCCTTATCAACAAAAGAAGAAATTCTTTCATGATCTTAAACACTATTATTGGGACGAGTCTTTTATTTTCAAGAGAGGCGTCGATGGTATTTTCCGTCGATGTGTTCCCAAAAACAAAATTAAAAATATAATTTTCCACTGTCATGCTGCTCCCTATGGAAGACATGCAAGCAATACAAAGACCTGCGCTAAAATATTACAAGTTGGCCTCTATTTGCCTAATATGTGGAAATATGTCCATTTCACGGTTAAAAATTATGACCAATGCCAACACACTGGAAACATCTCTAGACGCGAAGAGATGCCTCAAAAGGGAATTTTAGAAGTTGAAGTCTTTGACGTATGGGGAATTGATTTCATGGGACCCTTCCCGTCTTCCTTTGGAAATCACTACATACTAGTTGTTATCGACTATGTTTCAAAATGGATTGAGGCTGTAGCCTCTCCAACAAATGACACACGAGTAGTAGTCAGGCTTTTCAAGAAAATAATCTTTCCAAGATTCGGTGTACCGAGACTCGTCATCAGTGACGGTGGCTCCCATTTCATTTCCAAAATCTTAGATAAATTATTAGTGAAGTATGGAGTCCGACATCGTGTCATAACACCTTATCATCCACAAACAAGTGGGCAAGTAGAGGTCTCCAACAGAGAGATTAAGCAAATCTTTGAAAAAATGGTAGCAACCTCTAGGAAAGTATGGCCATCTAAGTTACATGAAGCTCTATGGGCATATAGGACGGCATACAAAACTCCAATCGGAACCATGCCATTTAAAGTAGTCTATGGGGAATCATGTCATCTGCCAGTAGAAATTGAACTTAAAACTTATTGAGCCATTAAGACCCTTAATTTAAATTACACCTCCACGGGTGAGAAAAGAATCTTAGATATCCACGAACTTGAAGAACTTAGACTAGACACTTACGAGAATGCTCATATTTATAAGGAGAGAACTAAAAAATGGCACGATAAACAAATATCTAGGAAAGAATTCAATGAAGGAGATATAGTATTCCTATTTAATTCTAGACTCAAACTATTTCCGGGAAAGTTTCGCTCTAGATGGTCTGGTCCCTTCGAAGTCACCAAGGTTTTTCAAAATTGCACAATAGAAATTAAAGGAATATGTAGTGAACCTTTCATCATAAATAGACAACATTTAAAACATTATCATTGCATCGATAATAAGGAATATTACACAACATTTAGGCTATATACGCTACCATCCCACTCATTAGATTAATCACCCTGTTATGTCGAGCTTACAATTTAAACAAAGCGCTTATTGGGAGATAACCCACTTTTTAGTCTTTTCTTTTTGCTTTGCTTATTTTTTAGTCTTTCTTTTCTTTTATTACTTTTGTTATTGCTTATTTCTATTCTTATAATATTATGCAGTATTTTTTTCCACTATTACCCACTACTAACTTAATTCTAATTGTCAACCTATTTCAGGCTAGCTTTACTATTAGCTAACTGCACTAACCACGATGAATCTGGTTGACACTATGGGAATTGTTTTTAGAGGAAGAAACCAGAGGAGGCAGTTTGAGTCTTTATCTGATAAGGAGATGGGATTGAGTATCTACCCTAACGGGCCTGCTATGACCACATTAGGAATCCGAGATAGTGTCTTGTTTTTGTTAAGCTAAATAAGCTGGGACACACCTAACCATGGTAGGGTTTAATAAGGGACTAATTAGATTTAGGTTTTTTGATATTGAATACACCTATACCCATAGGGAGATGGTGGAACTGTCAGAATTTCCACACGGCCTTGATAGGTTCACAGTAATCCAAGAGGAACTTTTCGATGTGGGTGAACTACACTATTTTTGGGGTGATATTACACATATAAGTAACCCTGAGCCTAATGATATGCACTCAGAAAACATTCATAACCCTGCCTTAAGATATTTTCATAAGATGTCAACCCACACCCTCTTTGGTAAGCCAGAAAACATAACCACAATAATTAGAGCCGAGCTTTTCATTATGTTCTGTGCATCACAAAACCGTCCCATAAATGGAACTACCTTTATGATAGACACCTTTCACCGTCTTGCTAGAACTGTCCATGAACCAATCTTGATAGGTGGCCTAGTTCTGCTAGGTAGATTCCAACCAATGAATATCAAATTTTGTTTCAATAGGGGAATAATTGGGAACCGAGGGGCGGGTACCTTTGAACTTCTCATTAACAACCAGTTAATGTGTCTTTTTACCATGCCTGACCCTAGGACTAGCATTCATGACAGGACCAATTAGTTATATGACTGGGCCGAACCACACATTTCACCACCACCTACTCGTGAGACACCCCTGATTTATGTCTACCTTGATTCTTTTCTGTTTGATAAGGAAACTGACCCCGAACCTCTCCCTTTTACCATAATTTTCCATCTCCCAATCAGGTTGACTCAAACACCTCTGTTGCTTTAGTTGCTACTTCATCTCTCATATTTGACCAAGATCCTGCTATAAATGCTCTACAAGCTGAGCTTGACTTATTGAGAGATGAACTTATTTTTTTGAGGATCAATTTTCATTCTTTCATGGACGTGGTAGCTGAACAGTTGGACCATCTTTATCAGCATGTCTACTCCGTTTCTCTTCCTAATGATCGACATGGCTAATTTTTTCAGACATACTGCATATCTTCCTTTCACATTTAAACATTGCGGACACTGTTTTGCTTAAGTGTGGGGAGAAGAATTATTAGATTAGAATTTTAATTATTGGTTGTTTTAAATTCTTAAGTACATTTTTATCATTTATTTCCAGTTACATTTTTTTTTCATTCGTTTACTTTTGGAGTTTACATTACTTTTCATCAAATTCTATGTTATAATGCTCACACACACACACACACACACTCATATATATATATATATATATATATATATATATATATATATATATATATACACGTACAACCTGCCTATAAGTATTGCAAAATGTATACGTTTAATGTTTGAAATATATGGGAAGTCTGGGAGACAAAATTGTAAATTTTATTATGTTTCTGCATTGTGGGCCGCTGACCACACAAGCGTGACGTCTGTCACGCTTCACAAATAGGACCCGCTCGACACAAAAGCGTGCCCCTCGACACGGAGTTAGAAAAATAAGTGTTTCTGTTTTATCACAGAAACCCTTATCGATCTCTTCTTCTTTTCATTTTCTTCAAACCCAACTTTAACTCCATTAAACTACTTGCTGTCTCACTCCCTCCATTATCATTAACATCAAAAATCACAAATTCCCACACTTTACCCTCATTATTTTTCTCTATATATACACCCTTCAAACCCTCTTCCATTCCAAAACCCCCAAATTTATCACGCAAAACACCTAACCACCACCCATCTTTGCTTCAATAATGGAACACAAAAGTTCAAGGCCAGAACTTGATCTTTTCGAGATTACATTTCGAAATGGTGAATCCGGAGAGCACCAGAGGGCTCGGTATCTCAAATTTTATCAACGCTTTGTAATCCCTACACGGTATGTTGATACTTGGTGTTTGCATAAACTAGGATTGCTCGATAGTGTGTGGTGGTTAGTCCAAAACTCTGATTTAGCATTCGTTTGCACACAAAATCTTCCTATGTATGACTCGTTAACTTTAGAATTATTAAGTTTATTCTCATGCAAGCCACCATTCGATGAAAGCCATCACCTCTCCGGCTCAGCAACTTTCAGAATGTTCAATGATGAATATTCGAAAACTTAAACAACTCTGAGTGATTTCTTCTGCTTCCCTTGTGAGGGGGTGGTACACCACTGAATCCCTACAGACACAGATTGCGCATCTATAGATTTCGAGATTTGGAAAGGTACTTCTGATGAGGAACCTACCAGTTGGGATGGACTTTATACAACATCCATTCATAATCCCGCAATAATGTATTTTCACCGTGTTATCTGCAACACTAGTTTTAGGAGGATCAACAACAACAAAGTTAATTCTAAAGAATTCTTCCTCCTCCATTATACCTTCACTCCTAACCAAAAGATTAATGCGAGCACGTTCCTTCTGTCGCATATTCAGTCTTTGTGTGCAAGAGGGTATACGCCTTTCTACATTGGAGGGCCAGTTACCTCATAGCACTTGGCATGTGCCCTCGAAGACAAGCTTGCAAATCTGCCTCCACTGCCACCCACATTCATTGAAATCAACAACTATCGGGCTGGCCACTTGATTAAGGTCAGAGGAGATGGCAGGTATATTCTGATGGTGCATAACAGAGTAGTTCCTAGTGTCATTTTGCCAAACATTGCACTTACAGATGTCACAAACATGGAAAAGTGGCTTTATGACCTTAATGCTCCTACACCTGGAGATAATGCGCAAAACAACCAAGGGAATGCCCAAGCTGATGAAATGGAGCAAGAATTGGGAGAAGGGGATACTGAACAACAAGCTCCTTCTGAAAACATTGCAAGCACGTCCACAAGAACCAGAAGAAGATGCGAAAGAGTACCAGCCTCAAATGATGACATTATGAATGCCATCATGCAACAAGATGAGAGAGTGCAAGCTATGTTGAACAATAAAAATGCAATGATGTAACTTATGCTAGCTATAAAAACTCATCAGCAGGAATATGACGAAAGTAATGAGCGTCGAGCTGCAAGATTGACCGAGGAAATGGCAGCTTTAACTGTACTCATAGATGGTTTTCAAGAATATATTTACCATGTGGGTATGCCGCATCCTCCGGTTGGACGTGATGGACATGGACAAGCATGAGGGAGAGGAAGAGGACGTGATAATGAGAAAGAGTAGATCGACTTTGCCTCTCTTCCCGTTTCCTCTTTTTTTAAGCATTAGGACACTGCTTGGTTCAAGCTTAGGGGAGCTAGTTGGTTAGGGAACACTTTATTGCTTTCTAAGTAGATCTTTCATTCCTATTTTTATTTATTGTAATCGAAACATCTTTGTACTTTCGGGTTCTTTTATGCAAACTTTTTTGCTATTATCTAATTTCCCCACTTTCTTGAGCCATAATGAAAAAATTGTTTGTTACTTGCATAACTTGACGCATTCGAAGAGTATACAGGTTGCTCACTTTTAAAGATATATGAGAAGCCTTGAGTAAAATAGAAGTACGATGGATACCGTCATAACACTCTAAATCCCCAAATTGCACTACATCAATTTCAGTACCCTTTATACTGAAACCTTATACTTTAGGTTTAAAGTAACCCCGAGTAGTTTATTTAGCAGTCAGCACCGTCTTAAACACAAACTACGTAGGGAGTCGATGAGTATAAGTGAATGATGCCAAGTATTTAAAAGATACATGCTCTAATATTAGAAAATAGGGAATGCACCAATTAAGTTAGGTGACCCTCACCCGATCATTTAATCCAACAGATGCAGAACCTATACAATATAACATAGAAACCCATTGTTGGTTGGTTCAGAGGTGTCTGGTATTGAACTTGGTAGGGCGAACTACGGTACGATCCCCCGTAACTTGCAATTGGGTGAATTAAAGGAGGTTACCACATATATGTTCCAGAACCTCGTGCTTAAAAGGATCATATTCACTAATCGGCTACTCTACTATGTGCGTGTAAAGATAAAAGGCTTAATGTGATTGTGTTGGAATGAAAATGGGTGAAATTTAGCGAAAAGAATTAGGTTGATCTATAATGGCATGACTGGATCTGGTCTGCACAATGAAGGGTGTTTATTGTTATTACTGTATCTTTTGTGTTATGTTAAGATTATGTTTCCGCAAAAACATTGGCAACCTCTTATGATTCAAATTGCATCATGTATTTGCATTTAACTTGTGCTCTATTGATTTTTTTATGCTAATTGTATTGCTTGAGGATAAGCAAAGGTTCAAGCTTAGGGGAATTTGATAACACGAAAATTTATAGTATTTTCTGCCCGATTTACATAGATAAAGCTTCTGATTCTTCGTTTATTATGTCACATTATATCTCTATTTGTAGTTGTGATCGGTGGAAATAGAACTGACTGTTTTTTTTGCTGGTTCGCGAAATGTCGCGGTAAGCAAGAGTCGCCACCGTCTTTTATGTTCTCCAACATGGAAAGGACAAAAGCACAACAAAATTCCTTCTTTGAGATGTCTCTCGGTTCGGGAGGTAGATTTATAGAAAGGGAAGGTGTTAGCACCCTTTCTATCCATGGTTATCCATGGGCTCTTAGGTACTTGCTCTTATGTTTTCAAAAATTGTTTGCTTTTCAAATGTGTGTGGGTTTTGAAAAAATTTCGTTTGAAAAATTTCTAAGTAACTCTTGTATCTGTCCTCAAGAGTGTATGAAAAATTTGTTTGAAAACTTTTTGAAAGTGTGAGTGCGAAAAGTTGTTTTGTTTGTTTGAGAGAGCAAGTACCCAGGAGAATCTACCTACTCTAAGGAATTAGGCCGTGTAAGAGTCCTCTAGATAGTGCTATCCCACCATTGAGAGGTAGGTAGCACCGTCGTTGGAGTTATTCGGGTCAATTCGATTATTAGGGACATGTGTGGTCACCGAAGCAATAGTAGGACGCCTTAGTGGTAACCCTAATGTCCTAGATCCTTTGTATCCGAGGCAACTGTTTCGAGGCAACTGGATCTTTAGACAGGAGGGCGACCTCTAAAACACCCTATACTTGACAACCACGTTCGAGGCGACCGAGTGAGGCGTACCCTAGGAGTGACATGTGCATGTGTGTTGTTTCAGTTTATGTTTATATTTGATCATGCATTTGTGACCTACGGATTGATTTTATTATTCATACAAGTCCTTCATGCATATTAACAGTTAAGAGTGCGGAAAATAAATTGCGGAAATATGAATCTACGCTATTACTAGGCGCGGGTCTATACATCGCCAAAAACAAAAACCTGTTTGGAAAATAAATGCGAGAAAGTAAAAGAAAGCGGTAAACCCTAATTAACTATTACATCCTCGGAAACAGTTACATAAATATGATCAAAAAAAGAATTAAAGCGCGAAAGAAATTAAATCGGGACGTCCTTAGGGTTTTGACCCTTTTTGAGAAAAGAAAGTAATTTTAGTCCTTTTTTGCAATTAATTAAATATTAAACCTAAACCTAATTAATTAATTAATTAAAAGAAAAGTTTTTTTTTTGTGTTTTTTAAGTCTTTAATAAAAATAAAATAAAAGAAATTAAAAGTCAAAAGAAAAACCTATTTTTAAGCCTGATTTTATTTATTGTAAAAAGAATCAAAATTGAACCTAATTTAAACTAATTAATTTGTTAGTATTTTATTTACAAAATAATTAATAATGAAAATAGTAAATAATAAAAATATTTAATGTTTTAAGTTTCTGAATTTAATATGGAAAATAATTAATTTATGAATTAATAATAATAATTAATAATAGTTAATAATAATTAGTAGTAATTAAAATCTAAAAGAAAAAAAAGAATAATAGAACCAGGGGGGTTTGGACCAGCTTAGGAGGTGTTGATTGGAAATTTTAGGCCCATAACGCTCAAGCCCTGTTGACTTTGGGAATTGGCTGCACGTTGGTGGACTGGGAACACCATAGTCAACAGCTCATGGGCATTGGATTTGAACACGTGACCACCTGGCGCCTGATTATTTGAGGGACATGGTGGAATGCTTTTCAGCGCCTGCATATGATTATATTGGAAAAAATAGAAACAAGGAATTTGGGGGACCTGGGAATCGAACCCAGGTCCCAATGGTTACCAAGCACGTCACCTTCCACTAAGCCAAGCGCCTGTCTTTGTTAGTATAATGGATCATGAAAATAATATGTAAAAAAACCAATTATGCTGGAAACCAAGAAAAAGCGCACATTATATTTGAATCATCCAATAACATAACACCACGTCCTTCGTCTTCTTCATTTATCTGTAGAAAACAAAACAAATAGCGGGGGTTTTTAACCCCCACAAAGCTGAACGAGGAAAAATAGCGAATAGGATTCTACGCTATATAAATATGGCGCGATAGGTCCATTGGGTTCGTCATGTCCAGATAGTACCATGGGTGTCATTGGTCCTAATTTTTCTTGTATGAGAAAACCCCAATTTTGAAACTGAAGAACCCTAAAATTCAACAATGATGATTTCAGTTTCAGGACACCATAACGCGATTCACCTATACCAATAGCTTCAGAAAGGTTAGAGCAATGCAAAGCAATGATTATAACATGTTAATGATGCATAAAATGTGAGTTTCGATTCTGAAAAAGAATAAGCAAACCGTGATTCTGTTTGGACGTTTCCTTGAGGTTAAACCCTTGGTTTCGATTGCAAATTGTTTCTGAGTATGCTAGCAACGTGTTTGAATCAAGAAAAGGCTTTGAATTGACCTGGAAGGTTGAATTCAGTTTTCAAATTTTCTTTGATATTTTTGGAATTGGCTTATGGCTTTTTGTAGCAGCTTGCACGTTGCAGGCATTAGGGTTGGCTTCAGTATATGTAGTAGAATGGAATTAGGGTAAAACTTTGTCCAAGAATCCATGAAATAATGTTTTCAATATTTGATTTCCAATCAAATCTTTTTTTTGCATTTTTTTGATTGAAAAACCTTGCCAAATTGGTAGATTTTTGTCTCTTTGATGGATGCACGAAATTTCCAGCTTGCCCTGAGCCTATTTGCTTCATAAAAAGATTTGAAAACCATATCTTTATATTTTCTACATTTTAAATCAATTAAATGAATTAATATTAATAAAAAATCCAATTAATTAATTAAAAATAAGAAAATAAATCAATTTAATATCAATGGGTCGTGCATAAGCCTTGGGTAAAGATTCAAGAAGGAATTTGGGGCCCATTAGCAAAAACAAGGTGTTTTAGGCAAAGTTGACTTTTGCAAATTCCCAACTTCTCCAATGCATATCTTGCTCAATTTTGATCATATGAACATGTTCTTGGACATTTTGGAAAGGTCTTGAAGTCCTCTAACCAATTACTTTGGCCCCATGTCATTTTTATTTACCAATCTCAAGTTATGGTCTTGGACTTAAAGTGCATTTTTGTTGACTTTTGAAATTGACCTATAATGTAGAAATTGATAACTTTTTGTGAGAGCATTTCTTGGATTTGGAATGTGAAGATGAGTTGTAGGAAATGTCATCCCATTAAAAATGAGCATTGGATGGGATTTTTATGATGCACCATGAAAAAGTTATGCCCTGGTCAAGTTACAGTTGACTTTTCTGCTGTCCAAAAATGGAAACTTTTGCATCTTTGATGATTTTTGAGCCATTCTTGATGAATCATGATAAATACTTGATCAAATGATGATTGTGGCTTCAAAATAAGATATTGACCAAAAATTTTGACTTTTGACTGTCAAATGACCATTTTGCCCCTGCAGTTGATTGTGAAGCAAATGGGACTTTTGACTGTGCAATTTGATGCTGTGAGTCTTGAGACTTGGTATGTAGATGCTTGACAGTATATATATAGGCCTATGGGACTTGATTGAGCCATTGAAAATCCCAAAATCTTTGAAGGAACCAAAACCCTAATTTTGACTGGCTTAGGAGATGTTTGGACTGTGCAATCCCTTGAGAAATCTTGAACCATTTGAAGATGATTCTTGATAAACCTTAAAGAATATGGGAGGGAAAATTTTGGGGTACAATAGTTGCCCCTGTTCAATCTTCTTAGACCTGAGGATGTAGATTGGCTTGTGTGCCTTTCGTGATCCGAAGGTGGAAGATGATTGAACACTAGAGTGCCCAGAAATTTGCACTCGCATAGTAGAGTATCAGTAGTGTGATGGCGGAAATGGGCTTATAAATGCCATTTGGAGAGATGGTGTTTGGGAGGATGGGATTATAGATGCCATCTGGAGACGTGACAGAGTCTTGTCGAGAATGGGCTTATAGATGCCATTTGGAAATGTAATGGATAGTGGTGGAGATGGGCTTAAAGATGCCATCGGGGGTGTCGATCGCGTAAGAGATTCCTTAGCGAGAACTTGCGTAATTGAGAAAGAAAGATGGTTTCCTAGCCTGTTACAGGTGTTGATCTTCAAACTCTTCATGCAGATATGCCCTGGCTAGATACAGGTATCGACTCCACAATCAATTGCTCACAGATATGCCCTGGCTAGATACATGTATCGAATCTACAATCAATCACTCACATATATGCCCTGGCTAGATGCAGGTATCGAATCTCTAAACTCTTCATGCAGATATGCCCTGGCTGGATACAGGTATCGAATCTACAATCAATCACTCACAGATATGCCCTGGCTAGATACATGTATCGAATCTGGAATTAGTCGTCTACAGATATGCCCTGGCTGGATACATGTATCGAATCTCTAAACTCTTCATGCAGACATGCCCTGGCTGGATACAGGTATCGAATCTACAATCAATTACTCACAGATATGCCCTGGCTAGATACAGGTATCGAATCTGGAATTTGTCGTCCACAGATATGCCCTGGCTGGATACATGTATCGAATCTGGAATTAGTCGTATACAGATATGCCCTGGATGGATACAGGTATCGAATCTCTAAACTCTTCATGTAGATATTCCCTGGCTAGATACAGGTATCGAATCTACAATCAACCACTCACAGATATGCCCTGGCTAGATACAGGTATCGAATCTGTAATTAGTCGTCTACAGATATGCCCTGGCTGGATACAGGTATCGAATCTGGAATTAGTCGTCTACAGATATGCCCTGGCTGGATACAGGTATCGAATCTCTAAACTCTTCATGTAGATATGCCCTGGCTAGATACAGGTGTCGAATCTACAATCAATTACTCACAGATATGCCCTGGCTAGATACAGGAATCAAATCTGGAATTGCGAAAGTTGATGGTAATAATTTTTGATTGACCTTTTCCTAAAAAGGCAAAACGTTAGTTGTGTGCAATGTCATGATGTATGAAATGCATGATGTCATGATGTTCTCACGGAGAAATGAGATTGTGTTGTATGCAGGATGTATGAAATGTGATATGTTTATGAATGTGTTTTCGTCTAGGAAAATAAATCCTTGACGAATGTCGGGAGCTTGTTAAATCCTGGGCTGATGTTTGAAGAGTAGAGTTCTTCATTTCCGTTGGGGATGATGGTTGCAAGAATAAACCGGTAGGAGAGGATGACTCTGTTGGGGAATAAACTTGTTGGAGGGATAACTCTGCGGGGAATTACTCTGTGGGGAAGATATGCTTCGCTGAGGTTTTGAAGGTAACTCCGCTGGGGATTCCGTTGATAAGTTATGTTGGGGAATTTGATGAACTCCGCTGGGGGATAGGAAGAACTTCGTCGAGGACGATATTTCCGTGGCAATTAGCTGAGGATAACCCAGTTATAAGCTATGGTGGAGAATAACCTTTGAATAAAGCCGGGGAGAGATATGTACTCTGCAGGGGAACAAGCTTCCAGAATCTACTGGGGATAAGCTTCCAGAATCTACTGGGGATAAGCTTCCAGAATCTACTGGGGAGATTGATTCAACTCTCCTGGGGAAACTCTTGGACTGTACTGGGGAGTGGCTCCACTGGATGTCTTGTATTCCGCCGAGGAACAATCTTATATTAAGACTGCCGGGGATGCTTGCTTAGGAACATCTGTATACTCCGCTGGGGAATGTTGAGATTTTTTGGGGATACCCAACTTCCTTAAGGCTGACAGTAGGCTAACTCTGCTTGGGGAGAGTGTCGATGACTTGCTGGAGATACTGTGCCTTTCGGGGCTGATGGGAGACCAACTCTTCTTGGAGAGTATTGTTGAGTCTTGTCTTACTCTGCGTGGAGTGGAGGTATCCTGGTTACATTCTTCAGCCGAACTTACCTTGGTACCTTGGTGGACAGAGCAACTAGATTGCTTAGACAACTCATTATTGCCCCTGTTTCTGATGTCACCTGTAATTAATCCTTTGTTTCGCATGAAAATATTTATGAGTTAGCAATTAATGTCAAATGCATATATCAAAAATGAACATTGGACGTTCTTTGCAAAACAAAAGAGAAAAAGAAAAAACAATTGGCAATTTGTCTGGAAAAGTGGATTTGTATTGATTTTGAAATTTTCCTGTAAATAGGCGTTTGTGTACAAGAGGCTGACGTCCTAGTAAGAGAACGCCTCCGAACAACATAGAGTTTATATAATTTTGTGAAAAGGAAACAAAACAGCTATGTGAAACTAATCCCACTGGGTTCCAACTCTGCTATCGCCTTTATGTCTTCAAGCGTCTCATCACTTGGCTGCTTAGTTGAAGATGAAGCTGACTGATTGGTGCCGTCTGAGCCTGATAGTTGATACCAAATTCTGGATGCAAGGTGATCCAATGAGACATAGTATTACGCTTTATCCCTATCTTTTGCCTGGACCGCCCTTTCGGGTTTTCAGTCCACCGGGATACCCATTTTTGCCCAAGCCGCCTTTTCAGGTTTTCGACTTGCCGGGTGTACAGATTTTTTTCATTTCATCCCTTATTTTTGCCCGAACCCTTTTGGTTCGTCGGGAAGCCCTTATTTTTTCCTAGGTGTGTCAACCTAGCGGGTCTTTTATTCATGCGTAGTATCTTTTTACTATGTCTGCATTGGCGGGGTGAGGAAGGTCGTCACCATCCATGGTGGTTAGAATCATAGCTCCTCCTGAGAAGATATGTTTAACCACAAATGGCCCTTCGTACGCAGGGGTCCATTTGCCCCTGGGATCACCTTGAGGAAGAATGATGCATTTGATTACCAGGTCTCCGACTTGATACTCTTATCGTCTGAATTTCTTGTTAAATGCCCTGATCATCCGTTTTTGGTACGTTTGACCATGACAAATTGCGGTGAGTCTCTTTTCATCGATTAGATTTAATTGATCAAGTCGAGTCTGGATCCAGTCATCTTCGCTCAAACATGCATCCTTCATTATCCGGAGAGAGGGTATCTGGACTTCAATTGGCAAGACTGCCTCCATGCCATAGACCAAGGAAAAGGGAGTTGCCCCTGTTGACGTCCTTGCTGAGGTACGGTACCCATGAAGAGCAAACGGTAACATCTCGTGCCAATCTTTGTAGGTCACTGTCATCTTCTGCACAATCTTCTTAATATTCTTATTTGCTGCTTCGACAGCCCCATTCATCTTCGGCTGGTAGGGAGAAGAGTTGTGGTGCTGTATCTTGAATTGCTCGCAGAGCTCAGTGATCATCTTGTTATTAAGATTGGTACCATTGTCCGTAATGATCCTCTCTGGTACACCGTATCGACAGATCAGATTATGCTGAATGAACCGTGCCACGACATTCTTGGTTACGGTGGCAAAGGAAGCTACTTCAACCCACTTCGTAAAGTAATCAATTGCTACCAGGATGAAGTGATACCCGTTGGATGCCGTAGGTCTGATCTCGCCGATCATATCAATACCCCACATTGCAAAAGGCCAAGGTGTTGTCAAGATGTTCAAAGGAACTGGAGGAATGTGCACCTTATCAGCGTAAACTGGCATTTGTGACATGTCCGAGAATGCTGATAACAGTCGGCTTCCATTGTGGACCAGTAATATCCTTCCCGAAGGATTTTCTTTGCCATGGTATGTCCACTGGAATGAGTTCCGAAGGTACCTTCATGCAGCTCTGCCATGATCCTTTCCACTTCAGTCTTATCCATACAACGCAGTAAGGTTGAATCATGGTTTCCCTTGTAGAGAATGTCATTGCTGAGGAAGAACTTTGCCGATAATCTTCTTAGAAACTTCTTGTCATTGATGGATGCACGCTCGGGGTACTCTTGAGCTTCCAAGTACCTCTTTACTTCATGATACCAAGGCTTTTCTGTTACCTCTTCAGTCTCAAGATCACAACAATGTGCAGGTTCATCCAATTTCCAAATAATGATCTGGGGAGCCTCGTTGTCCCATTTGACTTTGAACATAGAAGACATCGTAGCTAGCGCGTCCGCCAACTGATTCTCCTCTCTTTGGAAGTGTTCAAAAGTTATTTCCTTGAAATAGGGAAGCAACGTCAACACATACTCCTTGTAAGGAATAAGATTTGGGTGTTTCGTATCCCACTCGCCTTTGATCTGACTGATCACGAGAGCGGAATCTCCGAAGACACTCATAAACTTGATCCTTAAGTCAATTGCAGCTTGAAGACCCATGATGCATGCCTCATACTCCGCCATGTTATTGGTGCAGTTGAAACATAGCCGGGCAGTAAGTGGAGTATGAGTGCCTTTAGGGGATATGATCACAACGCCAATACCGTTACCCAAAGCGTTCGAGGCTCCGTCAAATTGCATAGACCATCGGGATCCTTCCTCAGGTCCTTCATCCGGTCCGGGTACTTCACAATCAGTTACTACCATGATATTCTCGTCTAGAAATTCAAAGTTCATCGACTGGTAGTCATCCACTGCCTGGTGTGCCAAATGGTCTGCCAATACACTTCCCTTGATTGCTTTTTGAGTCGTGTACTGGATGTCATATTCCGTCAAGATCATCTTCCATCTTGCTATTCTCCCGGATAGAGCAGGCTTTTCGAATATGTACTTTATTGGATCCATTTTTGAAATCAACAGAGTAGTGTGAGTCAACATATACTGTCTCAGCCGGCGAGCAGCCCATACCAAAGCGCAGCAAGTTTTCTCGAGCAGTGAGTATCGGGTCTCACAGTCGGTAAAATTTTTGCTAAGGTAATAAATAGCGTGCTCTTTTCGGCCAGACTCGTCATGCTGCCCCAACACACACCCCATTGAGCTGTCAAGTACAGTCAAGTATAATATTAGAGGTCTCCCTTCAACCGGTGGCATAAGAATGGGTGGTTCTTGGAGATACTCTTTGATTCTGTCGAAAGCGGCCTGACATTCATCGTTCCAACGTACTACTTGATCTTTCTTCAGTAGCTTGGAGATTGGTTCATAGGTAGCAGTTAGATGTGAGATGAATCGGGCAATATAGTTCAGTCGTCCTAGAAAGCCTCTGACTTCTTTCTCTGTCTTGGGAGTTGGCATCTCTTGTATGGCTTTCACCTTGGCAGGGTCCACTTGAATACCTTTGTCGCTTACGACGAAGCCTAGCAATTTTCTAGATCTCACCCCAAAGGTGCACTTGTTCGGGTTCAACCTCAGCTTGTACAACTTCAACCGGTCAAACAGCTTCCATAGATGGTCAAGGTGTTCCTCCTCAGTCTGGGACCTTGCAATCATATCGTCGACATATACTTCGATCTCGTGATGGATCTTGTCATGAAATAAAGCAACCATGGCACGTTGGTAGGTTGCCCCAGCATTTTTCAACCCAAATGGCATGACCTTATAGCAAAAGGTGCCCCACTGAGTAACAAAAGTGGTCTTCTCCATGTCTTCGGGGGCCATCTTGATTTGATTATATCCGGAGAAACCGTCCATGAAGGAGAATACCTTATGCTGAGCAGTGTTGTCAACCAGAACGTCGATGTGAGGCAGAGGGAAATCGTCCTTGGGGCTTGCCCTGTTCAAATCCCTGTAATCAACACACATTCGGACCTTACCATCTTTCTTCGGCACTGGAACCACGTTGGCAACCCACTAAGGGTAAGAAGTCACTGCTAGAAAACCGGCGTCAAATTGTTTTATAACCTCAGCTTTGATTTTCTCGGACATCTCTGGACGCATACGGCGAACCTTCTGTTTAACCGGAGGGCAGTCTTCCTTGGTAGGCAGGTGATGAACCACAATGTCAGTATCCAACCCAGGCATGTCTTTGTAGGACCAGGCAAAGATTTCCACATAATCATGCAGCATCTGAATCAACCGCTGTTTCACACTAGACTCCAGATTAGCACCAATCTTGACTTCCTTTCTGTCTGTCTCAGTACCCAGATTTACCGTTTCCACTGGCTCTTCATGTGGCTGAATGGCCCTCTCTTCCTGGAGTAACAGTCTTTCAAGCTCACCAGGCACTTCGCAATCATCTTCACCTTCGTCTTCGGCTAAGTTGATCGAATTTTCGAAGTCATAACTGGCAGTAGCAGAGTCGTTACCAGTGAGATCCAGAGTGGATTGGAACCTTTATAGGTGAGTGTGTGTAAATATAGCTGTTTTGCAATATATAAAGAAAGAAAGGGAGCACAAGATTTGAAATGCGAAAAACGTCCAATGTTTTTATTCATGATATATGAAAATGACAAATAATAAGCCCTCACAAATGAAGCCACGGTGCCCCAGGTAAGACACCGAGCCATAAAGTTTCAAATTATTTTTCGTTACAAATTTAAAACAAAGGAGTTCATTACTGAGTGACAAGAGTAATAGGTATGAAATCTTTGGCAGTCCAGTTGTTCAGTCCACCGTTGGTCGTCGGGTAGATCCAGCTGTCAAATTTGGATTCCTCCCTGTCGTCTTCAATAGCATTCACTCCCGGGTTGGTGATTAACACAGGAGGTCTTCCAATCCTTGCCTTGCGAACAGCCCTCTGAGCTTCTGCAGTGAAACCCAAACCAAACTTGTCGGTCTTCGGAGTAAAATCAGGAAGTCGGCCCCAGTTTGCGCACTCACCCTTCTCAATCACAGCCCGAGCATCCTTTAAGGAAGCCATCTTCAAAGGAGAACCCTCTTCAGTCACAGTTTCTGTTGATGCCAGTGTTGGAGGAACCTCTTCAAAATGTTGAAAGGGGGTCTCAATGAATTCCCCATCCATCTCTATGTACCGGAATGAGTTGAGGTGGCTGACCATATATTCTTCCTCCCCCTGAACTGTCACAATCTTCCCTCTGACCGGGTATTTCAGCTTCTGATGTAGTGTAGAGGTCACAGCTCCGGCTTTATGGATCCAAGGGTGACCCAGCAAACAAGAATAGGACGGTCGGATGTCCATCACATAAAATGTAGAGTCAAAGACCTGAGAGCCAACCCTGATTGGAATGTCAACTTCGCCATGTACCATCCTCTTCGACCCGTCAAAGGCCCGGACAACAATGTTACTAGGCTTGAGCTCTAAACCTTCACAATTCAACCTGTCTAGGGCCTTCTTGGGTAATACGTTCAACGAGGAACCGGTGTCTACCAACACATGGGCAAGAGTAGTGCCCCTGAATTCAATGGAGACATGCAGGGCATCGTTATGGTTTTTTCCTTTGGCAGTCAGATCGGCGTCAAAGAAACCTAACCCATTATCAGCAATCAAGTTGGCCACACAATCAGTAAATTGATCAGCAAACGTTTCTTGTGGCACGTGGACCGTCTTCAAGAAGGAAATCAGGGCCTTGGCATGGGCCTCTGAACACAACAACAGTGATAGCATAGAAATTTTAGAGGGGGTGTGCCCCAGCTGCTCAACTACATTGAAATCACTCTTCTTAATGATCTTGAGAATCTCTTCCATCTCTTGCTGGGAAGCCTCAACATTGGTTGTCCTTGGTGCCTCCGTCAGGGCAGGCAAATCAGTAGCAATCCCTTTGCCCCGAGTGTTAGATGACTCGGTAGCAGGGGCAGAAACAGGAACTTGGTCAGGAAGGGAAGCAGGAACACTTGCAGGTGCGATGCCAAGAGGTCTCTGAATAACTGGAGGTGCAATATCTGGTGAGAAGAGTCTACCACTACGAGTAACTTTGGCAGGCCCGGTGATGTTACTGATGCCGGTACTAGTATCAAACTCTTGTTTAACTCCAAGCACATAAACATCTGCCCCATAGTGCCAAGAGACAGCTTTGTCAGATGTATAGGGGAGGGGCCCCGGAACAGTGATGATGATAGGAGCAATCTTTTGAGTAGGCATGATTCGGACAGGCTTCTTTGAGGGAGCCTTAGGAGGGTTGTTGAAAATAGTAACAATGGACACTTCTACAGCAGGGGTAGCAGGAACAACAATCTTCTCGAACAAGATCTCTTTGTTATCCATCAGGTTTTGGATGCCTGACTTCAGCAAAGAACAACCAGCAGGTGAAACAGCACATAGAAGGCAACCTTTACTACATCCCGGAAATAAACCGGCTAGCAACAGGTTCCTTTTGACAGTCAACAACGGAGTAACAATATCATCCACAGAGGCTACATACAGGTCTTCTTCCACAACATTCACTCCATGCTGGGGCATGGGAGCAGTCACAACATCGGGCCTTTCGGGCGCCTCGAACTGTATTTCTTTAGCATCAATAAGGTCCTGAACCTTATTCCTTAGAGCCCAACAATCATCTGTAGAGTGCCCCGGGCTATCATAGTGATAAGCGCAGCGGGCGTTGGGATTGTACTTTGGGGATGTTGTATTCACTACCTTCGGAGCTTCTTTGACAGTTACCAGATTGGTTGACAGCAGTTGCAACAAAATCTGAGACAGGGTCATACTGAGCCGAGTGTAATCCCTTCTGGGTCTCTCACCCCTTAGTTGGTTATATTGCCGAGGAGCGGAAGCAGGCTTTGAAATTACCACCGCGTTGACAGCTTGGCGGCGTTCCGGTTTATTCTGTTTCCTTGACCCATAAACAGCACTAGCTTCCTTCTTGAAGGGTTTCTTTTCAGAACTTGAGGATGCACCTTTCTGTATCTTCCCCGACTTGATACCAGCTTCTATCCTCTCACCAGTCAGAATGAGGTCTGTGAACCCAGCAGAAGAATTACCAATCAGATGGTTGAAGAACGGACCAGACAGGGTCCCTAGGAACATATCAACGAGCTCTCGGTCAGTCAAAGGTGGCCGCACCCTGCCAGCCAGGTCTCTCCACTTTTGTGCGTACTCCTTAAAACCTTCACCCGTCCCAAGTGACATACCCTGGAGTTGGGTACGCGTGGGAGCGAGGTCGGAATTGTACTGATACTGCTTATAAAAAGCAGTAGCCAAGTCCTCCCAGTTTCGAATACTGGCTCCATCCAGTTGATAGAACCATTCGAGTTGAGCCCCTGAAAGGCTATCCTGGAAGAAATGGATCCATAGATTCTTGTCTGCAGTGTAAGGTTGGATCTTCCTTACATATGATCTGAGATGCAGCTTAGGACAAGATGCCCCGTCATACTTCGCAAAAGAAGGTGCCTTGAACTTGTGTGGGATCACCACCCCAGAAGATAAACCTAGATCCCCAAAATCCAACCCAGGCACCTGTTGAATCTCCATGGCACTCAGACGATCCTCTAGTTGCTTGTACTTGTCCTCAGCAGGAGGGTACTGTTCATCATTGAAATTTGTCTCGTTGTCGGAGACCACAGGACTAGGAACCCTTCCCCCATGGGGACTGTCTTTCCCTACAGAGGAAGTAGCTTGATGTCATATGGTTGTAGGCGTAATGCTTTAGCAACCTCTTCAAGTTTTGGTTCCCTTTCCGTACCGTTGTAGGGTAGTTGACTGAGAATGGGAACCTTTAGAAGCTGAGAAAACTCTTCCAAAGTAGGCACCAATTGATAATCCGGGAAAGTAAAGCAGTGGTGCAAAGGGTCAAAGAACTGGAAGATAACTTTTATCATATCTTCTTCAATGTTGGTGTTGACCAAGCTGATGAGTCTACCATGCCTTTCACTGAAGGAAGAGTTCTCGGGAATCCTGGATGTAAGCTCCTTAAGCTGAGGAGGGACCCTTACAAGGTTGATCTGAATTGTCTTTCTGCGGATAGTTTCCATGTCCTACAAAACAAGAACAAAGATGAAGATTCGAACCTTTGAAGTGGTTAGTAAATGCATATGATGTTGTATGATGCTATGATGTTATGATAAAAACACACCACAAGTATTCACAAAAGGCAAACATGATAAGGCACACAAGTCACACCAGACAGCCCTTAGAGTTTAGGCCAGCATGAGGTCTAGGTACTACCCTCTTAAAGTTGGTGGGCTCAAAAACCTATCCTATCAAAAGTAACCGGGTTCTAAGGAGCTCAATATCATTGGGTTGTTTTCTATGTTCATTGTTTTGATTTGGCCACTGAACTGGCGATCAAAATATTCCAAGAAAACAACCCTCAATGAGTGTAGTATCGAGTATCTACCAACTTCGGACTGCACCAAAGTCGGTCATCTCACTACCCCTAAAGAGGCCAGGATGGTCAAGTAAGGTTCCTAAGGTCAATTGATGCTTCACGACACCACGCGGCGGCCCCGTACTCTCCTTGACTTGACTCAAGGGTTACCGGTACTCACCAAAGTGCCACATCAATGTAGCAACTGCTTCAACCGTGTCGGTACACCCCACACAGTTCCCTCACAGTTTGTTGCTACCTAAAAGGTATCCCCCAGATCCGGGTTAGGATCTATGAAACTCCCAAAACAGGCCCACAATATTAAAGCAATCAAAACAGGGAATTGAAAACATAAGAGTGGTCTAATCCTAAGGTACACATTACTTTTATAAGTGTCCGCAGCAGAGTCGCCAGTTCTGTGATCAGTGGAAATAGAACTAACTGTTTTTTTAGTTGGTTTGCGAAATGTCGCGGTAAGCAAGAGTCGCCACCGTCTTTTATGTTCTCCAACATGGAAAGGACAAAAGCACAACAAAATTCCTTCTTTGAGATGTCTCTCGGTTCGGGAGGTAGATTTATAGAAAGGGAAGGTGTTAGCACCCTTTCTATCCATGGTTATCCATGGGCTCTTAGGTACTTTCTCTTATGTTTTCAAAAATTGTTTGCTTTTCAAATGTGTGTGGGTTTTGAAAAAGTTTCGTTTGAAAAATTTCTAAGTAACTCTTGTATCTGTCCTCAAGAGTGTATGAAAAATTTGTTTGAAAACTTTTTGAAAGTGTGAGTGCGAAAAGTTGTTTTGTTTGTTTGAGAGAGCAAGTACCCAGGAGAATCTACCTACTCTAAGGAATTAGGCTGTGTAAGAGTCCTTTAGATAGTGTTATCCCACCATTGAGAGGTAGGTAGCACCGTTGTTAGAGTTATTCGGGTCAATTCGATTATTAGGGACATGTGTGGTCACCGAAGCAATAGTAGGACGCCTTAGTGGTAACCCTAATGTCCTAGATTCTTTGTATCCGAGGCAACCGTTTCGAGGCAACTGGATCTTTAGACAGGAGGGCGACCTCTAAAACACCCTATACTTGACGACCACGTTTGAGGCGACCGAGTGAGGCGTACCCTAGGAGTGACATGTGCATGTGTGTTGTTTCAGTTTATGTTTATCTTTGATCATGCATTTGTGAGATACAGATTGATTTTATTATTCATACAAGTCTTTCATGCATATTAACAGTTAAGAGTGCGGAAAATAAATTGCAAAAATATGAATCTACGCTATTACAAGGCGCGAGTCTATACATCGCCAAAAACAAAAACCCGTTTGGAAAATAAATGCGAGAAAGTAAAAGAAAGTGGTAAACCCTAATTAACTATTACATCCTCGGAAACAGTTACATAAATATGATCAAAAAAAGAATTAAAGCGCGAAAGAAATTAAATCGGGACGTCCTTAGGGTTTTGACCCTTTTTGAGAAAAGAAAGTAATTTTAGTCCTTTTTTGCAATTAATTAAATATTAAACCTAAACCTAATTAATTAATTAATTAAAAGAAAAGTTTTTTTTTGTGTTTTTTAAGTCTTTAATAAAAATAAAATAAAAGAAATTAAAAGTCAAAAGAAAAACCTAATTCTAAGCTTGATTTTATTTATTGTAAAAAGAATCCAAATTGAACCTAATTTAAACTAATTAATTTGTTAGTATTTTATTTACAAAATAATTAATAATGAAAATAGTAAATAATAAAAATATTTAATGTTTTAAGTTTCTGAATTTAATATGGAAAATAATTAATTTATGAATTAATAATAATAATTAATAATAGTTAATAATAATTAGTAGTAATTAAAATCTAAAAGAAAAACAAAGAATAATAGAACCAGGGGGGTTTGGACCAGCTTAGGAGGTGTTGATTGGAAATTTTAGGCCCATAACACTCAAGCCCTGTTGACTTTGGGAATTGGCTGCACGTTGGTGGACTGGGAACACCATAGTCAACAGCTCATGGCCATTGGATTTGAACACGTGACCACCTGGTGCCTGATTATTTAAGGGACATGGTGGAATACTTTTCAGCGCCTGCATATGATTATATTGGAAAAAATGGAAATAAGGAATTTGGGGGACCTGGGAATCGAACCCAGGTCCCAATGGTTACCAAGCACGTCACCTTCCACTAAGCCAAGCGCCTGTCTTTGTTAGTATAATGGATCATGAAAATAATATGTAAAAAAACCAATTATGCTGGAAACCAAGAAAAAGCGCGCATTATATTTGAATCATCCAATAGCATAGCACCACGTCCTTCGTCTTCTTCATTTATCTGCAGAAAACAAAACAAATAGCGGGGGTTTCTAACCCCCACAAAGCTGAACGAGGAAAAATAGCGAATAGGATTCTACGCTATATAAATATGGCGCGATAGGTCCATTGGGTTCGTCATGTCCAGACAGTTTCAACCATGGGTGTCCTTGGTCCTAATTTTTCTTGTATGAGAAAACCCCAATTTTGAAACTAAAGAACCCTAAAATTCAACAATGGTGATTTCAGTTTCAGGACACCATAACGCGATTCACCTATACCAATAGCTTCAGAAAGGTTAGAGCAATGCAAAACAATGATTATAACATGTTAATGATGCATAAAATGTGAGTTTCGATTCTGAAAAAGAATAAGCAAACCGTGATTCTGTTTGGATGTTTCCTTGAGGTTAAACGCTTGGTTTCGATTGCAAATTGTTTCTGAGTATGCTAGCAACGTGTTTGAATCAAGAAAAGGCTTTGAATTGACCTGGAAGGTTGAATTCAGTTTTCAAGTTTTCTTTGATATTTTTGGAATTGGCTTATGGCTTTTTGCAGCAGCTTGCACGTTACAGGCATTAGGGTTGGCTTCAGTATATGTAGTAGAATGGAATTAGGGTAAAACTTTGTCCAAGAATCCATGAAATAATGTTTTCAATATTTGATTTCCAATCAATTTTTTTTTTTTGCATATTTTTGATTGAAAAACCATGCCAAATTGGGAGATTTTTGTCTCTTTGATGGATGCACAAAATTGCCAGCTTGCCCTGAGCCTATTTGCTTCATAAAAAGATTTGAAAACCATATCTTTATATTTTCTACATTTTAAATCAATTAAATGAATTAATATTAATAAAAAAATCAATTAATTAATTAAAAATAAGAAAATAAATCAATTTAATCTCAATGGGTCGTGCATAAGCCTTGGGTAAAGATTCAAGAAGGAATTTGGGGCCCATTAGCAAAAACAAGGTGTTTTAGGCAAAGTTGACTTTTGCAAATTCCCAAACATTTCCCAACTTCCCCAATGCATATCTTGCTCAATTTTGATCATATGAACATGTTCTTGGACATTTTGGAAAGGTCTTGAAGTCCTCTAACCAATTACTTTGGTCCCATGTCATTTTGATTTACCAATCTCAAGTTATGGTCTTTGACTTAAAGTGCATTTTTGTTGACTTTTGAAATTGACCTATAATGTAGAAATTGATAACTTTTAGTGAGAGCATTTATTGGATTTGGAATGTGAAGATGAGTTGTAGGAAATTTCATCCCCTTCAAAATGAGAATTGGATGGGATTTTTCTGATGCACCATAAAAAAGTTATGCCCTGGCAAGTTACAGTTGACTTTTTTGCTGTCCAAAAATGGAAACTTTTGCATCTTTGATGATTTTTGAGCCATTCTTGATGAATCATGATCAAGACTTGATCAAATGATGATTGTGGCTTCAAAATAAGATGTTGACCAAAAATTTTGACTTTTGACTATCAAATGACCATTTTGCCCCTGCAGTTGATTATGAAGCAAATGGGACTTTAAACTGTGCAATTTGATGCTGTGAGTCTTGAGACTTGGTATGTAGATGCTTGACAATATATATATAGGCCTATGGGACTTGATTGAGCCATTGAAAATCCCAAAATCTTTGAAGGAACCAAAAACCTAATTTTGACTGGCTTAGGAGATGTTTGTACTGTGCAATCCCTTGAGAAATCTTGAACCATTTGAAGATGATTATTGATAAACCTTGAAGAATATGGGAGGGAAAATTTTGGGGTACAACAGTAGTGTTTGTAGCATATTTCAGGTGTTTAGCTTTTGCAAAGTATAAATGAGAAAAGGAAGAAAAATAATGGAGAAATGAAGAAGAAATGGCCATTTAGCAGCAAAACGTAAGCATTTTGTATCAGAAGTGCATGCCGCCAGTCACAAGCGCATGTCGTCCGTCACAAATCCCAAAAGTGTGCCCCTCGGCACGCTTCTTGTCCTGACCGACATGGAATAAATATACATGCCCCACATAACAGCGCGCATGACGTCTGTTGTACCCCAAACTTTTCCTTCCCATTTTTCACAGAAATCACAACCCTAGGGTTCCTCAGATATTCAAGATTGGCTCAGGAATCAATCAGACGAATTTTCTCCTTTAGCAATAAACTAGCAATTAGGGGTTTTACTTGCAGTTCTCAGAAAAATGAATTCACCAAGATCCAATTGGCTTTCACACGTTCTCATGCTTTTTTCAAGTTTACTAAAAGATTACTGTTCGTTCTCAAGGCATATTCATTTGGGACAAGAGATGGGATCTAAGACTGTTCATTTGGAATATTAATGTTTTGTTTGATCCAAGTTAACCAGATAATTTACATTTGTTAAGACATTTGCTGGTTAATGGAATAAGACATTTGTTGGGTTATGGAATGAGCATTTGTTTGTTTATGGAATAGACAATGCATGTTTATTTGGAATACAGTTGCAAGATTACATAGTTATTGGATTACTTGGAATTTAAGTTATCTTGGTTGGAATTATTGGAATACAGTTTCAATTATCTTAATCAGGAATCTTAAAGAACTAGTGAAGATGCGAAGACAAAATTGCAAGTTATTGACAGCAAAAGATTTTAATGGACATCACAATACCTCATAAGACTTTCTTTCATTTATTTCAAAAAATTGTTACAATACAATTTATTATTTAAATGCTTTAAGTTTTACAACTTATTGTATTTGAAAAAATAAATTAGTACAATTATTTGAGTATTCCTATCTAAATTACAAAGGAAAAATTTAAGCCTAAGAGTGACTAAGCTTCCTTTACTTCCATGCATGCCAAAGAATCTTTTGCTTCCTCTGCTTTGCCACCATCCAGTTTGCGCTCACATAAAAAACAAAAGACAGAAAATTGATCAGTACAATTAATTGGATATGTTTAAGAATTTTCAAAAGAAAAAATGTGTTCATCATTAAAGTTTGCAATTTGGAATCAGAGGGCTATTTTTTAATTCATCACGTTTTTATTTTTCTATTTTGCAAATCACGAGAAGATTGCTCTTCTTGGTTCACAAAAAGAAAGATAAAAATGTAAGCAAAGCTGTCCAAATAAAAATGCAAGCAATTTATCCAAATATAAGCAAAGCTGGCCAAACAAGTGAAAATATACAAGTAGCATGGCCAAACAGGCAGCAGGAAAGCAAAGCTGCCCAAACAAGTGAAAAGATACAACAGCATGGCCAAACAGGCAGTAGGCGCACAAACTGCCCAAGATATACAAGCAGCATGGCCAAGCAAGCAGCAGGCACGCAAAATGCATAAGACATCAACATATCAGCATGCAAACAAAATACAAACAGCAAGAACGAGGCAGCATAGGCAGTAGCAGATAAAGCATAAGCAGACAAAAGGGCATCGCAAGAAGAAAATATAAAACTAAGTCAACAAGCAAGAGGCTTGTTCATAAGCTTTTCATCATTTTCCAAGTTAAAAATTGCAAAATTTTCAGAAAATATTTGGCTTAGGGTCATTAAGAGAGGAAGAGGAAAGAAGTAACCTAGGGGATGCTGCCCTGCTGTCACAATTGCACCAAAAATGCTAGCAAACAAAACTGCAAGGAAAAGAGCCTAAGAAGAAAATCCCAAAGTATTCAAAATTCGGTGGTTTCCCACCATTTTGAATAAGCTGCAAAACTGTCAAAGAGAAAAGCCAATATAACAGTAGAGAGGGTGTAAGAGAGGGAGGACAGAAAAAAATTATCAAACAGCAACATAACAAACATTCAAAACTGTAACAACAAGCCATCAATCTCAAAAACTATAACAATCAAAAAACCTGCATAACCACTGCCACCAACTTCAAACAGTTGGCAAAACCATCAGAAAAATCACAAAACAGTTCAAAACCATAAAAAACTGTTACAAGTTTTCAAACATACAAAAAACCAAACTGCCATCTTCCTCAACCAACCTTCAAAATGCTGTCAAACACACAAAGCCCTTCAAACTGTTAACAAGACCATTTTCAACAAAACCTGTTAACCAAAAACCCAAACATGCATAAACCAGTTTAAACCAATAAAACAAAAAAGCTTGCAAACTGTCAACAAAGATGGACAAAGATTCAAGTTTGTAACTCATTTCCAACCCTCAAAACCCTTCAACCTGTTATCAATACCAAACATCCCAAATGTAACCATCAAGAACATACCAAGTTCAACATACAAAAATCACAAAAATCCCAAGCCTGTTAACAAAAACAACCAGCAAAAACTCCAAAACTTAAAAGCCAAACCAAACTCTACAACAACAAAAAACCATAAGAAATCAAACCCTCAACTGTAAAACATCCCAACATTCCATCAATATCATCAAAACCAATATCCAACAATCAGAAACAAACATCATCCTCATTCAGTAAAGAGGATAGACGAAGAAAAGTACCAAAAGTGGGCATCCTTCGTCATCATCTCTTCCTCCTTGCCTAGCCCGTCACCAGGGAGCATCTCATCTCAAAATCTCACTATCCTCTCACAGAAAAGCTCCAAAGGTATATTTCTTGACAAACTATTTACTGCATCTCAAACATATAACACAATAGGTTAATAGAGAAAACGTGAATAAGGCAAGACAACAACAAAAATTCATTTAACCATCAAACAAAATCGTAACAAAAAAGAACAGAATCATACCCTTTAAAGAACAAAACCATTAGCATCTATTTAGGAAGTGAGGAGTGTGAGGTGCTCCGCTAACAAGGGTGAGAGGAAGATCAGAGAATGCATGTCAAACCCTGTAGATGATTTCTCTTCAAATTAGGGATTTCCAGAAAGAATAACGTAAACCAGGTTGAATCAAAGGGGCCAAGGGAAATTCTATTCGCGAAATTAGGAAGAGAATATGGATGGTTAGCGAGAAATATGAATGAATTTGAGAGAAGTGAGAGAGACGAACAGAGCGGCGCCGCTGTGAGCGCAAGAGAGCAAACCCTAATTGTTTTGTTTTGTTTACCTTAATCAAACATAATAAGCAAGCTTAAGAGATTTGGGTCAGTTCTATCCACAAACCTTAGGCCCAGCGCGTCTCCCTTCCCCCTCTGCCTTGTTTTTTTCTTTCAGCAAAACAATAACCCTTTTCGGGCCTAGCACCCTCCAAATTCTTTAAAGCCCGTTTTCTTTTCTTTTTTTAATTTGTTGTTATTTGTTTTGAAAATTACTAATATTATTTTTTGCATTTTTTTTAGTCTTAAGAATCAATTTTCATTATTTTCTTTTTTATAACTTTTTATTAACTTGTAACATTTAATAAAAACACCAAAAAATCAAGATTTAGTTTAATTAATTTTCTTTCTTTAGACTTTTCTTTTAAAATTAATAAAAATACATAAAAGAATAATAATAATAAATTTTTTTAATCTTTTTAGAATAGATTTTTATTTATCTCTTTTCAAGTAAATACATACATTTCATACTTTATTGATTTTATTTTCGTAAATTGTCTTAGCTTTATATTGAATCGCACAACAATTCGATTTGGTTGTAATATTTGGACATTGCTATTTTTTTATGCGACTCATCCCATTTGTAATAATTGTACCCCTGTTCACGGATACTTTTCTAATAGCTTAGACTTTTAATTCCCGCAATTTATTGCTTTCTATATACTGTGTAGTAATTAGGCAAGTATGGCAAGATTCAAAAATCAATCGCTAGATGACCTAATCCAAGAAAAAATAACTTGAAATCAACACACTTCTCACACGCGCACCTCTAGGATAACCTTGCTTGTTTCCTAGGAAATACAATCATGTCCCTCGAATATGAGACACTCTAGCAAATGACCCTTCGACAAACAAAGATCGTAGTCCGTCGATGTTGCCTTCGATAAAACGATCTCGTCCCTTACAAAATTGCTAGAGCGTCTCATAAGTTGCCTTCAATGATTGTAAAATTGACCCACGCCCGTCCCTTTCCATCCAATGGTGGGGCTTCTTACCAAATTAATGGTAAGATAGCACCATTAAAAGGAAGAAAAAAGAACAATTTAAGACCTTTCGAGTAGATAGATTCGCTCTTAGTTACTCGCTTGCTCACGACAAAAATAACTTTCACACCTACACTTCCATTTCAAAACATTTTCAAAAGATAAAACGTTTTGTATACGTTCTTATAGAGACGAGAACCATTACAAAACCTCTTTTTTCAAAACACTTCTCAAAACACGATTCACAAACACATCTTTGAATCATTTTTTCGAAATAAAGCTTTGTATACGTTCTTATAGAGACGAGAACCATTACAAAGAAACTTTCCAAAATACTTTCAAAACCCACACCATAAGCACACAATCAAACAAAAGCAAGTGATCTAAAACGAGTAACTAAGAGCCCATGGAAAACCATGGATGAAAAGGGTGGTAGCACCTTCCCTTTTCATAATCTACCCCCCGAACCCGAGAAAATTCTCGAAAGGTCTTTCTTGTGCTTTTTTACCTTTCCTTTTGGATAAAAGAAAAGTCGGTGGCGACTCTTGCTAACCGCACAAGTGCGAACGAAACGCAAAACCTCTAGTCAGTTCTCCTACCGTACCACAGAACTGGCGACTCTGCTGGGGAGTAAAATAAAAAAAGTTGGGTTACCTTAGGGTTTTAGATCACCTTTACATGCTTATCTTGCTTGACTTGTATGCTTTATCTTTTGGTTCTATCTGTTTTGGGTTTGAATCCTCTACCGGGATTTGGGGCACCTTTTTAGGTAAATAGCAATAGATTGTGGAGACTGTACGGCATAGACCAATATGGTTGAAACAATAACTATGTTAGTGTGACGCATTTGTGGGTACCGGTATCCCTCGTGGTGAATCGAGGAGAATACGGGGACGCTAAGTGGCGTCGCGAAGCACTAATTAACCTTAGAACCCTAATTGAACCAACTTGGCCATTAGGACGTAGTGAGGTAACCAGTTTCGGTGTAAAGCTGAAAATTGGTTAACACTCGATACTACACTCATTGAGGCTAGGCTTTTGGGATATCTCAGCCGCAAGAAAGGATTGATTATGCTGAGATAATGCCTAAAAGAAAGGTCGGTGATATTGAGATCCTTTAGAACCCGATCTTTGTTTCTAGGACAGGTTAAGCCCACTAAAATTTCAAGAGGGTACTTACCTACAAACTCATGCAAGCCTGAAACTAAGGGATCTGTTTGTTGTGTGTATATATGTTTTCTTGTACATAAACACCATAAACATCATCAACATCATATGCATCCTCACTAACCATTTCAAGGATTTAGAAATTTATCTTTGTTTTTGTTTTGTAGGAAATGAATTCTCTCCAAAGAAACACCATTCGAATCAGCTTTGTAAAAGCACATCCTCAACTTCAAGAGCTAACCTCAAGAGTGCCTGGGGATTCTCCTTTTACCAAGAAGTATGGTCGACTTCTCAGATTGGCTACATCCAACTTCCAAGAAGAGATGATGTGTGTACTGTTCCAATTCTTTGATCCCGTACAGCATTGTTTCACTTTTCCGGACTATCAGTTGGTACCAACATTGGAAGAGTTCTCTCTGCTCTTAGGAGTACCCGTGCTTAATCAGATACCGTTCACCGGTCTAGAAGGGATTCCAAAACCCAAAGTCATCGCCGAAGCTTTACATATGAAGAGGGCCGACGTCACAGCCAATTGGGAGACAAGAAGTGGGGTTAAAGGATTTTTAGCTAACTTTCTGTTGGAAAAAACTCGTTCGTTCTTGGATGACATGGATTTCCAAGATTTCAAAGAAGTGCTAGCTCTCCTCATTTATGGTTTGGTTCTGTTTCCTAACTCGGACCAGTTTATAGAAGTTAATGCCATCAAAGTCTTTCTCTCTCGCAATCCTATACCCATACCATGAAGAAAAAAGGTACCCTTTCGTGTTGTATACCTCTACTTGCCAAGTGGTTCACTTCGCACCTACCTCAGTCAGCATTGAAGAACGAGCAAAGATTGACTTGGTCTCAAAGGATGATGTCTCTCACCCACTCTGATATCCGTTGGTGCTCAAGATCCTTGGAAGATATCTCTATCATCGACCGTTGTGGTGAGTTCCCTAATGTGCCTCTGCTAGGTATTAGGGGAGGTATCACCTACAACCCGTGTTTAGCTCTTCGGCAATTTGGGTATACCCGAAGGGACGGCCCTCACAAGATGCTCGACCAAGATCTGGTTTTTGACTACGATAAAGAAGACCAAGGTTACCGCCAGAGGTTTACACGTGCTTGTGGAATGGTGAACAAAGTGGACAGTAGGACTTTGGGACATAAAAACTCTATCCCTCTTGAGCCTTACCTTAAGTGGGTACGGGGTCGTGCCCAGAGTCTCTTAATTCCTTACCCTTTAATTCTTCCTGTCATCATTGAACCTGTTATTGAAGGAGACGTCCCGTACACCGTTCTTCATCCAGACATGCCTACCTCTCTCGAAGACCTGCAGAAAGCTTGGATTTAGTTGAAGGAGGAGCGAGACACCTTTGAAACCCAGTACTACGCCAGTGAGAAGAAGGTTCTGGAGCTCACCAAGCTGCTTCATGAAGAGAATAATCTGAATACTTACATTGCTCAAAAAAGGATGCGTTCGGTCTTTTTGTCTTGAGAATCTTGTTGTATTTTAGTTTCTTTCTTTGTAAGCCCGAGGAGGCATGATGTATTCAAACTTGGTTTTATTTAATATGACGTGCGTTATTTTTGGTTTGGGTAAATTTAAATCTTCTAAATTTCCTTGAAATCATTTGCATATCGCATCTTCATTCATCATATGCATGAGCAGGTCTTCACACCAGGTTTCTTTATCTCTCTGCTATTTATTTCAGCAAGATGGATATTGAGCAGACAGTTAAAGACTTACAAGCGCAGAATTCACAGTTCCAACAGCTACTCATGACCTTGGCTAAGGGTCAGGAGGAGCTCAAAACCTTGCTGGAAAAGGAAAAGGAGAAAAAGAAAAAGAAGAGAGTTGGTGTGGCTACTTTGGGTAGAAGATTTGAAGGTCAAGCTAGAAGGGTCCTAGATTTTCCCTCAACATCTGATGAAGGGATAGGAATAGGAAATGGAATTGCAGTAACAACTAAGTGTGAGGAAGAAGAAGAAGAAGAGGAGGATGAAGACTATTCTGAATAGCAGTATCCTCCTACAGATGACAAATACAAAAATCTTGAAGAGCGTCTGGAAGCTATGGAGGTACAGAGAGTGCTTGGGTTGGACTTTGAAGATCTAGGGCTGGTCTCTGGAATTGTGATTCCCCCCAAGTTTAAGGTGCCTATATTTGCTAAGTACGATGGGTTGTCTTATCCCAAGATGCATCTGCGATCTTATGTCATAAAAATCCAACCGCATTCTTATGAAAAGGATCTATAGGTCCATTTCTTCCAGGACAGTCTTTCAGTGACGCAATTAGATTGTTTCTACCAGCTAGAGAGGTCTAATGTGCATAATTGGGAGGATTTGGCTGCTGCCTTCTATAAGCAGTATCAATATAATATGGACTTAGCACCAACCCGTACTCAATTATAGAGTATGGGCATGGTATCAAATGAAGGTTTCAAAGAGTATACCCAGAAATGGAGAGACTTGGTGGGACGAGTACAACCCCCATTGTCTGAAAGAGAGCTTGTGGGTATGTTCTTGGGTACACTGTCGGGCCCCTTTTTCAATCACTTGATCGGAAGTTCGTCCGCGGGGTTCACCGAGTTAATTCTGATTGGTGAGATAGTTGAAGCCGGAATCAAGAGCGGGAAAATTCAAAAGGATGCATCTGCTTCCGCTGCCATCAAAAAGCCTTTCCCAGCAAAGAAAGAAGTATCAACTGTCTACTCCCAAATAGGTCAAGGAAGAATTGAACTCCGGCCAGTGGTGTGGGCTGTAATGATTCAGAAGTCTGCAGTTGATCAGCCTAGAAACAATCAACCCAGAACCAATTAAGCCAGGGTGGAAAGGCCTGTGCGGAAATTCACCCAGATAAACATGACTCCTGCTCAGGTTCTACCCCATCTTTTGAAGTTAAACCTTGCCAGTCTGAAAGAGGCCCCGAAAAATCCGAATACAGCTTCTCCTTACTACCATTCAAATGCCAAGTGTGCTTATCATTCAGGGAGTATAGGGCATGACACCAACAATTGTTAGGCCCTCAAAAATAAGATTAAGTATTTAATAGACGCTAAAGAAGTGGAATTTGACGCCCCTGAAAAGCCTAACGTGATCTCTGCTCCAATGCCAAAACATGGTCACAATGTCCATGCTGTTGAAGATGATCTTTTTGTTGCCACTATTGATGATTTGATGACTCCATGTGATACGGTGGGAAAGAACTGACTGTTTTTTTGGAATGCTGGTTTGCGTTTTGCGTTTGTGTTTCACGAAATGTTGTGGTAAGCAAGAGTCGCCACCGTCTTTTATTTTTTCCAACAAGGAAAGGAAAAAAGCACAGAAAAATTCATTTTTCGAGATAATTCTCGGGTTCGGGGGGGTAGATTATATAAAGGGAAGGTGTTAGCACCCTTTTTATCCATGGTTATCCACGGGCTCTTAGGTACTTGCTAATATTGTTTTCAAAAATTGCTTTTCTTTGTGTTTGTGGGTTTGAAGAAGTTTTTTTGTTTTAAAAGTGTAAGTGTGAAAAAGATTTTGTTTTTGAAAGAGCAAGTACTTAAGAACCATCTACCTACTCGAAAAAAGAATCGTTCTATGTTATCTTCCTTTAGACAATGCTATCCTACTATTGATGAGTAGGTAGCACCGACGTTGGAGTTTTAAGGGTCAATTCGAATTTAGGGACTTACGGTCACCAAAGCAATGTTAGGACACTTTAGTGGTAACCCTAATATCTTAGATCATTTGTTTTGAGGCAACAATATCTGAGGCAACCGTTTCGAGGTGACTATGATCTTTGGACAAGAGGGCGGCCTCTAAAACAACCTATACTCAATGACCGCGTTACAAAGGCAACCAAGTGGGGTGTACCCTAAGAGTGCGCATGTGCGAGTGTGTTGATTTCAGTTAATTTTATCTTTGTACATGTTAATGGTTATCTAAGTTGATTTTAGGTTAAACATTCATTCTTGTCATGCATTCCTATTATCAAACATCTAACAATTATAATTTGCGGAAAATAAATTGCGGAAATTAAATTACAAGGCGTCGGGTATTTACATCGCCAAAAGCAACCCTTTGAAATTTAAATGCGAAAAACAAATAAAGCGATAAAAATAGTCCTAATTATCTATTACATTCCGGAAACAAATACAATATTGAATAAAATGGGTCGCGTGTGGGAAATTAAATCGAGTGCGAGTTCTAGGGTTTTAACCCTTTGTTAAAGAAAAAGATTTTTTTTTGTTTGTTTTTGACTTTAGAAAGAAATTAAACTAAGTTAATTATTAAATTAATAAATAAATTAATTAATAAAAATATTTTTGGGTTTTTGGTATTTAAAGAAATAAAATTAAATTTAATCAATGTTAATAAAAACCTAATTGTCTAAGTTAATTTTAATTATTGCAAAAAATATATTAAAGTTATTCCTAATTAAAACTAAATTAATTAATTGATTTGTTAATAAAAAGAAAATACCAAAATTAATAAAGAAAGTATTTTTTTGGTTTTAATTTTATTAGGAAAAAGTTTGATTGGTTAATTGAATATAAAAATATAATAAAACAAATAATTAAAATAAAAAAAGGAAATAGAAAGAGTTAGGGGTGTGGGCCTGATTTGGAGGTCTGGAATAGCAATCTCATGGCCCAATTGGCGCAGGCCTGGTTGACTTTTTGGATCCCATGTGCACCTTCTGACTTGGTCCCATGGTGGACGTCCATCTCTTGTCCCTCAGATCTGGCCTAAGGCCATCTGTCCATTGAAGATATGGAGGCGCATGATGGATCTCACGCTGGCATCAACACTTGATTACCTGAAGAAAAATAATAACAAGGCATATGGGGGACCTGGGATTCGAACCCAGGTCCTGTTGGATATTGGATGCACGCCACTACCACTCAGCCACTTTGTTTCAATTGTTAATAATATACATAGTAATAATAATAAAGGGAAATCAATCAGATGCCAGAAAATATAAAAAAAATGTGCCAAGTTTGAATGGTCCACTCAGAGGGAGACACGTTTGTCGTCCCTGACCTTCAAACCCTGTAAATTTACCTGCGGATTTAGATCCGCAACTAAATTCGCAGGTCGTTCCCAAAATAAAATATAGGCCATAAAAACTACTCCCAAGACCATGGTTGTGTTCGTCCTTCTCTTCCGGTCATGTCTATGGCCATCAATGGAGCTAATTTTGCCTGTAAAAGAAACGCCCAAAAAACAAACCACAAAACCCTAGATTCGGCTATGGGGTTACAATCCATATAAATGAAATCAAATATTTCCAAAAGTTCAGAAATCTCATAAGCATCACAAATATGTCAAAGATTTGCTAGAAAGATGCAAGAATAGAGAGTTAAGGTTTTGGAAACAGGGCCAAGAAACGGGACACTTACAACGCGTTTTGATGGATATGAGAACTTGCTTTGGAATACAAAAGATTGAGTAGACACCCAGTGTTGTATCCCAAAATTTTCCCTCCCATATTCTTCAAAGTTTTGACAAGCATCATCTCAATTTGCTCAAGTCTACTCAAGGGTTGCACAGTCAAACACCCTCCTAAGCCAGTCAAAATTAGGGTTTTGTTTCTTGCAAGGAAGTTGAAGTTTTCAAGGGCTCAATCAAGTCCCATATGCTCCTATACATTGTCAAGCACCTACATGTCAAGTTGCAAGGCTCACAAGGTCAAGTTGCACAGTCAAAAGCCCTAATTGCCTCACAATCAACTGTAGGGGTAAAATGGTCATTTGGCAGTCAAAAGTAAAAAATTTTGGTCAACATCTTATTTTGAAGCCAAAACCATCATTTGATGAAGTCTTGATCATGATTCCACAAGCATGGCTCAAAAATCATCAAGATGCAAAAGTTTCCATTTTGGGACAGCTGAAAAGTCAATTGTAACTTGACCAAGGCATAACTTTTTCATGGTTCATCAGAAAAATCCCATCCAATGCTCATTTTGAAGGGGATGACATTTCCTACAACTCATATTCACATTCCAAGTCCAAGAAATGCTCTCACAAAAAGTTATCAATTTCAACATTATAGGTCATTTTCAAAAGTCAACAAAAAGGCATTTTAAGTCAAAGACCATAACTTGAGATTGGTAAATCAAAATGACATGGGACCAAAGGCATTGGTTATAGGACTTCAAGACCTTTCCAAAATGTCAAAGAACATGTTCATATGATCAAAATTGAGCAAGATATGCATTGGAGAAGTTGGGAAATATTTGTGAAATGGCAAAAGTCAACTATCCTTAAAACTTCAATTTTTGACAAAAGGGCCCACTTTCTTCCACTTGATTCAGCCTTGTCATGCCACCCACGTGTCCCATGATTAATTTCAAGATCAAACATTTATTTTTCCATTTTATTTAATTTTTATTGATTTAATTCATTTTAAATCCATAATAATTCAAATAAAATCAAAAAAATTAATGGAATAGTATCTTGTGGTTTGAATAGCTTTCATGTATCATTTGCCAACTACCAAATTCGTGCTAGGGCCATTTTGAGCATAAAATCCAAGTTTGGCTTCAAAGATGGAATGTCCTTTAATGGTGGTCAACAAGAATCCAAAACATAATTGCACAAGGTTAAGGCTCATCATATCACTTAATTCTCATTCATACCTACATATGCAAGCAGTACAAACCTCATTCACGACATAGAAAGTGCACAAACGGCCAGAGCAAAGTTCAAAAATTGTCCAAAAAGTGAGAGATCAAAAATTGTGTTGCAGGCATTTTCAGATCAAAGTAAGCACGTGGCCTCCTTCCTTGCCATCCACTGGACCTAAAGAGACCAATACCACGTCCTAAGACTCCATATCAAGCGCTGTAAGTTCTTCCAAACTCACCCCTGTACACGAAATCTATACTCTCCATTCTTGCATTTTTTTTCTCAAAGATATTGGCATAATCATATTGCTTGCTTGATTTCCAACATAACTGTAATAGCTGATTTGGTTTTTAGGCCTCATATGGTGATATCCGCTCTTAGGGTTTGTGTGGGTTGTTTTTAGGCATTTTACTTTCAGGTGAAATCAGAGCAAATAATGAGCATGGATGGATTCAGGAGGTGGAGACGAGATCAACCATGATCTTGGAATGGGTTTTCATGGCCTAGGGACGATTCTAGGACAAGCCTACGAAACTACCTGCGGATAAAAATCCGCAGGTAAATAACCAGTCGTTTGTTGAAGAAGATGATGACGTGCTGCAGCGTGATTGGCCATTTTTAAATAATGCGCATTTTACTTTTTTTTTCCAGGCTTTGCTTTGATTTTTTCATTATATTAATTATGTATTGTTATAATAACGAATGAAGACAAGTGGCTCAGTGGCTAAGGCGTGCAGGCATTGTCCCTTGGGACCTGGGTTCGAATCCCAGGTCCCCCATAATTTCCATGTATTTTTTCTTCACATAATTGTGTGCAGGCTTCAAAGAATAGGCCCATCATGCACCTTGCCCATCCAGCGTGCCAAGTGTCTTCAACAGCCATCCAAAGGCCATGAGAGTGAGGAACATCATAGTCCCAGTCAAACAGGTGCCTAGGCAATTCCCAGAGTCAACGTGGCTTGGCAACAAATGGGCCTGGAATCTGTTTGTTCACCTCCCAAGCTGGCCCAAACCCCCCTTTGGGTTTGCATTTTTTTTCTTTCTTTTAATTGCTTTATTTAATTCTATTGTTTTTTTAATTAATTACTCATCAACAAATTAACATTTTCACAATAAAAATTCAAAAACTAAAAAATGTAAATATTTTATTTTTATTAATTTCACTTAGGTAATTATTTTGTAAAGAAATATTAACTTAAATTAATTTAGTTTAATTAGGTTTAATTTTAATCCTTTTATAATAAATAAAAATGAATTAGACTTAGGTTCTTTTTTGACATTTTTAATTTCTTTTATTTCATTAAAAACATAAAAAACACAAAAAACTTTTTTTCTTTTAATAAATTAATTAATTAGTTATTAGTTTTAATTTTAATTAATTGCAAAAAGGACAAATCCAATTCTTTCTCAAAAAGGGTCAAAACCCTAAGGACGTCCCGATTCATTCTTTCGCGCGCAGTTTATTTTAATTCATTATATTTATGTAACTGTTTCCAGAAATGTAATAGTTAATTAGGTTTATCGCTTTATTTACTTTTCCCGCATTCTTATTTTCAAAACGGGTTTTTGTTTTTGACGATGTATAGACCCGCGCCTTGTAATAGTTAGATTTACCTTTCCGCAATTTATTTTCCGCACTCCTAACTGTTAAAAAATGCATGAAAGACTTGTATGGCAAATAAAATCAATCCATAACTCACAAATAACATGTACAAGATAAACATTAAACTGAAAAACAATACACATGCACATGCCACTCCTAGGGTACGCCTCACTGGTTGCCTCGAACGTGGTCATCAAGTATAGGGTGTTTTAGAGGTCGCACTCCTGTCTAAGATCCAGTTGCCTCGAAATGGTTGCCTCAGATAAAAGGATCTAGGACATTAGGGTTACCACTAAGATGTCCTACCATTGCTTTGGTGACCACACTGTCCCTAATCATCGAATTGACCCGAATACCTCCAACGACGGTGATACCTACCTCTCAATGGTGGGATATCACTATCTAAAGGACTCTTACACAGCTTAATTCCTTAGAGTAGGTAGATTTATCCTGGGTACTTGCTCTCTCAAAAACAAACAAAAACAACTTTTCACACTTACACTTTCAAAAAGTTTTCAAACAAATATTTCATACACTCTTGAGGACAGATACAAGAGTTACCTAGAAATTTTTCAAACAAAACTTTTTCAAAACCCACACACATTTGAAAAGCAAACAAATTTTGAAAACATAAGAGCAAGTACCTAAGAGCCCGTGGATAACCACGGATAGAAAGGGTGCTAACACCTTCCCTTTCTACAAATCTACCTCCCGAACCGAGAAACATTCTCAAAGAAGGAATTTTGTTGTGCTTTTGTCCTTTCCATGTTGGAGAACATAAAAGATGGTGGCGACTCTTGCTTACCGCGACATTTCGCGAAACCAGCTAAAAACAGTCAGTTTTATTTCCACCGACCACAGAACTGGCGACTCTACTGGGGACTCTTATAAGTGAGGTGTACCTTAGGATTAGACCAATCTTATGTTTTCAATTGCTTGCTTTGCTTGATTTAATATTGTGGGTCTGTCTTGGAGTTTCATAGATCCTAACCCGGATCTGGGGGATACCTTTTAGAAAGTAGCAACAAACTGTAAGGGAACTGTGCGGGGTATACCGACACGGTTGAAGCAGTTTGCTACGTTGATGTGGCACTTTGGTGAGTACCGGTAACCCTTGAGTCAAGTCAAGGAGAGTACGGGACCGCCGCGTGGTGTCGTGAAGCATCAACTGACCTTAGGAACCTTACTTGAACCATCCTGGCCTCTTTAGGGGTAGTGAGATGACCGACTTTGGTGCAGTCCGAAGTTGGTTGATACTCGATACTACACTCATTGAGGTTGTTTTCTTGGAATATTTTGATCGCCAGTTCAGTGGCTAAATCAAAACAATGAACACAGAAAACAACCCAATGATATTGAGCTCCTTAGACCCCGGTTACTTTTGATAGGACAGGTTTTTGAGCCCACCAACTTCAAGAGGGTAGTACCCCAAACCTCATGCTGGCCTAAACTCTAAGGGCTGTCTGGTGTGACTTTTGTGTCTTATCATGTTTGCTTTTTGTGAATACTTATGGTGTGTCCTTATCATAACATCATAGCATCATACAGCATCATATGCATTTACTAACCACTTCAAGGGTTCGAATCTTCATCTTTGTTCTTGTTTTGTAGGACATGGAAACTATCCGCAGAAAGACAATTCAGATCAACCTTGTAAGGGTCCCTCCTCAGCTTAAGGAGCTTACATCCAGGATTCTCGAGAACTCTTCCTTCAGTGAAAGGCATGGTAGACTCATCATCTTGGTCAATACTAACATTGAAGAGGATATGGTAAAAGATCTCTTCCAGTTCTTTGACCCTTTGCACCACTGTTTTACTTTCCCGGATTATCAATTGGTGCCCACTTTGGAAGAGTTTTCTCAACTTCTGAAGATTCCTATCCTTAGTCAACTACCCTACAATGGTACGGAAAGGGAACCAAAACTTAAAGAGGTTGCTAAAGCATTATGCCTACAACCATCTGACATCAAGGGACATTGGGAAACCAGAAGTTGTATCAAAGGATTCTTGGCGAAGTTCCTGTTTGAGAAGGCCCAAGAATGTTGGAATTCCCTTGACCTACAAGATTTTGAAGAAGTTGTGGCACTCCTTGTCTATGGGTTGGTGTTGTTCCTGAATCCATATTAGCTTATAGATATCAATGCTATCAAGATCTTCATGTCCAGGAATCCTATAACTACGTTGCTTGGGGACATCCTCCACTCATGTTACACTCGAACCATGAAAAAAAGAGGTGTTCTCATGTGCTGCACTCCTCTCCTGGCAAGGTGGTTTATTTTGCACCTTCCACAGTCAGTTTTGAAGAACAAACGGGGTTTGAGATGGTCATAACGATTGATGACTCTTACACATGCTGATATACATTGGTGTTCTCGGTCCAGAGAAAATGTCACTATCATTGATCGTTGCGGAGAGTTTCCTAATGTTCCTTTACTTGGAATTAGAGGGGGCATTACTTACAACCCATGTCTGGCTTTGAGGCAGTTTGGATATGCTCGAAGGGACGGCCCTCATGACATGTTGATTCTTGACATAGTTTTTGACTTCGACAACGATACGCAAGGACTTCGCCAGAGGTTTATCAGAGCTTGGAGGATGCCTAACAAGGTTGATAGTAAGACACTAGGGCACAAGAACTCCATCCCCCTGGAGCCTTATCTTAAGTGGGTATGAGCCCACTCCCAGAAGCTGGTGATGCCATATCCTCATGTTCTCCCCGTGATCAAAGAGCCAGTTTTGGAAGGAGAGGTGCCATACACCATTCAACATCCTGACATGCCAACATCTTGGGAAGAAATGCAGAAAAGCTGGATCCAACTCAAGGAAGAATAGAATTCTCTTGAAACCAGTTTACATGCCAGTGAGAAGAAGGTCTTGGAGCTCACCCGTCTACTTCACGAGGAAAAGACTCTCAACACCTACATAGCTCCAAAGAGGATGTGCAATGTCTTTTGGGATTAATTATTTTGTAATGTTTTTCCCATGAGGCCCTGATGTACTGAACAGATTATTTCTTAATACAATGTGTGTTCCCTTTTTGTCTACAACGAATTTGAACTTTCGAACCCTTGAATGCATTGCATAAATAACATATCATGCATCATGTGCATAATAGGTACCTTTTTCCTACAGGTTGCTCAATCTTCTTCGCTGTTTATTTCAGCACTCACTCAATCATCATGTCTTCCGAGCCTACTACCGAACAAGCTATCAAGGCCCTCCAGGCCCAGAACGCCCAGTTCCAAGAGCTGGTCATGAGCTTAGCCCAAGGGCAACAGGAGTTGAAGACTCTGCTCTTGAAGGAAAAGAAGAAGAAGAAGAGGAGGACTGTGCTATTTAAAACTGGACGGAGGTTTGGGAATACGCTGCAAAATGATGCTGATCAGGCTACTTCCTCTGCAGAGAAGGACAGCCCACAAGGGAGAGAGGTTCCTAGTCCTGTGGTCTATGACAACAAGACAAATTTCAATGATGAACAGTACCCTCCTGTTGGGGACAGGTACAAGCAGCTAGAGGACCGATTAAATGCTATGGAGATTCAACGTGTGCCTGGGTTGGATTTTGGAGATCTAGGTTTATCTTCTGGGGTGGTGATCCCACACAAGTTCAAGGCACCTGCCTTTGCGAAGTACGACGAGGCTTCTTGTCCTAAGCTACACCTTAGTTCTTATGTAAGGAAGATCCAACCTTACACTGCAGACAAGAACCTATGGATCCATTTCTTCCAGGATAGCCTTTCAGGGGCTCAACTCGAGTGGTTCTATCAGCTGGATGGAGCCAGTATTCGAAACTGGGAGGACTTGGCTAATGCTTTTTATAAGCAGTATCAGTACAATTCCGACCTCGCTCCCACGCGTACCCAACTCCAGGGTATGTCACTTGGGACAGGTGAAGGTTTTAAGGAGTACGCGCAAAAATGGAGGGACCTGGCTGGCAGGGTGCAGCCACCGTTGACTGACCGTGAACTCGTGGACATGTTCCTGGGGACCCTGTCTGGTCCATTCTTTAATCACCTAATTGGTAATTCCTCTGCAGGGTTTACAGACATGATCCTGACTGGTGAGAGGATCGAAGCTGGTATCAAATCAGGGAAGATACAGAAAGGTGCCTCCTCAAGTACTAAAAAGAAGCCCTTCAAGAAGGAAGCTAGTGCTGTTTATGGTCTCAGAAGACAGAGTAAACCAGAACGCCGCCAAGCTGTCAATGCGGTGGTAATTTTGAAGTCTGTTGCTGCTCCTCAGCAATACAACCAGCCAAGGGGTGAGAGGCCCAAAAGGCAGTACACTCGGCTTAGCATGACCCTCTCTCAGATATTGCCGCAACTACTGTCGACCAATCTGGTAACTGTCAAGGAAGCTCCGAAGGTAGTGAACACCACATCTCCGAAGTACAACCCCAACGCCCGTTGCGCTTATCACTCTGATAGCCCGGGGCATTCTATTGATTATTGTTGGGCTCTGAGGAATAAGGTTCAGGACCTTATTGATGCCAAAGAAATACAGTTCGAGGTTCTCGAAAGGCCCAATGTTGTGACTGCTCCCATGCCCCAGCATGGAGTGAATGTTGTGGAAAAAGACTGGTATGTAGCCTCTGTGGATGAGATTCTTACTCCGTTATTGACCGTCAAAAGGAACCTGTTGCTAGACGGTTTATTTGCGGGATGTAGTAAAGGTTGCCTCCTGTGTGATGTTTCACCTGCTGGTTGTCCTTTGCTGAAGTCAGGCGTCCAAAACCTGATGGATAGCAAAGAGATCTTGTTCAAGAAGATTGATGTTCCTGCTGTCCGAACCGAAGAAGTTTCTATTGTCATTATTTTCAATAACCCTCCTAAGGCTCCCTCAAGGAAGCTTGTCAAAATCATGCCTGTTCACAAGGTTGCACCTATCATCATTACTGTTCCGGGGCCCCTCCCCTATACATCCGACAAAGCTGTCCCTTGGCACTATGGGGCAGATGTTTATGTGCTTGGAGTAAAGCAAGAATTTGACACTAGTACCGGTGTCAGCAACATCATCGGGCCTGCCAAAGTCACTCGTAGTGGTAGGCTGTTCTCACCAGATATTGCGCCACCAACAATTCAGAGCCTCTTGTCATCACACCTGCCAGTGTGCCTGCTTCCCTGCCTGACCAAGTTCCTGTTTCTACCCCTGCTGCCGAGTCATCTGACGCTCGGGGCAAAGGGGTTGCTACTGATGTTCCTGCCCGGACGGAGGCACTGAAGACAACCACTGTTGAAGCTTCTAAGCAGGAGATGGAAGAAATTCTCAAAATTATCAAGAAGAGTGATTTCAACGTAGTTGAACAGCTGGGGCACACCCCCTCTAAGATTTCTATGCTATCACTGTTGTTGTGTTCAGAGGCCCATGCCAAGGCCCTGATTGCCTTCCTGAAGACGGCCCACGTGCTACAAGACACGTCTGCTGATCAATTTACCGATTGTGTGGCCAACCTGACTGTTGATAATGGGTTGGGTTTCTCTGACGCCGATCTGACTGCCAAGGGAAAGAACCATAATGACGCCCTGCATGTCTCCATTGAATGTATGGGCACTACTCTTGCCCATGTGTTGGTAGGCACCGGTTCTTCGTTGAACGTATTACCCAAGAAGGCCCTAGACAGGTTGGATTGTGAGGGTTTAGAGCTCAAGCCTAGTAACATTATTGTCCGGGCCTTTGACGGGTCGAAGAGGATGGTACATGGTGAAGTTGACATTCCAATCAGGGTTGGTTCTCAAGTTTTTGATTCTACTTTCTATGTGATGGACATCCGACCATCCTATTCTTGTTTGCTGGGTCGTCCATGGATCCACAAGGCCGGAGCTGTGACCTCAACTCTACATCAGAAGCTTAAATACCCGGTCAGAGGGAAGATTGTTACAGTGCAGGGGGAGGAAGAATACATGGTCAGCCACCTCAACTCGTTCCGGTACATGGAAATGGATGGGGAGTTCATTGAGACCCCCTTTCAACATTTTGAAGAGGTACCTCAGACATTGGCAGCAGCAGAGACTGTGACTGAAGAAGATGTTCCTTTAAAGATGGCTTCCTTGAAGGATGCTCGGGCTGTGGTCGAGAAGGGTGAGTGTGCAAATTGGGGCTGACTTCCTGATTTCACTCCAAAGACTGACAAGTTTGGTTTGAGTTTCACCGCAGAAGCTCAGAGGGCTGTCCATAAAGCAAGGATTGGAAGACCTTCTGTGTTCATCACCAACCCGGGGGTAAATGCTATTGAAGACAAAGTGGAGGAATCCGAATTTGACAGCTGGATCTACCCAACAACCAACGGTGGACCAAGCAACTGGGCTGCAAAAGATTTCATACCTATTACTTTTGTCACTCAGTAATGAACTCCTTTGTTTTAAAGTTGTAACAAACAATTTGAAACTTTATGGCCCGGTGTCTTACCCGGGGCACCGTGGCTTCATTTGTGAGGGCTTTTGTGTGTCACTTCCATATATCATTAATAAAAGCATTGGACGTTTTTTACATTTCAAATCTTGCGCTCCTTTTCTTTCTTTATATATTGCAAAATAACTATATTTACACACACTCACTTATACAGGTTCCAATCCACTCTGGATCTCACCGGTAACGACTCCGCTACTGCCAGTTATGACTTTGAAAATCCGATCAACTTAGCCGAAGACGAAGGTGAAGATGATTGTGAAGTGCCTGGTGAGCTTGCAAGACTGTTACTCCAGGAAGAGAGGGCCATTCAGCCACATGAAGAGCCAGTGGAAATGGTAAATCTGGGTACTGAGACAGACAGAAAGGAAGTCAAGATTGGTGCCAATCTAGAGCTCAGTGTGAAACAACGGTTGATTCAGATGCTGCGTGACTATATGGAAATCTTTGCTTGGTCTTACAAAGACATGCCTAGGTTGAATACCGACATTGTGGTCCATCACTTGCCTACCAAGGAAGACTGTCCTCTGGTAAAACAGAAGGTCCACCGTATTCGTCCAGAGATGTCCGAGAAAATCAAGGCTGAGGTTATGAAACAATTTGACGTCGGGTTTCTAGCAGTGACTTCTTACCCTCAGTGGGTTGCCAACGTGGTTCCAGTTCCGAAGAAGGATGGTAAGGTCCGAATGTGTGTTGATTACAGGGATTTGAACAAGGCGAGCCCTAAGGATGATTTCCCCCTGCCTCACATTGACATTCTGGTTGACAATACTGCTCAGCATAAGGTATTCTCCTTCATGGACGGGTTCTCCGGTTATAATCAAATCAAGATGGCTCCTGAAGACATGGAGAAGACCACTTTTGTTACTCAGTGGGGCACCTTTTGCTACAAGGTCATGCCATTTGGGTTGAAAAATGCTGGGACAACCTACCAACGTGCCATGGTTGCTCTGTTTCATGATATGATACATCACGAGATCTAAGTATACGTCGATGATATGATTGCAAGGTCCCAAACTGAGGAGGAACACCTTGACCATCTACAAAAACTGTTTGAACGTCTGAAGTTGTACAAGCTGAGATTGAACCCGAACAAGTGCACCTTTGGGGTGAGATCTGGAAAATTGCTAGGCTTCGTCGTAAGTGACAAAGGTATTCAAGTGGATCCTGCCAAAGTGAAAGCCATACAAGAGATGCCAGCTCCCAAGACAGAGAAAGAAGTCAGAGGCTTTCTAGGACGTCTGAATTACATTGCCCGATTCATCTCACATCTAACTGCTACCTGTGAACCAATCTTCAAGCTACTGAAGAAAGCTCAAGTAGTACGCTGGAACGATGAATGTCAGGCCGCTTTCGACAGAATCAAAGAGTATCTCCAAGAGCCACACATTCTTATGCCACCGGTTGAAGGGAGACCTCTAATATTATACTTGATAGTACTGGACAACTCAATGGGGTGTGTGCTGGGGCAGCATGACGAGTCTGGCCGAAAAGAGCACGCTATTTATTACCTTAGCAAAAAGTTTACCGACTGTGAGACCCGATACTCACTGCTCGAGAAAACTTGTTTCACTTTGGTATGGGCCGCTCGCCGGCTGAGACAGTATATGTTGACTCACACTACCCTCTTGATTTCAAAAATGGATCCAATAAAGTACATCTTCGAAAAGCCCGCCTTGTCCGGAAGAATAGCAAGATGGCAGATGATCTTGACCGAATATGACATCCAGTACACGACTCAGAAAGAAATCAAGGGAAGTGTATTGGCAGACCATTTGGCACACCAGGCAGTGGACGATTACCAGTCGATGAAATTTGAATTTCCAGACGAGGATATCATGGTAGTAACTGATTGTGAAGTACCTGGACCGGATGAAGGACCTGAGGAAGGATCCCGATGGTCTATGCACTTTGACGGAGCCTCAAACGCTTTGGGTAATGGTATTGGTGATGTGATCATATCCCCAAAAGGCACTCATACTCCACTCACTTCCCGGCTGTGTTTCAACTGCACCAACAACATGGCGGAGTATGAGGCATGCATCATGGGTCTTCAAGCTGCAATTGACTTAAGGATCAAGTTTCTGAGTGTCTTCGGAGATTCCGCTCTCGTGATCAATCAGATCAAAGGCGAGTGGGATAAGAAACACCCAAATCTTATTCCTTACAAAGAGTGTGTGTTTACATTGATCCCCCATTTCACGGAGATAACTTTTGAACACTTCCCAAGAGAGGAGAATCAGTTGGCGGACGCGCTAGCTACAATGTCTTCCATGTTCAAAGTTAAATGGGACAACGAGGCTCCCCGGATCATTATCTGGAAATTGGATGAACCTGTATATTGCTGCGATCTTGAGGCTGAAGAGGTAACTGAAAAACCTTGGTATCATGAAGTGAAGAGGTACTTGGAAGCTCAAGAATACCCCGAGGGTGAATCCGTTAATGACAAGAAGTTTCTGAGAAGGTTCGCGGCAAAGTTCTTCCTCAGCAACAACATTCTTTACAAACGAAACCATGATTCAACCTTACTGCGTTGTATGGATAAGACTGAAGCAGAAAAGATCATGGCAGAGCTGCATGAAGGTACCTTCGGAATGCATTCCAGTGGACATAACATGGAAAAGAAAATCCTTCGGGCAGGATATTTCTGGTCCACAATGGAAGCCGACTATTACCAACATTCTCGGACGTGTCACAAATGCCAGATATATGCTGATAAGGTGCATGTTCCTCCAGTTCCTTTGAACGTCTTGACAGCGCCTTGACCTTTTGCAATGTGGGGCATTGATATGATCGGCGAGATTAGACCTACGGCATCCAACGGGCATTGCTTCATCCTAGTAGCGATTGATTACTTCACAAAGTGGGTTGAAGTAGCTTCTTATGCTACGGTAACCAAGAACGTCGTGGCACGGTTCATTCGGTATAACCTGATCAGTCGATACGGTGTACCTGAGAGGATCATTACAAATAATGGTACCAATCTTAACAACAAGATGATCACTGAGCTCTGCGAGCAATTCAAGATACAACACCACAACTCTTCTCCCTACCGGCCGAAGATGAATGGGGTTGTTTAAGAAGCTAATAAGAATATCAAGAAGATTGTGCAGAAGATGACAGTGACCTATAAAGATTGGCACGAGATGTTACCGTTCGCTCTTCATGGGTACCGTACCTCAGCACGGACGTCAACCGGGGCAACTCCCTTTTCCTTGGTCTATGGCATGGAAGCAGTCTTGCCTATTGAAGTCCAGATACCCTCTCTCCGGATAATGAAGGATGCAGGTTTGAGCGAAGATGACTGGATCTAGACTCGACTTGATCAATTGAACCTGATTGACAAAAAGAGACTCACTGCTATTTGTCATGGTCAGACGTACCAAAAACAGATGATCAAGGCATTTAACAAGAAAGTCAGATGACAAGAGTATCAAGTCGGAGACCTGGTAATCAAGCGCATCATTCTTCCTCAAAGTGATCCCAGGGGAAAATGGACCCCTACGTACGAAATGCCATTTGTGGTTAAGAACATATTCTCAGGAGGAGCTATGGTTCTAACCACCATGGATGGTGACGAACTTCCTCACCCCGCCAATGCATACATAGTAAAAAGATACTACGCATGAATTAAAAACCCGCTAGGTTGACACACCTAGGCAAAAATAAGGGCTTCCCGGCGAACCAAAAGGGTTCGGGCAAAAATAAGGGATGAAACGGAAAAAAATCTGTACACCTGGCAAGTCGAAAACCTGAAAAGGCGGCTTGGGCAAAAATGGGTATCCCGGTTGACTGAAAACCCGAAAGGGCGGTCCAGGCAAAAGTTAGGGAATAAAGCGTAATACTATGTCTCATTGGATCACCTTGCATCTAGAATTCCGTATCAACTATCAGGTTGAGACGGCATCAATCAATCAGCTTCATCTTCAACTAAGCAGCAAAGTGATGAGACGCTTGAAGACATAAAGGCGATAGCAGAGTTGGAACCCAGTGGGGTTATTTTTCACATAGCTGTTTTGTTTTCCTTTTCACAAATTATATAAACTTTGTTGTTCGGCGGAGTTCTCTTACTAGGACGTCAGCCTCTTGTACATAAACGCCTATTTACAGGCAAACTTCAAAATTAATACAAATTCACTTTTCCAGAAAAATTGTCAATTGTTTTTCCTTTATCTGTTTTGTTTTGCAAAGAACGTCCAATGTTCATTTTTGATATATGCATTTGACACTAATTGCTAATCATAAATATTTGCATGTGAAGCAAAGGATTAATTATAGGTGACATCAGAAACAGGGGCAATAACGAGTTGTCTAAGCAATCTAGTTGCTCTGTCCACCAAGGTACCAAGGTAGGCTCAGCTGAAGAATGTAACCCAGATACCTTCACTCCTCGCAGAGTAAGACAAGGCTCGGAAATACTCTCCCCCGAGCAGAGTTAGCCTACAATCAACCCTAACAAAGCACAGTATCTCCAGCAAGTCAGCAACACTCTCCCCAAGCAGAGTTAGCCTACAATCAGCCTTAAGGAAGTTGGGTATCCCCAGAAGATCTCAATATTCCCCAGTAGAGTATGCAGATGTTCCTAAGCAAGCATCCCCAACAGTCTTAATATAAGATTGTTCCCCGGCGGAATACCAGACACCCCAATGGAGCCATTCCCCAGTGCAGTCTCAAAGGTTTCCCCAGGAGAGTTGAATTATCCTCCCCAGTAGATTCTGGAAGCTTATTCCCAGTGGATTCTGGAAGCTTATCCCCAGTAGATTCTGGAAGCTTGCACCTGTGGAGTACACATATCTCTCCCCGACCATGTTCAAAGGTTATTCCCCACCAGAGCTTATAACTGGGTTATCCTCAGCTAATTACCACGGAAAGATCGTCCTCGGCGAAGTTCTTCCTATCCCCGACGGAGTTATCATCAAATTCTCAGCGAAGTACCTCTCCCCACAGAGTATTTCCCCGCAGAGAAATCTCTCCACCAAGTTTATTCCCCAACGGAAACGAAGAATTCCACTCTTCAACATCAGCCCAGGATTTAACTCCCGGCAGTCGTCAAGGATTTATTTTCCTAGACAAAAATACATTCATCACATTATCATACACCATGACGCATGCATATACGCATCATAACACACTATATCATTTTGAACATCATGACATCATGCATTTCATACATCATGACATTGCATACAACTGATGTTTTGCCTTTTCAGGAAAATAGTCCATCCAAAGATGATTACTATCAACTGTCGCAATTCCAGATTCGATACCTGTATCTAGCCAGGGCATATCTGTAGACGACAATTCCAGATTCGATTCCTGTATCTAGCCAGGGCATATCTGTGAGTGATCTGATTGTAGATTCGATACCTGTATCTAGCCAGGGCATATCTGCATGAAGATTTTAGAGATTCGATTCCTGTATCCATCCAGGGCATATCTGTGGACAACCACATTCTAGATTCGATTCCTGTATCTAGCCAGGGCATATCTGTGAGTAACTAATTGTAGATTCGATACATGTATCTAGCCAGGGCACGTCTACATGAAGAGTTTAGAGATTCGATTCCTGTATCTAGCCAGGGCATATCTGTAGACGACTGATTCCAGATTCGATTCCTGTATCTAGCCAGGGCATATCTGTGAGCGACTGATTGTAGATTCGATACCTGTATCCCGCCAGGGCATGTCTGCATGAAGAGTTTAGAGATTCGACACCTGTATCCAGCCAGGGCACGTCTGTAAGCAACCTTTTGAAGTTCCGGATTTGATTCCTGTATCTAGCCAGGGCACATCTGTGAGCAGTTGATTGTAGATCTGATACCTGTATCCAGCCAGGGCATATCTGCATGAAGAGAATTGAAAATCAACCCCTGTAACAGGCCAGGAAACCATTTTCCTTTCTCAAAATACGTAAGTTCTGGCTAAGGAATCTCTTACGTGATTGACACCCCCGATGGCATCTATAAGCCCATCTCCACAACTATCCATCACTTTTCCAAATGGCATCTATAAGCCCATTCACCGACTATTCATCACATTTCCAAATGGCATCTATAAGCCCATTCCCAACAAAGATTCTGTCTCATCCCCAGATGGCATCTATAATCCCATCCTCCTATCCACCATCTCTCCAAATGGCATCTGTAAGCCCATTCCCGACATCACATTGCTCATACCTCACTATGTGAGTGCAAATTTCTGGGCACTCTAGTGTTCAATCATCTTCCACCTTCGGATCACGAAAGGCACACAAGCCAATCTACATCCTCAGGTCTAAGAAGATTGAACAGGGGCAACTGTTGTAACCCAAAATTTTCCCTCCCATATTCTTTAAAGTTTTGACAAGCATCATCTCAATTTGCTCAAGTCTACTCAAGGGTTGCACAGTCAAACACCCTCTTAAGCCAGACAAAATTAGGGTTTTGTTTCTTGCAAGGAAGTTGAAGTTTTCAAGGGCTCAATCAAGTCCCATATGCTCCTATACATTGTCAAGCACCTACATGTGAAGTTGCAAGGCTCACAAGGTCAAGTTGCACAGTCAAAAGCCCTAATTGCCTCACAATCAACTGTAGGGGTAAAATGGTCATTTGGCAGTCAAAAGTCAAATTTTTTGGTCAACATCTTATTTTGAAGCCACAACCATCATTTGATCAAGTCTTGATCATGATTCCACAAGCATGGCTCAAAAATCATCAAGATGCAAAAGTTTCCATTTTGGGACAGCTGAAAAGTCAACTGTAACTTAACCAAGGCATAACTTTTTCATGGTTCATAAAAAAAATCCCACCCAATGCTCATTTTGAAGGGGATGACATTTCCTACAACTCATCTTCACATTCCAAGTCCAAGAAATGCTCTCACAAAAAGTTTTCAATTTCAACATTATAGGTCATTTTCAAAAGTCAACAAAAAGGCATTTTAAGTCAAAGACCATAACTTGATATTGGTAAATCAAAATGACATAGGACCAAAGGCATTGGTTAGAGGACTTCAAGACCTTTCCAAAATGTCAAAGAACATGTTCATATGATCAAAATTGAGCAAGATATGCATTGGAGAAGTTGGGAAATTTTTGTGAAATGGCAAAAGTCAACTATCCTTAAAACTTCAATTTTTGACAAAAGGGCCCACTTTCTTCCACTTGAGTCAGCCTTGTCATGCCACCCACGTGTCCCATGATTAATTTTATTGATCAAACATTTATTTTTCCATTTTATTTAATTTTTATTGATTTAATTCATTTTAAATCTATAATAATTCAAATAAAATCAAAAAAATTAATGGAATAGTATCTTGTGGTTTGAATAGCTTTCATGTATCATTTGCCAACTACCAAATTCGTGCTAGGGCCATTTTGAGCATAAAATCCAAGTTTGGCTTCAAAGATGGAATGTCCTTTAATGGTGGTCAACAAGAATCCAAAACATAATTGCACAAGGTTAAGGCTCGTCATATCACTTAATTCTCATTCATACTTACATATGCAAGCAGTACAAACCTCATTCACGACCTAGAAAGTGCACAAACGGCCAAAGCAAAGTTCAAAAATTATCCAAAAAGTGAGAGATCAAAAACTGTGTTGCAGGCATTTTCAGATCAAAGTAAGCACGTGACCTCCTTCCTTGCCATCCACTGAACCTAAAGAGACCAATACCACGTCCTAAGACTCCATATCAAGCGCTGTAAGTTCTTCCAAACTCACCCCTGTACACGAAATCTATACTCTCCATTCTTGCATTTTTTTCTCAAAGATATTGGCATAATCATATTGCTTGCTTGATTTCCAACATAACTGTAATAGCTGATTTGGTTTTTAGGCCTCATATGGTGATATCCACTCTTAGGGTTTGTGTGGGTTGTTTTTAGGCATTTTATTTTCAGGTGAAATCAGAGCAAATAATGAGCATGGATGGATTCAAGAGGTGGAGACGAGATCAACCATGATCTTGGAATGTGTTTTCATGGCCTAGGGACGATTCTAGGACAAGCCTACAAAACTACCTGCGGATAAAAATCCACAGGTAAATAACCAGTCGTTTGATGAAGAAGATGATGACGTGCTGCAGCGTGATTGGCCATTTTCAAATAACGCGTGTTTTACTTTTTTTTTCAGGCTTTGTTTTGATTTTTTCAATATATTAATTATGTATTGTTATAATAACGAATGAAGACAAGTGGCTCAATGGCTAAGGCGTGCAGGCATTGTCCCTTGGGACCTGGGTTCGAATCCCAGGTCCCCCATAATTTCCATGTATTTTTTCTTCACATAATTGTGTGTAGGCTTCAAAGAATAGGGCCATCATGCACCTTGCCCATCCAGCGTGCCAAGTGTCTTCAACAACCATCCAAAGGCCATGAGAGTGAGGAACATCATAGTCCCAGTCAAACAGGTGCCTAGGCAATTCTCAGAGTCAACGTGGCTTGGCAACATATGGGCCTGGAATCTGTTTGTTCACCTCCCAAGCTGGCCCAAACCCCCTTTGGGTTTGCATTTTTTTATTTTCTTTCTTTTAATTGCTTTATTTAATTCTATTGTTTTTTTAATTAATTACTCATCAACAAATTAACATTTTCACAATAAAAATTCAAAAACTAAAAAATGTAAATATTTTATTTTTATTAATTTCACTTAGGTAATTATTTTGTAAAGAAATATTAACTTAAATTAATTTAGTTTAATTAGGTTTAATTTTAATCCTTTTATAATAAATAAAAATGAATTAGACTTAGGTTCTTTTTTGACATTTTTAATTTCTTTTATTTCATTAAAAACATAAAAAACACAAAAAAAAACTTTTTTTCTTTTAATAAATTAATCAATTAGTTATTAGTTTTAATTTTAATTAATTGCAAAAAGGACAAATCCAATTCTTTCTCAAAAAGGGTCAAAACCCTAAGGACGTCCCGATTCATTCTTTCGCGTGCAGTTTATTTTAATTCATTATATTTATGTAACTGTTTCCGGAAATGTAATAGTTAATTAAGTTTATCACTTTATTTACTTTTCCCGCATTCTTATTTTCAAAACGGGTTTTTGTTTTTGACGATGTATAGACCCGCGCCTTGTAATAGTTAGATTTACCTTTCCGCAATTTATTTTCCGCACTCCTAACTGTTAAAAAATGCATGAAAGACTTGTATACCACTAAGATGTCCTACCATTGCTTTGGTGACCACACTGTCCCTAATCATCGAATTGACCCGAATACCTCCAACGACGGTGCTACCTACCTCTCAATGGTGGGATAGCACTATCTAAAGGACTCTTACACAGCCTAATTCCTTAGAGTAGGTAGATTTCTCCTGGGTACTTGCTCTCTCAAAAACAAACAAAAACAACTTTTCACACTTACACTTTCAAAAAGTTTTCAAACAAATATTTCATACACTCTTGAGGACAGATACAAGAGTTACCTAGAAATTTTTCAAACAAAACTTTTTCAAAACCCACACACATTTGAAAAGAAAACAAATTTTGAAAACATAAGAGCAAGTACCTAAGAGCCCGTGGATAACCACAGATAGAAAGGGTGCTAACACCTTCCCTTTCTATAAATCTACCTCCCGAACCGAGAAACATTCTCAAAGAAGGAATTTTGTTGTGCTTTTGTCCTTTCCATGTTGGAGAACATAAAAGACGGTGGCGACTCTTGTTACCACGACATTTCGCGAAACCAGCTAAAAATAGTCAGTTCTATTTCCACCGACCACACCCAGAAATCGATTGGTGTTGAGTTTTGCCTCTATAAACGCCTCTAAGTGTGATTTCAGTTTTTCACTTTTTCCACTTTTTTTCAAGTTTTGTTTTCAGTATTCTTGCAGCCTCTAGGTCTCAATTTCGTGCCTTTGCCTTGTATATGTATGATGGAATGTATTAGGTTAACATTTGTGGATTGAATCTTTGCACATTGATGCCATGGGATTTGATTTGATCCACCATTGAAAGCTTGCCTATTTTGTCAAAAATCCAATCTTTTTGCACATGGAATGCTTGATGCGAGTTTGATACTGTCCATGATAATGATTAAGTCCTGAAGATAGAAAAAGATCTCATGTAATCAAGTTTTGGGATTTTATTAGATTTAAATTGATTTAAAATGAAATAATTCAATAAAAAATCAAATAAAATAATAAAATTGATAAATGGACACAAGGCTGAAGCTAGGACACGTGTGCAATGTGGCAAGTCCAAATCAAGTGGAAAAGAATGGGCCCATTTGACAAAATTTGAAGTTTTGGCGATAGTTAACTTTTGGCAGTTTTGTATACGTTCTTATAGAGACGAGAACCATTACAGAACCTCTTTTTTCAAAACACTTTTCAAAACATGATTCACAAACACATCTTTGAATCATTTTTTTGAAACAAAGCTTTGTATACGTTCTTATAGAGATGAGAACCATTACAAAGAAACTTTCCAAAATACTTTCAAAACCCACACCACAAGCACACAATCAAACAAAAGCAAGTGATCTAAAACAAGTAACTAAGAGCCCATGGAAAACCATGGATGAAAAAGGTGCTAGCACCTTCCCTTTTCATAATCTACCCCCCGAACCCGAGAAAATTCTCGAAAGGTATTTTCTGTGCTTTTTTACCTTTCCTTTTGGATAAAATAAAAGTCGGTGGCGACTCCTGCTAACTGCACAAGTGCGAACAAAACGCAAATCCTCTAGTCAGTTCTCCCACCGTACCACAGAACTGGTGACTCTGCTGGGGAGTAAAATAAAAAAAGTGGGGGTTACCTTAGGGTTTTAGATCACCTTTACATGCTTATATTGCTTGACTTGTATGCTTTATCTTTTGGTTCTATCTATTTGGGTTTGAATCCTCTACCGGGATTTGGGGCACCTTTTTAGGTAAATAGCAATAAATTGTGGAGACTGTACGGCGTAGACCGATATGGTTGAAACAATAGCTATGTTAGTGTGACGCATTTGTGGGTACTGGTATCCCTCGTGGTGAATCGAGGAGAATACGGGGCCGCTGAGTGGAGTCGTGAAACACTAATTAACCTTAGAAACCTAATTGAACCAACTTGGCCATTAGGACGTAGTGAGGTAACCGGTTTTGGTGTAAAGCTGAAAATTAGTTGACACTCGATACTACACTCATTGAGGATAGACTTTTGGGATAGCTCGACCGCAAGAAAATATTGATTGTGTCGAGACAATGCCTAAAAGAAAGGTCGGTGATATTGATATCCTTTAGAACCCGATCTTTGTTTCTAGGACAGGTTGAGCCCACTAAAATTTCAAGAGGGTACTTACCTACAAACTCATGCAAGCTTGAAACATAGGGATTTGTTTGTTGTGTGTATATATGTTTGCTTGTACATAAAAACCATAAACATCATCAACATCATATGCATCCTCACTAACCATTTCAAGGATTTAGAAATTTATCTTTGTTTTTGTTTTGTAGGAAATGAATTCTCTCCGAAGAAACACCATCCGAATCATCTTTGTAAAAGCATATACTCAACTTCTTGTGAGTGCATTTTCTGATCTTGGGGTATGAAGATGGATTTTAGGAAATTGAATTCTCTTCAAAATGAGCTTTGGATGGGTCATTTCTCATAAAGTATGAGAAAGTTATGCTTTGTCAAAGTTGAGTTGACTTTTCCTGCAAAACCCTAATTTAGCAACTTTTGAGTCTTGATGAATCTTGAGAAATCCTTGATGAATCATGATCAACCCTTGATAAAATGATGAAATATCCTTCAAAATTAGAATGTTGACAAAAAATCTTGAGGTTTGACTATTTGTAGGTCACAACTGACTTTTGCCCTAACACAGTCAATTTTTGGACCCTTTGAGTAATTGACTGAGCAAACTTCCTCTGCAAGGATTGAAACTTGACATGGATGACCTTGAGAACATATTAGGACATTGGGGAGAATTTGAGGTCATTTGGAATGAAGGGTCTTGATGCAACACAAAATCCTAATTTGGGGTTGACTGCCTTAGGAGATAGCTTGACTGTCCAACTCTTGAGCAATCTTGAGCTACTTGGAGATTTTTCTTGCCATGTCTTGAGAAATATGAGAAGGAAAATTTTGGGGTACAACAACTTCCCCTGTTCAATCTTCTTAAACCTGAGGATATAGATTAGATTTCGTGCCTTTCGTGATCCGAAGGTGGAAGATGATTGAACACTAGAGTGCCCAGAAATTTCCACTCGCATGAAGTGGTATCAGCATTGGTGATGTCGGGAATGGGCTTACAGATTCCATTTGGATACTGTTGGTAGGAGGTCTGAACTTCGGCTGGAATAAGAATCAGGGAGATCTTAGCGTCGATCTGACTGAACCAGAGAAGGTCTTGGATTATCTTTGACTGGATAAGAATCGGAAAAATCTTAGAATCGATTTAACTGAACCGAACGAAAGTCTTGGAATATCTTCAACTGGAATAAGAATCAGGGAGATCTTAGCATCGATCTGACTGAACCATAGAAGGTCTTGGATTAACTTTGACTGGATAAGAATCAGAAAAATCTTAGAATCGATTTAACTGAACCAGACGAAAGTCTTGGAATATCTTCAACTGGAATAAGAATCAGAGAGATCTTAGCGCCGATCTGGCTGAACCAGAGAAGGTCTTAGATTAACTTTGACTGGATAAGAATCAGAAAAATCTTAGAATCGATTTAACTGAACCAGACGAAAGTCTTGGAATATCTTCAACTAGAATAAGAATCAGGGAGATCTTAACGTCGATCTGACTGAACCAGAGAAGGTCTTGGATTTACTTTGACTGGATAAGAATCAGAAAAATCTTAGAATCGATTTAACTGAACCAGACCAAAGTCTTGGAATATCTTCAACTGGAATAAGAATCAGGGAGATCTTAACATCGATATGACTGAACCAGAGAAGGTCTTGGATTAACTTTGACTGGATAAGAATCTGAAAAATCTTCGAATCGATTTAACTGAACCAGACGAAAGTCTTGTGAGAGCATCTTTCTGAGGAATCCGTTGAAACATCCCTCAATAGATGTAGTTTTTGAGGGGACTACCAGGTCATATAAGTAGTCAACGGTGTTTATTGATTCATCTTTCCCTGAAAAGGTAAAGAGTTAGTCATATGCAATGTCATGATGTATGAAATGCATGATATATATCAAGCAATGATGTTCTCAAAATAAATGAGATTGTGTGGTATGATGCGTATATGCCTGTATCATGATGTATGGAAATGTAATGTTTCTAATTGGGGAAAATAAATCCCGGATAGCTGCTGAAGAATAGAGCTGGATTCTTCGTTTTTGCTGGGGATAGCGAACGAAGAGAATAAACCTGCAGGAGAGGATGACTCCGTTGGGGGAATAAACTGATGAGGAGATTACTCTGTGGGGAAGAGATGTTCTGCTGAAGATTTCACTGATAAATTCCGTCGGGATGAATTATCGTTACTGGTTATATTGAATCCTATTGGGGATTGAATTCCTGTTTGTGAAAGGACATAACTCTGCTGAGGATGATCTTCGGTTGCAACTTCTCTGGGAATAACCTTTTAGACTCTTACGGGGATAATCCTTTGAGCTTTGCTGGGAATGATCCCTTGAACTCGGCTGAGGATATTTATTTTTGTACTCCACTGGGGATAAACTTCCAGAGTCTACTGGGGATGATTCTCCCGACTCCGTTGGGGAAGCTTTTTCAGACTGCGCTGGGAAAATTTTAACTCCACTGGGGATATCTTGTGTTCTGCCGGGGAATATTCTTAGACTCTGTTGGGGAATATTAAGACTGCCAGGGATATCAAGCCTTTTTAGTACTGATGGTAGATAAACTCTGCTTGGGGAGAATATTACCGATTCATTCACAGTTGCAAATCTCAGCTGGGGAGAGTTATCATTACTGTCTTACTCTGCGGGGAGTGAAGATATCTTAGCCATATTCTTCAGCTGAATCTACCTTTGTACCGGGTGGACAGAGCAACTGTACAATTTGGACAACTCTCATTGCCCCTGTTTCTGATATTACCAGTAATCGTCTTTTGTTTCGCATATAAATATTCATGAGCAACAATTAATGTCAAATGCATATATCAAAAATGAACATTGGACGTTCTTTGCAAATCAAAACAGATAATGAAAGACAGTTTGAAATTTCTTTGAAAATGAATTGTATTGATTTTGAAGTTTGGCCTGTAAATAGGCGCTTTTGTACAAGAGGCTGACGTCCTAGTAAGAGAACACCGCCGAACAGATATAGTTTATACAATTTGTGAAAATCTAAACAAAACAGCTATGTGAATGATCCTATTGGGTTCCAGCTCTGCTATTGCCTTTATGTCCTCGAGTATCTCATCACTTTGTTACTTGGATGAAGGTAGATCAGATTGATTAGTGTCGTTCGAGCTTGATAGTTGACACCGAAGTCTGGCTGCAAGGTGATCCAATGAGACATAGTGTTACGCTTTAATCCCTAATTTTTTCCTGGACCGCCCTTTCGGGTTTTCAGTCCACCGGGATACCCTTTTTTGCCCAAGCCGCCTTTTCAGGTTTTCAACTTTTCGGGTGTACAGATTTTTTCATTTTCATCCCTTATTTTACCCGAACCCTTTTGGTTCGCCGGGAAGCCCTTATTTTTTCCTAGGCTAGTCGACCTAGCGGGTCTTTTATCATGCGTAGTATCTTTTCACTATGTCTGCATTGACGGGGTGAGGAAGGTCGTCACCATCCATGGTGGTTAGAATCATAGCTCCTGCTGAGAAAATGTTCTTAACCACAAATGGTCCTTCGTAAGTAGGGGTCCATTTGCCCCTGGGATCACCTTGAGGTAGAATAATGCGCTTGATAACCAGGTCCGCAACTTGATACTCTTGTCGTCTAACTTTCTTGTTAAATGCCTTGATCATCCGTTTTTGATACGTCTGACCATGACAAATAGCAGTAAGTCTCTTTTGGTCGATTAAGTTCAACTGATCAAGCCGGGTCTGAAACCAGACATCTTTTCTCAAACCTGCATCCTTCATAATTCGAAGAGAGGGTATCTGAACTTCAATGGGCAATACGGCCTCCATGCCATATACCAAGGAATAGGGTGTTGCCCCTGTTGACGTCCGTGCTGAGGTACGGTACCCATGAAGAGCGAACAGTAACATCTCGTGCCAATCTTTGTATGTCACCGTCATCTTCTGCACAATCTTCTTAATATTCTTATTAGTCGCTTCTACAGCTCCATTCATCTTCGACTGGTAGGGAGAAGATTTATAATGTTGTATCTTGAACTTCTTGCAGAGTTCGATGATCATCTTATTATTGAGATTCGTACCATTGTCCGTAATGATCCTCTCTATTACACCGTGTCGACAGATCAGATTATGCCGAATAAACTGTTCCACGACGTTCTTGGTTACAGTAGCAAAGGAAGCTGCTTCAACCCACTTCGTAAAATAATCAATATCTACCAGGATGAAACGATGCCCTTTGGATGTTGTAGGTCTGATCTCGCCGATCATATCAATGCCCCACATTCTAAAAGGCCAAGGTTCCGTCAAGACGTTCAGAGGAACTGGAGGTATGTGCACCTTATCAGCATAGACCTGGCACTTGTGACATGTTCGAGAATGCTGATAACAGACGGCTTCCATTGTGGACCAATAATATCCTTCTCGTAGGATTTTCTTTGCCATGGTATGTCCACTGGAATGAGTCCCGAAAGTACCTTCATGTAACTCTACCATGATTCTTTCTGCCTCGTTCTTATCTACACATCTCAGTAAGGTTGAATCATGGTTACGCTTGTAAAGGATGCCATTGCTGATGAAGAACTTCGCTGTGAACCTCCTCAGAAACTTCTTGTCGTTAACAGATGCACCCTCGGGGTATTCCTGAGCCTCAAGGTATCTCTTCACCTCATGAAAACAAGGTTTATCTACCACCTCTTCCGTTTCAATGTCACAGCAATGTGTAGGTTCGTCCAATCTTTCAATGATAATCCGGGGAGCTTCGTTTCCCAATTGACTTTGAACATAGAAGACATCGTAGCTAGCGCGTCTGCCAACTGATTCTCCTCTCTAGGGAAGTGTTCAAAGGTTATCTCTTCGAAATGTGGAAGCAACTTCAATACATACTCCTTGTAAGGAATAAGGTTTGGGTGTTTCGTATCCCACTCGCCTTTGATCTGACTAATCACGAGAGAGGAATCTCCGAAGACACTTAGAAACTTAATCCTTAGGTCAATTGCTGCTTGAAGACCCATGATGCACGCTTCATACTCCGCCATATTGTTGGTGCAATTGAAACATAATCGGGCGGTGAATGGAGTATGAGAGCCTTTAGGAGATATGATCACGGCGCCAATGCCATTACCCAAAGCGTTTGAAGCTCCATCAAAGTACATAGACCATCGGGATCCTTCCTCAGGTCCTTCATCCGGTCCAGGTGTCTCATAGTCAGTCACTATCATGATATTCTCGTCCGGAAATTCAAAGTTCATAGACTGGTAATCATCCACTGCCTGATGTGCAAAATGGTCTGCTAACACACTTCCCTTAATTGCCTTTTGGGTCGTATATTGGATGTCGTGCTCAGTCAAGATCATATGCCATCTTGCTAATCTTCCGGACAAGGCACGCTTCTCGAAGATATACTTGATTGGATCCACCTTTGATATCAATAGAGTAGTGTGGGTCAGCATATACTGTCTCAGCCGGCGAGCAGCCCATGCCAAAGCCTAACAAGTTTTCTCGAGCAACTAGTATCGGGTCTCGCAGTCGGTAAACTTTTTTCTAAGGTAATAAATAACATGCTCTTTTCGGCCAGACTCGTCATGCTGCCCTAGCACACACCCCATTGAGTTGTCGAGTACTGTCAAGTATAAGATCAAAGGTCTCCCCTCAACTGGCGGCATCAGAATAGGTGGCTCTTGGAGATACTCTTTGATCCTTTCGAAAGCGGTCTGGCATTCATCGTTCCAACGTACTACTTGATCTTTCTTCAGTAGCTTGTAGATTGGCTCACAAGTAGCAGTCAAGTGCAAGATAAATCGAGCAATATAGTTTAGACATCCCAGGAAGCCTCTGACTTCTTTCTCTGTTTGGGGAACTGGCATTTCCTGTATAGCCTTCACCTTTGCCAGATCCACTTGAATACCTTTATCGCTTACGACGAAACCCAGCAACTTACCAGATCTCACCCCGAAGGTGCACTTGTTCGGGTTTAACCTCAGCTTGTACAATTTCAACCTGTCAAACAGCTTCTGAAGGTGGTCAAGATGTTCTTCCTCAGTCTGGGACCTTGCAATCATGCCGTTGACGTATACCTCAATCTCATGATGGATCATGTCATGGAACAAGGCGACCATGGCACACTGATACGTTGCCCCAACATTTTTCAATGCGAAAGGCATGACCTTGTAGCAAAAAGTACCCCATTGAGTAACAAAGGTCGTCTTCTCCATGTCTTCGGGAGCCACTTTAATCTGATTATAACCGGAGAAACCATCCATAAAGGAGAATACCTTATGTTGGGCGGTATTGTCAACCAGAACGTCGATATGAGGTAGAGAAAAATCATCATTGAGACTCACCCTGTTCAGATCCCTATAGTCAACACACATTCGAAACTTACCATCCTTCTTCGGTACAGGAACCACGTTTGCCACCCACTGTGGGTAAGAAGTAACTGCTAGAAAACCGTGGTCAAACTATTTCATAACTTCAGCCTTCATTTTCTCAGACATCTCTGGGCGCATCCGACAAACTTTCTGTTTCACTGGAGGATAGTCTTCCTCGGTAGGCAATCAGTGAACCACAATATCGGTATCCAACCCAGGCATATCTTCGTAAGACCAGGCAAAGATCTCAACATAGTCATGCAGCATCTGAATCAACCGTTGCTTAACACTAGCTTCCAGGTTTGCACCAACCTTGACCTCTTTCTTGTCTATCTCTGTACCCAGATTTACTGACTCCACCAGCTCTTCGTGCGGCTGAACGACCCTCTCTTCCTGGAGTAGCAGTCTAGCAAGTTCACCAGGCACTTCGCAATCATCTTCACCTTCGTCTTCGGCTAAGTTGATCGGACTTTCGAAATCATAATTGGCAGTAGTAAAGTCGTTACCAGTGATATCCAGAATGGATGTAGACCTGTATATGTGAGTGTGTGTAAAATAGCTATTTTGCAATGTATAATAAAAGAAAAACAAGGAGCACAAAATTTGAAATGCAAGAAACGTACAATGCTTTTATTAATGATATATGTAAATGACACACATAAAGCCCTCACAAATGAAGCCACAGTGCCCCAGGTAAGACACCGGGCCATAAAGTTTAAAATATTGTCTGTTACAAATTCAAAACAAAAAGTCTCATTACTGGGTAATAACATAAACAGGCATAGAATCCTTCGTTGTCCAGTTGCTTAATCCACCATCGGCAGTTGGGTATATCCAGCTGTCAATATCAAACTCTTCATCATCGTCATCCCTGATAGCATTCACCCCTACATCTTGTTTAGGCTTTTCTGGTGCTCCGAACTCGATCTCCTTCGCATCAATTAAGTCCTGTATTTTGTTCTTCAAAGCCCAATAATCATCCGTATTATGTCCCGGGCTATCTGAGTGAAAAGCACAGCGGGCATTAGGGTTGTACTTAGGTGATGCAGTGTTGGGATTCTGCGGAGCCTCCCTTAGAGTTACTAGATTGGTCTTTAATAGCTGTGATAGAATCTGGGATAAAGTCATGTTGAGCTGAGTGAATTGTCTTCGAGGTCTCTCGGCCTTTTGTTGATTGTTGCGCTGAGGAGCACCAGCAGGTCTTGAAATGACCACCGCATTAACAACTTGGCGGTGTTCAGGTCTATTTTGGCTTTTCGAACTGTAAACAACACTGGACTCTTTCTTAAAAGGCTTCTTCTCGGTGCCTGATGAAGCACCCTTCTGTATTTTACCATACTTAATACCAGCCTCAATCCTTTCCCCGGTCATGATCAGCTCCGTAAATCCGGACGAAGAACTTCCAATCAGATGGTTGAAATATGGACCGGACAGGGTCCCCAGAAACATGTCTACTAGCTCCCTATCAGCCAAGGGTGGTTGCAGTCTTCCAGCGAGGTCCCTCCACTTCTGAGTATAACCTTTGAAACCTTCGCTTGTTCCATAGACATACCCTGGAGTTGGGTACGCGTAGGAGCGAGGTCGGCATTGTATTGGTACTGCCTGTAGAAAGCACCAGCCAAGTCATCCCAATTACGGATGCTAGTTCCTTCCAACTGGTAAAACCATTCCAACTGAGTCCCTGAAAGACTGTCTTGAAAGAAGTGGATCCATAGATTCTTGTCAGCGGTGTATGATTGAATCTTCCTTACATACGAACGGCGGTGCAGTTTCGAACAAGAAACTCCGTCGTACTTAGCAAAGGATGGTGCTTTGAACTTGTGGGGAATCACCACCCCAGACGACGGACCCAAATCCCCAAAGTCCAGACCAGGCACTTTCTGAACTTCCATCACACTCAAACGGTCTTCAAGTTGCTTATATCTATCCTCAGCCAGAGGATACTGGTCTTCGTCGAAGTCCGTCTCGTTGTCTGAAACCACAGGGCTAGGAGCCCTCCTTTCTTCCTGACTATCTTTCCATCCAGATGAGGTGGTCAAATAAACTTTATCTCGTAGCCTGTTTCCAAAACCTGTGACCTGTGTTAAACAGGACTGTCCTCTTCTTCTTCTTCTTCTTCTTCTTCTCTTTCAGAATAAGGGTCTTCAGATCTTGCTGACCCTTAGCTAGATTCATGAATAGCTCTTGAAACTGGGCGTTTTGAGCCTGCAGAGCCTTGATTGCTTGTTCAGTTGATGGTTCAGAAGACATGATGTTGAAATAAACAACGAAGAAGATAAGATACATGTAAGGGTACCTGTTATGAAGTGCATGGGATGAAATGTGTATGATATGATTTCAAAGACATTGAGAGATTCAAATTCTGTAAACAAGAAATGAAACACACTTTTATTAGATAAACTTGAAATTCAAATTGTTCAACAGATGCCCTTAAGGCGTTACAAGAAAGGAAATACTGAAAAGTAAATAAAAACTGGAAAGGAAATAATCAAAGGACAATCAGTGCTCCCATGGTCGCTTCTTGTCGGTGCGGACATAGTCATTGAGGATCCGCTCGTTCTCCAGCTGTCTTGTCAACTTCTGAATCTTCTGCTCTTGCTTGTTAAACTTTTCTCGGTAAGCATCCTGCTCTTCTCTCAGCTGCATCCAGGACCTCTTCAATGCCCCAATGTCAGTAGGCATGTAAGGGTGGAGGATGGTAGGAAGAACCCCCTCTTCATTAGCAACTTCCACAATGATAGGCAAGACGGCTTCATACGGCATTCCCAGCTTTTGGGCACGGATGCAAACCCATCTGAGATATGGCTCCATCAGAAGAGAAGTCTTTGGACCCAACTCGTGTGGATCAGATCTGTGAACTTTATCCCAAGCCCTTATGAATCTGCGGTGTTGCTCATCACTATCCCCTTGAAAATCAAAGATTATATTAGGCATTAGCAGCTCATGAGGTCCTTCCCTTCTGGCTCGCCCAAACTGACGTAAGGCCAAGCATGGATTGTAAGTAATTCCCCCATGGGTTCCTATCAGTAGAACATTGGGGTATTCCCCACAACGGTCAATAATGGCCACCTCGTCCATAGCCTTAATAGTCCAAATGATGTCATTGTGAGAGAGAGACATAACCATGTAAGCCCATCCCATGCCTTCTTTGTTCTTTAGAACTGATTTGGGAAGGTGAGAAATAAACCACCTTGCCAATAATGGGGCACAGCACATCAAGGTTCCCCGCTTCCGAGCAGTACGGGCATAGAGCTGGTGAAGAATGTCACCCAAGAGAGTGGGTACAGGATTACCAGATATGAAGATTTTTACCGCATTCACATCAACAAAGGAGTCAGAATTAGGAAACAATACCAAGCCACATATCAGAAGAGCCAGAATATCTTCGAATGCCTGGAAGTCTAGACTATCCCAGAAATGATTAGCCTTACCAACCAAGAACTTAGTCAGAAAGCCCTTTGCTCCACTACGAGTTTCCCAATTAGCCAGTACCTTATCCTTTGTCATATGAAGGGCTGAAGCAATCTCTTCTGGCCTAAGGATCTTCTCCCAACTTGTAAACGGGGTCTGCTCCAGAATAAAGATACCGAGCAGATCAGAGAACTCTTCCAAGGTAGGGACCAACTAGTAGTCCTGAAAAGTAAAGCAATGGTACAGTGGATCATAGAACTGGACTAGGACACTCATCACCTGCTCGTCTAATTTGGAGGTGACCAAACTAAGAAGACGCCCATGTCTTCTGGTGAAAGAGGTAGTATCCGACATCTTTGCAACCAACTCTTTGAGCATAGTGGGAACCTGGACAAAGTTGATCTGGATGGTGTTCTTATGCATAGGTGCCATGACCTACAAAATAGAACAAAGATGAATCCCTCTTGTCTTTGAAATAGGTTAGTCCAATGCAAGATGTATGAAATGTTATGATGTCATGATGTCATGATAGAAATCACACCACAGGTATCCACAAATAGCAAACATGGTAAAGGCACACAAGTCATACAGAGAGCCCTTAGATTTTAGGCTGGCAAGGAGCTTAGGTACTACCCTCTTTCAGTTCAGTTGGTTCAAACTTGTCCTAAAAATAGTAATCGGGTTCTAGAGGATCTCAATATCACTGACTACCCTCGATCCGTAATAATTCCAATTTAGCAACCTTTTCTTGCGGTCGGAATCATCGCGAGAGTTTAGTCTCAATGAGTGTAGCATACTGTTACTGTTCTATGGCCATGTTGGTCAATTTAAAGGTTCTAAGGTCAGTTGGTGCTTAATGACCCCTTAGAAGACCCATATTCTCCTCGTTCCAACACAAGGGATATCGGTACTAGCTAAAGTGCCACACTAACGTAGCTACTGCTTCAATCGTATCGGTCTACGTCGTACAGTTCCCTCACAGTTTATTGCTACTTACCTAAAGGGTATCCCTCAGATCCGGGTTAGGATCTATAGTAACTCCGATTCAAGCCCACAAATATAAAGCATACAAAGCAAACAATTGAAAACACAATGATCTAATCCTAAGGTACACCACACTTATAAGTGTCCCCAGCAGATTCGCCAGTTCTGTGATATGGTGGGAAAGAACTGACTGTTTTTTTGGAATGCTGGTTTGCGTTTTGCGTTTGTTTTCGCAAAATGTAGCGGTAAACAAGAGTCGCCACCGTCTTTTATTTTATCCAACAAGGAAAGGAAAAAAGCACAGAAAAATTCCTTTTTCGAGATAATTCTCAGGTTCGGGGGGTAGATTATAGAAAGGGAAGGTGTTAGCACCCTTTCTATCCGTAGTTATCCACGGGCTCTTAGGTACTTGCTCATATTGTTTTCAAAAATTGCTAAAAGCAACCCTTTGAAATTTAAATGTGAAAAATAAATAAAGCGATAAAAAAAGTCCTAATTATCTATTACATTCCGGAAACAAATACAATATTGAATAAAATGGGTCGCGTGCGAGAAATTAAATCGAGTGCGAGTTCTAGGGTTTTGACCCTTTGTTAAAGAAAAATATTTTTTTGTTTGTTTTTGACTTTAGAAAGAAATTAAACTAAGTTAATTATAAAATTAATAAATAAATTAATTAATAAAAGTATTTTTGGGTTTTTAGTATTTAAAGAAATAAAAATAAATTTATTCAATGTTAATAAAAACCTAATTGTCTAAGTTAATTTTAATTATTGCAAAAAATATATTAAAGTTATTCCTAATTAAAACTAAATTAATTAATTGATTTGTTAATAAAAAGAAAATACCAAAATTTAAATTAATAAAGAAAGTATTTTTTTTTTGTTTTAATTTTATTAGGAAAAAGTTTGATTGGTTAATTGAATATAAAAATATAATAAAACAAATAATTAAAATAAAAAAAAGGAAATAGAAAGAGTTAGGGGTGTGGGCCTGATTTGGAGGTCTGGAATAACAATCTCATGGCTCAATTGGCACAGGCCTGGTTGACTTTTTGGATCCCATGTGCACCTTCTGACTTGGTCCCATGGTGGATGTCCATCTCTTGGCCCTCAGATCTGGCCTAAGGCCATCTGTCCATTGAAGATATGGAGGCGCATGATGGATTTCACGCTGGCATCAACACTTGATTACCTGAAGAAAAATAATAATAAGGCATATGGGGGACCTGGGATTCGAACCCAGGTCCTGTTGGATATTGGATGCATGCCACTACCACTCAGCCACTTTGTTTCAATTGTTAATAATATACATAGTAATAATAATAAAGGGAAATCAATCAGATGCCAGAAAATATAAAAAAAACGCGCCAAGTTTGAATGGTCCACTCAGAGGGAGACACGTTTGTCGTCCCTGACCTTCAAACCCTGTAAATTTACCTGCGGATTTAGATCTACAACTAAATTCGTAGGTCATTCCCAAAATCAAATAAAGGCCAAAAAAACTCCTCCTAAGACCATGGTTGTGTTCGTCCTTCTCTTCCGGTCATGTCTATGGCCATCAATGGAGCTAATTTTGCCTGTAAAAGAATCGCCCAAAAAACAAACCACAAAACCTTAGATTCGGCTATGGGGTTACAATCCATATAAATGAAATCAAATATTGCCAAAAGTTCAGAAATCTCATAAGCATCACAAATATGTCAAAGCTTTTCCAGAAAGATGCAAGAATAGAGAGATAAGGTTTTGGAAACAGGGCCAAGAAACATGACACTCACAACGCGTTTTGATGGATATGAGAACTTGCTTTAGATATAAGAAGGTTGAGTAGACACCTAGCAATCGATTGTTGTTGAGTTTTGCCTCTGTAAACGCCTCTAAGTGTGATTTCAGTTAATTCCCTTTTTCCACTTTTTTTAAAGTTTTGTTTTCAGTATTCTTGCAGCCTCTAGGTCTCAATTTCGTGCCTTTACCTTGTATATGTATGATGGAATGTATTAGGTTTACATTTGTGGATTAAATCTTTGCACATTGATGCCATGGGATTTTATTTGATCCACCATTGAAAGCTTGCCTATTTTGTCAAAAATCCAATCTTTTTGCACATGGAATGCTTGATACGAGTTTGATACTGTCCATGATGATGATTAAGTCCTGAAGATAGAAAAAGATCTCATGTAATCAAGTTTTTGGATTTTATTTGATTTAAATTGATTTAACATGAAATAATTCAATAAAAAATCAAATAAAATAATAAAATTGATAAATGGATACAAGGCTGAAGCTAGGACACGTGTGCAATGTGGCAAGTCCAAATCAAGTGGAAAAGAATGGGCCCATTTGACAAAATTTGAAGTTTTGGGGGTAGTTGACTTTTGGCAGTTTTGTATACGTTCTTATAGAGACGAGAACCATTACAAAACCTCTTTTTTCAAAACACGATTCACAAACACATCTTTGAATCATTTTTTCGAAACAAAGTTTGTATACGTTCTTATAGAGACGAGAACCATTACAAAGAAACTTTACAAAATACTTTCAAAACCCACACCACAAGCACACAATCAAACAAAAGCAAGTGATCTAAAACGAGTAACTAAGAACCCATGGAAAACCAAGGATGAAAAGGGTGCTAGCACCTTCCCTTTTCATAATCTACCCCCCGAACCCGAGAAAATTCTCGAAAGGTCTTTCTTGTGCTTTTTTACCTTTCCTTTTGGATAAAATAAAAGTCGGTGGCGACTCTTGCTAACCGCACAAGTGCGAACGAAACACAAAACCTCTAGTCAGTTCTCCCACCATACCACAGAACTGGCGACTCTGCTGGGGAATAAAATAAAAAAAGTGGGGTTACCTTAGGGTTTTAGATCACCTTTACATGCTTATCTTGCTTGACTTGTATGCTTTATCTTTTGGTTCTATCTATTTGGGATTGAATCCTCTACCGGGATTTGGGGCACCTTTTTAGGTAAATAACAATAGATTGTGGAGACTCTACGGCGTAGACCGATATGGTTGAAACAATAGCTATGTTAGTGTGACGCATTTGTGGGTACCGGTATCCCTCATGGTGAATCGAGGAGAATACGGGGCCGCTGAGTGGCGTCGCGGAGCACTAATTAACCTTAGAACCCTAATTGAACCAACTTGGCCATTAGGACGTAGTGAGGTAACCGGTTTCGGTGTAAAGCGTAAAATTGGTTGACACTCGATACTACACTCATTGAGGCTATACTTTTGGGATATCTCGGCCGCAAGAAAAGATTGATTGTGTTGAGACAATGCCTAAAAGAAAGGTCGGTGATATTGAGATCCTTTAGAACCCGATCTTTGTTTCTAGGACAGGTTGAGCCCACTAAAATTTCAAGAGGGTACTTACCTACAAACTCATGAAAGCCTAAAACATAGGGATCTGTTTGTTGTCTGTATATATGTTTGCTTATACATAAACACTATAAACATCATCAACATCATATGCATCCTCACTAACCATTTCAAGGATTTAGAAATTTATCTTTGTTTTTGTTTTGTAGGAAATGAATTCTCTCCAAAGAAACACCATCAGAATCAGCTTTGTAAAAGAACATCCTCAACTTCAAGAGCTAGCCTCAAGAGTGCCTGGGGATTCTCCTTTTACCAAGAAGTATGGTCGACTTCTCAGCTTGGCTACATCCAACATCCAAGAAGAGATGATGTGTGTATTGTTCCAATTCTTTGATCCCGTACATCATTGTTTCACTTTTCCGGACTATCAGTTGGTACCAACATTGGAAGAGTTCTCTCTGCTCTTAGGAGTACCCGTGCTTAATCAGATACCGTTCACCGGTCTAGAAGGGATTCCAAAACCCGAAGTCATCGCCGAAGCTTTACATATGAAGAGGGCCGACGTCACAGCCAATTGGGAGACAAGAAGTGGGGTTAAAGGATTTTTAGCTAAGTTTCTGTTGGAAAAAGCTCGTTCATTCTGGGATGACATGGATTTCCAAGCTTTCGAAGAAGTGCTAGCTCTCCTCATTTAAGGTAATCGCCAAAAGCAACCCTTTGAAATTTAAATGCGAAAAATAAATAAAGCGATAAAAATAGTCCTAATTATCTATTACATTCCGGAAACAAATACAATATTGAATACAATGGGTCGCGTGCGGGAAATTAAATCGAGTGCAAGTTCTAGGGTTTTGACCCTTTGTTAAAGAAAAAGATTTTTTTTGTTTGTTTTTGACTTTAGAAAGAAATTAAACTAAGTTAATTATAAAATTAATAAATAAATTAATTAATAAAAGTATTTTTGGGTTTTTGGTATTTAAAGAAATAAAAATAAATTTAATCAATGTTAATAAAAACATAATTGTCTAAGTTAATTTTAATTATTGCAAAAAATATATTAAAGTTATTCCTAATTAAAACTAAATTAATTAATTGATTTGTTAATAAAAAGAAAATACCAAAATTTAAATTAATAAAGAAAGTATTTTTTTTGGTTTTAATTTTATTAGGAAAAAGTTTAATTGGTTAATTGAATATAAAAATATAATAAAACAAATAATTAAAATAAAAAAAAGGAAATAGAAAGAGTTAGGGGTGTGGGCCTGAGTTGAAGGTCTGGAATAGCAATCTCATGGCCCAATTGGCGCAGGCCTGGTTGACTTTTTGGATCTCATGTGCATCTTCTGACTTGGTCCCATGGTGGATGTCCATCTCTTGGCCCTCAGATCTGGCCTAAGGCCATCTGTCCATTGAAGATATGGAGGCGCATGATGGATCTCACGCTGGCATCAACACTTGATTACCTGAAGAAAAATAATAACAAGGCATATGGGGGACCTGGGATTCGAACCCAGGTCCTGTTGGATATTGGATGCATGCCACTACCACTCAACCACTTTGTTTCAATTGTTAATAATATACATAGTAATAATAATAATGGGAAATCAATCAGATGCTAGAAAATACAAAAAAAACGCGCCAAGTTTGAATGGTCCACTCAGAGGGAGACGCGTTTGTCATCCCTGACCTTCAAACCCTGTAAATTTACCTGCGGATTTAGATCCACAACTAAATTCGCAGGTCGTTCCCAAAATCAAATATAGGCCAAAAAACCTCCTCCTAAGACCATGGTTGTGTTCGTCCTTCTCTTCCGGTCATGACTATGGCCATCAATGGAGCTAATTTTGCCTGTAAAAGAATCGCCCAAAAAACAAACAACAAAACCTTAGATTCGGCTATGGAGTTACAATCCATATAAATGAAATCAAATATTGCCAAAAGTTCAGAAATCTCATAAGCATCACAAATATGTCAAAGATTTGCCAGAAAGATGCAAGAATAGAGAGATAGGGTTTTGGAAACAGGGCCAAGAAATGGGACACTTACAGCGTGTTTTGATGGATATGAGAACTTGCTTTGGATTGAAGAAGGTTGAGTAGACACCCAGAAATCGATTGGTGTTGAGTTTTGCCTCTGTAAACACCTCTAAGTGTGATTTCAGTTTTTCCCTTTTCCACTTTTTTTCAAGTTTGGTTTTCAGTATTCTTGCAGCCTCTAGATCTCAATTTCATGCCTTTGCCTTGTATATGTATGATGGAATGTATTAGGTTAACATTTGTGGATTAAATCTTTGCACATTGATGCCATGGGATTTTATTTGATCCACCATTAAAAGCTTGCCTATTTTGTCAAAAATCCAATCTTTTTGCACATGGAATGCTTGATATGAGTTTGATACTGTCCATGATGATGATTAAGTCCTGAAGATAGAAAAAGATCTCATGTAATCAAGTTTTGGGATTTTATTTTATTTAAATTGATTTATCATGAAATAATTCAATAAAAAATAAAATAAAATAATAAAATTGATAAATGGACACAAGGCTGAAGCTAGGACACGTGTGCAATGTGGCAAGTCCAAATCAAGTGGAAAAGAATGGGCCCATTTGACAAAATTTGAAGTTTTGGGGATAATTGACTTTTGGCAATTTTGTATACGTTCTTATAGAGACGAGAACCATTACAAAACCTCTTTTTTCAAAACACTTCTCAAAACACGATTCACAAACACATCTTTGAATCATTTTTTCGAAACAAAGCTTTGTATACGTTCTTATAGAGACGAGAACCATTACAAAGAAACTTTCCAAAATACTTTCAAAACCCACACCATAAGCACACAATCAAACAAAAGAAGTGATCTAAAACGAGTAACTAAGATCCCATGGAAAACCATGGATGAAAAGGGTGCTAGCATCTTCCCTTTTCATAATCTACCCCCCGAACCCGAGAAAATTCTCGAAAGGTCTTTCCTGTGCTTTTTTACCTTTCCTTTTGGATAAAATAAAAGTCAGTGGCGACTCTTGCTAACCGCACAAGTGCGAACGAAATACAAAACCTCTAGTCAGTTCTCCCACCGTACCACAGAACTGGCGACTCTGCTGGGGAGTAAAATAAAAAAAGTGGGGTTACCTTAGGGTTTTAGATCACCTTTACATGCTTATCTTGCTTGACTTGTATGCTTTATCTTTTGGTTCTATCTATTTGGGTTTGAATCCTCTACCGGGATTTGGGGCACCTTTTTAGGTAAATAGCAATAGATTGTGGAGACTCTACGGCGTAGACCGATATGGTTGAAACAATAGCTATGTTAGTGTGACGCATTTGTGGGTACCGGTATCCCTCGTGGTGAATCGAGGAGAATACGGGGCCGCTAAGTGGCGTCGCGAAGCACTAATTAATCTTAGAACCCTAATTGAACCAACTTGGCCATTAGGATGTAGTGAGGTAACCGGTTTCGGTGTAAAGCATAAAATTGGTTGACACTCGATACTACACTTATTGAGGCTAGACTTTTGGGATATCTCGGCCGCAAGAAAAGATTGATTATGCTGAGACAATGCCTAAAAGAAAGGTAGGTGATATTGAGATCCTTTAGAACCCAATCTTTGTTTCTAGGACAGGTTGAGCTTACTAAAATTTCAAGAGCGTACTTACCTACAAACTCATGCAAGCCTGAAACATAGGGATCTGTTTGTTATGTGTATATATGTTTGCTTATACATAAACACTATAAACATCATCAACATCATATGCATCCTCACTAACCATTTCAATGATTTAGAAATTTATCTTTGTTTTTGTTTTGTAGGAAATGAATTCTCTCCGAAGAAACACCATCCGAATCAGCTTTGTAAAAGAACATCCTCAACTTCAAGAGCTAGCCTCAAGAGTGTCCGGGGATTCTCCTTTTACCAAGAAGTATGGTCGACTTCTCAGCTTGGCTACATCCAACTTCCAAGAAGAGATTATGTGTGTACTGTTCGAATTATTTGATCCTGTACATCATTGTTTCACTTTTTCGGACTATCAGTTGGTACCAACATTGGAAGAGTTCTCTCTGCTCTTAGGAGTACCCGTGCTTAATCAGATACCGTTCATCGGTCTAGAAGGGATTCCAAAACCCGAAGTCATCGCCGAAGCTTTACATATGAAGAGGGCCGACGTCACAGCCAATTGGGAGACAAGAAGTGGGGTTAAAGGATTTTTAGCTAAGTTTCTGTTGGAAAAAGCTCGCTCATTCTGGGATGACATGGATTTCCAAGCTTTCGAAGAAGTGCTAGCTCTCCTCATTTATGGTTTGGTTCTGTTTCCTAACTCGGACCAGTTCATAGACGTTAATGCCATCAAAGTCTTTCTCTCTGGAAATCCTATACCCACCTTGCTAGGAGATATCTTGCATTGTCTTCATACCCATACCATGAAGAAAAAAGGTACCCTTTCATGTTGTATACCTCCACTTGCCAAGTGGTTCACTTTGCACCTGCCTCAGTCAGCATTGAAGAATGTGCAAAGATTGACTTGGTCTCAAAGGATGATGTCTCTCACCCACTCTGATATCCGTTGGTGCTCAAGATCCTTGGAAGATATCTCTATCATCGACCGTTATGATGAGTTCCCTAATGTACCTCTGCTAGGTATTAGGGGAGGTATCACCTACAACCCATGTTTAGCTCTTCGGCAATTTGGGTATGCCCGAAGGGACGGCCCTCACGAGATGTTCGTCCAAGGTCTGGTTTTTGACTATGATAAAGAAGACCAAGGTTACCGCCAGAGGTCTACACGTGCTTGGGGAATGGTGAACAAAGTGGACAGTAGGACTTTGGGACATAAAAACTCTCTCCCTCTTGAGCCTTACCAGAGTTTCTTAATGCCTTACCCTTCCATTCTTCCTGTCATCATTGAACCTGTTATTGAAGGAGAAGTCCCGTACACCGTTCTTCATCCAGACATGGCTACCTCTCTCGAAGACCTGCAGAAAGCTTGGATTCAGTTGAAGGAGGAGTGAGACACCTTTGAAACCCAATACTACGCCAGTGAGAAGAAGGTTCTGGAGCTCACCAAGCTGCTTCATGAAGAGAAGAATATGAATACTTACATTGCTCAAAAAAGTATGCGTTTGGTCTTTTTGTCTTGAGAATCTTGTTGTATTTTAGTTTCTTTCTTTGTAAGCCCGAGGACGCATGATGTATTCAAACTTGGTTTTATTTAATATGACGTGCGTTCTTTTTGGTTTGGGCAAATTTAAATCTTCTAAATTTCCTTTAAATCATTTGCATATCGCATCTTCATTCATCATATGCATGAGCAGGTCTTCACACCAGGTTTCCTTATCTCTCTGCTATTTATTTCAGCAAGATGGATATTGAGCAGACGATTAAAGACTTACAAGCGCAAAATTCACAGTTCCAACAGCTGCTCATGACTTTGGCTAAGGGTCAGGAGGAGCTCAAAACCTTGCTGGAAAAGGAAAAGGAGAAAAAGAAAAAGAAGAGAGTTGGTGTGGCTACTTTGGGTAGAAGATTTAAAGGTCAAGCTAGAAGGGTCCTGGATTTTCCCTCAACATCTGATGAAGGGATAGGAAAAGGAAAGGGAGTTGAAGTACCAACTGAGTGTGAGGAAGAAGAAGAAGAAGAGGAGGATGAAGACTATTCTGAACAGCAGTATCCTCCTGCAGACGACAAATACAAGAATCTGGAAGAGCGTCTGGCATCTATGGAGGTACAGAAAGTGCCTGGGCTGGACTTTGAAGATCTAGGGCTGGTCTCTGGAATTGTGATTCCCCCCAAGTTTAAGGTGCCTATATTTTCTAAGTACGATGGGTTTTCTTGTCCCAAGATGCATCTGCGATCTTATGTCAGAAAAATCCAACAGCATTCTTCTGACAAGGATTTGTGGGTCCATTTCTTCCAGGACAGTCTTTCAGGGACGCAGTTAGATTGGTTCTACCAGCTAGAGAGGTCTGATATGCATAATTGGGAGGATTTGGCTACTGCCTTCTACAAGCAGTATCAATATAATGCGGACTTAGCACCAACCCGTACTCAATTACAGAGTATGGGCATGGTATCAAATGAAGGTTTCAAAGAGTATGCCCAGAAATGGAGAGACTTGGAGGGACAAGTACAACCCCTATTTATTGAAAGAGAGCTTGTGGATATGTTCTTGGGTACACTATCGGGCCCCTTTTTCAATCACTTGATCGGAAGTTCGTCTGCAGGGTTCACCGAGTTAATTCTGACTGGTGAGAGAGTTGAAGCCAGAATCAAGAGCGGGAAAATTCAAAAGGATGCATCTGCTTCCGCTGCCATCAAAAATCCTTTCCCATCAAAGAAAGAAGTATCAGCTGTCTACTCCCAAAGAGGTCAAGGAAGAATTGAGCTCTGGCCAGTGGTGGGGGCTGTAATGATTCAGAAGTCTGCAGTTGATCATCCTAGAAACAATCAACCCAGAACCAATCAAGCCAGGGTGGAAAGGCCTGTGTAGAAATTCACCCAGATAAACATAACTCCTGCTCAGGTTCTACCCCATCTTTTGAAGTTAAACCTTGCCAGTCCGAAAGAAGCCCCGAAAAATCCGAATACAGCTTCTCCTTACTACCATTCAAATGCCAAGTGTGCTTATCATTAAGGGAGTATAGGGCACGACACCAACAATTGTTGGGCCCTCAAAAATAAGATTTAGGATTTAATAGACGCTAAAGAAGTGGAATTCGACGCCCCTGAAAAGCCTAACGTGATCTCTGCTCCAATGCAAAAACATGGTCACAATGTCCATGCTTTTGAAGAAGATATTTTTGTTGCCACTATTGATGATTTGATGACTCCGCTACCGATAATAAAGTTGAATTTGCTGAAGGCTAGGATTTTCCCAGGATGTGAAGAAGATTGCTGCCTTTGTTCCTCCTTACCAACCGACTGTTCGTTGTTGAAGTTAGGCATCCAGCGCCTAATGGATAACTCAGAGATACTTTTCGAAAAGACTCCTGTTACACCAACTCCTGTCAATGATGTTTCGATAATTACCATATCTTCCAATCTTTCCACGGTCTCCAAAAGACCTGTTAAGATTACATCTGATCCGAAGATTGTACCTTTGAAGATAACTATGTCGGGGCTTATCCCGTACAAGTCCAACAAATCAATACTGTAGAATTATGGGGGAGATATCTTCTACCACGGTGTTAAGCAAATTGAATCAATTGAAGAGAGTTCTGATAAAGAGACTTCCGACATTGGAAACATTGCTGGAACGAGTAAAATCTCCCACAGTGGAAGAATTTTCTCTCTGGAGATTGCGCCTCCAAAGGCAATCTTCGGACCCTCATCCGCTCCTAAGGTTACCCCTGTGCCGGTCAATATATCTGCGAGAACTCCAGTTATTGAAGAGGTTGTGACTCATGTGGTTGTCCTCTCTGCTGTTGCTGATGATAGAGGGAAAGGGATCCAAGAAGAGCCTGTCAGGACGAGGGCTCAGCCGTTGATCATCCCTGATACCTCTCAAAAAGAAATGGAAGAGATTTTGAAAATAATCAAGAAAAGCGATTATAATGTTGTTGAGCAACTGGGGCAAACCCCCTCAAAAATCTCTATGTTGGCCTTGCTGCTTTGTTCAGAAGCTTATGCCAAAGCTTTGATCAGATTCTTGAAGACGGCTCATGTTCCCCAGGAAACCTCCGCGGACCAGTTCCAGGAATGTGTAGCTAGCCTAACAGCAGACAATGGTCTAGGATGCTCCGATCCTGATCTAACAATAAAGGGGAGAAAACATAATGACGCTTTGCATGTCTTGGTAGAATGCAGAGGGACTACTCTAGCACACGTTTTGGTGGACACTGGTTCTTCACTGAATGTCTTGCCCAAAAAGGAATTGGATAGGCTGGGTTGTGAAGGCCTAACTCTGAAGCCCAGCAACATCATTGTCAGAGCCTTTGATGGTTCTAAAAGGATGGTCCACGGGGAGGTGGACATCTCGATCAAATTGGGAACTGAAACCTTCAACTCCACATTTTATGTGATGGACATTCGTCCCTCCTATTCTTGTTTGTTGGGAAGACCTTGGATTCACCATGCTGGAGCCGTCACTTCAACTCTGCATCAAAAGCTCAAGTGCCCTGTACATGGGAAAATGGTAACTGTTCATGGTGAAGAGGAATACATGATAAGCCATCTTAACTCTTTCCGTTATGTTGAATTGGATGGTGAATTCATTGAAACCCCCTTTCAGCACTTTGAGGAGGTAGCTCAAGAGATTGCGGCAACCAAGACAGTGGTTTTTGTACCCATGACTACAAGACCTCCACCTAGGATGTCTTCTTTGAAGGATGCTAAGGCTGTGATCGAAGAAGGAGGAAGCACAATCTGGGGGCAGCTTCTCGACTTTCCCTTTAAATCCGATAAATTCGGCTTGGGTTTCACTGCTTCTACTCAAAAGGTTGTGCGTCACTCCCGGGCTGGAGGGCCCCAACGAAGATCACCCATCATGGAGTCAATTCTTTGGAGGATGGTGAAGAGGAGAGCAGCTTGGAAGACTGGATTTTCCCTACTATTGACGGAGGATTGTGCAATTGGGAGGTAAAAGACTTTGTTCCCATTACTTTCATAAATGAGTACTTTATCTTTCAAACGTTTATGTTGGTTTGTAATAATGCTCAAACAATTCTTACTTCTTTTTTAACCTTGTGTCTTACTTGAGGCAAAAAGGTCCATTTGTAAGGGTTCTTATTTTTCATCTTCATATGCCCTTTAATGAATCATGGACGTTTTCATATATAAACTTTTGTGTTCATTTTATTTCCTTTTGCATTTTATTTGTTTAAAGGTGGCTATCCCTTACACACACCCACACTCACAAATGTAGGTACCCTTCCATTCCGGATCCCATGGGTAACAATTCTGCTATGACCTTCAGTGACTCTGAAGATCTGGTCTACCATGTCGAATACGAAGGTGATGAAGTCTGTGAAGTGCCGGGAGAATTAGCTAGACTTCTACAACAGGAAGAAAGGGCTATTCTACCTCATGAGGAGCTGTTAGAGACAATCAACTTGGGTACCGAGGAAGACAGAACAGAAGTCAGAGTGGGTGCCAACCTAGAGCCAAATGTTAAGGAGCGCTTAATTCAGCTGTTGAATGAATATGTTGAGATCTTCGCCTGGTCCTACGAAGACATGCCGGTACTTGATACAGACATTATGGTACACCGTCTTCCCATAAGAGAAGATTGTCCACCAGTTAAACAGAAAGTTCGCCGCATGAGGCCCGACATGTCTGAAAAGATCAAAGCAGAAGTTATGAAGCAGTTCAATGCTGGATTTCTTGCTGTTACTTCCTATCCACAATGGGTTTCTAACATTGTGCCCATTCCTAAGAAGTACGGCAAAGTGAGAATGTGCGTGGATTATAGAGATTTAAACAGGGCCAACCCTAAAGATGAATTTCCACTTCCGCACATTGACATCTTGGTTGACAATATAGCTCAGCACAAGGTATTTTCTTTCATGGATGGATTCTCGGGCTATAACCAGATCAAAATGGCACCCGAGGACATGGAGAAAACTACTTTTGTTACACAGTGGGGTACGTTCTGCTACAAAGTGATGCCATTCGGATTGAAGAATGCAGGGGAAACATATCAATGCGCCATGGTAGCTTTATTCCATGATATGATACATCATGAGATAGAAGTCTACGTAGATGACATGATAGCTCGATCACAAACTGAAGAAGAACACCTCGACTACTTGCAAAAGCTGTTTGTCAGGTTGAAGGAATACAAGCTCAGATTGAACCCTAACAAGTGCACATTCGGTGTCTGGTCCGGCAAACTCTTGGGTTTCATTCTCAGCAATAAAGGCATTGAGGTTGATCCTGCCAAAGTCAAGGCTATACGAGAAATGCCCGCTCCTCGCACTGAGAAGGAGGTTAGAGGTTTTCTTGGGACGCCTAAACTACATTGCAAGGTTCATTTCTCACCTAACATCTACCTGTGAACCAATCTTCAAGCTGTTGAAGAAAGATCAGGTAGTTAAATGGAATGATGACTGTCAAGTTGACTTCGATAAAATCAAAGAGTATTTGCTAGAACCTCCTATCTAGATGACACCCGTCGAAGGAAGACCGGTAATCATGTATCTGACCGTCCTAGAGAATTCAATGGGGTGCGTACTGGGGCAACATGATGAGTCTGGCCGAAAAGAGCATGTCATTTATTACCTTAGCAAAAAGTTTACCGACTATGAAACAAGATATTCACTGCTCGAGAAAACGTATTGCACTTTAGTATGGGCGGCTCACCGGCTAAGGCAGTATATGTTGACTCATACCACTCTGCTGATATCTAAGATGGATCCAATCAAATACATCTTTGAGAAGCCTTCTTTGTCTGGAAGAATAGCTAGATGGAAAATGATCCTCACAGTATGATATACAGTACATGACCCAAAAATCTATAAAGGGGAGTGTACTAGCCGATCATCTGGCCCATCAAGCTGTCGCAAATTACCAATCCATGAGATTCGACTTCCCTGACGAAGATATTATGACATTGGACAACATTGAAGATTTTTAGACCGTATGATGGACCTGAACAAGGATCCCGATGGACCTTGTACTTTGATGGTCCCTCCAATGCACTTGGCAACGGTGTCGGCACGGTACTTATCTCTCTAGAAGGTTGCCATACTCCTTTCACCGCCAGACTTTGCTTCAACTGCACCAACAACATGGCCGAGTATGAAGCTTGTATCTATGGACTCAAGGCTGCCATAGACTTGGGAATCAAATCTTTGATTGTATTTGGGGACTCAGATTTGGTCATCAGTCAGATTAAAGGAGAGTGGGACACTAAACATCCCAACCTCATCCCTTACAAAGAACATGTCTTGCCCTTGCTACCACATTTCGAGCAGATTACCTTCGAGCACTTCCCGCGAGAAGAAAATCAGCTAGCAGATGCTCTAGCTACAATGTCACCCATGTTTAAACTTAACTGGGATAATGAGGCTCCCCAAATCACCATTGAACGGATGGACGAGCCCGCACACTGTCACGAGATTAATACCGAAGAAGTAGTGGGCCGACCTTAGTTTCACGAAGTCAAAAGGTATCTCGAGGCTCAAGAATATCCTGAAGGAGCTTCAGTCAATGATAAAAAGTTCTTAAGGAGATTCTCATCCAAGTTCTTCCTGAGCAATGGTATCCTATACAAGGGCAATCATGATTGCATTCTGCTCCATTGTGTGGACAAGATTGAAGCTGAACAGGTCATGGCTGAACTGCACAATGGCACCTTTGGCACCCACTCTAGCGGTCATACGATGGCTAAGAAGATTCTAAGGGCAGGCTACTACTGGTCTACCGTGGAAGCTGACTGCTATCAGTATTCCAGAACTTGTAACAAATGTTAGATTTATGCGGACAAGGTACATATACCTTTAGTTCCTCTCAACGTCTTAACAGCTCCTTTGCCATTCGCTATGTGGGGAATCGACATGATTGGAGAGATCAAGCCTACAGCATCCAATGGACACTATTTCATTTTGGTGGCCATTGATTACTTCACAAAATGGGTCAAAGTAGCTTCCTTCGCATCCGTCACAAAGAATGTTGTTGCTTGCTTCATCAAGCAGAACCTCATTTGTCGATACGGTATCCCCGAAAGGATCATCACTGACAACGGTAAAAATCTTAACAACACTATGATCACCGTCTTGTGCGAGCAGTTCCAGATTCAACATCACAATTCATCTCCCTATCGGCCAAAGATGAACGGTGCTGTCGAAGTTGCGAACAAGAATATCAAGAAGATCATAAAAAAGATGACAGTCACCTACAAAGACTGGCTTGAGATGCTAACATTTTCTATCCACGGGTACCGTACCACGGCTCGTACTTCAACTGGGGCAACACCCTATTCCATGTTATACGGCATGGAAGTTGTTTTACCTATTGAGGTTCAGATTCCCTCCTTGAGAATCATGAAGGATGTTGGTTTGAGTGAAGACGATTGGATCCAAACCCGGCTTGATCAGTTAAACTTAATTGACGAGAAGAGACTTACTGTTGTTTGCCACGGTTAGACGTATAAAAAACGGATGATCAAAGCTTTCAACAAGAAATTCAGGCGCCAAGTGTATCAAGTTGGAGATCTTGTGATCAAGCGCATCATCTTGCTGCAAAGTGATCCCAGGGGAAAATGGACTCCTACCTACAAAGGACCATTTGTGATCATGAATATCTTTTCTGGTGGGGCAATGATTTTAACCACCATGGACGGCGACGATCTGCCACACCCTGCGAACGTAGACATAGTCAAAAGATACTATGCATAAGAGACCCGCTAGGTTGATACACCTAGGCAAAACAAGGGCATCCCGGTGAATCGAAAACCCGAAAGGGCGGTTCAGGCAAAAATTAGGGATAAAACAAAAAAAATCTGTACACCCGGCAAGTTGAAAACCTGAAAGGGCGACTTGGGCAAAAAGGGTTTCCCGGTGGACTGAAAACCCGAAAGGGCGGTCCATGCAAAAGTTAGGGAATTAAAGCGTATGACTATGTCTCATCGGATCACTTTAAGGACAATCTCTTCACAAACAAACTCTGAGGCTTCTGATCAATCCAATCATCTTCGGACGAAGCAACAAATAGACAAGATATTCGGAATTACGAAGGCTATAGCAGAATGGGAACCCCATGAATTTTTTTTACACTTAACCATCTTTCTTTGTATAAATTTTTCTCAGTTTTTACGACACCATCCTCTTACTAGGATGTTTGTGTCCTTTGTATAAAACACTTATTCAAAGTAAATACAAAGATATCTCTTCAAAGTACAGAAAACTATTTGCCTTTTTCTTTACACTTGTGTTTTATTTGCAAAAACGTCCAATGATTCATTTATGAACATATGCATTTGAACATAATTACCGTTTACAAATAAACAGGATGAAAAAGAGTAATTACTGACATATAGAAATATTAGGAAAACGTCTTTAGGCTATTCTATGAGCAATCTCTACAGCACGTCATTAAGATCCCCCGGCGGAGCCAAAACTTTGGACTACAGATCCCCAGCAGAGATGAGACTACCAACTACCAATCCCCAGCGAAGCTAAAATTTTCAACCTACAACGGAAGTTATCCAGTTTCTCCAGGTTTCCCCAGCAAATTGTCTTGAAGCCTGAAAATTAACCAGTTAACAATTAACTTCTGTTTCTCCCCAACCTAGGGTAACTCCCCAGTAAAGTGGCATACAACCCAAACTCCTGAACTCCCCAGCGGATTTAAGCTTTCCCCCACAAAGCTTTCATTGTAGGATAAACTTTTTCCACAGAGTTTTATTGCTTCTCGGCAGAACGAAGACTCCCGTCAATAATCCCCACTAGAAGTCTTTAAAATTATATGGATTCCCAAGCAGATTCCTCAAGAAGTATATGGCACTATTCTCACAGCAGGAATCCTCAGCAGTCAAGGGTTTATTTCTCCCGGCGGCAGTCAAGGATTTACTTTCCTCAACAATACAGCAAATCAGCTTACATGCGCATACATTACATCATAAGCATGGATAAAACACATTTATTGCATTATACACTTCATGCAACATAACTTCGTGTTTCAGCTAACATTCTACCCTTTTCAGGATAAGATTAGTAGTTATCTGTAACAAAATATCCACAGATCACTGATACAATCCATATACGCTCCAACCACGGAAGCCATTCTGTCACTCATTCAAATCTCAATCCCAGTTATAGTACAGATACACTCCAGACACGAAAGTCATTCTGATACTTAATCAAATCCCAAGTTCCGATACAGTCACGATACGCTCCAGACACGGAAGCCATTATATCACTCATTCAGACTTCAATAATCAGATACAGATTAGATACGCTCTAGATATGGAAGCCATTCTATTTCTCATTCAGATTCAACTACCAATTTCAAGTCCAGATACACTCCAGACACGGAAGTCATTCTATCACTTATTCAGATCCCAGTTACAGTTCAGATATACTCCAGACACGGAAGTCATTCTGCTACTCATACAGATCTCAACTTCAAATACAGTCCAGATACGCTCCGTACACGGTTGCCATTCTGTCACTTATTCTGACTCTTCTCCCAGCTCAGATACACTCCAAGACATGGAAGTCATTTTGTTTCCTATTCAAAATACAGTTCAGATACGCTCCGTACACGGTTTCCATTCTGTCACTTATTCTGACTTTTCTCCCAGCTAAGATACACTCCAAGACATGGAAGTCATTCTGTTGCCTATTCAAGATACAATATAGATACACTCCATACACAGAAGTCATTATGTCGCTTATCCAGATTCCAAGTACAGATACAGTTCAGATACGTTTCAAACACGGACACCATTTTGATGCTTATTCTGTCGATTTACAACCAAACATTCTTGGATGGCATATTTAAGCCCATGTCCAACAAGATTTTGTCATCTCTCTAAATGGCATCTTTAAGCCCATTCCCTCAATTTTACTTTTGTCGAGTTCAAATTTACGGGCACTCTAGTGTCCAATCATCTTCTACCTTCGATTCACGAACAGTGAAACTCGCCGATCTAACTCTTCAGGTTCAAGAAGATTGAACATGGGCAGCTATTGTACCCCAAAATTTTCCCTCCCATTTTTCACAGAAATCACAACCCTAGGGTTCCTCAGATATTTAAGATTGGCTCAAGAATCGATCAGACGAATTTTCTCCTTTGGTAATAAACCAGCAATTAGGGTTTTTACTTGCAGTTCTCAGAAAAAATGAATTCACCAAGATCCAATTGGCTTTCACACGTTCTCATGCTTTTTTCAAGTTTACTGAAAGATTATTGTTCGTTCTAAAGGCATATTCATTTGGGACAAGAGATGGGATCTAAGACTGTTCATTTGGAATATTCATGTTTTGTTTGATCTAAGTTAACCAGATAATTTGCGTCTGTTAAGACATTTGATGGTTAATGGAATAAGACATTTGTTGGTTTATGGAATGAGCATTTGTTTGTTTATGGAATACACAGTGCGTGTTTATTTGGAATACAGTTGCAAGATTACAGAGTTATTGGATTACTTGGAATTTAAGTTATCTTTGTTGGAATTATTGGAATACAGTTTCAATTATCTTAATCAGGAATCTTAAAGAATTAGTGAAGATGCAAAGAGAAAATTGCAAGTTATTGACAGCAAAATATTTTAATGGACATCAGAATACCTCATAAGACTTTCTTTCATTTATTTCAAAAAATTGTTACAATACAATTTATTATTTAAATGCTTTAAGTTTTACAACTTATTGTATTAGAAAAAATAAATTAGTACAATTATTTGAGTATTCCTATCTAAATTACAAAGCAAAAATTTATGCCTAAGAGTGACTAAGCTTCCTTTGCTTCCATTCATGCCAAAGAATCTTCTGCTTCCTCTGCTTTGCCACCAACCAGTTTGCGCTTACATGAAAAACAAAAGACAGAAAATTGATCAGTACAGTTAATTGGATATGTTTAAGAATTTTCAAAAGAAAAAATGTGTTCATCATTAAAGTTTGCAATTTGGAATCAGAGGGCTATTTTTAATTCATCACGTTTTTATTTTTCTATTTTGCAAATCACAAGAAGATTTCTCTTCTTGGTTCACAAAAAGAAAGATAAAAATGTAAGCAAAGTTGTCCAAATAAAAATGCAAGCAATTTATCCAAATACAAGCAAAGCTGCCCAAACAAGTGAAAATATACAAGTAGCATGGCCAAACAGGAAGCAGGCAAGCAAAGCTGCCCAAACAAGTGAAAAGATACAGCAGCATGCCCAAACAGGCAGCAGGCGCGCAAACTGCCCAAGATATACAAGCAGCATGGCCAAGCAAGCAGTAGGCATGCAAAATGCACAAGAATCAGCATATCAGCATGCAAACAAAATACAAACAGCAAGAACGAGGCAGCATAGGCAGTAGCAGACAAAGCATAAGCAGACAAAAGGGCATCAGCAAGAAGAAAATATAAAACTAAGTCAACAAGCAAGAGGCTTGCTCATAAGCTTTTCATCATTTTCCAAGTTAAAAATTGCAAACTTTTCAAAAAATATTTGGCTTAGGGTCATTAAGAGAGGAAGAAGAAAGAAGTCACCTAGGGGATGCTGCCCTACTGTCACAATTGCAACAAAAATGCTAGCAAACAAAACTGCAAAGAAAAGAGCCTAAGAAGAAAATCCCAAAGCATTCAAAATTCGATGGTTTCCCACCATTTTGAATAAGCTGCAAAACTGTCAAAGAGAAAAGCCAATATAACAGTAGCGAGGGTGTAAGAGAGGGAGGACAGAAAAAAATTATCAAACAGCAACATAGCAAACATTCAAAACTGTAACAACAAGCCATCAATCTCAAAAATTGTAACAATCAAAAAACCTGCATAACCACTGCCACCAACCTCAAACAGTTGGCAAAACCATCAGCAAAATCACAAAACAGTTCAAAACCATAAAAAACTGTTACAAGTTTTCAAACATACAAAAAACCAAACTGCCATCTTCCTCAACCAACCTTCAAGATGTTGTCAAACACACAAAGCCCTTCAAACTGTTAACAAGTTAAAACAGCCAAAACTTGTTAACAAGACCATTTTCAACAAAACCTGTTAACCAACAACCCAAACCTGCATAAACCAGTTCAAACCAAGAAAACAAAAAAAAAGCTTGCAAACTGTCAACAAAGATGGACAAAGATTTAAGTTTGTAACTCATTTCCAACCCTTAAAACCCTTCAACCTGTTATCAAGACCAAACATCCCAAACTGTAACCATCAAGAACATACCAAGTTCAACATACAAAAATCCCAAGCCTGTTAATAAAAACAACCAGCAAAAACTCCAAAACTCAAAAGCCAAACCAAACTCTACAACAACAAAAAACCATAAGAAATCAAACCCTCGACTGTAAAACATCCCAACATTCCATAAATATCATCAAAACCAATATCCAACAATCAGAAACAAACATCATCCTCATTCAGTAAAGAGGATAGACGAAGAAAAAGTACCAAAAGTGCACATCCTTCGTCATCATCTCTTCCTCCTTGCCTAGCCCGTCACCAGGGAGCATCTCATCTCAAAATCTCACTATCCTCTCACAGAAAAGCTCCAAAGGTATATTTCTTGACAAACTATTTACTCCATCTCAAACATATAACACAATACGTTAATAGAGAAAACGTGAATAAGGCAAGACAACAACAAAAACTCGTTTAACCATAAAAAAAAATCGTAACAAAAAAGAACAGAACCATACCCTTTAAAGAATAGAACCATTAGCATCTATTTAGGAAGTGAGGAGTGTGAGGTGCTTCGGTAACAAGGGTGAGAGGAAGATCAGAGAATGCATGTCAAACCCTGTAGATAATTTCTCTTCAAATTAGGGATTTCCAAAAAGAATAATGTAAACCAGGTTGAATCAAAGGGGCCAAGGGACATTCTATTCGCGAAATTAGGAAGAGAATATGGATGGTTATCGAGAAAGATGAATGAATTTGAGAGAAGTGAGAGAGACGAACAGAGCGGCACCGCTGTGAGCGCAAGAGAGAAAACCCTAATTTTTTTGTTTTGTTTACCTTAATCAAACACAATAAGCAAGATTAAGAGATTTGGGCCAGTTCTGTCCATAAACCTTAGGCCCAGCGCGTCTCCATTCCCCCTCTGCCTTGTTTTTTCTTTCAGCAAAATAATAACCCTTTTTGGGCCTAGCACCCTCCAAATTCTTTAAAGCCCATTTTCTTATTTTTTTTTAATTTGTTGTTATTTGTTTTGAAAATTACTAATATTATTTTTTGCACATTTTTTTAGTCTTAAGAATCAATTTTCATTATTTTCTTTTTTATAACTTTTTATTAATTTGTAACATTTAATAAAAACACCAAAAAAATCAAGATTTAGTTTAATTAATTTTCTTTCTTTAGACTTTTCTTTTAAAATTAATAAAAATACGTAAAAGAATAATAATAATAAAATTTTTTAATCTTTTTAGAATATATTTTTATTTATATCTTTTCAAGTAAATACATACATTTCATACTTTATTGATTTTATTTTCGTAAATGGTCTTAGCTTTATATTGAATCGCACAACAATTCGATTTGGTTGTAATATTTGGACATTGCTATTTTTTTATGCGACTCATCCCATTTGTAATAATTGTACCCCCGTTCCCGGATACTTTTGTAATAGCTTAGACTTTTAATTCCCGCAATTTATTGCTTTCTATATACTGTGTAGTAATTAGGCATGTATGGCAAGATTCAAAAATCAATCACTAGATAACCTAATCCAAGAAAAAATAACTTGAAATCAACACACTTCTCACACGCGCACTTCTAGGGTAACCTTGCTTGTTTCCTCGGAAATACAATCATGTCCCTCGAATATGAGACACTCTAGCAAATGACCCTTCGACAAACAAAGATCGTAGTCCCTCGATAACCCTCGATGTTGCCTTCGATAAAACGATCTCGTCCCTTACAAAATTGCTAGAGCGTCTCATAAGTTGCTTTAATGATTGTAAAATTGACCCGCGCCCGTCCCTTTACATCCAACGGTGGGGCTTCTTACCAAATTAATGGTAAGACAACACCATTAAAAGGAAGAAAAAAGAACAACTTAAGACCTTTCGAGTAGATAGATTCGCTCTTAGTTACTCGCTTGCTCACGAAAAAAAAAACTTTCACACCTACACTTCCATTTCAAAACATTTTCAAAAGATAAAATGTTTTGTATACATTCTTATAGAGATGAGAACCATTACAAAACCTCTTTTTTCAAAACACTTCTCAAAACACGATTCACAAACACATCTTTGAATCATTTTTTCGAAACAAAGCTTTGTATACGTTCTTATAGAGACGAGAACCATTACAAAGAAACTTTCCAAAATACTTTCAAAACCCACACCACAAGCACACAATCAAACAAAAGCAAGTGATCTAAAACGAGTAACTAAGAGCCCATGGAAAACCATGGATGAAAAGGGTGCTAGCACCTTCCCTTTTCATAATCTACCCCCTGAACCCGAGAAAATTCTCGAAAGGTCTTTCCTGTGCTTTTTTACCTTTCCTTTTGGATAAAAGAAAAGTCGGTGGCGACTCCTGCTAACCGCACAAGTGCGAACGAAACGCAAAACCTCTAGTCAGTTCTCCCACCGTACCACAGAACTGGCCACTCTGCTGGGGAGTAAAATAAAAAAAGTGGGGTTACCTTAGGGTTTTAGATCACCTTTACATGCTTATCTTGCTTGACTTGTATGCTTTATCTTTTGGTTCTATCTGTTTGGGTTTGAATCCTCTACCGGGATTTGGGGCACCTTTTTAGGTAAATAGTAATAGATTATGGAGACTGTACGGCGTAGACCGATACGGTTGAAACAATATCTATGTTAGTGTGACGCATTTATGGGTACCGGTATCCCTCGTGGTGAATCAAGGAGAATACGGGGCCGTTGAGTGGCGTCGCGAAGCACTAATTAACTTTAGAACCCTAATTGAACCAACTTGGCCATTAGGACGTAGTGAGGTATCCGGTTTCGGTGTAAAGCTGAAAATTGGTTGACACTCGATACTACACTCATTGAGGCTAGACTTTTGGGATATCTCGGCCGCAAGAAAAGATTGATTATGCCGAGACAATGCCTAAAAGAAAGGTCGGTGATATTGAGATCCTTTAGAACCCGATCTTTGTTTCTAGGACAGGTTGAGGCCACTAAAATTTCAAGAGGGTACTTACCTACAAAATCATGCAAGCCTGAAACATAGGGATTTGTTTGTTGTGTGTATATATGTTTGCTTGTACATAAACACCATAAACATCATCAACATCATATGCATCCTCACTAACCATTTCAAGGATTTAGAAATTTATCTTTGTTTTTGTTTTGTAGGAAATTAATTCTCTCTGAAGAAACACCATCCGAATCAGCTTTGTAAAAGCACATCCTCAACTTCAAGAGCTAGCCTCAAGAGTGCCTGGGGATTCTCCTTTTACCAAGAAGTATGGTCGACTTCTCAGCTTGGCTACATCCAACTTCCAAGAAGAGATGATGTGTGTACTGTTCCAATTCTTTGATCCCGTACATCATTGTTTAACTTTTCCGGACTATCAGTTGGTACCAACATTGGAAGAGTTCTCTCTGCACTTAGGAGTACCCGTGCTTAATCAGATACCATTCACCTGTCTAGAAGGGATTCCAAAACCCGAAGCCATCGCCGAAGCTTTACATATTAAGAGGGCCGACGTCACAGCCAATTGGGAGACAAGAAGTGGGGTTAAAGGATTTTTAGCTAAGTTTCTGTTGGAAAAATCTCGTTCGTTCTGGGATGACATGGATTTCCAAGCTTTCAAAGAAGTGTTAGCTCTCCTCATTTATGGTTTGGTTTTGTTTCCTAACTCAGACCAGTTCATAGACGTTAATGCCATCAAAGTCTTTCTCTCTCGCAATCCTATACCCACCTTGCTAGGAGATATCTTGCATTGTCTTCATACCCATACCATGAAGAAAAAAGGTACCCTTTCGTGTTGTATACCTCTACTTGCCAAGTGGTTCACTTCGCACCTGCCTCAGTCAGCATTGAAGAACGAGCAAAGATTGACTTGGTCTCAAAGGATGATGTCTCTCACCCACTCTGATATTCATTGGTGCTCAAGATCCTTGGAAGATATCTCTATCATCGACCACTGTGGTGAGTTCCCTAATGTACCTCTGCTAGGTATTAGGGGAGGTATCACCTACAACCAGTGTTTAGCTCTTCAGTAATTTGGGTATGCCCGAAGGGACGGCCCTCACGAGATGCTCGTCCAAGGTCTGGTTTTTGACTACGATAAAGAAGACCAAGGTTACCGCCAGAGGTTTACACGTGCTTGGGGAATGGTGAACAAAGTGGACAGTAGGACTTTGGGACATAAAAACTCTATCCCTCTTGAGCCTTACCTTAAGTGGGTACGGGCTCGTTCCCAGAGTCCCTTAATGCCTTACCCTTCCATTCTTCCTGTCATCATTGAACCTGTTATTGAAGGAGACGTCCCGTACACTGTTCTTCATCCAGACATTCCTACCTCTCTCAAAGACCTGTAGAAAGCGTAGATTCAGTTGAAGGAGGAGCGAGACACCTTTGAAACCCAGTACTACGCCAATGAGAAGAAGGTTCTGGAGCTCACCAAGCTGCTTCATGAAGAGAAGAATCTGAATACTTACATTGCTCCAAAAAGGAAGTGTTCGGTCTTTTTGTCTTGAGAATCTTGTTGTATTTTAGTTTCTTTCTTTGTAAGCCCGAGGAGGCATGATGTATTCAAACTTGGTTTTATTTAATATGACGTGCGTTCTTTTTGGTTTGGGCAAATTTAAATCTTCTAAATTTCCTTGAAATTATTTGCATATCGCATCATTATTCATCATATGCATGAGCAGGTCTTCACACCAGGTTTCCTTATCTCTCTGCTATTTATTTCAGCAAGATGGATATTGAGCAGACGGTTAAAGACTTACAAGCGCAGAATTCACAGTTCCAACAGCTACTCATGACTTTGGCTAAGGGTCAGGAGGAGCTCAAAACCTTGCTGGAAAAGGAAAAGGAGAAAAAGAAAAAGAAGAGAGTTGGTGTGGCTACTTTGGGTAGAAGATTTGAAGGTCAAGCTAGAAGGGTCCTGGATTTTCCCTCAACATCTGATGAAGGGATAGGAAAAGGAAAGGGAGTTGAAGTACCAACTGAGTGTGAGGAAGAAGAAGAAGAAGAGGAGGATGAAGACTATTCTGAACAGCAGTATCCTCCTGCAGACGAAAAATACAAGAATCTGGAAGAGTGTCTATCAGGTATGGAGGTACAGAGAGTGCCTGGGCTGGACTTTGAAGATCTAGGGCTGGTCTCTTGAATTGTGATTCCCCCTAAGTTTAAGGTGCCTATATTTGCTAAGTACGATGGATTGTCTTGTCCCAAGATGCATCTGCGATCTTATGTCAGAAAAATCCAACCGCATTCTTCTGACAAGGATCTGTGGGTCCATTTCTTCCAGGACAGTCTTTCAGGGACGTGGTTAGATTGGTTCTACGAGCTAGAGAAGTCTGATGTGCATAATTGGGAGGATTTGGCTACTGCCTTCTACAAGCAGTATCAATATAATGCGGACTTAGCACAAACCCGTACTCAATTACAGAGTATGGGCATGGTATCAAATGAAGGTTTCAAAGAGTATGCCCAGAAATGGAGAGACTTGGCGGGACGAGTACAACCCCCATTGTCTGAAAGAGAGCTTACGGATATGTTCTTGGGTACACTGTCGGGCCCCTTTTTCAATCACTTGATCGGAAGTTCGTCTGCGGGGTTCACCGAGTTAATTCTGTCTGGTGAGAGAGTTGAAGCCGAAATCAAGAGCGGAAAAATTCAAAAGGATGCATCTGCTTCCGCTGCCATCAAAAAGCCTTTCCCAGCAAAGAAAGAAGTATCAGTTGTCTACTCCCAAAGAGGTCAAGGAAGAATTGAGCTCCGGCCAGTGGTGGGGGCTGTAATGATTCAGAAGTCTGCAGTTGATCAGCCTAGAAACAATCAACCCAAAACCAATCAAGCCAGGGTGGAAAGGCCTTTGCGGAAATTCACCCAGATAAACATAACTCCTGCTCAGGTTCTACCCCATCTTTTGAAGTTAAACCTTGCCAGTCTGAAAGAGGCCCCGAAAAATCCGAATACAGCTTCTCCTTACTACCATTCGAATGCCAAGTGTGCTTATCATTTAGGGAGTATAGGGCATGACACCAACAATTGTTGGGCCCTCAAAAATAATATTCAGGATTTAATAGACGCTAAAGAAGTGGAATTCGACGCCCCTGAAAAGCCTAACGTGATCTCTGCTCCAATTCTAAAACATGGTCACAATGTCCATGCTGTTGAAGAAGATCTTTTTGTTTCCACTATTGATGATTTGATGACTCCGCTACCGATAATCAAGTTAAATTTGCTGAAGGCTGGGATTTTCCTAAGATGTGAAGAAGATTGCTACCTTTGTTCCTCCTTACCAACCGACTGTCTGTTGTTGAAGTTAGGCATCCAACGCCTAATGGATAACCAAGAGATACTTTTCGAAAAGACTCCTGTTACACCGACTCCTGTCAATGATGTTTCGATAATTACCATATCCGCCAATCTTTCCAAGGTCTCCAAAAGACCTGTTAAGATTACATCTGATCCGAAGATTGTACCTTTGAAGATAACTATGCAGGGGCCTATCCCGTACAAGTCCAACAAATCAATACCGTGGAATTTTGGGGGAGAGATCTTCTACCAAGGTGTTAAGCAAATTGAATCAACTGAAGAGAGTTCTGATGAAGAGATATCTGACATTGGAAACATTGCCGGAACGAGTAAAATCACCCGTAGTGGAAGAATTTTCTCTCCGGAGATTGCGCCTCCAAAGGTAATCTTAGGACCCTCAGCCGCTCCTAAGGTTACCCCTGCGTCGGTCAACATATCTGTGAGAACTCCAGTTATTGAAGAGGTTGTGACTCCTGTGGTTGACCCCTCTGTTGTTGCTGATGATAGAGGGAAAGGGATCCAAGAAGAGCCTGTTAGGACGAGGGCTCAGCCGTTGATCATCCCTGAGACCTCTCAAAAAGAAATGGAAGAGATTTTGAAAATAATCAAGAAAAGCGATTATAATGTTGTTGAGCAACTGGGGAAAACCCCCTCAAAAATCTCTATGTTGGCCTTGCTGCTTTGTTCAGAAGCTCATGCCGAAGCTTTGATCAGATTCTTAAAGATGGCTCATGTGCCCCAGGAAACCTCTGCGGATCAGTTCTAGGAATGTGTAGCTAGCCTAACAGCAAAAAATTGTCTAGGATTCTCCGACGCTGATCTAACAATCAAGGGGAGAAAACATAATGACACTTTGCATGTCTCGGTAGAATGCAGAGGGACTACTCTAGCACACGTTTTGGTGGACACTGGTTCTTCACTGAATGTCTTGCCGAAGAAGGCATTGGATAGGCTGGGTTGTGAAGGCCTAACTCTGAAGCCCAGCAACATCATTGTCAGAGCCTTTGATGGTTCTAAAAGGATGGTCCACGGGGAGGTGGACATCCCGATCAAAGTGGGAACTGAAACCTTCAACTCCACATTTTATGTGATGGACATTTGTCCCTCCTATTCTTGTTTATTGGGAAGACCTTGGATTCACCATGCTGGAGCCGTCACTTCTACTCTGCATCAAAAGCTCAAGTACCCTGTCCATGGGAAAATTGTAACTGTTCATGGTGAAGAGGAATACATGATAAGCCATCTTAACTCGTTCCGCTATGTGGAATTGGATGGTGAATTCATTGAAACCCCCTTTCAGCACTTTGAGGAGGTAGCTCAGGAGATTGCGGCAACCAAGACAGTGGCTTCTGTACCCATGACTACAAGACCTCCGCCTAGGATGTCTTCTTTGAAGGATGCTAAGGCTGTGATCGAAGAAGGAGGAAGCATAATCTGGGGGCAGCTTCCCGACTTTCCCTTTAAATCCGATAAATTCGTCTTGGGTTTCACTGCTTCTTCTCAGAAGGTTGTGCGTCGCTCCAGGACTGGAGGGCCACCAGTGAAGATCACCCATCATGGATTCAATGCTTTGGAGGATGGTGAAGAGGAGAGAAGCTTGAAAGACTGGATTTTCCCTACTTTTGACGGAGGATTATGCAATTGGGAGGCAAAAGACTTTGTTCCCATTACTTTCATAAATCTGTAATTTATCTTTCAAAAATTTATATTGGTTTGTAATAATTCTCAAACAATTCTTACTTCTTTTTTAACCTTGTGTCTTACCTGAGGCACAAAGGTCCATTTGTAAGGGTTCTTATTTTTCATCTTCATATGCCCTTTAATGAATCATGGACGTTTTCATATATAAACTTTTGTGTTCTTTTTATTTCAATTTTGCATTTTATTTTTTTAAAGGTGGCTATCCCTTACACACACCCACACTCACAAATGTAGGTACCCTTCCATTCCGGATCCCATGGGTAACAATTCTGCTATGACCTTCAGTGACTCTGAAGATCTGGTCTACCATGCTGAATACGAAGGTGATGAAGACTGTGAAGTGTCGGGAGAATTAGCTAGACTTCTACAACAGGAAGAAAGGGCTATTCTACTTCATGAGGACCTGTTAGAGACAATCAAATTGGGTACTGAGGAAGACAGAAAAGAAGTCAGAGTGGGTGCCAACCTAGAGCCAAATGTCAAGGAGCGCTTAATTCAGTTGTTGAATGAATATGTTGAGATCTTCGCCTGGTCCTACGAAGACATGCCGAGACTTGATACATACAATGTGGTACACCGTCTTCCCACAAGAGAAGATTGTCCACCAGTTAAACAGAATGTTCGCCGCATGAAGCTCAACATGTCTGAAAAGATCAAAGCAGAAGTTATGAAGCAGTTCAATGCTGGATTTCTTGCTGTTACTTCCTATCCACAATGGGTTGCTAACATTGTGCCCATTCCTATAAAGGACGGCAAAGTGAGAATGTGCATGGATTATAGAGATTTAAACAGGGCCAACCATAAAGATGAATTTCCACTTCCGCACATTGAAATCTTGGTTGACAATACAGCTCAGCACAAGGTATTTTCTTTCATGGATGGATTCTCGGGCTATAACCAGATCAAAATGGTACCCGAGGACATGAAGAAAACTAATTTTGTTACACAGTGGGGTACGTTCTGCTACAAAGTGATGCCATTCGGACTGAAGAATGCAGGGGCAACATATCAACGGGCCATGGTAGCTTTATACCATGATATGATACATCATGAGATAGAAGTCTACGTAGATGACATGATAGCCCAATCACAAATGGAAGAAGAACACCTCGAGCACTTGCAAAATCTGTTTGTCAGGTTGAAGGAATACAAGTTCAGATTGAACCCTAACAAGTGCACGTTCGGAGTCCGGTCCGGCAAACTCTTGGGTTTCATTGCCAGCAACAAAGGCATTGAGGTTGATCCTGCCAAAGTCAAGGCTATACGATAAATGCCCGCTCCTCGCACTGAGAAGGAGGTCAGAGGTTTCTTGGGACGCCTAAACTAAATTGCAAGATTCATTTCTCACCTAACATCTACCTGTGAACCAATCTTCAAGTTGTTGAAGAAAGATCAGGGAGTTAAATGGAATGATGACTGTCAAGTTTCCTTCGATAAAATCAAAGAGTATTTTCTAGAACCTCCTATCTTGATGCCACCCGTCGAAGGAAGACCGCTAATCATGTATCTGACCGTCCTAGAGAATTCAATGGGGTGCGTACTGGGGCAGCATGACGAGTCTGGCCGAAAAGAGCATGCCATTTATTACCTTAGCAAAAAGTTTACCAACTGTGAAACAAGATATTCACTGCTCGAGAAAACTTACTGCGCTTTGGTATGGGCGGCTCACCGGCTAAGGCAGTATATGTTGACTCATACCACTCTGCTGATATCTAAGATGGATCCAATCAAATACATCTTTGAGAAGCCTGCTTTGTCTGGAAGAATAGCTAGATGGAAAATGATCCTCACAGAGCATGATATACAGTACACGACCCAAAAAGCTATAAAGGGGAGTGTACTAGCCGATCATCTGGCCCATCAAGCTGTCGCGGATTACCAATCCATGAGATTCGACTTCCCTGACGAAGACATTATGACATTGGACAACATTGAAGATTTCAGACCGTATGACGGACCTGAACAAGGATCCCGATGGACCCTGTACTTTAATGGTGCCTCCAATGCACTTGGAAACGGTATCAGCGCGGTACTTATCTCTCCAGAAGGTTGCCATACTCCTTTCACTGCCAGACTTTGCTTCAACTGCACCAACAACATGGTCGAGTATGAAGCTTGTATCTTTGGACTCAAGGCTGCCATAGACTTGGGAATCAAATCTTTGATTGTATTTGGGGACTCAGCTTTGGTCATCAGTCAGATCAAAGGAGAGTGGGACACTAAAAATCCTAACCTCATCCCTTACAAAGAACATGTCTTGACCTTGCTACCACATTTTGAGCAGATTACCTTCGAGCACTTCCCGCGAGAAGAAAATCAGCTAGCAGATGCTCTAGCTACAATGTCATCCATGTTTAAACTTAATTGGGATAATGAGGCTCCCCAAATCACCATCGAACGGATGGACGAGCCCGCACACTGTCACGAGATTAATACCGAAGAAGTAGTGGACCGACCATGGTTTCACGAAGCTGCGAACAAGAATATCAAGAAGATCATACAAAAGGTGACAGTCACCTACAAAGACTGGCATGAGATGCTACCGTTTGCTCTCCACGGGTACCATACCACAGCTCGTACTTCAACTGGGGCAACACCCTATTCCTTGGTATACGGCATGGAAGCTGTTTTACCTATTGAGGTTCAGATTCCCTCCTTGAGAATCATGAAGGATGCTGGTTTGAGTGAAGACGATTGGATCCAAACCCGGCTTTATCAGTTAAACTTAATTGAGGAGAAGAGACTTACTGCTGTTTGCCACGGTGAGACGTATCAAAAACGGATGATCAAAGCTTTCAACAAGAAAGTCAGGCGCCAAGTGTATCAAGTTGGAGATCTTGTGATCAACCGCATCATCTTGCTGCAAAGTGATCCCAGGGGAAAATGGACTCCTACCTACGAAGGACCATTTGTGATCATGAATATCTTTTCTGGTGGGGCAATGATTTTAACCACCATGGACGACGACGATCTGCCACACCCTGTGAATGTAGACATAGTCAAAAGAAATTATGCATAAGAGACACGCTAGGTTGATACACCTAGGCAAAACAAGGGCATCCCGGTGAATCGAAAACCCGAAAGGGCGGTTCAGGCAAAAATTAGGGATAAAACAAAAAAAATTTGTACACCCGGCAAGTTGAAAACCTGAAAGGGCGACTTGGGCAAAAAAGGGTTTCCCGGTGGACTGAAAACCCGAAAGGGCGGTCCAGGAAAAAGTTAGGGAATTAAAGCGTATGACTATGTCTCGTCGGATCACTTTAAGGACAATCTCTTCACAAACAAACTATGAGGCTTCTGATCAATCCAATCATCTTCGGACGAAGCAACAAATGGACAAGATATTCGGAATTACGAAGGCTATAGCAGAATGGGAACCCCATGGAATTTTTTTACACTTAACCATCTTTCTTTGTATAAATTTTTCTCATTTTTTACGACACCATCCTCTTACTAGGATGTCTGTCTCCTTTGTACAAAACACTTATTCAAAGTAAATACAAAGATATCTCTTTCAAAGTACATAAAACTATTTGCCTTTTTCTTTACACTTGTGTTTTATTTGTAAAATCGTCCAATGATTCATTTATGAACATATGCATTTGAACATAATTACTGTATACAAATAAACAGGATGAAAAAGAGTAATTACTGACAGATAGAACGATTAGGAAAACATATTTAGGCTATTCCATGAGCAATCTCTACAGCACGTCATTAAGATCCCCCGACGGAGCCAAAACTTTGGACTACAGATTCCCAGCGGAGATGAGACTACCAACTACCAATCCCCAGCGGAGATGAGACTACCAACTACCAATCCCCAACGGAGCTGAAATTTTCAACCCACAGTGGAAGTTATCCAGTTTCTCCAAGTTTCCCCAGCAAATTGTCTTGAAGCCTGAAAATCAACCAATTAACAGTTAACTTCTGTTTCTCCCCAACCTAGGGTAACTCCTCAGTAAAGTGGCATACAACCCAAACTCCTGAACTCCCCAGCGGATTTAAGCTTTCCCCCACAAAGCTTTCATTGTAGGATAAACTTTTTCCACAGAGTTTTATTGCTTCTCGACAGAACGAAGACTCCCGTCAGTAATCCCCAGTAGAAGTATTTAAAATTCTCTGGATTCCCCAAGCAGATTCCTCAAGAAGTATATGACATTATTCTCACAGCAGGAATCCTCAGCAGTCAAGGGTTTATTTTTCCCGGCGGCAGTTAAGGATTTACTTTCCTCAGCAATACAACAAATCAGCTTACATGCGCATACATTACATCATAAGCATGGATAAAACACATTTATTGCATCATACACTTCATGCAACATAACTTCGTGTTTCAGCTAACATTCTACCCTTTTCAGGATAAGATTAGTAGCTATCTGTAACAAAATATCCACAGATCACTGATACAGTCCAGATACGCTCCAGCCACGGAAGCCATTCTGTCACTCATTCAAATCTCAATCCCAGTTACACTACAGATACACTTCAGACACGGAAGTCATTATGATACTTAATCAAATCCCAAGTTCCGATACAGTACAGATACGCTCCAGACACGGAAGTCATTATGTCACTCATTCAGACTTCAACAATCAGATACAGATTAGATATGCTCTAGATACGGAAGCCATTCTATTTCTCATTCAGATTCAACTACCAATTTCAAGTCCAGATACACTCCAGAAACGAAAGTCATTATGTCACTTATTCAGATCCCAGTTACAGTTCAGATATACTCCAGACACGGAAGTCATTCTGCTACTCATACAGATCTCAACTTCAAATACAGTCCAGATACGCTCCATACACGGTTGCCATTCTGTCACTTATTCTGACTCTTCTCCCAGCTCAGATACACTCCAAGACATGGAAGTCATTCTGTTGCCTATTCAAAATACAGTCCAGATACGCTCCATACACGGTTGCCATTCTGTCACTTATTCTGAGTTTTCTCCCAGCTCAGATACACTCCAAGACATGGAAGTTATTATGTTGTCTATTCAAGATACAGTCCAGATACACTCCAGACACGGAAGTCATTCTGTTGCTTATCCAGATTCCAAGTACAGATACAGTTCAGATACGTTTCAAATACGAACACCATTCTGATGCTTATTCTGTCGATTTACAACCAAACATTCTTGGATGGCATCTTTTAGCCCATCTCCAACAAGATTCTGTCACCTCTCCAAATGGAATCTTTAAGCAAATTCCCTCAATTTTACTTTTGCCGAGTGCAAATTTACGGGCACTCTAGTGTCCAATCATCTTCTACCTTCGAGACACGAACGATGAAACTCGCTGATCTAACTCTTCAGGTTCAAGAAGATTGAACAAGGGCAGCTGTTGTACCCCAAAATTTCCCTCCCATTTTTCATAGAAATGACAACCCTAGGGTTCCTCAGATATTCAAGATTGGCTCAGGAATCGATCAGACGAATTTTCTCCTTTGGCAATAAACCAACAATTAGGGTGTTTACTTGCACTTCTTAGAAAAAATGAATTCACCAAGATCCAATTGGCTTTCACAAGTTCTCATGCTTTTTTCAAGTTTACTGAAAGATTACCGTTCGTTCTCAAGGCATATTCATTTGGGACAAGAGATGGGATCTAAGACTGTTCATTTGGAATATTCATGTTTTGTTTGATCCAAGTTAACCAGATAATTTGCGTCTGTTAAGACATTTGCTGGTTAATGGAATAAGACATTTGTTGGTTTATGGAATGAGCATTTGTTTGTTTATGGAATACACAGTGCGTGTTTATTTGGAATACAGTTGCAAGATTACAGAGTTATTGGATTACTTGGAATTTAAGTTATCTTGGTTGGAATTATTGGAATACAATTTCAATTATCTTAATCAGGAATCTTAAAGAATTAGTGAAGATGCGAAGAGAAAATTGCAAGTTATTGACAGCAAAAGATTTTAATGGACATCAGAATACCTCATAAGACTTTCTTTCATTTATTTCAAAAAATTGTTACAATACAATTTATTATTTAAATGCTTTAAGTTTTACAACTTATTGTATTTGAAAAAATAAATTAGTATAATTATTTGAGTATTCCTATCTAAATTACAAAGGAAAAATTTAAGCCTAAGGGTGACTAAGCTTCCTTTGCTTCCATGCATGCCAAAGAATCTTCTGCTTCCTCTTCTTTGCCACCATCCAGTTTGCGCTCACATGAAAAACAAAAGACAGAAAATTGATCAGTACAGTTAATTGGATATGTTTAAGAATTTTCAAAAGAAAAAATGTGTTCATCATTAAAGTTTGCAATTTGGAATCAGAGGGCTATTTTTAATTCATCACGTTTTTATTTTTCTATTTTGCAAATCTCAAGAAGATTGCTCTTCTTGGTTCACAAAAAGAAAGATAAAAATGTAAGCAAAGCTGTCCAAATAAAAATGCAAGCAATTTATCCAAATACAAGCAAAGCTGCCCAAACAAGTGAAAATATATAAGTAGCATGGCCAAATAGGTAGCAGGCACGCAAAGCTGCCCAAACAAGTGAAAAGATACAGCAGCATGGCCAAACAGGCAGCAGGCGCACAAACTGCCCAAGATATACAAGCAGCATGGCCAAGCAAGTAGCAGGCATGCAAAATTCACAAGACATCAGCATATCAGCATGCAAACAAAATACAAACAGCAAGAACGAGGCAGCATAGGCAGTACAGACAAAGCAGAAGCAGACAAAAGGGCATCAGCAAGAAGAAAATATAAAACTAAGTCAACAAGCAAGAGGCTTGCTCATAAGCTTTTCATCGTTTTCCAAGTTAAAAATTGCAAACTTTTCAAAAAATATTTGGCTTAGGGTCATTAAGAGAGGAAGAGGAAAGAAGTCACCTAGGGGATGCTGCCCTGCTGTCACAATTGCACCAAAAATGCTAGCAAACAAAACTGCAAGGAAAAGAGCCTAAGAAGAAAATCCCAAAGTATTCAAAATTCGGTGGTTTCCCACCATTTTGAATAAGTTGCAAAACTGTCAAAGAGAAAAGCCAATATAATAGTAGAGAGGGTGTAAGAGAGGGAGGACAGAAAAAAATTATCAAACAGCAACATAGCAAACATTCAAAACTGTAACAACAAGCCATCAATCTCAAAAATTGTAACAATCAAAAAAACCTGCATAACCACTGCCACCAACCTCAAACAGTTGGCAAAACTATCAGCAAAATCACAAAACAGTTCAAAACCATAAAAAATTGTTACAAGTTTTCAAGCATACAAAAAACCAAACTGCCATCTTCCTCAACCAACCTTCAAGATGCTGTCAAACACACAAAGCCCTTCAAACTGTTAACAAGTTAAAACAACCAAAACCTGTTAACAAGACCATTTTCAACAAAACTTGTTAACCAACAACCCAAACCTGCATAAACCAGTTTAAACCAAGAAAACAAAAAAAGCTTGCAAACTGTCAACAAAGATGGACAAAGATTCAAGTTTGTAACTCATTTCCAACCCTCAAAACCCTTCAACCTGTTATCAAGATCAAACATCCCAAACTGTAACCATCAAGAACATACCAAGTTCAACATGCAAAAATCACAAAAATCCCAAGCCTGTTAACAAAAATAACCAGCAAAAACTCCAAAACTCAAAAGCCAAACCAAATTGTACAACAACAAAAAACCATAAGAAATCAAACCCTCAACTGTAAAACATCCCAACATTCCATCAATATCATCAAAACCAATATCCAACAATCAGAAACAAACATTATCCTCATTCAGTAAAGAGTATAGACGAAGAAAAAGTACCAAAAGTGTGCATCCTTCATCATCATCTCTTCCTCCTTGCCTAGCCCGTCACCAGGGAGCATCTCATCTCAAAATCTCACTATCCTCTCACAGAAAAGCTCCAAAGGTATATTTCTTGACAAACTATTTACTGCATCTCAAACATATAACACAATAGGTTAATAAAGAAAACGTGAATAAGGTAAGACAACAACAAAAACTCGTTTAACCATCAAATAAACTCGTAACAAAAAAGAACAGAATCATACCCTTTAAAGAACAGAACCATTAGCATCTGTTTAGGAAGTGAGGACTGTGAGGTGCTCCGGTAACAAGGGTGAGAGGAAGATCAGAGAATGCATGTCAAACCCTGTAGATGATTTCTCTTCAAATTAGGGATTTCCAGAAAGAATAATGTAAACCAGGTTGAATCAAAGGGGCCAAGGGACATTTTATTCGCGAAATTAGGAAGAGAATAGGGATGGTTAGCGAGAAAGATGAATGAATTTGAGATAAGTGAGAGAGACGAACAGAGCGGCGCCGCTGTGAGCGCAAGAGAGCAAACCCTAATTTTTTTTGTTTTGCTTACCTTAATCAAACACAATACGCAAGCTTAAGAGATTTGGGCCAGTTCTGTCCACAAACCTTAGGCCCAGCGCGTCTCCCTTCCCCCTCTGCCTTGTTTTTTCTTTCAGCAAAACAATAACCCCTTTTGGGCCTAGCACACTCCAAATTCTTTAGAGCCCATTTTCTTCTTTTTTTTTTTAATTTGTTGTTATTTGTTTTGAAAATTACTAATATTATTTTTTGCACATTTTTTTAGTCTTAAGAATCAATTTTCATTATTTTCTTTTTTATAACTTTTTATTAATTTGTAACATTTAATAAAAACACCAAAAAATCAAGATTTAGTTTAATTAATTTTCTTTCTTTAGACTTTTCTTTTAAAATTAATAAAAATACATAAAAGAATAATAATAATAAATTTTTTTAATCTTTTTAGAATAGATTTTTATTTATCTCTTTTCAAGTAAATACATACATTTCATACTTTATTGATTTTATTTTCGTAAGTTGTCTTAGCTTTATATTGAATCGCACAACAATTCGATTTGGTTGTAATATTTGGACATTGCTATTTTTTTATGCGACTCATCCCATTTGTAATAATTGTACCCCCTTTCCTGAATACTTTTGTAATAGCTTAGACTTTTAATTCCCGCAATTTATTGCTTCCTATATACTGTGTAGTAATTAGGCATGTATGGCAAGATTCAAAAATCAATCGCTAGATGACCTAATCCAAGAATAAATAACTTGAAATCAACACACTTCTCACACGCGTACCTCTAGGGTAACCTTGCTTGTTTCCTCGGAAATACAATCATGTCCCTCGAATATGAGACACTCTAGCAAATGACCCTTCGACAAACAAAGATCGTAGTCCCTCGATGACCCTCGATGTTGCCTTCGATAAAATGATCTCGTCCCTTACAAAATTGCTAGAGCGTCGCATAAGTTGCCTTCAATGATTGTAAAATTGACCCGCGCCCGTCCCTTTATATCCAAGGATGGGGCTTCTTACCAAATTAATGGTAAGATAGCACCATTAAAAGGAAGAAAAAAGAACAATTTAAGACCTTTCGAGTAGATAGATTCGCTCTTAGTTACTCGCTTGCTCACGACAAAAAAAACTTTCACACCTACACTTCCATTTCAAAACATTTTCAAAAGATAAAACGTTTTGTATACGTTCTTATAGAGACGAGAACCATTACAAAACCTCTTTTTTCAAAACACTTCTCAAAACATGATTCACAAACACATCTTTGAATCATTTTTTCGAAACAAAGCTCTGTATACGTTCTTATAGAGACGAGAACCATTACAAAGAAACTTTCCAAATACTTTAAAATCCCACACCACAAGCACACAATCAAACAAAAGCAAGTGATCTAAAACGAGTAACTAAGAGCCCATGGAAAACCATGGATGAAAAGGGTGCTAGTACCTTCCCTTTTCAAAATCTACCCCCCGAACCCGAGAAAATTCTCGAAAGGTCTTTCCTGTACTTTTTTACCTTTCCTTTTAGATAAAAGAAAAGTCGGTGGCGACTCTTGCTAACCGCACAAGTGCGAACGAAATGAAAAACCTCTAGTCATTTCTCCCACCATACCACAACGTCTATTACAACCCATACAACAGTTACAGAAATATCTCCATGAAGCGCACGAAACGCACGACTGGCGGATTCTTCTCAACGATTGAAGAACGAGGATCAAGGGGATAGTTCAAACTTTTGTTCAACATTTTGGAATCTATAAAAAGCATACAATTACCAACACTTGAAAAGTTCGAGACCTGCTCTAATTTTGTTATTCTCTATATACTGCAACATTGTTACTTGATATTTTCCAATTTTATAGTTTTCGTTTATTTTCCAGTTTTCGTTAGAATTTCTGTAAGCAATAGAAAACCCTCACCATTAAAGCAATATTTGTCCACATCGGAGGAATAATGCAACTTTAGTTTTCCTTCTAAGCTTCCAGAATTCGTTTAGGTTTTTTTTAATTTCTTCAAGAATATTTTATTCTGAAGTTAATCCTGCCGGCTTGTGGAGGATACATACTGCTCAATTGTTTCTTCAGTGTTTATTTCAGGTTCCAATTTTAAGTAAAATATATTTATTTTAACCATGCTTGTGTTACTGAATTTATGTTTTAATTTTATGTTATCGAGCAATAAAATTATGTCTGGCTAAATTCCCCGATACCGGTATGTGAAGTCCTAAACCGAAGGGATTCGGTAATTAATTGGAATTAATATTTTTACAAAAGCACTTTTCCGGATTTGATTTCCAATTTGGATATTTAATTGTTTTTTGTACGAGAGTAAAATACAGACTAAGGTTAAAATCAACAGAGCGAGAGTTTGAGGTTTTAGCCAGATAGTGGTGATTGAACATTAATTTTAAAAACAACGAGAGCGCTTTAAAATTAATTGGACTCTATTTGTTTTCAAAAAATACTTTTGAATTTTAAATGAAACAACGAGAGCACTCATTTGAGTTTAATAATATGGTCTGAATCGATAGAACGAAAGTATGAGACAAGGGTTTTTAAATAAATAGTTTCCACTGAAATAGTGTTTTAATTCTCAAAACAATGCCAATGACTTATTAAATCCCTGAAGTTGACAAACTACATACCGGTGTCCCGTTATTAATTATTAGGCTTTAGGTAATTCCTATTTAAACTCAAACACCCTAATTTTATAATTAGCCTTAGCTTTACACAATGACTCTAAGATAATAGTAGTTTGACCATCAGTCTTTGTTGGTTAGATATCTTTTAAAACTACACGATTAGACTGTGCACTTGTAGTCACTACACCCGACAGACTCATAAAGTCGCGATAAGCTACACAAAACTGCATTGTTGCAACTTCTGACCTTAAGCCCCAAACATTCAATTCACTTGTGCGTTTTCACAAACTCATTTACAAAGCTTCTATAACTCATATAGAACTCATCCAAGCCTTAAAATCACAACTGTAATTGTTCCTTTACCCCTCATTAACTCAAAAAACATAGTTGTTCATATTAACTTTGGTGGAGAGTTTTAGCACGGTTCAAAGCAAAGTAAAGGTGCACACAGCTTCAGGGAGGTTCAAGCAATGTCGAGGAACCATTATTTCTCATCTGGAAGAATTAGAATAAGCTTTGGAATTTCTCCAAAAAGGTCAATTTGTTACCCTCTTCTAACTACATCATACAGTCATTGTTACTCCATACATTCTGAAGCAAAAATGTGATTCATAATGTGTTGATGCTTAACCCTAAGTTTATTGGTTTGAATCATGCATGTGTGTTGAGGTTCGTGCTTTTTAACATTTGTATGGTTTACTAGTTCTTGAGTAAGTTCGTGTTAATATTTGAGTGTTGATTTAAATGATTGGTATGTCCAAATTCCTTGTTAAATTCTGAACAACTTTAATGTTTACATCTTTTGAAATGGTTGAGAAATGAGAGAGTTGAGGTTTGAAACCATGGAAATCATGAGGTTGAAGAAGGTTCAGTCATGGCGTGCATTATTTGAATCTAGGGCTTTATTTGATTACTTATTAAATTGTTTGTGTTTTAGTTAATGAATATTACCACCCCAGTGGTTGAAGCGTGCGTGCAAAGGCTTTGTGTTATCCCAAAGGTGCAGGTTCAAACCAATATGAACCCCCTTTTGCATTTTCCCATATTTTTTGGTTTGTTAACACATTTAGTACCTTGTTTTAAATATAATGGCATGAGCGTGTTTATTATCCCCACTGAGCGTGTGACTCAGTGGGTAGTGTTTTGGTTGGTGACCATAAGGGCGCGGGTTGAAGCCCTTCCATCCGTTTTGCCTATTTTTTTACCATTTGTTTATTTTACTCTTTTCTCAACTTTCACTTGATTATTCCCCTATGCAAATTAACTTATTTTAAGTTGTTTTTTTGCACACTCATCATTATTACCTCTATTATATGAATACATGAGAACATCCAAAAAAATTAATATTTACTTACATATTTATATTTAATTCAAAATTTGTCCTTTTTAGGTGGTTTAAAGATTTTTGTGATGTTTCTTTTGATTGATTCTCTTACTTGATTGATCATTTATGTTTAAGTGACCATAGTATACTTTGATTAAGTTTCACTTAATGTTGATGACATGTTTAATTTGGTTCACCTATGGTTTGACATGTTTAAATAAGTAACCTTGTGTTTTAATGATTTCAAAACCCTATAATTTAGTTATGGTTCTTTCCCTTGGCTTTTCAAACAAAATTTTGTTGACTCCCCCTTGTTTATACCATGATTTTGTTTGGTTTTTACTACTTTGATGACTACTTTGTTTGAATTCTCTTGGTAATTAAAGTTAATGTTTGACATGATAAAATGGTTTTTTTCTTTTCCATGTACAATGTGTGTTTTTTTACATACCCATGTTATCCATGATTGATTTCTTTATCAAAGTATGTTTCCATTTTCTATATTTTGTCACAACTTTTACTTAATAAGCATGTTGACTTCCCCCTTTTAATACTTGTTCATCTTTGATTTAACTTTTTCTTGAATGACTATCTTAAAAGCCATGTTATTTTGTGATCTTTTCCTTAGCACGTGTGGTGTGTGCATTTTCCCTTATGTTAGTAATTAATATTTGTATGTTGTTAAATTTGTGTCAAAATCCAAGGAAAAGGAAAGTATTGTTTACTTTATAGTCATATGCACATGCATTGTTTTTTTCACCCTTGTGTGTCATCCTTGTAGCTATTGATGTTTACCATATGTATTCTTATGAACTCTAAAGACCTTTTTCACTTAACCCTCAAAATCAATTTTCAAAGTTTCACCACTTTCATATAAAAACCATAACTTTGTGTCATTGCATTTTCAAACTTTCTTATTTAAATAAATGCTTCAATATACTTAAGCATATCAAAAAAAAATTCAAAAGACTAAAAGTGATTCAACCTCACTCAAATCCTTTTGCCACTTGGCTTTTCAATTAAAAATCTTTTCTCAAAGATATTAGATATAAATCCTGTTTATAGTTGAGATATGACTCTCCTATTCCCATAATAATAATTGAAGCATGAAATTCTGGTATTCAGATCATAGATGTCCTTAGAGATGTCGAGACACTGTAATCCTACTTCAACATAATGAACAAATATAACGATTTAAAACAATGTAGAAAAGTAAAGAACACATAAGATTGTTATCCCAGTTTAGTGTACAACAACACCTACTCTAGGGACTACCAAGCCAGGGACGATGTCAACTAGATAGTTTCAATTTTTAGACCCACAACAAACTTTCACCTAGTTTAAAATCTACTCACTTAATCACTACCCTTTCTTAAATTCTACCTAAGACTCACCTATGTATGAGACCCTTCTCAAATCTCTACCAGTCACAGATAATGATAAGAACACAATTAAAATAATTACTTAGAATATATACTTCAAAGACACACAACCATTCAATTTTTATAAGCTTATGAACAATTGATATAACTTACAACTCAAAAATAACAATCGTACTCTTTTATCAAGATGATATTAGAGAGGCTCCAAAATAGCACACAAACCCTAAAAAATACAATGGAAGTTCCACACAAAAACTAGGTTTGTGACAGTCTATTTAAACCAATCTTCTGGAAAAGATTAGACTTCAAAATCGTAGAAAATCAGCTGCTAAAAGACTGTAGAAACTTCTACATAAAAATAGGACTTCAATCATTAGTTTCCTAAATTATCTCCATAATTAGAAACTAAAAATACTCCTTGAATTCAGCTTGAATCTCTTAATCCTTAAACTGAGCTCCACATAGGATAACATAATAATCCCAAAATATTTTGCATCTGAAATAAACTAAAGTATCCAATTGTCCAACTGTACACAGGCGCGATGTTGAATGATCCTACATAGGACATCTTGTTCAACATGTTCCTCCAGTTAATATAACATCTTATTTAAACATGTTTCTGCTAAGTTAATTTTACCAACCATTAATGCCAATCACAAAAATAGAGAATTAATAATCTCCCCCTTTGGCTTTTTTTGGCTAAAACAACTTAGTTCTTCTTCCACACATAAACAAAAAAACAACTCAGGTTTGAAGATAACTCAAACACACAATAATCAAAAGCACAACAATGGATTTCTCACCAATGGTCATCTTGTATTCTCATTGATTGCAACTACATACCCTTCTTCTGGGTAATGTCTGAATTGGACTATCCCTTGATCGACTAATCGCTTGAAAGTGTTCTTGAAAGCATCATTGTGTTCCAAGAGAAAGCCATGTTTTAATAAATGCTTCTTTAACATATATATATATATATATATATATATATATATATATATATATATATATATATATATATATATATATATATATATATATATATATATATATATATATATATATATATATATATATATATATATATATATATATATATATATATCAGAGTTTTTACTCATTCAATCTCTCTATGATCAGTGACGATCTCGATTACATTCACAACTAGACCACCATGTCGAGGAATAAGATTTGTTTTGATATTCGGCTTATCAAAGGCGATGGCTTGGAAATCTAACAGATCTTGAACCTTGTGTCTGAAGGCCCAACATTTCCTTATGGTATGTGTTGCACCCCAAAATTTACCCTCTTCATTTTATCTTATGTTTCTTGTGTTTCATCATACATACTCATGCATTCTCATGATAGGATCAAAGTATCTTGGTTCCAAAGTTCTCCTACAAGTTATTGATGATTGTATTAACAATGAGTGAAAGAAGGGTATCATTCCTTCAACATTTGAGTCACTAAAGCTACAAAGGTTTCTCATACCTGAAGATATCTCATTTACGTTTTTGATTCATCAGAAGTTCGAAATTGCAAGTGTTAATTTTGAATCACTGTTCTCTTACGCATCTCTTGAGATTAGGGTTTTGGTCAGATGAAGTGCTTAATACTTTTGTGGGCCAAATTTATGAATAAATATCCTCTCACTGTCATGGGAGACATCATTTTTCAAAGAACTCCTCATCATGTCTAGAGGAATTAGGGTTTTGAGACTGGATCATCATCTCATAGCATAGAAGGCCAAAACTAGGGTTTTGAATTTAATCCGGAAATCTCTGATTTTTTGAGAAATACTTGATTCCATGTTTCTATACATGTTGTTAATTACTTAATATTTGAATATTGAGCATCAATTTTGATTGGAAGTGGTCCAATTGATCAATTGGGGGGTAAGACAGTCATTTGAGTAAAAGTCAACAAAACTCACTGGCACCAAGGAGATTTTTGGTCAAAATGAAATTCAACATCAAAATTATCATGTTGTGTGGTCATTGATGAATGAAAATCAAGAGAATTATGAATTTAAAGATGACTTGTCAAAGAAGTCATTTGAATATTTAAAAAGTTTCTATGTATGGAAATTCATAAGTACTAAACTTTGAAAATTCATAACTTCATTTTTTATTGAAAAAATGCAAACTTTACATGGTTGGAAAGAAGAGAAAAAGTTCTCCAACTTTGTCCTTGTGGGTTCAAGTCCATAAAGTGAAAGGAGAAGAAGTTATTTAGCTTGGAATAATCTTGACACTTAGTGAATTTTCAAAATATGGGCACAAGGCATGAATTCTTCATGATCATTTTTGAAGTGTCAAATGGATTCAATTCAAAAGTTGTTGTAATACGGTGTGAGAGCTGACTTTTTTGGTTTTATCGCAAATTTTTCAGTTAACAAGAGTCGCCACCAACTTTTATTTTATCCAACAATTAGGAAAGGTGAAAAGAACATGAAATACCTTTGATAGATTTTGAGTTTGGCGGGTAAGTTATGAAAAAGGAAGGTGTTGGCACCCTTTTCATCTGTAGTTATTTAAGGGCTCTTAATTTCTTTCTAACTTTAAACTTGATTTGTGTGTGTGTGTCATTTGTTTAAAAATATTTTGAAATTCCAATGTAAGGGTAACTTTGCAATAATCCTTGTGTCGGTCCTCAAGAATGTATACAAAGTGTTTTAGAAAATATTTATTATTTTGAAAGTGTTGTATGAAAAATGTTTTGTTTGTGAGCAAGCATTCAAGAGTCCCACCAACTAATTATGGTATTCCTTATTATTTTCCTTCTCTTTTGGAGATAGTATTATCCATACCGTTAGTTTGTAGGTAATCCTATCTATTGGATGTGAAGGGACATGCGTAGGGTCATCGTATGGTCATAGAAGGCAACATGTAAGGATACTTTAGCAATTGTAACAAAGGGAATATCATCATTTTGCTGGTAGGGTCATCAAAGAGACTAGATCATTTTGTAGTTAACTCGAAGGGTCATTGAGGGATTAAATCTTTATTCGAAAGGGACCATGATGATATTGTATATCGAGGGTCTTTTGCTAAAGTATCCCCACTTTTGAGAGACATGACCAATATTCGTAAGGCAACAAGAGAGGTTACCCTTTGCAAGTGCGCAAAGTGAATTAGTTTCAGTTATTTAGTCTTGAATTAGTGTTTTCTAGATTTGCTTTTAGTCTTGCCATACAAATCCTATTTTACTAGCAATTAAGTATGTACAAAAAATTAAAGTGCGGAATGTAAAGTTCCTACGCTTTTACATGGCTTTGGGGTAGATACATAATAGGAAAATGTGAAAAAATAAATCTACGCTATTACAATTGAGAATGCGATCTATACACTTTATCTATAAATTTAAATAGAAAAAGATGAGAAAAAGAATGTTAGAAAAATGTTAAATGCCCTAAACAATTCTATATGTTAGAAAAGATATTTTTGGTGTTTTTGTAGAAAATAATTTGAGTCTTAGTAAATAGTAATTAAAACCTAATTCTAATTAATTTTAATATTAAGAAAAGTATAATTAACTTAATAAATAAATAAATAAATGTCAAAAATTTAATTACTAACTAAAAAACCCTAATCCTAATTTGTTATGGTTTTGAAAAAAAGTTTAAGGTTTGATAATGGTTAATTAGAAAGTAATTAGTAAAATGGAATTAAAAACTTGGGTTAGTAAAATAGAAAAACCAAAATGTATGGGGTGGGAGTTGAACCCACGCCCTCAACCTCACGGGTATGCCCTTCTATCCACTGCACTGTGGTATTATTTGTGTTTAAGAATGAGAACCAATCAATCTATTATAAACTTGCGTGTTATCCTGAAAAACATAAAATTATTTGACAAGAGAAGGGATCGAACCCACGCCTCTATGGTTAGCAGTCATCACTCTTACCACCCATTCACTTGTTGTTGCGCGTTCATAACATGATAACTAAATATTTTATAGTAAATATAAGTATTAAAATCAGAAATTAAATAAAACACAAAATGCATGTAGGAGGTGGGGTCAAGTTTTTGAATGAGCCAATGAAATGGTGACACGCCTAGGTCGCCTGAGTCAGGAGAGTCAAACCACCGTGGAGGGTGGTCAACTTCATCTTCTCTGATGAAGGGGTATTGAAAACCTACAAAAACGGATGAAAATGAAATATCTAATGACTCAAATCCACTAGTTAGCATGCTACGAGTTCAATGGCATGATTACTTTGGCATGAAACAACCTACAATTGTAGATTCAAAGCTTTGAGATCTTCGTGCCCTAACAATGGTGAAATTTGATTCCTGCGCTATATCTCATAAGTAATGGATCAAAACAGTTCCAAACATCATCATGAATATATATGTATGCATCAAATCATTCAACAATGCATGAACTAAGAGTTTGAGATTGATAAAATTACCAAAATTGATGATGTTGGGGGAGAGTGTTCTGAGATGCTTTTCACTTGAGTGGTGATTGGTATGACTTTCTCAGAACCTCAAGAGTGTGATAGAATTATTGGAATTGATTGATAAAGGCTGGACACGAGGGTTTGAGTTTGCCCTAAATTTGAAGATTTTATGGTTGCTTCTATGATGTAGCACGAATGTCCTTGAATGGCTAAAGGTTTTGTGTATTTATAGGGCATCATATTAGGTTAAAAAACATGGAAAGGATCTTATGCGATCATGGTCAAATTAAACAAGAATAAAACATGTTTTTAAGTTTCCATATTTGAGGATTCTTGCCCTATTAGACCTCACACGGTTTTGGCAAGTTGTCATGAGCTTTTTTGGGCCTCCAATTTGATCAAAACAAAAGTCCACATGCCTAAGTCCAATGCTTTCATATTTTATTTGATTTAATTTTCATTTAAATGAATAAAATCCAAATAAAACAAATGAAAATTATAAAATATGTGAATGTATTTAGAAGTCTAATATGAGGTCATGAACATATTTATACCTTAAAATATAGGTCTACTAGTCCAAAATTCCAAGTTTGCTCAATTTGGACTTCATGCATTTTCTTAAAAATTTCTCAACTTGCACAACTCATAGCTTTCTCAATTTTTGTCATATAAAGGTGATCTTTGATTCTTTGGAAAGCTCAATATGTCCCTTACAACTTTCATGTTGACCATTTTTTTCATTTAAACATTTATCTTCATGTAAATTACTTTGACAAAAAATATCTTTTTATTGACTTTTAAAATGACCTGTAATATTTTGGCCCATATCTCTCAAATGAAGCATTTTTGGCCTCAAGCTTAGAGAGGCAAAGTTTCAAAATGAGCTTTAGTTGAGGAATTTCTTATGAAGTATGCACAAGTTGTGCTTGGTCAAAGTTCAGTTGACTTCTCCTTATGAAAACCCTAATTTAGTAACTTTTGACTTTGGATGAATCTTGAGTTTTCTTGATGAATCATGGACAACCCTTGATCAAATGTTGAATGTGACTTCAAAATCATGATGTTGACCAAGATGATAAAGTTTGACTATCAATTGGTCTATGTTGGCTTTTTGTTCAATACAATTGATTTTCAATCATCTGGATAATTGACTGAGCAAACTTGTGATGTAAGGCTCAAAACTTGGCATAAGGGTACTTTGAGACATATGAGAATCCATGAAGTCCATTTGAGGCATTAGAAACTCAATTTCCTTTGAGAGAATCAAAGCCCTAGTTGTAGGTCAATTTCTTAGGATGAGGGTTTGTCTGGTCAACCCTTCAGTAGTCTTGATTACTTGAGACTCCTATGAGCATGAGGATGTGTCTTGAATCAATTTGTCTCAAAGATGGGAGGAAAATTTTTGGGGTACAATAGTTTCCCCTGTTCAATCTTCTTAAACCTGAAGAGTTAGATTGGCATGTCCTCCATTCGTGATCTGAAGGTGGAAGAGGATTGAATACTTATAAGTGCCTAGAAATTTTCACTCGTGGATGCAGGAAGTAACGTTGCGGCTTGATTGTATCGGGAATGGGCTTAAAGATGCCATTTGGAAAAGGTGACAGGATTCCGTCAGAGATAGGCTTATAGATTCCATCCAAAGTAATTGTGTTCTTGGATAATTGTTGATAGGAGTATCAAAATGAGTCTATCCCCGACCGTATCTGAAAAGTATTAGAATGAGTCTACGCCCGACTGTATCTAAAGATGGATCAGAATGAGTCCTCACCTGATTGTATCTGAAAAATATATTAGAATCAGTCTATGCCCAACTGTATCTAGAAATGGATCAGAATAAGTCTTCGCCCAATTGTATATGACCAATGTATTGGAATGAGTCTATGCCCGACTGTATCCAGAAGTGGATCAGAATGAGTCTTCACCCGATTGTATCTGCAAAATATATTAGAATGAGTCTACTCCTGACTATATCTAAAATTGGATCAGAATGAGTCTTCTCCCGACTGTATCTGAATAATGTATTGGAATGAGTCTACACCCGAGTTTATCCAGAAGTGGGTCAGAATGAGTCTTCTCCCGACTGTATCTAAATAATGTATTGGAATGAGTATACGCCTGACTGTATCCAAACGTGGATCAGAATGAGTCTTCACCCGATTGTATCTGAAAAATGTATTAGAATGAGTCTACGCCCAACTATATCCAGAAGTGGATCAGAATGAGTCTTCGCGTGACTATATCTGAAAAATATATTGGAATGAGTCTACGCTCGACTGTATCTAAAAGTGGATCAAAATGAGTCTTCAACCGACTATATCTGAACAATGTATTGGAATAAGTCTATGCTCGACTGTATCCAAAAGTGAATTAAAATGAGTCTTCGCCCGACTATATCTGAAAAATGTATTGAAATGAGTCTACGCTCGACTATATTCGAAAGAGTATCAGAATGAATCTATGCCTGATTGTATCATAAAATGTATTAGAATGAATCTACGCCCGACTTTATCTAAAAGTGGATTATAATGAGTCTTCGCCCGACTGTATCTTAACAATGTATTAGAATGAGTCTACGCTCGATTTTATCTAGAAGTGGATCAGAATGAGTCTTCGTCTGACTGTATTTGAAAAGTGGATCAGAATGAGTCTTCTCCCGACTGTATCTGAAAAATTATGGTAGAATGAGTCTACGCCCGACTGTATCCAGAAGTGGATCAGAATGAGTCTTTTCTCGACTATATGTGAAAAATGTACTAGAATAAGTCTACGTGTGGCTGTATCTAGAAGTTGATCATAATGAATCTTCGCCTGATTGTATCTGAATGATGTATTGGAATGAGTATCAGAATGAATCTATATCTTGGTCGTATCTAAACTATATCTAGAATATGTAATGGAATGAGTATCAGAAGGAATCTATATCTCGATTGTATCTGAGTGAGATATTGGGTTTAGGACTTGAGGCCTTGATAAGGCAAGATTTCTAGCAAGTATGCATCTTAGGCCTGACATTTCATCAAGCAGTTTGTGGACACGCATTTATCATCATTTTACTCCTTGAAATATTCATTATTTTGAAAAATGTCCAACATCAAAGATCAAGATCCATATGTAATGAACAACTTTGCTTCAAGAATTTTTCAAAATAGTTCCTATATTTTAAGATATGACCATGGGAAGTGGGCGACATGAAACTTTTTGCCCAGCACCAAGGCATGTCGCGCGCGCATACTAGGCTGTCATTTCATCAAACATGTGATATTCACACATTCATAGCCATTTATCTCATTGATTTAAACCTTATTTTTAAAAATGTTGAACATAAAAGTTGGAGCTTGTCATTTTCTCTCCAACTTTGACTCAAAACTTGTCTCATTTTGTGGACTATGGAGAGAGATACTATGAATTAAAATTATGGCAAGGTTTTGGTATTCCACATGGATATTATATCAGTGAACTTGCTTGCGGTTTGAGGCTTTATCCACATATTTGTATTTTTTACTTACAGCGGGACTGGCATGCGCACATATTGTTTCCATATTACACAAAATAGCCAAACAAATAGGAATTCTCATCCATGCCTATGTACTATCTTTCATACCATATTAGGAAAGGTTCTTAAGTTGGACAAACTGCATTATCACGTTCCAGCTAGACTCCCTTATCTCATTTTTTTTGTTCTTTCTAAAATGAATCCAAAACCACAGCATGTGCTCAAGAAACACAGCCCATTTCACATACTTTTTTTCCAGCTTTCCATTTCGACCCTCAAAATGAAACTTCCTATCCACTCTTCCTCACTCTATATAAGATACCTCATCCCACTTTCATTCACATGCTTTTCCTTCTGCTCACACACTATAGAAAGTTTGTTAAGAGAGAGAGAGAGAGAGAGAGAGAGAGAGAGAGAGAGAGAGAGAGAAAATATATATGAGAGCTCTTCTTCTTTCTTCGAGCAAGCTTCCTCCATTTTTTTCAAGCTTTATTTGTTTTTCTTCCACTGGATCGTTTCTGAAGCTACAAGCCAAGCACCTATGGGTTTCTAGCTCTTTATTTGAGCTCAAGCACATGCAGATATTCTTCACAAGGTAAGAATTCTATAACCTTTATCTTATGCTTGCATCCTTGATTTCATTGGTTAAGTGATGTTGCATTCGTGTTCATTGAGTCATTAGCTGGCCAAACCTTATGTTTGAAGTATAAATCATGTGAATCTATGTTAAAATCGTGTTTTGCATATTTTCTGTAAAGTGATAAATCCGCGAGTTGGTGTTCAATTTTCTCCCTAATTTAGCATTTGTTTGATGAGGTTCTTGATACCATGTTGTAGATCTCCATGAGATCTACACTTTTTGTGTTTATACTTTTGAATTTTGTTGAGACTTGAGCATGATATGTGGTTCTGAATATCGATTGTTGAAACTAAAACATGTGATGTTAGGGTTCTTTTTTCAGGGATGATGAGGTGTCATCCTCCGATTGAGCATGCTCTTGGTTTCTTTTACAGCACGTTTTGCTTAAAACAGATTTAGTAGATCATGTTTGTTTTTGAATTTTAGTTTGTTCTAATTGTTTTCTTTAAATTTATTTCAATAGTTTCTTTGATCCAAAAATCACCAAAAAAATTACACAATATCTTTTAATGAGTCTATTTCATCACCCTATTTTTTATTTTGATTTTAGAAATTTCTTGGTGCCTTAATTAAATTAATTGATTAAAGGTATCATTTATTTAAAGATTTTTGTTCATATAATATGGTGATTTTATTTTAATCCTTCCATTAATTCTAAAAATCAACAAAAATAAGTTTGGAGTTCATTTCTGTTTTAATTAATTGTGGAAGAATAATGTCCATTTTTTAGAGTTTTCTTACTTATGCTTGAAGCCTGATTTAATTCTTTAATTTCCTCCACTTGTAAAAATAAAATAAAAAATATCTTAGGGTTCTTGGGCGTCTTAGGATCATAAAAATAATTTTTACCCCCTGTTTTCCTATTTTTTTTATCAAATATTTTGCCTAAGGTGTGTAGTTTGGTGATTTCATCAACTAGTCTTAATAATTGAGAATCATTTGCATATTTCCTCAGCTTTCGAAGAACCTTAAGCATTCTTTCTGACTTTTAGAGGTCTTAAGGGTTACAGAATTAATTTGGTTTAGATTTATAAATTTTCTTTCTATTTTTTATCCATTTTAGAAGTGAATGTGGCCATTTGATCTTGAGAAATTGTGTTGAAGTCCTTTTGATGACTTAAGAACATATTTAGGATCTGATTTTTGGACACATAATGATCATAGGGATACTTTATGATCACATCATCTTGGATTGAATTTATTTTAGCCTAAATTTTTTTGTTGATGATGCCTTGTTGATGCCTTGTATGACATGGTTTTGAAAACCTTAATTTGAGATTGCTTTGACCTTTGAATTACTTTCTCGCACAATGTTTGACTTTTAATTGATGCTTAGAGGAATGATAATCTCAAGGATAGTATCCCAAAGACTTGATAGACTTTTAACCTCAATTGATCATGTTAACCTTCCTCTTTGAACGTTATCTTGTCTAAACTTTTCTTTCTTGTATTGTGAGATATAAGGAATGCATTTATGCAATTCCTTGGGAATTGAATTCTCATTTTTTTTACTTCACTCTCATGACTTTTTTAGGGTCTTAAGATCAATTCCATTGATCTATCTAAGCTTCCTAATTTTTATTTGTTATGTTTTCTTTTGTGACTAAAGTTTCAACACTTTGTGATCATGGTTTAAGTATTTACCTTATGCATGTCATCTAAATACTTTGGTTCCAATTTTACTTGAACCATTAATGTTTTACTTCTGACCTGGTTTGTTATATAGCCTTTATTGCTATGATCTTTGATTCATTGGCTTACATTTGATTGTAAGATCATCATGATTACCTAAAAGAGCCAAATCCTCTTTCTTCTTCAACTTTAGTTTGATGATGTTTTGTGGTGAGCCTTTAAGGCATATGATCCATATCTTTTATTATTGTTTCATTACTGACTTGTAATGCCATGAGGAATTTGGTGCCGTTCTTTTTGATTCTTGGATGATCATCCATTTGATTACTCATCATGATGAACTTAAGAAGCTACAATCTCATGTAATCCTTACCTTGTTTCCTTTGATAAAATTGGTGAAGCTCTTGAGGTCTTGGAATCAAATGTGTGTGCTTGATATTTGGTTATCTACATAGTCTTCTCATCTTAATTCTTATGCCCCTATGATCCTTTTGGCTAGTACTTAATTGCTAACCAACTTGGAGACATAATAGGAGTTACAATTGCTTATTTGTTTATGTTTTGAATATTATTGGTTGATGATTTCTTATTGATCTTTGTGCCATGTCCCAAGGGATGTACCTTAATGTTGTCTACTGCCTATACCATCTAATAGCATTGCCTTTCATTTATTTAAATTGTATTACTTGTAAGCATCAAAAGGGACTACATTTTTCATACATCATGAAACTTGAGTATGTCATCTTATTGACATGTCTTGATTCTTTAAGTTCATGATCGGTACCTTGTAAGATCCACCATTAAATTAGGATATATAAGGTGTTATTTCATTCTTAATTGATCTTTATCAACACCATTTGATCTAAGACAAGTATCACCCTTCTTATGGGATGTCATTCATCAATTAGGTGATTTTGATTGTGTATGAAGTTTTATATTTTACTTGGTTACTCTTGAGTATCATCTTGAGATAACTTATCATATAAGTCACACATCTCATGATTCTCAAATCATGCACTCTTTTTTTAATCTATACTTGATAAATTTAAACTTGTTTGTTTGCTTCTTTTCAACACTTCCGTTGTATGATACATGTGCAATATTTTTCCATGACTTGTGGAATTTGAGTATTGTTTGTAAAAATTAATATTATATTGACTTGTATTCTTTAACCATGACCTTCCTTCATCTATCCCCTTCTTGCACTTCCTTCACTTTTAGGGTTTAATTTAGGATTGATATTGACGTAGTATTGCACTTATGATTAGATGTGCTTTAGTATAGGTACATTAGGGATTTCATATGTTATTAGATAACACTAACCCTATGTGTTTACTTCTGACCTCATCCTTATTTGACATGTCTTTCCATGTTCACTTGATCACGCACTTGTGCGCACTTCACTACACTATTTTGTTGGATACTAGTTTGGTTGTTATGGTGTTTGTACCATATTATAAATGACTAATTGAGTTCATTATTATTCATGATGCATTCTAAATGTATTACATGTCTATGTTTACATTTTATCTTCTTCACATTACCTCTTTCATTTCACATGATTTCTTGTTAACATTGCATGAGGACATAAGTCCATTTAGGGTTTTCAAACCAACTTTCCTTATATGATTTGATTGTGAATATTTATCAAGTTTATGTATATGATGGTGGTGAGTCTCACATTTATTCACTTCTGACTTGTATACCTTTTCATCTATCTCACCTCACCTCACATTCTCATGCCATGTTTAGGTAGGCACTTAACACATAAATGTTCTTATGCTAGTGTACTTGCCTAGTTGCTTTGTACTTTAACCTTTAGAACTAAACCTCTTATGCACGACCTATAGGGATATCTCTATATCAATTTGATTTTATGCCCTCGTCTCATCATTGATTGCATGTTTTATCATGAGGTGAAATTAGATCTTCCTAATGCATGTTTACATCTTTACTTGTCTAGTGAGACAATGTCTTCTTCTTCTGGATCCAAGTTTCCATTCTTAGGATAGTATAATATGTTTAACATGATGGGGTCAAAACTTAGATGATATCTTGATATGCTTTTATGCCATGCCTATTGATCGTTTGTCTTTGCTTTCTACTTCTTCTTCTCCATGTCTTTTAGTGTGTTTAAGAGTTTCATCTCTTGCATGTGTTTTGTCACATAAATATTGTGTTTGCTTGATGTATTGTCATTTTAATTTTGATGTTACATCATCTTTATCATGTTACTTTATGTCCTATCATCTTGATGCATATATGATGTTTTACCATCTCTTTCCTTGTATGATGTTTTACCATCTCGTGTTTCTTGATGTTTAGCCATCCTTGTTAGATGTTTCGTCGTCTATACTCGATACATGGTTTTTGATGTCTTGTCATCTTTGTGTATGATGTTTTTTCATCTCTCTCCCTTCTCTTATCTTTGCTTGCTCTTCCTCTTGTATGCTCCCTATAGGATCTTCAATTCACTCTTATCTAAGTTTGAATTGAATAGAACTTAGGCTTGCATCCATGCATGCCAACATTAGGTATATGTTATCCTCTCTTATCCTTAACTATAGGATCAATATTGCATTATAACTTTAGGATTATTTTTATAGTCTCCCTTTATACTTTTTCTTCCCTTTTGCATCTCATTAAAAATAAAATATCTTTTTTCTTTCAAATTTCTCAAAATACTCTAACACTACTCAAATCCTTTTTCAAGGTAAAAAATACCTTGGAATTTATTTTTATTTTAAAAACCTTTTCAAAAATGACATGATTCGTTAGCAGTGTTGATAAAAAACATTGCAACCAATGGAAACTTTTGAGCTGAACTACGACGCTCTGATTCCTTAAAAGGGATTTGTAGGCATCTGTTCATGGGGCTCAGCCGAGTGACCTTTGTAATATATCCTTCTTTTCCCCATATTTTCTGTTTGCATGCATTCCCCCATTGCATCTTTTTTCTTTTTAGCTATTAAGCTTTAGACTTAGACTCTTAAACACCCTTAGATTAGAATAAACATAAGTGGATCATGTGGAGTACCACATATGTGTGGGGTGATACTACTTCCTTATCCTATCTCTATGGTTGCAAGACCGTGATTTCACCCCTTCAAGTATTCTCGATGTTTACCTTTCCCTTTCGACGGGATAAAAGTCGTTCGATGGTAACTTTATTGAGTTTTATCTTCGATGATTTTTCCAGTTGTTTCAGTATGCCCTGTAGAATTGGAATGATACTCAAACCTTGAATTTGCATGATATTTTAATGGAAGTTCCCCAATTGGAGGAGCAAGTGGCTTCAGCTCTATCAAGGATGCCTTGAGTAAGTATTGTAGTAATTGACTGTGTGGTATAAGGAGAGGATTAAATCTTCTTCGTGGGATATCCAATGGTTGTTGTGCTTTTTGGTGTGCCGCAATAACATTATTTTCTCCTTCCTTTTTTATTTAGAAGTTAGGAACATGCTTCTTTGGGTTATAATGAGTACTATATGATTCTCCTTGTATCTTTTCGCTTTTCACACCAGCTTCAATTTGTTTTCCAATTATCACCAAATCAGATAATACAGAGGAGACGTTGTCTACCATTTTCTCATGATACAGACCTTGTAGAGTACTCATGAACATGTCTACCAACTTGTTTTCAAGGAGTGGTGGTTGTACTCGTGTTGCCATTTCTCTCCATCGTTGAGCATATTCTTTGAAATATTCTTCCTTCTTTTTGGATAAATTTTGAAGTTGCATGTGATTAGGAGCCATGTCCAAGTTATATTTTTATTATTTTAATAAAGAGTTTTCAATGTCTACCCATGATCGAACATGTTCTTGTTCCAACTACATATATCAATCTAGGGATGCCTACTCGGGCTATCTTGGAAGAAGTGTATCATTAGTTTTTGATCATGAGCATATGCATGCATCTTCCTATAGTACATGTGTAGATGGTTCCTTGGGCATATGAGTCCCTTATATTTTCCAAAGTCAGGTACTTTTAATTTGGGAGGAAATACTACATCTAGAACCAGACCCGTTTCCAGAGTATCAATGTTGAAAGCATCATAACCATCCACAACCTTCAGTCTTTCTTCAAGAGCTTTATATTGGTCAACTTCCACAAGATCTTCAACAGTCTTTGATTGGAGCACTTGAGTAATGCCTTCCAAATTGTGGTCTCCATATTGCATGTCTATGTAGTTATCCACATTGTTGACTGGAATTTGCAAAGTATGGGATGCCCCCACATTCAGAGGAGGTGGAATGAAACCTTCAGTCATGATAGTCTCTTGTTAGACAAAATTTGACTTTACGGGACCGAATTCTGGTTCATGTCTTGGTTGTTGACCGCTTGATACACCAATAGTTTGGGCTATTTCTTCAAAATCCCCCTTGGGAATCTAGTCTTGCCTTGCTATGATGTTCTTCAAGGCGAGCAGAACTTGACTCATATCTCCTTTCATTTAGTCTATACTTCCTTTCACTTGTTCCAAGTCTTCTTGGAAGACAGCTTGGTTCTCTTTAATTTTCTCCATTACTTTATTTTTATGAGCTCTTGTTTGATATGGAAGTCGGGAAGTCAGTTTGTCTTGCCCGATGAGTGATAAGTGCAAATTGTAGCTATTTTTGTATATATTTTTTATTGCACTTATCGACTTTTTATTGTTAATATCGTTGAATAATTCCCCACTTTTGTATAATTATGTATAAATTGTATTTAATCGATTTTTTGTGTATTTGTGTATTTGTGTACCGTTTGATAGTTTTCCATTCATTTTATAGGTATTAATGTGTATTTGGAGCATGAGCAATAAAGTGTCGAAGACACGGCTTTAAACACACAATTTTGAGCAACTCGTCAATGAATAAGGCTCAAAATCAAAGAATAATAAATCATCAATTTGGTTGATATTTAGGAATTGTTAGATAGATAATTGAATAAGCTTTCCAACTCTTCGAGTCGGGCGTGAATCGGAGTTACGGTTTTCAAGCTATGGTGAAAACAAAAAGCTGATTTTTTTTCTCATGACAGTAGAGCGCGCTTAGCGGGATTGTGCCGCTTAGCGCGGACCCCTGGACATAATTGCGTTAAAAGGGCCAAAATGCACATTTTTTAGGTTATGTTTTGGGGTATTTGTTCCCAACTTATCAAACCTTCATTTTTGATAAATTAGTTTAGGAAACAACATTAGGGTCTTGCTTATGGATGATTGGAGGTGGATTTCTCTTCGACCGGCGCTGACAAACCAGAATATTTGTGGCTTATCTCTTCTCCCATCTTTTTATTTCTCTTTTGATGGGTATTATTTGTTTATTTACTTTGAACACATGTATATTTGTTTATAATGGTGTTATATAAAGCTTGCTTTACAAATCAATCTTGATGTCTTCTTTAATCTTTTTGCTTTATGTTTGGCTTTGGGTTGTTATAGACATATACCTCACAAATCTTGATTAGGGATGAATATTTATTAGTTTCTAGATTCTAGATATAGATTTATAGCTACTATTCATTTTGGGTGCTAAAGCTTAATGCCTTCGTGTTTTTGTAGCGTGCAAGACATTGCCGATAGAGTAATACAGTTGGTCTCGCGACTTGACGTTAGACATAACCTTCATTGTGGGTATATCTCGTGGTGTCTATGATGATTTTGATGAGTACAGTAGGTTGAGTGCAATTGATCAATAGATTTAAGTTTGTGACGAGTAGTGTACATTCATACCGGATAAGTTGTTTATCCTTTATAGTTTTGTTTACATTTATTTTTTGTTGATACTTTTTCCATACAACCCATTCAATCCCCAAACTCATTACTTTTTGCTTGCCACTTTACTGCAGCAACAATGAGTTAACTGGAGATGATATGAAAACCATGAGTTTTTGTACGAGGTATGAAATGTGATGCTTGCGGATGGATAAATGCGTATGAATATTCCAAGAATTTATTTGAATGTGTTATTCATGTTTGATTTCCTTTTATTATTCATTATGATTTTTTAAGTTTTAATTTTTTTTATTAGTGAGCTTCCAAAAAATACACAGATAAATATTGAAACAAAATACTTTTATTGAATAATAAAAACCATTATTCTTTAAAAAGGGAAATACAACTCATACGGAAACAAATATTGAGGGGAAATACTGAATGAAAATACTAAAGTAAATGCAAAATACTAAAAGAAACTAAAATCTCATAGCCACACATGCAAATCTCTGCCTAAAACCATCGACCATCTCCTTACAAAGCTTGAAGAAGTCTTGAACATCCTTCAATAGAGGAACCATTGTAGCTTCTGTATCCCTTAAGCTTCTAGGAATGTCACCAATGAGATTATTTTCTAAAAAGGCTAGCTTTGCATGCTTGTCTTTATACCTCAGATACTCCTTGTAAAGTGTAGGGATTATGACCTTATCGGGTTCCCCCGCTTGGGCTATCTTTGTATACTGCTTCTCCCAATATCTTTTTTCAGCTCTCGCCTCCTTATAGAGTTCCCTTTGAATAAGGAAATCCTTTTGGAGGCCTTCCAATTCTTGACAGACTTGTTCATACTCTTGCACCTTCTGAGATAAGTCTTTAAGCTCTCATTTTTATAAGGTGTTCTCTCACCTCTGCTTTTTTCTTTATTGGAGACTTGTGAGAAAGATTTGAATGTGGCCTTCTTGATCTTGAGCACCTTTTTGTAATCCTTGTATTTGGATTCTCATAACCTCTTCCAACTCCCTTTTGTCTTGTAATGCCTTATCGTACCAACCCCTTATTCTTCCAATTTCTATAGCAGCATCCTCTAATCGTTGATTGTGGGAATCAAGATTGAAAATAGCACTTAGCAACCACTCAGTCGTACGCTTTCTTTTAGACTTTTCTTTTTCAGCCAATTCACGGTTGTTTTGAATTTATTGGTCATTTAGCACAAGCTCTTGTTGCAACTATTTTTTCTCATAATTAAGGTCATAAAGTTTATGTTCCAAATCCTCTTTGTCCCTTTGAACTTACTCAAGGGCATTCTTCAGCTCTTCTATTTCTTCTACTGACATCAAAAGGGGATCTAGCATGTCTGGTATGCATGTGATCAGGGAATCTTCATGCACATTCTTCTACTATTATACTTATGCATTTTCTTAGTTTATTTCATTAGTTTCTCCATTGTAGTGTGTTTTCATATTTAAGTTTGTTTCTAGCCTTATTTGATTTTCGTATTTTATTTTCAGCATAAGCAGCTTTTAAAAAAATAATCATAAATGGAGTTACAAGAATTGTATTGAGGAATTCTAATATTCGTTCAAAAGAAGAGAGAAAGAGCTACAACTTTCATATTTAAGCCAGAAGTTGACTTGGACTATAGATGCCTCGAAAAATTCATTAAAGTTCCAGTCATTAGAAACATTTTGTTTTGGACCGATTCTGGGCCGAGTTTTCATGTTTCCGACCGGGTTTTTAAGAATGAATTATTAGTGTTTTTGTTACAAAATTTCCATGAGAAAATTATACGCTTTGTAGAACTCATAGAGAACTAACACCTTCTGGATGGATTTACTGTACTCAGGTTTCAAAGTTTGAGATTGTTATAATATTTACAATTAAATTTCGATTCCTTTCAATTATGCTATGTGATTGTTGTTTTCTTAATTCTATTATCATACAACATTGTTGTTTTAATTTGATTGATTTGTGTTCCCAATTTTAATCGCAATTAACTTTGCTTAATTGTTAATTTGTGTTATCTATAACCGTATGCTTAATCCGGAAATAGGAACATGTTTCTCATAGTATCAATCATGCTTGTTGAGTGATATTGTTATCAAATAGGATAGAAAATCTGCTTAGGAAATTGTAATATCAGCAGTCAATGATAAGTAAGAACCGAGTCAGTGGATTCATTTTCTATAATCACTTATTTCAATAATAAATTATATTAATAACTTTTTCTTAATCGGAAACCTAACCCCCCCCCCCCCCCTAATTGTTCCAATCGATTGGTTAGTAATATACAAGAATCCTTGCGATACGATACTCGAGCCATTGTCGCTAAATGTTTTACAAAATACTCGTTTTGATTTGCACACGATAATGGATGAGTATGTAGGATCAATATCAAATGACAGTTTGTTTCGAACCCTTTCCAAGACCCATTGAGTATACGTCTCCCTTGCCACAACATTTTTCATACCAAATTCAGCACCTTTCTTGTGAACTTTACCCCACACTTGTATGACTTTCTTGAGTTGCTCGGGGTTGCTTCTACCCAAATCATAAAGGACCAATTGTTGAAGTTGCTCTTCAGGAGTTTTATCTTCTAAAGGGTACTCAAGTTGATGTAAAGCCAAAGTGGGGTTATAGTTGATACATCCTCTTGTCTCAATAAAAGGAACACTTGGAAATTCTCAATAATTAAAGACAATTGCTCATATATTCATATTTCTATCATACCATAAAATAGAATCAGCACTGAGAGCGCTCAACTTTTGGGAGCATTCATTTTTTGTCAGAACATTGACGATGTAATTCTCTTTATAGAGGTGAGAAATGAGCCTAGGGTATAATAGAGGAAGACAACAAAGCAACACACCTCTCCCTTTTTCATAGTGTGTACGAAGAGGAGTAATACACATCAACAAGCAAAGTGGGAGTACGACCAACACTTAATACTTTCACGACCCAAAACACATTAATGGCCGCAACATCAATATAGTCCACATTATCTGAAAAAGTAACCAAGCCAAAGATAAGCAATTCTAAACAATCCACACACGCCTCTCATTCTTTCTTATCAACATAAGAAAGAGCCTTGGGGTTCTAAGTACTTCCTCTTAATACCTTGAACTTCACCATCTTTCTTGTAATTAAGTAGCAAGTCAATGAAATTTATCCCTGTCTCTTTAGCCAAGTCTCGGACCTTGATGGTATTTCCAATTCCTATGTAAGCTTCATCCTTGATCTTGGTGAATCGCAAAATCCTATTAAATTCCTCCAAAGTAGGTGCTAGTTGGAAATTCTGGAAAGTGAAACACCTTAGCAGAGGGTCATAGAACTGAGCAAGGGAAGTAATTGCTTCCACTTATACAGTCACCTTTATAAGCTCAATGATATCTTCATAGCCTTGAACAAACATATTCATAGCTTTATTTTTTATTTTCTCTCTAATCACTTTGATCTTCTTCATATTTGGCATTGTGGCACTAATGCAGATGGTCTGTTTCTTATTAGTATTCATTTTGAGATGCTCCCAAAAAAAAATTTTCTTTTTATTTTTTCTCAAGGAAATCCTGTGAATAAGACATACAAAAAAATGAAAAATAATGAATATTTTTAATGTGAAATGTATGTTATGCACGGTGATGCAATTTGGTGGTGGGATTATAAGGGGTATCCTTAGTAGGTAGGTTCATAAGTTCCTCCTATGGATATTCTATCCTCCTAAAAATGATGGCTTTCTTAAGGGTAACATGAATAATACTAAATGGAAAAGGCACAAGGGCCTCCCTTAAGTAGAGCCTTTTTGTAGGCCGAGACTTTCATCTCGTAGGTCGTACAAGGTCTCACCATGAGATTTTATTTTAAGGTTATACAAAGAGTCATTGGCCAAATCCCGAAGTCCTACCTCCATGAGAGTATAGCCCTCTAAATGATATTCCTTGGAACTCAACCGACTCTAGGCGAAGTCATCGCAAAAACTCAGGGGAATGTTAAACCCCCTTGACCAATTGACAATCCTTCTTCTAAGGTTTGATATTTTTGAAATTTAAAATCCACCAACAATAATATGATGAAAAATTGATAATAACGTGATAAATGGTAAATAAACAATAAACCAATAAATAAACATGAAACAAAAACATACTATAAATAGAAAGAACAAAAAAAAACCTAGACCTAAAAGGAGGGGTAGACTCTAAACCCTAGGGTTGAATCCCCAACAAAGTAACCAGTTGTCGTAACCAGCAAAAAGTATGAGTCGCCACCACTACTTTTTTTCCTAAAGACGGGAAAATAATGGATAGCCCTAATTGTTAGAGATTCTAAGTTCGTGATTTGGTTAGACGAAGGGAAGGTGTTAGGAACCCTTCATGTCCCTTATTCTCAAGGGGTATCCTACTTTAGGCTGTAGGGTAATTTGAGAATTTATATTTAAAAGTTATTGTTTTCATATGTTTGAGAAAGCATTTAATTTTTTAATAGCGGGACTCGCCTAGGTTTTAATCGCGTGCATATGTGTCTCCTTGAGAAGAATCAGAGTCCAACTTCATAGTTTATACGCGTTTGGTTAGTTTTTTTATAGGATTGTATAAATGCTTTCGAGTTTATCCTTTAACCTTGTCTGAGTTTGAAAGTAGATTAGTCGTAGACGAAATTCGCAGTTAATTTTGAAAGTAGATTCACAATCCTTTTTTTTGAAAATAATATTAAATTTGAAATTATGTTAGTAAAAAAATGTTAAGTTTGATATGTTAGCTATATTGAATGCACGATTTGGAAAATATGTTTGAATGATTTTTGAAATTAGCAAGAAATTTTTAATAATAAAAAAAAGAAATTAGTATTTTGGAAAATAGTTTCTACTTATTAAAAATATAATTATTTATCAAAATAAATTATATATTTTTAATAATGATAAGGAAAATTATTTTTAATGCAAATAATGATAAAATGATATAGAGAAAATAAATTCCCAAAAATAAATAAATGTGAATAAATAAATTATTTAAATATATAAGTGAATTAAATATATAATTTAATAAAATAAATTAAATAAATTAAATAAATGAATGAATTATTAATTTAATAAAAATGGGATGTAAATTGCTCAGTGTAATAATTATTAGGGTGTGTTAATTGAAAGGGTTTAAGCCCAAATATTTATTTTGATCCAATACGCCAGGGGGTGTAACTTACCGTTCAGCTAAGCAAATAGGATGTGCGAATAGAACGGGCTTGGCCCAAAATAATTTTATTGAATTCGTTAGTCAGTTTGTGGGGAGGTGTAGGCGTTATGATGTGCTAGCGAGATCAGATCCATCTAATTGAAATCAAAGGGCCACTAGAGGTTAACTCTGGAACATTGATCTAAAATATAACCAAAAGACGATTATGATTAAGCGTTGAATGAGGGAGCACAGTATTGTGTTTACATGGAGAGATAGAGGTGGGATATATTCATTTTTCTTCAAAAAATTCCATTTTTTCCCTTCCTTCGTCTCTCTCTCTCTCTCTAAACTTTTCACTATACAAAATGTAGAGAGAGAGAGAGGCTCTGACCTCTCTCTAAAATATCCCCTCACCAGAAACCGCCCCTCCGACTGAACCACCACCAATTTGTCATTCTAACCCATTTCTCCGGTTGAACTTCAATCGGGAACTTGATCTCAAACCCATACATTCATCCTAACCCCAAAACCCTATGTAGCGCCATCGTGGGCGACCGTTGAGGTCGCCGTCATAGATGAATGTTTGTCGGGAACATCATCTAAACCCAGAATATTTAAGAGCCATAACCTAACCCTTAAGAACCCTAACCTAACCCTTAGAACCCTAACCCTAATGTGTATGAACCCTAACTATTTTACCCCAAAATTTTCTCTCTCATTTTACTCAAGGCATGCCCATTGAGGTCCCAAAATTGCTCAAAGATGGCTAAGAATTGACCAGACAAATTCTCCTCCTAAGGAAATGAACCTCTTGTTAAGGTCTCAAATGTTTTTTATGGTCATATTATGTATTCAATATTGTCCATGACAAATTTCATTCCTTGCACTACAAGTGTGCTCAGTCAATTGCTCAAATGCTTGGAAATCCACTGTACTAGGTCAAAAGTGAATTGTGGCCCATGTACAGTCAAACTTCAAGATTTTTGGTCAACCTAAAATTTTTGAAGTAATATCCATCATTTAATCAAGGGTTGATCATGATTCCTCAAGAAATGCTCCTAATTCATCAAAAGTCAAATATTGCTAAATTATGGGTTCTATAGGAAAAGTCAACTAAACTTTGACCAGGCATAACTTCCACATACTTCATCCATTTTCCCCCAACCAAAGTTCATATTGAAGATAATAACATTCCCTACAACCTCTCTTCATCCCTCAAGTCCAAGAAATGCACCATTTGAAAGATACAAGTTCATACATTACAGGTCATTTTTAGAAAGTCAATAAAAGCCACTTTTTGCCAAGACCTTTTAAATCAAGATAAAATCTTCAAATGCAAAATTGATCAAAAGAGGGATTGAAGTAGACATCCTCGGATTTCCAAAACATCCAAGATCATCATATTGAGATAAAAATTGAGCAATTTATGGCTTTCCCAAGTTGGAAAATTTTGGGAAATTTCACGAATTATGCATTGAACAAATTTGAAATTTTAAGGCAAGGGCTCAATTTCTTGGATTTCAAACATCTTCCTAAGATTATAGAGTATCTCGAAAAACACTCTTACCATGCCTTACATTTTTTACTTATTTTATACACATTTATTTTAATTTATTTCAAATAAATATAAAATAAAGTGTATAAAATAATTGGAAATAGGTTTTGGAATTTGTGCTGGTGTTTTAGCTTGCCTTGAAGCCCAAGATTTCGTGCAGCCATGTCTACATTCATTCAAATTCAATAAATGACAAGTTTCCTTATTTTGGCCAAAGTTTCAAATTTCATTCATGGCTTTGAAACGTTTGCTTTAAGGTTGTTTAAACCTTTGTTTTCTTGTCTCCTCATTCCTCTCTATATAAAAAAGCATCTAGCAAGAATTTCAACGGGCCTACACATCCTAGAGAGAGGTCTACCATTTTTGCAAAATTATCAAAAGTGGTAAAAATTCAAAACCCACTTTGCAGGTACTTTTGGTCCGAACTAGTAATCCTACATTGCTCTTGAGGTTCCCAGGGACTTGTTCCAACCATCCTCAAAGCTTGCAAGGTCCCAGATCACCGGATCCAAGCTATCACCGTTTTTGTATAATCTCAAATTCGAATCTCTATTTTTATTAACTGTTGAATGTTCTAATGTGTGTATATGAGTTCCTGGATATCCTTAGAGCAGGTTAGGGGAATCACATGGAATGCATGACGTCTAGAACATGAGATACCATGTACCATCAAGTATTGCCCACACTGGATCCAAGGATGGACCTGGGCTTAGCGAAATTTCAATTGCAACCCTCATTCTACTTCAGCCATCAAGCCCAATCTCTTTTCTTTTTGTTTTATTTAGTTATTTCATTTCTTAATCTTTTTTAATAATAATAATAATAATAAAAAACTCACAAAAAAGTTAGGCATAGATTTTTTTAAATTAATTTCTTTAATTAATTAATTAAATTGTAACTATTTTCTTAATTTAAAATGAACTAAAATTTAGGACTTGATTTAGATTTAATATTTCTTTTCATAAATATAAAAAACCACAAAAAGAGTTTAGTTTATTGTTCTTAAGTTAATTTTCTAAATAGACTTTAGAATAATTAATTTAGTTATTTTCTTAAATTAAAAACAACACAAAAAAGTTTTTTCTCACTAGGTTTTAGAACGTATTTTCATTCTTTCGGGCATTATTCATTTTTCGCATGTTTTATATATATTCATGTAACTTTTATTTGGGATGTAATAGTTTTAAATAGGACTTTTCATTGCTTTCTTTATTTTTTTCCCTATTGTTTGTACATTATAAATACCCCATCCCCGAAGCCATGTAATATTGTAGGTTTATATTTTTGCATTTTATTTTTCTGTACAATATTACTGCTAGTAATTAGGCATGTATGACAAGACTGAAAACAAAAAACATTTACAAACCTAAATGCGCAAGATAAATATTTGAACTAAACACAATTGCACATGCACACCTCTAGGGTATCCCACTTTGATTGCCTTCAGAAATAAAACAGTCATGAGGCAGAAACGCTTTAGAAAAGACCCATAAATCAAAAGATCATAGTCCCTCGTTGACCCTACAGTTGCCTTCTCGGTAAATGATCTAGTCCCTAAATAAAATTGATAAAGCGTCTCCACAAGTTTCCTTCGAGACTGTAACGTCCCTTTCGAATGTCCCTAATACATCCAACGATAGGGATAACTACTCACTAATAGTAGGATAGAACTGTCTAAAGGATAGAAGGAAAAAGACGACCCTTTTCGAGTATAAAAGTAGATAGCTGTTAAAAGTTTGCTCAAAAAACATTTTGCACTTACACAAATACTACTTTTCAAAAGCAAGTTTCAAAATATCTGCTTTGTTAACACTCTTGAGGACATATACAAGAGTTAAACGCAGAGCAAATCGCCGCACTAAGGCATTTTCCAAACATTTTCAAAATACACAAAGCACAAAGGTATTTCAAAACGAGTAAACCTCTAAGAGCCCGTAGAAAACTACGGATGTAAAGGGTGCTAACACCTTCCCTTTCCATAATCTACCCCCCTTACTCAGAAAATTCTCGAAAATGTCTTTTTCTATTCTTTTCACCCTTTCCTTTATTGAATAAAAGAAAAGACGGTGGCGACTCTTGCTTACCGCACATTTGCGAACACAAACGTAAAACTAGTATATAATAGTAGGTTCTACCACCGTATCACACTAACCATAGCGAGGAACCCTAACCATAGAGTTTTTCAGAAATTCAAATTAAACCCCAAATTCCATAGATCTAACAATACAATCATACACACAGAAAAACCCTAAGCTAAGTGATTAGGCTTACTTAAATTGCAGTGATACTGGTCATAATTTCTTTGATTCCTTCTTTGATTCTCCTTCTGATCTCCTTCTACCTTTTGCTTATAGGTACCGATTAATAGGGTCATGCTCAAAGGGGTTAGGGGTCTAATGATGAACCCTAATCCTTTTATGGACGTAGAGTTTTGGTAAGCGTGGGGAATGCGTAGCAACAAGGGTTTTTCTCCAATTGTTTTCTTCCCTTTTCTGATTAACTTAGGGCTCAATTTATTGTCTTAGAGTTTAGAATAAATTAGGGAATAGTTTAAGTTGATTTTGCAGTTTTCATTTAGATTGATTCTTATTTATGTTAGATTGATACAATTAGAGATTTGATTGTAAAGTTAGTTAGATTCAGATTTGATTTAGAAATTAGGGTTTTGATTAAAATGAACTTGGACTATATTTTTATTTGTATTCATAAATCACCATCAATAAAAAATTGTTTCTTTGAAATTTTTGATTCAAAACTTTTGATATAAAAACCTAGATTTGGGCTTTTACTTGACTTAGGGATGAAAGATCCAATCCTGGGTGCAGAAGAGGGAATTAGGGTTTCAACCCTAATGTTGACTTGGTCAACAATTGAATTATTTTAATAAAAACAAAAAAATTTATGTGACCATAATAGATATACATATTTTATTAAATATAAAATAAAATACAAGAATAATACTTTTAAAAAAAGCATTCATGGACGTTGACTCCAGTCAACCTGGCCAAATAAATATATATTAAAATAATAACGTAAAAAAAATATGACCAGAGTTGTATTGACTTTGGTCAACTTAAAAACTATAAAATTAAAATTAATTAAGCAAGCTTGACATGGGCCTCTAAAAAAACATCTTAATGGGCCAAATAAAGATGAACCCAATTTGGTAAAATGATAAATACACACTTCTCCCCAAAATTAAAACCTAATATATCTAAAATAAATAATTAATTAGCATGCATGTAACAATGCAAAAATTAATATGAATGACGCCTAAAATAAAATGAACTGTCTGTTAACACCTATGTGGGAAAATTTAGGGTATGACACCTGATACATTCTTGAATAGTCCTATTCTTAAACTCTACCACCTCATTTAGTTGAGGAGTGATAGGTGAGCGGAACTCGTGACTAATCCCTTTAGAGGTGCAAAATTCATCAAACTTTCTATTTTCAAACTCTTTGCCGTGGTCACTTTTAATTCTAACAATACTACAATCCTTCTCTCTTTCAATCTTTTGACACAATTCTTTAAAGACTTCAAACACTTCAAACTTCTCTTTGATGAACTTCACCCAGGTGAACCTTGAGAAATCATCATCAACAATATATGCATACCTCTTTTCTCCAAGACTTTTCACATGCATAGGTCCCATCAAGTCCATGTGAAACAGCTCCAACACCCTTGATGTGGTAAGATGTTTGATGTTCTTATGTGACATTCTTGTTTGCTTCCCAATTTGGCATTCACAACAGATTTTTCCTTCATAAATCTTCAGTTTGGGAATACCTCTAACAACTTCCTTAGACAAAATTTTCTTCATCACTTTCATATGCAGGTGACCAATATTTTTATGCCATAGCTTAGCTTCATCTTCTAGTGTTATTAGACATGATGAGAGACAGTCTGTTTCTTGAAAGCTCCATAGATAGAAACTATATTTTGACCTTCCACCCTTCATGACAACTTCATTATTCTCATTTGTAACTAGGCATTCTGATTCAGTAAAGTTAACTTCAAGACCTTGATCACATAGTTGACTAATAGTTATCAAGTTAGCAATCAGACCCTTAACAAATAGCACATCATCAAGACTAGGTTGTCTTGTATAGTCCAACTTTCTAACACCTTTTGTTTCACCTTTTGATCCAACTCTAAAAGTGACATAGCTGATGGAGTGTAGTTTAATAACCACCAAAAATTTCTTGACATATGTCATGTGTTCAGAACAACCACTATCAAAATACCAATCCTCTTTATCATAACATCTAAGAGAAGTGTGAGCTATGAGTTCAGAAGTACCCTTTATTGAGAACCATCTCTTCTTAGCCTTAACGAGCATATGTTCTCTTATAGGTTGTGCTTCATATTTGGGATATCCATATAGCTTGTAGTAGAAGGATTTTATATGACCAAACCTTCCACAATAATAACATCTCTGTCATTGACTTTTGTGTCTTGAGTGGTTTTTCTGTTGTGCATGTTGTTGTTGGAACATTTTATTTGACATCTTCTGTTCCAGTTCTTTCTTTGGACGAACAAAATTCACTTCAGCCTTTTTGCCTCTGTCTTTCATAGATTGATTGACATAGCGAACCCCTTGAACATTTCCAGCATTCTTTCCAAACTTAATAATCTCATCAAGCCCATCAGAACTGTTGTTAATAATTCTTACAAACTTGGTCATATTATCAAGTTGTGAATTGAGAAAGAGAACTTCACCTTTCAGATTAGGGATGGTGGACTTGTGCTCTACTTTTTTGGCCTCCAGATCATAAATGATGGACAAGTGTTCCACTTTTTCAGCCTCTAGTTGAGCAATAATTTTCTTTTTCTCTTCTTCTAATTGGCCCAACGCTTTACTTTTGAGACATAACTCCTTGTAAGAAGCAACAAGCTCTTCAAACGATATCTCTTTATAATCTAAGTCCTCATGTCCTCATCAGAGTCACAAATTCTAGACAAGGGTGTGACCTGTTTGGAACCTTCTTCTTCATGATCACTTTCAGAATCTTCCTTTGACCATGACACACACAAACCTTTATTCTGTTTCTTATGATAAGTGGGACACTTATCTCTTATGTGTCCAAACCCTTCACACTTATGACACTGAACTCCTCTTCATTGGCTCGACTTGCCATCAGATCGGGTCCTTCTTCCAGGATCCTAATTATTGTTTATGTTGAATGACTTTTTTTAGATATTTGATCTTGAATTCCAATCCACCTTCTTTAACACCTTGTTGAATTCTCTTCCAAGTAGCACAATAGCATTGGATATCCCTTCTTTTGTATCCAAGTCATACTCATCCTTTGGGTCATCAATATTAGAGATAAATGCAGTGCTCTTCTTCTTTTCATATTTTTCACTGATCCCTAAATCAAAGGTTTGTAGGGATCCCATAAGCTCATCAACCTTCATTTTTTTTATGACTTGGGCTTCTTAAATGGCATTCATCACATGTCAAACCTATTTGGAAGAGATCTAAGAATTGTTCTCACTAACTTATCTTCAGACATCTTCTTCCATAGGACACTTGAGGCATTGACTATCTCAATAATATTCATGTGGAAGTCATGAATACTCCCACCCTCCTTCATTCTTAAGTTCTCAAACTTGGTGGTAAGAATTTAATGTCTTGACATTTTCACCTTGGAGGTACCTTCTTGATCAATCTTTAAAATTTCCCAAGTTTCTTTGGCAACAATACAATTTCTTATAAGTCTGAATATGTTATTATCAACTCCCTTGAATTGAGTGTTCAAATATTTGCAGTTTCCCTCTGATGATATTTCATCTTCATCATTCCAGTCTTCCTCAACCTTCACAACATTAGTAGCCTTCCCATCAAGACCTACAACCTTTGGTGGATCCCATCCCTTGACCATAACTTTCCAAGCATTATTGTCCAAGGACTTGATGAAATCCACCATACGAGCTTTCCAATAATCATAATTGGTTCCACCAAGGATGGGTGGTCTATTCACAAATCCTCCTTCCTTGTTCATTGCACCAGAGAGTATCTTCCCTGAATCTCCTCCAGATTCAGAGTAGGATGTCTGCTCTGATACTAATTGAAATTCTGGTATTCAGATCACAGATGTCCTAAGAGATGTCTAGACACGGTAATCTGACTTTAACACAATGAACAAATATAACAAGTTAAAACAGTGTAGAAAAGTAAATAACACACATAATTGTTAACCCAGTTAGGTGTACAACAACACCTAATCTCGGGGCTACCAAGTCGGGACAAAGTCAACTATATAGTATCAATTTGTAGACCCGCAATAAACTTTCACCTTTACAGTCTACTCACATAATCATCACCCTTGCTTAACTTCTATCTGAGACTCGCCTAGGTATGAGACCCTTCTGAAATCCATACCAGTCACAAGCAATGACAAGAACACGATTCAATAGAATTACTTAGAAGATACACTTCAAAGACACACAACTATTTAATGCTTAAAATCTTATGAATAATTGACAAAACTTACAACTCAAAAATAGCAGTCCTACTCTTTTATCAAGATGATATTAGAGAGGCTCTCAAATAGCACACAAACCCTAACAAAATACAACGTAATTTCCACACAAAAACTAAGTTTCAGATAGTCTATTTAAACTGATCTACTAGATAGGATTGGGCTTCAAAATCGCAACAAATTAGCTACTAAAAGAATGCACAAAATTCTACATAAAAATAAGACTTCAATAATTAGTTTCCTAAATTATCTCCATAATTAGAAACTAAAAATACTCCTTGAATTCTGCTCGAATTTCTTAATCCTAAAACTGAGTGCCACATAGGATAACATAATATTCCCAAAGTATTTTGCATCTGAAATAAACTAAAGTTTTTAACTGTCCAGCTATACATAGGCCTGCTGTTGAATGACCCTGCATAGAACATCTTCTTCAACATGTTTCTCCAGTTGATAGAACATCTTATTTCAACATGTTTGTTTATGCTAAGTTAGTTTTACCAAACATAATGTCAATCACAAAAATAGAGAATTAACAAAGCAAATTTTGATTCTTTCCACATAAGGAAATTAGTTGAAACTTGTTGATCTTTATATCCAATTTAGAAGCCCTTCCTTCATGATGATGCAAGATCCATCTTCTCGTACTTGTGGTGGTATTAGTTGAGCATTCTCCTTAAGATTATAAAATATCGTTTCTTTTAAAAACAATCGCAATAAACCATTTTGTTATTTTTACCAAAAACTACAAGGTTTGAATCCTTAATTGGTATGTAGGTATAAGACTATGTCTTTCCACCCAAAAATATAATAAAAATATTTTCTTTTCCCATCTCCACACTCATTTAACAAACAAACAATTTTAAACAAAAGACAAATATTACAACTGGTTCCTATAGAGTACTATAGATATATAGGATGTTAATACCTTCCCTTTGTATAACCAACCCCCGTACCTTAGATTTCTTCTCTGTGCTTTTATTTTAGTCTTTTCCCTTTTCCTTGGAAACAATAAAGTTTGGTGGTGCCTTCTTAATTCTTTGCGAGTCAAGTTTCTCAATATCTTGGTTTCCTCGATTTTTCACCGCAATAAAAATGGGGACTTCACTAGGGACATGTATCCTCAAGAGGGTTAAAACTAGCTTATTTTATCAGTTTTTTGTTATTATTGTTTGTTTGTTCTATGTGTTGTTTTGTGCTTCCTTGGGTATTATATTTTTTTTTGCAAAAGACAAATCCTACACCCCGACTAAGTAACACTTAAGATTAGGATGGTGATATAATCAAAATTTACATGACTGGAGTAATCTTGACATAAGTAACATATGATATATCCCCACTTAGTGAATGCTTCTTTGGGGGTGGTAATGTTAAACAAGTCATGTTTTAAAGCATTATTCCTTTCAACCTGAGAGCCTGCAAAGCTGAGAACCATAGAACCCCTTTACCTATATTAGCCTTTAGGATGTAGTGTGGTGACAATTCAAAAGTATTCTTCAATTAGTCATTACGCGATACTACACTCAGATAAATTTTCTTGAGAACATTATTGGTACTTACAAGTAGTTGTGTAAATTCGTAATACCCGAAAGAGAAATCACGACTCTGGGAACTTATAGAACCTTGTTCTACAAGTCCAATAAAACTTTAGTAGATACCCTGTGGATTGGTTCTTACCCACGACTCCATGCTCGTGATATTAAAACCCTTAAACCTTGCTTGTGATATTGATTGTGGTTGTTGCATAACCATGCATTCATGCATCCATGAAAAACCTTTTGGTTTTTAAGGAACTAAGAGGCCTTTCTTTGTAAAAATCATATGTTTCATCAAACTCAATTGATCTTGGGTATTGATGGGTTAAAAACCCTAATCCACCAAAATGGATGATTGATTTTGATGATAACTTGATCAATGCTTTGATCCAACTTAGGATTTACTTTCTATCCTCGTGCTTTGATGTTTACAATTTAATATCTTGATTTACTTGAAATTCAAATAAATACCAACATTTGCATATCACACACCAAGTTGCATTTGGTCTTGCTTTAGAGAGTCTTACAGGTGTCTTATCCTTTGTTCTTGGTTTTTGTTTGTCGAAACTGTCTCACTAGTACCACACTCGTTCTAAGAGAAGATGATTAAGAAAGAGATATTTGAGCTCCACAAAAAGAAGATCACTTTGAAGGCTGGTATGGAGTATCTAACTGATTTGGTTGAAGCTTTGGTTGCCTCCCAAGTCAATCCTCCTATGAAGGAAGAATAGATAGCAAAGGACTTCATATAAACTCTAAAGTCTTTCTTTCATGAGAAGGTAATAGTCAGTGCACCTAATGATTTCCCTGAAAAGATGGATATGAGAGTACTGCTGGAAAAAGGGGCCCGAGATGAACATTTACCTAAGGATGGTGGTTTTGTCGGTGGCATCAAGAATTATGATAATGATTTCCCGAAGATCAAGGAGAAGGTTTCCAATGATATTCCATCAAAGAGGCAAATGAAGAGAACTAGAGGAGGAAATAATCACTATCAGTACCAACATGTGGAATCAGTGATCCCTATGGTTAATCCATTTCTTATAACTCCTACAGTTCTTATTTATCAACCTCCTCAAAAGACTCGTCAGGTATCATATCAGCAGAATAATCAAGGATAAACTCCAAAGAAAATCACATTTGATCCCATTCCGATGAGTTACACTAAGTTGTTTCCAGCTTTGATGCAAAGTGGTTTGGTTCAGACTCGATCTCCACTGGCTGTTTCTGGGAAGCTGCCATAGTGATATAAAGTTGATGCTTGTTGTACTTTTCATCAAGGGATTGTTCCATGATATCGAACATTATTATCCATTGATTATTTAAGTATAGAAACTAACTAGGGGTGGAGTTCTGCCTTTTAAGATGGAAACCTGATTTTTAAGGTGATATTTTACCAAAGCATAAACATGATTGATAGAGGCCTTAAATATAGAAGATAGTTCGTTCACCACAAGTCCAAATGGAGAGAATATTCTCAGGTTTTTAGCATTTGTACCACCTTTTCATATGTGATCTTCATTATTTGTTAATGCATTTGTTTTTTCATGTTTGAACTTGTTTGCATATGAATGATAATGATAATTCAATGAATATTTTTTCCTTAAAGAAATCCATCAGTTTCACTCATACTTGTTTTAAAGTGTTTTCCTGCATTATGATATCAAGTTTTTTGCCAACCTCTTGCTTAGGCAGAGATTGGAGGGAGGATGATGATCTGAAAAGTGCAAAATCTCTAGTTGTATGCTTTTGAATAAAATCCTGCTAATGATGTAAAAACATTGTTTAGAATCTCCAAACGCCGGAGATATAAGGAAGATAATCCCTTGTTAACCCCTTTTGAGCCTTGAAGTAGGATTTTCTTTTTATACGAAAAAACCCTCATATTTAACCTAGGGCGGGGGTAGTTTTCAGTTAATTTTAGTGAGTGTTCAAAATTCAAAAGGAATGCACTTCTGAAGAGACCATAATGGTTATCATTCACACATCAAGAGGTCGAGGAGACGTGAAACCATAATGGTTATCCCTCAACTATCAAGAAATGAGGCAGTCATTGCTCTCTCAACAGATCAAGACAAGTCAATGTCACACGATTTGTTGAAATCAAGAAAAAGAAAGTAAAATAAAAAGGCCCGCTAAGTCAACAATTTGAAGACAAGCGACTTAGGCAAAAATTAGAGCATCCTGATGTACTATCAATTCAAAATAATTAATCTAGGCAAAAGTTAGGGAAGATAAAATAAAAAATAATTAAAAGGAAAAGTAAAAATATTACAAAGAAAGGACTACAAAGAAAAGTCCTAATCAAAGAACAAATCTGTGTGACTACAAACACGAAGATAAAAATGGTTGCGGCTACTCTGAAAGCCTCTTTGTTTCTTTAACTATCACAATGTCATTCTTGAGATATGAATACTCATGATGAATTAACTTAACATAGGACATGAGAACATTACGAAGAATGAGTGGGCACCAATAACTTTGAGCATTAAAATCTATTTTCTGAAAACCGTGAACCAGGCCACGTTATAACCCTTAAAAGTCCTAATTGAAGTAGGGTTTATTTGGAAATCATATTTCAACGAGATAGCATTCCTGACTCCCGTGAGTTTTGCTAAATATGTGTGTTGGTATCATATTGCTTTTGTTATCTTTCATACAAAAATAAAAGTTGCACTAACTAGTGATTTACTCACAAGGTTTTGCGACATCTTTTCAATAAAGTCTTCAATACTTACATAATTGTTGCATTAGAATTTTTATTCTCAAAATAAACTTCCTCTGCTTACAAACATTTTCTTGACATCAAAGAAGCTTGCATACGAACATCAGTGATGAGCTTAATCATTTTTGAGGCCTAATTCTCTGTTGGGTGAATTGGCAGATTATTTCAAAGAATGACCATATCTAGAGGCATGTCACCTGAAGACCTTAAGCATGGGCGTGATGCCTTTGCAATTGATGCTTTTAAAACTTGTTTACCTTTATGGGGAAAAGTTTGAGGACTCAATTATGCCAAGTACAATCAATCTGGGGCAGTTACGTTAATATTCAACAAATATCTCGAAGAGTTTGATGACACTGGGGAATTTTGGATGCAAGGTTTCTTGTAAAATGCTCTTGAGATGATTTCTTCTCAGAAACCATATAACTTTGGCCATTTAAGAATTGAAGTTTATTTTCAAGAACTGTGTCCATTTATGACGTGCATCATGCAGTTTATCAACAGTAAAGTTGGGGCGCCCAAAATTAGTTCCAAGGATAATCCAGATTTGTCAAAATATGTGATATGCCTTGCAAATTTTATCGGATGGTGGTGTTCCCCAGAGATGTTGTAACACCCTTATAAACCAAAAAAAATATTCATAATTATTTAAAATAATATCAGAGTAATACAACAAAAGGGCGTCACATTTTATTCGTGAAATAATCATACGTGCTAGTCTTACTCCGTAACACGGGTTTTCAAAATTATTCATGACATATGCATTATAAATGTTTCACATACTTGCAGTGGAATAATAGTTCAAATAAGTTTCATTAAAGACACTTCATAGTGCCCCATGATTCATGGTGCACAATTCAAAATAATTTAAACTCCATGGAAACAATTTAAATGTCATAACAAAACAAGAACAAAATAGTTTTCAAAACAAAGTGTTCCTGTCCCCGATGTTACATATCAGAGCAAGACCATCTAGACTCAACGTAATTAAATAACACTCTAAAGCTATTATTCCAAGTCTTTAGGGACTACTCTTGATTACCTACATGTTACCCACGTAGAGGCAACATTCAAGTAGAAAGGGTGAGTTTATCACAATCATTATATAATATATAAGTAATAGATATAGAAGAATAAACCAAAAGTATCACCATAATCGATTCAAAAAATTCATCTTCCAAACTCAATCAACACAATACAACATCATCAAATTAAGAACCATGCAATGCCACATAATATATTGTGCAAGGACATAGACTCATGCATATGGTACCAATTCTTCTTGATGGACACTAGGCCATCACCCTCCAAAGACCCCAATCATAGGATCGATTCCCACTTGGAACCGCAAAAAGTCATAGACATCCCAAATCCATACAATGGGATTGATACCAAATCAGTGGGCCATCGTTCTAATTCATCAAAATGGACCAAAGTTATCCCATGAATGCATGATATGCAACAACAAATATAAATGACCATAACTAGTCATACACATCATAATCCATGTATTAATCAATATCATATATGAAACATCATCATGTATACTCATGTAATCATCATATATACTCATGTCATCAAAACATCGTCATAACTTCATCACATAATCATAATAGCAACATATCATCATAGTTAAACAAATTGTCATTGCAATTCAATATGGGGAACCTATTCTTACTCTAACTTAGGCCTTATAAAAATACTCCTAAGTATTCATTTTATTTCATCTAAGTATAGCATACTACGTTAGCTACGCATAACTTCGAACGACACTTTATTCTGAGTTTTATAACTAAAGTTATGCCTATTTTAAGATTCCAGTCCAACCTTCAACTTCTGCCAACCATCGCCCGATGAAACCCATCCATCGCCAAAAGACACATTACAGAGACCAAAACGCCATTTTCCTTTCCTTGTCTCGCCCCACCTTCGTCTTGTGAAACATTGTCGCTCGACGACACATGACCTGTCTCCCGGCGATTCTCTGCGAACATGGTTTTCCTGTTTGCGATTCTGCACTGCATCAAGCTATTTTTCCCTAAAATTTCATCATGTGGAAGGTCCTAAATACTATCTAATCACATGGAATCATCATATGACAACAACTTGGTATACTACATCAATTATACCATAATTGCGGGTCAAGATTCATCAAAATTCCATCAATTCTTCACCACAACAACACCAAATCACCATTGTCAATACCTATGGAAAAATCCTACATCTATCTACCACTTAGATCAAACATAATAATCGGGTAAAACCCCTTACCGTATTGTTTCGAGTGATTGATTGTGTTCTTCATGCCTCCTACAGTGATTCTCCAACCCTCTGTTCCATAGCTTCACTTTTTTCCACAGTGTCACTTTTCTCTCTCAAGTTTCACGATCGATTGTGAGAATATGATTATCTTTTCCTCTATTATCACAAGGACCCCTAACTTCTTCCTCAATTTCCCTCACTTAGTCAACCTCTATTTACCATCACGTCTTCACTCTTCCTACTAATTACCAACATACCACTCTAACTAAAATAATTATATTTAAATAATTATTCCTATTATTCTATTCTAAATAATAATCTAAATAATTACTAAATAATCATCTAATTATTCCAATGCATCTAATCCCTTCACTCACATCACATGTTCCACATCATAAGCAACCACATGCCTACACATTACACATATAATCATATAAAACATCAATTCTTCGTAAATATTCATTAAATAAATAACTTCTAAAAGTTGGGGTGTTAGAGATGCCCAGTTGAACCTTGAAGCAGAGTTTATGTTGTTGTCCCCTCAATGGACTATTGATGTTAGAAGGTTGAATTTTGGGTTTTCTTCCCAAGAAATATTCACCTCCCCCCAGAGAGATCTGAACCTTGGAGTAGGACTTTGTTTTTTAAAGTGAATTTTGTTTTATCTCCAGTGATAATTCCATCTTATTGAGATTGGCAGAGTGTTTGGTATAGTGGTAGAAATGTTGAGACTAAGCCATTGGAATAACTTGACTCGCACAGATCAAAATGAAAATCGCCACCGCGCTTTATTGTTTCCAGAGGAATGGGAAAAGAGTGAATAAACCCAAAAAGATGAGGAGAGAATCTAGGTACGGGGGTTAGTTATGCAAAGGGAATGTATTAGCACCCTAAACATCTATGGTACTCTGGAAGAACCTCTTTGAAAATTCGTGTATTTTTTGCTATAAAAGGTGTATACAAAAATAGATGGTGGAGATGAGAAAAGAAGTATTTTTTAACAATTTATGCACCCGCCGCAGTTGAAAACCTTTAGGGCCTACGTACAACCTTTCGTGCATTAGGGGATCAGGGTACTCGTAGTTCACCTTAAAATTTTTAAAACACAAGTGTGTTGTTTAATTTTAACAGAAGAGATCTCATCGTCATATCCGAGTGGAAGACATACTTACTACCTATGATTATGAGAAAGTAGAATTTGCGTCATCTCAAAGTGGGGGATATAGCTTGGATTTTAAAATCAATAAAGCCTCACTCAACACCCAAGTGGAAAATATCTCATTTCACTATATATTGTAGAAGTATAGTAGCTCGCATCACTACAAGAATCAGCAAGAGTCTAATCTTTTTGAGAGATAAATTTTAAAGTAAAAAGCAAAAGTGGCAAAATGGTTTGAATGAGTTTGATTGACTTTTAGTCTTCTCACAAAAAATTCCAAAGTATGATTAAGTTGGTTAAAGTTTGATTAAGAAAAGATTTTTTTTGAAAATGCATGAACCTAAGTCCAAGTTTATTATGAAAGCGGTTCAAGTTAGAAAACAATAAGAGTTTTGAAAATGAGGGAGAAGAATTTTGAAATTAAAGAAGATAGAAGGAGATGAAGGGACTAACGTAAAGTAAAAGCTAAGGAAAAGAACCATCTAACCAACAAGAAGCTAAAACTTGACATAAAGAACTCAATGTAGAATTCTCATCCTTTGGATTGAAACCAAGCAAGCAAAGATACTAAACCTCTCAAGAATACCAAGCTTCAGATGCATTAAGTCTTCACAAAAATTGGGCAGAGTAAAAGTTGTATATAGAGGAATTCTCAATCACAGACAAAGCATATAATCATAATAACCTGCACACAAAGAAAATCAACCCAATGTCTTGGAGTGAACCCCAAGAACTTCAGACAAAATAGCAACAGAGTCACAAGGTCCCAAGGGTATCAAGGCTTCTCATCCTAAGTCCAAGAGGTCCACAACTCCATAATGCCAAGGATAGTAACTACATAGTTTAAATAACCTTAAAGTTTTTTAATGTTCAAGTTGGTTATTAAGTGTCCTCAAAAAGAAAATAAAGCTCAAGTAAGAAAAAAAATACATAAAGATAAATGTTCAAGTGAGCAAAGATAAAATGACATAAAGATAAATGCTCAAGTGAGCAAAGATGAAAATAGCATGAAATGTAAATGCTAAGGTAAATGGTGCATAAAAGTAAAGGCATAAAAATAAAGGGCATAAAGTAAAAGCTCAAAGTAAAGTCAATTGTTATTGAATTAGAAGTTAGAGGTTAGTTGAATGATTATCTTGAAACTATCATTTGAAAAAACTTATTACAAGATTGATAAAATCAAAGCTTCTGAACAACAAGTTTAATTTGATTTTTGTTAAGTATATCATTCATTTCAAGTACTCAAGGCAAGCATATATTATCAATGATGTTTGAATGATTCACTTAGACTAAAGTTCATGAAAGTTCATTAGAGGATTGATAAGATCAAAGGCTCCTAACAATTAACCTCAAGGTTTCTGGATCAAATGTTTCAAATTAAACATACTTGGGCTTGCAAATATAGGTTTGGACGATGAATGATCATTTTTTGAATCAGGAGAAATTTAGCGTTATGTTAAGCAATCGTAAGTGGACTTATGTAGAAGTCACACCTATTTTGAGGCCGATCAATAGCAATCTATGTACCACATGTTAGAGAAATGATATGTAGATTATTCTCTAACAACATATAGCACAAATAAGAAAGGGATAAGATGAAGAGGGAGGGGATGTGTCAGATGAAATTACAGTTTCAAATATCATCAACATCATTCATCCATTTTGATGGATTTGGTTTTTCAACCTATCAACACCCAAGATCCAATGAGGTTGAGGATCTTGTCCCAAAATAACACCCAAATCAGGACCAAACAAAAATAATAAAATAATATTTAATAAAACAATATTTAAATGACTAATAAAAGGGAAATAATTGGTAAAATACACAAAGTATATTAAAACACCAAATAAAAATCCTAAAAAAAGTCAGAGGTCAAACATGAGTCACTAAGTGTTGACGAAAATTTTCAGAATTTTTTAAAGTCAGAACCTATTTTTTAAAATTATAAGAAATAAACAAAATAAACTAAAAATTGTAAAAAATAGTAAAATCAGAAATAAAAATAAAATAATGTCACCAATATTTGTCAACAGGTCATTGAATCCTTCCATATTTTTTCCAGAATTTAAAAATCAAGAAAAGTATTTTTAAACAATTAAAACAATTCAAATAAAGTGAAAAATCATTAAAACAAATACCAAATCATAAAATAAAATTTTGAAAAAATAAGAATCATAAAGAGAAAAATCAAAAATATTTTTTTCTGAATTTTAGAAGTTGAAATGGACTTTTTATAAATTTTTGAAGTTTAAAACAATTAAATAAAAAATAAGAAAATAAATATAATGTCAAAAAGATGTAGATCATTGGATCAATATCAAAACATGTTAGTAATAAAATCAAAGGCATTTGGCGCGCTGTGCAAATCGTGGTCATATGATCATTTATCTTAAAAAACAGATAAAACAAGCCACGTCCGAGGCTCTAATTGGTTGAAGACGTCCATGTCATCAACTTCAACCTTCATATCATTGACAAACTCAACCAAAACACACGATTTACAGGTCTCTCAAAATGAAAAAATTAGAGATTCACTGGTTCTATTCGATTCGTCTCATCAAGACGAAGACAATTGTACCCTCGTGAAAAATTTATATAAAACACAACTTACTCTATTTGGAAAAAACCAGAGAGCTTTGAAAATTTTGAAATAAAAAAACAGAAGCATCAAATGCATTGATTCACCAAAATTGAGTTAATAGTAAGCATTAGTAAACATCAAAAACCATTCCAAGAATTTGAGTTAGAGGATTTGGTGCCTTAAACTACCTGAACGAAGTCAGATGAATTTTCTCTGAAACTGGACTTGGCTAGCACGATTTAGGACACCTCAAGGCTTGTTTCTTCTTCTGTTAGCTTCAGGGAAGTTCAAGGATGAAGAATCAACAAAGAAATTGGATTGAAAGATGCTTTAAAACCAAATTCAAAGTTGCAGGATTTAGAGGTATGAAGGGAGTTCAACGGAGGTTATTTGGCTCTCTAAAGCTTGTCAAATAAGTGGGATATCATCCTTTATTTATAGCTTAGAAAATGGAATGCTCAAGCGTGTGATATGGTGAGATTTTGAGGGTTTTCGTGTGAAGTTGCTCGCCTGAAAAGTGTGACTCATATTTGCTCAAAACTAAGCCAAAACTTGTGTTTCAAGGTGCTAATCACTTCTGGAAGACTGCTAAGCATTATTAGAAGTAAAACTGCACAACAATTATGTGATTAGAGGCCATATTAACCAATTTGCAATCTGACTATTTTTGACAAAATCAATTTCATGGTGTCAACTTTGAATTCATGGTACAAACAACTCAAGGGGCTTTATGACATGATTCTTGAAGCATTTGGAAGATGAGGTCACAATCTTTACAATGTGTCAAGAAAGACTCCATTTGGATAATTAATCTGAAAGTTATGTCCATTTGAATTTGTGAAAAACATAGATATTTTTTACTTAGAAAAAATATGAAGTGTTAAACTTCAAAATGACCTATAATGTTCTTCAAAATTACATGACCTTTCACTCAAAATTTGACCTTGATACCTGAAAATGACAAGAAGTAGACCTCTAAAATTGAAGTGTGGAATTAAGATGACTCAAAAATCATAAAAATTGAAAGAGTTGTGGTCTTTGGAAGATGATGAACAAATTTTGGGAAATTCACAAAAGACCTATAATATTTTCAAATCTTCAACCACTTTCCAAGAATCCTCAAGTCTTGTACATAAAAACAAAGTTGTAGTAGACATCCTAAAGATTATTTTTGAAAAATAATGGGCTCAAGGAGATAAAAATTGACCAAGTTATGATCATTTAAAGTCAAACCCAAAAATTCAAAGGCCTTTCAAGGAGACTTGTAATCTTTCTCAACCATTAGTGATCTTCCATTAAAAATTAGCCTTATATTTTTGAAGAGATCTTGTTAAGTATCCTTTAAATAGATTCATGGATTTGGAACCAATCAAAAATATCAAACAATGAGCAAGATATGGTCCTTATAAGTTAACAAACCCTAGCTCAGACAGTGTCAAAATGACATGAAACCCCTTTCAACTTTTGATGATTTTTCTTGCATAATTGGATATTGTCATGTGAAAAGAGGTTGTTGTTGATGATGATAAGAATCCATATAAAAAGTAACAAACTTCAAATGTTGAAAATTGAGAGAGTTATGAGCTTGTGATCACTGAATCAAGCATTTTCTCAATTAGGTCAAACTTGTTAAGCCACCCTTGAATATCTTTGAACTTTCTTGGAAAAATAAAGCATGATGAATCATAAGAAGCCTTGAAATTATGTTGTCTTGAAGCACACTCAAAGATGGAGCATAAGTCTCAATGAAGCTTGTTGAAGAAGGCATGGAAATAAACACATGAACCTATGAATCTTCTTGATGAATTCCACCACCAACTTTGAGGAGATCTTGACCTGAATAAAGTGAGAGAGCTCCTTGAACCACAAATCTTTGATGTCATAGACATGACCTTGAACATTAATCTCTTGTAATCCATTGAAGCATCATTTGACTAAGAACCACCCCTCAAAACCCTAGGTTAGATGGTGAGATGAATGTAACTGTGATCACCTACAATATGAACATTCAAAGAAACATATATACACATATTGATGTTAGTTAATAGAACACATACACAAGATATAATTTCAATATTCTTGGTGATCCCTCAAGAGAAAACTTAAAGAGAGAATCAACCCTAATGTGTGATCTTGATGTACTGATAAAAGTGATATGATGAGAAATCTTAGGGGCAAAATTTGGGGTATAACACTTAATTGTAACCTGGTGTTGTTTTGTCATCCTCGGTGTTATCATATATTTAACTTTTGGTCCAGTTTTGTTAGCATATACATGAAATTCATTCATTCATTCATGCATTCATTCATTCATACTTACATCATTCACGCGCTTTTGCATTTCTCAATGTTCACTTGTCCACTTATTGTGTTTGTGTTTATCCCTAAGTAGTGTATTTCCCTTCCCCAATGATGTCTTTACTCCCTCCAATAGAGTGTCGGCTATATGAAAAAAGGTATATATTCTTTTTGATTCCCCACAGAGCTTGTCCCTTGCAGAATAATTTTTCTTTTGCTTTCCTTTCCATCTATGAATAGGATAAATCCCCAAATGAGCTTATTCCCCATTGGTTGAAGTCTTGATTAACTGTCTCTATCCAATTTATCCCTGGACAGAACCTTGTCTCTGACAAATATATTTGGTTGGAACTCTCTAGGAAGTAATTCCTAGATTGAGAGTGCATTTATTTTTCACATTTGAAGACTTTCTCTTTATTTGAAGAAATTTATTTCGAAAGATTGATGACTTGCACTTCTTTCAAAGATCCTCGTTGAAAAATTTATCACCTTAGCAGGAATTTGCTTGCAGTTCCCCAGGAAGTTAAGTTCATTTCCCAACAGCATTATTAGAATTCTCTCATAATACTTACCCGACAACAAGTGTCGGTCTCTTTATCTAAGAAGTTTGTGTGTCCCCATATTTCTTTTTGGACGGAAATAGACAGCCTCTTTTGAGTATTCTTTTAATTCCCAGAGAAGTTGTTCCCCATATATCATTTTTGTCTTCTCCAATGGATGGTTGATCTCTTCAATATGATAGAGATAGTTGATTGTAAATTTTTTTATCTTTTCCAATGGATGGTTAATCTCTTCGATATGATATAGATAGTTCATTGTGAAATTTTATCTTCTCAAATGGATGGTTAATATGTTCGATATGATATAGATAGTTCATTTTGAAATTTTATCTTCTCTAATGGATGGTTAATCTCTTCAATATGATAGAGATAATTCGTTGAATTTTTATCTTCTCCGATGGATTTTTGATCTTTGCGATATGATATATATATATATATATATATATATATATATATATATATATATATATATATATATATATATATATATATATATATATATATATATATATATATATATATATATATATATATATATATATATATATATATATATATATATATATATATATATATATATATATATATATATATATATATAGTTCATTGTGAAGTCCTTATAACAAGTGATTACCTTTTTTAGGAGCTTGTCTGTTATCCTTTTGCTGAAGCAGTATAGCGGCAAACAAAAGTAAGTATTTTTATAGGTTATTGTAGCGGTAGAAATGTTTAAGACTAAGCCATTGGATTGACTAGACTTTATACAAACCAAAATAAAAATCGCCACTGCACTTTATTGTTTCCAAAGGAATGGGAAAAGAGCGAATAACCCAAAAAGAAGGGGAAAAATTCAAGGTAAGGGGGTTGGTTATGTAAAGGGAAGGTATTAGAACCCTAAAAATCTACGGTACTCCGCAGGAGCCTCTTTGTAAAATCTGTATATTTTGTATATATATAAAAAATGTTGTATATAAAAAATGGATGGTGGAAGTGAGGAAAGAAATATATTTATTTTTATAATTTTTTCACCCGCCGCGGTTGCGAACCTTTAGTGCCTACGTACCACCTTTACGTGCAATAGGAGATCAAGGTACACATAGTTCCTATTTCAAAAATTTAAAACACAAATGTGTTGGTTAATTTTATGAGATAAAACATCATTGTCATTGTCCGTGTGGAAAACATGCCTACTACCAACAATCATGAGAAAGGAGAATTTGCATCATCTCAAAGTGGAGGATATGGCTTGGATTTTAAAATCAACAATGCCTCACTCAACACCCAAGTGGAAAATATCTCTCTTCACTACATATTATAGAAGTATAGTTATTTGCATCACTACAAATATTAACAAGAGTTCAACCTTTTTGAGAAAAGTTTAAAGATAAAATCCAAAGTGGCAAAATGGTTTTAAATGAGATTGATTGACTTTTAGTCTTCTCAAAAAAAATGTCAAGGTATTATTAAGTTGATTTGAGTTTACTTATGAAAACTATTTTGAAAATACATGGAGATAAGTCCAAGCTTATTATGAAAGTGGTTCAAGTTCAAAAAAAAGAAGAGTTTTCAAAAAAGGGGAAGAAGATTTTTGAAATTAAAGAAGATGGGAGGAGAAGAATGGACTATCCTAAAGCAACAAGAAGACAATACTTGACATTATGAGCCAAGATAGAATTCCCATTCCTTGGATTGGAACAAATCAAGCAAAAAAATACTAGACCTCTTGAGAGAAACAAACTTCAAGTGTATTAAGTCTTCACAAAAATTGGGCAGAGTAACGATTGTATACGGGTGAATTCCAGATTACAAACAAGGGGTGTAATCACAAAAACCTGCACACAAAAACAAACAAGCAACCCAATGTCTTGAGGTAAACCTCAAGAACTCCAGACAAAATAATCAGATAAGATCATAAGGTCTCCAAGATAGGCCAAGGTTTCTAATCCTAAGTCCAAGAAAAGTCCCATGCTCCATAATGCCAAGGATAGTAACCAAATAGTCCAAGTACCATTAAATATTTTTTAGGGTTTATGTTGATTATTAAGTATCTTAATAAAGGAAAAGAAAAGATCAAGTGAGCAAAGTAAAAATGGCAAGAAAGTAAATGCTCAAATGAGCAAAGATGTAAATGGCATGAAATGTAAATGCTAAAAGTAAATGGTACATAAAGCATAAAAAAGAATAAAAGCATAAGGTAAGAAAAGTCAATAATTAGTGGTTAGTTAGATGACCATCTTGAAGCTTGCATTTGGAACTCATTAGAGGATTGGTAGAACCAAAGCCTCCACACAACAAGTTGCATTTGCTTTTTGTCAAGTATATCATCCATTTAGAATTCTCACAAGTACCATTTAATGATCAACGATGTTTAAGTGATCCACGTTGACCAAAGGTGTTATAGATCTATTAGAGGATTGGTAGAACCAAAGCCTCCACACAATGAATCTCAAGGTTATTGGATCAAAGAGATCAAATTAACATACTTGGGCTTGCAATCATAAGTTTGGGCCACGAATGATCATTTATTCGAATCGGGACAAAATTTAGCGCTATGTTAAGCAATCGTAAGTGGACTTATATAGAAATTGCACCTATTTTAAGGTCGGTCAATAGCAATCTATGCACCATTTCTTTTGAGACATGATATAGAGATCATGCTCCAACAACATCTAGTGCAATAAGAAAGGGATGAGATGAAGAGGGATGGGGAAAAAATATACAAACTACATTTGAATTAAATTTTAATCAAACTATTATTAAAATCATTCATTCATTTTTGTGGAGTTAAACTCAGCACCATGGATCCAATGATGTTAATAAAGTTTATGATCCAAAATCTAACCCAAGATCAGCCAGAAAATAGTCACAAAATAATATCACATTTTAATATACACAAAAGGGTTTAAAAAATAATGTTTAAAAATAGAAAATAAAGAGAAAAATATCAACTATGTTCAAGTTAATCAAGAAATGAAAATTGAGACCATAGAAAAATCAGACCAAGGCTCAAATAATTTTACAAATTTTTTGGTAATTTTTTAAAGTCAGAAACTATTTTTAAAATTAAAATAAATGGGTACAATAAACATAAAATGATAAAAAATAGTAAATTTAGAAACAAAAATAAAATAAGGTCACTAATATTTGTCATAATATCATTGGATAATCTCATAATTTTTTCAGAATTTAAAAATGTATAAAAGTATTTTTAACATTTAAACAAATCAAATAAAGTGTAAAATTTATAAAAAATACCAAAACACAAAATTAAATTGTGAAAAAATAAAAATCAGAAAGAGAATAATCAAAAATATTTTTCATATTTTTTTCAGATTTTTTGGACTACAAATGAATTTTCTATGAATTTTTGAAATTTAAAACAATTAAAATATAAAAATCAGAAAAAGAAAATAAAAGTAAAATATGTGGACCATTGGATGAGAGTCAAAACGCGTTAGTAATCAAATCCAAGGGATCTGGCGCGTTGTGCATATCATGGTCATTAGTGAATAATGTACAAAATCATTAATTAAATCAGAATTTGAAAAAAAACATATGGCGCGCCTTCATTGGTTGGAAGATGACACGTTGGTCATCTTCAACCTCCAGCCATCACAAATTGCAGGTCTCTCAAACTATAAAATCAGAAGGTCAGACCTATGCCATTCGCTTCATCTCTTCAAGACGAAGACAACCACACCCTCGCGCCAAATTTATATAAACTGTAGCTCAAACAATTTGGAAGAAAAGTTTTGAAAAGAGATTTGAAATTTCATGGTCAAAACGTGTTTCCAGTAAAAGTTAAGTGTTGCGACTAGAACCAAGGCAATGAGAGTAACACAATGATATCATAGTTTTGAAGAATTGATGAAGGAATCTACCTATTGAAGTTGAGTTGCAGAGCTCTGAAACTGGACTTCTATGGAGCAGTATAGGGCATGATTCTTGAATGTAATTATGTGGTTAGCTTCAGGGAAGATCAAGGAAGGTGAATTGATGGAAAAATTGGATTGAAAAAGGCTCGAGAATGGATTTTGAAGTTACTGAATTCTGAGTTATGAAATAAGTTTGGCAGGGTGATTCTGGCTATCCAAGCTTGGGAAAATGAATGGGATAGTACATGTATTTATAGGAGAAGCAAATGGGATCAAAAGGAAGAGTGAATGATGCGTTTTGGAGGGAATTCGTAAAAACCTGATGCACGAGTGAAGTGTGATCCAAACTTCACCAAAACTCATCCAATTCTTGCGCTTCGGTGCACTGATCCACTTGGGAAAGATGGCTAATCATATTTAGACCCAAAACGCGTGTTAATTTGAGGTTTAGAGGTTGTAACATGAAATTCAAATTCTGACTTGCAAGGAAACTTCAATTCTAAGTTACCATTTTTGAAACAATGGCATTCTTAGCTCAAGGGGTCTTAAGGCATGATTCTTGATGCTTTAGAAATATGAGGTTACAAGCTTTGAAATGGAATAAAGAATGGATTTAAATGGATGCTTGAGCTTAAAGTTGCATTGAGTCAAAGTTGGAGAAAAAGGGTTGACTTTCCATACTTAGAAATATTTCAAATTCTTCTTCAAAAATGTCATATAATGTCTTGCATCCAAACTTGGCCTTTCACATGGAATTTGCTCTTGACCAAAAAAGATGGCATGAAGTAGATCTCCTGAGTGACATTTTGAAACTTGAATCATTCAAAATCTCAAAAATTTGAGCAAGTTATGACTTGTTGAAGTTGGCAAACAATAATGAAATGACCTATAATCTTTTGCATCTTTAAGGCAACTCCCATCCATTTTCCCATTTTGCACATAAAAGAAGGCATAAAGTCCACATCTTAAAGATAATTATGGAAAAATAATGGACTCAATGTGATGGAAATTGAACAATTTATGACCATTTGAAGTCACACATGGAGAATTGGGGATTCATCTAGAGGACTTGTAATCTTGATTCCTCCTCAAGTCTCTTCCTCGTGAAAACTCCTTGGAACTTTTGAAGTGATTTGTTAATAACCCTTTGAAGAGAATGATGTCTTTGGAATAACTCAAAAATACCAAAAGGTGAGCAAGATATACCCCTTTTAAGTTCAAAACCCTAGCTCCTAGATCAAGAAAATGCTTTGAGGAACTTTGATAAGCTTGAACAAACTTCTTGTACCAACATTCTTGCTTTGTGAATAAAATTTGTTGAGGATGATAATGAGAACTCTTAGCCACCAAAACCACTTCCATATCTTGAAATTTGAGAGAAATATGCTCTTGTGACCAATAGGAATAATGCCTTGTCCAACATGACAACTTCTTCAATCAACCCTTTATAGTTTTGAGTCAAATCTGATAACCTTGAAATGTGATGAACCAAAACAACCTTGTCATGCCAATTCTTCCAAGACCAATCCAATGGTAAGGTTTGAACTTCTCCAGCTTTATTGACTAGGGCATGGACATAAACTCATGTACCCATGGGGTAACTTGTTAAATCTCATTGCCTTTACCTATATGGATAACAAGTAAGACAAACCAACATTGCATTTTATTAGTTAAGTGAAGAAATCAAAACAATATTCATGATCACAAAAGGAACATAAGTCAAGCTGCTTGGTAATCCCTCAAAGGGAAAAACTAAATGTAGGGAGGGGAACCAAGAATCCTAGTGTGATCTTGTTGTGAATGAATCAACATGGTATGATGAAGGAATCTTAGGGGGGGAAATTGGGGTACAATATCTGCCCTTATTTAAGTGTCTTATATCCAGTGATACGAAGTTTAAAAATCTTTGTGTCGACACGATCGAAGGTACTTAAATATAAGACAATCCCTATTTTTGGCCCTAAGAGGCCATGCAAATGTTTATGATCATGAATGCATCTGAACAGGACCAAAGAGACGCAAAACACCACTGGGGATGTAACAATAATAAAGAAACAAGGGAGCAACCCCACGAGGAAAATAAATCACTGGTGGATCAAAAGACCTGAATCAAAGAGGATGGTAGAATGGTCAAAGGATACACTAACTTCTACCGAAGGCGAATCTACCGATGTTTACCGAAGGCAGAGAGAAAGATAAAAAACATTGACGTTCACTGCCAATGTCCTACCAACTTTCACTGAAGGTATAAAGAGAATATATCATATCACTGCCGTTCATTGATGATGAACTACCAACGTTCACTGAGGGTAGCAAAAAGATAACAAACATCGACGTTCACTATCGATGGTCTACCAACTTTCACTGAAGGTAGATGGAGAATATAATATCACCTCCGTTCACTGACGATGAACTACCAACATTCACTGAGGGTAGAAAAAAGATAACAAACATCGACGTTCACTTCTGATGGTCTACCAACTTTCACTGAAGCTAGAGGGAGAATATATCATATCACCGTCGTTCACTGATGATGAACTACCAACATTCACTGAGGGTAGAAAAAAGATAACAAACATCGATGTTCACTTCCGATGGTCTACCAACTTTCACTGTAGGTAGAAAGAGAATATATCATAGCACCGCCGTTCACTGATGATGAACTGCCAACATTCACTGAAGGTAGCAAAAATATAACAAACATCGACGTTCACTGCCGATGGTCTACCAACTTTCACTGAAGGTAGAAAGAGAATATATCATAGCACCGTCGTTCACTGACGATGAACTACCAACGTTCACTGAGGGTAGCAAAAAGATAACAAACATCGACGTTCACTGTCGATGGTCTACCAACTTTCACTGAAGGTAGAAAGAGAATATATCATAGCACCGCCGTTCACTGACAATCAACTACCAACATTCACTGAGGGTAGAAAAAAGATAACAAGTTTCCCTAAGATTTTGGTGTTTCACCTAGAACGGGTCTCAACTTCTTCTTTAACCAAGGAACTCCGCCTAGAAAGGATATTATATAAGCTGTCTCAAATAAAGAGACATCCACTTGCAAAGATTTCACAACGAGCTGTTTCTGTGATATTGAAAGTCTTGCCATCCGTTTGCGTGGTCTGACGACAAACTGCAAACTATTCACTCATAGAGGAGATAGCAAAAAAGGGTTACGTCGACTTTTACAGGGAAGCACAAGTTACTCAAATGAAGAGACCTGCTACCTGTTGTCATGGAGGATTGTAAAAAGAAATGACTTTTTGGAAAAGAGGTGTGACTTCCTGGGGAGATGCCATGATATTCTTGCTGAGGAGATAAAATCTTCTCGTGCAAAATAAATTCACCAACCAAAGCTTGGAGTTTTCATAAATCCGAAGTAAATAATATTGTCGTGGAACCACAGATTCAAACCAGAAATAAACTGGAATGAAACAGTCAACCGGAATATATCCTTTGAGAAATAAACTCAAGAGGGAAAACCAAATCCATCCAAACAAGGAGTTGTACCAGAAGGCTAAAGCAAAAATCTTCTATGAGGGACAACTCATGGGGAAATTGAAAGAAATATATGCTTTCTGCTTAAGACCAACACTCTATTGAAAAGAGGGCAACGTAAATCTGCAAAACAGAGTAATATATAAACAAAAATATTAACAAATGTCGATGAACAATGATATGCCAATTTTAGCTATGCATGATGTGTGTATGAATGTATGAGTGTTATCGTGCGTATGCTAACAAAACAGATACACAACATTGGGAACAACTAGGCAAAACCGCCTCGGGCACTAACAACACTCGGCTAAAATTCATCCAAGATGATCATTCCAAGAAAAGTAAGTGCCAGCTGAGGAAACAAAACCTACTGCCTGCTTTATCTTTACTGAGGAAAAACATAATCCGGAGGTAGATAAATCAAAGTGATGAAATAGTACGGATACAGGGATAGAACATCCTTCTTCAGGCTTCACCAGGGAAACAAGTTTTTTTCAAAAGTAACATTCCTACTGGAGATTGCAAGACCAGACTCAAGTAAAGCAGATTGACACCAAAACATCAAAACATTCACCGGGGAATTCAGGCCTACTTCACTAGCGAGGTTAACACCACATTCACAATACGTCCTTCACTTAGAGAAACCAGGGACCTGCGCTCTTCAAGAGCGGGTATGATATCAACTTCTCTGGAAAAAGAACTTCTATTAGGCCAAACAAAAGCTTCACTGGAGAAAATGCAGATTGAAACTTTGCCTCAAGAAAAAATCAGAAAAGAGGAGAAATGAGTCCAAACTTAACTGAGGATACCAGAATCATGAACCCAATACGGCAAAAACATCCCGAGTAAACCTTCCCGAGGGGAACAAAACTTCTCAAAACAACTGGAGTTTGTCCATTCCTGGGATCACCATGTTTGTTGTCATTGTTTCATCACAAATCTTAAAGTAAAAGCATATTGTAAAAATCTTTTTTTTTTGAAAAATCAGTTTTTGTTTTTTAATCTTTTTTGCTTTGAAAGTTATCATCAATAATAAATGGAGTCTTTGCAAGCTAAATAAAATAATAAATACAAAGAATTGGGTAAAAGCTCAAACTTCATTAATAGAATGGTAGTCTGCGAATGGCGAGACTCCATAGATGATTACAAAGTTCGGAAAATGGTAATATATACTGGAAAAGATACATTGAGATACAATGACCATTATCCCCTCTAACAACTTTTGAAATCCTGAGCAGCAACTTCTGTTGAAGTATGGTGAGGATCCGATAAGATTGTTGCTTCAATGATCAAGTCTTGTCTGACGTAGTTGCTTTCTAAGAAAATCCCTAACTTATGCCTAAGCTGCCCTTGTGGGTTTTCAAATTAGCGGGAAACTTATTCTGTTTAGGTCTCTAATTTTTGCCTAGACTTCCCTTTCGGGTTTTCGGCCTACCGAGACACTCCTTTTTTGCCTAAGCCTCCCTTTCGGGTTTTCAACTTAGCGAGCTATTCTTTTATTTCTTTAGGCGAAGTATTTCTTGATTGCGTCAGCGTTCATGGGACGTGGGAACTCCTTGCCATCCATAGTTTCAAGAATTAATGCACCGCCAGAGAAGAATTTCTTGACAACATATGGGCCTTCAAAATTGGGAGTCCACTTGCCCCTAGAATGAGCGTTGAAAGACACGATCTTCTTGATCACGAGGTCACCTTCTCTAAATTCATGAGGTTTGACCTTTTTATCAAAAGCTTTCTTCATTCTTCTCTGATATAACTGGCCATGACACGAAGCTGTCATCCTCTTCTCCTCAAACAAATTCAATTGGTCAAACCTATTCTGGACCCATTCAGCCTCTATCAACTTGGTTTCCATTATCACACGCAACGAGGGAATCTCTACCTCAACAGGGAGTACAACTTCCATTCCATACACCAGGGAGAATGGGGTTGCTCCTGTTGAAATGCGGGCAGATGTTCGATATCCATGCAGAGCAAAAGAGAGCATTTCATGCCAATCCTTATAAGTAACAACCATTTTCTGGATAATTCTCTTGATATTCTTATTAGCAGCTTCAACATCCCCATTCATCTTTGGCCTGTATGGAGATGAATTGTGATGGATAATCTTGAATTCTTTGCACAGTTCTGTCATCATCTTGTTGTTCAAATTCGAGCCATTGTCAGTGATGACTCTGCTCGGCACACCATACTGACATATAAGGTTATTCTTAATTAAGCTCACAACCACCTGCTTAGTAACATTGGCATATGAAGCAGCCTCACCCCATTTGGTGAAGTAGTCAATTGCTACCAATATAAAACGGTTCCCATTCTAAGCTTTAGGTTCTATCATCCCAATCATGTCAATACTCCACATAGAGAAAGGCCAGGAGAGGAAATCACATTGAGAAGTGTCAGAGGCACATGGACTTTGTCTGCATAAATTTGGCATTTATGGCACTTCTTTGCAAATTTGTAACAATCAGACTCCATTGTCAACCAATAATAACCTGCCCTTAGCATCCTTTTAGCCATCGAATGTCCATTGGCATTAGTGCCAAAGGAACATTCATGAATCTCATGCATTAACATGTCTTCTTTGTATATCCACGCATCTCAGCAAGACCATGTCATAATTTCTCATGTATAACACATTTTCATTAAGGAAGAAACTGCCTGCCAATCTTCTCAATGTCTTTCTATCTTTCTTCGATGCACCAATCGGGTATTCCTGAGTCTGAAGAAAATGCTTGATATCATAATACCAAGGTTTTTCATCTGCTACCTCCTCTGCTGTAAACACATGAGGGGTCATATCCAATCGTCGAACTGTAATTCGGGGTATATCATTCTAAGTATTCACTTGGTACATAGAAGCCAGAGTTTCCAGAACATCCGCCATTTGATTTTCATATCTAGGGATGTGATGGAATTCAACTTTATTGAAGAATGGTAATAATCTTCTAGCATAATCTTTGTAAGGGATCAAGTCGGGGTGACGAGTATCCCATTCTCCTTTAATCTGATTTATTACCAAATCTGAATCACCATACACATTTAGAATTTTAATTCTGAGATGAATAGCTTCTTCGAGACCCATGATGTAAGCCTCATATTCAGCCATATTGTTAGTATAATCAAATGTTAACCTTGCAGTAAAATGAATGTGCGATCCATGAGGAGTTACAATCACAACACCAATTCCTTTACCATAAGCATTCACAACTCCATCAAATATCATACTCCAACGATATTCAGGGTCAGGACCTTCCTCAGGCAATGGTTCATCGCAATCCTTCACTTTCAGGAACATCACATCCTCGTCGAGGAATTCATATTCTGCAGACTGGTGATCCTCCACTGGTTGGTGAGCATGATAATCTGCCAACACACTACTTTTAATAGCCTTTTGAGTGCGGTATTCGATATCATATTCAGATAACAACATCTGCTAGCGGGAAATTCTTCCCATAAGAGCAGGCTTTTCAAAAATGTACTTGATTGGATCCATTTTGGAGATCAACCTAGTGTGATTCAACATATACTGTCGCAAACGCTTTGCCACCCAGGCCAAAGCACAACATGTTTTTTCTAGCATAGAATACCGTGACTCATAATCACTGAATTTTTACTGAGATAATAAATGGCGAACTCCTTCTTCCCTGTTTCATCCTGTTTTCCCAGAATGCAACCCATGGATTTATCTAACACTGTCAGATACATAATCAACGGTCTTCCTTCTACAAGATAGAGTAAGATAGGAGGTTCAAGCAGATATTCTTTAATACTTTCAAATGCCCTTTGGCAGTCATCCGTCCACACACGACCTTGATCTTTCTTTGACAACTTAAAGATCAGTTCACATGTTGCAGTCATGTGGGAAATGAATCTGGAAATATAATCCAAACGCCCGAGGAAACCTCTGACTTGCTTTTCAGTTCTTGGTGTTGGCATTTCTTTAATTGCTTTGACTTTATCAGGGTCAACTTCAATTCCTTTCTGGCTAACAATGAAACCCAACAATTTCCCTGATCTAACATCGAAGGTGCATTTATTTGGATTTAAACAGAGATGATACTTCCTCAAATGCTGAAACAATTTCAACAAATCTTCTATATGCCCTTATTTACTCTGGGATTTGGCAATCATATCATCAACATATACTTCAATTTCCTTGTGCATCAGATCATGGAATAGGGTTGTCATAGCCCTCTGGTACGTTGCACCAGCGTTCTTCAACCTGAAGGGCATCACTCTGTAACAGAATGTTCCCCAGGGTGTGATAACCGTTTTTTTTCCATGTCCTCTAGAGCCATTCTTATTTGATTATACCCGTAAAATCCATCCATGAACGAGAATACTTTGAATTTTTATGTGCTATCCACTAACATATCTATGTGTGGTAATGGAAAATCATCTTTTGGACTAGCTTTATTTAGATCTCTATAATCTACGCACATGCGAACTTTTCCTCCTTTTTTCGGTACTGGGACAATATTGGAAATCCATTGAGGATACACTGACGTCACAAGAAAACCAGCATTAATCTGCTTTAGAACCTCCTCTTTAATTTTTACTTCCATATCTGGGTGAGTTCTTCTCAACTTCTATTTGATTGGCGGACATTCTGGCTTCAACGGCAAACGGTGCTCGACGATATCTGTATCTAGACCGGGCATATCTTGGTAATACTAAGAAAAAATATCCACATACTCTTTCAACAGCTCAATCAACCTTCTCTTCACATCGGGATGCAGCAATGCTCCAATCTTGACTTCCTTTGGATCTTCTTCTGAATCCAAATTGATCACTTCCAAACACTCTCTATATGGCTGAATGGTATTTTCCTCGTGCTCAAACAACCGTGAGACCTCTTCTAGAATCTCATCATAATCTTGTTCTTCAACCCTATACACAGGACATTCAAAGTTGGGAGAGGGTGCAGGGTCATTGTATTCAACGGGTTTTTTAGTTAATTTGCACATATAATTTGTGATTGCATTTAGAAACTGACACATATAACAAGTGATCATGCATATTGAATTTCAGTTATTATTTATTTTGAAAGCTTTTTTATGATTACCATTTTCCAAGAAAAAGAAGAAAATAAAGACATAATTCAGGAAGCAAAGACAACTTTTATTATTGATCTTAAAAGTCACAACAAATAGATAAGCCCTACAACATTAATACTTCCACCTTGGGCAGAGTGAAAGCTTTTTCAAAAAGATTAACAAATCAAATTACTTTGAAACATGTATGCAAGAGGGAACATCAATGGTGATCCAGTTCTGAACCCTAACTTTGCGTCACATAATTCAGCATTTCCTGCTCTGCTTCATCTTCCACAATGGCGTTAATCCTGGAAACCGTCGGATGAAGATAGACCCCGCTACGGAAAATGTCTTGATACCTGCCTGCAGCAGACTTAGGCTTCATGCCCTTACCTTTGTCATTCTTTGAAGAGAACCTCAATCCAGTTTTGTTCTTGTTCACAGGTGGATCCATAATTCGTCCCCAAACTTCACTACGACCATTACGCACAACCTGTTGCGCATCCTTCAGCGAAGCCATGGAATTCTCATATCCTCTTATGTTGTCAATGGATAAGGCTTGGAACTGGGTTCCAACAGCAGCTTCATCCGCTTCTACAATGATGATAGAGGACAAATGAGATATTAACAATGCATGTTCCCCATTTATGATTATTACTTTCCCTTCACGTACAAACTTTAGCTTCTGGTGTAAAGTTGAAGTGACAGCCCATGCTTCATGTATCCACGACCATCCTAGCAAACAACTATAAGCGGGAACAATGTCCATGACCTAGAAAGTTATCTGAAACAAATGCGGTCCTATATGGATAGGTAAGTCCACTTCACCGATGACAAATTTCCTTGACCCATCAAACGCTTTCACAATGATTCCACTAGGCCGCATAGGCATTCCTTGATATTTCAACTTCATGAGAGTACTTCTCGGTATAACATTCAACGCGGATCCATTATCAATCAGCACATTGGATAGTGAATCATTCTTGTAGTTCATAGAGATGTGGAGGGCCAGGTTGTGATTCCTCCCTTCATCTGGTAATTCATCATCGTAGAAACTCAGGTTATTACATGAAGTAATGCTTCCTATTACGATGTTGAATTAATCTATTGGCATATCACTCTCCACAAAAGCTTGGTATAGTACCCTCATCAGAGATTCTCTATGAGCAGAGGAGTTCATTAATAAAGCTAAGATATATATTTTTGAAGGAGTATGCAGTAGCTGATCTACAATTCTGTAGTCGCTCATCTTAATTATCTTCAAAATATCATCCACTTCTTTCTCTAACGTAGCTCCACTAGTCTCACCTGTAGCCTTCTTAGGTTCATCATCATCAACAACTTTCTTTCCAGCATCAACATTTCTTCGAACAACTGGCGCAAACACACGACCGCTACGGGTCACCCTGCTATTTTCAGCTATATTTCCAACATCAGGCATTGGCTGGATGGGAACTTCCACTCCATCTTCTAAGATTGTAGCGTTGTATTTGTAAGGCACAGCCTTATCTGATTTGTAGGGGATAGGACCTGGCAAACTAATCACCAATGGGGTAACAGCTGGATTGCTATGATACTCAACTTCAAAATGGACGGGTGCACCAAAACAAGGCACAATGACGTTTACCCCTTCTTCAACATAATCAGTCATTAATAAGTCATTTCTGGAAAACAAATCTTCGTCTGAAGAGAAATACTCATCTGTGGAGGCATACTCTTCAACTGACTCTTCTTCCGTTAAACAAACCTCAACCATATCAACTTCATGGTAATCATCCCTATGACCCGTGATCTTGATAGTTCCATTGTCTAACAACAACTAAACACCTTCTTCACGATTGAACATCCTCGGGGGTCTCGACAGCAAACTAGGCAAGATCCATATTGGTGTTCCACCTGACCCGCCGTATGGCAGAAGGTAACATGCAACTGCACAAGGTCCTCATTCATATACTCCACATTAAAAATTCTGAATTCATCGGGACATCCAGAAACTATGTTCACTTCCTCTTCATACTCTTCCCTAGGCCTGATTATATGGATTAGGCCCTCATCCATCATTTCCTGTAAATCAGCCTTTATCTTATCGCAACCCTGTATGTTTGTACTGCAAATAGCACAACCAGAATGGTCATGCGTATAATAGCTAAATTCACAGAGGTATGCATGCATTTTCACCGAATCTCCTCTAACTAGATTAATATAAAAAATCTAGAAGTCTCCTAGACAACCTGCTACCATATTCACAACATTTACTCCCCCATGCTTGGGTAGAGGATTATCTTTCACATTAGTTCCCACGTCTTTGAAAGATAGAACACCAGACTTCACCAATTTATGTACTTCAGTCTTCAAAGAATGACAATTTTCAACATTATGCCCTAGTGCTCCCTGATGAAAAGCACATGTTTGGTCTGCCTTGTAATACCAAGGCAATGGTGACGGTATGGCGGGAGGTGGTCAGGTTTGAACCAACTTCTTATGAATCAATGTCGGTAGTATCTCTGTATAGCTCATGGGAATAGGGTCATAACTCTCCCTTCTATGATTATACCCTTGATTCCTCTGTTGGGACGGTCTCTAATAAGCAACGGTAGTTGGAGCGACATTCATAACGGGAGTAACTGAGGTGACTTGATGATGACACAGTTAATTCCTTCTAGGAGTGTTTACCCTTCTCTCTTGTATATTTGCATCTCCTTCTTTCTTCTTGGTAAACCCATAAGATGGCTTCTTCACACCTCAGGATCCTTCACTCTTCATCAAATAGCCTTCTCTTACAGCCTCTTCTAAGCGGATACCCATTCCTACCATCTCAGTAAAGTCACTTGGCACACTTGCTACCATCCTCTCGTAGTAGAAAGCACCCAGTGTCTTTAAGAAAATCTTAGTCATCTCCTTCTCTTCCATGGGAGGAATCACTTGGGCGGCTACCTCGCGCCATCTCTGTGCATACTCTTTGAACAATTCCCTGTCTTTCTGAACCATGGCCCTGAGTTGATCTTGGTCAGGCGCCATGTTTATGTTGTACTTGTATTGTTTGATGAATGCTTCTCCCAAATCATCAAAATTATGGATATTTGCATTGTCCAAACTCATATACCACTTTAACGCAACACCAGTCAAACTATCCTGAAAAAAGTGAATTGGAAGACGTTGATCATCAGTATGGGTAGACATTCTCCTCACGTACATTACCAGATGAGCACGAGGGTAAGTGTTGCCCTTCTACTCTCAAACTCCGGGACCTTAAACTTAGCAGGTATCTTAACATTCGGGACCAAACATAGCTCATTCACATTCTGCCCAAATAGCTCTTTTCCCCTGAGGGCCTTCATCTCTCTTTGCATCTTGTCAAACTACTCTTGAAAATCATCCATTCTTCCATAAATACCCAAGTCTTCACTCGGTGGAGGGAAAGGATGACACACATCATCATTAACAAATAGAACCATATTTACTGAAGGAGGTGCAGCAGGAACAGCATGCACCACAGGAGGTGCCGGAGTAACAATAGTCTGTACCATTGGAGTATCTTGAGGACCAAGATTGAAACCTTCAGGTGTAAAATTCTCTGTCATTCCCCATGGATATCCTTGGGGCATGCGATTCTAAACAACAGCTGGAGTAGCAGATACGGGAACAGTTGGAGCTTCAGTAGTTGCCCTTGTTGGTTGAGGTTGAACACTCGGTGGCTGATTCTGAGTAGCCAATAGAGCTTCCATCAGAGTAGTCAGATTGACCATGTCGGCATTCAAAGCAGAAACTTCCTCGCGCATCTCGCGATTCTCTTGTTCTAAGTTGTCCATCTTCTTTTTGAAATTAGCCCGAGTATTGTAGTGATGAGTCAGCTTGCTGAACGAAGTAAAGAAGCTTGGTAAGACACCTGGACATGCATAACAAATGCAATAAATATGCGCAATATGATGTATGATATGTAATTCACATGATTATTTTTACTTTGTTGTTTAATATTTCAAGGGATTTAAAGTTTTATAGACATATTGCAAATATCAAAGTAATAACGCTTTCGAAATACTGGAAAAAAATTTATTATAATAACTCCAAAATGGATTACAAGTTTCAATGATCCCAAGTACAAGATGAAAATAAAATCTAAAACCCTGAGAAATAAAACTGATGGAGATCACTCTGTACGCTAGCGCTTCCCCGTGAGCCTGGAAATCTAAGCTTTCAACCTCTGGTTTTCTTCCACATGTCTGATGGAAACCTCCTTCCAATCATTTGAATCAGGAAGTGAGTAATCAGCACCTGATTGAGGCTTAGGAGAATATAAATCCCCTTGCCTCTCCATAGACTCTACCGCTCAACTCTCAAGGATCTCAATCAAGTCATCTTTCTCCTTTAAGTCTGCTCTATAGGAACTCTCTAAAGTTTGGAACTTGTTCTTCCAAGCATCTTTTTCCTGTTGCATCCTAACCAAAGCAAGTTGCAGCTCTTCTAGATCATCTAATAAGGGGGATTGGTCTTCACAAATAGATCAGGCGTGGGTGTCTGCCGGGTATACGACATCTTTAACTGAATGGCTCTCGATCGGATCCATTGAAGATATGGCTCCAAAGAAACAGCACCCCTGGGTCCCAAATCCTTCCTACTCTTCTTATGAATGTGACGCCAGGCCTTCGCAATCTTCTCCCTAGCTTCCCTATGTTCTTATCCTTCCTTCAGAAAGGAACTACTTAAATGAATACTATTCAGTTTATCCCTCATAGGATAACCAAGTTGTCTCAGTGCAAGAACAAGGTTATAGTTAATTCCTCCCTTTGTACCAAGAAGAGGTACATTGGGGAAACTACCACAACTGTCAATAATCTCTATATCCTAGTAAGCTCGATGGTACTAATCAATGTCTGAGTGAGTAAGTTCCATGATCTTAGGAGCCCAACGGGGTTCCTTCTTGACATCCCAAAAAGCATCAGACTGAGGCATATGAGAGATAAACCACTGGTACAACAGAGGCGTGCAACAGATAATCATTCCCCCATGATAAGAATTCCAAAGATGAATAGAGTAATAAGCATTACCCAACAATGTAGGAACTGGGTTTTTGATCATGAAAATCCTGATAGAATTAATGTCAACAAACTTGTCCACATTAGGAAATAAGAACAACTCGTAAGTAACCAGAGAAAAGATGGCCTCAAAAGCAACTGCACTTTTCATTCTGGAAAAGTAACGAGCTTTCTCCAATAAGATATAAGCTGGTAATCCTCTAATCCCTCCTTTAGTAGTCATATGGGCTTCCACCTCAGACTTCCTCAGGTGAATCAAAGCAGCAATCTCATGTGGTTTTGACTCACCCTTCAAACCAGTAAAAGGAACACGATCGATAACAGGTAAATCCAACAGATAAGAATACTCCTCCAGTGTAGGCATCCACTGATAGTCGGGAAAAGTAAAGCAATGATACATCGGATCATAGAACTGGACCAAGGTCGAGAGAATACCCTCCTTCATCTTCAACTTCATGAGAGGAATAATGGATCCATACTTCTTCCGAATGTCTGCAGAACACTCGATCTCAGGAATTAGACTAATCAACTCATCTATCTTGGGATCATTGAAACTGTATTTCTCGGTCTTTCTCTTTCCAGAATCCATGGTTAAAAAGTACCTGAGAGATTCACAAATAGTCAACCTTTAAATCCCTTGAAATATGGTTTTTTCAAAAGATGCTTATGAGTGCATGGATGCATGATGCAACAATCACACACAAGATCACACATATAGGGTTCATAGGTTCAACGTAACGAGCATGAGGTCGAAGATACTACCCATAAGGTATTGGTCTAAAAGTTATCACATGCCGAACAAGGTTCTAGAGGTTCTGGGAGTCTACATCCTTCCTTCAGATATTACCAACTTCCCGATTAACTCAATAATTAGTAATATTCTCGAGAAAGACTCGTCTGAGCGTATTATCGCGTGACAACTATTTCCGGATTACTCCGTCATAGCTTCCGCACTACACCTAAAAGGCCAAGATGGGTTTGATATTCTACGATCCTCAGTTTCAGCAGGCTCCCAGGTCGAAAGCAGTATGTCTTCCCGATTACTCGGTAAATGATACTACAATCAAAGGGGCCTCCACTGAGTGGGGGATCTCATGCCTCCTTTTTTGGGATTACTCTATCAAAGTTAACATGACTATACCGTCTGTCCTATCTTAAAGTTTTCCCAAGTCCGGGTATAGGACTTATGAGTAATCACCAAGCACCCTGAAAACCAGGAAAATCCAGACTGAAATTCTGGCTGCAGATACTCAATGTCACGTTCAATGTTATGACACCGTATCTGACTTTCTATAAGACAGTAAATACAAAAACAGTAAAGAACACAGTCAATTGTTTACCCAGTTCAGTGTGCAACAACACCTACTCTGGGGGCTACCAAGCCAGGGAGGAAATCCACTATAAGAGATATTAATTCAGGAATAAACCAACCAGTTTATCTCCTTCACTTAAGACCTACCCAATGCAACTTCAATCTAAGTACAACTTAAACCTGAGTTCCTACTCACTCCCCCTCAATCACAGCAGTGATACATAAAACAATTTGACTAATGAATTGATGAAGACACTCTTCAAAACATACACTTGATTGTGCTTCACAGCTTTTTAATCAAGCAACACAAACACTCTTGCTTCACAGCTTTGAGTGATACATAAACCTAACTTGACTTTGCTTCACAGCTTTAGTCAAGAGACATACAAACACTCTTGCTTCAAAGCTTTGAGTGATACACAACCCTTACAATTAAAACCTATTCCAAGTCACTTATCACAATGATAATTGCTTGGATTACAATAGTTAAAACTATACAGCTTCTAAATGATCTTCTGTCAAAAAGGGATACATTCCAAGACAACAGCTCTGTTGAATATATAGCAGCTGCATCTTCAATTAGGGTTTCCACAAAAAGCTAGGGTTAAATCCGTTTGACCTTAAGACTAGGTCACAGGACTAGATCAACCAGGTTGGGGTTGAGCTAGGTTAACCCAAAGAAAACGCTGGATTCTGTTCTGGAAAGACTGAGTCATTTTCCTGAAAAAACTCAGAATTAACCAAACTGCATACCTGTTAGTTCAGAACAAGATGTCTTAACATTTGTTATGACATCTGAATTCCTGTTTACTGATTTTGGTAAATGTGATCATTTTGCAAAATGCTCAGATACACACTCATAAACATCAGTACCTGTATGACAATATTTATCTGCAAAGGTACCTAATAAATCTGTATCTAATAAACTAGAATGTTATGACATCAGTCATGACATTCATACACCTGGTTTTACCAAAAATGCATGCCAATACCTAAACAACTACAAACTCCCCCTTTGGCAGATTTTTGGCTAAAGCCCCTAAGCAATCAGAGATAGATAGCAGCAGAATAAATATGACTGCAGAAAAATAGAATGTCTAATAAAGTACCAAAATATATCTCCCCCTCTTTAGCCACAAATGGGCCAAAGATACATGTTCTTAAAGATTATACAGTCATCCAGAAAAAGTAATGAGAGCAGAACTAAAAACTGAACACACTTCCAAACTCTACCAGGGACCAGCAACAACTCCACCAATCAGCAACTCCACCAACCTTTAAGCATTGTCATCAGACTCAGAGGAGCTAGTTTCTTCAGTACTGAGATGACCTTCAGCTTCTACACCCTCTTCCCTTCTGTTTCCTTCAGCTTCCTCCTTTTCTAACCTGGCAATTAGGTTTTCTAGGGTCTTTTTCCTAGCTTCCAGTTCTTTGCAGGTCTCTTTTAATACAGCTATGACATCAGATGTTTTGGACTGGGTCTTCACAGACGATGTCTCAGTTGATGTTATGACAATATCAGGAGCATGAGATCCCTGAAACAGTTTGTAGTGCAACCCAAGGGCATGAGCTCTTTTGCAAGCAGTATCTCTTGCCACCAGGATATCAGGGTATTGTGCAAGGAAAATTCCACAAAGGAGGGAGGGAAAGGCAATTGGTCCTTTGACAGCATAACTACCAGCATGTTTTAAAGTTTGTTCAAAAATATACCTGCCATAGTAAAAAGAAGTCTTGGTTCCCACAGCATAAATAAATCTCCCCAATCCTGTGGAGATAGTTGATTTATGGTTTGTAGGGACCCAGTTGGCTGCACCAATCTTGTGGAGGATGGCAAATTTCATGCTAAGTTTGCTGGCATTCAGCTTTCCTTTCAAGGGCCAGCACTTCACTTGCCTTGCTGTGATGGTTTGACAAACTTCATTGTCAGTGACTTCCAGATCAGGACAGTCCTCATTTGATCTTCCAAGAAATTTGTTAATTTCTGATGGAGAGAAATTAACCCTTCTTCCTCTAACAAAAACACTTTCAAAGTCAGCTGACCTTCCATCAGCACAATCATTAGACAAGTTAACTATGAACTCCTTGACCAGATTTTCATAACACTTGGTAAATTTTATCACTGTCTTCATCAGTCCAGCATTCTTGATCAGGTCCATGATGTCTTTGCACTCCATGGAATCATTGTTGAGTTCTCTTTCTAAAGCTATTCTCTTCAAGCAAACATACGTCCATCTGTTTGCATTGTCAGGATGGTGGAAAGAGATGTTGTCTGTTGGGACTTCAGGAACTCTAGCAATTTTGCTGGAGGTCAGTTTCCTTCTGATAGGAATTTCTTCAGCATCAATCTCAAACTCTAATTCCTCATCAGAATCAGAAGATTCAGGTTCTTTTCTCTTCTTTGTAATTGGTTGTCTACCAGTATACACCTGGGCTTTCACCTTCCCTTTGTACTGACCAGTTTTCACAGATTCTACCCCAGCCTTGTCTTCAGTCTTGGATTTCTTAACAGCAGGTTTATCTTTGGACATACATTTTGTATCATTTTGATTACCCTTTCTTTTCATCATTCTCCTAGCTATGCTAGAGTTTACATTGGCAATCAGATCATTGTCTGAGTATTCCTCATCCACATCAATGATAGGTGGATCAGCAGTCTTTTCTGAAGGGTTCTGAATGTTGTCATTTTGTGTCATAACATTCTCAGAGACATCTACATTCTCAGAGACATCCACCTTTGGGCTTCCTGATTGATTTAAAGGGACAGAAATTCCCGGTACAGGTTGGTTTCCGCTTAGTCTACTAGTAACAAGCCTAGCAATAGCTTGATGAACTTGAACTGATCCTTCTCTATTTGGTACAGAAGAAGAAGGATGAGAAGGATTACCAGAGGCAGTAGCTTGAGCTCTTCCTGCATGTCTAGTTCTCAGCTTTTTGACTTTGGCGGGGTTAGTTGCCATCTCTCTGAGAGGAGTGATCTCAAGAACTTCAGATTCTATGCATGTGGTGATTGCTCGAGAGTCTTGGTCAGATGATGAAGATGAAGAGGTTGCCTTGGTTGAAGATGATGTTTGAGACATTTTGATTGACTTAGAGCACCAGTAGCAATTTGAGAAAAACTTTGATTGAGAGAAGGGAACAGGTTGCAAAGTCGAGAGAGGTAGGAGGCAAAAGAGAGTCTTTTCAACTTCTTAAAGATTTTGAAAGAATTGGGAAAACATATGATTAACCCACTAAAAATAGACTTAACAAAATTAACTCCTTCAACCCTTGTTTTAAGCAAAATTAATTGCTATAATTTCTCATGTTGTCAAATACCCAACCTGCCCCTCAAGTTTTCAAGTTTATTTTCAACAAGAGCCTTGGTAGAAGAATCAACCAGCTGAAGCTTAATGATACCATGTTCCAGTTTAATTGACTTCTTCTCTGCAAAGTCAATGTGCTTGGTCCTGCTATGCTGAATAGGGTTCATGGAAATATTGATTGTATTCAGATTGTCACAATACAATGTCACAACATCTTGTGAGACATTATACTCAGTGAGCATCTGTTTTGTCCAGATATTTTGAGAACAGTTACTATAAGCTGCAACCATTTCAGCACAGAGTTGGGAAGGCATTCTTTTGACATGAATCATAGTTCTGGTTGATTCTTGAATGATCTTATTTTTCTTTTTGTCAACTCCATTTTGATGGTGAGTTATAGGAGAAGAGACTTCACGACTCATTTCTTCTGGGAAACAGAATTTATTAGACTTGTTGTTTCCAAAATCCTTGTCATGATTACTTCTGGTTCTGACAACACATCCTTCTTCAAGTTTATTCACCACATCATAGACATGTTCCTTTTTACCAAGCCTTTCAATTTTAAGTTCACCACAAACCCTTCTTTTATCAATCTGTAGTCTTGGAGTCCTTCTGACTGCTTCCATAAAGATAGCTCTTTTCATTCTTCTTAGATGAAGATGACCAAGCTTATGGTGCCACAGTTTCATCTCTTTTTCTTCTTTGGTAATTGGACACATAGTGGAGTTATTAGTGTTCTCAGGCTGTCACAATTAACAGTTATCTTTGGATCTGATTCCTTTCATTACAACTTCTAGTTTTTCATTAATTACTAGACATTCAGATTTTGAGAAGTTGACCTTTAATCCTAGATCACACAATTGACTGATACTAATGAGATTAGCAGTCAGCCCTTTTACCAGCAGTACTTCACTCAGACTTGGAACTTCAGGGTAGTCCAAATTACCAACTCCTTTGATTTCACCTTTAGCACCATCTCCAAAGGTCACATAACTAGTGTTGTGAGGTTTAACATGATTGAGAATGTTCTTTATTCCAGTCATGTGTTTAGAACATCCACTGTCAAAGTACCAGCCTTCCTTTGCAGACACTCTCAGGGAAGTGTGGGCTATCATGGCAGTAGCCTTTTTCTTCCATTGAGGAGTATGTGGTACCCTTTTTGACTTAGGTTTAACACCTGAGTTTTGATTAGGGTATCCATGCAATTTGAAGCAGAAGGGCTTTATGTGTCCATACCTTCCACAATGATGACATCTCCATCTTTGGTACTTTTTCTTCATATATTTCTGTTTCTGATGTTGAGCGTTGTGTTGAGACATCTGCTTTGACATTTGTTTAACAGGCCTGATCTTCTTGTCTGTACTAGATTTCTTGGCTTCCATAAATCCTAGTCTAGATTTGTTTCCCACATTTTGTCTGTTCCATTAGTCAGCATCTTGACAGATTTGGTCATTTGGATCAGTTGTGAGTTCAGCAATTGAACTTCCCCTTCTAGATGACTTATAGTTTCAAGGTTTGCCCTTTTTTCAGCCTCCAGCATTATGATGAGTTTTGATTGTTTCTCATTCTGCACACAGACTTCAGTACTTCTGATACACAATTTCTTGTAAGTATCAGCCAGTTCTTCAAATGTCACTTCTTCATCACTAGTGTCACTTTCAGAGGTACAGACACCAGTTAGAGCAGTAACTAGTTTGGCAGATTCTTCTTCAGAATTACTTTCTGAATCACAGTCAGACCAAGTAACAGTCATTCCTTTCTTTTGTTTCTTAAGAAAGGTAGGACATTCAGCTCGAATATGCCCATATCCTTCACAGCCATGGCATTGAATTCCTCTGCCTTGATTTCCCTTCTCTTTTGACCTTGGTCTTCTGCTGGAACTGTCAACGTCAGAGGGAATGTTATGAACATTAGACCTTGACTTTGGATCTATTCTTTTGATGAGTTTGTTGAACTGTCTTCCAAGCATGGCTATAGCTTCTGAAATATTTTCTTCTTCATCCTCCTTGTTTTCAACATCAGTGTTGGATACAAGTGCTATGCTCTTGTTCTTCTTGTCACCATTTTCAGTGATCCCCATCTCAAAAGTCTGAAGAGACCCAATTAGTTCATCCACTTTCAACTTGCTGATGTCCTGGGCTTCCTCTATGGCAGTTACCTTCATAGCAAATCTTTTAGGCAAGGATCTGGGAATCTTTCTCACCAATTTTTCTTCTGACATCTTTTCTCCCAGTGCTCCTGAGGTGTTGGAAATCTCCAAGATGTTCATGTGAAACTCATGAATGGTTTCTTCTTCCATCATTTTTAGATTCTCAAACTTGGTAGTCAACATCTGAAGCCTTGACATTTTCACTTTGGAAGTGCCCTCATGAGTAGTTTTGAGAGTGTCCTAAACTTCCCTGGCCAATTCATATTGATGTACTAGTCTGAAAATGTTTCTATCAATTCCATTGAACAAGGCATTTAAAGCTTTGGAATTTCCCAGGGCTAACTCGTCTTCTTCTTTACTCCAATCTTCCTCAGGCTTCAAACTGATTGTCCCATCTTTCTCAGTTATGGTGGGATGGATCCATCCTTTGTCAGCAGCTCTCCAAGCCTTTTTGTCCAGAGATTTTAAGAAGGGAATCATACGAGGTTTCCAGTAGTCATAATTTGTTCCATCCAGAATGGGTGGTCTATTTCCAAAAACTCCTTCTTTGTCCATAGTGCCAGAAAGTGATATCCCTAGATCTCACCCAGTAATACAGGCAGGGTGCCAGCTCTGATGCCAATTGAAATTCTGGCTGCAGATACTCAATGTCATGTTCAATGTTATGACACCGCATCTGACTTTCTATAAGACAGTAAATACAAAAACAGTAAAGAACACAGTCAATTGTTTACCCAGTTCAGTGTGCAACAACACCTACTCTGGGGGCTACCAAGCCAGGGAGGAAATCCACTATAAGAGATATTAATTCAGGAATAAACCAACCAGTTTATCTCCTTCACTTAAGACCTACCCAATGCAACTTCAATCTAAGTACAACTTAAACCTGAGTTCCTACTCACTCCCCCTCAATCACATCAGTGATACATAAAACAATTTGACTAATGAATTGATGAAGACACTTTTCAAAACATACACTTGATTGTGCTTCACAGCTTTTTAATCAAGCAACACAAACACTCTTGCTTCACAGCTTTGAGTGATACATAAACCTAACTTAACTTTGCTTCACAGCTTTAGTCAAGAGACATACAAACACTCTTGCTTCAAAGCTTTGAGTGATACACAACCCTTACAATTAAAACCTATTCCAAGTCACTTATCACAATGATAATTGCTTGGATTACAATAGTTAAAACTATACAGCTTCTAAATGATCTTCTGTCAAAAAGGGATATATTCCAAGACAGCAGCTCTGTTGAATATATAGCAGCTGCATCTTCAGTTAGGGTTTCCACAAAAAGCTAGGGTTAAATCCGTTTGACCTTAAGACTAGGTCACAGGACTAGATCAACCAGGTTGGGGTTGAGCTAGGTTAACCCAAAGAAAACGCTGGATTCTGTTCTGGAAAGACTGAGTCATTTTCCTGAAAAAACTCAGAATTAACCAAACTGCATACCTGTTAGTTCAGAACAGGATGTCTTAACATTTGTTATGACATCTGAATTCCTGTTTACTGATTTTGGTAAATGTGATCATTTTGCAAAATGCTCAGATACACACTCATAAACATAAGTACCTGTATGACAATATTTTTCTGCAAAGGTACCTAATAAATATGTACCTAATAAACTAGAATGTTATGACATCAGTCATGACATTCATACACCTGGTTTTACCAAAAATGCATGCCAATACCTAAACAACTACACAGACAAACATATATACAACATATAACACAAAAAAAACAGTAATATCACATATACATGTATAAACAAAGATAGGCTTAACCCACTTGGGGATGGACCAGCAAGAGGTCAATATGTCCCCAGTGAAGTCGCCATTTTTCTGTAGTGGTAGAAATGTTTAAGACTAAGCCATTGGATTGACTAGACTTTATACAAATCAAAATAAAAATCACCACCGCGCTTTATTGTTTCCAAAGGAATGGGAAAAGAGCGAATAACCCAAAAAGAAGGGGAAAGATTCAAGGTAAGGGGGTTGGTTATGCAAAGGGAAGGTATTAACACTCTAAATATATACGGTACTCCGTAGGAGCCTCTTTGTAAAATCTGTATATTTTGGCTATATATAAAAAAATGTTGTATATAAAAAATGGATGGTGGAGGTGAGGAAAGAAACATATTTATTTTTATAATTTTTGCACCCGCCGCGGTTGTGAACCTTTAGGGCCTACGTACCACCTTTTCGTGTAATAGGGGATCAGGGTACAAATAGTTCATCTTTCAAAAATTTAAAACACAAATGTGTTGGTAAATTTTATGAGATAAAACATCACCGTCATTGTCCGTGTGAAAAACATGCATACTACCCACAATCATGAGAAAGGAGAATTTGCATCATCTCAAAGTGGATGATATGTCTTGGATTTCAAAATAAATAATGCCTCACTCAATACCCAAGTGAAAAATATCTCTTTTCACTACATATTATAGAAGTATAGTTGTTTACATCACTACAAGGATTGACAAGATTCTAAACTTTTTGAGAAAAGTTTAAAGATAAAAGCGAAAGTGGAAAAATGGTTTTAAATGAGATTGGTTGACTTTAACTCTTCTCATAAAAAATGTCAAGGTATTATTAAGTTGATTGGAGTTTATTTATGAAAACTGTTTTGAAAATACATGGACATAAGTCCAAGCTTATTATGAAAGTGGTTCAAGTTCAAAAACAAGAAGATTTTTCAAAAAGGGGGAAGAAGATTTTAGAAATTAAAGAAGATGGGAGGAGAAGAAGTGACTATCCTAAAGCATAAGGTAAGAGCTAGGGATAAGAACCATCTAACCAACAAGAAGCCAATACTTGACATTATGAGCCAAGATAGAATTCTCATTCCTTAGATTAGAACCAATCAAGCAAAAAAAAATACTAGACCTCTTGAGAGAACCAAAATTCAAGTGTATTAAGTCTTCACAAAAATTGGGCAGAGTAACGGTTGTATACAGGTGAATTCCAGATTATAAATAAGGGGTGTAATCACAAAAACCTGCACACAAAAACAAACAAGCAACCCAATGTCTTGAGGTAAACCTCAAGAACTCCTGACAGAATAATCAGATAACATCATAAGGTCTCCAAGATAGGCCAAGGTTTCTAATCCTAAGTCCAAGAAAAGTCCCATGCTCCATAATGCCAAGGATAGTAACCAAATAGTCCAAGTACCATTAAATATTTTTTAGGGTTTATGTTAATTATTAAGTATCTTAAGAAAGGAAAAGAAAAGCTCAAGTGAGCAAAGTAAAAATGGCAAGAAAGTAAATGCTCAAATGAGCAAAGATAAAAATGGCATGAAATATAAATGCTAAAAGTAAATGGTACATAAAGCATAAAAAAGAATAAAAGCATAAGGTAAGACAAGTCAATAATTAGTGGTTAGTTGGATGACCATCTTGAAGCTTGCATTTGGAACTCATTAGAGGATTGGTAGAACCAAAGCCTCCACACAACAAGTTGCATTTGCTTTTTGTCAAGTATATCATCCATTTGGAATTCTCACAAGTACTATTTAATGATCAACGATGTTTAAGTGATCCGCGTTGACCAAATGTGTTATAGATCCATTAGAGGATCAGTAGAACCAAAGCCTCAACACAATGAATCTCAAGGTTATTGGTTCAAAGAGATCAAATTAACATACTTGGGCTTGCAATGATAAGTTTGGGCCACGAATGATCATTTATTCGAATCGGGACAAAATTTAGCGCTATGTTAAGCAATCGTAAGTGGACTTATATAGAAGTCGCACCTATTTTGAGGTCGGTCAATAGCAATCTATGCACCCTTTGTTTTGAGACATGATATAGAGATCATACTCCAACAAAATCTAGTGCAATAAGAAAGGGAGGAGATGAAGAGGGATGGGGAAAAATATACAAACCACATTTGAATTACATTTTAATCAAACTATTATTAAAATTATTCATCCATTTTTATGGAGTTAAACTCAACACCATGGATCTAATAATGTTAATAAAGTTCATGATCTAAAATCTAACCCAAGATCAGCCAGAAAATAGTCACAAAATAATATCACATTTTAATATACACAAAAGGGTTTAAAAATAATGTTTAAAAATAGAAAATAAAGAGAAAAATATCAACTGTGTTCAAATTAATCAAGAAATGAAAAGCGAGACCATAGAAAAATCAGAAAAAGGCACAAATAATTTTACAAATTTTTTGGTAATTTTTTAAAGTCAGAAACTATTTTTAAAATTAAAATAAATGGGTAAAATAAACAAAAAATGATAAAAAATAGTAAACTCAGAAACAAAAATAAAATAAGTCAGCAATATTTGTCACAATATCATTGGATCATTCCATAATTTTTTCAGAATTTAAAAATGTATAAAAGTATTTTTAACATTTAAAACAAATCAAATAAAGTGTAAAATTTATAAAAAAAATACCAAAACAAAAAATTAAATTGTGAAAAAATAAAAATCAGAAAGAGAATAATCAAAAATATTTTTCATATTTTTTCCAGATTTTTTGGACTAAAAATGAATTTTCTATGATTTTTTGAATTTTAAAAAATTAAATATAAAAATCAGAAAAAGAAAATAAAAGTAAAATATGTGGACCATTGGATGAGAGTCAAAACGCGTTAGTAATCAAATCCAAGAGATCTGGTGCGCTGTGCATATCACGGTCATTAGTGAATAATGTACATAATCATTAATTAAATCAGAATTTGAAAAAAACAGATGGCGCGCCTTCATTTGTTGGAAGATGACACGTTGGTCATCTTCAACCTCCAGCCATCACGAATTGCAGTTCTCTCAAACTATAAAATCAGAAGCTCAGACATATGTCGTTCGCTTCGTCTCTTCAAGCCGAAGACAACCACACCCTCGCGCCAAATTTTTTTAAATTTTAGGTCAAGCAATTTGGAAGAAATGTTTTGAAAAGGGATTTGAAATTTCATGGTCAAAACGTGTTTCCAGTAAAAGGTAAGTGTTGCGACTAGAACCAAGGAAATGAGAGCAACACAATGATATCAGAGTTTTGAAGAATTGATGAAGGAATATACCTATTGAAGTTGAGTTGCAGACCTCTAAAACTGGACTTCTATGGAGTAGTATAGGGCACGATTCTTGAATGTAATTATGTGGTTAGCTTCAGGGAAGATCAAGGAAGGTGAATTGATGGAAAAATTAGATTGAAAAAGGCTCGAGAATTAATTTTGAAGTTACTGAATTCTGAGTTATGAAACAAGTTTGACAGGGTGATTCTGGCTATCCAAGCTTGGGAAAATGAATGGGATAGTACATGTATTTATAAGAGAATCAAATGGGATCAAAAGGAAGAGTAAATGATGCGTTTTGGAGGGAATACATGCAAACCTGATGCACGAGTGAAATGTGATCCAAACTTCACCAAAACTCATCCAATTCTTGCATTTTGGTACACTAATCCACTTGGGAAAGTTGGCTAATCATGTTTAGACCCAAAACATGTGTTAATTTTAGGTTTAGAGGTTGTAACATGAAATTCAAATTCTGACTTGCAAGGAAACTTCAATTCCAAGTTACCACTTTTGAAACAATGGCATTCTCAACTCAAGGGGTCTTAAGGCATGATTCTTGATGCTTTAGAAAGATGAGGTTACAAACTTTGCAATGGAAAAAGAATGGAGTTAAATGGATACTTGAGCTGAAATTTGCATTGAGTCAAAGTTGGAGAAAAAGGGTTGACTTTCCATACTTAGAAATATTTCAAATTCTTCTTCAAAAATGACCTATAATGTCTTGCATCCAAACATGGCCTTCCACTTGGAATTTTCTCTTGACCAAAAAATATGGCATGAAGTAGATCTATTGAGTGACATTTTGAAACTTGAATCATTCAAAATATCCAAAATTTGAGCAAGTTATGACTTGTTGAAGTTGGCAAAAAATCATGAAATGACCTATAATTTTTTGCATCTTTAAGGCAACTTCCATCCATTTTCCATTTTTTCACTTAAAAAAAAGGCACAAAGTTCACATATTCAAGATCATTATGGAAAAAGAATGGACTCATGGTGATGGAAATTGACCAAGTTATGACCATTTGAAATCACACATGTAGAATTGGGGATTCATCTGGAGGACTTGTAATCTTGCTTCCTCCTCAAGTCTCTTCCTCATGAAAACTCCTTGGAACTTTTGAAGTGATTTTTTAATAACCCTTTGAAGATAATGATGTCTTTGGAATAACTCAAAAATACCAAAAAAGTGAGCAAGATATACCCCTTTGAAGTTCAAAACCCTAGCTCCTAGATCAAGAAAATGCTTTGAGGAACTTTGACAAGCTTGAACAAACTTCTTGTACCAACATTATTTCTTTGTGAATAGAAGTTGTTTAGGATGATAATGAGAACTCTTAGCCACCAAAACCACTTCCATATCTTGAAATTTTAGAGAAATATGCTCTTGTGACCAATAGGAACAAGGCCTTGTCCAACATGACAACTTCTTCAATCAACCCTTTGTACTTTTGAGTCAAATCTAATAACCTTGAAATGTGATGAACCAAAACAACCTTGTCATGCCAATTCTTCCAAAACCAATCCAATGGTGAGGTTTGAACTTCTCCAGCTTTATTGACTAGGGCAAGGGCATAAACTCATGAACCCATGGGGTAACTTGTTAAATCTCATTGCCTTTACCTATATGGATAACAAGCAAGACAAACAAACATTGCATTTTATTAGTTAAGTGAAGAAATAAAAACAATATTCACGATCATAAAATGAACATAAGTCAATGTGCTTGGTAATCCCTCAAAAGGGCAAAACTAAATGTAGGGAGGGGAACCAAGAATCCTAGTGTGATCTTGTTGTGAATGAATCAACATGGTATGATGAAGGGATCTTAGGGGCAAAAATTGGGGTACAACAGGTATATCATATAATCACCACGGGGATTTGTGCTACTGAATTGTTGTTTGAAAATTTCTCCCGTTAATGAGTTTGGTTTGAATTGGGTTTGAAGTGGTAAATGTGGGAATTAAAAGTTATGAATATCAAAGAATTTCATTCTTTGAAAAGGAGAAAACTCTTGGGATTAATATTCACATACCCGTTAAATACTTAAAATAATTACTTTGTCGTACTCAACCTTAATTACTCATCAAAATCATCATGTACCACTCACACAAAGGTTGTGTCTAATGCAAAGTGAGAAAACAATTGTTTTGCTCTTCATTGACGATGTCTCGTGCAACTAAAACAACACAGAGAAATTAAGAGTCGATACCCACATGATTAATAAGCTTGAATATATATCTAGAGTTAAAACCTAATAGGTGTTCATCCTAAATATGAATCTAAGGAGTATATGTCTATAGCAACTCAAATCCAAATAAAGCAAGCAATCACCAATAATGATTTGTAAAGAAAGAATCATACAACACCATGAGTAATCAATATACATACAAAATAAAGCATACTTACAAACAAACCCCAACACTAGAATATTGAAAAGAGAAGAGATGAGAAGAAAACCCAATCTTTCGCAATGTCAATCACGATCAACCAAGCTCCCGACCTAGGATCATCCGATTACAAGCCACAAATGTCATTTTCTAAGCTCTAACCTAAGAAAAATAAAGGTGATGACTTTGGGAACAAATACCCCAAAGCATAACTCTAAAAATGTGTTTAGAATTCTATTTATACACTTTTAAAAACACGTAGACCAAGCTTAGCACCCTCTGAGCGTGTTTAGCACGCTCGCTGCTGTCCCGAAAAAACCAACTTTGTATTTTTGTCATAATTTGAGAAACGTAACTCCGATTTGCACACGATTGGAAGGGTTGGAAAGCTTATTCAATTTCCTATCTAACAATGACTAAATATCAACCAAATTTATGATTTTTATCATATGTGATTTGAGCCTTATTTATTGATGAATTACTCAAAATCGCGCATTTGAAGCCGTGTCTTCGACACTTTATTGCTCATGCTCCAAATACGCATCAATACCTACAATATGAATAGAAAACTATCAAACCGTACATAACTACACTAAGACTCGATTTTACACTAAATATACATTTTTATACAAAAAACAGGGGGATTTATTTGAAAAATATAATACAAATGAATTGATAAGTGCCACGAAACTACTACTAAAAACATGACTTTTTAGCACTCATCCCTCTCCCAAACTTACATAATTGTATGTCCTCGAATAAAGGTCAAACACCTAAAGAAACAAAAAGAGACATCCAAGAAATCACGCAACAATAAGTTTTGGAAACGAAAAACAAATGCAATGGTTCAACCGAAAATGGTACACACAAGGAAACATACTTACCACTGAACTAGGACGACAACATAATCACGAAACAAAATCTAAGTACAAAAGTCATGCCAAACTTTCTAAAACAACACAAGTTCACTCATGAATCAAACCTAGCAAACACAATCACTAGTAGATGAAATAAATCATAAAATGAGGGATTTTTCATTCACACAACAATCTTGCAAACAAAATACTAAATTATGCAATCATCTAAAAAATCATATTGACAACATAAAAGAAAGATTCACAAGGGCTTTTCAAGGTTGTAATGTGGTCGGGTAAACAAACAAGGTGCAATTTCTAAAGTTAATCGAAACAAAAATTTTCCTAAATCTAAGGGAGTAATTAACTCACAAAGTCTTTAGCACAAAATTCCAATCAACTTTTTCCATATTCCAAAATTGTCAAACCAAAACACCATACTTATTTTCACAATTATTTGAACTCTTTTTGTTTTTGTTTTTCAAAGCTTTTTTCATTTTTTTTCTTTCTTTTTCTTTTTTTTTCTTCTTTTTCACATTTTTATTTTTTTTTATTTTTTTTTTCAACCTCATAGCAATCAACCAATAAGTGAACAATCATCCTCTCCCTAACTTGAATTCAACCACATCATCATGTGAATACTCCCTACTGTCTAAGGCAAGGTAAAAATTCGTACAACAACACAAAGTTGAGGGTTCAAGAAAAAACAACAGTCAAAATCCATACAAAAAGTGAAATTGATACTCATAAACAAGCATCAAGTTCAAACAACATGGATAATAACCAAATGATCAAAGGGGTTACAAATGACCACACACTCACAAGGTGAGTTGACAATTTGGCTAGGTAGTTGTGCTCAAAATAAAACAAAAATGTCTTAATTTTTTTCATGTTTTCATATAATCAACACAGACAAAAGATTAAGCATAATAAAATCCAGTTAGAACAAGAATGTTGGTACTCCATGCATATGGTAAACAACAGAAAGTTTCCTCATAATAGGGGGAACTAAAGTGATTCACATCATGAACAAGTATACAAAAGAATGAATGACATGAAAGTTGAAAAAATCCTAAGTATCATGAATATGCTAAAAGTCTAGAAAGCGATAAACACATACGTTAGATGTGTATAAAACTTTAAACATTATCATTACCATGCATTCGCAAGTTGAAACGATAAAAAATAGATAAACACCTCATGCGACTTCAAATAATTGGACCAAATTTGGAGTCCAAACAACAAACTAAAACATTAGAAAATATTACTAATATGTACTCTATAAATTACCGAGACAAAAGTGGGAAAATGGCTGAGTGAAACAGAATTCCATGAGACAAACTGCAGACCACGCTTAGCCCGCAGACCCCCGCTTAATGCCTACACCAGAAAACTTGTGCTTAGCACGCACAGGCCCATGCTTAGCGCACACGGGTTTATGCAGAAAAATCAGATTCGCATCTGATTCTCCTTACCAATCCACCACTATCACATATACATCTCAAATGCAAAAATGATGCAAAAAGACCGAGTAAAGATTTGAGAATTTTACTAACAATCTGTGTACAACTTGTTTAATGAATGTTCACCACACTACCTAAGCTAGAATGAAAAATTAATAAAAAAAATTAAAAATGCTAAAACATGCTTGTTTTACGTCATAATATCGACGACTTTACTGTGTTTAGCTAGTAACTTCTCCCCTTCATACCATGGTGATGCCTCACCGCGCAAACCAAAAGCAAGTGTCTTAACCAAACACTTGAACATACATTAAAACAAAACAAGTATATATTGACAAGTATAAATATATAAAAACAAAACAAGAAAATATGTATGAACAATATAGACATTATGTGCAAAACTCAAAAACAAAGAAATTATCGCAATGCGAAAAATTAAAAACACCAATCCCTAGCAACAACGTCATTTTGCGGAAGCGGTAAAGCGACAAGCAAAAGTAAGTATCTTATAGGGTATATCATATCGTCTCCACATGGATTAGTGCTAATGAATTTTCGTTCGATAATTTCTCGCGTTAATGAGTTTGGTTTGAATTGGGTTTTAAGTGGTAAATGCGGGAATTAAAAAATAACATTAAGAAATTTCATTCTTCGAAAAGGAGAAAATTCTCGGGATTGAATTACACATACCCGTTAAATACTTAAACTAATTACTCAGTCACACTCAGTCTTAATCACTCGTCAAAATCATCATGTACCACTCATACAGAGGTTATGTCTAACACAAAGTGAGAAAGTAACTGTTTTTCTCTTCGACGAGGATGTCTCGCGCAACTAAAACAACACAGAGGCATTAAGAGTCGATACTCACATGATTATTAAGCCTTAATCTATCTCTAGAGTTAAAACCCAATAGGTGTTCATCCTAAATCTGAATATAAGGAGTATATGTCTATAGCAACTGAAATCCAAATAAAGCAAGCAATCACCAATAATGATTTGTAAAGAAAGAATCATACATAACCATGAGTAATCAATATACATACAAAACAAAGCATACTTGCAAACCAACCCCGACACTAAAAGATTGCAAAGACAAAAGATAGGGATAAAACCTAATCTTTCGCGGTGTCAATCATGATCCACCAAGCTCTCGACCCTGGATCATTCGATTACAAGCCAAAAATATTATTTTCTAAGCTCTAACCTAAGAAAAATGAAGGCGGTGACTTTGGGAACAAATACCCCAAAGAAATGTCGTTGTTTTATGATGGAAATAATAAAATGGAACTAAAGAGACGAGTTAGCTAGCTCTGTTACCTTAAAGTGAATAATTCATATCACCGTGGTTTGTTATTAAAAACCATTGTGATATATGATAAAATTTTATAAAAAGCGTAAGGTTTTAAGAATTTTAAAAATTTTTAAAAATAAAAATAAAAATATACCAAATTTAAAATTTTTATAAAATAAAAATAAAAATATACCAAAACGGCTTTCTTTAACAACCGTGGTGATATAAGATTTACATTAATGATATTTTATATAAAAAAAAGCGCCAGAATCTACAAAATTAAAAATTAATAAAAATAGAAATTATATCACAACAGGTGGCTTCAAGAACCGCGGTGATATTACTTTCGTTCTTTTAATAAAATGAAAGGCTAATCTAAAATCTAGAATAAATCATGAATTAGTAGGCGCTGAGAATCGAAATGATCATCATGTATATGATATCACTACGGTTGATTTCATGAACCATGATAATAAATTGACAATATTTAATTAAAAAATAGAAAAATATATAGGCCCCAAAATCTATAGATATCACCACGATTTCACCGTGATAAAGATGGTGTTGTTATATGTATTATTTGTAGTAATGAGACCCTAAATTATTATTTTTCATTTGCCTCATCTTGATTGGTTCTACTCCAAAATTTTAAAATTTGTGTTCACTATCTCCATTTCCATAATTTTCTCGAAACTAATTTCAAAGATATATCTTAAAGATACCATCAATCTCGAGTTTTATATTGTAAAAGACATTGTTTTAAAAAAATTAAGCACATTTTTTGCAACAAGACATATTCTAATTCCAACGGCGTTGTTATGATTCGGTCACCAACATTTCATTCTACATATATGACATTGAAGGTGCTTCGTAAGAGAGGGGTATTTGAAACCTTAGTGAGTATGGAGGTTCACAAGCTGAACTCACGAATCAAATAGATATTTTATAGGATGCTATAAATAACAAAACATAACTTTTTCAAGTTGAGTTTTATAACTAAGCAGAGATTTTCAGATGATTAATTTCAAGAAAGAAACTCAATTCTTCAAAAGTATCACACTCTTGAAAATAATGACAATGACATGACACTAGTACAATTCTTTCCTCACAAACAGTTTTCACTTACAAAGAACTAATCTAACTTTGGGTGAAAAATAAAATATTGAGAGAGAGAGAGAAAAACATAATTTATATAGGAAAAAATTTGGCTCAAAATATAAATAATTCAAGGGCAAAAAAAAGACCTAATCGATTATTGCAACACAAATTAGATAGTTTTGATATAAAGTTGTTACCAATCATTAAGACATTATCATAATCGATTAAGATTCATCTAAGATATCAATCTAATCGATTAGGAAACCAATCTAATCGATTAGATAGTTCAAAAATTTCTCCCAATCAAGCTGATAATTCCCTAATTGACTGGATAGGTCTTAAAACATTTTTGGGTGTTTTGTTAGCTAAAGAGAGACTTCAAAAATATTTTAAGTGTGTTTGTGTGATACTCCTTAATATCTTAGAAGTTACTCTCATACTTTCATAAGATTTTGATCACTTAGGCAAACATGACTAGACGAGCACTCTCGTTTTTTTTATAATACTGAGGCTTTCATGTTCCTTTGATTGATACACCAATCATATAAGTACTTCAATAAAACCTTAAACCTCCTACTTGATGAGGTTTGAAATGTCTTCAAGTTAATCTCCATCATCAAAGAATTGAAAAGATATTACCATTAACTTCAACAATCATTAGTACTGTCATCATTAAAACATTAGAAAAATTGTCAATAAAATCATCAACTTCATAACTGTAAACACATAGATTTACACAATATCTTAAAATACTACCATTACCAAAATTATGAATCTGCCGCACCCTATCCTTAAAAAGGCATTATGTTCCTGATAAAAAGCCGCCGTGGAGGAGCACTTACCGCTACGATCATGGTGTTCTCAATAGTACATTATCTCAATAGTCTTTCGAAAAAAATGAATGAATGAAGAAATTTGGTGCATAACTAAATAATTAACACTTTACTCAAATTTATTCTGCCATAATTCATGACACATTACAACCTTTAAGACCTAAAATCCCGTGCATAATATTAATTTGATAGACTAAAACTTATAATAAATTAATAATTAAATATTGAATGAGTGATTATTGTTCATTTGTGAGAAGAGAAATTTAAGTAGAATAGATTTAAGTTGAATAGATCAAGAAGAGGCTAATAAATAGTAGAGATTTAGGATCTCATCGGAGGAGAGAGATTGGCTGAGGAATTTTTGAGAAAGAAATATTAATTTGAATGTCTTTTGTAAAATATATATAAAAAAGGTTAATAAACCCCTTCGTAAAATTTTATTTTACATGAATTCCCGTAAAATTAAAATTTGAAAAAAAATGTATGAATGAAGAAATTTGGTGCATAACTAAATAATTAGCACACTTTTCTCAAATTTATTCTGCCATAATTCAAGAGACAGCACAACCTTTAAAACCCAAAATCCCGTGCATAATATTAATTTGATGGACTAAAACTTATTATAAATTAATAATTATTGAATGAGTGATTATTGTTCATTTGTGAGAAGAGAATTTAAGTAGAATAGATTTAAGTTGAATAGATCAAGAAGAGGCTAATAAGAAGTAGGGATTTAGGATCTCATCGGAGGAGAGAGATTGGTTGAGGAATTTTTGATTGACTTAAATGATCTATGTGATATAGGGATGTCAATGGGGCGGGGCGGGGCCGGGGGACACTTCCTCATCTTTTTCCCCGCCATCAAATTCATTCCCCGTCCCCGTCCCCGATCTCCGTCACGGGGGAATTTCTATCCCCATCCCCGTTCCCTGCGGATCCCCGTTCCCCGCGGGGATCCCCATAGATCCTACATTTATTCATTAATATTTTATTTTTTTAAAATGTTTATATTTTCTATAAAAATAAAAAGCACAAAGAATTCACATATTTATTATGTTATTAAAAAATACTAGTATTTGACATTTATTATTTTTTATTAAAAATACTAATGGAACACAAAATAATAATATTTTTTTTATAAATTTCTATAAAATGCTATAAAATTCAACAAAATGAACTATAATACTTTTTAATGTAACAATATGCCTAAACAACTAAAAAAAATCCAACAACATAATTATGCTTAAAAAACTATACTTCATCAAAACTAATAAGGGATAATTATAAAATTTAGCATCATGAGTATGCTTGAAAAGCTAAAAAATACTTCATAATAAGTCAACTAAAAGCAAAAGTCAACATATCTCTATTTGCTCAATTGATAACACACGTAAAGTAGAAATATCAAAATACTTAAAACAAAGTTACATATAAATAAATTAAAATATTAAGCAAAATATCCAAACAAGTAATGATCAATCATGTCTCTCTTTCCAACTTCTCCTTGCAAGGTCTTCTTCCTCATTCCACAATTAGATATGACTTTCTTTTTCCTACGAAAAGTAAACAATCAATAATTATATTTACTTAAAAAAATACTTTAAAAACTAAAAGGTAATCAACACTAATATGTAAATTACCTTATTATCATCATCATCATCATTATCCATATCTTCATCCACACATTCGAATTGAGTCAACGTTTTTGAATAACCTAAGAAACAAATAGCTAAATTAAAATTTAAAAATCCTTTTCAATTAATCTTGTAATAGATAAAAATATATTACCTTTTATATCTTATCGGATCCAATCTTGAGTGCACATCAAAGCCTCTAAAGTGTCTTCCTTCAACCTACTACGTTGTTGACTTAAAACACGACCACTAGTACTAAAGGCGGACTCTGAAGCAACGGTAGAGATAGGAATTGCTAAAAAGTCCCTTGCAATCTTTTGCAAAGTTGGAAATTTCAAACCATTTTGTTTCCACCATCCTAAGATGTCAAAATTTTCCTTTTTTTGTTTATCAAGCAAGACACCATCTTCCAAGTAGGAAGTAAATTCTGACTTGACATTTGTAGTTGAAGTATTTTCCATCACATATTCCGAATAAGCCTTCTCCCAATCTTGACTTGTGACATCAATGTCATCTACCAATGTTGATGCACCAACTTCACTACTTGTAGGAACCATATCATTATTTGGTTGATATTCTTCAACTAAATCTTCACACATTTGTATTACCTTTTCCAATTCTTTGGGAGCATTATTCCCATACATAAGTGGGAAGAAGTAATTCAACAAAGTTATTTTATATCTAGGATCCAAAACAGCCCCTATTGCCATCACCCCATTAATCAAACTCCAATATTTGTCAAACTTCACTATCATACTTCTTGTCATACTTTGTATAGTATCACTAGAAGAATCTTCCCACTTTCTTAAAGCTAATCTTATTTGACAAACTTTGGGAAAATAAATGTTTGATGTTGGATACTTAGTACCCGAGAACAACTCAATGACACTAAAAAATAATTTCAACTTGTCACAAATTTCTCTTGCCATTTTCCAATCTTCTTCACTTGGTGCACACTTATATTGGGAATCACGGCGTTGTTTTAAACGTTTAAAAACTTGTTTGTAAGGCAATGCAGAAGCAAGCATTAAATAAGTAGAGTTCCATCTTGTTCTACAATCTTGTGCAAGCTTCTTTTCATAAGTCATGTTCAATTGATTACAAGTTTCTTTAAATTTCTCCTCCCTCTTTGGTGTTGCTACCCAAAAACCGACACTTTCCCTAATCTTTTCAATTGAACTAGAAATTGTTTGCATGCCATCTTTCACTATCAAGTTTAATATGTGGGCGCAACAACGCATATGAAACAATTTCCCTTTTAAAAAAAAAGAAGAAGGTGACATCTTATCAATCAAATGGTCAATCAGAGCATCATTGGTGCTACAATTATCAACGGTTAATGTTGACAATTTTCTATCAATATTCCAATCCATCAAACAATCTACCAAAAAATCACAAATGACCTCAGCAGTATGTGGCGTAGGGACATAAATGAACCTAAAAATAAATTATAATAAATATCACATAAAATAACTATATTATAATAATAACGTAAATGGAAGGGAGAAGTTACCTGATGATCCGATTCTGCAAAATCCAATTTTCATCAATGTAATGAGCTGTAACAGACATATATCATTTGTTCTGGTTGCTAGCAGTCCACATATCAGTAGTTATTGCAATGCGGCTTTTATTCTTTGCAAGTATTTTCATTTGCTTTGACTTCTCACTTTCATACAACTTCATTATATCATTCTTCATGGTGTTGCGAGAAACTATCTTGAACAAATGTTGAAGAGAATGGCTATAATTTCTAAAACCAATATGGTTAACCATCATGATGGGATATTCATGCAATATAATCATCTTCGCGAGTTCATTCCTAGAAACATCTTGATTAAATGTATAATTTCCAACCACAAATGATTCATGTCTGTTTCCGGATTTTTTTTCTGTCACTTTAAAAGCATGGCTTGTTTTGAACCTCTCTCTGTGCGTTTTAGACATATGCTAATATGATCAAATAAATGTTTAGTACCATTTTTTGTATCACCACCAATTTTCTTATCACAAGATTTGCATATAGCCTTCCAAATGCCTCCTATTTTTTGCCTTTTAAAATAGGGCCAAGCATCTGATTTTAATCCCCTTTTGTTAGGACTTGTAGTGGGTTCAACGGGAGCTTCAGGATCTTGATTTTCTATATTTATTTCATTTGGAGTAGATTGAACTTCCTGTGTGAGTGAAACTCCACTACTTTCTATAGGAACTTCATTCCCTTCCAAAGCAACATTAGGACTATTAGATGATTGAACTTCACCAACCATTCTTTTACCAAAAACCTGGCACACACAAACACAAATTTTAAAAGGCTACATGGAAGTAGAACAAAAATAATAAATATATGAAAAAATAATAAATAAATGAAATAGTAAATACATGAAATTCACACAAAAAATAATTAATAAGAAAAATCTTATATTTCTAAATATATGATGCATTACACATATTTCTAAATATGCCTTATTTACTGTAACTTTTCAATTAGAAATAATAACATATATTAATTAATTATATACATTGAGAATACATTTATTTACCTATATACATGATATATTTACTCGTGTAAAAAGTTATATGTTATTATTTCACTTAATGGCTTTGGTTTTATAATTAGAAATATAAGATATATATTTTTTTTATGGGTGATAGCATGATATATTATTGTTTATATGTTATTATTTCATTAATAATTAGAAATATAAGATATTTGGTTTTTTTTATGGGTGATAGCATGATATATTGATTCATTTAAAAAGTAATATTTTTTTGTTTAATATAGAAAATTAAATTATAGTGTGATATATTAATAAAAAATAGGAAAAGTATATTTTAATATTTTTTAAGGAAAAACTGACGACATTATTTTAATTACAAATGCATAGTATATATAAAAAATGAACACAAAAATATTTAAAAGGAGATAAAAATGAGTAATTTTTTGATTATTTTATATTTTTTTAATATGCAAATGATTTGATAACTCTAAAATTTCTAAACAATTTAATTTAAATTTAATCAAAATAATCAACTTTTCCTATAAGCAATTACATGAACAGGTTTATGAGAATCAAGGAGAAACAATCTACTTTTTTCTATAAACAATAATATAAATAGATTTATGATAATCAAAGAGAAATAATGTATTTTTTCCTATAAATAATTACATGAACAAATTTATGAAAATCAAACCTTATTGATGAAATTGTAAGAGTTGTGAATAATGGAAGCACACCAAATAGAGAAGATGGAATTGGAAGAGGAGGATGAATGGAGATTTGACTGGAGAAGAAAAAAAGGAGTCTAACGTGTGAGACTCTAAATGTCTGGCAGAAGAAAATGAAACACTTCAACTTTTTTAGGGTCTAATGTTTACATTTCTCTCTCTTAATAAATACATGAATATTTATTTATTTATTTTTATAAATAAACATAAAGGAAATGACTAAAAAACCTAATCTAAAATATATATATATTAAATTAACTATATTAAAATAATAGGCGGGGCGGGGTCCCCGCGGGGCGGGGGGTGTATTCCCCGTCCCCGTCCCCGAAATGCTCTCGGGGGAATTTTTCTCCCCATCCCCGCCCCCACGGGGGAAAATTCTCCATCTTTGGGGCCCCGAACGGGGCGTTCCCCGCGGGAATCCCCATTAACAGGTCCAAACTGACATTCCTAATGTGATATATATATATATATATATATATATATATATATATATATATATATATATATATATATATATATATATATATATATATATATATATATATATATATATATATATATATATATATATATATCCCTCAATTTAATTCTTATTGATCTTCATTAATTTTTACTCAATTTCCGAATTCATTCACATTTTTTTTATTTGCCAACTAAGTGTGAAATACAAATATATTCAATTTTATTTATTAACCCTTTTTTATTTTATAGAAAATATCTATGATTTGTTATCATTCTTCATTGAATCACATGAATAAATTTAACAATAATAGAATTTATATTCTTTTTATTTTATAGAATCACATGAAATTTTACCTCACTGCATTTATGAAATATGTATTATGAAAAGAGAAATTTTACTACTCAAATTAGAATTTACAACAAAACAAACAAATAAACTTTTAATAGAATATGATATTACATATTCCAATTCGATTGATACTCCATAAGAGAGCTGAACCCATACCTTTTATGTTGCAAAGTCAACATCTAACCACTAGACTAAAACTCAATTTTTATAATAAAACCACATTTAATAATTCTTATAATGTTTTTACATTATTATTGCTTTATATTTTCATTTACATCATTAAATATAAATAAATATATATTATGTAATGTATTTTTTTGTAATTAATGAATAGATTAACTACATTATTATTACAATTATTAACTACATATTATATAACAAATATGTATTATTATTTAATATTAATTAACAACATTAAATATTAAATAAATAAAAAATTAATTAATATCAAAAAAATAATACATTTAAAATATTAAAATTAACCAAACAATTAAAATTAAATATTAAGAGAATCTTCATGAAGATTTAAAATAAGAGAATCTTAAATTTATTATATATTTAGTTCAATAAATATATTTGAATGTATCAACTATAAAATATTTTTTATAGTACATAATTGGTTATTTAGATATTACTTTCAATGTACTTCACATAGAATATTTCAATGTATCAAATTTTTATAAAAAAATAATTAACACATTTAATATTAATTGATATCTAAATATTTAATAAATATTTAGAAAATAATGCATTTAATATATTTATAAAAATATTATATCAAACGAAACAAAAAAATAATTAAAATTATATATCTATTAATATTAAAAGTAACAATATATTTGTTAAAATTTATTTATATTTAATGATGTAAATAAAAATGTAAACCAATAATAGTGTATGAATGGTGTAAGAATTATTAAATATGATTTTATTACAAGTATCAAGTTTTAGTCCAGTGGTTAAGTGTTGGCTTTAAAATAAAGATCTCTATGACAGGACGATAAATGACTATTAACTTTAAAAAAAATTGTAAAATCTTAATAATCACGTAAGATAAAAATATATAAGCGTTTAATTTTAATGAAGGTCATTTGCTATTCATAGGTAAGACAACTCCATGCTCTTGCAAGTGAATGTATAGAGCATTTTCCTTATAATGAATGCTGTCACATTAAACGATGGTAGGTAAGGCATAAGTCCATGCCCTAACAAATGAAATGTATACGTCATTCACCTTATAATGAATGGTGTAACAATTTTTATAAAATATAATTGTAAAGTAATTTTTAGTAATCTCTTAAAACTGTGTCACCCTCCAAATGTTACTAAAGTATTTAATGCAGTGGCTGTTATAATACCCTCAAAGCTTAAAATATATTAACCATAAATACTAACTTATTAATCTTTACAAAAACACTCTTAAATAAGATGTAAAAAAATTTTAATATATTTTTTCCATCCTCTCCTCCCCTATCCTAGGAAAATATTAACCAATTCGTAAAAAAATATATTATTTTAACCAATGTTGCTTATAATTTGAGGACTAATTTTTTTCTTTCCTAAAAGTTTATTATTGGAGATGCTTTGAATGCATATGAAGGACCGCATATTTGTTTTAATATTTTATTTGATATTAAAATTAAAGTTAGATGCATATCAAAAAAATTATTAGATAAAAAAGAATATATATATATATATATATATATATATATATATATATATATATATATATATATATATATATATATATATATATATATATATATATATATATATATATATATATATATATATATATATATATATATATATATATATATATATATATATATATAATTATTTGTCATTGTTTGAGCATTAATAGTTGTAATTATTGCTGTAATATATTGTTGAGATTTGACACCAGTTTTAAGTATGACATAATACTCCTAAAGCATAGTCAATACCCCTTGTTTAGCACCTACATATAAGTAACACAAAGTCAATACCCCTTGTTTAGCACCAACATATGAAGTAACACATACACGAATAAGAGTATTTTTCTTTACAAAAAAACTATAAAAAAAATTGATAAGAATCTCATTTAGATATTTAAAACTACTATAATTTTCAGAAGCGATTTCCGGCAGCAAAAGAGCGATTTCCAGTAAGTTCAAATGGTTTTTGGTGAGTTAAACTAAGGTTTAGCTCCTTTCTCGTTTTGGTTTAAACTCCTGGTTTTAGAATCAGGGATCTTACCTGAAATAGGGTGAAGCTCATGGTTTAAGGTTCGAAGAGGAGGCAACAATGGGAAAAAGGTGTGGTCGGTCAAAGAAACAGGTGGTTGCGACACCTCAAGCGACGTTGAGGGTCTTTACACCTCAATTAGAAAAGAAGGCAGAGGAGATACATAATCGATTTGGAGGAACAAATTTGTGCGAAGGGGACCCAACTGCACAACTCAATGTGCAGAATCTTGAGTCCACCACGGAGGAAATATTTGAGGAAATAATACATGAAGAACCAGTTAGGGATGTTTCTTGGGTTAATTAATACGTGGAAACAGGTTACCAAATAATGGGCTTGACCTGGAGTATACAACTTCTAAGGTATTGAATGGAGAAATTGAGGTTGTGATTGAAGAGGCAGATGTGGCCTCAGAGTAGAAATATTGGGAAAACGCACTCATCATGTATGTGTTGGGAGGGGATTTTACTATGAATGGACTGAAAATTTTATGATGAAAACTTGGAATTTTGCTGCGCTACCTAAATTGTACTATAATGAAGAAGGTTACTTTATTATTAGGTTTCAATCCAAGGAAGACAAGGATACCATTCTGAAAAGAGGTCCTTACACCATTTTTTGCAAGCCTATGTTTCTACATGAATGGAATCCCAAGTTTTCTCTAAAGGAGGATGTTATTTGTGTGGTGCCTATCTGGGTGAATTTCCCTGAACTCCCTCTCATCTTTTGGGGAGAGTAGAGTATAGGGAAAATAGTGAGTGCTTTAGGCAAACCCATGATGACAGACGAATGTATTGTTAAGAAATTGAGGGTTACTTATGCACAGGTGTTAATAAAAATTGATATCACAGTGGAATTGAAGGACACTATTGTGATTAGAGACCCCGATGGCCAGAAATTGGTGCAAAAAATTGAGTACGAATGGAAGCTAATATACTGTAAAAAAATGCAGTAAAGTAGGGCATGATTGTGAGAAGAAAAACAAATTGGGCCAACCGAAGAAAATTTGGACTCATAAACCCCAACAACCCCAAAACATAGACCCCGACATTATTCCTAAATAGGTTAACAATGAACTTTTACAGAGGCAGGAGCACGCTAAAAGTGAGACTGAAGTTGATAAATGGACAATTGTAAGCTTAAGGCACAGAGGTAAGGGGCCAATTTTTGGTTAAGATCCTCCTTTAGATGTTGTGGATCATATTGGAACTAATAAGAATGGGTTTGATGCTCTAGTATGGTAGAGCATCTGCTAGGCGATCCATGTTGATTGTTAGGAATATTAGGGGATTCAATAAAAAATCAAGGCACCTTGAGATTAAAGCCCATCTCAAAAACTTCCATGTGCCTTGTGTTGCTTTTCTAGAGACTAGAGTTAAACAACAAAATGCTGCAAAAATTAAAAGTGTGTTTGGTCCTCATTGGATGTGGTTAGACAACTATGTGAACCACCACAATGAGAGGATTTGGATTATGTGGAATCCTCTAGAAGTAGTGCTTAGGATGCATGAGCCATCTGACCAGTTCATTCACTACGAGTTTACTAGTATAACATGGCAAAGAATGTATTGGTTGACCATTATCTATGCTCACAACCAATTGCTTAATAGAAGATGCCTTTGGAATGATATTGACATAATTGCTTATACTATTCAGGATCCATGGACGGTGGTTGGTGATTACCATAATGTGTTTCATAATGTCATACCCCAAATTTGACCTATCGAATAATCATATTACATTACCTTTTGTATTTTTTTCATATTGTGTAACTTTTCTAGTTTTAAGTCTTTTTATATTGGGAATGGTTTTAAGTATTGATAACAGGGGTATGTTAATTAAAGGGTTCGTGAGCCTTCTATATCAAAATATCCCATAAGAGTTTTTTTGTCTGGCCCATCATTTTTGTTAAGTAGAAGTCAAATTCTGACTTTTTACTATTCAAATTACACTACATTATTATTTCATTTAATCATTTTTATCTTAATCAAAATCTGGTTATTATTTCTTTTTTCATTGTTATTATATTTGGACGTTTTAATTAGAATCCATTATTATAATTAACGAAATTATTATTATTGTTAAAATTATTAATATCAGTATACTACTAACTAACTTATTTGTTGTTAATATTATTATTATTATTTCCATTAGTATTAACTATTATATTTAATAATAATTATTTTTTGTTGACCAAGTAAAAATTGGTTGAGGAACTGAAACCCTAATGCACATCTGGCCTTTCCCCAATTCGTCTTGCACTGTTCTTCGTCTCCCCATCCCAACCCTAATTCTTCCAAACACCAAAACACAAACGCAGAAACGGAAAAGATGGAATAAACTAAATCGAATCAAAAATACAAATTCAAATCAACAACTCAATCAAATCCTTAAAATCAAATCTCAAATTTAAATATTACAATCAATCAATTATGTACAAATCTGAAACAAATCCAATCAATCCCTAATTCTAAAAACTCGAATTCAATCATAAATCAATCTACTCTAATTACAGGACTTTGGGATTGTGCAGGAGGCTTGGGTCTGGCAGCATGCAGGACTTTGTCCAGACTCATCAAAATACAAAACAACACTTGTCTTCAACCATTATGTGTCTTTCGACTGGACCAAATGCATGCCCCTTCGAGGGCATCATTTGTGTGTCCTTTGAATAGCCCACATGCACCCCTTGTGCATTGTTCGAATAGGCCACCAATGCGTGTTCATAATGTAGCAATGTTATACTTGTGAAACAAAGGCAGGCATGAAGAGGAAACCTTTGCTTGGTGAATCAAAGGCCAGTTGAAGGGGGGAGCCTTTGCCTTGTGGATCGAAGGCAAGCATCTTAAACTAGAACTCATCAAAAGGCAAAACAATATTGTTTCCCACAATTATGTATCCTTCGAATGGACCACATATATGTCCTTCGAAAGGCACCATTAGTGTATCCTTCGAATGGACCTTACTAGGTGTCAAAATGTGGAAAATTGTGTGTTGGATATTTTGGAGGTGGAGTCAAAGCTAGCATGAGAGAAGCCAACTACTTAATGAATCGAAGCACATATGAAATAAAGCCACTACTTTATGGGAACTGGCATGAAGGGAAACCATTTCCTTGTGCATTGGAGGCAAGCCAATAGAAAGTCATTTTCTTGTGGGTCGAAAGCAAACATAAATGCAAGTTGGAGGGGCCTTGGCCTTGTGGATCGAAGGCAAGTCTGAGGCAGCCTTTTGTCTAGTGGATCAAAGGCAGGTATGAAGAAGCCTTTTCCTAAACGAACCTTGCATGTAGGAGTCCACTGTTTTGTGGATCAAAGTAAGGGTGCAGGAGGTCACTGCTGGTGGATCGAAGTGAGCTTGCAAGGGATTCTTGCTTTGTGTACTGAAGGCACGCACAGAGGGAGAATTTGCATAGGCGAAGCAGGAATCAAGCTTGCTCCAAAGAAATTAAATGCCCAATTGAAGCAAGAATTAAGCTTGCATGCAGGTAGCCATTGTATTGTGAATCAAGCCAATATGTAAAGCCAATGGTGCAATCGACGGATGTATGCAAGAGGCCATTGCTTTGTGCTTGCTGGCATGAAGGAAGTTCCTGCCTTGTGAATTGAAGGCAAGCGTAGAGAAGGCCCTTCCCTTTTGAGTTGAAGGAGGTTGTTTCAAAGGAAACACATGCCCAGTCGAAGCTTGTATACAACAAACAAGCAAAAGGCCAAGGCTTCAATCGAAGCTTGGAAATTTGAAGCAAGTTTGGAGGAGGTTAGGTGCTCAATCGAAGCCTGTCAAGATTCCAATCAAAAGACCTTTTGACATGCCAATCGAAAGACCTTGTTTATCTTTAAAAAAAATTTTTTTTCTTTAATCAAGTGTTTGTAATCACCTATGTAAGAGAAAAATCTTGGAAAAATATGAGAGGAAAATTTTGGGGTACAACAGCTGCCCCTGTTCAATCTTCTTAAACCTAAGGATTTAGATTGGCTTGTCTGCCTTTCATGGTCTGAAGGTGGAAGATGATTAAACACTAGAGTGCCCATAAATTTGCACTCGCATGAAATAAAACGGATGGTTGATGATGTCGGGAATGGGCTTACAGATGCCATTTAGAGGAGGTGATAGAGAGTCGTCGGAGATGGGCTTCAAGATGCCATCCAAAGTAGATGTTGATTTCACACATGGTCTCTTTGGGGGTTCTTGTTCCTGCTGTCTGAGAAGGAGTCCGTTGGGGAATGTGGGTTTCTGTTGTTCTCCTGTTTGAGGAAAACTCTATGGGGAATAGAGCTGTGAACTTCAGTTGTCCAAGGCTCTGCTGAAGAGTTATCTTTGGTTACTGTATTTTGGATGAAGTCCAGGTTTCTAGTGATTTGCTGGGGATAATAGAATTAACTGTTATCTGGAAATGTATTAGAAAGAGCCTATGTAGGGTTGCTTCAAGATGAGTCTGTGTTAGACTGTATGAGAAGAAACCCGTGTAAGATTGCTTCGTCTGGTCATGCAGATAGCTTTCATGTCTGGTTTCATGTGTTAATCTATAATCAGCTTGTTCACAGATAGTTGTCCTGTCTGGTTTCAGGTATTAATCTGGAATTTGAAAATTGTTGGTCATCCAATTATAGTTGTCCTGGCTTGTTACAGGTATTAATCTGGAACTATGTTTTTGTTTGATCGTTGAGATAGTTGTCATGTCTGGTTTAAGGTATTAATCTCTTACCTAAGAAAGAAAGATAGTTTTCTGGCTTGTTGCAGATATTAATCTTCAATCTCTTCATGTAGATAGTTATCCTGGCTTGTTATAGGTATTAATCTACAGTCGATCGTCCACAGATAGTTCTGCTAGCTTGTTACAGGTATTAATCCAGAACTTATTTTACTGATCACATAGATAGTTTCCCTGTCTGGTTTCAGGCATTAATCCATGGCCTGTTGTAGTGAAGATGTGAAAAACACAAGAAGGAGGGTTGAATTGTAAAACTTAAATCAAATGTGCAGACAACACTGTATTTTTATCCTGGTTCGTTTGATCTCAAACTACTCCAGTCCACCCGTCAAGGTGATTTCGCCTCTCTCCAATGAGGTCTTAATCCACTATATTCAACTGAATACAACAACTACTTTAACAACAGTTAAATCCTTCTTGAGTATAACCACAGACCGGTTTATCTCAAGGAAATTCTCTTACAGATAAATGAATAAAAGTGTGTTTGATGTTTTCTAATAAAACTATATATCACAACTGTGATAATACACAATGTTAAGCTTGAATAAAACTGGGTTGCTAGAGCGATAGAGTAAGCGTGGTTGAAAAGCTTAGCAATTTGTGTGAGTGCGTGCACGTAGATTATTAGCCTTTTCTTTTCTCACACTGACTTGTTTATATAGCCAAGAAAAAGATACGTTGTTGTCCATAAATCTCTTTCAATGATAGTAACATTCTTTCCTTTTTGAGAAGATCTTGTCTTTGAATAAAGCCGTTGGTAATTAATCTGTCTTGAATGCATAGTAACGCTGATGCTTCAGAGTCTTCTCTGCTTATGGTAATCAAAGTGTTCTATGCTTTATCTTATGTTGTCGCTTCTGAGTGCTGATGACTTGGTAAGGATCTTGATCAGAGTCAGAGTATTTTATACGCAGATTATGGTCATCAGGCTTCAGCATATGATTTGGTAACTTCAGCGTGTAGCATATGTTTTTTATCTTCTGATGCTGATATGTTGCTGAACTTCTGATGCTGATTCCATCAGAACTTCTGTATACCTGTATACGTAAAGCATAATTTTAAGCAGCATACTTGTTCTATATAAATATCTTTGAATTAATTTTATTCTTTGTATTTTGTTTTCATCAAAACTCTTATTGAGGGTTGTAGAATCAAACTATGTTCTAGCAATTGTTGGTAAACCTGTCTTATTTCGGGAGTTTATACCACTTAGTCGTGTAGATAGTTTCCCGTCTGGTTTTGGGCATTAATCTTTGACCTGCTGTAAAAGTTGATAGTATTTGTCTGTTTGCTAATTTAACCTGAAAAGGTAAAATCAGTTTCATGAGATGTCATGATGTATGAATTGCATGATGCTCCCAAAATAAATGAGATAATGATATATGTATTTGTATTCACATGCCATGATGTATGAACATGTAATGATGTTGCATAATATCTTTCTCTGGGAAAATAAATCCATGACGACTGCTGAAGAGTACCGGGAAGCTGAATCATGGACTGTTATTGGTGAGTGAAGAAAGTGATTCTTCAATTTCCGTTGGGAATAGTGAATGGAGATAGTTTTGTTGGCGATTCCTTTTTTCTGCCGAGGATCTTCGACTTCTATTTGAGAATGATTTTTCCGAGAGGAAGAGTCCTGTTGGAAGATTTCACCAATTTTGAGAAATAAACTCCGCTGGGGGATGAACTTCTGTAGCTAGAGAAATAAACTCTACTGGGGATAAGGCTTTATAAACTACTCGAGATTTATAAAAATCTGTCGCGGAAGGTGAACTCCATAAACTGCTTGGGGATTTTGTTGAAATCCTGTAGGGGACTCTTGAGAAGCTTGGCGATTTCACTGGGGGATTTTGGAGCAATAATTGGAGATTTTTTTCTCTGCCGGGGATGTGAGAACAATTGACATCTGTGATACAGTGGCAGAACCGACTGTTATACTAGTTTTACGTTTGGGTTCGAAAATGTTATGGTAAGCAAGAGTTGCCACCGACTTTTCTTTTATCCAACAAAGGAAAGGGTGAAAAGAACAGAAAAAGACCTTTCGATAGTTTTGAGCAAGGGGGGTAGATTATAGAAAGGGAAGGTGTTAGCACCCTTTCCATCTGTAGTTTTCTATGGGCTCTTAGATGCCTAACTATTTTTTGAAATACCTTGTCCTTTCGTGTATTTTTGAAAAGTATTTTGAAATGCCTTAGTGCGGCAGTTTTCTTTATGATAACACTTGTATCAGTCCTCAAGAGTGTTGATAAAGCATTTTTTTGAAAATGTTTTTGAAAGCATTTTGTGTATGTGAAAAAAATTCATTTTGAGCATAGCATCTAGGAACTATCTACTTATACTCGAAAGGTTTGTTCTTTTCCTACTATCCTTTAGACAGTGCTATCCTACTATTAGTGAGTAGGTATCCCTATCGTTGGATGTTTGAGGGACAAGCGAAGGGACGTACAGTCATAAAGGCAACACGTGGAGACGCTTTAGTAATTTTTTCTAGGGACTAGATCATTTACCGAAAGGCAGCATTGTAGGGTCAACGAGGGACCATGATCTTTGATTTACGGGTCTTTGCTAAAGCGCCCCCGTTTCGAGGGACATGACTATTTTTTTCTGAAAGGCAACCAAAGTGGGCATACCCTAGAGGTGTATGTGTTCAATGTGTGCTTATTTCAGTTATTTGTCTTTGAATTTAAGTTTGCTAGCGCTTTGTTTTTAGTCTTTCCATACAAGCCTAATTAGTAACAGTTAATATATATTGCAGAAATTTAAAGTGCGGGAATTGTAAATCCTGCGCTATTACAATGCTTCGGGGAGGGGGTATTTACATGTCCAAATGGGGAAAGAAAAAGTAAAAAGTCCTAAATTTAACTATTACAACCTTTTGCAGTTACATAAATATAAAATGAACGAAATTTAAAATGGGCGTGCGAATATGGAAAGCGAGGTAAGCCCTAAAATACTTCTACATACTTAGCACTTTTTTTTTCATTTTTATTAAGAAAAATACTTAAATTAAAAAAAAAAATTAATTTAACTAAATAACGAAAAGAGAGATAAATAAGATGCAATTAAAACTAATCAAAAGGAAACTAATTCTAACATTTTTTGGATTTTTATTATTGAGAAAAAGATTTGAAATGATTAAGTCTAAGTTCTAATTGATTTTAAATTACTTGAAATAAATCAAAATATAATTAATTAACTTGCACAAATTAAATTTAATTATATATAAAAAAACCTAAATATATATTTTTTTATTTTATCATTAAATAAAAATGATTTGTAAAAAAGTAAATATAAAAAGAAGTAAATAAAGAAATCCGACGTTAGTTTTGGCTAAAGGTCTCTGAATTTTGCGTTTCAAAGCCATGCTTCCGATCGGTGTTGAGAATGGAATCTCATGAACCAGGCCTCAAAACTTACATGCTTCACGTCCAACCTGCTTTATGTATGACTACAAACATGTATGCAAATGTCAAATAGATTAACAAATGCAGATTAACAAGATTATATTTAAATAAACTATACCGAACGATACAACTTGTAGGGAAGGCACAGGCGCGCTCCAAGCCAAGGTGAGGAATGGAAATGACTCCTAGGGACCTCAGTAGTGCAAAGATGGCATGATATTGGATGGAAAAAAGCTGAAGATCAGGTTTTGAATTTTCACAACTTTTGAACGATTTTGAGAATTTTGAGAGAGCTTTGTGAAGAGCTTTTGAAGAGATTTTTGAAGAGTAATTCCGTGTCCCTTTACATATGGTTTGCTTATGCTTATATAGAGGTATGAATGAGGTAACATACATGTCAAGGGATCAATTAATAAAACCATGATAAAATAAAAATCAAACATATTGAAAACTTTCCATTTTTTGAGTTTGTTCTTGCCATTTTTAAGATCCTTGTCTCTTTTTGAATGTTCAATGAACCTGGATCATTTGGATGTATCTTTCACGAAAATATGGGCCTTCTAATAGATCAAATCAAACCCAAATATCATGGCCCATTATTCTTTGTATTTTTATTTAATTTATTTGATTTAATTCATGTTTAAATGAATAAAAATTCAAATAAATAGAAACAAAAATCAAAATAGTGCATGGTTAGGTTTATAGGTCCTTGGGTATGTCAAAACATGTTTGAACCCTAAAAGTTAGGTCCATTAACCTAAAAATGCAATTATGCTCAAAGTTGAGTTCATGCATTTTTCATAAATTTGCCTAACTTGTGCAAACCATAACTTGCTCAATTTTCATCTTTTGAAGATGTTCTTGGACTTTTTATAAATACCAATATGTACTCTACAATCTCTATGTTGATCATTGTTTCTTTTGAAGACATTATCTTGATGTTAGTTGTCTTGACAAAAAGTGTCTTTTGTTGACTTTTTGAAAATGACTTGTAATGTATGAGCTTGTATCATTCAAATGGTGCATTTCTTGAACTTGAGGATAAAATAGAAGTTGTAGGGAATTGGATTATCTTCAAAATGAGCTTCGTTTGGGAAAAATGGTTGAATTATGTGAAAGTTATGCCTGGTCAAACTTCAATTGACTTTTCCTAGGAAACCCTAATTTAGCAAATCTTGACGTTTGATGATCTGAGGAATTTCCTTGAGGAATCATGATCAACCCTTGATTAAATGATGAATATCACTTAAAAATGTTGATGTTGATAAAAAATATTGAAGTTTGACTATAAATAGGCCACATATAACTTTTGACCTAGTATAGTTGGTTTTCAGGCATTTGAGCAATTGACTGAGCAAACTTGTAGTGGAATGCATGAAATTTGTCATGGAAAATCTTGAAGGCATATAGGGACAATGGCAAACATTTGTGACCTTTGGAGCTTACACATCTTGATGAAAAGGGAAACCCTAATTAGAGGTTCATTGCTTAGGAGGAGAGTTTGTCTAATCAATTCTTGGTCAACCTTGAGCAATTGAGGACCTCTAGAAGCATGTCTTGAGTGAAAATGGGAGGGGAAATTTTGGGGTACAAAAGCTTCCCCTGTTCAATCTTCTTGAACCTGAGGATTTAGATTAGCCTGTCTACCTTTCATGATCTGAAGGTGGAAGAGGATTGAATACTAGAGTGCCCAGAAATTTGCACTCGCGTGAAGTAACACTGTTGGTTGATGCTAATCGGGAATGGGCTTACAGATTCAATTTGGAGTAGATGACTGAGAGTCATCAGAGATGGGCTTAAAGATGCCATCAAAAGTAGATAACTGAGAGTCATAAATGGTCCCTTTATGGGGATTCCTGTTCCTGTTGTCTGAGGAGGAGTCCACTGGGGGATGTTGATTTCTGTTGTTTTCTTGTTTAAGGAAAACTTTGTGGGGAATAGAGTCTATGAACTTCAGTTGTCCATGACTCTACTGAGGGGTTATCTTTGGATTGGAGAGATGAAAGTTTATTGTTTTCTGGTTAAAATCCAGGCTTCACAGTAATTTGCTGGGGAGAATGAAATTAACTACTATCTGGAAATGTATCAGAATAAGCCTGTGTAGGGCTGTTCCAGGATGAGTCCAGGTAAGACTTCATCTGAAAGTGTATGAGAAGGAACCTGGGTAGGGCTGTTTTAGGAGATATATGAGAGGGAGCCTGGGTAGGGCAGCTTCAGGATGAGTCTGGGTAAAACTGCATCTGGAAATTGTAAGAAGGAACCTGGGTAGGGTTTCCTCAGGATGAGTCCGTGTAAAACTGCATCTGGAAATTGTGAGAAGGAACCTGGGTAGGGTTTCCCCAGGATAAGTCCGTGTAAAACTACATCTGGATATTGTGAGAAGGAACCTGGGTAGGGTTGCTTCAGGATGAGTCAGTGTAAAACTGCATCTGGAAATTCAAGAGAAGGAACCTGGGTAGGGTTGCCTCAAGATGAGTAAGTGTAAAACTGCATCTGGAAATTCAAGAGAAGGAACCTGTGTAGGGTTTCCTCAGGATGAGTCAGTGTAAAACTGCATCTGAAAATTCAAGAGAAGGAACTTGGGTAGGGTTGCCTTAGGAAGAGTCCGTGTAAAACTGCATCTTGAGATTGTGAGAAGGAACATGGGTAGGGTTGCTTCTGGATGAGTCTGTGTAAAACTTCAGAAGGAGGGAGAAGGAACCTGTATAAGATTTCTTCATGAAGAGCCCGTATAAAGTTGTATTTAGAAGTCAGAAGAAACCTGTGTAAGATTGCTTCATGAAGAACCTGTATAATGTTGTATTTGGAAGTGAGAAGAAACCCGTGTAAGATTGCTTCATGATGAGCCCGTGTAAAGTTGTATTTGGAAGTCAGAATAAACCCGTGTAATATTGCTTCATGATGAGCCCGTGTAAATTTGTATTTGCAATTTAGAAGAAACCCGTGTAAGATTGCTTCAGGATGAGCCCGTGTAAAGATGTATTTGGAAGTCAGAAGAAAGTCGTGTAAGATTGCTTCATGTTGAGCCCGTGTAAAGCTGTATTTGGAAGTCAGAAGAAACCCGTGTAAGATTGCTTCATGATGAGCCCGTGTAAAGCTGTATTTGGTCGTACAAGATAATTACTCTATTTTGTTTCAGGAGCTAATCTTGGACCTGTTAAAAATTATTGATGATAAATATCTGTTGATTGATCTTTCCTAAAAACGTAAAGCGTTAGCTATATGCAATGTCATGATGTATGAAATGCATTGTGTAATGGTGTTCTCAAAATAAATGAGATTGGGATCTATGCATTTGTACTGCAGATGCTATGACATTTGTAGAATGATGTATGAATGCAATATGTGAATGTATCAGTTGTTCTATTGTAGCACTGTTGAATTAGGGAAAATAAATCCCTGGTTGCAGTTGGCGATGAAGAATGTAGGTCTTCAGATTTTGTTGAAGCTGAACTACTGGGAGATGATCTTCCGTTGTTAGAGAAATAAACTCTATTGGGGAAGGAAAGCTCAGTGCACTGCCTGAGGATTTTGTGAAATCCTATTGGGGAATCCTGAGAAGTTTGACGACTTTATTGGGGAAAACTTGATGTCGGGGAAGTAGTTGGAAATTCTTGTCCTGTCGGGGATACAAGAACACCTTACATCACTAATTTGTAAGATGAGAATATAGCGGCGACATTTTAGTAAGATTCCCCTGCCTCTGTACCTGTTGGAGAAAGTACCTGCGGAGACTTTATGGATGGTTTGAGTGTCATCCCAACTCCTGGGGTGCTTGGTAAATGCTGATAAGGATGATAAGTCTTCTACTGATAAACAAATGACAAGATGACGGGACATAGACGTACGTTTTTAATCCCTAACTTTTTCCTGGACCGCCCTTTCGGGTTTTCAGTCCACCGGGATACCCTTTTTTGCTCAAGCTACCTTTTCAGGCTTTCGACTTGCCGGGTGTATAATTTTTTGTATATATCCCTAATTTTTGCCCGAACTCTTTTGGTTCACCGGGATGCCCTTAATTTTTCCTAGGCCTGTCAACCTAGAGGGTCTTTTTCATGCGTAGTATTTTCTAACTATGTCCGCTGTGATACTGTGGCAGAACCGACTATTAATACTGGTTTTGCATTTTGTATTCGCAAATGTTGCGGTAAGCAAGAGTCGCCACCGAATTTTCTTTTATCCAACAAAGGAAAGGGTGAAAAGAACAGAAAAAGACCTTTTTTCGAGAGTTTCTGAGTAAGGGGGTAGATTATGGAAAGGGAAGGTGTTAGCACCCTTTCCATCCGTAGTTTTCTACAGGCTCTTAGGTACTTGCTCATTTTTGAAAATTGCTTTCGTGTTTGTGGGAAAAAGTTTTTGTTTGAAAATGCCTTAGTACGGCAATTTGCTTTATGATAACCCTTGTATCAATCCTCAAGAGTGTGATAAAGCGTTTTGAAAACTTTGTTTGAAAAGTGTTTGAAAGTGTGGTGTGTAAAAAGAATTATTTTGAGCAAGCATCTAAGAACTTATCTACTTATACTCGAAAAGGTCGTTCTTTTCTCCTATCCTTTAGACAGTGTTATCCTACTATTAGTGAGTAGGTAGCCCTAGTCGTTGGATGTTTGAGGGACTGTCAAAAGGGACGTACGGTCAGTAAGGCAATAGGGAAAAATCTCTTAGTAACTTCCCTAAAGCCCTAAGATCACTTTCATACTGAGGCAAGAGTCTAGAGGGTCATCGAGGGACTAGTGATCTCTAGAGTTAAGGACAACCACTAAGAATTCTCACGTTTCGAGAATTGTGACCGTAATTCAAAGGCAACTGAATGAGGTATACCCTAAGGGTGCAAGTGTGCAACGGTGTGTTTTTTCAGATATTTATCTTGCAATTCAATGATCTATCGATTGATTGATTAATCATGCACGCCTAGGTTGCTAAAAATTATATACAAGTATATAGAGAATATAAAAGCGAGAAAATAAAGGGTCATACGCTATTACAGGGCTTTGGTGTAGATACATAAAGAATGACTGAAAAAATAAAGTGCGGAAATAAAAAACCCTAATTAGCTATTACAAAGCGGGCGTAGTTACATCAATAATAAAAATAACCATACGACAAAATAATGACGTGTGAGAATTAACTGGATAAAAGTTCAAAAACCCTAAAAAATTTAACTTGATTATTAAAAATATTTTTGGGATTTTATGAAAAAAGAATTAAATTTTGACCTAATTTTTTCTAATTAATTTTAATTAATGAAAACCAATTAAAGTTGATGAAAATAATTAATTTGCAAAAAGTTAATTTAATAAAAAAACTAAGTCCTATTTTTTGTGATTATTTTCTGATTTAAAAAAATGATTTGAAATAAAAAACAATTGAAATAATTAGATAACAAAAGATAATTAAATAAAAGGGAAAACAATGGGCCTGAGGGGTGTAAACCCAAATTGGAGGGTTGCATACTGAAATTTTGTCCAAAGCCCACTCCAGTTGGGCCATAGCTGCGTGTCATTCAGTGTGGTTGCGCTAGGAGAGTCCATCATGGGGAGCTTCATTGGAAGCATTATATCTGGTGCTGATTGATTTGATGGTGATGATGATGAGGTCTATGGTGAGCGCGCTTGGTGTGGAACCACTTGATGTGCAATGAATAAATTTGGAAAATAGAAAACATTGGACCTGGGATTCGAACCCAGGTCCCCTTGGTTACCAGCCTCGCCCTTTACCACTGCGCCACATGGTCATTAGTTATATAAAACAAGAATAATATATTACATTTAATAATTATTATTAATAACAAAAACACGCGCAAAATTCAAACGACCCAACCAGACTTTGATATGCAGTCATCTTCCCCAAGGGACTGACGTTTTAGGCAAGGGTTTTTTACCTACGGACAGTGATGTAGCTATAAACCTACATATCTTCAAAATCACAACCATGCAATATAAATTTTATCCAAGTATATAGATCAACTGGGTTTGATCTCATGAATACAATGATACTCTTCTTTTGCCATGATTTTGCCTGAAATAAAAAACCCTAACAATGGCATCCAGTCAAATACGCATCAAAACACACAATTATTCATGCAAACATGTTCCAAATGGTCATACAAACATGAATGCATACTTAAAATTCGGTTATCATGCGTAAATTATCAAAATCAAATTCAAGAAAAGTGAGTAAACCGTGATTCTGTATGGGGCGTTTCTGGGAGTGTTGAGGTGTGAGAATGGTCCAGGTAGTTTCCAATATGCCCAAGAATGGATTGCAAACCTTCAAAGTCCTTGAATCTCCCTCTAAATCAAAATTCATCACCACTTTTTGTCCCAAAATTTGAGTTTTTTGTGAGTGTTCTACACGGCCAATCATCATTTTTGTGGTCTGGAAATGTTATGCATATATAGTAGAACGAATTAGGTTAACAAAACTGAATTAAATCTTGAAGATTAAGTGAGAAAATATTTGATTTGTGTCTTGTATTTTTTGTTTCTATAATAGGCCAAATCTTGCTATTTTTATTCCAATCACCGCTTGCACGAAATCCTTGATTTGCCAGCTGATTATAGACTCATCATGTGCTCATAAAATCAAATCTTAGATTTTATTTTATTATTCCACTATGTTATTTGATTTATTTTGATTTTAATGAATGAAAAATAAAAACAAATAATAAAAATAATGAAATAATACATGATTAAGATCAGGGGCCGTGGGTCATGTTAGGAACAAGTTTCAATCATGAAAGCATGGGCCCATTTGGAAAAAAATCATGTTTGGTCATTATTTGCTTCATGCACTTTTCCAAAAACGGTCAACTTCAGCAATGCATATCTCTCTCATTTTTAACCCTAAGAGGGTGTTCTTTGACTTTTTAGCAACCTTAGGATGTACTCTAAACAATCCTTTTAGTTTCATCTCAATTGTATCTTCCATGTTCATGTAAGGAGCTTTGACCCAAAAGGTTGTTTTGTTGACTTTTTTTAAAGGACCTATAATGTCTGAGCTTATATCTTTTGATTGAGGAATTTCTTGAACTTGAGTGCTGAAGAGGAGTTGTATGGAATTGGATTCTATTCAAAATGAGTCTTGGTTGGAAAATTTATGATAAAGTATGAGAAAGTTATGCTTGGTCAAAGTTTGGTTGACTTTTCCTTTAGAAACCCTAATTTTCCATTTTTGAGTTTTGATGAGTTAGGAGCATTTCTTGAGGAATCATGACCAACCCTTGATCAAATGGTGTATATTACTTCAAAATGTTGACGTTGACCAAAAATCTTGAAGTTTGACTGTATTTGGTCCATAGTTGACTTTTGACCTAGTATAGTTGATTTTCCAATACTTGAGCAGTTGATTGAGCAAACTTGTTGTTCAAGGCATGAAATTTGGCATGGGTGATCTTGAGGACATATTAGGACAATGGAGAACATTTGGGATCCTTTGGAGTCCTACATCTTTCTTGAAATTGAAACCCTAATTTGAGGTTCATTGCCTTAGGGGGAGAATTTATCTGGTCAATTCTTGGTCATCCTAGGACAAGTGAGAGGATCTTAATGGGCATGTCTTGAGTGAAATGAGAGGGAAAAGTTTGGAGTACAACAGCTGCCCCTGTTCAATCTTCTTAAACCTTAGGATGTAGATTGGCGGGTATGCCTTTCATGACCTGAGGGTGGAAGATGATTGAACACTAGAGTGTCCAAAAATTTGCACTCGTCTAAAATGATACTTGAATGCGTAGGTAATATAGGGAATGGGGTTACAAATTCTATTTCGAGAAGGTGACGGGAGATCATCAGAGATGGGCTTAAAGATGCCATCCAGAGCAATGTGACTGAGAGTTGTCGGGGATGGGCTTAAAGATGCCCTCCGGCACAATGTTGATTTCATGAGATATTCCTTTATGGGAACTCCTATTCCTGTTATTGAGGAGGACTCCACTGAGGAATGTTGGTCTCTGTTTTGGGGGAATAGAGTTTAGGAGCTTCAGTTGTTCAATACTCTACTAGGGAGTCATCTCTTGTTTGAACAGACAGAAGTGAATTGCTATCTGGTCAGGATCCAGGCTTCACAGTGACTTGCTGAGGATAATAAGGTTGACTGCTATCTGGTCGCATTCCAGGCTTCACAATGACTTAATGGGGAAATGAGATTAAACTGTTATCTGGTTATACTCCAGGCTTTGCAGTTTCTTAAACTGTTATCTGGTCGGAATCCAGGCTTCAGTGACTTGGGATGTTATCTGGTCGTGTCCAGGCTTCAGTGACTTGGGTTGTTATTTGGTCGTGTCCATGCTTCACAGTTTCTTGAATTGTTGATTGACTATTATCCGGTCAGGTTCTGGGCTTCATAGCTTCTTTAACTGAAATAGAAATCTTAGTATCGATTTGACTGAACCAGAGAAAGATCTTGAGTTGTCTTCGAATGGGATAGAAAAAAAAAATCTTAATATCGATTTAGTTGAACCTAGGGAAGGTCTCAAATTAACTTTGACTGGAACCGTAATCAATAGAATCTTAGTATAGATTCGGCTGACCCATACAAAAGTCTTGGAATATCTTCAACTGGAATAGTAATCAGAGAGATCTTAGTGTCGATCTGACTGACCCAAAGAAGGTCTTGGATTATAACTTCGATTGGAATAGTAATCAGTTGAATCTTAGTATCGATTCGGATGACCCAGACAAAAGTCTAGAACATCTTTAACTGGAATAGTAATCAGAGAGATCTTAGTGTCGATCTGACTAACCCAGAAAAGATCTGGGATTAACTTTGACTAGAATGGTAATCAGTAGAATCTTAGTATCGATTTGGCTGACCCAGACAAAAGTCTTGGAATATCTTCAATTGGAATAGTAATCAGAGAGATCTTAGTGTCGATCTAACTGAACCAGAGAAGGTCTTTTGAGAAAATATTTTGGAGGAAGATGCTGAAATAGCCCTTCATCATACATAGCCTTTGAGAAGACTTCCAGGTCATCTAAGTAGTCAAAAGTATCTATTGACTTGATCTTTCCTGAAAAGGTGAAGAGTTAGTCATGGTGTATGAAATGCACTGTGTAATGATGTTCTCAAAATAAATGAGACTATGTTGTATGCGATGTGTATGCGCATGCCATGATGTATGAATATGGAATGCTGTTGCGATGGTTCTTAGTCTGGGAAAGTAAATCCCAGACTGCTGCTGAAGAGTCTTGGGAGGATGAATCCTTCATTTCCACTGGGGATGATGAACATAGATGATTCGCTGGGGATTTCCTCTTTCTGTATAAGGATATTCTGCCAGGAATTGACTACGCTTGAGAATAAACTCTATGGAGGGAGATGTGTCATTGGAAAATTCAACCGTTGTAGAGAAATAAACATTGTTGGGGAATGAACTTCTGTAGTTAGAGAAATAAACTCTACTCGGGACGAGGTTTTATACTTGTTGGATCATACAACTCGACTGGAGAATACAAATTTCAGCTCTCTGAAGGAACTTTGCTGGAGAAGATAATTCTTGCTTGGGGAAGGAGAGATCTAAACTTCGGTTGTTTCTACCATGTGGGGAACTTAGACGTCACGGGGTCGTATGTAATGGTTACTTTGCATCAGGATATTTCCGCCCCTGTACCTGCTGGAGAAAGTACCTGTAGAGATTTTTTAGATGGATCTATGTCGTGATTGTACTTGAACATGTATTGGATGAGTGTCAGAATGACACCCGTCTTTGGATCGTACCTGAACTATACTTGAAACATGTGTTGAATGAGTGTTAGAATGACATCTGTCTCTGGGTCGTATCTGAATTGTATTTGAAACATGTGTTGAATGAGTGTCAAAATGACATCCGCCACTGGATCGTATCTGAACTGTATTTGAAACATGTGTTGAATGAGTGTCAGAATGACATCCGTCTTTGGGTCGTATCTCAACTGTATTTGAAACATGTGTTGAATGAGTGTCAGAATGACATCTGTCTCTGGATTATATCTGAACTATATTTGAAACATGTGTTGAATGAGTGTCAGAATGACATCCGTCTTTGGATTGTATCTGAACTGTATTTGAAACATGTGTTGAATGAGTGTCAGAATGTAATCCGTCTCTGGATCGTATTTGAACTGTATTTGAAACTTGTGTTGAATGAGTGTCAGAATGAAATCCGTCTCTGGATCGTATCTAAACTGTATTTGAATCATGTGTTGAATGAGTGTCAGAATGAAATTCGTCTATGGATCGTATCTGAACTGTATTTGAAACACGTGTTGAATGAGTGTCGGAATGACACATGTCTCTGAATCGTATCTGAATTGTATTTGAAATATGTGTTGAATGAGTGTCAGAATGACATCCGTCTTTGGATCGTATAAGAATTTTATTTGAAACATGTGTTTAATGAGTGTCAGAATGACATCCGCCTCTGGATCGTATCTGAAATGTATTTGAAACATGTATTGAATGAGTGTTAGAATGACATCCGTCTCTGGATCGTATCTGAACTATATTTGAAACATGTGTTGAATGAGTGTCAGAATGACATTCGTCTCTGGATCGTATTTGAACTCTATTTGAAGAGAATCTGAGTAAGTATTAGTATGACATCCGTCTCTGGATCGTACCTGAATTGTTTCTAGAAGAAAACTTGGTTTATTTAGAATGTTTCTGTTGGGAAATCCTGTTTAATTATTTTTGAGAAGAAATCAGCTGGGGAACATTGATTTTGCTTGATTGTATGTGATTCGTTGTTGAAATTCATGTCCAATGCCCCCAAGTGATTCAGATGGAGATCTGCCCCTGGCTATTTGGAATTTTTGAGAGATTCCTTGAATCTTGACTTGACTGCCCCAGATGATGGATAATGATCATGTCGTGCCCCTTGGTCAGAATTGTTTTTCCACTTGAGGTGAACCTTTTCATTGAGAAAGGTTTTTCACTAGATATTCGTCATGCGAATTTCTCTGTTGTCGAAAATATAACTATATGCAAACAACGATATTCAAATAATGCAAGGTTTATGCTTGTCTTGAAGTTTTTGAAAATTCATTTTTTAGTAAAACAAATTTTGCAAGAGAGTAATATTAACTCAGGATTTATAGCAAGTCCTACAGGAGTCGGGATACCTTTTGTAACAATATGCTTCTGAACTAACCTATGCTTCAGTTAGGACTTTTAAAGTTTGTAGCGTGGCCTGGTTCACGGTTTAAGAAACAAAGGATAAAGGCGCAAATTTTATTTTTACCCACTCGTTCTTCGTGATGTTCTTCGATCCTATGCTCAGCTAATTGTGCGTTCAGATCCCAATTGAGTCTGGCATCTTGTCCTTGATGTTCCGATGAAGGTTCGGATACTGAAAGTTTACTTGGAAGAGGCAGTCATTTTGTAATCTTTTTTTTTTGTGTCGAGGATTTGTAGTAACCTCTTTTTTTTTGTTATCCCTACTTTTTTCTGAATTATTTCTTTTGTGTTTACACTCAGTGGGATGCCCCGGATTTTCTTAAGTATCCTTCATACGTTTTGACTTATCGGGATTTTATTTTGAGAGATAATGACTGTCGGCTTTAATAATCATGCGGAACCATCACCATCTTCTAATTTGGAAGGACGTCTTTGATGCCACTCATTATGTATGAAGTGGAAGATTGCGACTGAATGCGCATCTGAATTAACTGAGAAAATTACCCTTCCCCAGGTTATGATTAAGGGTTTTAATTTGTGTGAAAAGAAAAACTCCTACTTCTTAGGCTCAAAGGGGTTGACTAGGGATTATCTTCCTTATAACTCCACTGTTTTGGATTTGAAACAACGCCTGTACATCGTCAACATGGTCTGTTCAAAAGCATATTGTAGAGATTGTGGTATCGTTTTCGTCATCCTCCCTCTAAAAGCTTACGACTTTCAATCGAGAGTTGAATATCACAAAAAGGAAGTAAAATCATAGTTCAGCATAGTGAAAACAAATGAAATAATTCAAGACAAACTTGTGCAATGCATTGATGAAAAAACAATGTTTGATATGAATAAATGTTCGAACAATCAAAAGAAAATTACAAATTGAAAATTCTAATGAACAAAAGCCTCTTTGTTTGATCTTGTCACTTCAGATGGTATTCCTTGGAGGGATAACATAATAATTCCAGTTGACCGTCTTGTGCAAATTCCAATGCTCCCTCATCGATCAGGTCTTGAATTTTTTATTTTGATGTCCAACAGCTATCTGTATCATGCCCTGGACTATTGGAGTGATATGCACACCTTGCATTTGGATTTTACATTGGAGAGGCAGTATTGGGATTTGTAGGAGGATCCCTCAACGTGACCAAATTCAATTTCAACATGTGTTGCAAGACTTGCGACATTGGTATTATGAGTTTGGTATATTTCCTAGTGAATGAATCATGCTTACGCCGACTACCTTGTGGTTGTTGGCGAGGTTGTGGTTGGGCTCGTGATGTAGCGGAAAATTGGAAAGGTCCACTCTCCACCAAGCCAAATCCTTGTCTCATCAGGGGCTGATTAACAACTTGATCCTCAGCCTCGAGCGTTTGTTTCATACGGTTGCGACCGTCTTGATGAGGTTTACTGACGATAATTCTAAGCTCCTCTTGTCCCCGGGCTAGGCTTTGGATAAGAGCCATTTGACTGATCATCTAGGATCTCATCCTTTCCATCTCAGCTTGCTGTTGTTCAACCTGGTTATCCTTGTTGTTGTCAGGACGTTTCTTGGTCAGATTCCCAGCGATGAGTGCTTTCAATTCTTCAAGTCCCTTCTATAGGTTTAGGAAAATTTCCATGAACTAAGCCTCTTGAGTTTGTAGATCTATATTGTCTTGTTTGAGAGCCATTGCTGAAATAAACATCGAGAACATGAGAGACTTGTACTAGAGACTACCTATTATGCAATGACATGTATGATATGCAAATGTTTTCAAGGATCTCGCGGGGTAAACAAGAAAAATGTTAGGCGTTAAACTTTACAGCTTTGATTGAAGGACTTCGTATCGTTGAAGTTGTCACTTTGGTCTTTTGACAGTGTTGGCTAGAGGAAAATGAACCCCTTTTCCCCTTGCTAGACGTCTGCTTTATCATAACCTGCATCACAGTCCCTTGAGATCCTTGAAATGGTTAAGGAAATTCTATGGTATGATGATATGATGTGTATGCTATACATCAAGCAAAAATGCAGGGTAAGAAACCAATTTATTGGATTTATACAAACAAGGTCCTGCAATGAATACAAATAAAGCCCTGCAATGAATTCAAATTGTTAGGCAAAGAAAGCAAACAAGTCACACAAGTAGCCTTAGGTTTAGGCTTGCTTGGATTCCGTTGGTAAGTAACCTCTTGAAGTTTAGCTGGCTCAACCTATCTTAGAAATAGTAATCGGGTTCTAAGGAGTCTCAATATCACTGATCTATCTTTATCGAGCATTATTTCAGCTTAGCAATATTTCCCTGCGGCCGAGACATCTCGAAAGTCCGATCTCAATGAGTGTAGTATCGAGTATAAACTGATTCCCAATTTTACACCGAGGCCGACTATCTCACTACTTTCTAATGGCCAATTTTGTTCAACTAAGATTCTAAGGTTCGTTAGTGCTTCACGACACCACGCGGTGGCCCCGTATTCTCCTCGATTCAACACAAGGGATACCGATAGCAACCAAAGTGTCACACCAACACAGCTATCGCTTCAACCATATCGGTCTAGGCCGTATAGTCTCCATGATCTATTGTTGTTTACCTAAAAAGATGCCCCAGATCCGGGTATAGGATCTTTACAAGAATACCCCAACAAACCCTCAAAGATAAAGCAGTCAAAGCAAACAAAGAAAGCAATTTTAAAATGATCTAGACCTTAAGGTAAACCCCACTTTATAATTGTCCCAGCAAAGTCGCCAGTTCTGTGATACGGTGGTAGAACCGACTGTTAATATTGGTTTTGCATTTTGTATTCGCAAATGTTGTCGTAAGAAAGAGTCGCCACCGACTTTTCTTTTATCCAACAAAGGAAAGGGTGAAAAGAACAGAAAAATACCTTTTTTCGAGAGTTTCTGAGTAAGGGGGGTAGATTATGGAAAGGGAAGGTGTTAGCACCCTTTCCATCTGTAGTTTTCTATGGGCTCTTAGGTACTTGCTCATTTTTTTAAATTGCTTTCGTGTTTGTGTGAAAAAGTTTTTGTTTGAAAATGCCTTAGTGCGGCGATTCACTTTATGATAACCCTTGTATCAGTCCTCAAGAGTGCGATAAAGCCTTTTGAAAAATTTGTTTAAAAAGTGTTTGAAAGTGTGGTGTGTAAAAATAATTATTTTGAGCAAGCATCTAAGAACTTAGCTACTTATACTCGAAAAGGTCGTTCTTTTCCTCCTATCCTTTAAACAGTACTATCCTACTATTAGTGAGTAGATAGCCCTAGTTGTTGGATGTCTGAGGGACTATCGAAAGGGACGTACGGTCACTAAGGCAACATGGCAAGATCTCTTAGTAACTGTCCTAAAGCCCTAAGATTAATGTTATACCAAGGCAATCGTCAAGAGGGTCATCGAGGGACTAGTGATCTCTAGACTTAAGGACAGCCACTAAGAATTCTCACGTTTCGAGAATTGTGACCGTAATTCAAAGGAAACCAAGTGAGGTATACCTTAAGGGTGCAAGTATGCAACAATGTGTTTTTTCATATATTTATCTTGCAATTCAGTGATCTACTGATTAATTGATTAATCATGCACGCATAGGTTGCTAACAATTATATACAGAATATAAAAGCGAGAAAATAAAGGGTCCCTCGCTATTATAGGGCTTTGGTGTAGAGACACAAAGAATGACTGAAAAAATAAAGTGCGGAAATAAAAAACACTAATTAGCTATTACAAACCGGGCGCAGTTACATCAATAATAAAAATAATAAGCGTACGACAAAATAATGACGCGTGAGAATTAACTGGATAAAAGTTCAAAAACCCTAAAAAATTTAATTTGATTATTAAAAATATTTTTGGGATTTTATGAAAAAAGAATTAAATTTTGACGTAATTTTTTCTAATTAATTTTAATTAATTAAAACCAATTAAAGTTGATGAAATTAATTAATTTTCAAAAAAAAATTTAATAAAAAAACTAAGTCCTATTTTTTGTGATTATTTTCTGATTTAAAAAATGATTTGAAATAAAAAACAATTGAAATAATTAGATGACAAAAGAGAATTAAATAAAAGAGAAAAGAATGGGCCTGAGGGGTGTAAACCCAAATTGGAGGGTTGCATGCTGAAATTCTGTCTAAAGCCCACTCCAGTTGGCCCATAGCTGCGTGTGATTCAGTGTGGTTGCGCTAGGAGAGTCCATCATGGGGAGCTTCATTGGAAGCGTTAGATCTGGTGCTGATTGATTTGATGGTGATGATGATGAGGCCTATGGTGAGCGTGCTTTGTATGGAACCACTGGATCTGCAATGAATAAATTTGGAAAATAGAAAACGTTGAACCTGTGATTCGAACCCAGGTCCCCTTGGTAACCAGCCTCTCCCTTTACCACTGCGCCACATGGTCATTCGTTATATAAAAAAAGAATAATATATTATTTAATAATCAGTAGTAATAACAAAAACGCGCGCAAAATTTAGACGACCCAACCAGGATTTAACACGCAGTCATCTTCCCCAAGGGACTGTCGTTTTAGGCAAGGGGTTTTTACCTACGGACAATGTTGTAGCTATAAACCTGCATATCTCTAAAATCACAACCATGCAATATAAATTTGATCCAAGTATATAGATCAACTGGGTTTGATCTTGTGAGTACAATGGTACTATTCTTTTGCCCTGATTTTGCCTGAAATTAAAACCCCTAAAACGGAACTTGAAACCCTAACAATGGCATTCATTCAAATACGCATCAAAACACACAATTAATCTTCCAAACATGTTCCAAATGGTCATACAAATAGGAATGCATACCTAAAATTCATTTATCATGCGTAAATTATCAAAGTCAAATTCAAGAAAAGTGAGTAAACTGTGGTTCTGTATGAGGCGTTTCTGGGAGTGTTGAGGCGTGATAATGGTCCAGGTAGTTTCCAAATATGCCCAGGAATGGATTGCAAACCTTCAAAGTCCTTGAATCTCACTCTAAATCAAAATTTGATCACCACTTTTTGTCCCAAAATTTGAGTTTTTTGTGAGTTTTCTACACGGCCAATCCTCCTTTTTGTGGTATGGAAATGTTATGCATATATATTAGAACGAATTAGGTTAACAAAACTAAATTAAATCTTGAAGATTGAGTGAGAAAAGATTTTATTTATGTCTTGTATTTTTTGTTTCTGAAATAGGCCAAATCTTGCTATTTTTATTCCAATCACCACTTGCACGAAATCCTTGATTTGCCAGCTGATTATAGACTCATCATGTGCTCATAAAACCGAATCTTGGATTTTATTTTATTATTCCACTATTTTATTTGATTTATTTTGATTTTAATGAATAAAAAATCTAAACAAATAAATAAAATAATGAAATAGTACATGAGTAAGCTCAGGGGTCGTGGGTCATGTTAAGAACAAGTTTTAATCATGAAAGCAGGGGCCCATTTGGAAAAAAATCAACTTTGGTCATTATTTGCTTCATGCACTTTTCCAAAAATGGTCAACTTCAACAATGCATATCTCTCCCATATTTAACCCTAATAGGGTGTTCTTTGACTTTTTAGCAAGCTTAGGATGTTCTCTAAACAACCATTTCAGTTTCATCTCAATTGTATCTTCCATGTTCATTTAAGGAGCTTTGACCCAAAAGGTTGTTTTGTTGACTTTTTGAAAGGATCTATAATGTCTGAGCTTATATCTTTTGATTGAGGAATTTCATGAACTTGAGTGCTGAAGTGGAGTTGTAGGGAATTGGATTCTATTCAAAATGAGTCCTGGTTGGAAAATTTCTGATAAAGCATGAGAAAGTTATGTTTGGTCAAAGTTTGGTTGACTTTCCCTATAGAAACCCTAATTTGCCATTTTTGACATTTGATGAGTTAGGAGCATTTCTTGAGGAATCATGACCAACCCTTGATTAAATGGTGGATATTACTTCAAAATGTTGATGTTGACCAAAAATCTTGAATTTTGACTGTATTTGGGCCAGAGTTGACTTTTGACCTAGTATAATTGATTTTTCAATACTTGAGTAGTTGACTTAGCAAACTTGTTTTTCAAGGAATGGAATTTGGCATGGGTGATCTTGAGGACATATTAGGACAATGGAGAACATTTAGGATCCTTTGGACTCCTAAATCTTGCTTGAAATTGAAACCATAATTTGAAGTTCATTGCCTTAGGAGGAGAATTTCTCTGGTCAATTCTTGGTCATCCTAGGACAAGTGAGGGGATTTTAATGGGAATGTCTTGAGTGAAATGAGAGGGAAAATTTAGGGGTACAACATCCGCGCTCATATGATATGGAGAGTTGTCACCATCTATGACAACAAGTGTTATAGAAATGCCATAAAATGTTTATGTGATCCCATGTGCCCTTTCATACGTGGGAGCCTGTGTGGGGCTGCTTCAGGATGAATCTGGTGCAACTGATGTTTGATCAATTTTATGATAGTCTTGAATTTCCTAGGTATCTTTTCTAAGAACTATCATGGAAGGATTTGAAGACATGATATTGACACCATCTGATACTACTGGCACAGACAAGCAATTTGGTGGTACCAAAGATTCAAATTCCAGTGATTTTCTGCTAGAATCCCCGATCAATGTAACAGCCCATGAGTGAATCAGATGGAGATCTTCCCCTGGCTATTCAGAATTTTTGGAGAGATTATTTGCATATTGGCTTGACTTCCCCATATTAAATAGACACCATGTCATGCCCCTTGGTTATGAAAGGCTTGTTATTGGGAATGTTTTTTTTCTGTCTGAGGTGATTCTGTCCATTGAGGGGGTCTTTGTTCACTGAATATTCGTTATGTGAATTTCTCTGCCATTTGAACAATTAACCATATGCAAACAATGTCATTTAAAGAATGCAAAGCTTATGTCTGTCTTGAAATTTTTTGAAAATGTGTTTTTTGTAGTAAAACAAAATTTGCAAGAATGTGATATCAACTCATGATTTATAGAAAACCTTACAGGAGTCAGGATACCTTTGTAACAGTATGCTCTCGAACTAACCCATGCTTCAGCTAGGACTTTTAAGGGTTGTAACGTGGCCTGGTTTACGGTTCAAGAAACAAAGGATAAAGGCTCAAATTTTATTTGTACCCAACCCACTCTTTGTGATATTCTCCAGTCCTATGCTCAGTTAATTATGCATTTCGAATCCCAATTGAGTTCTGGAATGTTGGCCCCGATATTCCGGTGATGGTTCATAAATGGAATGTTTGTTTGTGAAGGCAGTCATTTTTGTGACATTTCCTTTTTGTTGAGGATTTGTAGGACCTCTTTCTTTTTTTATTTTGCTATCCCTGTCTTTTGTCTGAACTGTTTCTTTTGTGATTATAGCCAGAGGGATGCCTCCATTTTTTTCTTAAGTCTCCTTCATAAGTTTTGACTTATTGGACTTTATTTTGAGAGATAATAACTGCCCGTTCTTAATGATTATATGGAACCATCACCATCTTTTGGAGAGCATCTTCTACACTATTTGTCGTGTATGAAGGGAAAGCTTGAAACTGAATGCACATCTAAATTAACTGAGAAAACTACCCTGCCCCATATTATGATTAAGGGTTTTAATTTGTGTGAAAAGAAAAATCCTACTTCTTAGGCTCAAAGGGGTTGACTAGGGATTATCTTCCTTATAACTCCACTATTTAGGATTTGAAACAACGCTTGTACATCATCAGCAGGGTCTGTTCAAAAGTATACTATAGAGATTATGGTATCGTTCTCGCCATCCTCCCTCTAAAGGCTTGGAGATTTTAATCAAGAGTTGAATATCACAAAAGGGAAGTAAGAAAGAAGTTTAAGCATAATGAAAACAAATTAATTCAAGACAAACATGTGCAATGCATTAATGAAATAAAAAAGTTTGACATGACAATAATTGTTTGAACAAACAAAGAAAATACAACTTGAGAATTAAAATGAACAAAAATGCTCTCAATCCTGGCCGTGATTTGGCATGAGAGCAGTGATCACGTTGGGAGTCACAGGAGGGTCGAACTTAATCTCCTTGGCGTTAATCATATTTTGAATCTTGTATTTCAGTGCCCAATAATCGTTAGTATTGTGCCCAGAACTGCCAGAATGATAGGTACACCTTGCATCAAGATTGTAGTTAGGAGAAGAAGTCTTAGGGTTTGGATGAGGTCCTATCAACGTAATGAAATTCATCCTCAACATATGTTTTAATGCTTGAGACAACGACATTTTGATCTTGGTAAACTGTCTCTTAAGCTCGTCTTGCCTTTGCTGATTACCCCGCTGTTATGGTCGTTGCACGCGTGCCGAATTAGAGACCAGCATTGCCCCTACAGATTGGTGGTTGTCTACCTTATTATGAACCTTCTGGCCATACACATCATTGGCTTCCCTCTTACCATCAAATGGCTTCTTCTCAACATTAAAAGATGCAGCCATCGGGATTTTCCCACTCGTGATACCACTTTCAATCCTTTCTCCAGTCAGAACCATCTCTGTGAACCCGGATAAGGAACTTCCAATCAGCAGATTAAAGAACGGGCCTGTCAGAGTGCCCATGAAAATGTCTACCATTTCCCGATCATTAAGAGGAGGTTGTACCCTGTCAGCTAGATCCCTCAATTTCTAGGCATATTCCTTGAAGCCAATGCTAGAACCCATAGAGATGCTTTGAAGTTATGTACGAGTTGGAGCGAGATCAACATTGTATTGGTACTTCTTGTAGAAATCAACATCCAAGTCTTCCTAGGTATGAATGCTTGTTCTTTCTAGCTGATAGAACCACTCCAGTTGCGTTCCAGCTAAACTTTTTTAGAAGAAATGGACCCATAACTTCCGGTCAGTAGTGTGAGGCTGGATCTTTCTGACATAGGACCTTAAGTGCAACATAGGGCAGGAGACACCGTCATACTTAGAAAATGTGGGAACATTGAACTTTGGTGGGATGACCACTCCAGGAACCAGCCCTAACTCTTTAAAGTCCAAGCCAGGTACCTGCTGAATCTTCATAGCATTGAGACGATCCTCCAGCTGTTTGTATTTATCGTCAGCAGGAGGATATTATTCCTCAGAGTCGTCAACTTCTTCTTCATCAGCCTCGGGGTTGTTGACTTCTTCATGATTATCCCCTTCGTTTGATGGAGTTGTGAGATCTAGAGCTCGTTTAACCGGTCCTCTGAGTCTTTTTCCCATATTTAAGATGTCATCCGGTTTCTTTGCCTTCTTCTTCTTTTCTTTGATGACGAGAGCTTTCAGTTTTTCCTTCCCCTGGGCCAAGGCCATGAACATTTGTTGGAACTGAGCGTTTTAAGCTTGAAGGTCTTTTACTGTTTGTTCAAGGGCCATTTCTTTTGCTGAAATAAACATCGAAAAGATGAGAAACCTGTACTGGAAGACCTGTTATGAAATGGCATGCATGCAATGTTTTCAAGGATCTCGTAGGGTAAACAAGAAAATATCAGAAGTTGAAATTTACAGCTTTTATTGAAGAACTTTGTATCGTTGAGTGTCCTTCTACGAGAGTCAAGATCACCATATCAAGTGGGTCATAGCCCCTGACTCGAGTTGTTGAGTTTTGATCTTTTGAAGGAATTGGATAGAGGATAATAAATCCCCTTTCCCCTTGCTAGACGTCTGATTTATTATAACCTGCATCACAAACCCTTGATATCCTTGAAATGGTTAAGGAAATGTTGTGGCATGATGTTATGATGTGTATGCTATGCGTCAAGAAAAAGCGTAAGGTGATGAAGACAAGTGAGTCTAAGAAGTCCAAGTTACTGGATAATGACTGTAAACAAATCCTGCAAGGAGATCATGCTGTTAGATAAAAATCCTGCAAGTAGCTCAAGTTGAAAGCAAACAAATCACACAAGCAGCCTTAGGTTTAGGCTTGCATGGGGTTTTTAGGTAAGTACCCTCTTGAAATTTAGTTGGCTCAACCTGTCCTAGTAATAGTAACCGGGTTCTAAGGGATCTCAATATCACAGATCTTTCCCATAAGTTTCATTCCGATCGACAACTGACTTGCCACTAAACAAAACTCGGGAGTCAAATCTCAATGAGTGTAGTATCGAGTATCAACCGGCTTAGGACTACACCGAAGACGGCTATCTCACTACTTCCTAATGGCCAAGTTGGTCAATTAAAGGTTCTAAGGTCAGTTGATGCTTTATGACACCATGCAGAGGCCCCGTATTCTCCTTGACTACTCAAGGGCTACCGATACCAACCAAAGTGTCACATCAATGTAGCTATCGCTTCAACCGTGTCGTTATACCCCACACAGCCCCTACGATCTATTGCTACTTACCTAAAAGGTGCCCCAGATCCAGGTTTAGGATCTATAGTAACAACCCAAACAAATCCCAAAAGGTAAAGCATACAAAGCATACAAAGCAGTTTAATAATGAACTAAACTCTTAAGGTAACCCCACTTTTGTATTCCCCAGTAGAGTCTCCAGTTTTGTGATACTGTGGCAGAACCTACTGTTATACTGGTTTTGTGTTTGTGTTTGCAAGTGTTGTGGTAAGCAAGACTCGCCACCGACTTTTCTTTTATCCAACAAAGGAAAGGGTGAAAAGAACAAAAAAAGACCTTTCGAGAGTTTTTTGTAAGGGGGTAGATTATGGAAAGGGAAGGTGTTAGCACCCTTTCCATCCATAGTTTTCTACGGGCTCTTAGATGCTTAGCTCATTTTTGAAATACCTTGTGCTTTTGTGTATTTTTGAAAAGTATTTTGAAATGTCTTAGTGCGGCAGTTTCCTTTATGATAACTCTTGTATCAGTCCTCAAGAGTGTTGATAAAGCATTTTTTGAAAATGTTTTTGAAAGTGTTTTGTGTATGTGAAAAAAATTCATTTTAAGCATAACATCTAGGAACTATCTACTTATACTCGAAAGGTTTGTTCTTTTCCTCCTATCCTTTAGACAGTGCTATCCTACTATTAGTGAGTAGGTATCCCTATCGTTTGATGTTTGAGGGACAAGCGAAGGGACATACAGTCATAAAGGAAATATGTGGAGATGCTTTAGCAATTTTGTCTAGGGACTAGATCATTTATCGAAAGGCAACATTGTAGGGTCAACGAGGGACTATGATCTTTGATTTACGGGTCTTTGCTAAAGTGTCCCTGTTTCGAGGGACATGACTGTTTTTTTCCGAAAGGCAACCAAAGTGGGCGTACCCTAGAGGTGTATGTGTGCAATGTGTGCTTGTTTCAGTTATTTGTCTTTGAATTTAAGTTTTCTAGTACTTTGTTTTCAGGCTTTTCATACAAGCCTAATTACTAACAGTTAATATATTGCAGAAATTTAAAGTGCGGGAATTGTAAATCCTATGCTATTACAGTGCTTCGGGGAGGGGGTATTTACATGTCCATATGGGGAAACAAAAAGTAAAAAGTCCTAAATTTAACTATTACAACCTTTTGCAGTTACATAAATATAAAATGAATGAAATTTAAAATGGGTGCGCGAATATAGAAAGTGAGGTAAGCCCTAAAATACTTCTACATACTTAGCACTTTTTTTGTCATTTTTATTAACAAAAATACTTAAATTAAAAAAAATAATTTTAACTAAATAAAGAAAAGAGAGATAAATAAGATGCAATTAAAACTAACCAAAAGGAAACTAATTCTAACATTTTTTTAATTTTTATTATTGAGAAAAAGATTTGAAATGATTAAGTCTAAGTTCTAATTGATTTTAAATAACTTGAAATAAATCAAAATATAATTAATTAACTTGCACAAATTAAATTTAATTATATATAAAAAAACATAAATCAATTTTTTTATTTTTTTTATTTTATGGTTAAATAAAAATGATTTTGAAAAAAGTAAATATAAAAAGAAGTAAATAAAGAAATCCGGCGTTAGTTTTGGCTAAAGTCTCTAAATTTTGCGTTTCGAAGCCAAGCTTCCGATCGGTGTTGAGAATGGAATCTCATGAACTAGGCCTCAAAACTTACATGCTTCACGTCCAACCTACTCTATGTACGACTACAAACATGTATGCAAACGTCAAATAGATTAATAAATGCAGATTAACAAGATTATATTTAAATAAACTATACCGAACGATGAAACTTGTATGGACGACTCAGGCGCGCTCCAAGCCAATATGAGGAATGGAAATGACTCATACTCAGGAGTGCAAAGATGGCACGAGATTGGATGGAGGAAAGTTGAAGATCAGGTTTAGAATTTTCACAACTTTTGAATGATTTTGAAAGAGCTTTGTGAAGAGATTTTGAAGAGATTTTTGAAGAGTAATTTTGTGTCCCTTTACATATGGTTTAATTATGCTTATATAGAGGTATGAATGAGGCAACATACATGTCATGGAATCAATTAATCAAGCCATGATAAAACAAAAATCAAACATATTGAAAACTTTCCATTTTTTGAGTTTTTTCTTGCCATTTTTGAAGATCCTTGTCTCTTTTTGAATGTTCAACGAACTTGGACCATTTGCATGTATCTTGCACGAAAATATGGGACTTATATGGATCAAATCAAACCCAAATATCATGGCCCATTATTCTTTGTATTTTTATTTAATTTATTTGATTTAATTCATGTTTAAATGAATAAAAATTCAAATAAGTAGAAATAAAAATCAAAATAGTGCATGGTTAGGTTTAGAGGTCCTTGGGTATGTCACAAACATGTTTGAACTCTAAAAGTTAGGTCCATTAACCTAAAAATGCAATTTTGCTCAAAGTTGACTTAATACATTTTTCACAAATTTGCCCAACCTGTGCAAACCATAACTTGCTCAATTTTCATCTTTTGAAGATGATCTTTGACTTTTTAGAAATCCCAATATGTCCTCTATAATATCTATGTTTATAATTGTTTCTTTTGAAGACATTATCTTGATGTAAGTTGTCTTGATAAAAAGTGTCTTTTGTTGACTTTTTGAAAATGACCTATAATGTATGAGCTTGTAACATTCAAATGGTGCATTTCTTGAACTTGAGGATAAAATAGAAGTTTGAGGGAATTTGATTCTCTTCAAAATTAACTTTGGTTGGGGAAAAATGGATAAAGTATGTGAAATTTATGCCTGGTGAAACTTCAATTGACTTTTCCTAGGAAACCCTAATTTAGCAAATCTTGACTTTTGATGATCTGAGGACTTTCCTTGAGGAATCATGACCAACCCTTGATTAAATGATGAATATAACTTAAAAATGATGATGTTAAGAAAAAATCTTGAAGTTTGACTGTATATAGGCCAGAATTGACTTTTGACCTAATATAGTTGATTTACAGGCATTTGAGCAATTGACTGAGCAAACTTGTAGTGTAATGCATGAAATTTGTCATGGAAAATATTGAAGGCATATTAGGACAATGGTAAAAATTTGTGACCTTTGGAGCTTACACATATTGATGAAAAGTTAAACCCTAATTAGAGGTTCATTGCTTAGGAGGAGAGTTTGTCTGATCAATTCTTGATCAACCTTGAGCAATTTAGGACCTCTAGGAGTATGTCTTTTGTGAAAATGGGAGGGAAAATTTTGGGGTACAACAACATCAATAGGCTACATGATGAGAATATGGTAGTGACCTTGTAGTAGGATGCCCCTGCCTTTGTACCTGTTGGAGAAGGTATTTGTCGGGGAAGACATCTGCGGGGATCTTGTGGATGGCCCTTAGATATTGTCCAGTTTCTTAAAGTCATTAGCAATTGTCTTTCTATTTTTTATGCGTGCATTTGTAAGCAGTAATCACATTCAAATGCATATGTTCAAAAATAATCACTAGACTTTTTCGCACACAAAACAGAAAAATAAAAAACAGAAGTTTTGCACTTTCAAAAGAATAATTTTGCATTAACTTGAAATAAGCGTTTTTTGTATAAGGAGACAGAAATCCTAGTAAGAGAATGTTATCGTAAGAATTGAAATTATACAAAAATAGTATACAAATAAATACAACTATGTAATAATCCCATTGGGTTCCCATTCTGCTATTGCCTTTATGTCTTTGAGCGTCTCATCGCTTTTGCTACTTGTCTGAAGTTGATTGGGTTGATTAGTACCACTTTGAGCTTGATAATTGATACTGAAGATTGGCTGTAAGGTGATCCAACGTGACATAGTTACACGCTTTAAATCCCTAACTTTTTCCTAGGCCGCCCTTTTGGGTTTTCAGTCCACGGGGATACCCTTTTTTGCCCAAGCCGCCTTTTCAGGTTTTCGACTTGCCGGGTGTTCAAATTTTTTTATGTATATCCCTAATTTTTTCTCGAACCCTTTTGGTTTGCCGGGATGCTCTAATTTTTTCCTAGGCCAGTCAACTTAGCGGGTCTTTGTTTATGCGTAGTATCTTTTAACTATTTCTACGTTTACAGGGTGAAGAAGGTCATCACTGTCCATAGTGGTCAAGATCATGGCTCCACCAGAAAATATATTCTTGATCACAAATGGCCCTTCGTATGTGGGGGTCCATTTGCCCCTGGGATCACCTTGCGGCAGTATGATGCGCTTGATTACCAGGTCACCATCCTGATATACCTGACGTCTAACATTCTTGTTAAAAGATTTGATCATACGTTTTTAGTACATCTGACCATGGCAGACAGCCGCGAGCCTATTCTCGTCAATCAGGTTTAACTGGTCAAGTCGAATCTGGACCCATTCGTCTTCACTCAGCCTTGCATCCTTCATGATTCTCAAGGAAGGGATCTGGACTTCAATGGGCAGGACATCTTCCATATTGTATACCAAAGAGAAAGGAGTTGCCCCTCTTTATGTGTGCAATATGGTGCGGTAACCATGAAGAGAAAATGGTAACATCTCATGCCAATCTTTATATGTCACTGTCATCTTCTGTATGATTCTCTTGATGTTTTTGTTAGAAGCTTCTACAGCTCCATTCATCTTCGGCCTGGTAGGGAGAGGAGTTATGATGCTGAATCTTGAATGGCGTGCAAAGCTCGGTGATCATAGTATTGTTGATATTGGTACCATTATCTATAATGATTCTTTCTGGAATACCGTACCGACATATAATGTTGTGTTTGATGAATCGGGCCATAACGTTCTTGGTAACAGAAGCGAATGAAGCTGCCTCAACCCACTTTGTGAAGTAATCAATGGCAACCAGGATGAAGCAGTGCCCATTAGAAGTTATTGGTCTAATTTATCCAATCATGTTGATGCCCCACATTGTGAATGTCCAAGGAGAAGTTAAGACGTTTAGAGGAACTGGAGGTACATGTATCTTGTCAGCATAGATTTGGCATTTGTGACAAGTCCGCGAATGCTGATAACAGTCTACTTCCATAGTGGACCAGTAGTATCCTGCCCGTAGGATCTTTTTATCCATTGAGTGCCCACTAGAATGGGTGCCGAAGGTACCTTCGTGTAAGTCAACCATAATCCTTTCTGCCTCACTCTCGTCTACACAACGAAGCAAGGTAGAGTCGTGGTTGCGCTTGTAAAGGATCATGTTACTGAGAAAGAACTTAGCAGAGAACCTTCTTAGGAACTTATTATTATTGACCGAAGCTCCCTCAGGATACTCTTGGAGTTCGAGATATCTTTTGATTTCATGGAACCAAGGCTTGTCCACTACTTCTTCAATACCAATCTCGCGACAGTATGCTGGTTCATCCATCCTTTCAATAGTGATCTGAGGAGCTTCATTATCCCACCTGACCTTGAACATGAATGACATCGTAGCTAGCGCATCTGCTAGTTGATTTTCCTCTTATGGAAAATGCTCAAAATTAATTTCTTCAAAGTATGGGATTAGTGTCAACACATGATCTTTGCACAGGATAAGATTAGGATGTTTCGTGTCCCATTCTCATTTGGTCTGGATGATTACCAAAGCCGAGTCTCCAAACACACTTAAGAACTTGATCCTTAAATTGATTGTAGCTTTGAGACCCATGATACATGCTTCATACTCAGCCATATTGTTGGTACAATTGAAACATAACCTAGCAGTGAAAGGATTATGACAGCCCTCAAGAGATATGATCACAGCGCTGATGCCATTACCAAGCGCGTTGGCAGATCCGTCAAAAACCACAGTCCATCAGGATCCTTTTTCAAGTCCTTCGTCTGGTCCAGGTTCTTTATAATCAGTTACTAACATGATGTTCTCGTTTGAGAACTTAAAATTCATGGATTGATAGTCATCCACAGCTTGATGAGCCAAATGATCAGCTAGTACACCTCCCTTAATTGCTTTCTAGGTTGTGTACTGAATGTCGTATTCGGTCAGGACCATTTTCCATCTTGCTATTCTTCCGGAGAGAGCAGGCTTCTCGAAGATGTACTTAATAGGATCCATTTTAGATATCAACAAGGTAGTGTGAGTCAACATATACTATCTTAGTCGGCGAGCAGCCCATGCCAAAGCACATCAAGTTTTCTCGAGCAATGAGTATCTTGTTTCACAGTTGGTAAACTTTTTCCTAAGGTAGTATATTGCGTGCTCTTTTCGACCAGACTCGTCATGCTGCCCCAACATACACCCCAATGAGTTCTCTAATACCGTTAAGTACATGATCAGAGGTCTTCCTTGAACTGGTGGCATCAAAATTGGAGGCTCTTGGAGATATTCCTTGATTTTGTCAAAGGAATACCGACAATCGTCATTCCACTTCACTGCTTGATCTTTGTTTAGTAATTTGAAGATTGGCTCACAAGTAGCGGCCAAATGTGAAATGAACCTAGAAATATAGTTTAGGAGTCCCAAGAATCCTCTAACCTTCTTCTCAGTGCGAGGAGTTGGAATTTCTTGTATAGCTTTAAAATTTGCAGGGTCTACCTTAATACCTTTTCCACTAACAACGAAACCTAAGAGATTAATTGATCTTACTCCGAAGGTTCATTTACCCGGATTCAGCCTCTGTTTGTATTTCTTCAGCCTGTCAAATAGCTTTTGTAGGTGATCAAGGTGTTCCTCTTCATTCTGAGACTTGGCTATCATATCTTCCACGTAGACTTTGAAGAAGTGAAAAACACAAGAAGGGGGGTTGAATTGTAAAACTTGAAATCAATTGCAGACAACACGTTATTTTTATCCTGGTTCGTTTGATCTCAAACTACTCCAGTCCACCCGTCAAGGTGATTTCGCCTCTCTCCAACGAGGTCTTAATCCACTATATTCAACTGAATATTACAACTGCTTTAACAACTGCTAAAGCCTTCTTGAGTCAAAACCACAAACCGGTTTCTCAAGGAATTACTTTCTTACAGATAAATGAAATCTAAGTGTGTTGAATGTTTTCTACAAAACTGTTTATCACAACTGTGATATTACACAAATTAAGCTTATGAGAACTAGAATGCTAAAACAATAGAATAAGTAATTTGAGAGCTTTAGCAAATTGGGAATGAGGATGAATATGAATAGCTTTTGGCGTGTAGAGAGTTGTAGAGCATTAGCCGTTTCATTCTTCACTGACTTGTTTATATAACATTGGAAATGATACGTTGGAGTCAGTTATTCCGTTTCAATGCCAATTACATTCTTTCCATATTAAGCAGATCTTTGTCTGGAATAATGCCGTTGATAATAAAGTATCTTGAATGCACAATATTGTTGCCAATTTAGCGTGTTCTGGCTTTGGTTTATTTTGACGCTGCTAGGTGCTGATGAATTGTTGTTGTCTTGATCAGAGTTTAGATTGTTACGTGCAGATCTGTTCATCAAGCTTCAGCGTAAGCACGTGCTTTGATCTTCTGATTCTGGTATCTGATATAACATCCTCTAATGCTGATGTTGATATTTTATCTTCTGATGCTGATGATGATATTCTTATGCTGATACTAATCAGAGTTTCTGTAAAACAAAATATAATTTTTAGGTAGCATATATGTCTTACATGAATCATACAATTTATATATTCTTGTATTTTGTTATCATCAAAACTTTAACTTAGGGTAGTAGATTCAAACTGTGTTCTAACAATCTTCCCCTTTTTGATGATGACAAAAACTAGATTTTTTTCAATTGAAAATTAACGAGAAAAGTATCAGAGATAACCAATTAATAAATTGTATCAGAATTAAATAGGAAGTTATCAAAGATAAGAAGATAAGGGATAGAGAGGTATCAGAGTTTAAGAAGATAAAGAAGAAAAACTCCCCCTGAGTTTATTACTTCCCTTTTAATTCCATGAGTCCTTCAGCATCAGATTTTTCTTGAACTTTCTTTGAGCATCAGATCTTTCTTTTACTCGAGCAGATCTTCAGTGTATCCTAGATAATTAACTTCTTGTACCTATAAGCTTATGCAGAACAAGGAAACATTCAAGTATATCAGAGTGTTAGAATGTTTGAGACTTTGTTTCAGTAATCCGTTATTGCAAAATATCAATCTTTTTCTCCCCCTTTTTGTCAGCAATCAAAAAGTGCAAGTAATTGAAGATAAAACGATCAGTTCAGACAAAACTTCCAAGTTCTTCACCGGAGTAAGTAGAGTTCTGAAGGGAATTTGATATTGTTCAGATGAGGCCTCTTGCTGGGAACCTGTAGAAACAGTGCTAGAAGTTGCCATGTTCACACTAGGGTTTCTTTGAGAAAGAACTTGAAAAAGGGTTTCTTTGAAAAAGATGAACACACAAGTAAGAATGCAGAAAATATTTAGATGATTGCAAGAGACGGTAAAACATTAATGAATGATGTTAAGGCGTTTAAATAGATTTCAAAAGATGTTTTAAAAACGTAAACGATTTTAAAAGATAGAATTAACTCATGATTATAATTTAACTCATGATTACACACATTTAATGTTTGCTGATTTTGGGGGATTTGAGAAAGATATTTGGAACGGTTACCAGACATGTGTCTCAATGCATCCAATCAGCGTTTTGCCTTCTCAGAAGCGTGCACGCGTGTTCTGCTTCAGAGATTAGCTGATGACTGGATGACACTTGTTTGATTTGGTGAACAGCATATCTATCCTTGAAATGAGACGCTCAGATCTTTATGGATAGACTCTGATACAATCTGCATGTCTAACTTTCTGAAAGAAGATTGATCAGAAGTTCACATTAAAATAAAACACATTCTGAGGGTTAATATATAAAATTAAAACATTTTCACTCTGGGCAGAGCTTCATGCTGAGATGTTTCAGAATGAAGTTGAACCTATCTTCAGAAAGTGGTTTAGTGAAGATATCAGCCCATTGATGGTCTGTATCAATAAATTTTAAGTTCAAAATTCCTTTCTGAATATAGTCCCTAATGAAGTGATGTTTTATTTCTATATGCTTAGCCCTAGAATGCAAAATAGGATTTTTACTTAAGCAAATGGAAGAAGTATTGTCACAGAGTATAGGGATGTTACTCTCAAAAATCTGGAAGTCTTCAAGCTGACTTTTCATCCAGAGCATTTGTGTGCTGCATCCTGCTGCTGCTATGTACTCATCTTCTGCTGTTGATAGCGCAATTGTGGATTGCCTTTTGTTGGACCAAGAGATCAGATTTTCTCCCAGAAACTGGTAGCTTCTAGAAGTACTTTTACGCTCTACTCTATCTCCAGCAAAGTCAGCATCGCAGTAACCTACTAAGCTGTAATCACTAGATTTTCTATAAAATAAACCCAGATTAGTAGTACCTTTCAGATACTTGAAAATTCGCTTAACAACTGTTAAGTGAGATTCTCTAGGATCTGATTGGAATCTTGCACAAATACATACGATGAATAAGATATCAGGCCTTGAAGCCGTCAGATAAAGAAGAGAACCAATCATACCTCTGTAGACCTTCTGTTCTACCTTTTTGCTTACCTCTTCTCTTTCCAGAATGCACGTGGGATGCATTGGAATCTTTGATGACTTACATTCTGAGAGATCAAATTTCTTCAGAAGTTCTCTGACATATTTGCTCTGATGAATGTAAGTTCCCTCAGGATTTTGATTGATCTGAATTCCCAGAAAGAATTTCAGTTCTCCCATGAGGCTCATCTCAAATTCTGCCTGCATACACTAAGAAAATTTTCTTCCAAGAGAAGAATTAGTAGATCCAAAGATAATATCGTCAACATAAATTTGACAAACTAAGATGTCATTCTTAACTGACTTACAAAATAAGGTAGTGTCCACCTTCCCTCTGGTGAATTCTTTTTCTAACAGAAAGTTACTTAGTCTTTCATATCAAGCTCTGGGAGCTTGTTTCAGACCATATAGTGACTTCTTTAGTTTGAAAACATATTCTGGATTTTTTGTACTTTCAAAACCAGGGGGTTGGTGCACATAAACCTCTTCTTCTATATATCCATTTAAGAATGCACTCTTGACATCCATCTGATACAGATTGATGCCTTTATTAACAGCAAACGGAATTAAAAGTCTGATAGATTCTAACCTGGCGACTGGGGCAAAGGTTTTTGTATAGTCTATCCCCTCTTGCTGACTATAACCTTGTGCTACTAGTCGTGCTTTGTTTCTGATAACTTCACCTTGTTCGTTCAGCTTGTTTCTGAACACCCATTTTGTTCCAATGACGTTGAATCCTTTTGGTATGGGAACAAGATCCCATACGTCATTTCTGGTGAATTGATTCAGCTTTTCTTGCATTGCTAGAATCCAGTCATTGTCCAGAAGTGCTTCATCAATAGAAGACGGTTCAATCAGAGACACAAGTCCCATGAGGGATTCTTCAGAGTTTCTGAAGCTGGCTCTTGTTCTGATTGGATCTTCCTTTCTTCCTAAGATAGTTTCTTCTGGGTGATCCATGCTGCTTCTGGGTAGTCTTTTCTGAGGTTGATCAGCAGCTGTTGCTGGATTGCTTGCAGTGCTCCTTTTAGATGTTGAAGGAGTGTCTTTGTTGAGAGCTTCTGATGACTTGTCTTCAGAACCTGTGAATTCTACTTCCATACCTGCAAATACTTCATTCTGCTTTGACTTTTCAGAGTCAAGCTTATCATCAAAACGAACACTGATTGATTCTTCCACAATCTGTGTTTCTGTATTGTATACTCTGTACCCTTTTGAGCGTTAAGAGTATCCTAACATAATACACTTCTGTGCTTTAGAGTCAAACTTGTTCAAATAATTTTTTGTATTTAACATAAAGCAAGTACATCCAAATGGATGAAAAAATGAAATGTTAGGCTTTCTGTTCTTCCACAATTCATATGGAGTCTTTTCCAGAATAGGTCTTATGGAGATTCTATTCTGAATGTAGCACGCTGTGTTTATTGCCTCTGCCCAGAAGATCTTAGCAACGTTTGTCTCATTGATCATGGTTCTGGCCATTTCTTGCAATGTTCTGTTCTTTCGTTCTACAACTCCATTCTACTGGGGAGTTCTAGGACAAGAGAAATCATGCAGAATGCCTTTGTCATTAAAGAATGACTCAAAATCTTTGTTTTCAAACTCTCCACCATGATCACTTCTGACTTTAACGATTCTAAGATCCTTTTCATTCTGAACTTGGTTACAGAAGGTGACAAACACAGAGTGTGACTCGTCCTTGTGTCTTAAGAACTTTACCCATGTCCATCTGCTATAGTCATCTACGATTACTAACCCATACTTCTTGCCACTGACTGAAGCAGTTTTAACTGGTCCAAATAAGTCAATGTGCAGAAGTTCTAATGGCTTAGAGGTAGAAACAACATTTTTAGATTTGAAAGAAGGTTTTGCAAACTTGCCTTTCTGACATGCTTCACACAGAGCATCTGAATTGAACTTCAGATTAGGAAGTCCTCTGACCAGATTGAGTTTGTTAGTCTGAGATATTCTTCTAATACTAACATGCCCCAATATTCTGTGCCAGATCCATTGCTCGTTGTTAACAGACAGAAGACACTTTACATTCTGACTTTTCAGTTCAGAAAGTTTGATTTTATAAATGTTGTTTTTCCTCTTTCCATTAAATAGGATAGTCCCATCTTTCTGACTAACAGCTTTACATGATTTTTAATTAAAGATTATATCATAACCGTTATCACTTAATTGACTTATGGATAACAGATTATGCATTAATCCATCTACCAACAGAACATTGTTTATAGAGGGAAGATTTCCATTACATACAGTTCCAGAGCCAATGATCTTTCCCCTCTGATTGCCTTCAAAGCCTACGTGGCCTCCAGGCTTAAGTTCCAGGCTTTGGAACATATGCCTTCTTCCCGTCATGTGTCGTGAGCAGCCAGAGTCCAGGTACCATGACTGGTGTTTCTGATTTGCTGCTAAAGATATCTGTAACATGTATTATTTTATCCTTAGGTACCCATATTTTCTTGGGTCCTGATTTGTTAGCTTTACCAAAACTCTGGTTGAATTTTGGTTTCACAGAGTAAATACTACTAGTATATTTAATGTCATGTGTGTGACCATACACAAAGTGTGAATTCAGAGGAGTGCATTTAATAATTAAATCCATGGCTTTCTTTGGTGTAGGTACCTTACCTTGGTATCCTATTCCCTTTCTGCCGTTTCTGATAACTCCATAGATCATTGAAGCCATTTTGCTTCTATCTATGCTTTTAGCAAGGAACTTCTGAAAGCTATGATCATACTCCTTGATGATCTCATCAGCGCTGCTGGGAGTTTCAGAAATTGTTTCCTTCTGAGAGTTTTGTAAAACATTTTCTAATTTTGAAATTTTATTTTTCAACTCAAAATTTTCCAATTTGAGACTCTCAGTTTTGTCAGAGTCAGAATCAAGATTCCTTTTTAGGTTTCTGAATTTAACTCTGATCTGCTGGTACCTTTCTAGAATTTCGTTAAGGCTTTTAGCAAGTTCAGCCTTAGTAAAATTAATTGCAAAGTCAGGAAATACCTCTTCGGTGTCTGATTCTGATTCTGATTCAGAAGCTTCACTGTCTTCTGATATGTTGGCCATAAGAGCTATGTTTGCTCTCTCATCATCTGATTCTGAGTCAGCTTTAGACGAGTCAGAGTCATCCCATGTAGCCATTAGACTTTTCTTCTTTTCTCTTCCAAACTTCTTTTTGGGCTTTTCCCTCTGAAGCTTAGGACATTCACTCTTATAGTGTCCTTGCTCGTTGCATTCATAGCAAGTGATGTCCTTGGTGTTTGGCTTTCTGCTTCCTGAAGAGCCTTCAGATCTTCTGTATCCAGAGGAAGAGTCTGACCTTCTATATCTGGAAGAGGACTCATTCTGATCAGATCTTCTGGGATTCCTGAACTTCCTTTGCCTCTGCTTCCATAGTTGGTTCACTCTTCTGGAGAGGAAGGAAAGTTCGTCTTCTTCTGATGAGGACCCATCAGATGTTTCTTTAACTGCCTGCAAAACTTTAGAGTCAGATTTTCTGTTAGATTTTAATGCTAAAGGCTTACCTTGCTTCTGAGGTTCATCAGCTTCTAGCTCAATCTCATGACTTCTGAGGGAGCTGATAAGTTCCTCCAGAGAGATTTTGTTGAGATCTTTAGCTAGCTTCAGCGCTGTAACCATTGGCCTCCACTGTTTTGGCAAGCTTCTGATGATCTTCTTGACATGATCAGCAATAGAGTATCCTTTGTCCAGAACCTTGAGACCAGCCACCAGAATTTGGAATCTTGAGAACATTGTTTCAATAGATTCACTTTCTTCCATTTTGAATGCCTCATACTTCTGAATGAGCGCAAGAGCTTTAGTTTCTTTGACCTGAATGTTGCCTTCATGCGTCATTCTGAGTGAGTCAAACATGTTCTTTGTTGTGTCTCTGTTAGAAATCTTTTTATATTCAGCGTAAGAGATGGCGCTGAGAAGAATGGTTCTGGCCTTGTGGTGATTTTTGAAGTCACGCTTTTGTTGATCAGACATTGCTTTCCTGTCAATCTTCTGACCGCTTGCATTCACTGGGTGCGTGTATCCATCTGTCACCATGTCCCACAGATCAGCATCATGTGCCAGAAAGAAGCTTTCGATTATGTCTTTCCAGTAATCAAAATTTTCTCCATCAAAGACTGGAGGTTTGCCGCTGAATCTGTCTCTATCTTCATTGTTATCATTGCTGCTGTGTTGATATGTTCCTGCCATTGTGTTTTTCTGACGCTGGATCTTGTACTGACACGGTTAAGTGTTTTAGCTCAGAACCAGGCGCTCTGATGCCAATTGAAGAAGTGAATAACACAAGAAGGGGGGTTGAATTGTAAAACTTGAAATCAAATGCAGACAACACGTTATTTTTATCCTGGTTCGTTTGATCTCAAACTACTCCAGTCCACCCGTCAAGGTGATTTCGCCTCTCTCCAACGATGTCTTAATCCACTATATTCAACTGAATATTACAATTGCTTTAACAACTGCTAAAGCCTTCTTGAGTCAAAACCACAAACCGGTTTCTCAAGGAATTACTTTCTTACAGATAAATGAAATCTAAGTGTGTTGAATGTTTTCTACAAAACTGTTTATCACAACTGTGATATTACACAAATTAAGCTTATGAGAACTAGAATGCTAAAACAATAGAATAAGTAATTTGAGAGCTTTAGCAAACTGGGAATGAGGATGAATATGAATAGCTTTTGGCGTGTAGAGAGTTGTAGAGCATTAGCCGTTTCATTCTTCACTGACTTGTTTATATAGCATTGGAAATGATACGTTGGAGTCAGTTATTCCGTTTCAATGACAATTACATTCTTTCCATATTAAGCAGATCTTTGTCTGGAATAATGCCGTTGATAATAAATTATCTTGAATGCACATTACTGTTGCCAATTTAGCGTGTTCTGGCTTTGGTTTATTCTGACGCTGCTAGGTGCTGATGAATTATTGTTGTCTTGATCAGAGTTTAGATTGTTACGCGCAGATCTGTTCATCAAGCTTCAGCGTAAGCACATGCTTTGATCTTCTGATTCTGGTATCTGATATAACATCCTCTGATGCTGATGTTGATATTTTATCTTCTGATGTTGATGATGATATTCTTATGCTGATACTAATCAGAGTTTCTGTAAAACAAAATATAATTTTTAGGTAGCATATATGTCTTACATGAATCATACAATTTATATATTCTTGTATTTTGTTATCATCAAAACTTTAACTTAGGGTAGTAGATTCAAACTGTGTTCTAACAGACTTCTATTTCGTGATGGATCATATCATGAAACAAAGCTACCATGGCCTGTTAATAGGTTGCCCCAGCATTTTTTAGTCTAAAAGGCATGAACTTATAGCATAAAGTGCCCCACTGTGTGAAAAGGTCATTTTCTCCATTTCCTCAGGTGCCATTTTGATCTGATTGTATTCAAAGAAACCATCCATGAAGGAGAATACTCTAAGTTGTGCGGTGTTGTCAAGAAAAACATCGATATGGGGAACCGGGAAGTCATCCTTGGGGCTTTCCCTGTTCAAAGCTCTATAATCCACACACATACGTACCTTACCATCCTTCTTAGGTACTGGAACAACATTGGCGATCCATAATGGATAAGATGTGACAGCTAAGAAATTGACATTGAATTGTTTCATGACTTCAACCTTGATCTTTTCTGACATATCCCGCCGCATACGACGAACCTTTTGTTTCAATGGAGGGCAATCCTCTTTTATAGGTAGGCGATGAACCACAACATCGGTGTCAAGTCCCAACATGTCTTCGTACGAACAGGAAAAAACCTCAATATAGTCATTTAGCATTTGTATTAACCACTGTTTGACACTAGGATCTAGATCGGCACCTATCTTGACTTATTTTTTGCCCTCTTCAGTACCCAAGTTCACTGTATCAACTGGCTCCTCATGAAGTTGTATTTCCCTTTCTTCCTATTGTAACAGTCTGGCAAGCTCTCCTGGTACCTCACAATCTTCCTCAACTTCGTCCTCGGTTTGGTTGATCGGACTTTAAAAGTCATAATGAGCGATAACAGAACCGTTATCAATGGGATCCAGAGTGGATGTAGATATGCAATTTGTTTGTGTGAGTGTGTGTAAGAGCATAGTTGTTTTGATAAAGTAAAAAGTAGAAAATAAAGGTAGAGAACGCAAAATTTGTATGTAAAAAACGTCCAATGCTTTATTAATGACATATGAAAATGAAACAATGACCCTCACCAAATAGACCGTTGTGCCTCGAGTAGGACACAAGGTTTTAATGTTTCAATTGTTCAAATATTACATTTCCTTAAAACAAAAAGACAAATTACACTTGAATAAAAGAGATGGGAATTAAATTCTTAGCCTCCTAATTGCTGAGTCCACCGCTGATGGTTGGGAAGATCCACTTGTCCAAGTCATAGCTATCGTCATCATCTTCTGTGGCAGAGACAACATCAATAGCATTTATTCTCGAGCCATGTTTGGGAATAGGTGCAGTTATGACGTTGGGAGTCTCAAGAGCATCAAATTTAATCTCCTTTACTTCAATCAAATCTTGCACCTTGTTCTTTAAAGCCCAACAGTCGTTGGTATCACGGAATGGACTTTCAGAATGGTAAGCACATCGAGCATTTGCATTGTAGTGAGGAGATGTAGTGTTGGGGTTTTTGGGAGCCTCCTTTAGGGTCACCAAATTGGACTTCAACAGGTGTGGTAAAACCTGAGATATGGTCATATTGATCCGGGTAAACTGTCTCCTTGGCTTATTTGTTCTGGACTGATTGTTCTATTTCCGGTTTGATGCAGGATTAGAAATCATAGCAGCCCCTATCGTTGGACGACGCTCGGTTTTGTTAAGATTTATTTGGACATAAGCAGCACTGACCTCCTTCTTCCATGTGAATGGTTTCTTTGCAGTGCTGGAGGATGTATCCCTCTGTATCTTACCAATTTTAATACCAGCCTCTACTCGTTCACCCATCAAGATTAATTCAGTAAATCTAGCAGAAGAACTTCATATCAGGTGGTTAAATAATGGCCCGGATAACGTGCCCAAGAACATGTCCACTAGCTCCCTATCAAATAGTGGAGGCTAGACTCTTCCCACAAGGTCTCTACATTTTTGGGCATAGTCCTTAAAGCCCTCACCGGAACCCATAGCCATACTTTGCAACTGTGTACAAGTTGGGGCAAGGTCAGCACTATATTGGTACTGCTTGTAAAAAGCAGCAGCCAGATCTTCCCAATTACGCACATTGGTTCTTTATAGTTAATAGAACCATACCAGCAGAGTCCCTGTCAAACTTTTATGGAAGAAGTGTACCCACAAATCCCTATCAGTAGTGTGGGGTTGAATTTTCTTGACATACGACCTCAAATGCAGCTTAAGGAAAGAGACACCATCGTATTTAGCAAATGTAGGAACCTTAAACTTCAACGGGATGACCACCCCTGAGACCAGTCCTAGCTCTTCAAAATCCAACCCGATTACCCTTTGGATCTCCATGGCATTGAGTCGATCCTCCAGCTGTTTGTATTTATCATCAGCAGGAGGATACTTCTCCTCAGAATAGTCAGGCTCATCTTCTTCAGATTTCCTGGTACTGTGGTTTTCTTCTCTTTGCTCTCCTTCCTGATTGTCTCTCTCTCTCTCTCTTGGCGGAGTTGCAAGCTCTGAAACTTGCTTCACTAGTCCTTTGAACCTTCTTCCCAAATTCAGAACACCTACTGGCCTCTTTTTCTTCTTCTTGTCCTTGAGAATCATAGCTTTCAATTCTTCTTGTCCCTTAGCCAGATTCAGGAACATTTCTTGGAATTGAGCATTCCGTGCCTGAAGCTCCTTAACTGTTTGTTCAAGAGCCATTGCTGAAATAAACAACGAAGAAGATAAGAAACCTGTCCTGAAACCTGTTTATGCAATGATATGTATGGTATATGTATGCAATGTTTTCAAGGACTTCGGGAAATTTAAATTTGTGAACCAAAGTGAAACAAATATTTTATTAGTAGAATTCAAAATACAATTGCCTTATTAGGCTTACAATTGAAAAATTCTAAAATCTAAGACATCGGGTTTCCCATGGGAGCTCCCTCTTCGTGCCGAGATAGACATTAATACTTTTCTCTTTGTGAAGTTACTTCATAAGCTCCAAGACTTTCTTCTCATTGACATAGAAATGATCTCTAAAGGTATCCCGTTATTTCTTCAACTGAATCCAAGATCTCTGCAGCTCTTCAAGATCAGTGGGCATGTCAGGACGAAGAACTGTATAAGGAATATCCCCTTCAGAAATGGGCTCCACAACCAATGGTAAGATGGCTATATATGTCATTATAAGGTTCTAAGTGCGAGCTCGTACCCATTCGAGATAAGGTTCCATAGGGATGGAAGTCTTAGGCCCCAAAGTCCTGGTATCAAATCTGTTTACCATGCCCCAAACTCGTATAAACCTCTGACGGTACCCCTGAACATCATCCTCGTAGTTAAACATAATGCCCTGGATAAGCATATCGTAGGGACCATCCCTTCGAGCATAGCCAAATTGTCGCAGAGCTAGAGAAGGATTATAAGTTACGCCTCCCTTAATTCCAAGTAGTGGGACATTAGGGAATTCCCCGCATCGGTCAATAACAGAAATACCTCCCATAGATCGGGAATACCAGAGAATACCCGAGTGAGAAAGTGACATTATCCTTCGCTACCAATCCAAACCTTCAGCATTCTTCAATACTAATTTAGGGAGGTGAGAAATAAACCACCTTGACAGCAATGGCACACAACACATAAGAATCCCCTTTCTCTTCATGGTGTGAGTGTGGAGGGTATGCAAGATGTCTCCGGTAGAGTAGGCACAAGATTACGAGAGAGGAAAACCTTGATAGCATTCACATCTATGAGAAAGTATGGATTAGGGAACAACACTAAACCATAGATTAGAAGGGCCAGAACATCCTCAAAAGCTTGGAAATCTAAATCATCCCAAAACAGCTGAGCCTTCTCTAATAGGAATTTGACTAGGAAACCCTTGGCTCCACTTTTTATTTTCCAGTTAGATATAATATCAGATCAATTCATATGCATATCTATTGCAATGACTTCTGGATTGGGAGCTTCTTCTAAACCGGTGAAAGGTGTCTGATCTATAATAGGTATACCCAATATTTGAGAGAACTCTTCCATGGTGGGCACCAACTGATAATATGGAAAGGTGAAGCAATGGTGCTTAGGGTCAAAGAATTGAAAGAGTACACTCATCATCTTCTCATCAAAACCCGAGGAAACCAGATTGAGAAGTCGACCATAGTTTTTGGTAAATGAGGAAGTCTTGGGAACCCTTGATACTAGCTCTTTGAGTTGGAGAGGTATTCTCACGAAGCTGATCCGGATAGTATTTCTAAGAGCGGAAGCCGTAATCTGCAAAACAGAACAAAGATAAATTCCTTTGGTCCTTGAAATGGTTAGTGTAATGAAAAATGGATGTTATGATGCATGATGTCATGTTTAAGCAAACTAATCATACACAAGCAAAAGACATAAGAACTTAGGTTTAGGCTTTCATAGAGTTTATAGGTAAATACCCTCTTGAAGTTTAGTTGGTTCAACCTGTCCTAGAAATAGTAACCGGGTTCTAAGGAGTCTCAATATCACTGATCTTTTTTTATCGAGCATTATTTCAGCTTAGCAATCTTTTCTTGAGGCCAAAACATCTTGAAAGTACGATCTCAATAAGTGTAGCATCGAGTATCAACCAACCCCAACTTTACACCGAGGCCGACTATCTCACTACTTTCTAATGGCCAAGTTTGTTCATCTAAGGTTCTAAGGTCCGTTAGTGCTTCACGACACCACGTGGTGACCCCATATTCTCCTCGATTCAACACAAGGGATACCGGTACCAACCAAAGTGTCACATTAACACAGCTATCGCTTCAACCGTATCAGTCTACGCCATACAGTCTCCACGATATATTGTTGTTTACCTAAAAAGATGCCCCCAGATCCGGGTGTAGGATCTATAGTAACAACCCAAACAACCATCCAAGGATAAAGCATACAAAGCACAAAAAAAGAAGTTTATTAATGAACTAGCTCTAAGGTAAACCCTAGTTTTTTATTTGATCCCTAACAGAATCTCCAGTTCTGTGATACGGTGGTATAATCGACTATTAATAATGGTTTTGCGTTTGTATTCGCAAATGTTGTGGTAAGCAAGAGTCGCCACCGAATTTTCTTTTATCCAAATTAAGGAAAGGGTAAAAAGAACAAAAAAAGACCTTTTTTTAGAGTTTTCTAAGTAAGGGGGGTAGATTATGGAAATGGAAGGTGTTACCACCCTTTCTATCCGTAGTTTTCTACGGGCTCTTAGAGGTTTTCTCATTTTGAAAGTACTTTGTGCTTTGTATACTTGAAAATACATTTTGAAATGCCTTAGTGCGATGATTTGCTTTGTGTTAACTCTTGTATCAGTCCTCAAGAGTCTTGACAAAGCAAATGTTTTTGAAAATTGTTTTTTTGAAAAGTAGTATTTGTGTAAGTGCAAAATTTTTTGAGCAAACTTCTAACAGCTATCTACTTTGTACTAGAAAAGGTAGTTCTTTTCCTCCTATCCTTTAGACAATGCTATCCTACTATTAGTGAGTAGGTAGCCCTATCGTTGGATGTATAAGGGACATCGAAGGGACGTTACAGTCATGAAGGCAACTTGCAGAGACGCTTTAGCAATTTTGTTTAGGGACTAGTGAAACAACCGACTGAATAATCAACTGATAATGAAATCAATGAAGTCGCCATACAATTTTTTTTATCCCACAAGAGAGGAAAGGTAAACATCAAGTAAACCTGAGAAGGGTGAAATCAAGGTCAAACGACCAAGAGATACGGGTAAGGGAGTCTGTTACATGAGGGGAAGGTATTAGCACCCCACATGCCCGTAGTACTCTACGGTATCCACTCTTGTTGTTCTAATCAAAAGGGTGTGTAAGAAATCTATATCAAAGCTGTACAGGGAATGCATGCAAAAGAAAGGAGAAAAGAATGTAGGGAAAATGAAAGTTGTGCTTGTTCGGGCCTTACCCCGATGCCTACATATCCCTTTTAAGGAATCAGAGCATCCGTAGTTTGGCTTTAAAAGTTTTTGTTGGTTTGTATTTTTTAATGAACAATATTAAATTTTCCTTCTGCGTAACTCGACCTTTAGAGATTTACACGTCAGCACAAAAGTGAATTAACATGTTCTTTTGAAAAAGGTTTGAAACAAAAGCCCGAAGGCGCAAAAGAGTTTGCATTGGTTGATATTTTTTACCTTAAAAAGGATTTGAAAATTGTTAGATGTTTTATGCATTTGATAAGAAAAAGAAAGTTTTTATTTTAATGCATGGATGCAAAAGAAAAGAAAACATCTAAGGGAGAATACCCTTGATCTATCCCTAATGTTATCATACAATGATTGATCCTAAGGTTAAGTTTTGAAGGGAAATCTCTACCCTAAGTCGACATGCTTGGATAACAATTATAATGTATATCTCAAGTCATCATCTATAGATGAATCAAGAAGTCCTAAAGGAGCATAGCAAGGGTCTATCACCTAAAACTATGTTTATCTCGAATCATCATCTATAGTTGAATTGAGAGCTCCTAAGGGAACATGTCGAGGGTATATCATCTCAAAAAATGCACACTAAGATGAAATCAAACAAGCAAGCCAATAACCTCAAGAGAGCACAACTAGAGAGATCCTACCTAGGCTAGCATACCAAATAAAGTCTAACAAAACTATCCAATGGGGAACATACAATGAGAGCGAAGTGGTGATCTCAATTTCTAAATTTAGTGACTCATCGATCAACAAGAAATAAAGGAAAGCGATAAAATCCTATAGGGAGCATGCACTGAGAGCGAAGTCGTGACCTCAATTTCTAAATTGAGTGACTCATCAATCAAAAAGAAAGTAAACAAACACAAGCACAACACATATAGTAAATGAAGTGTGGAATGCCTGCTACAGGTCTTTAAACAGTGACTTCAAGCGCACGCTCTTTATTTCCTACTTCTCATGATATCTAGAAAGCAGGAAAGTACAAAATAAGATAAACAAGAGAAAATACCAAACAGATATCAATCCGTAGCAAAGTGAGCAAAAAACTGAGAAATTTGGAAAACTTCGAGTAATCTTCACCAAGAAAAGAAAAAGAGTCAGAAATCAAATGCTCGGGATAAGTGTCGAAGCATCATCGATGTGAAAATAAATCACAATCGGAATCTCAAGCATATCCGTATATCGCATAATAAACCTCCATAAGACTAGAACCTCAACAGGAAAAAGTGAAGCTTGAAGTCTCGCAAAAAAATGATTATTTAAACATAAACCATAATAGAAAATTCTAACAAAATTCTAAAAGAAGAAAAATCTAGGGAAATTATATTATATTCCTAAAAAACAATTAACAATTTTTATTATTTTTATTATTAGTTTTGATTATCAAAAATTATAGGAAGAAATTAGCATTCTAGTCAGAAGGGGGTGTAGGCTGAGATCCAGGAGTTTGCTGAAGTAAACTGGCGCCTAGGCCCACCATTAGGGTCCAAATAGCCGTTTTTGTTCATACTTGTTTCAAGTTGTCAAAAAAACATTTCATTGGGCTTTAAGGGAGATATGAGGATCGTCCCACGATCCATATTCTTACCAAAAACATAATTGAAAATAGTGGCCCTAAACTGTGCGTTTTTATTACACTAGATCTTATGACCGTTCAGTTCCAATGCTTCTTCTCTCAAGAAATTTCTCCCTCCACTCTTATTCAGCGCAACATGCAGCCATGGGACCACCGTCAACCAACCTCCCTGTTTCGTTTCAGAAGAAAATCAACACAAATCCAACCTAGGTTAACGCTCAGAGCTCGAATCTATCCCTAGATTTCACAAAAGCTCCATCAAACGACGAGATCGGGAAGTTAGAAAAGATGCCCTAGTTTTACCGACTCTGCGATTAAATCCCAACGGTGGAGAATTGAATCAAGAGACCTTAAGGAAATCAATCATGGATGTACGTTCTACACTATGGTACGGAGAACATATGAAGGAAAGTGGCGAACGACTCAACTTACCTACCGGAGCCACTCCGGGGGTTCTTCAATAGTGACATCACGAGGATAGACCTAGAGGATCTCGAATTTGCAGGTGATATCACACTCTTCTTTCCTTTGCGCTAATTCCTCTTCTTCCACTCTTTCTGTAGGGTAGAAAATATGATTTGTTGTTGCACGCTGAGTGCGGTTGTTATTACAGGTCATGCAGTGCTGAAGATAGATGATCTTCATGAATCAATGCCGATAATGATTGTTGCGTATTGTTGTTCATTGAAAGTTGGTGATGAAGAAGGAAAGTGAAGCTTGAAGGTGGTGGTTGTCGATGTGGATTCAATGAAGGTGTAATGATGATAAAGGATGAAGCAGAACAATGACAATAATGGGGGAGAGTGAAGGTCAAAGATTGATGAAGATGAGAGTTTCTTTAGGGATTGTGCAGCGAGAGAGGATAGATTGAAGATGAAGGTTGAAGATGAAGATTGCAGAGAGATTTTTTCCGGTGTTTTTTAGTGATGAAGGTTAAGATGGAGAGTGAATGCAGGGAGCGTTCGTGATTCTTCTGCAGATGTGAAGAAGAATGGTGGTGATGAAGAGCAGAGAGAAGTTATAGTTAGAATTTATTCTAATTTTTGTGATTCTTCTGCAGTCTGAAGACTGAAGAGAGAGTGAAGATTGGTGGTATGAAGTTTGATGAAGGTGACGAAGACTGAAGATTTGGGAGAGATTTTTCTTTTGTTTTTAGTGGTGAAGGTAAAGATAAAGAGTGAAGAGAAAGTTTTGTACAGGTGAACCTTCAGATAATTCTCCCCCCCCCCCAAATAAATCTGGTAAGTTTTTGTTATATAATTATGTTAGAAGCTTTGTCATCTGTAACTGATTCGGTCATGGTTAGTTAGGAATTGGTTAGTTACGGATTCTGTTATAAACTGAATGGTCAGGAATTTGTTCTAATTTTGAGTTAGTTATGAGTTAGAATTCTGAATCAGTTTCTCCCCCTTTCTGTCATGACTTAAAATGCCCATCTCATATTATTCTGATCACTTATTTCACAATTTTCAGATATCCTTTTTACCTCTTTTCCTGATGTTTCTTCTGTTTGATTTTGTTTTCTTCAGTGAGTGGAGGCGTATTTTAACGTGTATCCGAACTGAACTTGAAGGTGCATATGGAGTGAATCTTGAGCGGTTTAGAATATGAATCATGGCTACTGTGATCGGTGGGAATGAGAACTGACTGTTTTGGAATGATGGTTCGCGTTTGCGTTTGTTTTCGCAAAATGTCGCGGTAAGCAAGAGTCGCCACCGTCTTTTATTTTATCCAACAATGAAAGGACAAAAGCACAGAAAAATTCCTTTTCGAGATGTTTCTCGGGTTCGGGAGGTAGATTATAGAAAGGGAAGGTGTTAGCACCCTTTCTATTCGTGGTTATCCACGGGCTCTTAGGTACTTGCTTATTGTGTTTTCAAAAGTTTGCTTTTCTTTGTGTTTGTGGGTTTGAAAAGAGTTTTTTTGTTTTGAAGAAAGTGTAAGTGCGAAAAGTTTTTGTTTTGTTTTAAAAGGAGCAAGTACTTGAGAACCTCTACTTACTAAAAAAGGAATTAAACTGTGCAAATGTCCTTTAGACAGTGTCATCCCACTATTGAGAAGTAGGTAGCACCGTCATTGGAGTTTTCGGGTCAATTCGATTTAAGGGACGTGTGGTCACTAAAGCAATGTTAGGACGCCTTAGCGGTAACCCTAATGTCTTAGATCATTTTTTCGAGGCAACCGTTTCGAGGCAACTTATGATCTTTGGACAAGAGAGCGACCTCTAAAACATCCTATACTCAATGACCACGTTCGAGGCAACCAAGTGAGGTGTACCTTAAGAGTGGCATGTGAGAGTGTATTGTTTTTCAGTTATATTATCTTTGTATATTTAGGTGTTCTACCATTTGTTATCAGATCTTGTCATGCAATCCTAGTTAGCATACATCTAAGCAGTTAATATATGTATAGGAATTTAAAGTGTGGGAATTGTAAATCCTACGCTATTACAAGGCTTCGGGGAGGGGGATTATTTACATGTCCAAAATTGGGGGAGTAAAGCAGTAAAGTGTAAAAGTCTTAGTTAAGCTATTACAAACCAGTAGGCAGTTACAATAAAATAAATGCGCGCGAATCTGAAAATAATCTCTAAAAATCCTAAGAATAAAAATCTTTTTGTTGTTTTATTTTATTTTGGGATAATGATCTAAATCTTCTTAATTTTAGTTTTGAGAAAATGTTAAGATAATTAAATGATTAATTGACAGTTAATTTAATAGAAAAAAAACTCGCCTAATGTTTTTGTGGTTTTTCTTTTAATTGATTTTATGTTGATTAAAAAAAGGAATAAAATAGTCAAAATAAAGATGAAATCGAAGGAAACAGGCAGTAAATGTATAAATCTGAAGGCCTGGGTCGAAAGAGGTGTGGGCTGTCTTTCGATCCAGTGAAGAGGCTTGATCGAAGGTGCACGAGGGGCTGCACTTTGGGGGTGTTCGATCTGGATATGTCACCCTTCGATTTGGGAATTCCGGATCCACTTCGAAGCTAAAATGCTAAGCTTCGAAGCTCTGAAAAAGATTCTGAGAAGATATTTCCTGCAAAACGAGACAAACGTTAAAGATCTAAGGGGGACTTTACCCCCCTGATTCGAATCTCCTCCCAATTCGAGTCCTCCCTCAATTCGAATCTGCTGAATCTGGGCCTGGGTTTGTTTTATCCTGAGATTCGAAGGAGAAACTTAGATTGTGCCCCAGCAATGGCATGATCTCATCTTTGCGCTTCAGCTTGCATGCAACATAATTAGTAATAACAAGAATACATGTGGAATGTGTATTTAAATGTCATGAAGGTGCAATTTTGGTTTTGCAAACCCTTACCAATTAAAGATGTATGATCTGTGGCTCTGGGTGTGGAGATGTTCGCTGAGTGGCTGCTTTGGCTTGGATTACTTATGAAAACGCTGATAACCTTTGGTGGGTTTGTGGGCAGCGTATCTCCAAATCCTCCCTGCTTCAACTTTTTCGTTTTTTTGTTCTTTTTTCGTTTCTGTTTGTCCTCCCCTTTTCTTTTTTTCGTCTTTTCATTTTTTCGTTCCGTTGTTCCGTCCTCTGTAATGTGTCACTGGCCTCGTTATTTATAGGAATGTGTGGGTGCATGAAAATGGCAAGGTACAACCATTTAACCTGGCCTTTAAAGCCATGAGACAAGAATCAGACATATTAAAATATTTCCTTTTTTGAAATATTCATGTCTCTTTGGAATCTGGAATGAACCTGGACACGTTTGATTTTCGAATGCCTTCAGGCCCTGCTCTTCGATTGGTCTTGATTTGCCTCCTTCGAATGGATTTCTTCTGCTTCGACTGCTTGATTTGAAAAGAATCACTTTGTTCGAATCAGCTCTTGTGGAGTTAGGAACAGAAAAGGCAAGAATCTGGCCTTTAACTCAGGAATTGAATCCACAATCAGCATTTAATTATTGCCATATTTGCAAGGAAAACATGCCATTTTCTCATGTTTAGTGTACCTGGACATGTTTTTTTGAGTGCCCTCTTGATGGCCTCTTTCGAATGGCCTGGAAGGAGTTCTTCAAATGGCCCTTGTCCAAATATCAATCGAAGGGTCCTAATTAAAATTCCAATCGAAAGGCTTTGTTAACAGGCCAATCAAAAGGTGATGTTCATGCTAATCGAAGGACATGGTTAACATGCCTGTCGAAGCTGCCTTGACACAATGCTAAATCGAAGTATCCATTGGCATGCCAATTGAAAGGCTTGGCCCAGGGTGCCAAATGAAAAGGTCTTTCAGAATTCTAATCGAAGGCCTTGACATAATGCCAATCGAAGTGCTTGTCCATAATTCCAATCGAAAGGCTCCTTCAGAATACTAATCAAAGGGTCTTTCAGAATGCCAATCGAAGGCCTTGACTTAATGCCAATCGAAGTGCTTGTCCATAATGCCAATCGAAAGGCTCCTTCAGAATACCAATCGAAGGGTCTTTCAGAATGCCAATCGAAGGCCTTGACATAATGCCAATCGAAGTTCTTATCCATAATGCCAATCGAAAGTCTCCTTCAGAATACCAATCGAAGGGTCTTTCAGAATGCTAATCGAAAGGTACTTAAAGCACCACTCAAAAATTTTCTTTTTCCTTAGGCAAGAGTTTGTGATTAACCATGCAGGGGGAAAACTTTGGAAAACATGAGAGGGCAAATTTTGGGGTGCAACAGTTGCCCCTGTTCAATTTTCTTAAACCTGAGGATATAGATTGGCTTTCGAGCCTTTCGTGATCCGAAGGTGGAAGATAATTGAACACTAGAGTGCCCAGAAATTTGCACCCGCATGGTGTAGTATCAGCCTTGTGACGTCGGGAATGGGCTTACAGATGCCATTTGGAGATTGTTGGTAGGAGGATGGGCTTATAGATGCCATTTGGAGATTGTTGGTAGGATAAGGAACCTGGGTAAGGTTGCTTCCTGAGGAGTTTGGGTAAAAATGCGTCTGAACCGAGAAGGATCCTATGTAAGGTTGCTTTGTGAAGAGTTTGGGTAAAACTGCGTCTGAACCGAGAAGGAACCTAGGTAAGGTTGCTCCATGGTGGGTTTAGGTAAAACTGCATCTGAACCGAGAAGAAACCTAGGTAAGGCTGCTTCATGAGGAGTTTAGGTAAAACTGCATCGGGACTGAGGAGGAACCTAGGTAAGGTTGCTTCAAGATGAGTCTGGGTAAAACTACATCGGGAAATTGTAAGGAGGAACCTGGGTAAGGTTACTTAGGGATAAGTTCGTGTGAAACTTCTGGAGGAACCTGGGTAAGGTTACTTCGGGATAAGTTCGTGTGAAACTTCTGGAGGAACCTGGGTAAGGTTACTTCGGGCTAAGTTCGTGTGAAACATCTGGAGGAACCTAGGTAAGGTTGCTTTGGGATAAGTTCAGGTGAAACTTCAGGAGGAACCTGAGTAAGGTTACTTTGAGATAAGTTTGTGTAAAACTTCAGAATGAACCGGGGTAAGGTGACTGTGAGATAAGTTTGTGTAAAACTTCAAGAGGAACCTGAGTAAGGTTACTTTGGGATGAGTTCATGTAAAACTTCAGAATGAACCGGGGTAAGGTTACTATGAGATAAGTTTGTGTAAAACTTCAGGAGGAACCTGGGTAAGGTTACTTTGGGATGAGTTCGTGTAAAACTTCATTCAGAAATATATGATAAAGGACCCGTGTAGGATTTTTCAGGATAAACCCGTGTGAAGCTGTATTTAGGAGAAACTCGTGTAAGATTTCTTCGTGACGAACCCGTGTAAAGTCTGTTTAGTTTCCGGAGTTAATCTTGAACTTGCAGTAAGTTGTTGATGATAACCATCTTTCCTGAAAAGGTACATGATTAATTGTGTATGATGCATGACATGCATTGTATGATGATGTTCTCAAAATAAATGAAATTATGCTGTATGCAATATGTATGCGCACGTCATGATGTATGAACATGAAATTCTATTGTGGTACGTTCGAGTTTGGGAAAATAAATCCCTGACTGTTGTTGGAGAATAAAGAGTTTCACTCGCTGGAGATAACGACCGAAGATAATTAGGAGAATATCTTGCAGGAGAGAATAACTCAACTGGGGAATGGACTGACGAGGAAATGACTCTGTGGGGAGTATATACTCTGCTAGAAGATCTACTGATTTGGAGAAATAAAACTTAGTTGGGGATGAATTACTGTTGCTGGTGACAGTGAACCCTGTTGGGGATTGAATTTCTGTCTATGAAAAGAATGAACTCTGCTGGGGATGATTTTCCAATGGCGACTTCACTGGGGATAATCTTTTAGATTCTACTGGGGATAATCTTCTAGACTCCACTGGGGATAATCTTCCCGACTCCACTGGGGATAATCTTCCAGTGCTGGTGATAGATAAACTCTGCTTGGGGAGAATCTTATAGACCCATTCGTGGTTGCGAGCCTCAGTTGGGGAGAATTAACACCACTGTCCTTTTCTTACTCTGCGGGGAGTATAGATGTTACTGGGACGCGGGCTAGGGATATGACAATGACTTTGCATCGAGACTTTTCTGCCCCTGTATCTGCGGGAGAAGGTGCCTGCGGAGGCCTTGTGGTTCGAGTATTATTCCAACCTATGAGGTGCTTGGTAATTGCCGATTGAAGTGACAAATCTTCTTCTGGTAGGCAAGTGACGAGATGACAGGACATAGTCGTACGCTTTGATCCCTAATTTTTTCCTGGACCGCCCTTTCGGGTTTTCAGTCCATCGGGATACCCTTTTTTGCCCAAGCCGCCTTTTCAGGTTTTCGACTTGTCGGGTGTACAGATTTTTTTTCATTTTTATCCCTGATTTTTGCCTGAACCCTTTTGGTTCGTCGGGAAGCCCTTATTTTTGCCTAGGCAAGTCAACCTAGCGGGTCTTTGATTCACGCGCGGTATTTTTTGACTATGTCCATTCCCTCAGGATGTAGAGAGGTGTCACTGTCGGTAGTGTTGTGTTGCCATACTACCAGAAGATCTTCGTTTGATCATGCAAGATTCGTTGCTGGAATTCATGTCCAATGCCCCAATTGATTCGGATGAAGATTTTGCCCTTGGCTATTTGGCATCTTTGAGAGATTCTCTGAATCTTGACTTGACTGCCCCAGATGATGGAAAATGATCATGTCTTCCCCTTGGTTGGAAGTGTTTCTTCCACTTGAGGTGACCCTTTTTATTGAAAAGGTTTTTGTTCACTAGATATTCGTCGTGCGAATTTCTCTGTTGTTTGAACAAATAGTCATATGCAAACAATGTTATTTTAAGAATGCAAAGCTTATGTCTGTTTTGAAGTTTTTGAAAATGCATTTTTCAGGAAAACAGGCAAATTTTGTAAAATGTGATGTCAACTCAGGATTTACAGCAAGCCCTACAGGAGTCAGGATACCTTTGTAACAGTATGCTTTCCAACTAACCCATGCTTCAGCTAGGACTTTTAAGGGTTATAACGTGGCCCGGTTCACGGTTTAAAAAATAAAGGATAAAGGCTCAAAATTTATTTGTACCCACCCGCTCTTCGCGATGTTCTTCGATCCTAAACTCAGCTAATCGTGCATTTAGATCCCGTTTGAGTCTTTGCTCTGATATTCCAGTGATGGTTCGGATACTGACAGTTTATTTTGAACAAGCACTCATTTTGTTGAGAGTTTGTAGGATCTCTTTCTTTTTGATTACGTTATCCCTATCTTTTTGCCTGAACTGTTTTTTTTGTGATTACAGTCAGCGGGATGCCCCAGTTTTTGTAAGTCTCCTTCATAGGTTTTGACTTAGTGGGCTTTTATTTCGAAAGATAATGACTGTATGTCCTTACGATTATACGGAACCATCACCGTCTTTTGTTTCAGAAGGACTTCTTTGATACCATTCATTGTGCACCTGGATCAACTGAGCAAACTACCCTGCCCCAGGTTGTGATTATGGGTTTTAATTTGTGAAAAGAAAAACTCCAACTTCTTTGGCTCAAAGGGGTTGACGAGGGATTATCTTCCTTATACCTCCACTGTTTAGGATTTGAAACAATGCATGTACATCGTCAGCGGGGTCTATTCAAAAGCATATTGTAAAGATCGTGGTATCGTTTTCTTCATCCTCCCTCTAAAGGCTTAGAGTTTTTTTTAATCAAGAGTTGAACATCACAAAAAGGAAATATGAAGCAATTTAAGCATAGTGAAAACAATTAATTCAAAACAGACACGTGCATTGCATTAATAAAAACAAAGTTTGACATGACAATAATTGTTTGAATAAGCAAAGAAAAATAAAATTTCAGAATTCAAATGAACAAAAGTGCTTTCAATCCTAGTCATGTTTTGGCAAGGGAGAAGTGATCACATTGGGAGTCTCAGGAGGGTCAAATTCGATCTCCTTAGCGTCAATCATATTCTGAATCTTGTATTTCAGTGCCCAACAATCATTAGTATCGTGCCCCGAGCTACCAAAATGATAAGCACACCTTGCATCTGGGTTGTAGTTAGGAGAAGAAGTCTTAGGGTTCGGATGAGGGTTTATCACCGTAATCAGGTTCATCTTCAACATGCGCTGCAATGCTTGTGACAATGGCATGTTTATTTGGGTGAACTGCCTTTGAAGTCTTTCCCCTTTGGCTGATTATTTCATTGGTGTGGTAGTTGTGTGCGTGCCGAATTAGAGATCAACACTGCCCCCACAGATTGGTGGTAGTCTGCCTGGCTACGCCTCTTCTGGCCGTGCACAACATTGGCTTCCCTCTTGCCACCAAATGACTTCTTCTCTGTACTCGAAGAGGTATCTTTCTGGATCTCACCACTCAGGATCCCAACTTCTACTCTTTCTCCAGTCAGAATTAGTTCGGTGAAACCAACTGACGAGTTGCCGATCAAATGATTGAAATAGGGACCAGACAAAGTCCCAAGAAACATATCCACCAACTCCCTATCAGACAGAGAGGGTTGGACTCTTCCAGCAAGATCTCTCCACTTCTGAGCATAGTCCTTAAAGCCTTTGCCTGTACCCATAGACATACCCTGAAGCTGAGTACGTGTGGGTGCAAGGTCGGCATTATACTGGTATTGCTTGTAAAAAGCAGCAGCAAGGTCCTCCCAGTTGCGGATGTTAGCTCCTTCCAATTGACAGAACCATTCAAGTTGAGTCCCTGACAGACTGTCTCGAAAGAAATGAACCCAGAGATTTCTATCAGCAGTATAGGGTTGAATCTTCCTCACATATGACCGGAGGTGTAGCTTTGGACATGAAGCTCCGTCGTACTTGGCAAAGGCAGGTGCCTTGAATTTATGGGGAATCACCACCCCAGAGGATAGACCTAGATCTCCGAAGTCCAGACCGAGCACCTTCTGTATTTCCATAGCGCTCAAACGGTCCTCCAGTTGTTTGTACTTATCTTCAGTAGGAGGATACTGTTCTTCATCATAGTCCGTCTTGTTGTCGGAGACTTCAGGGCTAGGAGCCCTTCTTTCTTGTGGTCTATCTTTCCCTCCATATGTGGTGGTCAGATCAACTTCATTCTGTAGCCCGTTTCCAAACCTGCGTGCAGTGTTAAACAAGATGGTCCTCTTTTTCTTATTCTTTTTCTCCTTCAGAATCAAAGTCTTCAGGTCCTGCTGACCCTTAGCTAGATTCATGAACAACTCTTGAAATTGGGCATTCTGGGCCTGGAGGGCCTTGATAGCTTGCTCGGTTGAAGGTTCAGTAGACATGATGATTGCTGAAATAAACAGCGAAGAAGATAAGAGACTTGTACTGAGAGACCTGTTATGCAATGATATGTATGATATATGTATGCAATGTTTTCAAGGATCTCGCGGGGTATACAAGAAACTGTTAGAATTTGAATCTGGTAGCTTGATTGAAGGAACTTCATGTTGCTGAGAGTCCTTTCTCAAGCGTCAAGCTCACCATATCGAGTGGGTCATAGCCCCTGACTCAAGTTATCGTGTTTGGATTTCTAAACAACCTTGGCTAGAGGAAAATAAATCCCCTTTTCCCCTTGCTGGACATTTGATTTACCATAACCTGCATCACAAACCCTTGAGATCCTTGAAATGGTTAAGGAAATGTTAAGGCATGATGTTATGATGTGTATGTTATGCGTTTAAGCAAAAGTGTAAGGTGATGTAAGTAAACCCTGCGATAAATCCAAATTACTGGATAAGGACTGTAAACAAAACCTGCAAGAAACTCATGTTGTCAGATAACAAGAATGTGCAAGTAGTTCAAGTTTGAAGGCACACAAGTCACACAATAGCCCTTAAATTTCAGGCTGGCATGGAGCTTAGGTACTACCCTCTTTCAGTTCAGTAGGTTAAAACCTGTCCTAAAAATAGTAACCGGGTTCTAAGGAGCTCAATATCATTGGATTGTTTTCTATGTTCATCATTTTGGTTTAGCCACTGAACTAGCGACCAAAATATTCCAAGAAAACAATCCTCAATGAGTGTAGTATCGAGTATCTACCAACTTCGGACTGCACCAAAGTCGGTCATCTCACTACCCCTAAAAAAGGCCAAGATGGTCAAGTAAGGTTCTAGGTCATTAGTGCTTAGTGACATCACTCAGCGGCCCCGTATTCTCTTTGATTGACTCAAAGGCTACCAGTACTCACAAATATGTCGCACTAATATAGTTATTGCTTCAACCGTGTCGGTATACCCCGCACAGTTTCCACAATGTATTGCTATCTATGAATGTTTCCCAAATCCGGGTTAGGGTCTATAGAACTCCAATACAAGCCCACAAAATTTAAAGCATACAAAGCATACAATTGAAAACACAAGTGATCTAATCCTAAGGTACACCTCACTTATAAAATGTCCCCAGCAGAGTCACCAGTTTTGTGATCGGTGGGAATGAGAACTGACTATTTTGGAATGCAGGTTCGCGTTTGCGTTTGTTTTTGCAAAATGTTGCGGTAAGCAAGAGTCACCACCATCTTTTATTTTATCCAACAAGGAAAGGACAAAAGCACAGAAAAAATCCTTTTTGAGATGTTTCTCGGGTTCGGGAGGTAGATTATAGAAAGGGAAGGTGTTAGCACCCTTTCTATCAGTGGTTATCCACGGGCTCTTAGGTACTTGCTCATTGTGTTTTCAAAAGTTTACTTTTCTTTGTGTTTGTGGGTTTAAAAAGAGTTTTTTTGTTTTGAAGAAAGTGTAAGTGCGAAAAGTTTTTGTTTTGTTTTAAAAGGAGCAAGTACTTGAGAACCTCTACTTACTCAAAAAGGAATTAAACTGTGCAAATGTCCTTTAGACAGTGCCATCCCACTATTGAGGAGTAGGTAGCACCGTCGTTGGAGTTTTCGGGTCAATTCGATTTAAGGGACGTGTGGTCACTAAAGCAATGTTAGGACGCCTTAGCGGTAACCCTAATGTCTTAGATCATTTTTTTTCAACGTAACCGTTTCGAGGAAACTTATGATCTTTGGACAAGAGAGCGACCTCTAAAACATCCTATACTCAATGACCACGTTCGAGGAAACCAAGTGAGGTGTACCCTAAGAGTGGCATGTGCGAGTGTATTGTTTTTCAGTTATATTATCTTTGTATATTTAGGTGTTCTACCGTTTGTTTTCAGATCTTGTCATGCAATCCTAGTTAGCATACATCTAAGCAGTTAATATATGTATAGGAATTTAAAGTGCGGGAATTGTAAATCCTACGCTATTACAAGGCTTCGGGGAGGGGGATTATTTACATGTCCAAAATTGGGGGAATAAAGCAGTAAAGTGTAAAAGTCTTAGTTAAGCTATTACATCCTCGGAGCAATTACAATATATGGATCAAAAATAATATGCGCACCAGAAAAATTGAATCGGAGTGTCCTAGGGTTTTGACCATTTTTTCATTAAATAAAGCATATTTTTGGTCTTTTTTGAATTAAGAATTAAGTCTAACTAATAATTAATTAATTAATTAAAAGAAAATATTTTTGGTTTTTTATTTTAATTAAGGAGATAAAATGAGAATGATTAAAAAAAAACCTAATTCTAAATAAATTTTAATTTAATGCAAAATATGTTAAAATTAAACCTAATTAAAAACTAAATTAATTTATTACAATTTATTTACAAAAATAATAAAATAATGAAATTAAAAAAATATTTTTTTTTGGGTTTTCTGATTTTATGAAAAGTTAATTAGTTAATTAAAATAATAATAAAATAGATAATAGATAATAGAAAGTAGTGAAAAGAAAAAATAAAATAAACAAACTCAGGGGGGGTGCTGGGCCTGAATTTGGTGTTTGGGAATTGACGGGGAAAGCTTCGATTTGCACCCTTTCCCGACTCCTTCGATTGGGTTTGGGAAGGATATGGGCAAACTTCGATTGCAGGGAGAAGGGGGCTTCGATTCAGAGGAAGAAGGTTGCCTTTCGATTCTATGAAGGGTGTTGCTGGAAAGGCCTGAAGGGTCACCTGTGGAGGCACTGCATCTGCAAAAATATGTTAGCAAAATAAAACGCATGACCTGGGTGTCGAAACCCAGGTCCTTCGATCCTGCGCGCGCTAGGTCTTTTCAGGCTATATCTGTAGCAAGTGTTAGTAACAAAAAAACATGACCTGGTGCCAAACCCAAACCCTTTGATTCTATCTAGAATGACAATCGAATGAAACAACAAATATGGATGTGTTATGTAAACACAAGGTTTGACATTTTACCCTCTCTTACCAGTAGTTGGAACCTTCGATTTGGCACTTTCTGGATGTGAGTACCTTCGATCTGGGATTTCTGGGCGTGGATACTTTTGTTGAAGGGTTTCTTTGGCCTGGATTACTTATGAAAATGTTGATAACCTTTGGTGGGTTTGTGGGCAGCGTATCTCCAAATCCTCCTTTTTTTCTTTTTCTTTTTCTTTTTGTTCCCCCTTTCGTTTATTTTTGTTCGTCTTTCTTGTTCGCTGTAATGTGTCACTGGCCTCGTATTTATAGGAGTGTGGGGGTGCACGAAAATGGCAAGGGACAACCTTTTAACCAGGCCTTTAAAGCCATGAGACAAGAATCAGACATATTAAAATATTTCCTTTTTTGAAATATTCATGTCTCTTTGGAATTTGGAATGAACCTGGACACTTTTGATTTTCGAATGCCTTCAGGCCCTGCTCTTCGATTGGTCTTGATTTTAACAGAATCACTCTGGTCGAATTAGCTCTTTAGGAACAGGAAAGGCAAGAATCTGGCCTTTAACTCAGGAATTAAATCCATAATCAGCATTTAATTATTTCTATATTTGCAAGGGAAACATGCCATTTTCTCATGTTCAGTGTACCTGGACATTTTTTTTTGAGTGCCCTCTTGATGGCCTCTTTCAAATGGCCTGGAAGGAGTTCTTCAAATGGCCCTAGTCCAAATATCAATCGAAGGGTACTAATTAAAATTCCAATCGAAAGGCTTTGTTAACAGGCCAATCGAAAGGTGTTATTCATGCTAATCGAAGGACATGGTTAACATGCCTGTCGAAGCTGCCTTGACACAATGCTAAATCGAAGGATCCCTTGGCATTCCAATTGAAAGGCTTGGCCCAGGGTGCCAAACGAAAAGGTCTTTCAGAATTCTAATCGAAGGCCTTGAAATAATGCCCATCGAAGTGCTTGTCCATAATGCCAATCGAAATGCTCCTTCAGAATACCAATCGAAGGGTCTTTCAGAATGCTAATCGAAGGCCTTGACATAATGCCAATCGAAGATCTTGTCCATAATGCCAATCGAAAGGCTCCTTTAGAATACCAATCGAAGGGTCTTCCAGAATGCCAATCGAAAGGTACTTAAAGCACCACTCAAAAGTTTTCTTTTTCCTTAGGCAAGGGTTTGTGATCAACCATGCAGGGGGAAGACTTTGGAAAACATGAGAGGGCAAATTTTGGGGTACAACAGCTGCATACACAAGCCGACTGTGAATGCAGATTTAAATGTGAATGTAGATTGAAATGTGGACCGGATACATGTGAGGTAACGTTACTCTAAACTCAACTATGTTGGAATGCCTCGAACTGTTATGCACAGATGGAATTAACTTGGCACGCGTTTAAATTTATGAATTAACCATATGCCATTAGTCGATGAAGAACCAATCCGTAAGGGAATCTCGGCTGAACTGTTAGTTTCCGTTAGTTATAGAAATTACGTTAGAGACTGTTAGGAGGTTAAAGGGAGTTAGCTAGGAAATTAGATGTTTAATTCTGACTTACTGCTATTTTCATTATTTCCTGACTTCATTCTGTTTTCGCAGTTTCCTGAATTTGGTTCCTGATTTTTAATGCAGGTCTGGGTTTTGGTTGCGGGAAGAAGCATGTGCATATTCTGCAACATGAGCAATATGTCTAACATTAGAAGGCCACCCAAATTCCATCGAAGAAGCAATATCAGGACAAGTGGTGCTACAACCAATCAAAGATTTTCTAAAAGTAGAAATAAGATGAGTCAAAATAGAAAGCCGGTCTCTCTCTCTTTCCTTATCTTGAACTTCTCGATGCTATTAGTACTAGTATTGTTGAATCAGAAAATGGTGAATAACAACTTCAATTTGGTCATTGTTGTTAAGAAGGGAAGCTTAGTGCGGAGCAACATTGGAGTTTAAGAGAGCACATGGAGATGATGAACAACTTGAAGGTGGATGTAGTTTAGGATTAGGATTAGGTTTCTTGTTGTAAATGTACTTGAGTAATGGTAATAATTTTGAGCATATTTGACTTTTTTTCAGTAATTTGAAATGAGAAATAAAACTCTTTCCTTTTCCCTCCATTAATTTCACTTGCACTTCAAATATTTCCCAATTTTATTTTATTTTTTTGCAACCTTAAATCATTATTATCAATAAGGTCAAGAACCAATGTTTAGCTTAAGAATGATTCTGATTTGAAATTATTTAACAATTGGTTCCAAGACTTTCCAGAGATGACCCAACGCAATTCATGTAAACTCCATGTTTTTTCCTTTTATTTTGCATCTATAGAATTCATGGCATACAATGTAGTTTTTTCAAATTGAATCTTGAATGAACCATAACTTCTTCTATAACTTCACCAATCCATGGATGAAATCCCAAAAGGTCTTCTCATAAATCTGGAGCCAAGGCTTGCATAAGAAGTAGTGAAATAAAGCTTCCTATGATGATGAGGATCAAATGGACTAACCCCTTAAGTGATAAAGAGAACCACATAGCAATAAAACCTTAATCCACGTGAAAAACCCTTGTTTTCCGTATACACATCAAGTCTTGAAAAAAGACTTATAATCCAGGAAATGAATGAAATTCATTGAATCATGATGCATAAGCACTTCCATGTATAATGCAAAGTCATCTAAATGAAGTCTTGTAAAATGCCTTGTATTACAAGTGAAGCTTCCTTGAACCAAACCCCTATTGACCATGAATACACAGAGATTTCTTTAATGACTTACATTTCAAGCACTGGTGGAATCCCCTGAGTGATGGTATCCACTAATAAACTCAAGAATTCAAAAAGAACCCCTCTTGAATACACATGACAAGGAAAATAAACCCTAGCTCATCTAGTGATGATAAACACAAGAAGATGATGAATAATACCAAAGTGTTGGGAAGGAGGCTTTAGATGATGCGTAACCTTTGAACATTTATCTGGTAACCCTGAGTATAAGGGATGAACCCTAAGCCATGATCCTTGTGTCTTGATGCGAGAAAGCCTTGCAACTTAATAAGAGATGAAGTCCAAAATATCCATGAACACGAAACCCTAATTTCCACAGTATGGTCCACCACGAAGAACCAGAATAATCAATCTTATTCATCATATACACCTCAAATCAGTTATAAACCCTAGCTTCATATTTACTGATCTTTTGAACCTCATATGCTTTCAATGCAAATGCATGCTATGTTAATGCAAATGACCTAATGAAAAGATGTGAATTCAAAAGCCTAAGCCAGATAACAGGACAATTAGGAGGGCAAATTTTGGGATGCAACAACTAGATCATTTACCGAGAGGCAACCGTAGGGTCATCGAGGCACTATGATCTTTTTTTTATTTACGGGTATTTGCTAAAGTGTCCCCGTTTTGAGGGACATGACTGCTTTATTTCCGAAGGCAACCAAAGAGGGGTATCGTAGAGGTGTATATGTGCAATGTGTGTTATCTTCAGTTATTTTTCATCTTTTGTGTTAGGTTTGCTAACGTTTTGTTATTAGTCTTTCCATACATGCCTAGTTACCAGCAATTAATATGTACAGAAAAATGTGAAGTGCGAGAATTATAAATCCTACGCTATTACAATGCTTTGGGACAGTTACATAAAAAAAGATGCAAGAAAATAAAGCGCGAAATTTAAATCTAGACTATTACATCCCATAACCAGTTACATGAATATAAATGATGCGAGGGTAAATAAAGCACGTGAAAATAAAGACGTCTAATAAATCCTAAGAATTTAGCTAAGTAAAAAAAATCTTTTTGGTTTTTGTTTATTTTAAGAAAATAATTAAACTACCTTAAATCTAATTTTAATTTAAAAAGATAATTGATAAATGAATTTAAAGCCTAATTCTAATATTTTTTGTATTTTTATTTGAGAAAATAATTTAAAGGCAAATTAAACCCTAAGTTCTAACGTATTTTAATTAAAGATGTTAAAGTTAATTAATTAATTTCATAAATTAATTATTCTAAAAAACTAATCCTAAGTTTTGTTGATTTTTTTTATTTGATTAAAAAACTTACTGATTAAATAAAATAAACAAATTAAAAGAATACAAAATAAATAAAAAAACAAAATCAAATGGGCCTTGGTCTGCAGAATTAAAATGGGGGTGTTGATTGGAATTTACTAAGCCCAAACAAAGGGGAGACCCAAGTTGCGTATAATTCCATGGTGCTGCCCTTTTGAAGGTCTATCATGAGCCCCTGGTTCTGGAACATTGGATCTGATGATGTGATGCTTTGATGATAATGATCTGAGGACACATGGTGTATGTATGGTAGTTGGAAGCATGGGATCTGCATACAAGATTTGGAAAAATGAAAATGCAAGAGGCAGGGATCGAACCCCTGACCTCCCACACACATAACGTCTTAACACTCACACACCTAACCGTTGGGACGGCTTTACATTCGTTAGTAAAATCACGAAGAAACATATATAATATAAAATGAGTCATATTGGTGAATTGTCACACACGCGCCCTTCAGTGGGCCCCTTTATATTTGAATGGGCCAATCAAGAGTGGAGAGAAGGAGCTCATATCTTGAATCAACTAATGAGATACAAGGATGAAGCCACGCCAACTTGGACCACCATCTGCAATTAGTCAGACCACCGGAGACGGTTTCAACCGTCTTCTCTGGTGAGACCCCCTGCAAACATGACCAAATACAAAAACAAAATATACAAATCTACATAAAAATGTCTCCTGATCATGGATATGGCCTACAAATTTGCTAAAACTTCGTGTGTCTCGGGATTTGAGTACAAAATCCTAATCACGGTCAAACATGGCATTATGGGTTCTAAGGCCATATATATTCATGTAACACGTTAGAATGGATGCAAACATCATTAATAACATGAATATAAGCTTAAGAAAGATTTATATGGCATGATTTAACTGTTTGAAAGTCACGAAATTTACCAAAAAGTGAGGTTCGATTGAGCACTTCTGGGCGTGAGACAGATTAAATGAAGGGTGGTATATGCTCCTGGGAACCCTGGGATGTTGATATAGTGCTTGGAAAGATCTGAATCGGGATAGATCAGAGGTTTCAATTTGGACAACTTTAAGAATTTTTTGCAAATTGGTAGTTTTCTCACTAGGCTATGTAGGCATGTTGAAATGCTTGCTAATGTCTTGTTTATATATAGAGAAGTGAGGAGACAAGATATCATAGGATTAAATAGCCTTGATTATGTGTTTGAAATCCATGATGAAAATTTGTAACTTTGGCCAAAAACATGGAATCTTGTCACTTTTTTGAAATTTGAATGTATGTGGACATTTTGGCTCCTTCGAATGCCCTCTAGTTCATGCTCTTCGATTGGCCCAGAGTTTCCTCCTTTGAATGGCTCCAATCCTCATAATTAGGGCTTTTCGATTAAGCCTCTATTTTCCTTGGTAGCTTGATCTGAAACTTTCCAACTAACCCAATCAGAAACTCTTTTCTGGCCATTCGAAGCTTCTTTTTTGTCATGAATGGGATTGTGCAGGATGCTTGGGTCTGGCAACATGCAGAACTTTGGCCAGACTCATCAAAATACAAAACAACACTTGTCTTTAAACATTATGTGTCTTTCGACTGGACCAAATGCATGCCCCTTCGAGGGCATCATTTGTGTGTCCTTTGAATATCCCACATGCAGCCTTGTGCATTTTTTGAATGGGCCACCAATGTGTGTTCATAATGTAGCAATCTTATGCTTGTGAAACAAAGGCAAACATGAAGAGGAAACCTTTGCTTGGTGAATCAAAGGCCAGTTGAAGGGGGAGCCTTTGCCTTATGGATCAAAGGCAAGCATCTTGAACCAAAACTCATCAAAAGGCAAAACAAGCTTGTTTCCCACAATTATGTATCCTTCGAATGGACCACATATATGTTCTTTGAAAGGCCCCATAGTGTATCCTTCGAATGGACCTTACTAGGTGTCAAAATATGGAAAATTGCATGTTGAATATTTTGGAGGTGGAGTCAAAGCTAGCATGAGGGAAGCCAACTTCTTAATGAATCGAAACACATATGAAAGAAAGCCACTACTTTATAGGCGTTGGCATGAAGGGAAACCATTGCCTTGCGCATTGGAGGCAAGCCAAGAGGAAGTCATTTTCTTGTGGGTCGAAAACAAACACAGAGGAAAGTTGAAGGGGCCTTGGCCTTGTGGATCGAAGGCAAGTCTAAGGCAGCCTTTTGTCTAGTGGATCAAAGGCAGGTCTAAAGAAGCCTTTTCCTAAACTAAGCTTGCATGCAGGAGTCCACTGTTTTATGGATCAAAGTAAGTGTGCAGGAGGTCACTACTGGTGGATTGAAGTGAGCTTGCATGGGATTCTTACTTTGTATGGTGAAGGCACGCATAGAGGGAGAATTTTCCTAGTTGAAGCAGGAATCAAGCTTGCTCCAAAGAAATAAAATTCCCAATCGAAGTAAGAATTAAGCTTGCATGCAGGTAGCCATTGCAGTGTGAATCAAGCCAACATGTAAAGCCGATGGTGCAATCGACGGATGTATGCAGGAGGCCATTTCTTTGTGCTTGCTGGCATGAAGGGAGTTCATGCCTTGTGAATTAAAGGTAAGCGTAGAGAAGCTTGTATACAACAAACAAGTAAAAGGCTAAGGCTTCAATCGAAGCTTGGAAATTTGAAGCAAGTTTGGAAGAGGTTAGGTGCTCAATCGAAGCCTGTCAAAATGCCAATCGAAAGACCTTGTTTATCTTCAAAAGAATTTTATTTTTTCTTTATCAAGTGTTTGTAATCACCTATTGTAGCGATAAAAAATGTAGCGGGGTAAATCGGAGATCGAATTATTGATTAATTCGTCTCACAAAAGCAAGAGTCGCCACCGCACTTTATTATTTCCAAGGGAAAAGGGGAAAGAGCGAAATAAAACCCCAAATATGCAATGTAAATAATACTTTTTTAAAAGTAATAAAAATACAAGGCGTTTTTGAAAAGAGATCTATGGTTCGGGGGTTGGTTATACAGTGGGAAGGTATTAGCACCCAATGTATCTATAGTACTCTATAGGAACCTTTTGAAATATCTGTTTTATTAAAATTGACCGTTTGATTAAGAAATAAATTGTTTTGGCCGAAAAGGGGTATGGACGGGTTTTTGAAGATACGACGACCTAATGTCGAAGTTTTGGCTTGAACGGTATAAGTTTTGAAAAAGATTGAGTTTTTGGGGGGAAAATTGTCTTAAGTTTTAATGGAATGCAAAATATTCACGTGATCGGACTTGAGGACATGAAGTCAACAAATTTAATCGTTTTTCCCTTGGATTTAGAGGTAAACAGAATAAACAAATAAACAGAAAATTATGATAGATAAATGATATACAACAATTAAATAAAAGACTAAATGGTGTAAATATGCATTTTTGGATTTTTGTTTAATATTAATAACGCAAGAGAATTAATAAAATGTTTTTTAAGTTTTTTATTATATGTATTTTTTAATATGGATAAAGCAAGAGAATTAACTAAAAAATAAAAATGTTTTTTTAGTTCTTAAAATTTCTATTTTTTATATTTTTGTATTAGTATTAATATAAAGTATTACTTAGTAACTAAATCTAAACTAAAGTAAAACTTAAAAGTTTATTGATTAAACCTAATGAAAATAATATTCAATTTTTCTAAATTAATTCTAAAGTGAAATTAATAAAGATTGGTCTAATATTAAACTTGTTTTAATTAAATTACATCTATTTGATTAAATTACTAATTACTATATTAATAAAATTCTAAAAAAAAGGAAATAAAAGAAATCAATAGAAAGAAGTATTAAAGAAATAAAAGGGTGGATAATTGAGTGATGGGCCAAAAAAAAAAGTTTTAAGGGGGCCTAATCAGAGGTAACAAAAAGATGGGGGGTGCGCTAAGGAGTTCATTGGGCTTATGCAGTGAGACGGGTTTGGTCCAAACATATTGCAATTTTGTTTTAGGGTAAACAATTTGGTTTAGTTGGATTAGGGTTAAACAAAGGGTTTAGGTTTACAGAACGACGCTTGTTCTTTCTCGTCTTCCTCGATCTCTCTTCGTCTTCTTCGCGCTTCTGAGTCTCTGAGTTTTCCTCTGTCCCAACGGCCACCAGTATCCTCTGCCTTCCTCTTCCCTCCAACGAAAGCCAGGGCGATGGAATCACGGTAAAAATTCCAAATTAATTCGTTAGGGTTTTGTTACGATTTTTGCATGTGTTGATTTTATACCTATTTCTGATTCTAATTCTCCAATTATTAATGGTTATTGAGGTACTTGAAAGAAAAAGAAAGGGACATGTTACCTGGAGACGGAGGAGGGAGGTAAGGGCGAGCTAGGAGGCCGGACGGAAGGAAAGGTTGACGCCGTGAGCTTGCTTTGGACTACCGGTATTTCGTTCTTATTTTGCTTGCTTGCTGTGATTCTGTCGCCTTATTGTATTAGCCTATGATGAATGTTTGAGGCTTTACTGTATGCTTTTCCTCTTCTTCTTCTCGCATACTGTTGACCTTGAACATTTATGTTGCCTTGATGCTAATGTTGAAAAGTGGTTTTGACTAGCTTCTTTCTTCTTCTTTCTATGATTTTGTTACCTTTGTTAATGTTGGCCTATGATGAATACTGAAGCCTTTTGGTTTTGACAGAGCTCACTGGTTTTATGGTTTAAGCCATGGTTTTGAAAGTTTTTATGGTTCTTTAGGCCATAAGGTTTTGATGTTTTTCCTGGTTTATGCTATATGTTTGTGTATGGTTTAGGCCGGTGTTACTGGTGTATGCAGATTTGGGAATGGTTTTAGGCCATGGTTGTTATTTATGTTGGAGATGGCAGGTTTGGAATGATTTTATGCAGTAGGTTCTAACTGGTATATGCAGGTTAATGGTTTTGATATGGTTTGAGGTTTGATGGTTTAGGACAATAGGTTCTTACTTGTTTTTGGTTTGGCCATGTTGGTTTTTGGTTTTGATATGGTTTGAGGTTTGATGGTTTAAGATATGGTTGAGGTTTTGAAAAATGGTTATGGTAGCAGGTTTGTAGTTTAGGCCATAAGGTTTTGGTTTATGAGATAACAGGTTCTGGCTTTTTGAGAGCTTGGTTACTAGTTTTGTATTGTGTTTTGACAATTTTTGAGTGTTGGAGGCTTGAGGGTAGATTCAACTCTCTGAATTTTTTGAAGGGGGTTTGATGTTCTATCCGCTAGTTGGCTTGGATGTTTTTGCTACAGGTTTGGTATATTTTACTATATTCCTTGGCCTTCTGCACCTCTACTGCTCCAACAGTTTGTTTGTATTCCTTTCTTATGCTTTCTATTTCTTACTGAGTTACTGCTGTTCTGTTTCTATCCTCTTCCTGCCTAAACCAAAACCTGCAAAACCATACTTCTATCTCTCTTCTCTCTCCTCAATACAAATTTGACATAAAAGTGATATGTTATGTATTTTGTTCTGAAAAAGCAATAGTGCTGGAAAATGATGTAAATGGAAATGTTTTGCTTGCAAATTGGTTTTAAAATTGCATATCCTCTTTGACTTGCAATGTAACAGTAGAGGAGCCTATTGTTTTGGCATCTTCCTATATGCATGGCATGTTTACGTTGGCTTTGGTTTTGAAAATGCATATGTGACTTGCATATGCTGTTGCTATGCATATGATGTTAATTTATGCAGTGGACTTTTGAAAATGCAATTGATTTTAATTATGCAGTTTTGAAAACAAAATGAATTTGTGCATCTTTAAATTGTGCATTCATTTTGAAAATAAAATCCATCCCTTTTTGTGAACCGGGAGAAATCCCGCGATTTGCAAAAAGGGTAAAAACTGATTCCAGCCGTTTGCTTTTAATGATGAACACTAAAAATAATTTTCTGCTTTTAATTATTTATTTATTTCTGACTTTTTCTTTTAATTGTTTTGCAGGTAAAATTTAAATGAGCAGACAAAGAAGCATTGGATAGAAGATGAAGATTTAGAATTTAGGAAAAATTAGAATAGTTTTTATTTTACTTTAAGCATTTTATATAATTGTTATTGTAAATATTTTGTAAATAATACAATATTTAAATAACAATTGTAATAATTAGAATAAAGTAAATAAAATTCCAATATTTTACCAATTAATTCTTTCTTCTTTCCAATTATTTATTTATCGTTTATAATTCTTTAAATTATATAGTAACTGAAAATCAATTTCAATTACTTAAATTCAGAATAATAAACAAATAAATAAACATCATTGATCAATTAATAACTTCAATTATTTACTTCACTATTTTTAATTCTTCTAAATTATAATAACTGAAAATAAAATTTCAACTATTTAAACTTAGAACAATAAATAATTAAATAAACATTGCTTGATCAATTAATAAACTCCTTTTCAAATGTTTATTTCATTATTCATAAATCTTTAAATTATATAATAACTGAAAACAAATTCCAATTATTTAAATTTAGGATAATAAATAATTAATAAACATTGTTTGATCAATTAATAAACCTCTTTTCAAATATTTATTTTATTATTTATAAATCTTTAAATTATATAATAATTGAAAATAAATTCCAATTATTTAAATTTAAGATAATAAATAATTAATAAACATTGTTTTAGCATTGATCGATTAATAAATTTAGCGTTCAAAAAATAAACAGCTCTCGACTCGAAAAAGTTATGAATTTTAAAAATCAAAAGATCAAAACGCTCGCAATGTAACGATGCAGATGGGAGATGGTATCTTAGGTCAAAATTTGGGGTACAACAGCTGCCCCTATTTAAGTTTCTTCTATCCGGAGATATGAAGATTAAAATCTTCGTTTCGACGAGATTGAAGGTACTTAAATACATAATACACAAATTTTTACCCTAAGATACCGCCATTATGTTTGATATGAATGCAGTGATGGAATTCACAGAGAAAGATATTGTATGAAACAAGACAATGCTGGAGGAATCAAACACCAACAAAACACAGAGACGTGGATTATACACTACTGGGGAAACGAGCCATCAATTTCAAACGACAGACTCTTGACGGCGAATAAAATTGAGGGAATACGACCTCCGACCCTAACAAAGAAGGCATCTTGCATAGGCCATAAAACAGATTATCGACCCAAAAACAGTGAGTTCACAACTCAAAGTCAAAGATAGACAGAGAGTATCAAATTTTGCTGATGATGGATTACCAACTTTTGAAGGTAAAGATTCATAACAAACTTCTCTGCAAGATTTCCGGAGATATACTAATTAATGCTGATATAATAAGAAGATTGTAGATACGCAAGCTACTCAAATAAAGAAGCTGCCACTTGCCGTCTTCCCAAAAAATATTATGACATACAAGCTACTCAAATAAAGAGGCTGCCACTTGCTGCCGTCCAAAAACTATGACATACAAGCTGCTCAAATAAAGAGGCTGCCACTTGCTGTCGTCCAGGGGTGTCAATAACACATAAGCTGCTCAAATAAAGAAGCCGCCACTTGCTGTTTTCCAAAGAAAATACTAATAACATACAAGCTGCTCAAATAAAGAAGCTGCCACTTGCTGTCTTCCAGAAAAATAATAACGTACAAGTTGCTCAAATAAAGAGACTGCCGCTTGCCGTTTTCCAAAATAATAACGCACAAGTTGCTCGTGAAGAGCTGCCGCTTGTCGTTTTCCAAAAATAATAATAACGCACAAGTTGCTCGTGAAGAGCTGCCGCTTGTCATTTTCCACAAGATAATAATGACGCACAAGTTGCTCGTGAAGAGCTGCCGCTTGTCGTTTTCCACAAGATAATAATGACGCACAAGTTGCTCGTGAAGAGCTGCCGCTTGTCGTTTTCCAAAAATAATAATAACGCACAAGTTGCTCGTGAAGAGCTGCCGCTTGTCGTTTTCCGATGTCTATAACGTACAAGTTGCTCGTGAAGAGCTGCCGCTTGTCGTTTTCCAAAAAGTAACTCAGAAGGAAGTTGCGATGACACTGGCAGAGAATAAAATCTTCATCAAGGAGAATCATGAATCAAACCTTCCCGAGGAGATCACATACTTAAATGTGCAAAATAAATGCACCATACGTCTAGGTCGCGACTTCACTGAGGAAAATCATGAGATAGCCTACGCAAGAGACAACAACTTCATCCAGGAATAACTAGAGAGAAAACAGTCAAGCAAGACTCCAACCAATGAGAAAGTAACTTGATTGGGGAATTCATCCTATCCAGAAATGGACAAGGTGAGCTAAATCAAAAATCATCCATGAGGATTAGCTCAGTTGGCGAATTTAGAAAGGAAGCACATTTTCTGCCTAAGCTAACCTTCTACTTGGAAAGAAACATGTACGTTATTTGAATAAACTAAGTACAAACCAAAATCGATGGCAAATGTGAATATGTATGTGTGATATAAGTGTAAATGAATAAATGAATGTTATGCTGACAAAACGAACAGATGGAATATCTTGAAGATAATAAGATGTCACAGCATGATAGATACTCGGCCAATCCTAAAAAAAAAGACGGAAGATAATTGGAACTGGAACCCCAAAGCAACATCAGAGCGTATCACGCTACAAGGCTCAAATCTTCTGAGGAGAAAAGCATTCAAATCCAATCTTACAATACCAATAGTCCACTGGCAAGAGACAAAGCGTACCACACTTCTGAAATTTGCTCAAATAAAGATAACTGAAACAAATCTTAACTGGAACAGCTGGGGAGTCACCAAACTTAGTACCACCAGAAACACAAGCTTACACAACCAACACCTCATGACGATTTTGAAATAAGACATGTTCATCATGCAAGGATAAACTACTGTACTGTTGCATTTCGTGGCTTGACCATCCTCGGAACAACTGTTAATATTCCTTTCATTATTTATGACGCATTTTAAAATAAAAATACTTAAAATAACTTTATTTCAAATATTTTCATAAAAATTAAAATTTTGCCCACAAAAGGTAAATGCTCAAATTTCATTAATAAGATGGTAGTTCGCTAACAATGCGACTCCAACGGTTTACAAAAGTTTGGGAAATAGTACATGAAATAAAAAGGTTACACATAAAACCATGATCACTATTCTCCCTAACAACTTCGAATTCCGAAATGTGCTCAAGTTCCAGGACGGGTCTGACCAAAAGCCTGCCTAGGCCTCCCCTTCGGGTTTTCAACTTAGTGAACTGTCAACTCAAATCTAAGCGAAATACTTCTTGACTGCATCGGCGTTCAAGGGACGCGGAAGTTCTTCACCGTCCATATTAGTGAGAATCAAAGCACCTCCAGAGAAAACTCTCTTAACGACATACGATCCTTCATAATTCGGAGCCCACTTGCCCCTAGAATCAGGTTGGAAAGATAATATCTTCTTGAGCACAAGGTCACCTTCTCTGAACTCGCGCGGTCGAACCTTCTTATCAAAAGCCTTCTTCATTCTCTGCTGATACAATCGACCGTGACACAAAGCTGTCAATCTCTTTTCTTCAATTAAATTCAACTGATCATATCTACTTTGACACCATTCGGCCTCAGAAAGCTTGGCTTCCATCAACACTCTCAGAGACGGAATCTCAACCTCCACGGGGAGTACTGCTTCCATACCATAAACTAGGGAAAATGGGGTTGCGCCTGTTGAAGTTCGAACTGAAGTACGGTATCCATGCAGAGCAAACGGAAGCATTTCATGCCAATCTTTATAAGTTACCACCATCTTCTGGACAATCTTCTTGATATTCTTGTTAGCAGCTTCAACAGCTCCATTCATCTTCGGTCTGTAAGGAGAAGAATTATGATGTTCGATCTTGAACTCTTCACAAAGCTCTTTCATCATATTGTTATTCAAATTCGAACCATTATCAGTGATGATCTTGCTCGGGATGTCGTATCGACAAATGATCTGATTCTTGATAAATCTGACTACCACCTGTCTGGTTACATTAGCATAAGATGCTGCTTCCACCCATTTAGTAAAATAATCGATCGCTACCAAGATGAAACGATGACCATTTGAAGCTTTGGGTTCAATCATTCCAATCATACCAATGCCCCACATAGAGAAAGGCCAAGGTGAAGAGATAACATTGAGGAGGGTCGGTGGCACATGTATCTTGTCCGCATAAATCTGACATTTATGACATTTCTTCACATACTTGCAGCAATCAGATTCCATTGTCATCCAATAGTAACCAACTCTCAACATCTTTCTAGCCATTGCATGTCCGTTGGCATGAGTGCCAAAGGATCCTTCATGTACTTCTTGCATCAGCATGTCTGCTTCACGTCCGTCTACGCATCTGAGCAAGACCATGTCATAATTCCTCTTATACAAAACCTCTTCATTGAGGAAGAAACTGCCTGCTAATCTTCTCAATGTCCTCCTATCTTTATTGGATGCCCCAGGCGGGTACTCTTGAGTCTGAAGAACACGTTTAATGTCATAGAACCACGGTTTGTCGTCGGTAACCTCTTCTACTGAGAACACATGAGCAGGTCTATCGAGGCGCATAACTTGGATTGTAGGCACATCGTTCCAACCATTCACTTGGAACATTGAAGACAAAGTAGCTAAAGCATCAGCCATTTGGTTCTCATCTCTAGGGATATGATGTAATTCCACCTTATTGAAGAAAGTTAACAATCTTCTAGCATAGTCTCTGTAAGGGATCAACCCAGGATGACGAGTCTCCCACTCTCCTTTGATTTGATTAATTACCAATGCCGAATCTCCGTAAATATCAAGAATCTTAATCCTTAGATCCACTGCTTCTTCGAGACCCATAAGACATGCCTCATACTCAGCCATGTTGTTCGTGCAGTCAAACTTCAATCTCGCCGTGAACGGGATATGAGTACCTCGGGGAGTGTATATGATTGCCCCAATTCCATTTCCATAGGAATTCATATCTCCGTCAAATATCAAACCCCAATGCGATTCAGGATCAGGTCCTTCTTCAGGTAACGACTCTTCACAATCTTTAGCTTTCAAGTACATAACATCTTCATCTGGGAAATCAAACTTGATGGATTGATAATCGTCAATTGGTTGGTGAGCCAAATGATCGGCTAAAATACTCCCTTTGATTGCTTTCTGAGTGTGATACTCAATGTCATATTCAGATAACAACATCTGCCAATGGGTTATTCTTCCAAATAAGGCGGGTTTCTCAAAGATATACTTGATCGGATCCATTTTGGAGATCAACCAAGTGGTGTGGTTGATCATATACTGGCGCATACGGCGAGCAGCCCAAGCCAAAGCACAACAGGTTTTCTCAAGCAATGAGTATCGAGACTCACAGTCTGTGAATTTCTTACTCAGATAATATACAGCATGTTCCTTTCTTCCAGTCTCATCTTGTTGACCAAGCACACATCCCATAGAGTCTTCCAATATAGTCAAGTACATAATCAAAGGTCTTCCTTCCACCGGAGGAATCAAAATGGGAGGTTCAAGCAAATATTCTTTGATGCTATCAAAAGCTCTCTGACAATCTTCTGTCCACACACATCCTTGGTTCTTTCGGAGAAGCTTGAAAATCGGCCCACAGGTAGCAGTCATATGAGATATAAATCTAGAAATGTAGTTCAGTCTCCCAAGGAATCCTCTTACTTGTTTTTCCGTCTTGGGTGCGGGCATTTCCCGAATAGCTTTGACTTTATCAGGATCTACCTCAATACCTTTCTGACTGACAATGAAACCCAGAAGTCTTCCAGAACGAACACCAAAAGTGCACTTGTTGGGATTCAGACGGAGTTTATACTTCCTCAAACGTTGGAATAACTTCAACAAATGCTCCAAGTGATCTTCCTCAGTCTGTGATTTGGCAATCATGTCATCCACATACACTTCTATCTCCTTATGCATCATGTCATGGAACAAAGCAGTCATGGCCCTTTGGTATGTCGCACCAGCATTCCTCAAACCAAACGGCATAACCCGATAGCAAAATGTTCCCCAATGTGTAATGAAAGCGGTCTTCTCCATATCTTCTGGTGCCATCTTGATTTTATTGTAACTAGAGAAACCGTCCATGAAAGAAAAGACTTTGAACTTGGCGGTACTGTCGACTAATACGTCAATGTGCGGTAATGGGAAGTCATCCTTTGGGCTAGCTCTGTTCAGATCTCTATAGTCTACACACATTCGCACTTTGCCATCTTTCTTTGCAACAGGCACTATATTGGCTAACCACTGAGGATAGACCGATGTAACAAGGAAACCTGCATTAATCTGCTTTTCAACTTCTTCTTTAATCTTGTCAGCCATATTGGGACGAGTCCTTCTCAACTTCTGCTTGATCGGTGGACATTCAGGTCTCAACAGTAAACGATGCTCCACAATATCGTTGTCCAAACCCGGCATATCTTGGTAGGACCAAGCAAACACATTAACATACTCTTTGAGAAGCTCCAACATCTTCTCTTTGACCTCTGGGATAAGCAATGCTCCGACCTTGACTTCCTTTCTATCTTCTTCATCACCCAAGTTGACCAACTCTAAAGGTTCTTCAAATGGTTGAATGATCTTCTCATCATGCTCAAGCAAACGGGAAATTTCAACAGGAATCTCTTCACTATCCTCTTCTTCGGCTCTGAACACAGGGAATTCAAAGTTGGGAGAGGGCATAGGATCATTGTTTTCAATGGTTAAGTCATGGATTAATCTGCACATATGATTATGCTTTATTTTAGAAATCGATTTGTGCAAATAAAACAAAAAGTTATTATATTTTCCTATTACTACCAATTAATTTTCATTGCTATTTCCCAGGAAAAAGTGAAAAATAAAACAGTAGTGGACAAAATAACAATTTTATTCATTGAAGGGAAATACTTGAAACAAAGGGCCCAGACATTTCTCTTTTGCCTTGGGCAGAGCAAAAGGAATTATTTTTCATAGCCCGACACAAAATACTTTTTGCCTTGGGAAGAGCGAATTTTTTCAAAGAAAAACAAAACAAAACATTACTCAGAAATGTGCATAACAATAGGAACATCAACAGCTATCCAGTTTTGGCAAGCCAATCCATGCGTCACAAAATCGGGTAAATCCTCCTCAGAATCGTCTTCTATGATAGCATCAACCTCAGGAGGAGTCGGATGGATAAAACCAGCGCTTCGGAAAACCTCTTGAATCGGACGAACAACCACTTCTTGCTTGACTCTCGCAGACACGGGACGAAAACCAAGACCTTCCCCAGATTTGTTCTCGGGCAAAGTCAACACCTGGCCCCATCCTTCGGCCGAACCACTTTCCACCACTCGTCGCGCATCCTCAAAAGAAGAAATGGATGCCCCTTGCTTCTTCACTTCATTCTTAGCAACAGATAGACCTTGGAACTGGTTTCCAACATCCTCATCAGCATCAATAAAAGAGAAGGATGATAAATGGCTTACCACCATAGCCTGCTCTCCACCGATCATTACTAGCTTCCCATGCCTCACAAACTTCAGTCTCTGATGGAGCGTGGAAGTGACTGCCCCTGCATCATGGATCCATGGACGACCCAATAAGCAACTGTAGGCAGCACGAATATCCATTACTTGGAAAGTGATTTGAAAAGTATGAGGACCAATTACTATAGGGAGATCCACTTCACCAATGACAGTCTTCCTAGAACCATCAAACGCTTTGACAATTACTCCACTAGGTCTCATAGGAGCACCTGGATATGAGAGCCGAGATAATGTAGTTTTGGGCATTACATTCAACGACGAGCCTGTATCCACCAACACACTTGATAAGGTATCATTTCCACAACTTACTGAGATATGCAAAGCCATATTATGGTTTCTCCCCTCCTCCGGGAGTTCTTCATCACTGAAACCAAGATTGTTACACGAAGTAATATTTCCCACAATTCCATTAAATTGGTCAACCGTCACATCATGATCCACGAACGCCTGGTCCAAGACCTTCATCAAAGCTTCTCTATGGGCACCAGAATCTCTCAGTAAAGCAAGCAAAGAAATCTTGGAAGGTGTTTGCAATAGCTGGTCCACAATCTTATATTCACTTCTCTTGATAAGCTTCAGAATCTCATCATCCTCAGGGCGAGGGATAGGTTCACTGGATCGGCCTATCTCAACCCTTGGTTCAACATTTCTTGCTGGAACTTCAGCCGGTATGGGCCTCCTGACTTGAACTTCTGGTCTCTTCAAAGGTACTGCTGCAAAGACACGCCCACTCCTCGTAACTCTACTCACATCAGCAATGTTAACAAAAGATGGCCTTGTCGGTATAGGGACTTCTACCCCATTCTCAATCATTGTGGCATTATACTTGTACGGCACAGCTTGGTCTGAGTTGTAAGGCACAGGACCAGGTGGGCAAATAATCAAAGGATCAACAGGTGCAGTCTGACTGTCGTAAACGATCTCTACTGATTCAGGCAAATTGAATTGTGGTATGATAACATTCACTTCATCCTCCGGATCTCTGTCATATGTAATAGTGATAACTCTCTGGTCTAACAACTTCTGAATATCCTCCTTCACAATAGGACAATCAACCTCTCTTGAACAAAATTCACAAACATCATAATCATGCTGGTGCTTAACAAAGGCAAGTCTTCTCAAACTCTGATGTAACCTGATCAACGACTCTCTTATGTGTTCAACTTGAAAAACGTGAAACTTTCCCGGACAAACTTCCACCATATTCACTGAAGCTGCCCCATGTCGAGGTAAGGGATTATCTCTAACATTTGGATTAACATCCTTGAAAGACAATATACCATTCTTAATCAACCTCTGCACGTCCGCCTTCAGAGCAAAGCAATTCTCAAGTTTGTGCCCCGGCGACCCTTGATGATATTCACAAAACTGATCCGCCTTGTACCACGGAGAAGTACTGTTTGGTGCGACATGAGGAGGCTTTGTCGTTATGAGATTCTTTCTGATAAGAGCAGGGAATAATTCAGTATAAGTCATAGGAATGGCATCGAACTGCGGTTTTCTTGGTGAACGGTTCTGATTGTTGAATGGATAAGCCTGTTGTCGAGGCTACTGCTGAAATGGCCGTTGTTGAGTTGGTGGGGTTTGATGAGCTGGGGTCATCAAAGCTGGGCGGACAGCCGGAGTGACTGCCGCAACGTGAGAGTAACCTCTCCTTGGTCTCCCTGGGAACAAAGCGCTGACATCCTGCTCTTTTATTTTCGGGAAAACACTTCCAAACTTCTTAGTACTGCTAGACGGACTTCCTTCTTTAACCAAACGCCCTTCACGAATCCCTTCCTCTAACCGCATGCCCATGCTTACCATTTCGGTGAAGTCACTGGGTGCGCTGGCGATCATTATTTCATAGTAAAAGGAACCTAAAGTCTTCAAGAATATCTTAGTCATCTCTTTCTCCTCAAGAGGTGGATAGATTTGAGCAGCAATTTCACGCCACCTCTGGGCGTATTCCTTAAAAGATTCTCTGTCTCTTTGCGACATCGCCCGGAGTTGATCCCTGTCTGGCGCTGTGATACGGTGGGAGAACTGACTGTGGTTTTGCGTTCGTATTCGCACTTGTGCGGTTGAGCAAGAGTCGCCACCGACTTTTTATTTTATCCTAAAGGAAAGGTTAAAAAAAGCACAGCAAAAACCTTTTGAGATATTTCGTGGGTTCGGGGGGTAGATTATGAAAAGGGAAGGTATTAGCACCCTTTTCATCCATGGTTATCCATGGGCTCTTAGTTACTTGGTTTTTTAGATCACTTGCCTTGATTTTCGATTGCTTGAAATTGTGGTGTGTGTGTGTGTTTTGAAAATGTTTTTGAAGAGATGCCTTGTCTTAGGCTAACCTTGTAACAATTCTTTACTCGAATATTTTACAAAGGCGTGTATCTTTTCGAAAAGATGTTTCAAAATGTTTTGAGAGTTTGTTTTGAAAGTGCTTGTGGAAGGTGGTTTTTGAAAAGAAGGCAAGTGTTTTTGCAAGTTGATCTCAAGTAACTAAGAGTTTTGTCTACCCAATTGTACTCAAAGGTTTTTGTTATGTTTTAACCCTTTTTAACAATTTTGTTCCACCATTGAATTTGATGTACAATCTTGCGTTTAGGAAGTTTATTCGGGTGCGGGTCATCGTATGGACCATGAATGCAATGGCGCCAAGTGTCTTTGGCAATTTGCTTCGAAGGGACTATGATCATTCCGTTTAGGCAACATTTTGAGAGACTTATGATCATTTGATTTTGTTTTGCCAAAGAAACTCGACGTGCAAGCATGGCCCATTTTGGAAGGCAACATGTGGGATTACCCTAGGGGGTGCAAGTGTGATTGTGTATTGATTTCATGTATTTGTCTTGTATTAGGTTATCTAGCGTTTGATTTTATGTACATGCAAACCCTAGGTCTAACCATGGTATAATTGGAAAACTGTAAATTGCGGAAATGTAAAATCTACGCTATTACAAAATGGTATCCGGGAGTGGGGGTACATGTGTATGAATGGGGATGAGACTTATAGTATCCAATAAGTTACAACCAAATCGAATCTGCGATCAAATGTAAATATCGAATATACAAATATAAGATAAACAAATGTGTATAGGGCAATGTGAATGTATTTGTGTAAGTGTACAAGTATATGAGTATGTAATTATTTACAGGTGCGATAATGTGAAATTGATGTGGTATTGTTAGGTATTTGTTTAACCTAAAGAATAATTAAGCGTTTATTTAATTATTGATCTTGTATTTCTTTTAATATGCACAAAAGAAAATGTTTTAGTTGTATGTTCAAGTTCTAATTAAATGATGTTTTAAGAAAAGAAAATATTCCTAAATTTTAATTATGTATAAAAGGTATATTTTCATGTGTTATGAATTGAATTATGTATATTAAAAAAAGAAATGTATTTTTAATTGTTATGTACAAAAGATATATACTTTAATTAAAAGAATAGAAATAGTATTTTTTCAATTTTATTATATGATAAAAATGTATCCTTATTGTTTATGTACAAATATATATTTTACTTAAAAGAATAAATAAATAAAAAAGAAAGTATTTTCAATGATTAGAAATGTATCTTGATTATTTATGTGTTTAATATTTCAATATATATTAAAAAATGTCTTTTTTATATATTATTATTAATATGATTTTGTAGAGAAAAGGAAAAGAAATAAGAAGAATTAATATTAATGTTTTGTTAAAAAAGAAAGAAGCATTTAGTGGGCTTCAGAGAAAATTAAGAACGGGTCAGGCCCATTGCTTGAAATGATTTTTTAGGGTTTGAGATTTGTTTGTTCAGTTGAGACGAAAGCGTTAGGGTTTGTGAGCGGCGCGTTCATGGAGTTCCGTCGTCCTTCTTCATCTTCCTGAGTGATTCCGCCGTCTAGCCACCAGCGCCAACCCCCAAATCTCTCTTTCCTCTATGGCCTGAGCTCAGTGGTCTTATGATACAAGGTTCGTTTTTTATGTTTATGCTCTTTTACGAATCGCGTGCTTTATTTTAATTTGAATCTTGACCCTTGAATCTGTATTACTATGGAGGTGGTGGAAAAGAAAGAAAGAGAAAAGCTTACTACCTGATCTTGGAGAAGGAGGAGAGACAGGGTAGGTGGCGCTTAGGAGGCTGGGACGAGCGGGAGAACGGCGGAGGCGCGTCTTGAGACCCTGGTATTTTTGTATTTCCTTATGCTTTATGATGTTCTGAGCTGAAAGCTTCTTGTTGGCGTATTCCTTCTTTTTCTCTTCTTTTGCTATGACTCTGTTGGTTGCCTTAAACGCTTGCTTTTGAATGTGTTCGAATATGCTTGCTTCTGTATCTTCTTTGTTGCCTAATGATGAATCTATGATTCTGAAGGACTCGTGGGGTTGGGAACTAGTATGCTTTGATGTTGGTTGCTCCTGAACGAACTTTCTCTCTTCTTCTCTTGTTGCCCTGAACTTGTCTTGAGTTGGATGCCTTCTGAGATTGATGCCTTTGGAATGTTTTATTGCCCAATGATGAGCATTTCCTCTGAGGGCCTAGGGTTGGTTGGTTCTGTTGCCTTTTGATTCTATTGATTATGATGCCTTGCGCTTTTGAACTTGTTGAGCCTTTTGCCTATGATGAAGCCCACTTCTGAGGCCTAGGGTTGGCTTTGCAGATTTGTTGTTTTGCTTCAGTTTTGCAAGAATGGAAAGGCTTTGAACTTTTTTGGTTTGTTGACATAGCAGGTTAGGCTTTTGAGGTTGGTATGGTTATGCTTCAGGTTTTAGGTTTCTCTGGTTTATTGTGAGTATCAGGTTTTGACTTGCTTCAGGTTTTTGATGTTTATTGGTTTAAGCTCTTTGACAGGATGAGGATGAGGCGGGTTATGGGTTTAGACTGGTTTTAGAAATGCTGTTTTTTTGTTTATCAGTAGGTAAGGGTTTGGAGGATTTCTTGCTTATCAGGTTTCAAGGCTTAAAGGTACAGGCTTGGTGTTTGTTTGATGTATGGTTTCAGCAAGTTTATGTTATGTGTTTGTAATGTTATGCTATGTGATCTTTTTTATCAGTTCTGGCTTTGAGCTTATCAGGTCCTTTGTAGGTTAACTGGCTTTTTGGCTTCTTGCTTTAGGCTGGCTTTTATGCTGGTTTGGAGGATTCCTGATGTTTTTGGCTTTTTGATATCAGGTTCTGAGTTTTGAGATGTGTTTATGGTTTCTTGTTTTGAACTGGGCAGGTTGAATGCTTAGCTAATACAGGTTCTGGTTAGGACTTAGCCCGTTTTTAGTATCTCTGTCTTTGTTTTTATATAGTGGGGAGTCTTTGTATATTTTCTTGTATCTCTTGTGAAAATTCTGCCTAAGCCTGAAAACCTGCCTCTATCTCTTCTTTTTCTCTCTCTATAGTACAATTGGATATTATAATATGATTCTTTTCTGTACTATTTTTCTGAAAGGGCTATCTGATGGGAAATGATGATAAAAAAGAACTTGCATAAAAGATTTTTTCTGCATATATATCTCTTCTTGACAGCTTGTGTGCTTTTTGATATCTTCCATATCTTTGCCAAATCTTCTTTTGACAGCTTGGGTAGATTTTGTATTCTTGACAGTAAGTTTGTACCTTTGGCTTTTGATAGAAAGTGGGAGTTTGGATTTTAGTTGGGTTTGAACTTACTTCTGAACCATGCAGTTTGACATTTTAAAAATATGCATTTTGACATTTTGCATTCATGATAAAATTCTTTCCTCTTTGTGAACCGGGAGAAATCCCGTGATTTGCAGAGAGGGTTAACTGATCCCAATCAGTGGCCCTTAATGATGACTGCAAATTTTATCTGTCTTTAATTAATTATCAGCCACTGACTTTTCTTCTTTTGCAGATAAAAATGGATGGAGGGATACTAAATGAAGACTGAAGAATTAGAAAAATAGGATAGTTTTTTCTTTTTATTTAATATTTAAATTAATGTAAACTATTGTTTGTAATTTAAATTATTAACAATATTTGTACAAATAATTTAAATATCAATAAAAGTCTTTATCATCCAACTAATTCTAATTCTCTTTCTTTATTGTTTATTTATTTATTTATTTAAAACTCTTTGAATTAAAATAATTGAAAAAATAAATTTCAATCACTTAATTTAGAATAATAAATAATTTAAATAAACAATACTTTAGCACGTTGATCAATTAAACCTGTCCTTTCCAATATCCAAAGCAAAGCAGCAGTTAACCAAAATAAACTGATCAAGCACATTCCCTTTTCACTGATTCTTTTGCCAAGCACTGTAATTCCAAACTGCATATTTCTTTTGACTGACTCAAACAAACCAACGTGAATTCAAACCAACTGCCTCTTTTACTGATTAAGTCAAAACAATGCGAATTCAACCCGAATCTTGGAATAACTTGCAAAGTGCTGTGGAAATTTAATCTTTCTGAGAATATGCCCATAAAACCTTAATTCTTGATTAAATGCCAAACAACGTTTGCCTGATCAAAATTGAGCCAAAACCAACCAAAACCCTAATCCAACTGCTTGAACTGTTCTAGGGCCATGAAAACCAGTAAAACTCTAATTTTGCTTGACTGACAAGAAAAGTCCGTTTGTCCGATTCTTGAGCCAGTTTAAAAAATCAGGAAATGCTTGAAGCTGAGATTTCTTGTGGAAAAATGCGAGGGAAAATTTTGGGGTACAACAGGCGCCATGTCAACGTTATACTTATACTGGTGGACAAAAGCTTCGCTAAGATCGTTGAAGTTGCAGATCCGAATACTGTCTAAACCCATATACCACTTTAGAGCAGCACCCGTCAAACTGTCTTGAAAATAGTGAATCAACAAGTCATGATCATCGGAATACGTAGACATCTTTCTCACGTACATAGTCAAATGACTTCGAGGACACGAATCACCCTTATATCTCTCAAAGTCTGGCACTTTGAATTTTGCTGGAATCTTGACATTCGGAACTAAACAAAGGTCATGCGTGTTCTTCCCAAACAAATCCTTCCCCTTTAACACTCTGAGCTCCTTCTGCATTTCTTGGAACTGATCCTGAAATTCTTCCATTCTATCAAAAAGACCCAAACTTTCAGCAGGCTCGGCAAGATAAGTAGGTTCATTCAAGTATGGCACGGAGTGGACCACAGGAGCGACAGTTGTCATTACCGGTTGCGGAAAATGTGTTACAGACGGGATTACCGGCGGCATGGCAGTTGTCTCTGGTTGAGGAGGAGACAAAGCAGGTTGAAACAAAGGCTGTAAGGTAGGCTGATACCCCTCTGGCACAAAGTTGTAAGGCATTCCCCACGGAAAACCTTTTGGCATCTGATGTTGAAGCGGAGAGTTGATTTGAGTCACGAATGTTGGAACGGTGACAATCTCGGAAACCACTGGAGTTGAAGTCTGAATCTCAGCAGCCGTAGTCGATGGCTGATTCTGAACAGCCACCAAACTTTCCACTAACGCAGTTAACTTTTCCATCTCGATACGAAGGGTAGCAACTTCCCCACAAAGCTCATGGTATTCCTGTTCCAGATCTTCCATCTTCCTCTGACGATTGGCTCGAGTTTCGTATCGGTGAGACAGCTTGACAACCCTTTAGAGTGGAAAAAGAAACAAGGATAAGACTCTAGAAAACATGTGAAGTGGAATGTCGGATGATGCATGATGTGCGATGCAAATGACGATTCATTTTAATAGTTTTTCAAGGAACTTCGATAATTTTGCACATATCAATGGTAAAGGAATTTGGAACAACAAAAACTCAATCCATTAATCAAAAGCGGTAAACTACAACTTACAACTTTGGAATAACAAAACAATAAATTACAACTTTGGGATAACAACCCAATAATAAAAGCAGTAAACTACAACTTTGGAACATGAAGTCCATAATAAAGCAATAAATTACAACTTTGGAACATGAAGTCCATAATAAAAGCAGTAAATTACAACTTTGGAACATGAAGCCCATAATAAAACAGTAAATTACAACTTTGGGACATGGAGCCCATAATAAAATAGTAAATTACAACTTCGGAGCATGAAGCCCATAATAAAGCAATAAATTACAAATTCGGAACATGAAGCCCTTTTACAAAGTTTTACAAAATAACATCAATAAAAATAAAACTGAAAGCTAAAGATCACTCGGAATCATCAGATGAAGGACCAAACACCAACTGTAAACGGAGCTTCCTGATCTTTGTTTCATGAAAGTCTTCCATCTCTTTCTTCTCAGCTACCAGTCGATCAATGATTTCCTTTTGCGGATTAGGAACAAGAGCAACGCTTACCGGACCTTCCTTCTTTCTCTTCCTTTCACTAGCGTACTTCTTCAGCAAAGCATCCTTTTGACGAAGCTTCTCATCATGATCAACGAACCAGCCGTCTTGAATAAAGAGTAACTCCTCCTTTTCCTTTAGCTGTCGAGTCAGGACTCGATTCTCATATTCAGACATATTGTACTTTTCTTTCCAAGCATCTCTCTCGGACTTCATCCTGGCCATATTTCCTTGGTATTCTCCTATATTCGCGATAGGGATAACAACAGATGATGATGCAACGGTAGGGAATAAAGGTTTCTCAAGTTTATAGGGCATCTTGAGAGCACAAGCCCTAGCACGGACCCATTGTAGGTAAGGTTCCAAAGAAACGGCACCCCTATGTCCTAACATCTCTCTCCCTTTCCTATGGATGTGGCGCCAAGCTCCTTCGATCTCCCTCTTAGCTGCCTGATGATCTTGTCCTTCCTGTAGAAAGAAACCACTCACATGGATGTTGTTTGACTTATCTCTCATCGGGTACCCAAACTGACGGCGCGCGAGAACAGGGTTATAGTTGATTCCACCTCTCGTACCAAGAAGAGGCACGTTAGGAAAAGCACCACAGCTATCGATGATCTTCATGTCATAGTAAACTCGATTATACCAATCAATGTCGAAATGAGTGAGAGCCATAATCTTTGGCGCCCATCGCGGTTCCTTCTCGAGATCCCAGAAAACATCAGACCCAGGTAGATGAGAAACATACCACTGATACAACAACGGTGCACAACAAATAATCATCCCTCCTTGATAAGAGTTTCGAAGATGGATGGAGTAGTAGGTATCTCCTAGCAGCGTAGGGACCGGATTTCCAATCAAGAAAATTCTGATGGCATTGATATCCACAAACTTATCAACGTTAGGGAACAAGAATAGACCATAAGCGAGTAAAGCAAAGACGTCTTCAAAGGCAATAGTATCTTCTATCTCAGCGAAATGACGAGCTTTCCTCAACAAAAATTGTGTAGACAAACCTCAGATTCCCCCTTTTGTAGTCATGTTCTCCTCTATATCTGACTTCTTCAAGTGGGTGATGGTCGCTATCTCGTGAGATTTGGGTTCCTCTTCTAAGCCAGAAAAAGGAACACAGTCGGTGATCGGCAAACCAAGTATGTAGGAGTACTCTTCTAAGGTGGGCATCAACTGGTAATCCGGAAAGGTGAAACATCGGTACAAGGGATCGTAGAATTGAACCAACGTATTAAGAATGCCTTCCTTCATCTTGCGCTTCATGAGAGGTATAATGGACCCATACTTCTTCTGAAAATCCGTCGGGTTCTCGATCTTCGGAATTAAACTCTTCAGTTCTTCAATCTCGGGCTCCTTAAAACTAAAGCTTCGAGTGTTTCTCCTTCCAAATTCCATAATAACCTGAGATGTCTGCAAAAATCATTCCGAAGTTCCTTGAAAAACAAGTTTTTTTTACAAAAATGTTGATGAATGCATGAATGAATGATAATGCAACAATTACACACAAGTTTGCAAACATGGGGTTCAAAGGTTCAACGTTCAGCATGGAGTCGAGGGTAAAGCCCACCCCAAGGTATGCACTAATGGTTCAATCACACCTGTAAGACAAGGTTCTAAAAGTTCCCAGAGTCTACATTCCTCCTTCGGATATTACCAACGTCTTGATTACTCGATAATTAGCAATATTCTCAAGAGAAACTCGTCCGAGCGTAGCATCGCGTAACAACTACTTCCGAATTACTCCGTTATAGTCTCCGCGCTACACCTAAAAAGGCCAAGATGGGTTAGGGTTCTACGGTCCTTAACTTCTCGGGCTCCTAGGTCGAAAATAATAATGTCTTCCCGATTACTCGGTAAACAAATATTAAGTTCAAGAGGGCCTTCCATTGAGTGGGGGATCTCATGCCTCCTTCTTCGGGATTACTCCCTCAAAGTTAACACGACTGTATCGCCCGTCCTATTCCTTAAGTGTTACTTAATCCGGGTATAGGATTCGTCCTTTGCAATAAAACCCAAACAACCCCAATATAAACACATAATCAAACAAGCCAAATAATAATAAAACAGATAAGACAAATTAGGCTTAACCCACTTAGGGATGGACCAACAAGAGGTCAATCTGTCCCCAGCAGAGTCGCCAATTCTGTAGCGATAAAAAATGTAGCGCGGTAAATCGCAGATCGAATTATTGATTAATTCATCTCACAAAAGCAAGAGTCGCCACCGCGCTTTATTATTTCCAAGGGAAAAGGGGAAAGAGCGAAATAAAACCCTAAATATGCAATGTAAATAATACTTTTTTAAAAGTAATAAAAATACAAGGTGTTTTTGAAAAGAGATCTATGGTTCAGGGGTTGGTTATACAGTGGGAAGGTATTAGCACCCAATGTATCTATAGTACTCTATAGGAACCTTTTGAAATATCTGTTTTATTAAAATTGACCGTTTGATTAAGAAATAAATTGTTTTGGCCGAAAAGGGGTATGGACGGGTTTTTGAAGATACGACGACCTAATGTCGAAGTTTTGGCTTGAACGGTATAAGTTTTGAAAAAGATTGAGTTTTTGGGGGGAAAATTGTCTTAATTTTTAATGGAATGCAAAATATTCACGTGATCGGACTTGAGGACATGAAGTCAACAAATTTAATCGTTTTTCCCTTGGATTTAGAGGTAAACAGAATAAACAAATAAACAGAAAATTATGATAGATAAATGATATACAACAATTAAATAAAAGACTAAATGGTGTAAATATGCATTTTTGGATTTTTGTTTAATATTAATAACGCAAGAGAATTAATAAAATGTTTTTTAAGTTTTTTATTATATGTATTTTTTAATATGGCTAAAGCAAGAGAATTAACTAAGAAATAAAAATGTTTTTTTAGTTCTTAAAATTTCTATTTTTTTAATATTTTTGTATTAATATTAATATAAAGTATTACTTAGTAACTAAATCTAAACTAAAGTAAAACTTAAAAGTTTATTGATTAAACCTAATGAAAATAATATTCAATTTTTCTAAATTAATTCTAAAGTGAAATTAATAAAGATTGGTCTAATATTAAACTTGTTTTAATTAAATTACATCTATTTGATTAAATTACTAATTACTAAATTAATAAAATTCTAAAAAAAAAGGAAATAAAATAAATCAATAGAAAGAAGTATTAAAGAAATAAAAGGGTGGATAATTGAGTGATGGGCCAAAAAAAAGTTTTAAGGGGGCCTAATCAGAGGTAACAAAAAGATGGGGGGTGCGCTAAGGAGTTCATTGGGCTTATGCAGTGAGACGGGTTTGGTCCAAACATATTGCAATTTTGTTTTAGGGTAAACAATTTGGTTTAGTTGGATTAGGGTTAAACAAAGGGTTTAGGTTTACAGAACGGCGCTTGTTCTTTCTCGTCTTCCTCGATCTCTCTTCGTCTTCTTCGCGCTTCTGAGTCTCTGAGTTTTCCTCTGTCCCAACGGCCACCAGTATCCTCTGCCTTCCTCTTCCCTCCAACGAAAGCCAGGGCGATGGAATCACGGTAAAATTTCCAAATTAATTCGTTAGGGTTTTGTTACGATTTTTGCATGTGTTGATTTTATACCTATTTCTGATTCTAATTCTCCAATTATTAATGGTTATTGAGGTACTTGAAAGAAAAAGAAAGGGACATGTTACCTAGAGACGGAGGAGGGAGGTAGGGGCGAGCTAGGAGGCCGGACGGAAGGAAAGGTTGACGCCGTGAGCTTGCTTCAGACTACCGGTATTTCGTTCTTATTTTGCTTGCTTGCTGTGATTCTGTCGCCTTATTGTATTAGCCTATGATGAATGTTTGAGGCTTTACTGTATGCTTTTCCTCTTCTTCTTCTCGCCTACTGTTGACCTTGAACGTTTATGTTTCCTTGATGCTAATGTTGAAAAGTGGTTTTGACTAGCTTCTTTCTTCTTCTTTCTATGATTTTGTTGCCTTTGTTAATGTTGGCCTATGATGAATACTGAAGCCTTTTGGTTTTGACAGAGCTCACAGGTTTTATGGTTTAAGCCATGGTTTTGAAAGTTTTTATGGTTCTTTAGGCCATAAGGTTTTGATGTTTTTCCTGGTTTATGCTATATGTTTGTGTATGGTTTAGGCCGGTGTTACTGGTGTATGCAGATTTGGGAATGGTTTTAGGCCATGGTTGTTGTTTATGTTGGAGATGGCAGGTTTGGAATGATTTTATGCAGTAGGTTCTAACTGGTATATGCAGGTTAATGGTTTTGATATGGTTTGGGGTTTGATGGTTTAGGACAGTAGGTTCTTACTTGTTTTTGGTTTGGCCATGTTGGTTTTTGGTTTTGATATGGTTTGAGGTTTGATGGTTTAGGACATGGTTGAGGTTTTGAAAAATGGTTATGGTAGCAGGTTTGTAGTTTAGGCCATAAGGTTTTGGTTTATGAGATAACAGGTTCTGGCTTTTTGAGAGCTTGGTTACTGGTTTTGTATTATGTTTTGACAATTTTTAAGTGTTGGAGGCTTGAGGGTAGATTCAACTCTCTGAATTTTTTGAAGGGGGTTTGATGTTCTATCCGCTAGTTGGCTTGGATGTTTTTGCTACAGGTTTGGTATATTTTACTATATTCCTTGGCCTTCTGCACCTCTACTGCTCCAACAGTTTGTTTGTATTCCTTTCTTATGCTTTCTATTTCTTACTGAGTTACTGTTGTTCTGTTTCTATCCTCTTCCTGCCTAAACCAAAACCTGCAAAACCATACTTCTATCTCTCTTCTCTCTCCTCAATACAAATTTGACATAAAAGTGATATGTTATGTATTTTGTTCTGAAAAAGCAATAGTGCTGGAAAATGATGTAAATGGAAATGTTTTGCTTGCAAATTGGTTTTAAAATTGCATATCCTCTTTGACTTGCAATGTAACAGTAGAGGAGCCTATTGTTTTGGCATCTTCCTATATGCATGGCATGTTTACGTTGGCTTTGGTTTTGAAAATGCATATGTGACTTGCATATGCTGTTGCTATGCATATGATGTTAATTTATGCAGTGGACTTTTGAAAATGCAATTGATTTTAATTATGCAGTTTTGAAAACAAAATGAATTTGTGCATCTTTAAATTGTGCATTCATTTTGAAAATAAAATCCATCCCTTTTTGTGAACCGGGAGAAATCCCGCGATTTGCAAAAAGGGTAAAAACTGATTCCAGCCGTTTGCTTTTAATGATGAACACTAAAAATAATTTTCTCCTTTTAATTATTTATTTATTTCTGACTTTTTCTTTTAATTGTTTTGCAGGTAAAATTTAAATGAGCAGACAAAGAAGCATTGGATAGAAGATGAAGATTTAGAATTTAGGAAAAATTAGAATAGTTTTTATTTTACTTTAAGCATTTTATATAATTGTTATTGTAAATATTTTGTAAATAATACAATATTTAAATAACAATTGTAATAATTAGAATAAAGTAAATAAAATTCCAATATTTTACCAATTAATTCTTTCTTCTTTCCAATTATTTATTTATCGTTTATAATTCTTTAAATTATATAGTAACTGAAAATCAATTTCAATTACTTAAATTCAGAATAATAAACAAATAAATAAACATCATTGATCAATTAATAACTTCAATTATTTACTTCACTATTTTTAATTCTTCTAAATTATAATAACTGAAAATAAAATTTCAACTATTTAAACTTAGAACAATAAATAATTAAATAAACATTGCTTGATCAATTAATAAACTCCTTTTCAAATGTTTATTTCATTATTCATAAATCTTTAAATTATATAATAACTGAAAACAAATTCCAATTATTTAAATTTAGGATAATAAATAATTAATAAACATTGTTTGATCAATTAATAAACCTCTTTTCAAATATTTATTTTATTATTTATAAATCTTTAAATTATATAATAATTGAAAATAAATTCCAATTATTTAAATTTAAGATAATAAATAATTAATAAACATTGTTTTAGCATTGATCGATTAATAAATTTAGCGTTCAAAAAATAAACAGCTCTCGACTCGAAAACGTTATGAATTTTAAAAATCAAAAGATCAAAACGCTCGCAATGTAACGATGCAGATGGGAGATGGTATCTTAGGTCAAAATTTGGGGTACAACACCTATGTAAGAGAAAAATCTTGGAAAAATATGAGACAAAATTTTGGGGTACAACAGGTAGTCCCCAGCAGTATTATTATTTCTGTAAGATTCAAGCCCTAGTTTGAGAATATGAATTTATTTTTCACGTGAAGACTTTATCTCCTTAAACAGGAATACATTTGCATTTCCCAAAGAAACCATATTTCATTTCCCTTGGAAGTCCTATTTCTTTCACCTGGGAAATCATTATTGTAATTCCTCTTTATAACAGCTAGTAGCAGGTCTCTTTATTTGAGAAACCTGTACTTCCCCAATAAGTCTGACAGTTCCCAGAGAAGATTCAGATTTGTTACTCCAATGAATGGTAGCCTCGTCATTATGGAAGGTAGTTCATTGCTGAGATTTTTACTCCAATGAATGGTAGCCTTGTCATTATGGAAGGTAGTTTGTTGCTGAGATTTTTACTCCAATGAATGGTAGCCTTATCATTATGGAATGTAGTTTTTTGCTGATATTTTTACTCCAATGAATGGTAGCCTTGTCATTATGTAAGGTAGTTCGTTGCTGAGATTTTTAATCCAATGAATGGTAGCATTGTCATTATGGAAGGTAGTTCGTTGCTGAGATTTTTACTCCAATGAATGGCAGCCTTATCATTATGGAAGGTAGTTCGTTGGTGAGATTTTGTTACTCCAATGAATGGTAGCCTTGTCATTATGAAAGGTAGTTTGTTGCTGAGATTTTGTTACTCCAATGAATGGTAGCCTTGTCATTATGGAAGGTAGTTCGTTGTTGAGATTTGTTACTCCAATGAATGGTAGCTTTTTCATTATGGAAGGTAGTTTGTTGCTGAGATTTTGTTACTCCAATGAATTGTAGCCTTATAATTATGGAAGGTAGTTCATTGCTGATATTTTGTTACTCCAATGAATGGTAGCCTTGTCATTATGGAAGGTAGTTCTTTGCTGAGATTTGTTACTCCAATGAATGGTAGCCTTATCATTATGGAAGGTAGTTCTTTACTGAGATTTTGTTACTCCAATAAATGGTAGCCTTGTCATTATGGAAGGTAGTTCGTTTTTGAGATCTTTTTCGGGTGAATGGTAGCCTTGTCATTATGAAAGATAGTTCGTCATTGAGATTCAATTCCTCTGAAGAAGTTCATTTGTTTCTAGTCATGAGTATTGATTCTAATCATTTGTTACCACCCCTAATATTTGTATTTACCGGTATTATCTTACCATTTATTTCCTCGGTAAGTCAACGTTACCTTTTTTGATATCTCCTCAGCGAGTGGATAGTTTGCAGTCATCTGTCGATCACGGTTATCCTTTACTTTCTCTCCTCAATCTTTGAGTTGATGACACCTGTTGTACCCCAAAATTTTCCCTCCCATTTTACTCCAGACATGCTCATTGAGGTTCCTTATTGCTCAAGGATGACCAAGAATTGACTAGACAAATTCTCCTCCTAAGCAATGAACCTCTAGCCAGGGTTTCACTTTTCACAAAGAATTTTGGGTTGAAAATACCTCAAGATATTTCCATGGTACCTACTATGTCTCCAAGAATGTCCATGACAAATTTCATGCCTTATACTACAAGTTTTCTCAGTCAATTGCTCAAATGTTTGAAAATCAATTGTACTAGGTCAAAAGTCTATTGTGGCCCACATACAATCAAACTTCTAGATTTTTTGTCAACATCAACATTTTGAAGTGATATCTATCATTTGATCAAGGGATGATCATTATTCCTCAAGGAATGCTCCTAATCTATCAAAAGTCAAAAATTGCTAAATTAGGGTTTCTATAGGAAAAGTCAACTGAACTTTGGCAAGGTATAACTTTCACATACTTCATCCATTTTTCCCTAACAAAAGCTCATTTTGAAGATAATCCAATTCCCTACAACTTCTCTTTTTCCCTCAAGTCTAAGAAATGCACTATTTGAAAGATAAAAGCTCATACATTACAAGTCATTTTCAGAAAGTCAACCAAAGACACTTTTTGTCAAGACCATTTACATCAATATAAAGTCTTCAAATAAGAAAGTGATAAAAAGAGAGATTGAAGTAGATATTTTGGGATTTCCAAAAAGTCCAAGATCATCATCATGAGATACAAATTGAGCAAGTTATAGGTTTCTCAAGTTGGGAAAATTTGAGAAAATTCAAAGATGGTGCATTGGGTAAACTGGAACTTTTGGGTCAATGTCCTAACTTCTTGGACTTTAAACGTTCTCATGACCTTATAGGGGACCTATAATCTCATTTTTGCATGGCCTTACAATTTTTATCTATTTGGTTCATATTTATTTTGATTTATTAAAAATAAATATAAAATAAATTGTACAAAATGTTTAGAGATGGGCCTTCGCCTTTGAGCTGGTGTTTTGACTTGTCTTGAAGCCTGTATAATCGTGCAAAACCAATGCAAAATGTCCAGGTTCATGCAACATACAAAAATGGCAAGAATATAACATAAATGGATAATTTTCAAATTCTTGATTTTGTTTTAAAGGCCATGTTAAAGACTTGATTCTTGTCATGTTTACCAAGCTTCACATTCCTCTATATAAAGTAAACACAATGCAAGCCTAGGACACACATACACAGCCTAGAGAGAACTTTCAAAATTTCAAAAAAAATATCCAAAGTTGTCAAATCCAGAAAGAGAATTTCCAGCCATTTCCAGTCAAAGCCAAGGACCCAAGCGTGCTCATGCGGCCTCAAAGAGTCATCTCCACACCTTGCACTATCCTGAAGCACGCCTGAATCGTCCAACGCAAATTTCACCGTTTGGTATATTTTCTTTACATCCAATATTGTTTAATACAAATTGTTAACCAATCTAATGCATACATACATGTTCATAGCAATTATTAGAGCGGGTTTAACGTATTGCATATAAGCTTAAGAGCATGAATCTCAGGTTGCCATTGTTAGGGCACAGTTCTAAGATGACAATCGAACTGCATGATACAAGGACTGGGTGTCCATTTTAAGTCTGGATTCGGACTCAGTGCAATTTTTTATATAAGATGGAGCCTTCGTTGGTCAAAGATATAACGTGTTTGCAGGTTTTTTGATTTTGAACTGACCGGAGAAGGTGATCGGAGTCCAACTCCGACACTTCCTTGACTCCTGCGATGATACGCGTGGAACATGGATGCATCTTGATTGGTTAGTTTAAATAGAAGGGACCCACGGTGAAGGCGCGTATTTGATGAGCTGTCTTTAATTCATGTTTTATATTATATTATTTTCTTATCATTGCATTAACAAATAATCAAGTTGGCCCAGTGGTAACGGATGCACTCATAGAGCTTTCACCTTACAGGTCCTAGGTTCGATCCTAGTTTGCTTCATTTTGTATTTTTTCAACAACTTTGTTTCAGATCTGATACGCATAAGGAAAAGCAGGTGTATGATGGGCCTTGCATTTGGATCGTTTAGTCTCGAGATGGCAGATCCAACGTTCTCAAATGGATAAAGACCATGGTGTATCTTAACGTATACTCCCTACTGTATCAGGCGCAGATTCTGGGATGGATTGGTTTTGGCCAAATGAAATTTCAAAATGCACCCCCTTTCTGCTTTGGCAATCAGGCCCAATTTTTAATTTCTTTACTTTTTTTTAATTTTCATGTATTTGTTTTATGTTTTAAAAAAAAACTTTTTTTGTTTAATAATTAAAAACCAGAAAAATAATAATAGAACTTAGGATTTTTCTAATTAATTTTAATTTTGTAAATTAATTAAGTTAATTATTTTGACTTTATTTTATTATTTAAAAATAATTAGAACTAGGTTCATTTCAATTCAAATTTTTCTCAAACAAAAATGCCAAAAAATGTTAGGTTTGTTTAGATCTAATTTTGATTAATAATTTTCTTTTCCTTTTTTTATTTTAATTAATTGAGCTTTAATTTAATTTAATATCTTCCCAAATAAACAAAAACAACAAAAAGATTTTCTTATTTTACTTAGAACTTTTTTAGAGTTTTAAGCGTTCCATTCGACTCGCGCGCGTTATTATTTTCTATATTTTATTTTTCCAAATTATTGTGACTACTCACAGTTTGTAATTGCTTAATTTAGGATTTTCTTTATTTCTTTTTCCCCAAGTTTTGGACTTGTAATTATTCCCCCTCCTCGTAGCCTTGTAATAGTTTAGGATTTATATTTTTCGCACTTTAAATTCCTGCAATATTTAAAATGTTAGATGTATGTTAATAGGATTGCATGATAAAACTAATAATCAAACACTAGCAAACTTAACACAAAAGACAAAAATAACTGAATACAACACACCTGCACATATACACCTCTAGGGTATTCCCACTTCGGTTGCCTTCGGAAATAGTCACAACTCTCGAAATGTGAGAGATTTTAGTAGCTACCCTCCGGTTCAAAAGATCATAAGTCCCTCGATGACCCTCTCGATGTTGCCTCGGTAAAAATATGATCTTAGAACCTTAGGATAGTTACTAAAACTTATTGCCAAGTTGCCTTTGTGACTATAAATCGTCCCTTCAAATGTCCCTCAAACATCCAACGATAGGGTTACCTACTCACTAATAGTAGGATAGCGTTGTCTAAAGGAAAGGAGGAAAAGAACAAACATTTAGAGTAAAAGTAGATAATTGTTAGATGCTTGCTCAAAAACAAATTTTCACACTTACACAAAACAATTTTCAAACACATTTTCAAACGCTTTATCAAAACTCTTGAGGACTGATACAATAGTTATCATAAAGCAAATCGCCGCACTAAGGCATTTTCAAAATACTTTTCAAAAACACACAAAAAGCACAAGGTATTTCAAAAAAATGAGCTAAGAATCTAAGATCCCGTAGAAAACTACATATGGAAAGGGTGCTAACACCTTCCCTTTCCGTAATCTAACCCCTTACTCAGAAATAATCTCGAAAGGTCTTTTTCTGTTCTTTTCACCCTTTCCTTTGTTGGATAAAAGAAAATTCGGTGGCAACTCTTGCTTATCGCAACATTTTATGAACACAAATGCAAAACCAGTATAACAGTCGGTTATGCCACTGTATCACAAAACGGGCGACTCTGCTGGGGATTATGAAAAAAGTGGGGTTACCTTAGAGCTTGGGTCATATTTAATTTGATTTCCTTGTATGCTTTGATTTCTTTATCTTAAAGGGTCTTGCTTGGGTTTACTTGTAAAGATCCTACACCCGGATCTGGAGGCACCTTTTAGGTAAGTAGCAATAGATCGTGGGGACTGTGCAGGGTATACCGACACAGTTGAAATGATATCTATGTTGGTGTGGCATATTTGTTGGTACTGGTAGCCCTTGAGTAGTCAAGGAGAATACGGGGCCACTGTGTGGTGTCATGAAACACCAATTGACCTTAGAACCTTTAATTGAACCAACATGGCCATTAGGAAGTAGTAAGATAATAGGCTTTGGTGCAGTCTGAAGTTGGTTGTTACTCGAGACTACACTCATTGAGATCTTACTTCTGGGATATTTTGGTCGCCAATAAAGAGGCTTGTGCTGAAACAATGCCTGGTGAAGAATGATCAATGATATTTAGATTCCCTAGAACCCAGTTACTATTGATATGACATGTTGAACCAACTATACTTCAAGAGGGTACTTACCTATGGAATCCATGAAAGCCTAAACCTAAGGATCTGTTTGTGTGATTGTATATATTTGTTTGTACATAACATCATAACATGGCATATCACACTAACCATTTAAAGGACTTTTAGGACTTATCTTTATGTATGTTTTATAGGACATGGCTCCCATTTGCAGAAATACTATCCAAGTCAATCTTGTAAGGGTGCCTCCTCAACTTAAAGAGTTAGCATCAAGAGTTCCTGAAAATTCCCCATTCACTAAAAGACATGGTCGACTCCTCAGTTTCATCACCTCTAGCCCTGATGAAGACATGGTGAAAGTTCTCTTTCAGTTCTTTGACCCTTTACATCACTGCTTTACATTTCCTGACTACCCGTTGGTACCTACTATGGAATAGTTTTCTCAGTTATTGGGTGTGCCTATCATCAATCAATTACCCTTCAACAGTATGGAAAGGGACCCAAAGCCTGAGGAGATCGCCCAAGCCCTATATTTACAATGATTCGACATTGTGACCGACTGGGAAACAAGAAGCGGTGTCAATGGTTTTCTAGCAAAGTTCTTGTCGGAGAAAGCTCATTATTTCTGGGATAATTTGGATTTACAAGCCTTTGAAGAGGTGTTGTCCCTTCTCATCTATGGGATGGTACTGTTCCCTAATCCGGCCCAACTCATAGACGTGAATGCGGTCAACGTTTTCATGTCTCGTAACCCGGTGCCTACTTTACTTGGAGACATTTTGCACTCTCTTCACACTCGCACTGTAAAGAGAAGAGGAACCCTTATGTGTTGCACTCCCCTGTTGGCTAGGTGGTTTATTTTGCACCTACCCCAGTCTGTTGTGAAGAACAAACAAGGCTTAAGATGGTCTAATAGGTTGATGTCTCTCACGCATTCAGACATTCACTGGTGGCCTCGATCTGTGGAGGACATTACCATAATTGATTATTGTCCCAAATGTCCCTCTCCTAGGCATTAGGGGAGGTATAACTTATAATCCCTCTTTGGCTCTACGACCGTTCGATTATTCTCGGAGAGATGGTCCCCATGACATGCTTATCCAGGGAATTATGTTCAATTACGAGGATGATGTTCAAGGGTATCGTCAAAGGTTCATACGAGCTTGGGGCAGGGTAAAAAAAGTGGATAGCAAGACATTTGGGCATAAGAACTCCATCCCTTTGGAGCCTTATCTTAAGTGGGTGCGAGCAAGCGCTCAAAATCTCATGATGCCTTACCCTTCCGTTCTACCCATCACCATTGAACCCATTGCAGATACAGATGTACCTCATACCATTCTCCATTTGGGCACACTTGAACTTTTGGGTCAATGTCCTAACTTCTTGGACTTTAAACATTCTCATGACCTTATAGGGGACCTCTAATCTCATTTTTACATGGCCTTACAATTTTTATCTATTTTTTAATATTTATTTTGATTTATCTCAAATAAATATAAAATAAATTATACAAAATGTTTAGAGATGGGCCTTGGCCTTTGGGATGGTGTTTTGACTTGTCTTGAAGCACATATATTCGTGCAAGACCAATGCAAAATATCCAGGTTCATGCAACCTACGAAAATTGCAAGAATGTAACATAAATGGATAATTTTCAAATTCTTGATTTTGTTTTAAGAGCCATGTTAAAGACTTGATTCTTTCCATGTATATGAAGCTTCACATTATTCTATATAAAGCAAACACAATGCAAGCATAGGACACACATACACAGCCTAGAGATTTCTCTCAAACTTTCAAAAAAAAATCCAAAGTTGTCAAATCCATAAAGAGAATTTCCAGCCATTTCCAGTCAGAGCCAAGGACCCATGCGTGCTCCTGAGGCCTCCAAGAGTCATCTTCACACCTTGCACTAGCCTGAAGCACGCCTGAAGCACCCAACGCAAATTGCACCGTTTAGTATATTTTCTTTACATCCAATATTGTTTAATACGATTTGTTAACCAATCTAATGCATATATACATGTTCATGGAAATGATTAGAGCAGGTTTAACGTATTGCATATAAGCTTAAGCGCCTGAATCTCACGTTTCCATTGTTAGGGCACATTCCGGAGATGACGATCGAACTGCATGATACAAGGACTGGTTGTCTATTTTAAATCCAGATTCGGACTCAGGGCATTTTTTATATAAGATGGACCCTTCGTTGATCAAAGATATAACGTGTTTGCAGGTTTTTTGATTTCGAGCTGAACGGAGAAGGTGATCAGAGTCCAACTCCGACACCTTTGACTTCCTTGACTCCGGCTATGATACGTGTGGCACCTGGCTGCATTTTGATTGGTTAGTTTAAATAGAAGGGACCCACAGTGAAGGCGCGTATTTGATTAGTTGTATTTAATTCATGTTTTATATTATATTATTTTCTTATTATTGCATTAACAAATGATCAAGCTGTTTTATTCGTAATGGATGAACCCATAGAGCTTTCACCTTGCAGGTCCTGAATTTGATCCCAGTTTGTTGCGTTTTGCATTTTTTCAACAAGTTTGTTTCAGATATGATCTGCATAAGGTAAAGCAGGTGTATGATGGGCCTTGCACTTGGATCGTTCAGTCTTGAGATGGCAGATCCAACGTTCTCAAATGGCTAAAGACCATGGTGTATCTTAGGGCACACTCCCTACTGGATCAGGCGTAGAATCTGGGTTGGATTGGTTTGGGCCAAATGAAATTTCAAAAATGTTAGGTTTGTTTAGATTTAATTTTGATTAATAATTTTATTTTCCTTTTTTTTTATTTTAATTAATTGAGCTTTAATTTAATTTAATATCTTCCCAAATAAACAAAAACAACAAAAAGATTTTCTTATTTTACTTAGAACTTTTTTAGGATTTTCTCTCTGCAAGGCTTGAAATTTGACATGGATGATCTTGAGAACATATTAGGACATTGGTGAGCATTTGGGGTCCCTTAGACTCAAGTATCTTGATGCAACATGAAACCTTAATTTGAGGTAGACTTCCTTAGGAGAGAGCTTGTCTGGTCAACCCTTGGACTTCTTTGAGCAACTTGAGGATCTTTCTTGAAATGTTTTGAGAAATATGGGAGGGAAAATTTTGGGGTACAACAACTATGCTATTACAACATTTTATGGGAGGGGGGTATACAAATTATGAATGGGGATTTGTAATAATGTAAATCTAATTAAGCTATTACAACCAAATCGAATTTGTACGAATATTTGAATAAATAATACACAATATAAATATGCAATGGTATATATGCAGGAAAAGATTTTTGTTTTGTTTTTCTTATAAAGAAGAATTTTGAATTAAACCTAATAATATTAAAAAGGAAATTATTTATTGAAAAAAAGTGGTTAACCCTAAGTTCTAATTTAAAAGAAAATAAAGTTCGTTAAGTATTATTTTTGTGTATTCTTTTGTCTTAAAAATAATAAATAATATTATGAAAATATTTAGTCTTTTTATATGTCAAAATAAATATTTACAAGTAAGAAGAAAAAGGGATAAAAATATACCTAAATCTATTTTACTTTACAGGTTTATTTAAGAAAGGATAGTTAATATATAATTTAATAAAAATATTTTTTTCATGAGAAAATAAAATAAAGTGAACAAAAATAAATATTTAACATTTTGATTTTTTTTTATGATTTTATAACATTTAAGAAAAATATTTAATGAGGTAGACAAAAATAAAATAAATGAATGAAAGTAAATTGGGCCACGGGTGCTGTAAGAGAAAGGAAGGTAAGTGTTAGGAAAAAAATGAGAGGCCCATAAGCTGAGCCCACACTGCCAAAATGCCAAAAATGAAGCTGAAAAATGAGAAAAAGTGCAAAAGGCAGGCACCAAGGCTCGAACCCATGACCTTGGCATTTCCGGCTAGCTGCCTTGCCACTGGGGTGGCTGAACATCCGTTAGTTCATATGAAACAAAAAATACATAACACATAATGCCTCCTTGCCCTGTACTTCATCTTCTTCTTCAAGCTGGCCAGAACCTCTGTATCTTTCTCATTTCTCCATGAAAATGGAAACTTCAAACATGAAAATGGTAGTACTCTTTCCCACGATTTCAACCATGTAACTCATGTGAACTAACAATCAAAGATCAAAGCGAATTTTAATGGCCCTAATTTCAACCGTAATTTTTACAGAAATTTGAACTCTAAAATTCTCTATACATAATGAACAGAAATGAAATCTATGCACATGGTTGGCTTTAGCACAATAATATTTATATTTTTCCTTCACAAATCGAGACCAATGGATGTTTGTATGAAGAGATAGAAGTTAGAGTTCTTACCTTCTTCAACTGAGATCGTGAATGAAGTTTGAGTGATTTTTATGAAGGCCTGAAGATCCCTTTAGCTTGCCTGAACCTCCCTGAGTATGTTCCAATCCTTGCCTTTCTTTGAAAGTGCCTGAATCTCTCTATCACAGTCAACCTGCAAGCTTGAAAAACAAAAATGGCAGACGGAGAAGGAGGAGTTACAGTGAAGGGGTGATGGTCTGGAACACTTAGATATGAGGTAGGTTAAGTGTTTGGGTTATTAGAACTTGAAACGCACGCGTAGATTTTTGGATTGCTATGCTTGGTCTCAAACTGCAAGTTATGACAGGTTTTTGGTGATAGGGAGTTTTATAGAATTTCTGGCATTTAGAAATCATGTGTTAGGTTGCAATGTGTTTGTGTATAAGTATAGAGAAGGTTTCAAGTCAGCTCCACAACATATTTTTGAGTTATAGACTTTTTGCTCTATTGCTTGCCTTTTAAGAAAAGTGAGGAGACAACTCTCTACATGCTTGTACAAGCCTGCTTGGGGTTGCTACAAGTCCTAGACAATTTGCTTTTGGTTTATAAGACTTGTGTGTGTATAAAAATATATGCAAGGCTCAAGGAGTGAAAAGTTGCAAAAGTTATGCTTTTCTAAAATGGCAATGGCAACTTTGTGCCATTTATGGAATTAAAACTTGGACAAAGACTCTTGTGCTTGGATTAAGGCTTTATCATCTGTGTAAGCATTAAATTATGAAGTTAGAAACAAGTTTGAGACCTCTAAAGCAAGGATTAGGCAGCATAGGTTCAGATTTGAATTTTGTTCTTCATGAAATGGCTTGAAATCAAAGTGAGAAATTGCCAACTTCCTCTCTTTGATTCTCCCTACTCAAGGATGATCTCAAGGAGTTCTTGGACATTTTGGAAATCTTGAAATATTATATATAACTCATATTTGAAATGCATTTCAATATTACTCTTGGAACTAGGTGAAAAATTGCCATGAAGTTAGGTCAAAAACCTGCCTAAATTAGGGCAAAATTTCACTAAGTTATTTTAGTTCATGAGCATGTATTCACAAAATTATATCTTAAGATCCAAGCATCTTTAGGGAAAATTGTGTGAAGCAAATTTGTATATTTCATGGAGATATACAACTTTCATGTTGGGAACTTTCCTTGAATCATCTTGTATCATGGTGGAAAATTGGCTTAAAGTTGAGAAAAAATAAGAAATTTTCTATACTTAGAAAAATTTCTAAGTTAAGAAAATTTCAAATTTCAAAACCAAATCTTCAATCTTTGATTTCTTGATGAAAAAGTTTCATATTTTGACATGTTTTGATGAATTGTGATCCTTGGCACTTGATTTTGACCAAAAAGTCAAAGTTTGACTTTTCAGTATACAGTTGACTTTTGATTAGTTGACTGCAAATATCATCTGTCAATCCAATGAAATTGCAATGTTTTGAACCATGTTATTAGGTCAAGATGATAAAATTGAACCCTTGAAATAATGCTTCAAATCAATTGGTCATTTTCTAGGTCAAAAATCAGAAATTGCCCTTTCTTAGTCAAAACCTTAAATTTGACCATTTTGCCCTTTTGATGATTTGATCAAATTTCTTGAGGAATTGTGGTCCAAACTTGATCAAATGATACATATGAGTCTAAAATGTTGATGTGGATAAAAATTATGAAGTTTGACTGTAAATTGGCCATGGTTGACTTTTTCCCCAATACAACTGATTTTTAGGTCAACTGTCCAATTGACTGATCAAAAATGTGATTCAAGGCTTGAAATTTGACATGAGTAATCTTAGGGGTCCATGATGATACTTGAAAGTCACATGAAGCATTGATAGTCCAAAAATCCTTGTGCAATCCCAAACCCTAATTTTGGATTATTAGTGCATGATGAGATGCCCTGAGCTGGTCAAACCCTAATCCAGTATTGAGTCAAAGAGATCTTGTGAGAAAAGTCTTGACAAATGAGAGGGAAAATTTTGGGGTACAACATGGTGCTATATTCTTTTGTTTGCCTTCAAACCACACACATTATTTTATATTTTCTTTACCAAATATGGACAGACCAGATGAATATGTTGTGCACACACACCATGCACAATTAAAGGACATTGTTACCAAAATTGGTAACTTTTTCTTTGAAGCAATTTTCCACCCTGTGTGCTGTTATGAGACAGCCCAACATTTGCACGTCTTTGATTAAAATCCACTCAGTATGAGCTCACCAAAACGCAAAAAATCAAGAGGGACGTACAAATGAAACACACAAAACCTTCACATGATACTTTTTCTGATTTTTGATTGAAATCCTCCCCCAACGGTTTTCTGAGCAAGCAAAGTCCATTCTACCCCCACATGCTCTCTCTATAAAGCTTCAGCATCACACCCTTTCTCTCTCCATGCTTCATTCTCTTTGAAAACTATAAATTGCATACTCTCTCTCTCTCTCTCTCTCAAATTCAGCTTGAGTTCTCTCTATTTTCCAGATCCAGAAGCTCTTTCTCCCTCATTTTACTACTTGATCGAAGCAAGACAAGCAAGATCCAAAGGGTTTCACTCGTAATTAGAGGTATAATTGGATTTATTTTCCAATTCTTAAGGTAATGCTTATACCTGATTTCTCTCTATTGTAGCTTGTTTTTGTTGATTCTAAGCTTGCAATCAAGTTGATATATGTTGATATCATGAGTTTAAACCATAAGATTGATTGATTTCAAGTTGCATCGTGTTTTATGGATCTTTGAAAATTTGAACTAAGATGATTTTTGTATTTTTCGTGCCTTAATTTCTCTCTCCATAGTTGATCATTTAAGATTCTATGAGTTTCCTGATGTAGATCGTTACTTAAGCTTTGTTTCACTAATTTTAGTTGAGAATCGAGTGTGTATGAAGGATCTGAAGTTAGCTTGGAAAACTGACTAGTTAAAATTTTTAGTGGAGAAGACGAAGTTGACTTTTGGTTGACTGAGTATTTTACAACGCTTGCTTTAGAAAGTAGGTGAAGTAGATCTGATTTCTTTTTGAAATTATTTTCATTTTAATTTGTTTTGGTCAAAATTTTAAAAATAGTTTACACTATTCAAAAATTCAACAAAAAATATATTACACTATATTAATAGTATGTTTTCTTATTCTGGAATTTATTCCTTAAGTTTTGCATTTTTGGTTCATTAAAAAATTCGTGTAAATATATTGCTTATTTTAATAGTAATTTTCACATTTTGATTTTATTTTCTATTTTCCTTGAATATAAAAAATGCCAAAAAATATTTTCTAATATCGTTATGAGTTAATCTTGATTTTAGGATTTTTCTTGTGATTTTTAACTCTCTTATTTCATAATTAGTAAAGTTTCTGAATCATTTTGATAATTTATTGTTTCTTATACCACAAGTTTGATTTAATTTGATAACTCACAAAACTTGTAAAGGTAAAATAATTTTTTATTGGGATTCTTGAATGTGTTAGTTATTTGAAAGTTAATTTTGTTTGAATTTATCCTTTGAAAATCCATTTTTCCCAAAATATTTGGTTAAAGGTGTCTAGTTTGAGTTTTATCTCAACTAGTTGTGAAAGATGAATTTTGTTTCACATTTTCCCTAAACATTCAAGGATCCAAATTAAATGATTCTGACTTTTATGAGTCTTGAGAACTTTGAAAAAGTTTCATTTAATTTTTAGAAGCTTCTTTCTATTTTTGTTTGATTTAAGTTTTTGAGCTTAGTCTTTGAGCTTTACTTCAACAATTTGAATTTTATTTGGGTGCTTTGGTGAATATTTGGGAACCAAGCTTTTGAGAAAATGACATTAATGAATTAATTAGGTTATGTGTGATTTTTTATAATTTTCTTTAGCTAATCTAGGATAGTTTAGAATGTAGGATTTTATTTTCAACTTTAACTTTACCAATTTTGTATTGAGCTTATTGTTTCTGACCTATTGATGTCTTTTGGACCTTGAAATAATTTTGTCTTGATTTTACAATCTTTGTTTCTATTTTTGGCTCAATAATCTTTCTCATGTATGCTTTGATGCTTGTTTGAATTAGAGGTAGAGGGAATGAACTTGTGCAACCCATGATGGATCAAATCCTTTTCTTTATATATCATCCTAACTGTTGGTTTAGAGACTTGATTTCATCAATGTACAATTCAAGATCTCATAACTTGCTTAATTTTGTCAAAAGTTGTTTGATAATCACTTGTGACCGTGGTTAGGAGGTAGCTTTTGTGCACCACCTTTTTTGTACCATTTGGCTCCATTTTGATTTGAATCCTTTGTGATTCTAACAACTCAAGGTTTGCTTTATATTACTCAAAGATCCTTTGATCCTAGATTAGCATTTTATTTCTAATTCAACATGGTGACAAGAAAGGAGCAATAGTCCACTAGTTTTTAACTAATTGGTACTTGTATTTGCTTGATGATTTTCATGTCTAATGTTTGATGTTTGAATCTTGTTTTCTTACCTCTATTCTCATTTTTTTCTTTAAGCTTACATGAACCATTAAGTGACACTTCATTGTCATCTCATCTTGGTCTCATGTTAGAAGCTACATTGGCTACTTTGTTGGTGTTTTGAATACCATTCCCTAATGTTCATCCCATGAGTTTTTGTACTTTGTCTCTTTAATATGTCTTGATGTTGGCCCCTTCCCATAACACCTAAGAATCTTAATTTTGATCTAGTTGGATCATCCTTGTTTAATGCACTTGAGACTCTACTTTTAATATGTTGTCATGACACTTGAGCTTGCTTATTCAATAGCAATGCTCAAGGCTTTTGGTTTATGATATATGTTTTAGGAGGGACCATGCCACTGCCCTATAACCTATAAGCATTACTCTTATTCATCTCACTTGATCTCAATCAATCTTCTTTGATTTTAGACATGTGTTTTCTATCTCTTATGATGTTGACTATCAAGTCATGTGACTTTGCATTATGTTTTACATTTTATCTTCAAACTTTGGTTGCTAATGAATATTATCCTGACTTGACTTATAACGCAAGTCACAAATGTCTTAACTATCAAATTAAGACCATTTTGCTTAGTCTTTATCAATCACTCTAAACTTGTTTAAATTGTGTTGCTTCTAAGACCCTACCTTTGCGTGCTTTTGTGTATAATATTTTTCTTGTGCTTGAGATGTCTTTAAATATGATTTGTAGGTCTTAAGCATGGATCTAACAAATTCAGACATAATGGATCTAACAAAGAGCCCAATATAACTTGGCGTCTACCCTTAAGCCCAATTCTCATTAGCACATCAAAATTGCAACATCCATTGACGCATATCCAAGTCACTCATTACATGCATCAATCAATCATTACATTTCATGCATCCATCAAAATGTACACGCATAGCATAAAACCATGTTTCATGTGAAAAAAATAATCATTGTCAAACAATTCATCTATTCTACGTAGAATCTTGAAAGTAGATTCTCCTGGTAAATCTCAGCGGATTATTTTCCATAATATCTCGGCGGAAGGTATTTTCTCAACAAATCTCGATAGTAGATTCTCCTAGTTAATCTCAGCAGATAATTTTCCAGAAGACCTTCGCAGAAGGTAGTTCACAACAGAATCTCAACAGTATATTCCCCTGGTTAATCTCGGTAGATGATTTTCCAGAATACCTCGACAAAAGGCATTTTCTCAACAGAATCTCGGTAGTAGATTCCCCTGGTTAATCTCGGTAGATGATTTTCTAGAATACCTCGGCAGAAAGTATTTTCTCAACAAGAACCTTGTTAGTAGATTCCCCTGGTTATTCTCGGCAAATGATTTTCCAAAAGACCTCGGTAGAAGGTAGTTCACAATCGAATATTAGTGGTAGATTCCTCTGGTTTATCTCGGCAGTTGATTATCTATAACACCTCGGAAGAAGGTAGTTCTCAACAGAATCTCAGGAGTAGATTCCCCTTGTTAATCTTGGAAATTGATTATCTAGAACACCTCAGCAGAAGGTAGTTATTAACAAAATCTAAACAGTAGATTCTCCTTGTTAATCTTAGTAGATGATTTTCTAGAAGACCTCGGTAGAAGGTAGTTCTCAATCGAATATCAGTAGACTCCCCTGGTTGATCTTAATAGTTGATTATCCAGAAGACCTCGACAAAAGGTAGTACTCAATTGAATCTCGACGGTAGATTCCCCTGGTTAATCTCGGTAGTTGATTATCTAGAAGACCTCAGTTGAAAGTAGTTCTCAACAGAATCTCGATAGTAGATTCTCCTGGTTAATCTCGACAAATAATTATCCAGAAAACCTCGACAAAAGGTATTTCACAATAGAATCTCGACGGTAGATTCCCCTAGTTAATATTGGTAGTTGATTATTCATAAGACCTCGACAGAAGGTAGTTCTCAACAGAACCTCGGTAGTAGATTCCCCTGGTTAATCTCGGTAGTTGATTTTCCAAAAGCTCCCGGAAGTAGGTAGTCCTTAATTTAATCTTGGAAGTAGATTCCTTGGAAATCTCAGCAATATATTTCTCGTTAATAGCCTCACATCAAGCATGACGTACACATAACCATATTAAAATATCAAGGACATTCACAATTTTTTGTGCATCTAACATACGGAAACACCAAAGCGCATTTGATAAAGAATCAAAGTTTATTTTGTTTAGATAAACGTTGAAAGAGGTCCACATCTATGTCCACGCTTACACCTGTTCCCGTAATACAATTATCTATGACACGTTGACATTGTTCACCATGCTATATCAAGATTCAAATCAACTTGGATACAACAATTAGCAACAAACAACATTGGGAAGTCGGTGATACAAAACCAATGGTTTAAAAGGAGAGAACATTAAAAAATTCACAACAAGCATTTGGTGCATATTTAAACACTTGGGGCATACACAAAGAACTCAGTTGGTTTTGGGTTCCATATCAACCTAGAGCGTGCATGGCATCTTTCAAAACAACTTTGGTTAAATTGTGAACTTCCTTGGGGTCCATCATTAGCAAGCTTATCTATGCGAACTAAGTAGTTCTAAACTTAAGCGATTTGGGGTTTATTTCTTCATGTTGATAGTCTTGGTTGAGAGCAGACACAACCGACATCATCAGTGAGTTTGGGGTTTATTTCTTCATGTTGGTAGTCTTGGTTGACAGTGATACAATCGACATCATCGGTGAATTTGGGGTTCATTTCTTCATGTTAATAGTCTTGGTTGATGGCGGACACAACCGATATCATTAGTGAATTTGGGGTTCATTTCTTCATGTTGATAGTTTTGGTTAAGAGCAGACACAACCGACGTTATTAGTGAGTTTGGGGTTTATTTCTTCATGTTGATAGTCTTGGTTGATGGCGACACAACCGACATCGTTAATAAATTTGGGGTTTATTTCTTCATGTTGATAGTCTTGGTTGAGGGCGGACACAACTGACATCATTAGTGAATTTGGGGTTCATTTCTTCATGTTGATAGTCTTGGTTGAGAGAAGACACAACCGACGTCATCTGTGAGTTTGGGGTTTATTTCTTCATGTTGATAGTATTGGTTGAGGGCGACACAACCGACATCATCAGTGAATTTGGGGTTTATTTCTTCATGTTGATTGTCTTGGTTGAGTGTTGACACAACTGACGTCATTATTGAATTTGGGGTCCATCACTTCAAACATAGCATATTTCACTTGGTTATCGAGTCTTGGTTGAATGGACACAACCGACATCGTCTTTCCAAGTTCCAAATATCTGGTTTCAATCTCGTATTATCTATCCTCTAGGAAGAGGTTGGTATTTGAAAATCTTTGGCTCATTGCATTAGTCTCAAAGCAACAATAAGTTATTGTTTTCGGCAATGTAATTCATTATGTTAGTCTCTATGCGGAAATATATTATCAAGCTCTATGTTATTCATCCTCTAGGTTGCGATAAATATACAAAATATGTGTCATAAACTTATTATATTAGTCTCTAAGCATTAGTAAGCCAACTTTTCAAAACTTGTATCATTTACTTCCTACGTTATGGTAAATATGCAAGAAAACCTACAATCTCTCTTAGATACTGATTAGTTATCTGTGTCGTCGTGTATAAGTTAAATTAAAACTTCAGTTCAAATTCTAGTAAGATGATACATCATCATCTATGTCTATCCTTCATACCCATGGGAACGCTGTACAACGTATCCTTATAATCTTTCGGAAATTTTTTGGAGTCTTCCATTATTTAATAAACCTACGATTTGAATGTGTGAGATCTGTGTATTCTCACATCATTCAATCAAATATTGATTAAATAGGGGCAGTTGTCATACCCCAAATTTGACCTATTGAATAATCATATTACGTTACCTTTTGTATTTTTTTCGTATTGTGTAAATTTTCTAGTTTTAAGTCTTTTTATATTGGGGAGGGGTTTAAATATTGATAAGAGGGGTGTGTTAATTAAAGGGTTCGTGAGCCTTTTATATCATAATGGCCCATAAGAGATTTTTTGTCTGGCCCATTATTTTTGTTAAATAGAAGTCAAATTCTGACTTTTTACTATTCAAATTACACTACATTATTATTTCATTTAATCATTTTTGTCTTAATCAAAATCTGGTTATGATTTCTTTTTTATTATTATTATATTTGAACATTTTAATTAGAATCCATTATTATAATTAACGAAATTATTATAATTGTTAAAATTATTAATATCAGTATACTACTAACTAAGTTATTTATTGTTAACATTATTATTATTATTATTATTATTATTATTATTATTATTATTATTATTATTATTATTATTATTATTATTATTATTATTTCCATTAGTATTAACTAATATATTTAATTATTATTATTTTGTGTTGACCAAGTCAAAATTGGCTGAGTAACTAAAACCCTGACGCATCGCTAGCCTTTCGCCAATCTGTCAGGCATTGTTCTTCGTCTCCTCATCCCAACCCTAATTCGTCCAAACACCAAAACACTAAAATGCAGAAATGGAAAAGGGTGATTAAACGAAACCGAATCAAAAATATAAATCCGAATCAATAACTCAATCAAATCCTTAAATCAAATCTCATATTTAAATATTACAATCAATCAATTATGTACAAATCTCAAACAAATCCAATCAATCCTTAATTCTAAAAATTCGAATTCAATCCTAAATCAATCAGCTCTAATTACAAATTTCTAACGCTAAATCTCACAAGAAAAACTTCCTAATCTATCTGACCTAAAATTTATAAATAATAGACCCTAAAACATTGAAAGGGAGGAGAATTTTTTGCATAAAGAAGGAGTAGAAAAGAGAACAAAATTTCCTTCATAAGTTTCTTGTTGTCTCATCCTAGATCTAGGGTTTCAACATTTGAAACCCTAAGATCCCTTCAATCGCCGCCGCTAGACTTTTAGAAGCTGCCACTGCTACATCATCTCTGTTGCCATGTTACATGCAAGAGAAGGAGAAGGAGGATGAGAATCGAGAATCGGAAACAAACTAAGAGATCGACGAAGGAGGTAAAGATTAACCACTTAGCTTATGTTTTACGATTTGTATTATTATTGTTTGGGGTTTTAGGGGTTGATACGGGTTGGATCTGGGTAGAATAGTGTTTATTGCGCCTCCAGATCTTCTTGTTTTTGTTTAGGGTTTCGTTTGTTTTGTTATTGTTTAGGAGGAAAATGAAGGAACAAAGAGAGAGAGAGAGAGAGAGAGAGAGAGAGAGAGAGAGAGAGAGAGAGAGAGAGAGAGAGAGATAATAAGCGTAAAAGAAGAAGAGAATACGAAAATGAAAAGAAAAAAAACTGAACAATATACTCCCTCCTCGCGATTTGATTGACAGGACACGTGGCCAACATTTGGCCACGTGATCCCGTACACCATTATCATGCTCCACCCATTACCGTCGGTATGAACACCATCAAAGGCCACGATTACACATATCCATGATAACCCCCATACACCCGTCCACACACTGTCCAACAGATCTCCTAGTATACAACATTTGGGCCAAGCTCAGTTCTTAACGCACCCCCCCATTTGTTTTTGTTTTTGCTACTACGTTAAACTATACCCCCTTAGCGCCAGTGGGCCAAGTCCAACATATGGACTTGGGCCCCTATTGCTCACATCTCCCAGTTTTACTACATAGTTCAAAAGTGCACCCCCTGTATTTTGGGCATGAATTCAATATCTGAATTCAGTGCCATGTTGTTCACACCCCTCAATTTTACTTCTAAACTCAATTTACACCCCCTGGCGTTTTTCTTATTTTCTTTTATTATTTTATTATCATTATTTTTATATTTTAAATATATTTATAAAATCATAATATTATTTTTTTATTATTATTACTAAATCAAATATTTTTTCTAAAAATTCGTCTATTATTTATTTATTTATTTACATTAAAATATTTTTTTAGCATGCATTAATAAAATATTTTTACAATTAATACATTAAAAAACATTTAACCAACATTAAACTCTTTTTTTCATAAATCAAATTAAATTCAACACTCAATTTTCAGAAAGGGATTACAAATATATTTTAATTAACTGTTCGCTTTGTCCAAAATCTCTACTATTGACACACCCAGACTAAGTACAAAGAGAATTAGAAATATCTTCATAATCTATAAATAAAAATACTAACCAACTGCGAACTACGAATTGGGACTATGATTCCTCATAAGAGGATACGTAGGCATACGACTAAAATCGTGGTGAGTTCCTCTAATAAAAAACTAAAACCCTATTTCTAATGATTGCACTTTTAAACACTAGTATTCTTGCGAACAAGGTAGATGAGGAGTGTCTAACACCTTCCCTTCGTATATAAACGAGTTCAACTACCTAGAAGCTATAACTTATTTAGGGTTAACCTTTATATTCCCTTCCTTACGATAAAAATTAAGGGTGGCGACTTTTATTTAAAAACCAGTCACAACACATACCATGGATCGTATTGGAGTAAATCTGGTTTAGCAGGCTGAAATTGGAGATTTGGAAAATCTGATGAGCAAAGCAAACCTGTTTGAACTGGATTCTAAAGGTAATTTTTATACTTGGTCCAAACAGCATAAGGATGATCTGATATATTCATGTATTGATAGAGCTACTGGTAATATGGCGTGGTTCCTTATTTATCCTAATTATACACTTGAGGTGTTGAATTGTCATATATCATACCATTCACCCCTTAAACTTACCCTGCCTGGTTATGTTCCTACTGCAACTAGACAATAATCTAGGTTCAAATTTCTGAACAACGTGGTTGATCATAAGGACTTCAAACATGTGGTTGAAGATAGTTGAAAGCAAAAAGTAGATGGAAAACCCATGTATGTGCTTTGGAGGAAGTTGAAAAGACTTTAACCATATTTGAGAAGTTTGAATAGGAGGATCAATGCAGGAATTACTAAGTATAGAGATAAGCTGGATAAAAGCCAAAATAATCTGGCTAGTGATTTGTTTAACAAAGAGTATGCTGCAGATGTGCAAATGTGGTCTAAAAACTGATGGAAGCAACTGCAGAGGAAGAGAAGATGTTGCAGCAAAAAGCTTAAATCAATTGGTTACAACTTGGAGATGGAAATAATTCCTTCTTTCATGCTATTCTTAGCGGCAAAAATAACGAAAAGTGTCTCAATGGTGTGGAGGATGTGAATGGCAGAAGGTTAACCATCTTCCAGAATAGCGTTTGGGCTTTTAAGTTTATTACCATTAGAAGTATTATATATTATAGTCCCATAGAGACATTATGTATCAATTAAATGAAAAAGTCGTTTATCTTCCTTTATTTTCTTTAGTCAATTTAATCTTCTTCCTTTTTTAGTGTAGAAATTCTAATTCATAGCTTTGATAGGAAAACTTCCTATCAAAGACCCAGAAGTCAAAAAAATATTCATTTGTAAAGCGGATGAACCTGTTTCTGAATTTACAAAGAAGACAATTTTCATAGCTATCCAAGCGACATTGGAGTAAAAGGCTTTTATATGGTCTAGACTAGATTATATTTTACAAGAGGAGTGTTCTTGGTGTTAGATTATTTTATATTTAAATATTATTTAATTATCATATTTTAATAATTATTATGTGAATGTATATATATATATATATATATATATATATATATATATATATATATATATATATATATATATATATATATATATATATATATTAATTATGTTAGTTATTTATTAAATTAAGAGACATAACTTGATTAAGTGGTCAAATAAAATTAAAAAGTTAACTATATTTTTTATTTAATAATTAATCAATTAATTAATTAATAAGTTAAATATCGGTTCAAATATGAGTATATTTCAGGATGACACATTTAAGAATAATGAAAATCCTAATTGACCATCACCCTGTATATAAGCTATGATCTCAAATATAGTATACGCAAACATATTATCTCTTCTCCTCACTTGAAGAATGTTTAAGACATTAGGAGTATCAATTAAGGAAGATCCATAAACCAAGCACTGTTATCTAGAATAAGGGCTTCATAAAAGGCTTGGCTATAGCCAAGAACGCCCATGAGATATCACATTGTTTATTTGTTGATGACAATCTTTTGTTTTGTAGGGAAATTGAGAAGGAGACTAAAGAGATGCATGGCATTATTACAAAGTACCAGAAAATGCCAGAGCAGCTTATCAATTATGTTAAGTCAATCACGATTTTTAGTTCTAAAGTCAATGATGTTACTAAGCAAAGTATCAAGAAGTCCCCATTAATTACGTGGCTAACATAGGCAGTTACTTAGGGTCTCCTACTCTTCTAGGAAATTCATAGAAGAAGGATCTTGACTATATCTTAGAGATGATTAGATGCAAGCTTAATGGATGGAAGGAAAAAAGTATTTCTTATGCAGGGAAGAACATCCAAATCAAGGTCATCGTCCAAGTTACGTTATGAGAAATTTCAAATTTACGGTCTCACTATGTAATGATATGGAAAAACTGGCTCACAACTATTGGTAGGATGTTAAAAAAGATGAGAGGAAGATATGTTGGACCAGATGGAACAAGTTATGTATGAGAAGGACCAAAGGTGGTCTTGGTTTCAAATATATAAGTTTATTCAATGATGCATTGTTGGCAAAGAAATTTTGGATGATGCTTACTAACAGGGACACCTTTATTCACAAATGTTTAAAATATAAATACTTACTTAAATCTACCATTCAAGATGACAATTTCAAGAATAATGATAGTTACATGTGGAAAAGCATCCACCAGACTAAGGACAATCTACTCAAAGGGTGTTGCTGGAGAGTTGAGAATGGTAATAGTATAAATTTTTGGGCTTATCCCTGGCTACCTTATCAAGAATAGTTTAAAGTCCTAGCTTGGAAGCCTTTGATTTCTAAGGTGCTTTAGGTTAGGGACCTAAATGATCAGGAGACCACAAGTGAAACATCTCATCATCAATGATTTATTCCTACCCTATGACATAGACAAAATTCTCCAAATTCCTTTGGATGATAAAAAATAGGACTCTATAATATGGATTCATAATAAAAGAGGCAACTATACGGTTAAATCATGTTATCATTACTTCCATAGTTACTCCTAGTTGGTCTAATTGTGTTGAGGAGGAGCCTACTTGAAGGAAAATATGGAATGTTAATACTCTTCCTAGGATCAAAACATTGTGTTGGTATATTTTAAATAACTCCATTCTGGTTAGGATGAAGTTGAATAAAAGAGGTATTAATTTCCTTCTTTTTGCGCCCTATGTGCTTGACTAAGGGGGAGATTATCGATCATATATTCAAAGATTTTGACTAGGTGATGAAAGTTTGACTGGTTCCCATTTCAAAGTTAATTTCAACAATCATGACTGCCAAATCAAGGAGTTGATATGGAACTCTATAAAATAAATAGAGAAGGACATTATTAGGGATGTTATGGTCATGTTGTATAACACAGGGGGCTTGTTACAAAAGAGTTTTTGAAGACAAGGACATTACTATAATTGACACCATATAAAGTTGAGTATTATAGTAATCTCTCTATCATAAATATCCCAAATATCAATAATCAAAATAAGTAGTCTATAAAAGAAAATATTTAGATGATGCCAATTTATAAGTATAACAACATGAATGACAGAAAAAATCAGCTTGACAATAGTACCCAATATCAGGAGTCTAACAGTCAATTGTAATTTTTTGAGGATGTCTTATCTGAAGGAAGATAACATCAGCAAGAAATGTAGATAAGAATTTAATATCCATAGGAAATAAGTGAAATAACTTCAAGCTAGATATGATTGACAATTAAAATCATATTCACAAAAAGAATAAGGTTTGTAGATAGAATAATTAGCAAAGGCATGTGTGATACGGTGGGAGAACTGACTATAGGGTTTTGCGTTTTATCGCAAATGTTGCGGTTAGCAAGAGTCGCCATCGACTTTTCTTTTATCCAAAAAGAAAGGTGAAAAAGCATAGAAAAGACCTTTGAGATTATTTTTTGAGTTCGGGGGTAGTTTATGAAAAGGGAAGGTATTAGCATCCTTTTCATCCATGGTTTTCCATGGGCTCATAGTTACTTGCTAGATCACTTGCTTTTTATTTTGAAATTGTGCCTTGTGTGGTTTTGAAAGTATTTTGTAAAAGAGGCCATTCTTTAGGCAATCTTTGTAATGATTCTCGTTCGTAAGAATGTATACAAAGATGTTTGTCTTTTTGAAAATATTTTCAATGTTTGTAAGATGTTTGGAAATGTGTGTGTTTGTTTTGGAAAATAGCAAGGATAGTTGTTTGAAATGGAGTAAGTAACTAAAAGTAATCTACCTACTCAAATGTCTTTCTTGTTCATTTTCTTTTTCTTTGATATTTTTGTCTTACCATTATTTTGGTAAGCAACCCTATCTTTGAATGTAAACGGGACGGGCGTGTGTCATCGTATAACCATGATTAGTAATGTTGCAAAGTATCTTAGCATTTTGAGGGACCAAGATCATTTTGTAAGGCAAATTTGAATAGCGTCATCGAGGGACTATGATCTTATACTGATTTATTTTGCCAAGATACTTCGCATGCGTAATATCGCCATTTTTGTGTAAGGCAACCAAGTGGAGTAACCCTAAGGGTGCTTGTGTACAAGTGTGTTATTTTTATGCTTGGTTTTGTCTTGGATTAGGTTTTTCTATTTTATTTGTTTTTATCTTTCCATACAAACCCTAATTACTAGCATGGTATATAAAAGCGGTAAATTATGTAATTTAAAGATTACTACGCTATTACAATATTTTATGGGAGGGGGGGTATAAAAATTATGAATGGGAATTTGCAATAATGTAAATCTAATTAAGCTATTACAACCAAATCGAATTTGTACAAGTATTTGAATAAACAATATACAAAATATGCAATGGTATGTATATGCAAGAAAAGATTTTTGTTTTGTTTTTTCATATAAAGAAGAATTTTGAATTAAACCTAATAATATTAAAAAGGAAATTATTTATTGAAAAAGTGGTTAACCCTAATTTCTAATTTAAAAGAAAATAAAGTTCTTTAAGTATTATTTTCTGTGTATTTTTGTCTTAAAATAATTAATAATATTTATGAAAATATTTAGCCTTTTTATATGTCAAAATAAATATTTACAAGTATGAAAAAAAAGAATAAAAATATATCTAAGTTTAATTTATTTACAAGTTTATTTAAGAAAAATAGTTAGTATATAATAAAATAGAATATATTTTTTATGTGAAAATAAAATAAAATAAATCAAAACTGCAATATTTATTATATTTATATTTTTTCATGATTTTATAATACTTAAGGAAATATATTTGATAAAAAAATGGAAATAAAAATAAATAATAAAAATATTGGGCCAGGGGTGCTGTAAGGAGAAAGGGAAGTAAGTGTTAGAAAACAAATGGAAAGCCCAGAAGCTGAGCTCACGCTTCCAAAAAATGCCAAAAATGAAACTGAAAAAAGAGAAAAATGCAAAAGGTAGTGCCAAGGTTCGAACCCATGACCTATGTATTTTCAGCGCGCTACCTTGCCACTGGGATGGCTGTACATCCGTTAGTTTAGATGAAACAAGAAAAACATAACACATAATGCCTCCTTGCCCTGTACTTCATCTTCTTCCTCAAGCTGGCCAGAACCTCTGTATCTTTCTCATTTCTCCATGAAAATGATAGTACTCTTTCCCACAATTTCAACCATGTAACTCATGTAAACTAACAGTCAATGATCAAAACTAATTTCAAAGGCCCTAATTTTAAACCTAATTTTTACAGAAATTTGAACTCTAAAATTCTCTATGCATAATGAATATAAATGAAATCTATGAACATGGTTAGTTTTAGCACAAGGATATCTACATTTTATCTTCATAAATCGTGACCAATAGATGCATGTATGAAGAGACAGAAGTTAGAGTTCTTACCTCCTTCAGTTGAGATCGTGAATGGAGTTTGAGTGGGTTTTATAAAGGCCTGAAGATTCCTTTAGCTTTCCTGAACCTCCCTAAGTGTGTTCCAATACTTGCCTTACTTTGAAAGTGCCTGAATCTCTCTGTCCAAGTCAACCTGCAGGCTTGAAAAAAAAAAGTTGCAGATGGAGAAGGAGGTGTTACAACGAAGGGGTGATGGTCTGGAATACTTAGATATGAGGTAAGTTAAGTGTTTGAGTGATTAGAACTTGAAACGCACGAGTAAATTTCTGGATTGCTATGCTTGGTTTCCAACTGACAGGTTTTTGGTGATAGGGAGTTTTGGAGAGTTTCTGGCCTTGAGAAATCATGTCTTTTGTTGTAATGTGTTTGTGTATAAGTATAAGGAAGGTTTCTAATCCACTCCACAACAGATTTCTCAGTTATAGGCTTTTTGCACTCTTACTTGCTTTTTAAGAAAGGTGAAGAGAACACTTTCTACATGCTTGTACATGCCTGCTTGGAGTTGGTACAAGTCCTAGACAACTTGCTTTTGTTTTATAGGACTTATATGTGCAAAGAAAACAGGTCTAATGCTCAAGAAGTGAAAAGTTGCAAAAGTCATGCTTTTCTAAAATGGGAATGGCAACTTTGTGCCATTTATGGAATTAAAGCTTGGACAAAGACTCTTGTGCTTGGATTAAAGCTTTATCATCTGTGTAAGCATTAAATTATGAAGTGAGAAACAAGTTTGAGACCTGTAAAACAAGGATTAGGAAGCATAGGTTCAGATTTGAATTTTGTTCTTCATGGAATGGCTTGAAATCAAAGTGAGAAATTGCCAACTTCCTCTCTTCGATTCTCCCTACTCAAGAATGATCTTAATGAGTTCTTAGATATTTTGGAAATCTTGCAATGTGCTATATGACTCATCTTTGAAATGGATTTCAAGATTCCTCTTGGAACTAGGTGAAAAATTTCCATGAAGTTAGGTTAAAAACCTGCCTAAATTAGGGCAAAATTTCACTAAATTATTTTAGTTCATGGGCATGTATTCACAAAATTATATCTTGAGATCCAAGCATATTTAGGGAAAATGTGTGAAGAAAAGTTGTAGATTTCATGGAGATCTACAACTTTCATGTTGGGAACTTTCTTTGAATCATCTTGTATCATGGTGAAAAATTTGCTTAAAGTTGAGAAAAAATAAGAAATTTTCTATACTTAAAAAAAAATTCTAAGTTAAGAAAATTTCAAATTTCAAAACCAAATCTTCAATCTTTGATTTCTTGATGAACAAGTTTCACATTTTGACATGTTTTGATGAATTGTGATTCTTGGTACTTGATTTTGACCAAAAAGTCAAAGTTTGACTTTTCAGTATACAGTTGACTTTTGATCAGTTGACTATAAATTTCATCTGTCAATCCAATGGATTTGCAATGTTTTGAACCATGTCATTAGGTCATGATGATGCAATTGAGCCCTTAGAATCATGCTTCAAACCAATTGGTCATTTTCTAGGTCAAAAATCAGAAATTGCCCTTTCTCAGTCAAAACCCTAATTTTGACCATTTTGCCCTTTTGATGATTTGATCAAATTTCTTGAGAAATTATGGTCCAAACTTGATCAAATGATACATATGAGTATAAAATGTTGGTGTGGATAAAAAATTATGAAGTTTGACTATAAATTGGCCATGATTGACTTTTTCCGAAATACTGTTGATTTTTAGGTCAACTGACCAATTGATTGACTGATCAAAAATGTGATTCAAGGCTTGAAACTTGCCATGAGTAATCTCAGGGGTCCATAATGATGTTTGAAATTCATATGAAGCATTGATAGTCCAAAAATCCTTGTACAATCTCAAACCCTAATTTTGGATTATTAGTGCATGATGAGATGCCCTAAGCTGGTCAAACCCTAATCCAGTCTTGAGTCAAAGAGATCTTGTGAAAAAAGTCTTGATAAATAAGAGGGAAAATTTTGGGGTACAACAGCTGCCCCTGTTCAATCCTCTTAAACCTAAAGAGTTATATTGGCGAGTTTTTCCATTCGAGACTCAAAGGTGAAAGATGATTGGACATTAGAGTTCCCAGAAATTTGCACTCGACGGTGTGTAGTTGAGGGAATGGGATTAAATATTCCATTTGGAGAGGTGATAGAGTCTTGTTGGAGATGGGCTTGTAGATGCCATCCAAGAATGTTTGTTGAATTATAAGTTGTAAGTTGAAAGAATAAGTATCAGAATGGTGTCCGTGTCTGGAACGTATATGCATTGTATCTGAAAGGTTGTATCTGAATGAGTATCAGAATGGCATCCGTGTCTTGAGAGTATCTGAACTGTATCATGAAAGTTGAATATAAATGAGTATCAGAATGGCACCCGTGTCTGGAGCGTATCTGAACTGTATTATGAAAGTTGAATCTGAATGAGCATCAGAATGGCATCCGTGTCTGGAGCGTATCTGAACTGTATCATGAAAGTTGAATCTGAATGAGTATCAGAATGGCATCTGTGTCTGGAGCATGTCTGTACTGTATCTGATTGCATATTGCTAATGGTAGCTGTTAATCTTATCCTGAAAAGGGTAAAATGTTAGCTGAAACACAAAGTTATGTTTGCATGAAATGTATGATGCAATGTATTTTCTTTATCAATGTTTATGATATATGGATGCAATGTATGTGCATGTGAGCTGATTTGTTGTATTGTTGTCCGCTTGAGGAAAACAAATTCCCGAATGCTGCTGAGGATATGTTGAATTTTCATGTCTTGAAGCTGAAATACTGGTGAACTTTTGTTGAGAGAAGTAAATTCCGTTGTGAGGGTAATGCCATGTACTTCTTGTAAGATCCGCTTGGGGAATCTTGAGAAATTTGACGATTTCTACTAGGGATTAAAAAACTTGAAGTTTTGTTCCGTTGGGGATTTAAATAACGTATTATAGGGGATCACTTATGGAATAACCTAGAGACGTTTTCTTGTTCTTTCAACCTATCAGTAATTGTCTTCCTTATTTTGTTTATTTGTAAACAGTAATCATGTTCAAATGCATATGTTCATCAATGAATCATTGGACGTTTTTTGCAAACAAAACACAAGCGTAAAGAAAAAAGGCAAATATTTTTTGCACTTTCAAAGGGATATCTTTGTATTGACTTTGAATAAGTATTTTTGTACAAAGGGAACAAACATTCTAGTAAGAGAATGTTGTCATAAAACAAGAAAATTTTGATACAAAGAAAGATAGCTATGTGTAATAATTCCATGGGGTTCCCATTCTGCTATAGCCTTCATATCTCCGGGTATCTTGTCTATTTGCGCCTTGTTCAAAGATGATTGAATTGATCAGAAACTTTGAGTTTATCAGTGGAAGCCAAAGGTTGTCCGTCAAGTGATCCGACGGGACATAGTCATACGCTTTAATTCCCTAACTTTTGCCTGGACCGCCCTTTCGGGTTTTCAGTCCACCAGGAAACCCTTTTTTGCCCAAGTCGCCCTTTCGAGTTTTCAACTTGCCGGGTGTACAAATTTTTTTCATTTTATCCCTAATTTTTTCCCGAACCTTTTGGTACGTCGGGACGCCCCTTGTTTTTCCTAGGTGTGTCAACCTAACGAGTCTCTTATGCGTAGTATCTTTTGACTATGTCCGCGTTCGCAGGGTGTGACAGGTCATCACCATCCATGGTGGTCAAGATCATTGCCCCACCGGAGAATATGTTTTTTATTACAAATGGTCCTTCATTGGTAGGAGTCCATTTTCCCTTGGGATCACTTTGTGGCAAGATGATATGTTTGATCACTAGATCCCGAACTTGATATACCTGGCACCTGACTTTCTTGTTGAAAGCCTTGATCATCCGTTTTTGATACATTTGACCATGGAAAACAATAATAAGTCTCTTTTCATCAATTAAGTTCAGTTGATCAAGTCGAGTCTGGATCCAATTGTTTTCATTCAATCATGCATCCTTCATAATTCTCAGAGAGGGGATCTGAACCTCAATAGGCAAGACAACCTCCATGCCGTAAACTAAAGAATAAGGTGTTTCCCCGGTTGATGTGTGAGCCGTGGTACGATAACCGTGGAGAGCGAACGGTAACATCTCGTGCCAGTCTTTTTATGTGACTGTCATTTTCTGTATGATCTTCTTAATGTTTTTATTTGCAGTCTCGATAGCACAATTCATCTTTGGCCGATAGGGAGAAGAATTGTGATGCTGGATCTTGAATTGCTCGCACAAGGCGGTGATCATAGTGTTGTTGAGATTTGTACCGTTGTTAGTATTGATCCTTTCTGGTATACCGTACCGGCAAATGAGGTTTTGCTTGATTTAGCGGGCAACAACATTCTTAGTAACGGAAGCGAAGGAAGCTGCTTCAACCCACTTGGTAAAATAATCAATGGCCACTAGGATGAAGCGGTGTCCATTGGAGGTTGTCGGCTTGATCTCTCTAATCATATCAATTCCCCACATAGGAAAGGGCCAAGGAGCCGTCAATACATTTAGAGGAACCGGAGGTACGTGCAACTTGTCAGCATAAATTTGACACTTATGACAGGTCCGAGAGTGTTAATAGCAATCTGCTTCCATGGTAGACCAATAATAGCCTGCCCGTAGGATTTTCTTCTCCATCGTATGCCCACTGGAGTGGGTGCCAAAAGTACCTTCATGTAATTCAGCCATGATCTTTTCAGCTTCAACCTTATCCACGCACCGAAGTAGAATGGAATCATGATTGCATTTGTACAGGATGTCATTACTAAGAAAGAACTTAGCAGAGAATCTCCTTAATAAATTTTTATCATTGATTGAAGCTCCTTCTGGATATTCTTGAGCTTCGAGATACCTCTTGACTTCATGAAACCAAGGCTGGTCCACTACTTCTTCAGTATTAATCTCGTGACTGTGTGCTGGTTCATCCATTCGTTCGATGGTGATCTGAGGAGCCCCGTTATCCCAATTAAGTTTAAACATAGATGACATTGTGGCTAGAGCGTCTGCTAGCTGATTTTCTTCTCGCGGGAAATGTTCGAAGGTAATCTTCTCAAAATGTGGTAGCAATGTCGAAACATGTTCTTTGTAAGGGATAAGGTTTGGGTTCTTAGTGTCTCATTCCCCTTTGATTTGACTGATGACCAAAGCTGAGTCTCCAAAAACATCCAAGGATTTGATCCCCAAGTCTATGGCAACTCTGAGACCGAAGATGCACGCTTCGTATTCCGCCATGTTGTTTGTACAATTGAAGCAAAGTCTGGCAGTAAAGGGAGTATGACATCCTTCCGGAGATATGAGTACAACTCCGATACCATTACCAAGTGCATTGGATGCCCCATCAAAGAACAAGGTCCATCGGGATCCTTGTTCAGGTCCGTCATATGGCCTAATTTTTTCACAGTTGTCTAATGTCATGATGTCTTCATCCGGGAATTCGAATTTCATGGACTGGTAGTCTTCTACAGCTTGGTGAGCAAGGTGATCAGCAAATACACTGCCCTTTATAGCTTTCTGGGTAGTATAATGTATGTCGTATTCTGTTAGGATCATTTTCCATCTAGCTATTCTCCCAGAGAGAGCAGGCTTCTCAAAGATGTATTTTATCGGATCCATCTTAGATATCAACAAAGTAGTATGAGTCACTATATACTGTCTTAGCCGGCGAGCAGCCCATGCCAGATCGCAACAAGTTTTCTCGAGCAGTGAATATCTGGTTTCATAGTCGGTAAATGTTTTGCTCAGGTAATAAATAGCGTGCTCTTTTCGGACAGACTCGTCATACTGCCCCAATACACACCCCATTGAGTTTTCTAAAACAGTCAGATACATGATCAGTGGTATTCCCTCGACTGGTGGCATCAACACAGGAGGTTCTTGTAAGTATTCTTTGATTTTGTCAAAAGCAACCTGGCACTCATCATTCCATTTGACTACTTGATCTTTCTTCAATAGCTTGAATATTGGCTCACAAGTAGCTGTTAGGTGAGAAATGAATCTGGTAATATAGTTCAAACGTCCCAAGAATCCTCTGACTTCCTTCTCAGTACGAGGAGCAGGCATCTCTTGTATTGCTTTAACTTTTGCAGGATCGACCTGAATACCTTTTTACTGACGACAAAACCTAAGAGTTTACCGGACCGTACTCCGAATGTGCACTTGTTTGGATTCAACCATAGCTTGTACTTCTTCAATCTCTCAAACAGCTTTTGTAAGTGATCCAAATGCCCTTCTTCTATTTGTGATATAATTATCATATCATCTACGTAGACCTCTATTTCATGATGTATCATGTCATGAAATAAAGGTACCATGGCACGTTGATAGGTTGCCCCAGCATTCTTCAATCCGAATGGCATCACTTTGTAGCAGAATGTGCCCCACTGTGTGACAAATGTTTTTTTCTCCATGTCCTCAGGTGCCATTTTGATTTGGTTGTAACCTGAGAATCCGTCCATGAAGGAAAACACTTTGTGTTGTGCCGTATTGTGAACCAAGATATCAATGTGGGGGAGTGGAAAATCATCTTTAGGGCTTGCCCTATTCAAATCTCTATAGTCCATGCACATTCGTACTTTGTCGTCCTTTTTAGGTACGGGAACAATGTTGGGAACCCATTGAGGATAGAAAGTGACAGCCAAGAATCCAGCATTGAATTGCTTCATGACCTCCGCTTTGATCTTTTCTGACATATCAGGTCTCATGCGGCAGACTTTTTGTTTTACTGGTGGACAATCTTCTCTTGTATGCAGATGATGTACCACGATGTCTGTATCAAGTCCTGACATGTCTTCATATGACCAGGCAAAGATCTCAATATAATCATGCAACAACTGAATAGGACGCTCTTTGACACTAGGTTCCAGATTGGCACCCACCTTGACTTCTTTTTTATCCTCCTCGGTACCCAGGTTGATTATATCCACAGGTTCCTTGTGAGGCTGAATGGTTCTTTCCTCTTGTTGTAGTAGTCTGGCCAGTTCCCCTGGTACTTCACAATCTTCCTCACCTTCTTCTTCAACTTGGTAGATTAGATCCTCAGAGTCACAAAAGGCCATAGCAGTATCGTTACCCATGGGATCAAGAATGGAGGGGTACCTGCATTTGTGAGTGTGGGTGTGTGTAAGGGTATAGCCATCCTTAAAAATAAAATGTAAAAGAAGAACAATGAGCACAAAAGTTTGTATGCGAAAAACGTATGTGATTCATTGAATGTGATATGAAGATGAAATAATAACCCTTACAAATGGACCATTGTGCCTCGGGTAAGACACAAGGTTTTAAGAGTGTGAATTTTTTTTCAATATTACATATCCAAAAAAATGTAAAAGATAAATTACTTAGGGATGAAAGTTATTGGGATGAAGTCTCTGGCCTCCCAATTGCGGAGTCCTCCATCGATAGTCGGAAAGATCCAATTCTCCAAGCTGTAATCCTCTTCACCATCCTCTACCGCATTGACCTCTTAGTTGCTAATCTTCAAGGGTGGCCCTCCAGCACGGGCACAGCGTACAACCTTCTGAGCACTTGAAGTGAAACCTAAGCCAAACTTGTCAGATTTATACGGAATATCTGGAAGTTTCCCCCAGATGGTGCATCCACCCTCCTCTACTACTGCTTTGGCGTCCTTCAGAGATGACATCCGGAGTGGAGGTCTTGTAATCTTGGGAATCCGGAACACAGTCTTGGTCACTGCTACCTCTTGGGGGACCTCTTCGAAATGTTGAAAAGGAGTTTCAATGAACTCGCCGTCCAATTCCACATACCAGAAGTAATTGAGGTGGCTAATCATATACTCTTCCTCTCTGTGAACAGTGATAATCTTTCCTTGGACCGGATATTTCAGCATCTCGTGCAATATAGAGGTGACAGCGCCAGCATTATGGATCCATGGCCGTCCTAGCAGATAGGAGTAAGAGGGGCGGATGTCCATTACATAAAAGGTTGAATTGAAAGTTTGAGTCCCAACCTTTATAGGGATATCCACCTCCCCGTGTACCATCCTCTTCGATCCATCAAATTCCCTTACCATTATGTTACTTGTTTTTAACGTCAGTCCTTCGCAGTCCAGTCTGTCGAGGGCTTTCTTTGGTAGAACATTCAAAGATGAGCCAGTGTCCACTAAGACATGGGCCAGAGTTGTGCCTTTACATTCCACAGAGACATGTAACGCCTCGTTGTGCTTTCTTCCCCTTAGGGTCAGATCAACATCTGAGAAGCCTAGGTTGTTATCCGTTGTCAAGCTGGCCATGCAATCTTGAAATTAATCAGCGAACGTCTCTTGAGGTACATGGGATGTCTTTAGGAACTTCATCAGGGCTTTCACATGTGCCTCGGAATACAACAGTAATGCCAGCATGGAGATCTTGGAGGGAGTTTTCCCCAACTGTTCAACTACATCATAGTCGCTCCTTTTTATTATTTTTAGAATCTCCTCCATTTCTTTCTTGGAGGTCTCGGGGATAGTCAGTGATTGAGCCTTCGTCCGGACAGGCTCTACTTGAATACTTTTTCCTCGAGTTTCAGCAGCAGGAATGTTGGTAGGAATGACAGCAGGGGTTGTATCGTCTTCGTCAATAGGAGCACTTGCAGAGATGATTATTGGTACGGAAGTAACCTTTGGAGCAGCCACGGGTCCAAAAAATGCCTTTGGAGGGGCAATTTCTGGAGAAAAGATTCTACCGCTTCGGGTAATCTTACTAGTTCCGGCAATATTGCTAATGTCAGAGTCTTCTTCTTCGGAGCTTATCTCTTCGGGGCCGACCCATCTTGTTTGATGCCATGGTAGTAGATGTCCCCACCATAATTCCACGATACAATTTTGTTTGATTCATAGGGGACTGGCCCGGGCATTGTGATTATAAGAGGAGTAGTTTTTGGAACTGATGTAATTCTAACGGGTCTTTTGGGGACCCTGGAAGAATTGGTGGAGATGGTAATGATTGAAATGTCTTCAACAGGAACAGGTGAAACAGGAGTACTTTCAAACAGGATCTCTTTGTTGTCTATCAAGCGTTGAATGCCTATTTTCAACAAAGGGCAAACTGTTGGTGAGGATAAATAGAGGTGGAACTTTTCATTACAACCCGGGAATACACCGGCTTTCAACAAGTCTATCTTAATGATTGGGAGTAGAGTCACGAGTTCATCAACTGTGGTAACAAACAAATCTTCTTCAATAGCATTGGTGTTGTGACCATGTCTGGGCATAGGAGCAGAAATGACGTTTGGATTCTCGGGCGCATCAAACTCAATTTCTTTTACCTCTATAAGGTCTTAAATTTTGTTTTTCAAGGCCCAACAGTTGTTAGTGTCGTGACCCGGACTTTCAGAGTGATATGCGCAACGGGCATTTGGGTGATAATGAGGGGACGCCGTGTTGGGGTGTTTTGGAGATTCTTTTAAAGTAGCCAAATTGTATTTCAGAAGATGCGGTAATACTTGGGACAGAGTCATATTGATTCTGGTGAATTGTCGGACTGACCTTTCCACCCTCGGTTGATTACTTCTTGGTTGATCAGATGTAGGCTTTGGAATCATAACAGCCCCTACTGTAACGCCCCGTTTTATTTAATATTATATTATATTAATATTTTCGAGTTACCGTGTGACGTTTATTTTTGCGACGAGAATATTTAAATTAACCGGTATATCTGTTAATATATTCGGCGATGTTTTATTCGGACCGATAATTATTTTATTCGGTCTGGTATTTGTTTTTGGGGCACCGATAATTATTTTGTTCGGTACGGTATTTGTTTTGGGGGACCGGTAATTATTTTATTAGGTCCGGTATTTGTTTTGGGGGACCGGTAATTATTTTGTTTGGTCCGGTTTTTATTCCGTTCGGTTCGATAAAATATTATTCGGACCGATATTTAATTATTTGGAGTTATTTTAATTAATTGGGTTAATAATATTATTTGATATAATTTGGTGTTATGAAGTAGTATATTTGATGAGGGGCTTTTTAGTAACTTTGCATAGCTTTTGTCTTGAATCAAAACCAACCAAACATCTTGTTTTATGTCATAACATTAAAACACATAGAGAGAGAGAGAGAGAGCGAGAGCGAGAGAAAGAGGTCTTAGAAGAGAAGAGGAAACAAGAACACAAGAGTAAGCTTAGGTTTTGGGTTGGTTGGAACATCAAGAATCATTTCAAGCATCTAAGATAGGGGTTGATTTTCCAATGCTTATAGTTAGGGTTTGATTTGGTATATTTTGGATTTGGGGAAAAATTGATGTTAGGGTTCTTGAGTTTTGTTGAGATAGAAATAAGAAGATTCAATTAGGTGTTGTTGTTGTTGTTGAATTAGTATTAGATTAATTGAAATTGGAATGAAACAAGAACTAACAGTATATTAAGTTTAGAAACTAAACTAACAGTAACTTCATTGAAATGAAGTTTTGAGAACTAATAAAAACTAACAGTAAGTATAGTTAGTTTTTAAAAATAAAAAAAAAGAAATAGAAGTCAAGTTATAAACAAAGTAGCAGCATAAAAAAATGAAAAGCTAAGTTTAGAAAAATAAAAGTAGCAGTATAGTTTAGCAAAGCAAAAAGAAATGTAATAGCAGTATGTTTAAAAAAAAACTAAACTTACAGTATGGAAAACTAAGTTTAGAAATTAATTAAATTATGTTTTGTTTTTCTTTTTATTTATTTATTTATTGTATTAAATATTTATATTAATTAAATACAAATATGACATAAGTTAGCCGATTTAATTTGGAACCCGATTATGTTCGATTTCCCGATTTCGAAAATTTCGGCGACGAAGCTAGTTGCTCTGAATTTAACGAAAATTGATGTGCTAGCTAATTTTGATGTGTAGAACGTCGTGGTGAGGTTAATTTTTCGAGATTACGAGTTTTTAATGGAGCAACCTGAAATAAGTCAATTTACGGTTAAGTTGAACCGGGTTGCGTTTTGGTCGGTTTAAGTCGCGTATGGATAATTCGATTGCGATGTTAATGATTATGATTGATGCCGATTATTATGAATGAATTTTGCGACGATTATTGATGTTTGACTATTTTTCCGTGTTTGAAATTTAGTGAATTATTTGATAATGATGTGGTGTGATTAATATGATGATTGCGACGGTTTATTTATAATGAATACTTGATGATATGCGATGCGATGATATGTTTATCTTGAGGTGGATGAATATGGCGACATGGTTTTTATACCAATTTTGATGTGCGATGATGATGTTTTGTTGTGTCGTGTTTGTGATGTCGTGTTGTCGAGTCACATACATTGCATTGGCGACGAGGGCTTTTATGCCAAGCGACGAGGGATTTTATGCCAAAGCGATGATGGGATTTTATGCCGAATGTCCCTAATTATGGACAAAGCGACGGGTACCACATGCATAACATAGTCGTGTCTCATGGAGTCGGTTATGTTTATTTTTGAGTCTTTTGGCGTTGAGTTTTATTTCATGGCTTATGATGAATTGCGATGATATATGATACTTTGTTTTATGATGATTTTTGTGTTGAACATAAAGTGATTATGATGTGATAATTTCATGAAAATTATGCAATGGATATAACATGACGGTAAAGCGACGATATGAGTTTATGGTAATGGAGTTTATGTCTTGTTTTGACATGATTATGGTGATTATGTGATGATATTAAAGTGTTGATTTTATACACTAAATGATGATTTAAAGTGTGTGAGATTTGGATATGTGTTGACATACTCTTATTAATTCTATATCATTTATGATTCCAAAACTATTTATATATTTTATCATGCCTTTAATTATATGTTTTGGAGTATCTCACCCTTTACTTGTTTCGCCGTTGCCTTTATATTGGTAACGTGCAGGTGATCCGCGAGGATGATGATGATTAGCTCGAGTCTCTTTATTTTGAGTCGCTCTGCTCTGATAGTAGTAACACTCGGGATTTGGGCGACGTTATTATTTTGATAGGATAGTTTATGTATACTATCTTATGACTTTATGTATTGATGATAACATGATGATACATACATTTTGTGAACACATCTGATGTGTTGTGATTAGTCATATGTTTATATGATGGTTTATGTTATGAATCGGTATATCCGACTTTTGATTTTGTGATGTGCATTATAATGCAAAGTGATGAAAAGCACGAATATGTGATACCTCAATTTATGTTTGGATGAAATTTTGAAACTCTAATTTTATTATTAATTACGAGGGGTAGAATTGGGGTGTTACACCTACCATCGATCGGCGTTCGGCTCTCCCTTGGTTCCTTTGTGGATTTACAGCATCTACTTCTTTCTTCCCAATAAAAGGCTTCCTCACAGCTGTAGAAGAAGATGAATCCTTCTGAATCTTTCCATTTTTTATGCCAGCTTCCACCCTCTCTCCGGTCAGTATTAACTCAGTAAATCCTACAGATGAGCTTCCAATTAAATGGTTGAAGAAAGGGCCCGATAAAGTGCCTAAGAACATGTCCACCAATTCCCTTTCAGACAGAGGGGGTTGAACTCTTCCAGATAGATCTCTCCATTTCTGCGCGTAATCCTTGAAACCCTTATTGGAAGCCATAACCATACTCTGAAGTTGAGTACGGGTAGGCGCCAAATCAGCATTATATTGATATTGCTTGTAGAAAGTTGCGGCAAGACCTTCCCAATTATGGACGTTGGCCCATTCCAGTTGGTAAAACCAATCGAGTTGTGTTCCAGATAGACTATCTTGGAAAAAATGTACCCACAAGTCTTTATCGGCGAAGTGTGGTTGGATCTTTCTCACATATGATCGGAGGTGCATCTTAGGACATGACACTCCATCATATTTAGCAAACAAAGGCACTTTGAATTTTGGAGGAATCATAATCCCCGACACTAGTCCCAACTCTTCAAAGTCTAGGCCTGGCACCTTTTATATTTCCATAGGGCTCAAACGCTCTTCAAGATGTCTGTACTTATCATCACCTAGAGGATATTGTTCCTCATAGTAGTCTTCCTCTTCTTCCTCCTCTTCAGATTCTTACGGGACCGATGTTTCCTTTCCTTTCCCCTCTCCTTCACCAGATGTTATTGCAAAATTCAAGGTTCTTCTAGTCTGTCCCTGAAACCTTCTCCCCATGTTTAAAACCCTGGTGACCTTCTTTGCTTTCTTTTTCCTTTCCTCAGTCAGCAGGGTCTTCAACTCTTCTTTCCCCTTGGCTACGGTTATGAGCAACTGTTGAAACAACGTGCTCTGATCTTGGAGATCTTTGACTGTCTGTTCGAGATCCATCTTACTGAAATAAACAGTAGAGAGATGAGGAAACTCGTTGCAAAAGACATGTTTATGTTATGATGAATGACATGTACATATGCAATGTTTTCAAGGATTTTAAAGATTCAAGTTCGTTTTAGACAAAAAGGAAACACACGTTATATTAATAAGATAAAGTTTGAGTACATCAATGCCCCTTGGGCAAAATAATACAAAACTCTAAGATAAAAAGTAGTGTGCATCCTCTTTGGTGCTATGTAGGCATTTAGAGTCTGCTCTTCATGAAATAGCCTAGTGAGTTCCAAAACCTTCTTCTCGCTTGCGTAAAATTGGGCTTCGTAAGTATCTCTCTCTCCTTTGAGCTGTATCTAATCCCTTGGTAGGTCTTCAAGAGATGTGGGCATGTCAGGATGTAGGATAGTGTATGGAACATCTCCCTCCTTAACAGGCTCAATAATTACCGGAAGAATGGAAGGATAAGGCATCATAAGACTTTGAGCGCGGGTTCATACCCATTTGAGGTAAGGCTCAAGAGGGATGGAACTCTTGTGCCCCAAAGTCTTGCTATCCACTTTGTTTAGCATCCTCCAAGCTCGGATGAATCTCTGGCGAAGACCTTGATCGTTGTTGTCGTAGTCGAGTACCAAACCTTGAATCAACATCTCGTGCAGGCCATCCCTTCGGGCGTAACCAAACTGTCTTAAAGCTAAGCACGGGTTGTAGGTGATGCCTCCCCTAATGCCAAGTAGAGGGACATTAGGGAATTCCCCACAATGGTCAACAATGATAACATTCTCTTTGGATCGGGAGCACCAATGAATATCTTAATTTTTGAGCGTCATTAACCTTTGTGACCACCTTGAACCTTGCTCATTCTTTAAGACTGATTGGGGAAGATGAGAAATAAACCATCTTTCCAGGAGAGAAGTGCAACACATAAGGACACCTCTTTTCCTTATTGTGCGAGTGTGAAAAGAGTGTAGGATATCCTCTAGAAATGTAGGCACTGGGTTGCGTGACATAAAGATCTTGATGATGCTCACATTTATGAGTTGGTCAGGATTGGGAAATAAGACCATCCCATAGATAAGAAGAGCCACAATTTCCTCAAAGGCTTGCAAGTATAAGGAATTCCAACAGCTTTGGTCTTTCTCAAACAGGAACTTTTCTATGAAGCCTTTGATACCACTTTTAGTTTCCCAATGAGTTGTGACATCAGATGAGTGCAAGTGTAGAGCTTCAGCAATCTCTTCTGGCTTTGAGTCTATTTCCGTACCGTTGAAAGGTAGTTGATTGATAATGGGAATCCTTAAGAGTTGAGAGAATTCTTCCAAAGAAGGCACAAGCTGATAGTTGGGAAATATGAAGCAATAGTGCAAAGGATCAAAGAACTGGAAGAGAACCTTCATCATATCCTCATCTGTGTTGGAGGTGACCAAGTTGAGTAGACGACCATGTCTCTCGGTGAATGGAGAGTTCTCATGGAGCCTTGAAGCTAGCTCTTTAAGTTGTGGAGGAATTCTCACAAGGTTCACTTGAATAGTTTTCCTGCGAAGTGAATCCATATCATACAAAACAAGAACAAAGATGAATCTCCAAAAATCCTTGAAATGGTTAGTAGATGTATATGATGTTCATGATGTCCATGATGTTATGTACAAGTATGCATATACAAGCAAAACAAATAAGTTCTTAGTTTAGGCTTGCATGGGGTTTTATAGGTAAGTACCCTCTTGAAGTTTAGTTGGCTTAAACCTGTCCTAGTAATAGTAACCGGGTTCTAAGGAGCTCATATCACCAGATTGTTTCCTTGGTCATTGTTTTAGCTCAAGCCTCTTTAATGGCGACCGAAATATCCCAAGAAACCAAACCTCAATGAGTGTAGTATCGAGTATCTACCAACTTCGGACTGCACCAAAGTCGGTCATCTCACTACATCCTAAAGGCCAAGTTGGTCAAGTAAAGGGTTCTAAAAGTTTATTAGTGCTTCATAACCTCACTCAGTGGCCCTGTATTCTCTTTGATTAACTCAAAGGCTACCGGTACCCACAAATATGTCACACTAACATAGCTATTGCTTAGACCATGTCGGTATACCCCGCACAGTTTCCATAATATATTGCTATTTACCTATAATATATCCCAAATCCGGGTAGAGGATTCAAACCCAAACAAAGAACCATAATATAAAGAAAACAAGCCAAACAGTGTAAGCAAATAAATGTGATCTAGCCTTAAGGTAACCCCACTTTTATAATTTTTCCCCAGCAGAGTCGCCAGTTCTGTGATACGGTGGGAGAACTGACTTGAGGGTTTTGCGTTTTATCGCAAATGTTGTGGTTAGCAAGAGTCGCCACCAACTTTTCTTTTATCCAAAAGGAAAGGTGAAAAAGCATAGGAAAGACCTTTGAGATTATTTTTTGAGTTCGGGGGGTAGATTATGAAAAGGAAAGGTATTAGAACCCTTTTCATCCATGGTTTTCCATGGGCTCTTAGTTACATGCTAGATCACTTGCTTTTTGTTTTGAAATTGTGCCTTGTGTGGTTTTGAAAGTATTTTGTAAAAGAGGACATTGTTTAGGCAATCTTTGTAATGATTCTCGTTCGTAAGAATGTATACAAAGATGTTTGTCTTTTTTAAGATGTTTGGAAATGTGTGTGTTTGTTTTGGAAAATAGCAAGGATAGTTGTTTGAATGGAGCAAGTAACCAAAAGTAATCTACCTACTCAAATGTCTTTCTTGTTCATATTCTTTTCCTTTGATATTGTTGTCTTACCATTGTTTTGGTAAGCAACCCTATTGTGATGCGGTGGGAGAACTGACTTGAAGGTTTTTGCGTTTTGTCGCAAATGTCACGGTTAGCAAGAGTCGCCACCGACTTTTCTTTTATCCAAAAGGAAAGGTGAAAAAGCACAGGAAAGACCTTTGAGATGTTTTCTTGAGTTCGGGGGGTATATTATGAAAAGGGAAGGTGCTAGCACCCTTTTCATCCCGAGTTATCCATGGGCTCTTAGTTACTTGCTTAGATCACTTGCTTTGGTTTGTTTGAAATGGTGTTCGATGTGATTTTGAAAGTATTTTGGAAAAGAGGCCATTCGTTTAGGCAATCTTTGTAATGATTCTCGTTCGTAAGAATGTATACAAAGATGTTTATCTTTTGAAAAAAATTTCAATGTTTGTAAGATGTTTTTGAAATGTGTGTGTGTTTGTTTTTGAAAATAGCAAGGATTATTTGAAATGGAGCAAGTAACTTAAAAGCTATCTACCTACTCAAATGTCTTTCTCATGCATTTTCTATTCCTTTGACATTGTTGACTTACCATTGATTTGGTAAGCAACCCTATCTTTGGATGTAAACGGGACGGGCGTGGGTCATCGTATAGCCATGATAACAATGTTGCAAAGTATCTTAGAATTTTGAGGGACCAAGATCATTTTGTTTAGGTAACTTTTGAATAGCGTCCTCGAGGGGCTGTGATCTTATATTTGTTTTCTTTTGCCAAGATACGTCGCATGCGTAACATGGCCATTTTATTTTAGCCAACCAAGTGGGAGAAACCCTAAGGGTGCTTGTGTGCAAAGTGTACCATTTTCATGCTTTTGACTTTGTCTTGTATTTAGGGTTTTCTATTTGTTTTGTTTTGCTCTTGTCATACAAACCCTAATTTACTAATCATGGCATATGAAAGCAATAAATGGCGTAATGTAATATAATAAGTTATTACAACAATTTTATGGGAGGGGGGAATACTAGTTTGAATGGGGATTTGTACAAATATAAAGCTAAATATATTATTACAACCAAATCTAACTTGTGCGAATTAAATATAATACAAATATTTAAAATGGAATGCAATATTTATGTAAAGAAAAGATGTTTTATGTCTTGCTTTTGTATAAAAGAATATTTAATTTAAACCTAGAAAATAAGGAAAAATAATTAATTCTTTCTTGAAAGGGGTTAAACCCTAATTTTCATTTAAAAGAAAAATAATATTTCTATATTATTATTTTGTGCATTTTTTGTATAAAAAATAAAAATTATTGTATATAAATATTAAAAATTAAATATGTGCAAAAAATAAGTATTTGTAAATAGAAAATGTAAAATAAAAGTATTAAGTATATTTAATTATTTTTATAAGTTTATTAAGAAAATAAATTATATTCTATCAAAATAAATCATATTTTTTATGTGAGAAATAATAAAAAAATAAAACAAAAGTGTAAAAATAAATAAATCATTTATTAGGATTTTTTATCATTAAGAAAAATAAATAAATGTATTAAATATAAAAATGAAAAAAATATGAAAATATGAAAGAGTTAGCAAAGGGGGTGTAATAGCATATCAGTAGTGGTGTTTAGCAAAATACAAAAAAAGGCCCAAGCAACAAAAAGCCCAAACGACTTCATCCCTGTCCTTCGTTCTCTTCCTCACGCCATAGCCAGCTTAACCTGTATCTTCCTCATGCTTTCATAAAAATGAAAACTTATAACATGAAAAATGTGGCATTTGAGCTCACGATTCCAACCATATAAATTATGTAACCTAACTATCAAAGATCAAAGAGAATTTTGGAATCCCTAAATCATGACCTAAAAATTTCAGAGATTTCAAGCTTCAAATTCTCTTAGCACAAGTAATATAAATGTAAAGTAATGATATGTACAACTTCGTTATGATGAGAACTACATTTTTCATTCACAAATCGTGGCTTGAGGTTGCCTATACAAAGAGATAGAGTTTGAAAAAATACCTCCTTCAGCTGGAATCGTGTATGTCAATGTAGGGACTTTAATGGAGGCCTGGTGATTGCTTGAGCTTCCATGAGCTTTCCTGAATCTATTCCAACTCTTATCTTGCTCTGAAGATGGCTGGAACTCCCTGACCAAGTCCAACTGCAAGCTTCCAAGTTAACAATGGCAGATGGTGAAACAGAGGTTACAGAACAGGGATGATGGCTTGGATGTGTTTGATATCTAATGTAAGATGTTTGGATGAGTTAAACACAAAACGCACGAGCCAAATGAGAGTTGGATGAGTTTTTGCAGAAAATGTATGCTTGAGCAGGTTTTTGGTGTTTTTCAGCTTGAGAGGGTTTTAGGTCATTGCTAAGCGTGTCATGTCCTGTACATTGTTTGCATATTAGTATAGAAGTGATCCAAAGTCAGCTCTCTACTAGCTGTGCAAGCCTTAGCCTTTTTTGCAACTTTTCTTGTACTTGAAGCAAGTTGACAAGATCAAATCCACATGCTTGTACCATCTTGCTTTAGGGTTGGTATGAGTTTGTACCAGCTGCTTGAGACCTGTGTGGTTTGCTTGTATCAAGGGGACAGGTTCAAAGCTCCAAGTTGACAAGTTTGCAAAAGAGCTTCTTTATGAAAATGGCAATGGAGCCTTTTTGCCCAAAATGGAAATACAACTTGTGTAAAAGTTCAAAAGCAAGGATAATGGCTTTATCAACTGAGTATGCATTTAATTAAGGAGTGTGTAGCAATTTTAGGACCTTTAAAGCAAGAAATATCCAGCATAGGTTTGGTTTGCCACTTGGTTCTTCATGGAAATGGCTTGAACAAAAAGTGAGAAAATTCCAACTTCCTCTCTTCGATTCTCTCTACTAAAAAATGATCTTGGAGAGTTCTTGGACATTTTGGAAAGCTTGCAGTGTGCTATATAATCCATATTTGAAATGCATTTTTAGATACCTCTTGGAACTAGGTGAAAACTTGCCATGAATTTGGGTCAAAAACCTGCCTATATTAGGGCAAAAATTTACTAAGTTAAGAAGTTCATGACCATGTGTTCACAAATTCATAACTTGAAATCCAAGCATCTTTAGGGAAACGTTTGTGAAGAAAAGTTTTAGATTTCATGGGGATCTACAACTTTCATGTTGGGGACTTTCCTTGAATCAAAATGCATCATGGTGAAAAAGTGGTGAAAAGTTGAGAAAAAATAAGCAAATTTTTATACTTGGAAAAATTCTAAGTTATGAAAATTTTCAAATTCAAACCCTAATTTTCAAATTTGGTTTTCTTGATCAACAAGTTTCACATTTTGACATATCTTGATGAATTATGACCCTTGGCACTTGATTTTGACCAAAAAATCAAAGTTTGACTTTTTAGTGTACAATTGACTTTTGATCAGTTGACTGCAAATTTCATCTGTCAATCCAATGAACTTGAGATGTTTTGAACCATGTAAATAAGTAAAGATGATGCCATTGAATCCTTTAAATCATGCTTGAACTCACTTGGTCAATTTCTAGGTTAAAAATCAGAAATTTCCCTTCCTTAGTCAAAACCCTAATTTTGACCATTTTGCCCTTTTGATGATTTGATCAAATTTCTTGAGGATTTGTAATCCAAACTTGATCAAATGGTACATATGAGTCTAAAATGTTGATGTGGATAAAAAATTATGAAGTTTGACTGTAAATTGGCCATGGTTGACTTTTCCCCCAATACAGCTGGTTTTTAGGTTAACTGTCCAATTGACTGATCAAAAATGTGGTTCAAGGCTTGAAACTTAACATGAGAAATCTTAAGGGTCCAAAATGATGTATGAAGTTCAAATGAAGCATTGGTGATCCAAAAATCCTTGTGGAAACTCAAACCCTAATTTTGGGTTATCGGTGCAAGATGAGATGTCTTGAGCTGACCAAACCCTAATCTTATCTTGAGTCAAAGAAGTCTTGTGAGAAAAGTCTTGATAAATTAGAGGGCAAATTTTGGGGTACAACAGCTGCCCCTGTTCAATCTTCTTGAACCTGAAGAGTTAGATTGGCGAGCTTTGTCATTCGTGACTCGAAGGTAAAAGATGATTGGACACTAGAGTGCCCATAAATTTGCACCCGACAAAGTGTAATTGAGGAAATGGGCTTAAAGATGCCATTTGGAGAGGTGATAGAATCTTGTTGGAGATGGGCTTGTAGATGCCATCCAAGAATGTTTGTTGAATTGTAAGTTGTAAGTCAGAAGAATAAGTATCATAATGGTGTCCGCGTTTGGAACGTATCTCAGCTGTATCTGAACTTGCAATCTGAATGAGAAACAGAATAGCATCTGTGTCTGGAGCGTATCTGAACTTTGGAAATCTGAACGAATATCAGGATGGCATCTGTGTCTGGAGCGTATCTGAACTGTATCATGACCTTGAAAATTGAATAAGTGTCAGAATGGCATCCGTGTCTGGAGTGTATCTGAATTGTATCTGAACTGTATCAAAAGGTTGAATCTGAATAAGTAACAAAATGGAATTTGTGCCCGAAGCGTATCTAAATTATATCATGATTGCACATTGTTTAACAGTAGTTGTTAATCTTATCCTGAAAAGGGTAAAATGTTATCTGGAACATAGAATTATGTTGCATGAAATGTATGATAACAATATATGTGTTTTATCAATGTTTATGATATGTGGATGTAATGTATGCGCATGTAAGCTGATTTGCTGTATTGCTGAGGAAAATAAATCCTTGACTGCTGCTGAGGATATGTGGATTCTTCATGTCTTGAAGTTGGAATAATTGGCAAAAATTCTATTGTGAGCAATGCCATATACTGCTTGGGTAATCTACTTGGAGAATCCAGAGAATTTTGATGACTTCTACTGGGGCTTTAACAATGGGAATCCTCGTTCTGTTGAGGAACAAAGAAAACTCTGTGGGAAAAAGCTTATTCCTGTTTGCAAAAAGTTCAAGAGTTTTTGGTCGTCTGCCACTCTATTGGGGAATTATCCTAGGTTAGGGAGAAATAGAAGTTAACCGTTATTCGTTTGATTTTCAGGCTTCAAGACAACTTGCTGGGGGATTTAGAGAAACTGGATGGTTTCCATCGGGGATTAATAGTTTGAAGTTTCAGCTCTGCTGGGGATATTAATGACGTACTGTAGGGATTGCTCATGGAATAGCCTAAAGACGTTTTCCTATTCTTTCAACCTGTTACTAATTGTTCTTTTTCATTTTGTTTATTTGTAAATATTAATTATGTTCAAATGCATATGTTCATTAATGAATCATTGGACGTTTTTGCAAATAAAAACATAAGTGTAAAGAAAAAGGCAAATAGTTTTCTATACTTTGAAAGAGATATCTTTAAATTACTTTGAATAAGTATTTTGTACAAAAGAGATCAACATCCTAGTAAGAGGACAGTGTCATAAAAATAAGAAAAAATTTATACAAAGATAGCTATATGTGATAATCCTATGGGGTTCCCATTCTGTTATAGCCTTCGTATCTCTGAATATCTTGTCTATCCGCTGCTTCGCCCGAAGATGATTGAATCGATCAGAACTCCGAGTTTGTTAGTGAAGAGGTTGAAGTTGTCCTCAAAGTGATCCGACGAGACATAGTCATACGCTTTAATTCCCTAACTTTTGCCTGAACTTCCCTTTTGGGTATTCAATCCACTGGGAAACCCTTTTTTGCCCAAGTCGCCCTTTCGGGTTTTCAACTTGCCGGATCTACAGATTTTTTTTATTTTATCCCTAATTTTTGCTCGAACCTTTTGGTTCGCCAGGATGCCCTTGTTTTGCCTAGGTGTGTCAACCTAGCGGGTCTCTTATGCGTAGTATCTTTTGACTATGTCTGTGTTCGCAGGGTGTGGCAGGTCGTTGCCGTCCATGGTGGTTAAGATCATTTCCCCACCGAAAAAGATGTTCTTGATTACAAATGGTCCTTCATAGGTAGGAGTCCATTTGCCCCTGGGATCACTTTGTGGCAAGATGATGCGCTTGATCACCAGATCTCCAACTTGATATACTTGGCGTTTGACTTTCTTGTTGAAAGCTTTGATCATCCATTTTTGATACATTTGACCATGGCAAATAGCAGTAAGTCTTTTTTCATCAATTAAGTTCAGTTGATCAAGCCGGGTCTGGATCCAATCGTCTTCACTCAAACCTGCATCTTTCATAATTCTCAAAGAGGGGATTTGAACCTCGATAGGCAAGACAACCTCCATGCCATAAACCAAAGAATAGGGTGTTTCCCCAGTTGATGTGCGAGTCGTGGTACGGTACCCGTGGAGAGCAAACGGTAGCATCTCATGCTAGTCTTTGTAGGTGATTTTCATCTTCTATATGAACTTTTTAATGTTTTTATTAGCAGCTTCGACTGCACCATTCATCTTTGGCCGATAGGGGAATGAATTGTGATGTTGAATCTTCAACTGCTCGCACAAGGCAGTGATCAGAGTATTGTTAAGGTTCGTACCGTTATCAGTGATGATCCTTTCTGGGATACCGTACCAGAAAATAAGATTCTGCTTGATGAAGCGGGCAACAACATTCTTAGTAACGGATGCGAAGTAAGCTGCTTCGACCCACTTCGTGAAGTAGTCAATGGCCACTAGAATAAAGCGGTGTCCACTGGAGGCTGTAGGCTTGATCTCCCCAATCATATCGATTCCCCACATAGCGAAGGACCAAGGAGCTGTTAAGAAATTTAGAGGAACCGGAGGCACGTGCACCTTGTCTGCATAGATTTGACACTTATGACAGGCCCGAGAGTGTTGATAGCAGTCTGTTTCCATGGTAGACCAATAGTAGCCAACCCGTAGAATTTTCTTCGCCATCGTATGCCCACTAGAGTGAGTGCCAAAGGTGCCTTCATGTAATTCGGCCATGATCTTTTTAGCTTCAATCTTATCCATACAACGGAGCAGAATAGAATCATGATTATGTTTGTACAGGATGCCATTACTTAGGAAGAACTTAGCGGAGAATCTCCTTAGGAACTTTTTATCATTGATTGAAGCTCCTTCTGGATATTCTTGAGCCTCGAAATACCTTTTGACTTCATGAAACCAAGGTTGGTCCACTACTTCTTCAGTATTAATCTCGTGACAGTGTGTTGGTTCGTCTATTCGTTCAATGGTGACCTGGGGAGCCTCGTTATCCCAATTAGGTTTAAACATATATGACATTGTGGCTAGAGCATCTGCTAGTTGATTTTCTTCTTGCGGGAAGTGCTCGAAGGTAATCTGCTCAAAATGTGGTAGCAACGTCAAAACATGTTCTTTGTAAGGGATAAGGTTTGGGTGCTTAGTGTCCCACTCTCCTTTGATCTGACTGATGACCAAAGCTGAATCTCCGAACACATCTAAGGATTTGATTCTCAAGTCTATGGCAGCCTTGAGACCAAAGATGCACGCTTCGTATTCCGCCATATTGTTCATACAGTTGAAGCAAAGTCTGGAAGTAAAGGGAGTATGGCACCCTTCGGAGATATGAGTACCACGTCGATACCATTACCAAGTGCATTGGATGCCCCATCAAAAAACAGGGTCCATCGGAATCCTTGTCCAGGTCCGTCATATGGTCTGATTTCTTCACAGTTATCTAATGTCACGATGTCTTCGTCTGGGAATTCAAACTTCATGGACTGATAATCTTCTACAGCTTGATGAACGAGATGATCAACCAGCACGCTGCCCTTCATAGCTTTTTGGGTCGTGTACTGTATGTCATATTCTGTTAGGATCATCTGCCATCTAGCTATCCTCCCAAATAGAGCAGGCTTCTCAAAGATGTACTTTATCGGATCCATCTTAGATATCAGCAATGTGGTATGAGTCAACATATACTGTGTTAGCCGGCGAGCAGCCCATACCAGAGCGTAGCAAGTTTTCTCGAGCAGTGAATATCTGGTTTCACAGTCGGTAAACTTTTTGCTCAGGTAGTAAATAGCGTGCTCTTTTCGGCCAAACTCGTCATGCTGCCCCAATACACACCTCATTGAGTTCTCTAAAACGGTCAGATACATGATCAGTGGTCTTCCCTCGACTGGTGGCATCAAGACAGGAGGCTCTTATAAATACTCTTTGATTTTTTCAAAAGCAATCTGACACTCATCATTCCATCTGACTACTTGATCTTTCTTGAATAATTTGAAGATTGGTTCACAAGTAGATGTTAGGTGAGAAATGAATTTGGCAATATAGTTCAGGCGTCCCAAGAATCCTCTGACTTTCTTCTCAGTGTGAGGAGCAGGCATTTCTTGCATTGCTTTAACCATGGCAGGATCAACCTCGATGCCTTTGTTGCTGATAATGAAACCTAAGAGTTTACCGGACCGGACTCCGAATGTGCACTTGTTTGGATTCAATCTTAACTTGTACTCTTTCAACCTTACAAACAACTTTTGCAAGTGATCAAGGTGTTCTTCTTCAGTTTGTGATTGGGCTATTGTTGTACCCCAAAATTTTCCCTCCCATATTCTTCAAGATTTGCCAAGATCAAGCTTCAAAATCTCCAAAAGGTTGCACAGTCCAATGGCCTCCTAACAGTCAAAAATTAGGGTTTTGGTTCTGGCAAAGAAGTTGAAGTTTCCAAGGGCCCAATCAAGTCCCACATGCCTATAAACATTGTCAAGCATCCATGTGCCAAGTTTCAAGACTCACAGTACCAAATTACACAGTCAAAAAACCTAATTGCTCAACAGTCAACTACAGGGGTAAAATGGTCATTTGACAGTCAAAAGTCAAAATTTTGGTCAACATCTTATTTTGAAGCCACAAACATCATTTGATCAATTCTTGATCATGATTCTCAAGGCATGGCTCAAAAAGTCTCAAGATGCAAAAGTTTCTATTTTTGAACAGCTGGAAAAGTCAACTGCAAATTGATCAGGGCATAACTTCCACATGGTTTATCAGAAAAATTCCATCCAAAGCTCATTTTGAAGAGAATGACATTTCCTACAACTCATCTTCACACTTCAAGTCCAAGAAATGCTCTCACAAAAAATTATCAATCTCAACATTATAGGTCATTTTCAAAAGTCAACAAAAAGGCACTTTAAGTCAAAGACCATAACTTGAGATTGGTAAATCAAAATGACATGGGACCAAAGTAATTGTTTAGAGGACTTCAATACCTTTCCAAAATGTCCAATAACATGATCAAAGCTTAAAAATGGAGCAAGATATGCCTTGTGGAAGTTGGGAAATTTTTGGGAATTTTGAAAAGTCAACTTTGCTTCAAATGCCTCAAAATTGCTAATGGGCCTCAATTTCTTCCATGAATCATTATCCAAAAGCTGTGCACGACCCATTAAGCTAAAAGGGAGTTATTTTCTTATTTTTAATTAATTAATTTAATTTTTAATCCTATTAATTCATTTAATTAAAATTAATTATGAGAAAAATACTAAAACATGTTTTCCAAATCTTTTTGTGCAGCATATTCTCCCATTAAGACCTAAATATTTCGTGTACCACATCAAAAGGACCAAATCTTCCAAATAGGCAAGTTTTCATGGCAAAAAGGATTGAAAAAGATATGCAAAAATCAAAAAATTCAAAAGCATTGAAACAATGGATCATGGGCTTGTTTTGTTTGACCTAATCATGCTACATACATATGCAAACGAAACCTAATGCAAAAGAACACAGGAAGCTGCGCATAAGGCATAGAACAACTTTGCATTTTTTCACAAAAAATCTTGAAATTGTTTTGATAGTTAGAGCATAATTCAAGACTGCAAAAGTATTCCAAAAGACTCCTGACACTACCAGGAAGCTGTTCCAATCAAAATCACGCCTCCATACTCAAGGAATTGGTAGATTAAAGTCTCACTTTTCATTAAAATTTTCATATTCGTGTTTGCATTTTCATACATTATCAATGACTTTTAATGATTGATTTATACTAACATGAGCATTCTGAAGCTATTGGTGTTATTTGATTGAACTAAGGACGCCTGTATGCAAAGTTACCATGAAAGCTGCTTAGGGTTTCAGAGCTCCAATTTTGGGGTTTCATTCGTCTGGGAAAATTAGACAATAAGACCTACACCATTGAAATCGTGACGTCTAAACGATTTGAAATAGCCCATCGCGCCCTTTTTTATGCTTGCTTAAATCCTAATCGCTATTTTACAGGGTTGAGCTTAGTGGGGGTTTAAAACCCCCGCTATCTGTTCTTATTTTCAGGCAAAACGAAGACACAATGGGGACGAAGCTGATGTGTCCAAGCGTGAATGGGTGGTTTGAATACTGGCGCGCGTTTTCATCAAATGCCACTAGCGCTTATTTCTCTCTCATAATAATCATTGTCCATTATAATATCAAAGAAACTCAATGGCTCAGTTGGCTTGTGCGTTGGCATGCAGGTATTGGGACCTGGGTTCGATTCCCAGGTCCCCCAATTCTTCTATAATATTTTTCCTAATATGTTTCTATGCAGGGCGCTCACAAGGGTCCATTGTACAACCTTATCTCCTGGTCTGCCAAGTGTCCATAGGCTCTGATCTGAAGGCCACAAAAGTGGCTCATCATGCGCGTTAGTCAACTGCCTCCCACGTGATCACTGAAAGTCAAACGGGCTTGGGATTCTTGGGCCAAAAATGCTTCAAATACACCTCCTTTAGGGGCCTGATACCCCATGGTTGGTTCAATTCTCACTCTTCATTTATTTTTTTTCTTCTTCCTTTTATTATTTAAATTGTTTTTTTAATTAATTGTTTTCTTTAATTCTGCCAAAAATAATTTTTATAACACCAAAAAAAATTAGAAATCATAAAAATAAAAATATGTTTTATTTAATTTTTTTTAATTCCTTAATAGTTTTTGTAAATAAATTCCAATAATCAATTTAGTTTAATTTTAGGTTTAACTTTAATGTTTTTCTTAAATAACTAAAATACATAAAAATTAGGTTTTTTTAGCATTTTACTCTTTTTCTCAGTAATTAAATTTTTCTTCTTATTATTATTAACTATTAACTTATTTTGTAAATAAACTTGTAATTAAATAATTAGTGTAAATTAGGTTAAACTTAAATATTTTTTTCTTTAACATTTAAAAAATAACTTAGAACTAGGCTTTTATTTAAATTTCTAATTTCAATTAATTTTCTTTGCTTCATAAATACCAAAACAAAAAAACCTAAAAACATTTCTTTCTTTTAATTTCAATTAATTTACTTTCAATTTCAATTTAATTTCTTTAAAGGGTCCAACGCCCTCGCACTTTCACTTCTAATTTCTTTTTGCGCGTTTGTTTATATTTTCATTTCAAATATTATGTAATTGCCCCAAAGCTTTGTAATAGTAATTAGGAACTATTTACTTTCCGCACTTTTATTCAAAATCGGGTCTTTGTTAATTTGGCGATGTATAGACCCGCGCCTTATAATAGCGTAGGACTTTTATCTTTCTGCATTTAAATTTCCGCACTCTTTAACTGCTAAACTTTGCATGAAAGAATGTATGACCTAAATTAAAAACAAGCGTAGATCACCATGATACATGTACAAGATAAAACATAAACTGAAAACAATACACAAGTTCACACACCACTCTTAGGGTGCGCCTCATTGTTGCCTTGCCCTCAAAACGTGGTCGTCGAGTATAGGACGTTTTAGTAAGTCCTTATGTCCATGACATGATCCAGTTGCCTCTAAACGGTTGCCTCGGAATTAAAAAAGGATCAATGTGTAGCGATAAAAAATGTAGCGGGGTAAATCGGAGATCGAATTATTGATTAATTCGTCTCACAAAAGCAAGTGTCGCCATCGCGTTTTATTGTTTCCAAAGGAAAAGGGGAAAGAGCGAAATAAAACCCTAAATATGCAATGTAAATAATACTTTTAAAAGTAATAAAAATACAAGGCGTTTTTGAAAAGAGATCTATGGTTCGGGGGTTGGTTATACAATGGGAAGGTATTAGCACCCAATGTATCTATAGTACTCTATAGGAACCTTTTGAAATATCTGTTTATTAAAATTGTTCGTTTGATTGAAAAATGAATTGTTTTGGCCGAAAAAGGGGTGCGGACGGGTTTTTGAAGATACGACGACCTAATGTCGAAGTTTTTGCTTAAAAGGTATGAGTTTTGAAAAGATCGAATATTTGAGGAAAAATTATCCTAAGTTTTAATGAAATGCGAATGTTCGCGTGATCGGACTTGAGGACATGAAGTCAACAAATTTAATCGTTTTTCCCTTGGATTTAGGCGTAAACAGAATAATCATGTAAATATGAAATGATTAAACAGAAAAATTATGCGGATAATGATATATAACAATTAAATAAAAGACTAAGTGTGTGAACGTGCGTTTTTGTATTTTTGTTTAATATTAATAACGCAAGAGAAATAATAAAATGTTTTTTTTAGTTCTTAAAATTTCTATTTTTTTATATTTTTGAGTTTGATTTTATATGTTTCTTTAATATTAATATAAGGCATTATTTTTAAAGAGTTATTAAATAATCAAACTAAATGAATACTTAAAAGTTATTAACTTAAACCTAATTAAAAAAAGGGGATATTTAAAATTACCAAATAACCTAAAATTAAACTTAATAAACAAAAGGTAAAATGATTAAAAATGTTTTAATTAAATTTATTTGACTAAGTTCTATTAATTAACTAAACTAATAATGATCTAAAAACTAAAGGGAAGTAAATAGAAAGGGGTATCAAAATAAAAAAGGATGTGTAATAGATAGTTTATGGGCCAAAAAAAAGTCTTAAGGGGGCCTAACCAGAGGTAACAACAAAAAAGGGGGGTGGGTCTTGTTAGATTCGCATGGGCCTTAGGCAGAACCGGATGTGGTCCAAACATAATCTCATTAGGGGTTAAACATTGTTTTGGTTCATTGAGAAAGGGATTAGGTTTTGGTTTAACAGCGACGGCGCTCGTTCTTCTTGTTCTCGTGTTCGTCTTCTTCATGCTTCTGATTCATCTTCTTCCACCTTTCATGAGCTCCTTGCCATGGCCACCGGTGCTCTTCACTTTCCTCTTCCCTCCAGCAAAACATTAGGGGGCGACGGATTCGGTAAGTTCATTTTCGTTTCGTTAAGTTTCAAATACTGCATGTTGTGGTTTTTCGCCTATTCTGATTCTTATTCATTTTTCACATGATTATTTTGAAGTATTGAAAGAAAGGAAAGATGATCGTTACCTGGAGATGGAGGAGGAGGGTTGAGCGTGCAGGAGGCCGGGACGAGGAAGTTGACGTTGTGGGCTTGCTTCAGTTGCCTGGTTTGTCTTCTTAATGCTTAAGTTGATGATAACTTGAAACCCTTGGTGCAATATATTCTTCTCTTCTGCCTTTGCCTTGTTTTGCTTACTTGTTGCCTTGAAACATGGTGAAATGGTTTGACAGTGTTGATGTTTTGCTGTCTTTGAATAATTTTCTCTCTTCTTCTCTTACTGTGATTTTGTTGCTTTTTTTTTGTTGGCCAAGGATGATATAATCTGAGGCCTTATGGGTTTGGGATGTTGGTCGGATAGTTTTGTGATTTTTCTGATCTTTAGGCCATGCTTTTGGTTTTACTGGTTTAGCAGGTTTTATGGTCTTGGTTTGAGACTGTAGGTTCTTTATGGTTTAGGCCATGCTGGTTTGATATTTGAATTGGTTTTTTGGTTTGACAGTAGATGGAAGGTTTTGGTAATGGTTATGTAGTAGGCGTTTATGTTGATAGCAGGTTAATGGTTTTTAGGCCATGGTGTTTATGGTTTTGAAAATGGTTGGTAGCAGGTTTGGTGGTATTATGCGGGTTAATGGTTTAGGCCATGAGGTTGTGATATGGTTTAGGCCAAGGTTTTATGGATGGTACAGGTTTGGTGGTATTATGCAGGTTAATGGTTTATGGTGTTATGGAACAGGTTTTGTGATGATTGAGGTTTCAAGGCCTAAGGCTTTGAAATGGTTTATGCAGATTAACAGTATGTTTTGGTTTTGAGCATTCTTTTTTAGTTGGTTTGGTATCTCTTTCAGCAGGTTTCGCTTGGAGGCTTTTGTATTGTGTTTGACAATTTTCTTTTTGGGTTTTTGAAGGCTTTCAGACAGGTTTTTTAACTCTTCTTCTATTTGAAGGGGTTTGTGTTATGTTATAACCGTTGCTTGGCATATGTTTTATGGCTCAGGTTTGAATATTTTACAATATTCTCTTGGCCTTCTGCACATCTGCTTCATCCAGTTTTGTTGGTATTCTATTTTCATGCTTTTCATTTTCTACTAAGCTACTGCTGTTCTGTTTCTATCCTCTTCCTGCCTAAACCAAAACCTGCAAAACCATACTTCTATCTCTCTTCTCTCTCCTCAATGCAAATTTGACATAAAAATGATATGTTATGCATTTGTTCTGAAAAAGCACTACTGCTGGAAAAATGATGTAAATGGAAAGATTTTCGTGCTTGCATATATTGATTTGAACTGCATATTTGCTCTTTGTCTATGCAATGTAACAGTAGGAGCCTATTGTTTTGGCATCTTCTTATATTTGCATGGTTTACGTTGGCTTTCTTTGTGTACACTACATATGCTGTTTGAAATTATGCATATGATGCTGATTTTGAAATATGCTGTGGACTTTTAAAAATGCAATTGATCTTTTAATTATGCAGTTTTGAAAACAAAATGAATTTGTGCATGTTTTTAAATTGTGCATTCATTTTTGAAAATAAAAATCCATCCCTTTTTGTGAACCGGGAGAAATCCCGCGATTTGCAAAAAGGGTAAAAACTGATTCCAGCCGTTTGCTTTTAATGATGAACACTAAAAAAATAATTTTTTGCTTTTAATTATTTATTTATTTCTGACTTTTCTTTTAATTGTTTTTGCAGGTAAAATTAAATGAGCAGACAAAAAGGCATTGGATAGAAGATGAAGATTTAGAATTTAGGAAATATTTGAATAGTTTTTATTTTACTTTACGCCTTTTATATAATTGTTATTGTAAATATTTTTGTAAATAATACAATATTTAAATAACAATTGTAATAATTAGAATAAAGTAAATAAAATTCCAATATTTTACCAATTGATTCTTTCTTCTTTCCAATTATTTATTTATCGTTTATAATTCTTTAAATTATATAGTAATTAAAAATCAATTTCAATTACTTAAATTCAGAATAATAAACAAATAAACATCATTTAATCAATAAACTTCTCTTCAATTTATTCCATTATTTATAATTCTCTAAATTATAATAACTGAGAAAATAAATTTCAACTATTAAACTTAGGATAATAAATAATTAAATAACATTATTGATCAATTAATGAATTTCCCTTCAAATATTTATTATATTATTTATAAATCTTTAAATTATATAATAACTGAAAATAAATTCCAATTATTTAAATTTAAGATAATAAATAATAAATAAACACTGTTTGAACGATTAATATGCCTCTTTTCAAATATCTACTTTATTATTTATAGATCTTTGAATTATATAATAACTGAAAATAAATTCCACTTATTTAAATTTAAGATGATAAATAATTAATAAACATCATTTAAGTCTTGATCAGTTAATAAATTTAGCGTTCAACAAATAAACAGCTCTCGACTCGAAAAAGTTATGAATTTTAAACCGCTTTGAAAAATTGATAAAAAATAGGTCAAAACACTTGCAACGTAATGATGCAGATGGGAGATGGTATCTTAGGTTAAAATTTGGGGTACAACAGCTGCCCCTATTTAAGTTTCTTCTATCCGGAGATATGAAGATTAAAATCTTCGTTTCGACGAAATTGAAGGTACTTAAATACATAATACGCAAATTTTTACCCTAAGATACCGCCATTATGTTTGATACGAATGCAGTGGTTGAATTCAACAGAGAAAGATATTGTATGAAACAAGACAATGTTGGAGGAATCAAACACCAACAAAACACAGAGACGTGGATTATACACTATTGGGGAAACGAGCCGTCGATTTCAAACGACAGACTCTTGACAGCGAATAAAATTGAAGGAAAACGACCTCTGACCCTAACAAAGAAGGCATCTTGCATAGGCCATAAAACAGATTATCGACCCAAAAACAGTGAGTTCACAACTCAAAGTCAAAGATAGACAGAGAGTACCAAATTTTGCTGATGATGGATTACTAACTTCTGAAGGTAAAGATTCATAACAAACTTCTCTGTGAGATTTCCGGAGATATACTCATTAATGCTGATATAATAATAAGATTGTAGATACGCAAGCTGCTCAAATAAAGAAGCGGCCACTTGCCGTCTTGCCAAAAAATATTATGACATACAAGCTACTCAAATAAAGAGGCTGCCACTTGCTGTCGTCCAAAAACGATGACATACAAGCTGCTCAAATAAAGAGGCTGCCACTTGCTGTCGTCCAGGGGGTGTCAATAACACACAAGCTGCTCAAATAAAGAAGCCGCCACTTGCTGTTTTCCAAAGAAAATACCAATAACATACAAGCTGCTCAAATAAAGAGGCTGCCACTTGCTGTCTTCCAGAAAAAATAATAACGTACAAGTTGCTCAAATAAAGAGACTGCTGCTTGCCGTTTTCCAAAATAATAACACACAAGTTGCTCGTGAAGAGCTGCCGCTTGTCGTTTTTTCCAAAAAATAATAATAACGCACAAGTTGCTCGTGAAGAGCTGCCGCTTGTCGTCTTCCACAAGATAATAATGACGCACAAGTTGCTCGTGAAGAGCTGCCGCTTGTCATTTTCCAACGATGTCTATAACGTACAAGTTGCTCGTGAAGAGCTGCCGCTTGTCGTTTTCCAAAAATAATAATAACGCATAAGTTGCTCGTGAAGAGCTGCCGCTTGTCGTTTTCCAAAAGATAATAATGACGCACAAGTTGCTCGTGAAGAGACTGCCGCTTTCCGTTTTCCAACGATGTCCATAATGTGCAAGTTGCTCGTGAAGAGCTGCCGCTTGTCGTTTTCCAAAAATAATTCAAAAGGGAATTGCAATGACACTGGCAGAGAATAGAATCTTCGTCAAAAGAAAATCATGAATTAATCCTTTCCCGAGGAGATCACATATAAATATGCAAAATAAATGCACCATACGTCTAGGTCGCGACTTCACTGGGGAAAATCATGAGATAGCCTACGCAAGAGACAACAACTTCATCCAGGAATAACTAGAGAGAAAACAGTCAAACAAGACTCTACCCAATGAGAAAGCAACTCGATTGGGGAATTCATCCCATCCAGAAATGGACAAGATGAGCTAAATCAAAAATCATCCATGAGGGTTAGCTCAGTTGGCGAATTTAGAAAGGAAGCACATTTTCTGCCTAAGCTAACCTTCTACTTGGAAAGAAGCATGTACGATATTTGAATAAACAAAGTACAACCCAAAATCGATGGCAAATGTGAATATGCATGCGTGATATAAGTGTAAATGAATAAATGAATGTTATGCTGACAAAACAAACAGATGGAATATCTTGAAGATAATAAGATGTCACAGCATGATAGGTACTCGGCCAATCTTAAAAGACGGAAGATAACTGGAATTGGAAACACAAAGCAACGTCGGAGCGTATCACGCTACAAGGCTCAAGTCTTCTGAGGAGAAAAGCATTCAAATCCAATCTTGCAATACCAATAGACCACTGGCAAGAGACAAAGCGTACCATACTTCCGAAATCTGCTCAAATAAAGATAACTGAAACAAATCTTAACTGGAACACTTGGGGAGTCACCAAACTTAGTACCACCAGAAACGCAAGTTTACACAACCAACACCTCAATGACGATTTTGAAACGAAACATGTTCATCATGCAAGGGTAAATTACTGTATTGTTTTGCATTTCATGGCTTGACCATCCTTGGAACAAACTGTTAATATTCCTTTCATTATTCACGACACATCTTTTTAAGAAGAATGCTTTAAGTAAATTTGTTTCAAGTATTTCCATAAAAATTAAATTTTTGCCCACAAAAGGTAAATGCTCAAATTTCATTAATAAGATGGTAGTTCGCTAACAACGCGACTCCAACGGTTTACAAAAGTTTGGGAAATAGTACATGAAATAAAAAGGTTACACAAAAAACCATGATCACTATTCTCCCTAACAACTTCGAATTCTGAAATGTGCTCAAGTGCCAGGACTGGTCTGACCAAAAGCTTGCCTAAGCCGCCCCTTCGGGTTTTCAACTTAGCAAACTGTCAACTCAAACCTAAGCGAAATACTTTTTGACTGCATCGGCGTTCATGGGACGCGGGAGCTCTTCACCGTCCATATTGGTGAGAATCAAGGCACCTCCAGAGAAAACTCTCTTAACGACATACGGTCCTTCATAATTCGGAACCCACTTGCCCCTAGAATCAGGTTGGAAAGATAATATCTTCTTGAGCACAAGGTCACCTTCTCTGAACTCGCGCGGTCGAACCTTCTTATCAAAAGCCTTCTTCATTCTCTGCTGATACAATTGACCGTGACACAAAGCTGTCAATCTCTTCTCTTCAATTAAATTCAACTGATCATATCTACTTTGACACCATTCAGCCTCAGAAAGTTTAGCTTCCATCAACACTCTCAAAGACGGAATCTCAACCTCCACGGGGAGTACTGCTTCCATACCATAAACTAGGGAAAATGGGGTTGCACCTGTTGAAGTTCGAACTGAAGTACGGCACCCGTGCAGAGCAAACGGAAGCATTTCATGCCAATCTTTATAAGTTACCACCATCTTCTGGACAATCTTTTTGATGTTCTTGTTAGCAGCTTCAACAGCCCCATTCATATTCGGTCTGTAAGGAGAAGAATTATGATGTTCGATCTTGAAATCTTCACAAAGCTCTCTCATCATCTTGTTATTCAAATTCGAACCATTATCAGTGATAATCTTGCTCGGGATGCCGTATCGACAAATGATCTGATTCTTGATAAATCTGACTACCACCTGTCTGGTTACATTAGCATAAGATGCTGCTTCCACCCATTTAGTAAAATAATCGATCGCTACCAAGATGAAACGATGACCATTTGAAGCTTTGGGTTCAATCATTCCAATCATATCAATGCCCCACATAGAGAAAGGCCAAGGTGAAGAGATAACGTTGAGGAGGGTCGGTGGCACATGCATCTTGTCCGCATAAATCTGGCATTTATGACATTTCTTCACATATTTGCAGCAATCAGATTCCATTGTCAACCAATAGTAACCAGCTCTCAACATCTTTCTAGCCATTGCATGTCCATTGGCATGAGTGCCAAAGGACCCTTCATGTACTTCTTGCATCAGCATGTCTGCTTCACGTCTGTCTACGCATCTGAGTAGGACCATGTCGTAATTCCTCTTATACAAAACTTCTTCATTGAGAAAGAAACTGCTTGCTAATCTCCTCAATGTCTTCCTATCTTTATTGGATGCCCCAGGCGGGTACTCTTGAGTTTGAAGAACACGTTTAATGTCATAGAACCACGGTTTGTCGTCGGTGACCTCTTCTACTGAGAACACATGAGCAGGTCTATCAAGGCGCATAACCCGGATTGTAGGCACATCGTTCCAACCATTCACTTGAAACATTGAAGACAAAGTAGCTAAAGCATCAGCCATTTGGTTCTCATCTCTAGGGATATGATGTAATTCCACTTTGTTGAAGAAAGTGAACAATCTTCTAGCATAGTCTCTGTAAGGGATCAAACCAGAATGACGAGTCTCCCATTCTCCTTTGATTTGATTAATTACCAATGCCGAATCTCCATAAATATCAAGAATCTTAATCCTTAGATCCACCGCTTCTTCGAGACCCATAATACACGCCTCATACTCCGCCATGTTGTTCGTGAAGTCAAACTTCAATCTCGCCGTGAACGGGATATGAGTACCTCGGGGAGTGACAATGATTGCCCCAATTCAATTTCCATAGGAGTTCACAGCTCCGTCAAATATCAAACCCCAATGCGATTCGGGATCAGGTCCTTCTTCAGGTAACGGCTCTTCACAATCTTTAGCTTTCAAGTACATAACATCTTCATCTGGGAAATCAAACTTGATGGATTGATAATCGTCAATTGGTTGGTGAGCCAAATGATCGGCTAAAATACTCCCTTTGATTGCTTTCTGAGTGTGATACTCAATGTCATATTCAGATAACAACATCTGCCAACGGGCTATTCTTCCAGATAAGGCGGGCTTCTCAAAGATATACTTGATCGGATCCATTTTGGAGATCAACCAAGTGGTGTGGTTAATCATATACTGGCGCAGACAGCGAGCAGCCCAAGCTAAAGCACAACAGGTTTTCTCAAGCAATGAGTATCGAGACTCACAGTCTGTGAATTTCTTACTCAGATAATATACGGCATGTTCCTTTCTTCCAGTCTCATCTTGTTGACCAAGCACACATCCCATAGAGTCTTCCAATATAGTCAGGTACATAATCAAAGGTCTTCCTTCCACCGGAGGAATCAAAATGGGAGGTTCAAGCAAATATTCTTTGATGCTATCAAAAGCTCTCTGACAATCTTCTGTCCACACACATCCTTGGTTCTTTCGGAGGAGCTTGAAAATCGGCCCACAGGTAGCAGTCATATGAGATATAAATCTAGAGATATAATTCAGTCTCCCAAGGAATCCTCTTACTTGTTTTTCCGTCTTGGGTGCGGGCATTTCCCGAATAGCTTTGACTTTATCAGGATCTACTTCAATACCTTTCTGACTGACAATGAAACCCAGAAGTCTTCCAGAATGAACACCAAAAGTGCACTTGTTGGGATTCAGACGGAGTTTATACTTTCTCAAGCGCTGAAATAACTTCAACAAGTGTTCCAAATGATCCTCCTCAGTCTGTGATTTGGCAATCATGTCATCCACATACACTTCGATCTCTTTATGCATCATATCATGGAACAAAGCAGTCATGGCCCTTTGGTATGTTGCACCAGCATTCCTCAAACCAAACGGCATAACCCGATAGCAAAATGTTTCCCAAGGTGTAATGAAAGTTGTCTTCTCCATATCTTCTGGTGCCATCTTGATTTGATTGTAACCAGAGAAACCGTCCATGAAAGAAAAGACTTTGAACTTGGCGGTACTGTCGACCAATGCGTCAATGTGCGGTAATGGGAAGTCATCCTTTGGGCTAGCTCTGTTCAGATCTCAATAGTCTACACACATCCGAACTTTGCCATCCTTCTTTGCAACAGGCACGATATTGGCTAACCACTGAGGATAGACCGATGTAACAAGGAAACCTGCATTAATCTGTTTCTGAACTTCCTCTTTGATCTTATCAGCCATATCGGGACGAGTCCTTCTCAGCTTCTGCTTGATCGGCGGACATTCAGGTCTCAACGGTAAACGATGCTCCACAATATCGTTGTCCAAACCCGGCATATCTTGGTAGGACCAAGCAAACACATCAACATACTCTTTGAGAAGCTCCAACATTTTCTCCTTGACTTCGGGGATAAGCAATGCTCCGACTTTGACTTCCTTTCTATCTTCTTCATCACCCAAATTTACCAACTCTAAAGGTTCTTCAAACGGTTGAATGATCTTCTCATCATGCTCAAGCAAACTGGAAATTTCAATGGGAATTTCTTCACTATCCTCTTCTTCGGCTCTAAACACAGGTAATTCAAAGTTGGGAGAGGGCATAGGATCATTGTTTTCGATGGTTAAGTCATGGATTAATCTGCACATATGATTATGCTTTAATTTAGAAATCGATTTGTGCAAATAAAACAAAAGGTTATTATATTTCCTATTACTACCAATTAATTTTCATTACTATTTCCCCGAAAAAATGTGAAAAAGTAAAACAGTAGTGGACAAAATAACATTTTTATTCATTGGAGGGAAATACTTGAAACAAAGAGCCCAGACATTTCTCTTTTGCCTTGGGCAAAGCAAAAGGAATTATTTTTATCATAGCCCGACACAAAATACTTTTCGCCTTGGGCAGAGCGAATTTTTTCAAAGAAAAACAAAACAAAACATTACTCGGAAATATGCATAACAATAGGAACATCAACAGCTATCCAGTTTTGGCAAGCCAATCCAGGCGTCACAAAATCGGGTAAATCCTCCTCGGAATCGTCCTCTATGATAGCATCAACCTCAGGATGTATAAAACCTGCACTTCGGAAAAACTCTTGAATCGGACGAACAACCACCTCCTTCTTGACTCTCGCAGACACGAGACGAAAACCAAGACCTTCCCCAGATTTGTTCTCGGGCAAAGTCAACACCTGGCCCCATCCTTCGGCCGAACCACTTTCCACCACTCGCCGCGCATCCTCAAAAGAAGAAATGGATGCCCCTTGCTTCTTCACTTCATTCTTGGCAACAGATAGACCTTGGAACTGGGTTCCAACATCCTCATCAGCATCAATAAAAGAGAATGATGATAAATGGCTTACCACCATAGCCTGCTCTCCATCGATCATTACTAGCTTCCCATGCCTCACAAACTTCAGTCTCTGATGGAGCGTGGAGGTGACTTCCCCTGCATCATGGATCCATGGACGACCCAATAAGCAACTGTAGGCAGCACGAATATCCATCACTTGGAAAGTGATTTGAAAAGTATGAGGACCAATTAATATAGGAAGATCCACTTCACCAATGACTGTCTTCCTAGAACCATCGAACTCTTTAACAATTACTCCGCTAGGTCTCATGGGAGCACCTGGATATGAGAGCCGAGATAAAGTAGTTTTGGGAATCACATTCAACGACGAACCTGTATCTACCAACACACTTGATAAGGTATCATTTCCGCAACTTACTGAGATATGCAAAGCCATATTATGGTTCCTTCCCTCCTCCGGGAGTTCTTCATCACTAAAACCAAGATTGTTACACGAAGTAATATTTCCCACAATTCCATCAAATTGGTCAACCGTCACATCATGATCCACGAACGCCTGGTCTAAGACCTTCATCAAAGCTTCTCTATGGGCACCAGAATCTCTCAGTAAAGCAAGCAAAGAAATCTTGGAAGGAGTTTGCAAAAGTTGGTCCACAATCTTATATTCACTTCTCTTGATAAGCTTCAGAATCTCATCATCCTCAGGGCGAGGGATAGGTTCACTGGATCGGCCTATCTCAACCCTTGGTTCAACATTTCTCACTGGAATTTCCGCCGGTATGGGCCTCCTGACTTGAACTTCTGGTCTCTTCAAAGGTACTGCTGCAAAGACACGTCCACTTCTCGTAACTCTACTCACATCAGCAATGTTAACAAAAGACGGTCTTGTCGGTATAGGGACTTCTACCCCATTCTCAATCATTGTGGCATTATACTTATACGGTACAGCTTGGTCCGAGTTGTAAGGCACAGGACCAGGTGGGTAAATAATCAAAGGATCAACAGGTGCAGTCTGACTGTTGTAAACGATCTCTACTGATTCAGGAAAATTGAATTGTGGAATTATAACATTCACTTCATCCTCCGGATCTCTGTCATACGTAATCGTGATAACTCTCTGGTCTAACAACTTCTGAATATCCTCCTTCACAATAGGACAATCAACCTCTCTTGAACAAAATTCACAAACATCATAAACATGCTGATGCTTAACAAAGGCAAGTCTTCTCAAACTCTGATGTAACCTAATCAACGACTCTCTTATGTGTTCAACTTGAAAAACTCAAAACTTTCCCGGACAACCTTCCACCATATTCACTGAAGCTGCCCCATGTCGAGGCAAAGGATTATCTCTAACATTTGGATTAACATCCTTGAAAGACAAGATACCATTCTTAATCAATCTCTGCACGTCCGCCTTTAAAGCAAAACAGTTTTCAAGGTTGTGCCCCGGCGACCCTTGATGATACTCACAAAACTGATCCGCCTTGTACCACGGAGAAGTACTGTTCAGTGTGACAGGAGGAGGCTTTGTCGTTATGAGATTCTTTCTGATAAGAGCAGGGAACAATTCAGTATAAGTCATAGGAATGGCATCGAACTGCGGTTTTCTTGGTGAACGATTCTGATTGTTGAATGGATAAGCTTGTTGTCGAGGCTGCTGCTGAAATGGCCGTTGTTGAGTTGGTGGAGTTTGATGAGCTGGGGTCATCAAAGCTGGGCGGACAGCCGGAGTGACTGCCGCAACGTGAGAGTAACCTCTCCTTGGTCTCCTTGGGAATAGTACGCTGATATCCTGCTCTTTTCTTTTCGGGAAAACACTTCCAAACTTCTTAGTACTGCTAGACGGACTTCCTTCTTTAACCAAACGCCCTTCGTGAATCCCTTCCTCTAACCGCATGCCCATGCTTACCATTTTGGTGAAGTCACTGGGTGCGCTGGCGATCATTCTTTCATAGTAAAAGGAACCTAAAGTCTTCAAAAATATCTTAGTCATCTCTTTCTCCTCAAGAGGTGGATAGATTTGAGAAGCAATTTCACGCCACCTCTAGGCGTATTCCTTAAAAGATTCTCTGTCTCTTTGCGACATCGCCCGGAGTTGATCCCTGTCTGGTGCCATGTCAACGTTGTACTTATACTGGTGGACAAAAGCTTCGCTAAGATCGTTGAAGTTGCGGATCCGAATACTGTCTAAACCCATATACCACTTTAGAGCAGCACTCGCCAAACTGTCTTGAAAATAATGAATCAACAAGTCATGATCATCGGAATACGTAGACATCTTTCTCACGTACATAGTCAAATGACTTCGAGGACACGAATCACCCTTATATCTTTCAAAGTCTGGCACTTTGAATTTTGCTGGAATCTTGACATTCGGAACTAAACAAAGGTCATGCGTGTTCTTCCCAAACAAATCCTTCCCCTTTAACGCTCTAAGCTCCTTCTGCATTTCCTAGAACTGATCCTGAAATTCTTCCATTCTATCAAAAAGACCCAAACTTTCAGCAGGCTCGGCAGGATAAGTAGGTTCATTCAAGTATGGCACGGAATGAACCACAGGAGCGACAGTTGTCATTACCGGTTGCGGAAAAGGTGTTACAGACGGGATTACCGGCGGCAAGGCAGTTGTCTCTGGTTGAGGAAGAGACAAAGCAGGTTGAAACAAAGGCTGTACGGCAGGCTGATACCCCTCTGGCACAAAATTGTAAGGCATTCCCCATGGAAAACCTTTCGGCATCTGATGTTGAAGCGGAGAGTTGATTTGAGTCACGGATGTTGGAACGGTGACAATCTCGGAAACCACTGGAGTTGAAGTCTGAATCTCAGCAGCTATAGTCGACGGCTGATTCTGAACAGCCACCAAAATTTCCACTAACGCCGTTAATTTTTCCATCTCGATACGAAGGGTAGCAACTTCCCCATGAAGCTCATGATTTTCCTGTTCCAGATCTTCCATCTTTCTCTGAAGATTGGCTCGAGTATCGTATCGATGAGACAGCTTGACAACCTTCGGAGTGGAAAAAGAAACAAGGATAAGACTCTAAAAAGTGTGAAGTGAAATGTTGAATGATGCATGATGTGCGATGCAAATGATGATTCATTTTAATAGTTTTTCAAGGACCTTCAATAATTTTACACGCATCAATGGTAAAGGAATTTGGAACAACAAAAACTCAATCCATTAATCAAAAACAGTAAATTACAACTTACAATTTTGGAATAACAAAAAAATAAATTACAACTTTGGGATAACAACCCAATAATAAAAGCAGTAAACTACAACTTTGGAACATGAAGTCCATAATAAAGCAATAAATTACAACTTTGGAGCATTAAAGCCCTTAATAAAGCAATAAATTACAACTTTGGAGCATTGAAGCCCTTAATAAAGCAATAAATTATAACTTTGGGACATGAAGTCCATAATAACAGCAGTAAATTACAACTTCGGAACATGAAGCCCTTTTACAATGTTTTACAAAATGACATTAATAAAATAAAACTAAAAGCTAAAGATCACTCAGAATCCTCAGATGAAGGACCAAACACCAACTGTAACCGGAGCTTCTTGATCTTCTCTTCATAAAAGTCTTCTATCTCTTTCTTCTCAGCTACCAGTCGATCAATGATTTCCTTTTGCGGATTAGGAATAAGAGCAACGCTTACCGAACCTTCCTTCTTTCTCTTCCTATCACTAGCATACTTCTTCAGTAAAGCATCCTTTTAACGAAGCTTCTCATCATGATCAACGAACCAGCCGTCTTGAATAAAGAGTAACTCCTCCTTTTCCTTTAGCTGTCGAGCCAGGACTCGATTCTCATATTCAGACATATTGTACTTTTCTTTCCAAGCATCCCTCTCGGACTTCATCCTAGCCAGATTTCCTTGGTATTCTCCTATGTTCGCGATAGGGATAACAACAGATGATGATGCAACGGTAGGGAATAAAGGTTTCTCAAGTTTATAGGGCATCTTGAGAGCACAAGCCCTAGCACGGACCCATTGTAGGTAAGGTTCCAAAGAAACGGCACCTCTATGTCCTAACATATCTCTCCCTTTCCTATGGATGTGGCGCCAAGCTCCTTCGATCTCCCTCCTAGCTTCCTGATGATCTTGTCCTTCCTGTAGAAAGAAACCACTCACATGGATGTTGTTTGGCTTGTCCCTCATCGGGTACCCAAACTGACGGCGCGCGAGAACAGGGTTATAGTTGATTCCACCTTTCGTACCAAGAAGAGGCACGTTAGGAAAAGCACCACAGCTATCGATGATCTTCACGTCGTAGTAAACTCGATTATACCAATCAATGTCAAAATGAGTGAGAGCCATAATCTTTGGCGCCCAACGCGGCTCCTTCTCGGGATCCCAGAAAACGTCAGACCCAGGTAGATGCGAAACATACCACTGATACAACAACGGTGCACAACAAATAATCATCCCTCCTTGATAAGAGTTTCGAAGATGGATGGAGTAGTAGGTATCTCCTAGAAGCGTAGGGACCGGATTTCCAATCAAGAAAATTATGATGGCGTTGATATCCACAAACTTATCAACGTTAGGGAACAAGAATAGACCATAAGCGAGTAAATCAAACACGTCTTCAAAGGCAACAGTATCTTTTATCTCAGCAAAATGACGAGCTTTCCTCAACAAAAACTGCGCAGACAAGCCTCGGATCCCCCCTTTTGTAGTCATGTTCTCCTCTATCTCTGACTTCTTCAAGTGGGTGATGGTCGCTATCTCGTGAGATTTGGGCTCCTCTTCTAATCCATAAAAAGGAACACGGTCGGTGATCGGCAAACCAAGTATGTAGGAATACTCTTCTAAGGTGGGAATCAACTGGTAATCCGGAAAGGTGAAACATCGGTACAAAGGATCATAGAATTGAACCAACGTATTGAGGATGCCTTCCTTCATCTTGCGCTTCATGAGAGGTATAATGGACCCATATTTCTTCTGAAAATCCGTTGGGTTCTCGATCTTCGGAATCAAACTCTTCAGTTCTTCGATCTCGGGCTCCTTAAAACTAAAGCTTCGAGTGTTTCTCCTTCCAAATTCCATAATAACCTGAGATGTCTGCAAAAATCATTCCGAAGTTCCTTGAAAAACAAGTTTTTTACGACAAATGTTGATGAATGCATGAATGAATGATAATGCGACAGTTACACACAAGTTTGCAAGCATGGGGTTCAAAGGTTCAACGTTCAGCATGGAGTCAAGGGTAAAGCCCACCCAAAGGTATGTACTAACGGTTCAATCGCACCTGTAAGACAATGTTCTAAGAGTTCCCAGAGTCTACATTCCTCCTTCGGATATTACCAACGTCTTGATTACTCAATAATTAGCAATATTCTCAAGAGAAACTCGTCCGAGCGTAGCATCGCGTAACAACTACTTCCGAATTACTCCGTTATAGTCTCCGCGCTACACCTAAAAAAGGCCAAGATGGGTTAGGGTTCTACGGTCCTCAACTTCTCGGGCTCCTAGGTCGAAAATAATAATGTTTTCCCGATTACTCGGTAAATAAATATTAAGTTCAAGAGGGCCTTCCATTGAGTGGGGGATCTCATGCCTCCTTCTTCGGGATTACTCCCTCAAAGTTAACATGACTGTACTGCTCGTCCTATTCTTAAGTGTTACTTAATCCGGGTATAGGATTCGTCCTTTGCAAAAAAACCCAAACACCCCAATTTAAACACATAATCAAGCAAATCAAATAATAATAAAACAGATAAAACAAATTAGGCTTAACCCACTTAGGGATGGACCAGCAAGAGGTCAATCTGTCCCCAGCAGAGTCGCCAATTCTATAGCGATAAAAAATGTAGCGGGGTAAATCGGAGATCAAATTATTGATTAATTCGTCTCACAAAAGCAAGAGTCGCCACCGCGCTTTATTGTTTCCAAAGGAAAAGGGGAAAGAGCGAAATAAAACCCTAAATATGCAATGTAAATAATACTTTTAAAAGTAATAAAAATACAAGGCGTTTTTGAAAAGAGATATATGGTTCGGGGGTTGGTTATACAATGGGAAGGTATTAGCACCCAATGTATCTATAATACTCTATAGGAACCTTTTGAAATATCTGTTTAATAAAATTGTTCGTTTGATTGAAAAATGAATTGTTTTGGCCGAAAAAGGGGTGCGGACGGGTTTTTGAAGATACGACGACCTAATGTCGAAGGTTTTGCTTAAAAGGTATGAGTTTTGAAAAGATCGAATATTTGAGGAAAACTTATCCTAAGTTTTAATGAAATGTGAATGTTCGCGTGATCGGACTTGAGGACATGAAGTCAACAAATTTAATCGTTTTTCCCTTGGATTTAGGCGTAAACAGAATAATCATGTAAATATGAAATGATTAAACAGAAAAATTATGCGGATAATGATATATAACAATTAAATAAAAGACTAAGTGTGTGAACGTGCGTTTTTGTATTTTTGTTTAATATTAATAACGCAAGAGAAATAATAAAATGTTTTTTTTAGTTCTTAAAATTTCTATTTTTTTATATTTTTGAGTTTGATTTTATATGTTTCTTTAATATTAATATAAGGCATTATTTTTAAAGAGTTATTAAATAATCAAACTAAATGAATACTTAAAAGTTATTAACTTAAACCTAATTAAAAAAAAGGGAATATTTAAAATTACCAAATAACCTAAAATTAAACTTAATAAACAAAAGGTAAAATGATTAAAAATGTTTTAATTAAATTTATTTGACTAAGTTCTATTAATTAACTAAACTAATAATGATCTAAAAAACTAAAGGGAAGTAAATAGAAAGGGGTATCAAAATAAAAAAGGATGAGTAATAGATAGTTTATGGGCCAAAAAAAAGTCTTAAGGGGGCCTAACCAGAGGTAACAACAAAAAAGGGGGGTGGGTCTTGTTAGATTCGCATGGGCCTTAGGCAGAACCGGTTGTGGTCCAAACATAATCTCATTAGGGGTTAAACATTTTTTTGGTTCATTGAGAAAGGGATTAGGTTTTGGTTTAACAGCGACGGCGCTCGTTCTTCTTGTTCTCGCGTTCGTCTTCTTCATGCTTCTGATTCATCTTCTTCCACCTTTCCTGAGCTCCTTGCCATGGCCACCGGTGCTCTTCACTTTCCTCTTCCCTCCAGTAAAACATTAGGGGGCGACGGATTCGGTAAGTTCATTTTCGTTTCGTTAAGTTTCAAATACTGCATGTTGTGGTTTTTCGCCTATTCTGATTCTTATTCATTTTTCACATGATTATTTTGAAGTATTGAAAGAAAGGAAAGATGATCGTTACCTGGAGATTGAGGAGGAGGGTTGAGCGCGTAGGAGGCCGGGACGAGGAAGTTGACGTTGTGGGCTTGCTTCAGTTGCCTGGTTTGTCTTCTTAATGCTTAAGTTGATGATAACTTGAAACCCTTGGTGCAATATATTCTTCTCTTCTGCCTTTGCCTTGTTTTGCTTACTTGTTGCCTTGAAACATGGTGAAATGGTTTGACAGTGTTGATGTTTTGCTGTCTTTGAATAATTTTCTCTCTTCTTCTCTTACTGTGATTTTGTTGCTTTTTTTTTGTTGGCCAAGGATGATATAATCTGAGGCCTTATGGGTTTCGGATGTTGGTCGGATAGTTTTGTGATTTTTCTGATCTTTAGGCCATGCTTTTGGTTTTACTGGTTTAGCAGGTTTTATGGTCTTGGTTTGAGACTGTAGGTTCTTTATGGTTTAGGCCATGCTGGTTTGATATTTGAATTGGTTTTTTGGTTTGACAGTAGATGGAAGGTTTTGGTTATGGTTATGTAGTAGGCGTTTATGTTGATAGCAGGTTAATGGTTTTTAGGCCATGGTGTTTATGGTTTTGAAAATGGTTGATAGCAGGTTTGGTGGTATTATGCAGGTTAATGGTTTAGGCCATGAGGTTGTGATATGGTTTAGGCCAAGGTTTTATGGATGGTACAGGTTTGGTGGTATTATGCAGGTTAATGGTTTATGGTGTTATGGAACAGGTTTTGTGATGATTGAGGTTTCAAGGCCTAAGGCTTTGAAATGGTTTATGCAGATTAACAGTATGTTTTGGTTTTGAGCATTCTTTTTGAGTTGGTTTGGTATCTCTTTCAGCAGGTTTCGCTTGGAGGCTTATGTATTGTGTTTGACAATTTTCTTTTTGGGTTTTTGAAGGCTTTCAGACAGGTTTTTTAACTCTTCTTCTGTTTGAAGGGGTTTGTGTTATGTTATAACCGTTGCTTGGCATATGTTTTATGGCTCAGGTTTGAATATTTTACAATATTCTCTTGGCCTTCTGCACATCTGCTTCATCCAGTTTTGTTGGTATTCTATTTTCATGCTTTTCATTTTCTACTAAGCTACTGCTGTTCTGTTTCTATCCTCTTTCTGCCTAAACCAAAACCTGCAAAACCATACTTCTATCTCTCTTCTCTCTCCTCAATGCAAATTTGACATAAAAATGATATGTTATGCATTTGTTCTGAAAAAGCACTACTGCTGGAAAAATGATGTAAATGGAAAGATTTTCGTGCTTGCATATATTGATTTGAACTGCATATTTGCTCTTTGTCTATGCAATGTAACAGTAGGAGCCTATTGTTTTGGCATCTTCTTATATTTGCATGGTTTACGTTGGCTTTCTTTGTGTACACAGCATATGCTGTTTGAAATTATGCATATGATGCTGATTTTGAAATATGCTGTGGACTTTTAAAAATGCAATTGATCTTTTAATTATGCAGTTTTGAAAACAAAATGAATTTGTGCATGTTTTTAAATTGTGCATTCATTTTTGAAAATAAAAATCCATCCCTTTTTGTGAACCGGGAGAAATCTCGCGATTTGCAAAAAAGGTAAAAACTGATTCCAGCCGTTTGCTTTTAATGATGAACACTAAAAAAATAATTTTTTGCTTTTAATTATTTATTTATTTCTGACTTTTCTTTTAATTGTTTTTGCAGGTAAAATTAAATGAGCAGACAAAAAGGCATTGGATAGAAGATGAAGATTTAGAATTTAGGAAAAATTAGAATAGTTTTTATTTTACTTTACGCCTTTTATATAATTGTTATTGTAAATATTTTTGTAAATAATACAATATTTAAATAACAATTGTAATAATTAGAATAAAGTAAATAAAATTCCAATATTTTACCAATTGATTCTTTCTTCTTTCCAATTATTTATTTATCGTTTATAATTCTTTAAATTATATAGTAATTAAAAATCAATTTCAATTACTTAAATTCAGAATAATAAACAAATAAACATCATTTAATCAATAAACTTCTCTTTAATTTATTCCATTATTTATAATTCTCTAAATTATAATAACTGAGAAAATAAATTTCAACTATTAAACTTAGGATAATAAATAATTAAATAACATTATTGATCAATTAATGAATTTCCCTTCAAATATTTATTATATTATTTATAAATCTTTAAATTATATAATAACTGAAAATAAATTCCAATTATTTAAATTTAAGATAATAAATAATAAATAAAAACTGTCTGAACGATTAATATGCCTCTTTTCAAATATCTACTTTATTATTTATAGATCTTTGAATTATATAATAACTGAAAATAAATTCCAATTATTTAAATTTAAGATGATAAATAATTAATAAACATCATTTAAGTCTTGATCAGTTAATAAATTTAGCGTTCAACAAATAAACAGCTCTCGACTCGAAAAAGTTATGAATTTTAAACCGCTTTGAAAAATTGATAAAAAATAGGTCAAAACACTTGCAACGTAATGATGCAGATGAGAGATGGTATTTTAGGTCAAAATTTGGGGTACAACATAATGGCATAAGGGTAGCTTCTAAGGTGTCCTACTGTTGCTCTGGTAACCACACTGTCCCTAAACTCGAATTGACCCGAACACCTCCAACGGTGGTGCTACCTACCTCTCAATGGTGGGATGGCACTACTTTAAGGACATTTACACAGCCTAATTCCTTAGGGTAGGTGGATGACTCATAGATACTTGCTCTATTCAAAAACAAATCAAAAAACTCTTTTCACACCGACACTTTCAAAAAGCTTTCAAGACAATTTTTCAAACACTCTTGAGGACTGATACAAGAGTCGAACTGAAATCTTTAAACGAAACTTTTTCAAACTCACTCACAATTGATAAGCAAACACTTTTGAAAACACAAATGAGCAAGTACCTAAGAGCCCGTGGATAACCACGGATAGAAAGGGTGCTAACACCTTCCCTTTCTATAAATCTACCTCCCGAACCGAGAAACTATCTCATAAGGAATTTCGCTGTGCTTTTGTCCTGTCCATGTTGGAGAAAATAAAAGATGGTGGCGACTCTTGCTTCCGCGACATTTCACGAACCAGCGTTAAACAGTCAGTTCCAGATCCACCGATCACAGAACTGGCGACTCTGTTGGGGAATTATTTTAAAGTGAAGTATACCTTAGGACTAAGATCACTTGTGTTTTCAATTGCCTGAATTGTTTGCTTTAAATTGTGGGTAATGTCTTGGGAGTTCTATAGATCCTAACCCGGATCTGGGGGATACCTTCTTAGAAAGTAGAAACAAGGCTGTGAGGGAACTGTGCGGGGTATACCGACATGGTTGAAGCAGCCTGCTACGTTGATGTGGCACTTTGGTGAGTACCGGTAACCCTTGAGTTCAGTCAAGGAGAGTACGGGGCCGCCGCGTGGTGTCGTGAAACATCAACTGACCTTAGGAACCTTAATTGAACCATCTTGGCCTCTTTAGGGTAGTGAGATGATTGACTTTGGTGCAGTCCGAGGTTGGTTGATACTCGATACTACACTCAATTGAGGGTTGTTTTCCTGGAATATTTCGGTCGCCAGTTCAGTGGCTAAATCGAAACGATGAACAATGAAAGCAATCCAATGATATTGGGACCCTTAGAACCCGGTTACTTTGATAGGACAGGTTTGAGCCCACCAACTTCAAGAGGGTAATACCCAGACCCCATGTTGGCCTAAACTCTAAGGGCTGTGGTGTGACTTGTGTGCTTTCATACTTGACTACTTGCATGCTTGTTATCTGACACTTGAGTTTCTTGCAGGTTTTGTTTATAGTCCTTAATTGGGACTCATAACAGGGTTTACCTACATTACCCCATGCATAGCATAACATCATACCATTGCATACATCCTGCATAAGGACTAATCCATTTCAAGGATCTCAAGGGCTTGTGATGCAGGTCATGATGAACCAACGTGGCTGGCAAGGGGAAAAGGGGATTTATTTTCCTCTAGCCAAGGTTGTCAGGGGCTATGACCCACTTGATATGGTGAGCCTTTAACCCTTGAAGAAGGACTCTCAACAACATGAAGTTCCTTCAATCAAGCTACTGGATTCAAATTCTAACCAATTTCTCTGTTTACCCCGAGAGATCCTTGAAAACATCGCATGCATATCATACATATCATTGCATAACATGTACCCTTTGTACAGGTCACTTACCTTATCCGCTGTTTATTTCAGCAATGGCTTCCCAACAAGATAACCAAGGTCTGCACACTCAAGAGACTCAGTTCAGGGAGATCTTCCTAAACCTATCCAAGGGGCAGGAAGAGTTGAGGACACTCCTTATGGGGAATTTGGCCAAGCAAAGTCCCGAAGGTGACAAGGACGAGCAGCTGAAACGTCTGCAAGCTGAGGTAGATACGATGAAAACCCAAATGCTGGGACAAAGGGCTCTCATCCAAGGTTTAGCTCGGGAGCAAGGAGAGCTGAGGGCCATGATCAGTCAGCTTCATCAAGACATGAAGCAACCAGCCCAAGTCAGGGACCAGGTCATTGAACAGCTTCCAAGAGGACAAAGGTCTGGTCCAATGAATAGACCTCTCCAAGCTGCTACCACTTCACGGGTCCAACAACGACCTCGCCAAGAACAACAGGCTGATCAGAGCAAGCCAGACAAGCCTAAAAGGCAGTTCACCAAGCTCAACGTGTCACCGTCTCAAGATTTACAACAATTGTTGAGGTTGAATCTGGTGACGTTAAGGGACCCTTCTAAGAATCTCAACACAACCTCCCTAAAGTACAATCCTGAGGAAAGATGTGCGTACCACTCTGACAGTCCAGGACATGACACCGACGACTGCTGGGCTCTGAAGAATAAGATCCAAGACCTGATTAATGAAAGAGCTGTGGATTTCACCCAGATGGGCCAGGCTGAATGCTCCTGCCATCCCTACAAGATGCACCAGTCAAAGTAACAAGCCCTGAGACTAGAAGACTTTTGTTCATTAGAATTTTTCAAGTTGTGATTTTCTTTTGATTGTTCAGACATTTATTCATGTTAAACATTGTTATTTCATTAATGCACTACACATGTCTGTTTTGAAGTAATTGTTTCGCATTCGCTATTTTCAAAATTGCTTTCATTTTTTTTGATGACAACTCTCAATTAATAATTCTAAGCCTCTTGAGGGAGGATGACGAAAGCGATACCACAATCTACAGTATGCTTTTGAACAGACCCCGCTGATGAGGTACAGGCATTGTTTCAATCCCTAAACACTGGAGTTATAAGGAAGATAATCCCTCGTCAACCCCTCTGAGCCAAAGAAGTAGGAGTTTTTCTTTTCGAAAATTAAAACCCTTTATCATAACCTGGGGTAGGGTAGTTCTCTCAGTTGATCCAAGTGCACAACAAATGGCACCAAAGAGGTCCTTACAAAGAAAAAGACAGTGATGGTTCCGAATGATCATAAAGACAGGCGGTCATTATATATCAAAAATGAAAACCCAATAAGTCAAAACCTATGAAGGAGACTTACAAAAACTGGGGCATCCCGCTGACTGTAAACCCAAAAAGAAACAGTTCAGGCAAAAAACAGGGATAACGAAATCAATCAAGAAAAAGAGGTCATACAAACCCTCAATAACAAAAAGGAATGACTGCCTATTCAAAATAAACTATCAACATCCGAATCATCACGGGAATTTCAGAGCAAAAACTCAAATAAGGTCTAACGCACGATCAGCTGAGTTTAGGATTGAAGAACATCACGAAGAGCGGGTGGGTACAAATAATTTGAGCCTTTATCCTTTGTTTCTTAAACCGTGAACCAGGCCACATTATAACCCTAAAAAGTCCTAGCTGAAGCATGGGCTAGTTCGAAAGCATACTGTTACAAAGGTATCCTGACTCCTTAAGGCTTGCTATAAAATATTGAGTTGACATCATATTTTACAAAATTTGTTGGTTTTACTGAAAAATGCATTTTTCAAAAACTTCAAGACAGACATAAGCTTTGCATTTTTAACATAACTTTGTTTGCATATGACTTTTTGTTTGAACATCATAGAAATTCGCACGACGAATGCCTAATGAACAAAAGCACCTCCAATCAAGGGGCATGGCCTGATCATTGTCCATCATCTGGGGCAGTCCAGTCAAGATTCAAGGAATCTCTCAAGATGCCAAACAGCCAGGGGAAAACCTCCGCCTGAGCCACTTGGGGCATTGGACTTGAATTCCCAGCAACAAATCTTGCATGACCCAAACATCTTCTGGTAGCGTGGCAACACAATAACAGGGGCACCTCCCTACATCCTGAGAGCATGGACATAGTCAAAAAAAAAATACTACGCGTAATCAAAGACCCGCTAGGTTGACACACCTAGGCAAAAATAAGGGCTTCCCGGCGAACCAAAAGGGTTCGGGCAAAAATAAGGGATGAAATGAAAAATCTGTACACCCGGCAAGTCGAAAACCTGAAAAGGCGGCTTGGGCAAAAATGGGTATCCCGATGGACTGAAAACCCGAAAGGGCGGTCCAGGCAAAAGTTAGGGATCAAAAGCGTACGACTATGTCCCGGCATCTTGTCACTTGCTTACCAGAAGAAGACTGGTCAAATCGACAGTTATCAAGATCTCCACAGGTATCTTCTCCCGCAGGAACTGGGGCAATAAGAATTGTCTAAGCGATCTGGTTGCTCTGTCCACCAAGGTACCAAGGTAAGTTCGGCTGAAGAACGCAACCAAGATATCTTAACTCTCCAGAGAGTGAGCCGGAAAGTCAACATGCTCTCCCCAAGCAATGTTATACTGTTGGCCTTAAGGAAATTAGGTATCCCTAACAGATCTCAACATTCCTCAGCGCAATATTCCCAACAAGCATCCCCGACAATCTCGATTTAAGATTGTTCCCCGGCGGTATACGAACATTCAGTGGAGCCATTTTCCCAGTGCATATCAAAAATTTCCCTAGGAAAGTCCAGTCCAAAAGCCTCCCCAAGAAAGCGGAATCCATCTCCCCAGCAGGAAGCTTATCCCCAGTAGATTCTGGAAGCTCCCCCCTGCAGAGCACGAACGCGTCTCCCGGCTTTATTCAAAGGTTATTTCCCCACCAGGATATAACTGGGTTATCCTCAGCCAATAACCAGGGAAAGATCGTCCCCGACGAAGTCTTCCTATTCCCCAGCGGAGTTCATCATATTCTTCAACAAAACTCAACAATGGTATCCCCAATGGAGTTCTCATTCATCTCAGCAAAGCACCTCTCCTCCCACAGAGTATTGTTCCCCGACAAGATCGCTAGAGTAGTTATTCCCCGCAGAGTAATCTCTTCATCAAGTTTATTCCCCAACGGAGTCATCTTCTCCTACCGGTTCATTCTTGCAATATTCATCCCCAGCAGAAACGAAGAACTCTCTTCAACCATCAGCCCAGGATTTAACTCCCGACATTCGTCAAAGATATATTTTCCTAGACGAAAATACATTAAAAAAAAACATCACATACATCATGATACATGCATAAACGCATCATATCTTACAATCTCATTTATGTTGAGAACATCATTGCTTGATCCATGGCATGCAATACATACGACTGACTTTTACATTTCAGGAAAGATCCAGTTAAGTTCTCAGCTATTCCAAGACCTTACCTGGTTCAGTTAAATCGACTCCTAAAGATTTTTCTGATGCCGATCCAGTCAAAGGCCTTCTCTGGTCCAGTTAAATCGATTCCTAAAGATTTTCCTGATGAAGACTCAGTTGAAGATTCCAAGACCTTGCCTGGTTCAGTTAAATCGACTCCTAAAGATTTTTCTGATGCCGATCCAGTCAAAGGCCTTCTCTGGTCCAGTTAAATCGACTCCTAAAGATTTTCCTGATGAAGACTCAGTTGAAGATTCAAAGACCTCTCTGATACAACTCATCGTTATAGACACTCGTCGTTATAGAAACTCGTCGTTATAGACACTCGTCGTTATAGACACTCGTCGTTATAGACACTCGTCATTATAGACACTCGTCGTTATAGACACTCGTCGTTATAGACACTCGTCGTTATAGACACTCGTCGTTATAGACACTCGTCGTTATAGACACTCGTTGTTATAGACACTCGTCGTTATAGACACTCGTCGTTATAGACACTCGTCGTTATAGACACTCGTCGTTATAGACACTCGTCGTTATAGACACTCCTTATGGGGAATTTGGCCAAGCAAAGTCCCGAAGGTGACAAGGACGAGCAGCTGAAACGTCTGCAAGCTGAGGTAGATACGATGAAAACCCAAATGCTGGGACAAAGGGCTCTCATCCAAGGTTTAGCTCGGGAGCAAGGAGAGCTGAGGGCCATGATCAGTCAGCTTCATCAAGACATGAAGCAACCAGCCCAAGTCAGGGACCAGGTCATTGAACAGCTTCCAAGAGGACAAAGGTCTGGTCCAATGAATAGACCTCTCCAAGCTGCTACCACTTCACGGGTCCAACAACGACCTCGCCAAGAACAACGGGCTGATCAGAGCAAGCCAGACAAGCCTAAAAGGCAGTTCACCAAGCTCAACATGTCACCGTCTCAAGATTTACAACAATTGTTGAGGTTGAATCTGGTGACGTTAAGGGACCCTTCTAAGAATCTCAACACAACCTCCCTAAAGTACAATCCTGAGGAAAGATGTGCGTACCACTCTGACAGTCCAGGACATGACACCGACGACTGCTGGGCTCTGAAGAATAAGATCCAAGACCTGATTAATGAAAGAGCTGTGGATTTCACCCAGATGGGCCAGGCTGAATGCTCCTGCCATCCCTACAAGATGCACCAGTCAAAGTAACAAGCCCTGAGACTAGAAGACTTTTGTTCATTAGAATTTTTCAAATTGTGATTTTCTTTTGATTGTTCAGACATTTATTCATGTTAAACATTGTTATTTCATTAATGCACTACACATGTCTGTTTTGAAGTAATTGTTTCGCATTCGCTATTTTCAAAATTGCTTTCATTTTTTTTGATGACAACTCTCAATTAATAATTCTAAGCCTCTTGAGGGAGGATGACGAAAGCGATACCACAATCTACAGTATGCTTTTGAACAGACCCCGCTGATGAGGTACAGGCATTGTTTCAATCCCTAAACACTGGAGTTATAAGGAAGATAATCCCTCGTCAACCCCTCTGAGCCAAAGAAGTAGGAGTTTTTCTTTTCGAAAATTAAAACCCTTTATCATAACCTGGGGTAGGGTAGTTCTCTCAGTTGATCCAAGTGCACAACAAATGGCACCAAAGAGGTCCTTACAAAGAAAAAGACAGTGATGGTTCTGAATGATCATAAAGACAGGCGGTCATTATATATCAAAAATGAAAACCCAATAAGTCAAAACCTATGAAGGAGACTTACAAAAACTGGGGCATCCCGCTGACTGTAAACCCAAAAAGAAACAGTTCAGGCAAAAAACAGGGATAACGAAATCAATCAAGAAAAAGAGGTCATACAAACCCTCAATAACAAAAAGGAATGACTGCCTATTCAAAATAAACTATCAACATCCGAATCATCACGGGAATTTCAGAGCAAAAACTCAAATAAGGTCTAACGCACGATCAGCTGAGTTTAGGATTGAAGAACATCACGAAGAGCGGGTGGGTACAAATAATTTGAGCCTTTATCCTTTGTTTCTTAAACCGTGAACCAGGCCACATTATAACCCTAAAAAGTCCTAGCTGAAGCATGGGCTAGTTCGAAAGCATACTGTTACAAAGGTATCCTGACTCCTTAAGGCTTGCTATAAAATATTGAGTTGACATCATATTTTACAAAATTTGTTGGTTTTACTGAAAAATGCATTTTTCAAAAACTTCAAGACAGACATAAGCTTTGCATTTTTAACATAACTTTGTTTGCATATGACTTTTTGTTTGAACATCATAGAAATTCGCACGACGAATGCCTAATGAACAAAAGCACCTCCAATCAAGGGGCATGGCCTGATCATTGTCCATCATCTGGGGCAGTCCAGTCAAGATTCAAGGAATCTCTCAAGATGCCAAACAGCCAGGGGAAAACCTCCGCCTGAGCCACTTGGGGCATTGGACTTGAATTCCCAGCAACAAATCTTGCATGACCCAAACATCTTCTGGTAGCGTGGCAACACAATAACAGGGGCACCTCCCTACATCCTGAGAGCATGGACATAGTCAAAAAAAAAATACTACGCGTAATCAAAGACCCGCTAGGTTGACACACCTAGGCAAAAATAAGGGCTTCCCGGCGAACCAAAAGGGTTCGGGCAAAAATAAGGGATGAAATGAAAAATCTGTACACCCGGCAAGTCGAAAACCTGAAAAGGCGGCTTGGGCAAAAATGGGTATCCCGATGGACTGAAAACCCGAAAGGGCGGTCCAGGCAAAAGTTAGGGATCAAAAGCGTACGACTATGTCCCGGCATCTTGTCACTTGCTTACCAGAAGAAGACTGGTCAAATCGACAGTTATCAAGATCTCCACAGGTATCTTCTCCCGCAGGAACTGGGGCAATAAGAATTGTCTAAGCGATCTGGTTGCTCTGTCCACCAAGGTACCAAGGTAAGTTCGGCTGAAGAACGCAACCAAGATATCTTAACTCTCCAGAGAGTGAGCCGGAAAGTCAACATGCTCTCCCCAAGCAATGTTATACTGTTGGCCTTAAGGAAATTAGGTATCCCTAACAGATCTCAACATTCCTCAGCGCAATATTCCCAACAAGCATCCCCGACAATCTCGATTTAAGATTGTTCCCCGGCGGTATACGAACATTCAGTGGAGCCATTTTCCCAGTGCATATCAAAAATTTCCCTAGGAAAGTCCAGTCCAAAAGCCTCCCCAAGAAAGCGGAATCCATCTCCCCAGCAGGAAGCTTATCCCCAGTAGATTCTGGAAGCTCCCCCCTGCAGAGCACGAACGCGTCTCCCGGCTTTATTCAAAGGTTATTTCCCCACCAGGATATAACTGGGTTATCCTCAGCCAATAACCAGGGAAAGATCGTCCCCGACGAAGTCTTCCTATTCCCCAGCGGAGTTCATCATATTCTTCAACAAAACTCAACAATGGTATCCCCAATGGAGTTCTCATTCATCTCAGCAAAGCACCTCTCCTCCCACAGAGTATTGTTCCCCGGCAAGATCGCTAGAGTAGTTATTCCCCGCAGAGTAATCTCTTCATCAAGTTTATTCCCCAACGGAGTCATCTTCTCCTACCGGTTCATTCTTGCAATATTCATCCCCAGCAGAAACGAAGAACTCTCTTCAACCATCAGCCCAGGATTTAACTCCCGACATTCGTCAAAGATATATTTTCCTAGACGAAAATACATTAAAAAAAAACATCACATACATCATGATACATGCATAAACGCATCATATCTTACAATCTCATTTATGTTGAGAACATCATTGCTTGATCCATGGCATGCAATACATACGACTGACTTTTACATTTCAGGAAAGATCCAGTTAAGTTCTCAGCTATTCCAAGACCTTACCTGGTTCAGTTAAATCGACTCCTAAAGATTTTTCTGATGCCGATCCAGTCAAAGGCCTTCTCTGGTCCAGTTAAATCGATTCCTAAAGATTTTCCTGATGAAGACTCAGTTGAAGATTCCAAGACCTTGCCTGGTTCAGTTAAATCGACTCCTAAAGATTTTTCTGATGCCGATCCAGTCAAAGGCCTTCTCTGGTCCAGTTAAATCGACTCCTAAAGATTTTCCTGATGAAGACTCAGTTGAAGATTCAAAGACCTCTCTGATACAACTCATCGTTATAGACACTCGTCGTTATAGAAACTCGTCGTTATAGACACTCGTCGTTATAGACACTCGTCGTTATAGACACTCGTCATTATAGACACTCGTCGTTATAGACACTCGTCGTTATAGACACTCGTCGTTATAGACACTCGTCGTTATAGACACTCGTCGTTATAGACACTCGTTGTTATAGACACTCGTCGTTATAGACACTCGTCGTTATAGACACTCGTCGTTATAGACACTCGTCGTTATAGACACTCGTCGTTATAGACACTCCTTATGGGGAATTTGGCCAAGCAAAGTCCCGAAGGTGACAAGGACGAGCAGCTGAAACGTCTGCAAGCTGAGGTAGATACGATGAAAACCCAAATGCTGGGACAAAGGGCTCTCATCCAAGGTTTAGCTCGGGAGCAAGGAGAGCTGAGGGCCATGATCAGTCAGCTTCATCAAGACATGAAGCAACCAGCCCAAGTCAGGGACCAGGTCATTGAACAGCTTCCAAGAGGACAAAGGTCTGGTCCAATGAATAGACCTCTCCAAGCTGCTACCACTTCACGGGTCCAACAACGACCTCGCCAAGAACAACGGGCTGATCAGAGCAAGCCAGACAAGCCTAAAAGGCAGTTCACCAAGCTCAACATGTCACCGTCTCAAGATTTACAACAATTGTTGAGGTTGAATCTGGTGACGTTAAGGGACCCTTCTAAGAATCTCAACACAACCTCCCTAAAGTACAATCCTGAGGAAAGATGTGCGTACCACTCTGACAGTCCAGGACATGACACCGACGACTGCTGGGCTCTGAAGAATAAGATCCAAGACCTGATTAATGAAAGAGCTGTGGATTTCACCCAGATGGGCCAGGCTGAATGCTCCTGCCATCCCTACAAGATGCACCAGTCAAAGTAACAAGCCCTGAGACTAGAAGACTTTTGTTCATTAGAATTTTTCAAATTGTGATTTTCTTTTGATTGTTCAGACATTTATTCATGTTAAACATTGTTATTTCATTAATGCACTACACATGTCTGTTTTGAAGTAATTGTTTCGCATTCGCTATTTTCAAAATTGCTTTCATTTTTTTTGATGACAACTCTCAATTAATAATTCTAAGCCTCTTGAGGGAGGATGACGAAAGCGATACCACAATCTACAGTATGCTTTTGAACAGACCCCGCTGATGAGGTACAGGCATTGTTTCAATCCCTAAACACTGGAGTTATAAGGAAGATAATCCCTCGTCAACCCCTCTGAGCCAAAGAAGTAGGAGTTTTTCTTTTCGAAAATTAAAACCCTTTATCATAACCTGGGGTAGGGTAGTTCTCTCAGTTGATCCAAGTGCACAACAAATGGCACCAAAGAGGTCCTTACAAAGAAAAAGACAGTGATGGTTCTGAATGATCATAAAGACAGGCGGTCATTATATATCAAAAATGAAAACCCAATAAGTCAAAACCTATGAAGGAGACTTACAAAAACTGGGGCATCCCGCTGACTGTAAACCCAAAAAGAAACAGTTCAGGCAAAAAACAGGGATAACGAAATCAATCAAGAAAAAGAGGTCATACAAACCCTCAATAACAAAAAGGAATGACTGCCTATTCAAAATAAACTATCAACATCCGAATCATCACGGGAATTTCAGAGCAAAAACTCAAATAAGGTCTAACGCACGATCAGCTGAGTTTAGGATTGAAGAACATCACGAAGAGCGGGTGGGTACAAATAATTTGAGCCTTTATCCTTTGTTTCTTAAACCGTGAACCAGGCCACATTATAACCCTAAAAAGTCCTAGCTGAAGCATGGGCTAGTTCGAAAGCATACTGTTACAAAGGTATCCTGACTCCTTAAGGCTTGCTATAAAATATTGAGTTGACATCATATTTTACAAAATTTGTTGGTTTTACTGAAAAATGCATTTTTCAAAAACTTCAAGACAGACATAAGCTTTGCATTTTTAACATAACTTTGTTTGCATATGACTTTTTGTTTGAACATCATAGAAATTCGCACGACGAATGCCTAATGAACAAAAGCACCTCCAATCAAGGGGCATGGCCTGATCATTGTCCATCATCTGGGGCAGTCCAGTCAAGATTCAAGGAATCTCTCAAGATGCCAAACAGCCAGGGGAAAACCTCCGCCTGAGCCACTTGGGGCATTGGACTTGAATTCCCAGCAACAAATCTTGCATGACCCAAACATCTTCTGGTAGCGTGGCAACACAATAACAGGGGCACCTCCCTACATCCTGAGAGCATGGACATAGTCAAAAAAAAATACTACGCGTAATCAAAGACCCGCTAGGTTGACACACCTAGGCAAAAATAAGGGCTTCCCGGCGAACCAAAAGGGTTCGGGCAAAAATAAGGGATGAAATGAAAAATCTGTACACCCGGCAAGTCGAAAACCTGAAAAGGCGGCTTGGGCAAAAATGGGTATCCCGATGGACTGAAAACCCGAAAGGGCGGTCCAGGAAAAAGTTAGGGATCAAAAGCGTACGACTATGTCCCGGCATCTTGTCACTTGCTTACCAGAAGAAGACTGGTCAAATCGACAGTTATCAAGATCTCCACAGGTATCTTCTCCCGCAGGAACTGGGGCAATAAGAATTGTCTAAGCGATCTGGTTGCTCTGTCCACCAAGGTACCAAGGTAAGTTCGGCTGAAGAACGCAACCAAGATATCTTAACTCTCCAGAGAGTGAGCCGGAAAGTCAACATGCTCTCCCCAAGCAATGTTATACTGTTGGCCTTAAGGAAATTAGGTATCCCTAACAGATCTCAACATTCCTCAGCGCAATATTCCCAACAAGCATCCCCGACAATCTCGATTTAAGATTGTTCCCCGGCGGTATACGAACATTCAGTGGAGCCATTTTCCCAGTGCATATCAAAAATTTCCCTAGGAAAGTCCAGTCCAAAAGCCTCCCCAAGAAAGCGGAATCCATCTCCCCAGCAGGAAGCTTATCCCCAGTAGATTCTGGAAGCTCCCCCTGCAGAGCACGAACGCGTCTCCCGGCTTTATTCAAAGGTTATTTCCCCACCAGGATATAACTGGGTTATCCTCAGCCAATAACCAGGGAAAGATCGTCCCCGACGAAGTCTTCCTATTCCCCAGCGGAGTTCATCATATTCTTCAACAAAACTCAACAATGGTATCCCCAATGGAGTTCTCATTCATCTCAGCAAAGCACCTCTCCCCCCACAGAGTATTGTTCCCCGGCAAGATCGCTAGAGTAGTTATTCCCCGCAGAGTAATCTCTTCATCAAGTTTATTCCCCAACGGAGTCATCTTCTCCTACCGGTTCATTCTTGCAATATTCATCCCCAGCAGAAACGAAGAACTCTCTTCAACCATCAGCCCAGGATTTAACTCCCGACATTCGTCAAAGATATATTTTCCTAGACGAAAATACATTCAAAAAAAACATCACATACATCATGATACATGCATAAACGCATCATATCTTACAATCTCATTTATGTTGAGAACATCATTGCTTGATCCATGGCATGCATTACATACGACTGACTTTTACATTTCAGGAAAGATCCAGTTAAGTTCTCAGCTATTCCAAGACCTTACCTGGTTCAGTTAAATCGACTCCTAAAGATTTTTCTGATGCCGATCCAGTCAAAGGCCTTCTCTGGTCCAGTTAAATCGATTCCTAAAGATTTTCCTGATGAAGACTCAGTTGAAGATTCCAAGACCTTGCCTGGTTCAGTTAAATCGACTCCTAAAGATTTTTCTGATGCCGATCCAGTCAAAGGCCTTCTCTGGTCCAGTTAAATCGACTCCTAAAGATTTTCCTGATGAAGACTCAGTTGAAGATTCAAAGACCTCTCTGATACAACTCATCGTTATAGACACTCGTCGTTATAGAAACTCGTCGTTATAGACACTCGTCGTTATAGACACTCGTCGTTATAGACACTCGTCATTATAGACACTCGTCGTTATAGACACTCGTCGTTATAGACACTCGTCGTTATAGACACTCGTCGTTATAGACACTCGTCGTTATAGACACTCGTCGTTATAGACACTCGTCGTTATAGACACTCGTCGTTATAGACACTCGTCGTTATAGACACTCGTCGTCATAGACACTCGTCGTCATAGACACTCGTCGTCATAGACACTCGTCGTCATAGACACTCGTCGTCATAGACACTCGTCGTCATAGACACTCGTCGTCATAGACACTCGTCGTCATAGACACTCGTCGTCATAGACACTCGTCGTTATAGACACGCGTCGTTATAGACACCCGTTGTTATAGACACTCGTCGTTATAGACACTCGTCGTTAAAGACCACCCGTCCATGGAAATAACCTGTCAGTAGAGACAACTCACCAACCTTTCTGAATTCCAGACTCGATTCCTGTATCCTGCCAGGGCACGTCTGAAGAGTTTGAAGATCCGATTCCTGTATCTCGCCAGGGTGTATCTGTTGACGACTAAAAATACCAGATCCGATTCCTGTATCTTGCCAGGTTGTGTCTGAAGAGTTCGAGGATCCGATACCTGTATCTTGCCAGGGTGCGTCTGAAAGATTCTCTCATCATCCCGTTGAGGTACGCAAGTTCTCGCTAAGGAATCTCTGACGCGATCGACACCCAGATGGCATCTATAAGCCCATCCACCTATCCATCACCTCTCAACATGGCATCTGTAAGCCCATCTTCCTATCCATCAATCTCCAAATGGCATCTATAAGCCCATTCCCCGCATCATACTGCTAACATGTGAGCGCAAATTTCTGGGCACTCTAGTGTTCAATCATCTTCCACCTTCGGATTACGAAAGGCACGTCAGCCAATCTACATCCTCAGGTCTAAGAAGATTGAACAGGGGCAACTGTTGTACCCAAAAATTTGCCCTCCCATATTCTTCAAGATTTGCCAAGATCAAGCTTCAAAATCTCCAAAAGGTTGCACAGTCCAATGGCCTCCTAACAGTCAAAAATTAGGGTTTTGGTTCTGGCAAAGAAGTTGAAGTTTCCAAGGGCCCAATCAAGTCCCACATGCCTATAAACATTGTCAAGCATCCATGTGCCAAGTTTCAAGACTCACAGTACCAAATTACACAGTCAAAAAACCTAATTGCTCAACAGTCAACTGTAGGGGTAAAATGGTCATTTGACAGTCAAAAGTCAAAATTTTTGGTCAACATCTTATTTTGAAGCCACAAACATCATTTGATCAATTCTTGATCATGATTCTCAAGGCATGGCTCAAAAAGTCTCAAGATGCAAAAGTTTCTATTTTTGGACAGTTGGAAAAGTCAACTGCAAATTGACCAGGGCATAACTTCCACATGGTTTATCAGAAAAATTCCATCCAAAGCTCATTTTGAAGATAATTACATTTCCTACAACTCATCTTCACACTTCAAGTCCAAGAAATGCTCTCACAAAAAATTATCAATCTCAACATTATAGGTCATTTTCAAAAGTCAACAAAAAGGCACTTTAAGTCAAAGACCATAACTTGAGATTGGTAAATCAAAATGACATGGTACCAAAGGCATTGGTTATAGGACTTCAAGACCTTTCCAAAATGTCCACTAACATGATCAAAGCTTAAAAATGGAGCAAGATATGCCTTGTGGAAGTTGGCAAATTTTTGGGAATTTTGAAAAGTCAACTTTGCTTCAAATGCCTCAAAATTGCTAATGGGCCTCAATTTCTTCCATGAATCATTATCCAAAAGCTATGCACGACCCATTAAGCTAAAAGGGAGTTATTTTCTTATTTTTAATTAATTAATTGAATTTTTAATCCTATTAATTCATTTAATTAAAATTAATTATGAGAAAAATACTAAAACATGTTTTCCAAATCTTTTTGTGCAGCATATTCTCCCATTAAGACCTAAATATTTCGTGTACCACATCAAAAGGACCAAATCTTCCAAATAGGCAAGTTTTCATGGCAAAAAGGATTGAAAAAGATATGCAAAAATCAAAAAATTTAAAAGCATTGAAACAATGGATCATGGGCTTGTTTTGTTTGGCCTAATCATGCTACATACATATGCAAACGAAACCTAATGCAAAAGAACACAGGAAGCTGCGCATAAGGCATAGAACAACTTTGCATTTTTTCACAAAAAACCTTGAAACTGTTTTGATAGCTAGAGCATAATTCAAGACTGCAAAAGTATTCCAAAAGACTCCTGACACTACCAGGAAGCTGTTCCAATCAAAATCACGCCTCCATACTCAAGGAATTGGTAGATTGAAGTCTCACTTTTCATTAAAATTTTCATATTCGTGATCGCATTTTCATACATTATCAATGACTTTTAATGATTGATTTATACTAACATGAGCATTCTGAAGCTATTGGTGTTATTTGATTGAACTAAGGACGCCTGTATGCAAAGTTACCATGAAAGCTGCTTAGGGTTTCAGAGCTCCAATTTTGGGGTTTCATTCGTCTGGAAAAATTAGACAATAAGACCTACACCATTGAAATCGTGACGTCCAAACGATTTGAAATAGCCCATCGCGCCCTTTTTTATGCTTGCTTAAATCCTAATCGTTATTTTACAGGGTTGAGCTTAGTGGGGGTTTAAAACCCCTGCTATATGTTCTTATTTTCAGGAAAAACGAAGACACAATGGGGACGAAGCTGATGTGTCCAAGCGTGAATGGGTGGTTTGAATACTGGCGCGCGTTTTCATCAAATGCCACTAGAGCTTGTTTCTCTCTCATAATAATCATTGAATATCTGAATGTTTAAGCGTCATTAACCTTTGTGACCACCTCAAACCTTGCTCATTCTTTAAGACTGATTGGGGAAGATGAGAAATAAACCATCTTTCCAGGAGAGGAGTGCAACACATAAGAACACCTCTTTTCCTCATTGTACGAGTGTGAAAAGAGTGTAGGATATCCCAACGCAATGTAGGCACCGGGTTGCGAGACATGAAGATTTTGACAGCGCTCACATCTATGAGTTGGTCAGGATTGGGGAAGAAGACCATCCCATAGATAAGAAGAGCTAAAATCTCCTCAAAAGCTTGCAAGTCTAGGGAATTCCAACAGCTTTGGGCTTTCTCAAACAGAAACTTTGCCAAGAAGCCTTTGACACCACTTCTGGTTTCCCAATGAGTTGTGATATCAGATGAGTGCAAGTGAAGGGCTTGAGCAATCTCTTCTGGATTTGGATCTCTTTCCGTACCGTTGAAAGGTAATTGATTGAGAATAGGATTCCTCAGAAGTTGAGAGAATTCTTCCAAAGTGGGTACAAGCTGATAGTCAGGAAATGTGAAGCAATGATGCAAAAGGACAAAGAACTGGAAAGAACCTTCACCATATCCTCCTCTGTCTTGGAGGTGACCAAGTTGAGTAGACGACCATGTCTCTCGGTGAATGGAGAGTTCTCAAGGATCCTTGAAGCTAGCTCCTTGAGTTGTGGAGAAATTCTTACAAGGTTGATTTGGATAGTTTTCCTGCGAAGTGAATCCATAACCTACAAAACAAGAACAAAGATGAATCTCAAAAATCCTTGAAATGGTTAGTGAATGCATATGATGTTCATGATGTTTATGTACAAGCATGCATATACAAACAAATCAAGTAAGTTCTTAGTTTAGGCTTGCATGGGGTTTCATAGGTAAGTACCCTCTTGAAGTTTAGTTGGCTCAACATGTCTTAGCAATAGTAACCGGGTTCTAAGAAGCTCAATATTACTGGATTGTTTCCTTGGTCATTGTTTCAGCTCAAGCCTCTTTAATGGCGACCGAAATATCCCAATAAACCAACCCTCAATGAGTGTAGTATTGAGTATCTACCAACTTCGGACTGCACCAAAGTCGGTCATCTCACTACATCCTAAAGGCCAAGTTGGTCAAGTAAAGGGTTCTATAAGTTCATTAGTGCTTCACGACATCACTCAGCGGCCCCGTATTCTCTTTGATTAAATAAAAGGCTACCGGTACCCACAAATATGTCACACTAACATAGCTATTGCTTAGACCATGTCGGTATACCCCACACAGTTTCCACAATGTATTGCTATTTACCTATAATGTTTCCCAAATCCAGGTGGAGGATTCAAACCCAAACAAAGAACCATATTTGTAAAGCAAACAAGTCAAACAAAGTAAGCAAATAAATGTGATCTAAACCCTAAGATAACCCCACTTTTATAATTTTTCCCCCAGCAGAGTCGCCAGTTCTGTGATGCGGTGGGAGAACTGACTTGAAGGTTTTTGCGTTTTGTCGCAAATGTCGCGGTTAGCAAGAGTCGCCACCGACATTTCTTTTATACAAAAGGAAAGGTGAAAAAGCACAAGAAAGACCTTTGAGATGTTTTCCTGAGTTCGGGGGGTAGATTATGAAAAGGGAAGGTGCTAGCACCATTTTCATCCATGGTTTTCCATGGGCTCTTAGTTACTTGCTTAGATCACTTGCTTTGGTTTGTTTGAAATGGTATTTGATGTGATTTTGAAAGTATTTTGGAAAAGAGGCCATTCATTTAGGCAATCTTTGTAATGATTCTCGTTCGTAAGAATGTATACAAAGATGTTTGTCTTTTGAAAATGTTTTCAATGTTTGTAAGATGTTTTTGAAATGTGTGTGTGTTTGTTTTTGAAAACAGCAAGGATTGTTTGAAATGGAGCAAGTAACTTAAAAGCTATCTACCTACTCAAATGTATTTCTCATGCATTTTCTATTCCTTTGACATTGTTGACTTACCATTGATTTGGTAAGCAACCCTATCTTTGGATGTAAACGGGACGAGCGTGGGTCATCGTATAGCCATGATAACAATGTTACAAAGTATCTTAGCATTTTGAGGAACCAAGATCATTTTGTTTAGGAAACTTTTGAATAGCGTCATCAAGGGGCTATGATCTTATATTTTTTTTTGTTTTGCCAAGATACTTCGCATGCGTAACATGGCCATTTTATTTTAGGCAACCAAGTGGGAGAAACCCTAAGGGTTCTTGTGTGCAAAGTGTACCATTTTCATGCTTTTGACTTTGTCTTGTATTTAGGGTTTTCTATTTGTTTTGTTTTGCTCTTGTCATACAAACCCTAATTTACTAATCATGGCATATGAAAGTAATAAATTGCATAATGTAAATATACTAAGCTATTACAACAATTTTATGGGAGGGGGGATACAAGTTTGAATGGGGATTTACACAAATATAAAGCTAAATATATTATTCCAACCAAATCGAACTTGCGCGAATTAAATATAATACAAATATTTAAAATGGAATGCAATATTTATATAAAGAAAAGATGTTTTATGTCTTGCTTTTGTATAAAAGAATATTTAATTTAAACCTAGAAAATAAGGAAAAATAATTAATTCTTTTTTGAAAGGGGTTAAACCCTAATTTTCATTTAAAAGAAAAATAATATTTCTATATTATTATTTTGTGCATTTTTTGTATAAAAAATAAATAATATTGTATATAAATATTAAAAATTAAATATGTGCAAAAAATAAGTATTTGTAAATAGAAAATGTAAAATAAAAGTAGTAAGTATATTTAATTATTTTTATAAGTTTATTAAGAAAATAAATTATATTCTATCAAAATAAATCATATTTTTTATGTGAGAAATAATAAAAAAATAAAATAAAAGTGTAAAAATAAATAAATCATTTTTTAGGATTTTTTATCATTAAGAAAAATAAATAAATGTATTAAATATAAAAATGAAAAAAAAAATGAAAATATGAAAGAGTTAGCAAATGGGGTGTAATAGCAGATCAGTGGTGGTGTTTAGCAAAAACAAAAAAAAGGCCCAAGCAACAAAAAGCCCAAATGACTTCATCCCTGTCCTTCGTTCTCTTCCTCACGCCATAGCCAGCTTAACATGTATCTTCCTCATGCTTGCATAAAAATGAAAACTTATAACATGAAAAATGTGGCATTTGAGCTCACGATTCCAACCATATAAATTATGTAACCTAACTATCAAAGATCAAAGAGAATTTTGAAATCCCTAAATCGTGACCTAAAATTTTCAGAGATTTCAAACTCCAAATTCTCTTAGCACAAGTAATATAAATGCAAAGTAATGATATGTGCATCTTCGTTATGATGAGAACTACATTTTTCATTCACAAATCGTGGCCTGAGGTTACCTATACAAAGAGATAGAGTTTGAAAAAATACCTCCTTCAGTTTGAATCATGTATGGAAATATAGGGACTTTAATGGAGGCCTGGTGATTTCTTGAGCTTCCTTGAGCTTCCCTGAATCTATTCCAACTCTTATCTTGCTCTGAAGATGGCTGGAACTCCCTGACCAAGTCCAACTGCAAGCTTCCAAGTTAACAATGGCAGTTGGTGAAACAGATGTTACAGAACATGGATGATGGCTTGGATGTGTTTGATATCTAATATGTAAGATGTTTGGATGAGTTAAACACGAAACGCACGAGCCAAATGAGAGTTGGATGAGTTTTTGCCGAAACTGTATGCTTGAGAAGGTTTTTGGTGTTTTTTAGCTTGAGAGGGTTTTAGGTCATTACTAAGCATGTCATGTCTTGTACATTGTTTGCATATTAGTATATAAGTTATCCAAAGTCAGCTCTCTACTAGCTATGCAAGCCTTAGCCTTTTTTGCAACTTTTCTTATACTTGAAGCAAGTTGACAAGACCAAATCCACATGCTTATACCAGATTGCTTTAGGGTTGGTATGAGTTTGTACCATTTTCTTGAGACCTGTGTGGTTTTCTTGTATCAAGGGGACAAGTTCAAAGCTCCAAGTTGACAAGTTTGCAAAAGAGCTTCTTTATGAAAATGGCAATGGAGCCTTTTTGCCCAAAATAGAAATACAGCTTGTGTAAAAGTTCAAAAGCAAGGATAATGGCTTTATCAACTGATTATGAATTTAATTAAGGAGTGTGTAGAAAGTTTAGGACCTGTAAATAAAGAAATAGCCAGCATAGGTTTGGTTTGCCACTTGGTTCTTCATGGAAATGGCTTGAACAAAAAGTGAGAAAATGCCAACTTCCTCTCTTTGATTCTCTCTACTAAAAAATGATCTTGGAGAGTTCTTTGACATTTTGGAAAGCTTGCAATATGCTCTATAATCCATATTTGAAATGAATTTTGAGATACATCTTGGAACTAGGTGAAAACTTGCCATGAAGTTGGGTCCAAAACCTGCCTATATTGGGGCAAAAATTTACTAAGTTAAGAAGTTCATGACCATGTATTCACAAATTCATAACTTGAGATCCAAGCATCTTTAGGGAAACGTTTGTGAAGCAAAGTTGTAGATTTCATGGGGATCTACAACTTTCATGTTGGGGACTTTCCTTGAATAAAAATGCATCATGGTGAAAAAGTGCTGAAAAGTTGAGAAAAAATAAGCAAATTTTTATAGTTAGAAAAATTCTAAGTTATGAAAATTTTCAAATTCAAACCCTAATTTTCAAATTTGGTTTTCTTGGTCAACAAGTTTCACATTTTGACATATCTTGATGAATTATGACCCTTGGCACTTGATTTTGACCAAAAAGTCAAAGTTTGACTTTTCAGTGTACAGTTGACTTTTGATCAGTTGACTGCAAATTTCATCTATCAATCCAATGAACTTGAGATGTTTTGAACCATGTAAATAAGTCAAGATGAGGCCATTAAATCATTTAAATCATGCTTGAACTCACTTGGTCAATTTCTAGGTTAAAAATCAGAAATTGCCCTTCCTTAGTCAAAACCCTAATTTTGACCATTTTGCCCTTTTGATAATTTGATCAAATTTTTTGAGGAGTTGTAATCCAAACTTGATCAAATGGTACATATGAGTCTAAAATGTTGATGTGGATCAAAAATTATGAAGTTTGACTGTAAATTGGCCATGGTTGACTTTTCCCCCAATACAACTAGTTTTTAGGTCAACTGTCCAATTGACTGATCAAAAATGTGGTTCAAGGCTTGAAACTTAACATGAGCAATCTTAGGGGTCCGAAATGATGTATGAAGGTCAAATGAAGCATTGGTGATCCAAAAATCCTTGTGCAAACTCAAACCCTAATTTTGGGTTATTAGTGCAAGATGAGATGTCTTGAGCTGACCAAACCCTAATCTTGTCTTGAGTCAAAGAAGTCTTGTGATAAAAGTATTGATAAATGAGAGGGAAAATTTTGGGGTACAACACCTATCTTTGGATGTAAACGGGACGGGCGTGGGTCACCGTATAACCATGATTAGTAATGTTGCAAAGTATCTTAGCATTTTGAGGGACCAAGATCATTTTGTAAGGCAACTTTGAATAGCGTCATCGAGGGACTATGATCTTATACTTGTTTGTTTTTGCCAAGATACTTCGCATGCGTAATATGGCCATTTTTGTGTAAGGAAACCAAGTGGAGTAACCCTAAGGGTGCTTGTGTACAAGTGTGTTATTTTCATGCTTGGTTTTGTCTTGGATTAGGGTTTTCTATTTGATTTGTTTTTATCTTGCCATATAAACCCTAATTACTAGCATGGTATATAAAGGTGGTAAATTGCGTAATTTAAAGATTACTACGCTATTACAAAATTTTATGGGATGGGGGTATACAAATTATGAATGGGGATTTGCAATAATGTAAATCTAATTAAGCTATTACAACCAAATCGAATTTGTACAAGTATTTGAATAAACAATATACAAAATGTGCAATGGTATGTATATGCAAGAAAATATTTTTGTTTATTTTTTTCATATAAAGAAGAATTTTGAATTAAACCTAATAATATTAAAAAGGAAATTATTTATTGAAAAAGTGGTTAACCCTAATTTCTAATTTAAAAGAAAATAAAGTTCTTTAAGTATTATTTTTTGTGTATTTTTGTCTTAAAATAATAAATAATATTTATGAAAATATTTATTCTTTTTATATGTCAAAATAAATATTTACAAGTATGAAAAAAAAGAATAAAAATATATCTAAGTTTAATTTATTTACAAGTTTATTTAAGAAAAATAGTTAGTATATAATAAAATAAAATATATTTTTTTATGTGAAAATAAAATAAAATAAATCAAAAATGCAATATTTATCATATTTATATTTTTTCATGATTTTATAATACTTAAGGAAATATATTTGATAAAAAAATGGAAATAAAAAAAAATAATAAAAAGATTGGGCCAGGGGTGCTGTAAGGAGAAAGGGAGGTAAGTGTTAGAAAACAAATGGAAAGCCCGAAAGCTGAGCCCACGCTGCTAAAAAATGCCAAAAATGAAACTGAAAAAAGAGAAAAATGCAAAAGGTAGCGCCAAGGTTCGAACCCATGACCTATGCATTTTCAGCGCGCTACCTTGCCACTGGGGTGGTTGTACATCCGTTAGTTTAGATGAAACAATAAAAACATAACACATAATGCCTCCTTGCCCTGTACTTCATCTTCTTCCTCAAGCTGGCCAGAACCTATGTATCTTTCTCATTTCTTCATGAAAATGGAAACTTCCAACATGAAAATGATAGTACTCTTTCCCACGATTTTAACCATGTAACTCATGTAAACTAACAGTCAATGATCAAAACTAATTTCAAAGGCCCTAATTTTAAACCTAATTTTTACAGAAATTTGAACTCTAAAATTCTCTATGCATAATGAATATAAATGAAATCTATGAACATGGTTGGTTTTAGCACAAGGATATCTATATTTTATCTTCACAAATCGTGACCAATAGATGCCTGTATGAAGAGATAGAGGTTAGAGTTCTTACCTCCTTCAGCTGAGATCGTGAATGGAGTTTGAGTGGGTTTTATGAAGGCCTGAAGATTCCTTTAGCTTGCCTGAACCTCCCTGAGTGTGTTCCAATCCTTGACTTGCTTTGAAAGTGCCTGAATCTCTCTGTCCAAGTCAACCTGCAAGCTTAAAAAACAAAAATGGAAGATGGATAAGGAGGTGTTACAGTGAAGGGGTGATGGTCTGGAACACTTAGATATGAGGTAGGTTAAGTGTTTGAGTGATTAGAACTTGAAACGCACGAGTAAATTTCTGGATTGCTATGCTTGGTTTCCAACTGCAAGTTTTTGACAGGTTTTTGGTGATAGGGAGTTTTTGAGAGTATTTTGCCTTGAGAAATCGTGTCTTTTGTTGTAATGTGTTTGTGTATAAGTATAAGGAAGGTTTCTAATCCACTCCACACCATATTTCTCAGTTATAGGCTTTTTGCACTCTTACTTGCTTTTTAAGAAAGCTGAAGAGACCACTCTTTGCATGCTTGTACAGGCCTGCTTGGAGTTGGTACAAGTCCTAGACAACTTGCTTTTGGTTTATAGGACTTGTGTGTGAAGAGAAAACAGGTCCAATGCTCAAGAAATGAAAATTTTCAAAAGTCATGCTTTTCTAAAATGGCAATGGCAACTTTGTGCCATTTATGGAATTAAAGCTTGGAGAAAGACTCTTGTGCTTGGATTAAGGCTTTATCATATGTGTAAGCATAAAATTATGATGTGATAAACATGTTTGAGACCTGTAAATCAAGTATTAGGTAGCATAGGTTCAGATTTGAATTTTGTTCTTCATGGAATGGCTTGAAATCAAAGTGAGAAATTGCCAACTTCCTCTCTTCGATTCTCCCTACTCAAGAATGATCTTACAGAATTCTTGGACATTTTGGAAATCTTGAGATGTTCTCTATAACTCATCTTTGAAATTCATTTCAAGATTCCTCTTGGAACTAGGTGAAAAATTGCCATGAAGTTAGGTCAAAAACCTGCCTAAATTAGGGCAAAATTTCACTAAGTTATTTTAGTTCATGGGAATGTATTCACAAAATTATATCTTGAGATCCAAGCATCTTTAGGGAAAAATGTGTGAAGCAAAGTTTTATATTTCATGGAGATATACAACTTTCATGTTGGGAACTTTCTTTGAATCATCTTGTATCATGGTGAAAAATTTGCTTAAAGTTGAGAAAAAATAAAAAATTTTCTATACTTAAAAAAAATTTCTAAGTTAAGAAAATTTCAAATTTCAAAACCAAATCTTCAATCTTTGATTTCTTGATGAAAAAGTTTCACATTTTGACATGTTTTGATGAATTGTGATCCTTGGTACTTGATTTTGACCAAAAAGTCAAAGTTTGACTTTTCAGTATACAGTTGACTTTTGATCAGTTGACTGTAAATTTCATCTGTCAATCCAATGGATTTGCAATGTTTTGAACCATGTCATTAGGTCATGATGATGCAATTGAGCCCTTGGAATCATGGTTCAAACCAATTGGTCATTTTCTAGGTCAAAAATCAGAAATTGCCCTTTCTCAATCAAAACCCTAATTTTGACCATTTTACCCATTTGATGATTTGATCAAATTTCTTTAGGAATTATGGTCCAAACTTGATCAAATGATACATATGAGTCTAAAGTGTTGACGTGGATAAAAAATTATGAAGTTTGACTGTAAATTGGCCATGGTTGACTTTTTCCCTAATATAGTTGATTTTTAGGTCAACTGTCCAATTGACTGATCAAAATTGTGATTCAAGGCTTGAAACTTGCCATGAGTAATCTTAGGGGTCCATAATGATGTTTGAAAGTCATATTAATAATTGATAGTCCAAAAATCCTTGTACAATCTCAAACCCTAATTTTTAATTATTAGTGCATGATGAGATGCCCTGAGCTGGTCAAACCCTAATCCAGTCTTGAGTCAAAGAGATCTTGTGAGAAAAGTCTTGATAAATGAGAGAAAAATTTTTTGGGTACAATAGCATGAGTAGAAATACAAGTAGTCTTGTAAGAAACCTAAGAAGCTTACTTTCACTGAGCTGAGTTAGAGACAGGAGGATTGTGTTAAAAGCGCGTAGGTATCCTACTAAAAAGAATCAATATGTCATCAAAGGAGCCTAAAATAACAATAATGATGATAAGGAGGTGGATAAAGGGAAGAGGAATTTATACCAATGGAGGAAAATAATCAAGATAATCACCATCCCTATAAGTGGATTCAGAATAAGGTTGAAAATTCTATAAATAAACATAATATTAACACTATTGAAGAGAATGAGCACATTACCTTAGTGGATGTAAGAACGAGTAAAAGAAGTTGTGGGAGTGGCATTATTGATGTTGGGGTGAATCCTGAAGGTACATTCACGTTGTTGTATGGTATCTCTTACTTTAATTTAATGTTTTTTCTAATTATATTCTATGCATATAATTTGTTTGCGTATTTGGAATTTGCTTATAAATTTGTATTCAAGTGTTTGTACTTTATTCGTATTTGAGTTGTACTACAACCACTTTGGCTATTTCTTTGTACCATTAGAACCCCTCATTACTCAACAAAATAAGAGTGTTTGTTCTTTGGTAATGTTTCTTTTTAAACCTAGAAAGTTGTATTTTTGTTGTTTTACCAAACATGGCTTGAATCACAAGTTAGAATTCTTAAAATCAAGATGTTGAGTGTTTGATTCAAATCATGTTCTAAATGTGAGTCAAATCATAAACTTGTGAAAAAATAGGATTTGCTACTGGACTGCTTGATTCAAATCATAAAATAAACCCGATTCGAATTACAAACTCTTGTGATTTGAATCAAGTGCTAACCACGAGTCGACTCATGTGTTGCCTCTTCTCCTATTGATTCGAATTAAGAACATAAGTTGACTTGAATCATGTTATCTTGTGATTTAAATCATGATTTCCTCTTGACTCTAATCACGACTTCACAAAACCTAATTTACATATAAGATATAAATAGTTGTTTCTTTTGTAAAAACAAAAAATAAAAGTGTGTGTGAAACATGTGGGTGAACCTATATAGACAATTATGTCAATTTGTCTTCTCTCCTTAGTGTGTATATACCCACCACCATGAATCTTTCTCTTCTTGTCTAAAATAACTTACTGAATTTTAATTCATGTCAATTTCATTTTATCTTTTTGTTGTTGTTGTACCCAAAATTTATCCTCTTAATTTTATAATACTTTAGAGCTTATGATTCATCATCATACATACATTTTCATCGCATTCATTCATTTGAGTTGGGATCATGGTGTTCTTGTCTTATGGGCTTCTTTAAGCAATAGAAGATGATTGATCAATACAATGAGGATCCAATATCTTCATTATCATGGATCACTTAAGCTACGAGGGCTTCTTATGCCTTAAGACACCCTAGTATGTTCATCAAGTCATCAGATGTTTAAATTTGTCAAGGATTTGATGTGAATAACATTTTCTCCTATCCATCTCTTGGAATTAGGGTTTTGATCAACTGAAGTGTATGGAACCTCTTGTGAGAAATATTATTGAAGCATTATTATCTTATCACCATATAAGACATCTTGGTTCAAAATATTCTCCATCATGCCCAGAGTAATTAGGGTTTTGAAGTTGTGCACTCATCTCTTATCACTTTGACTAAAAATTAAGGTTTGTGCTAAAATCAGTTTACTTCTGATTCTTTGAACCAAACTTGATTCCATGATACTCTACATGTCCACAAGTGTCTATGTGTGGAGGATTATTCATCAATTTTATCATAAGGGCTCCAATTTCTCAGTTGATTGAGAATCAGATAAGTTAGGGGAAAGTCAACAAAAAGTCAAAAGTTGGCCAAGTGGACTTATGGTCAACAAGGAAGTAAAAATCCATATTTTAATGTCACATGGCCATTGGTGGAAGAAAATAAAAAGAATTAATGATTTTGGAGATAACTTGTCAAAAAAACTATCTTAAATAACTTAGAACTGTTTTCTAAGTTATAATATTTTCAAATGATTTTTTCCGTTTAGAATGATCATAACTTCTTCATCTCTGATGAGATTTTTGTAAACTCGTAATCATTTGAAAGATAAAGTTTCACACTTCATTTTTTTCCCTGAGGGTTTACTACTAAAAAGTCTTTGAACTTCAAGTTATTTGGTCAAAAAGATTGATGTTCAAGCACATCCATTTCCAAACACTTAGTGATTTTATGAGTTTTTTTTATCAGTTTCAAGTAGGTAGTTCATGGCTAAATTTCTCTAAGTTTAAGGCTCCATGTCAAATTCCATTCTTCACCAAAGTTATTATACCTTCCAAGGTCTTTCTAACCATAACAAGGATATTTCAAGTAGATAAAAATGAGTAAGTTCTAGTGTTGTGAAGATTGGCTTCTCAAGCTTAGGATTTCCAATACTTAGTGGAATTTCACTAAGTATTATGATCATCTCCACACATATGATTTAAGGGAAAGTTTTCCCTATGATCAAAGTTTCATTTGGTTTGGAAATCAACATCAAACTTGTTCTACTTATGGCCGACATTATTTGGAATCCAGAATCACCCATTTTGGTTCAAAAAATCACCAGTTATCGAGCCTCAAAGTTGAATGACTAAACTAAGTTTGATTAGCCAAGACTTGGTCAGATGTTGATCATCATCATTCACCAATTTTAGGGCTCATTTTAAGGTGTCCCTCAAGCAACATTTACAAAAATACCAACACCATTTCCATTCCTTGTTATCTCAGCTTTCTAAAGAGCCCAAATTTGTTCCATACGATTGAAGTTGAGAGATAAATAGAGAAATGATTGAGTCGAGCTTGGCACGCTTTGCTTGCAGTCAGAATTTGGTTAATTCTTGATTTTGTCCTTGATAGTGAGAATTTACTGCAGGATTTTGGTGTATACCTTAATCGCATGCCCTTCACTGACTTTCAATACCCAAAATGAGCCCACACGTTATTTCAAATGCATGCATACATACTGAAAGTTTGCAAAAATAAGGAAAGTGTGATATCATCAAAAGATAACATTATTCTCTCTCTCTCACACACACACTTAACATTCTACTCATTCTTATCTTACTCCCCTTTGCCACACAAAAACGCAACAAAGTATCACACAAAACAACTTGAAACACAAGACATGGCACGTTTCACTCACTCTCGTTTATTCTTCCAAAAATAGCCTCTAACAGATATATGAGCAATTTCCCCTTTCTCACATCATTCAATCATCCTATATAATCTCTCCTCACTCTCATTATACATACATAAGGGAAGCAACATGAAAAGAGTAGAAAGAAACCAGATCTGAATAACTCTCTCTTCTCTCAAGTTTCTCTTATTCGAAGCACCCTTTTCTCTCCATATTCATCGGTTTTCTAGTGCTACTATCGTTTATTGATGTTCATTGAAAAAGTTTGTAGAGTTTTCTTAAGTGTTTGAAGCTCAGCAAAGTGCAATGGGAACCTAATCTGTTTGGTAAGCTTATCAACTTCGTATCTTCCTCATTTTAGATCAGAATCCCATGCTAAGATCATTCATATGTTTCATCTAAAGACCTACAATTCTTATGCATGAGTGTGTGCTTGAATATTTAATGTTTAGATAGATCTCAGTTTTATGTGTCATTTTTTCGTGCTCGATTTTATAATGTTTAGAGGATTGATAAATAAATTTTGAGCTCAGATTCAGACTCTTGATGGAAATTCTCTTGGGATAGTGGTTTTGGTTTTTATTTTAGAAACAAATTTGTGAGCTCCGGAGAGCTAACCTTGAGAGAAGACGACCGGAGCCCTAGCTTCGGCGTCTGTGTGTTTGAACTTAGGACTTGTTGACCATCGCATGACACATTTTCATTGGATCATTGCTCATTGTCTTTTCCACATATTTTTCTGATTTTTTCTTATTAATAAAAATGAAATAAAAAATAGAGAAGCAGGCTGGTTTATGTTTTTGGCTTAAGCGCTTCCTTTTCAAACACCCACTCGTTTAAGCCCAATGTGCGCCTGAACCAATTCCAGTTCATCTGGAAATTTAATGTTGCACCCCCTGTGTCATTTATTATTCTTTTTATAATTTTTGTTTTACTATTTAAATCTGATTTTATTTTCACATTTCTTTTATTATAAAAAATCCCCAAAAAATATTTTTAGAGACTTTGATGTCTTGACTTTTTTGTCATATTTTTATTTTTATTTTCAATTTTATTTTAGATTTATAAGTGGAAATGTTATAAGTGATGATCATTGAGTTGAACTTGGAATTTTGGGGATTTATACATATGATCTTCTGATTTTTAAGACATGATTAGGTATTCATATACTTGAAGTTTAAGATTCCAATTGAGGTTCAAATATACTATTTAAATGTCATTCAAATCATCTTCAAATGACCTTTAATTGTGAAAAACTTTTATGAAACTTTGTGATTGTTTGAAGAAGATTTGCTAGGGTTTTTGAGTTATCTTTTGAACATGGTTGGACACTCAATGAGGGAATGGTATTATTATATTGTGATGTCCTTTATTTAATTTTTATAGACTTGTTTCCATTTATTTTTTAGAGGAACATCACATTCCCTTTGTGGAGACACCTTTGTGTTTTGATGAAGATTTAAGGGGATGAATTTATGCAATCCTTAGGGGTTTGATCCTCACTTGTTCTTGAAATTTTTGTCATAGAATTAGGGCCTTGATTTCAATCTTTATTAATCATTTAAGTGCTCTATGATATTGTCTATTGGGTTGGATTTTTGAAATACTTGTTTGTCTACTTTTGTGACCATTACTTTGAACATGCTTTGGGCAAGTTTCTCTTGATGTTTATGGATCACATTCACCTTTATACTTTGGTCAATCTACTGACCTATATGGTCTTGTACCAACATTCCATCTTCCTTTGATCCTTTGATTAGCACTTCATTTCTAAATTAACTTGGTGATGCTTCTTTTTTAGTTGAATTCTCAATTGCTTGAAAAACTTTTAAACATGATGCTTCTAAGCCAAGATTAGATGTTAGATACCTTGAGTTACCTTATGACTTGTATCATCTAATGTCTCTATTACTTTTTCATTTGTTCAATTTGATGCTATATATGAAAGGTTTCCTCTTAAGGACAACAATGTTGATATGAATTGCCTAACTTTTTGAACATTGTTTGAAGCTGACATTATGTGATACATTTGCAATCTTGAGACTTCGTTGAAGTGACTTGTTTCCCAAGATACATCATACCTTGTATCCATATTAGAGCCTTAGGGAATTTATCATTTATGGTGAAGTTTCTTTAGGAACAAGTTTGATGTTTGTATGGATCTTTAGCCCATTCTTGTTTAATCCTTGTGTTATCTTTCTTAAACCATTAAAAAATGTTTGTCTGAGTTCACCTTGAGACATAGTTTCTGACTTGTAAAGTTCTATACTTTTCTTATTTGACTTCATCTTTATTTGTTAAAGTTTGATGTTTATTTTACACTTAAATCCTTGAGTGCTTGTGTGGGAATGAATTGCTTATGTTTGGTTTGTAATGCCTTAGGGTGGAACCATCATAGCATGTCCCTTAGGAGATCTTTGTGTATGTGTTAAGTCTTCACTTAGACACTTTCTTACTTGGTGGTTGATTATTTGAAGTATACTAAGCCTTGACATCTAATTATCTTTGAGTTTATAATTGCTTGTATTCTTCTCTCTTCTTCTTTGTGTGAATAACATGTTCCCTTAGGATCTTAGTTTCATCTTCTTCAATATGTGAACTAAATAGACCTTAGGTTTTAAACCATGTATGATAACATTAGGTAGCTTCTCTAACCTTAACATTAGGTCCATCTTTTCATGCTAACTAAGATAGAAATTTCCCTTTTATCCTAACCTTAAGACCATCATTGTATGACAACATTATGATCTAAAATCTCTCTTAGAATTTTTCATTTCGCTTTCCATTCTAAAACAAAAAATTCTTTTTCTTAATCAAACTTCTCAAAACACTTGATAAATAAATATAAGAATCATACTTTCATGAGCCTTAAGAAATGGAAAAGGATGAGTGGATCCATTCCCGAAGCTTGTCCTTCATTCCATTCATAGACTTTTGTGTGGTTCAAATTACAAATCCTTTTTCAAGGTACAAAATACAAATCAATCCAAAAATATTTTCCTTCGGGCCACTTTCGGGCTTTTCTTTGAAAATCTTTTCATAATAAGGATGTGTTATTTCCGCTCTGTGTAATACGATGCATGATTCCCAAAGGTCGAGTTGCAATATGTCAACTGCTAGAGTGAGAATGTAACATTATCCTCCCAAAAAACACAAAACAAACTAAAATACCTTTGTAGGTGAACTACGAGTGCATTGATCTCTCATTGCATGAAGAGGGTACGTAGGCACAAAGGTTCGCAACCGCGCCGAGAGCACTAATAAAAACTTTGTTTTTGCATATACTTTGCATTCGTGCATTCCTTTTAGGTTGTTAGTTTTAGATATAAAAGACACCCTTTGATTAGAACAACAAGAGTGGATCCCGAGGAGTACCACAAATATAAGGGGTTATAATACCTTCCCCTTGCATAATCGACTCCTGTACCCGTTCTCTTGGTCGCGAGATCTTGATTTCTCCCTTCTCAGGTTTTCTTCGATGTTTTCCTTTCCCTTATGTGGGATAAATAAATATTCGATAGCGACTTCATTCATTGTTTTTCCTAGTTGCTTCAGTTGTATCTTGTTCTTATGCAATTTGTTATTGTGTTGAGTGAATTAGAGAGAGTGAGTTGATTAATATTGTTTTGTTTTTCATGATTAATCAATCTCAGGATATCAATCAAGAATCAAGACCCTTTTACTCAGAAATTTGAGAGGACCTTGTGTGTGTGGTGTTGTTCTTCATTCACATTCATCTAATCCCTTGACTAACACCTTGTGTTTTAGGGTGTTTGTGAGATAGTCTGGAACTATTTATCATATTCCTTATTAGTCATTTTCCATTATTGTGGACCTTCATCTCTAAATATTGAGTGTTTGATGGATACTATTGATACATTAGTGTATCTACTGTTTATGTGTGAAGTTTGTTGTTCGTGATAGATGCAAATATCATTTCTTGAATTCAATTTAATCCATGTTATTATCTATCAAGGAGAGAGTTTCATTATACTACAAGAAAGACTTTGGCGAGATCCAGTATCAACTGCCCGTAAGACGGAGGTGAAAGTTATCCATTTTTGGTGGAGTTGGAGAAAGAATGCTCGTAGATAAAATTAGGATTTATCCCATTAATGCATAGATAATGGCAATCGCTCAGACTATAAATCAATGTGATTAGGTGGATTAGGTGGATCCATATCTGACCTAGATAGAAACAATCTACTCGTATTTGTTTCAAGTGAAATAGGACAATACAAAGAACAAGATACTAAAGGGTCCTTAAGCCCTATTTGTACTCTCATATATTAATGAGAATTACGTGTGGCACATTCTAAGGGTAGTGGACCTTCTTATGGAGGCCTAGTCTTTCCACATGTGTTAATGAAATTTAATTCTATCAATTTTATTTTCAACGTATGAACTCTTTTTTATTTTTTTATTTTCAATCACTGATTGCACTACTCATAACAGTTCAAACTTGTCCACATCCAGGCATTATATTCATTGTCTGTTATGCATGATGGTGAAGTCATCACTGATTTATTGATTAAGCCATTTAGATCATGCGCTTTAAGTAGAGTGATAATATGGATGGATATAAATGGGTCCATCAAAATAATTGTACTAATAAGATTCTTTTAAAAACTCAAATCAATTTTTTCTTTATATTTTAAATATATCCAATTTATCAGTGCATGCGTTTCAGAAAATCTCTCACACTTCCTTGAAACATGAATAAATAAATTTTTTAATTCTCATGCAATATTTATATATTTTTATATTATAATAAATCAGATATCTCCCAATAAGTTGTACAATACATATTTTTTTATATTATGTACAGTGTGATAACTGATTAGGTTTATTAACTTCTAATCGATGAGTAAATTTTTATTTATTTGAAAGGATTGACTAGTCATATTTTTTAAAATGGAACTCTTCATTCAAGTTTTATTTGATATTCTGTCCAAATGGCCAAACTAGTTGTAATGAACATGCATATGTCGAAGTTAATTTAGAAAGAAAAAGTCAACTAATTAATATCATCACTTAACAAATGCACTAGCTAACTTTCAAGTTGAAAATTGCACTTGCTCGGCCAGTAAATTAAACTACTAGAAAAAAAAGGACAAATATTAGTGAGAAAAAAATAAATTTTTTGTTACATTTATACTTCTTACAAAATTTTATACTAGTACTTCTTACAAAGTTTGAAACGGGCTAATTAAAAATTTGTTTGAATTATGTTATTTGAACTATAAGTTTTGTGACACTAATTAGAGAATTTTATCAAAATAATTTATGATAATTCTTTTTAAGTTTTTTTAAAATTATTTTTATAAATTTTTTAAGATAGATCAATTTAAATATATTTTATTTTTTGTTATAAAAATAATTTATGCGAGCTTATTTATAAACGTTTTTTTAATAATCGCTTGTGATAAAATATGCAAATAAGTTATTTATCCAAACATACTTGTGAGAAATTTCTTTTAGCACCCCGGATTTCTTGGGTAACAAAGTAACTTATAAAAGTTATAACAATGATAGAATATTTCGTTTATAATGAACAGAGAAACTACAATATTTGTATTCTTTATTGGTTAAACAAGCAACCTAACTAACTAACTATCCACTTGTTAGTTAGTTCATTTAAACTATTACCGAGCTTAATTACAAACTAACTAGTTGGACCATAAATCCGCACATGTGTATAATATATTTGTGTAACTAACTACTACACTAAAATGCAATAAATTTTTTCGAGTAATAAGTATGTTGTTTTATATTTGGTAAATTTTTTGGTAAGGTAGTATATTGCATACTCTTTTTGATCAAACTCGTCATGTTGCCCCAATACACACTCCATTTAGTTCTCTAATATTGTCAAGTATATGATCAGAAGTATTCCTTCAACTAGTGGCATCAGAATTAAAGGCTCTTGGAGGTACTCCTTGATTTCGTCAAAGGCTACCTGACAATCGTCGTTCCACTTCACTACTTGATCTTTCTTCAGTAACTTGAAGATTGACTCACAAGTAGCGGTCAAATGGGAAATAAATCAGGCAATGTAGTTCAATCGTCCCAAGAAACCTCTGACTTGTTTCTCAGTACAGAGAGCTGACATTTCTTGAATGGCTTTAACCTTGACAGGATCAACTTCAATACCTTTACCACTGACGACGAAACTTATGAGTTTATCGAATCTTACCCCAAAGGAACACTTGTTTAGATTCAATCTCAACTTATACTTCTTCAATCTCTTAAACAGGTTGTGTAAGTGGTCGAGATGTTCTTCTTCAGTCTGAGACCTGGCTATCATGTCATCAACGTAAACCTCTATCTCATGATGGATCATATTATGGAACAAAGCTACAATAGCACGCTGATATGTTGCACCGACATTCTTTAAACCAAAAGTTATAAATTTTTAACAGAAAGTGCCTCACTGTGTGACAAAAGTAGTCTTCTCCATGTATTTTTCAGGTTCCATCTTGATTTGATTATAACCAGAGAAACCGTCCATAAAGTAAAATACTTTGTGTTGAGCAGTGTTGTCAACCAGAACATCAATATGCGGAAGCGGAAAATCGTCTTTGGGGCTTGCCCTATACAAATCTCTGTAGTATATACACATACGCACCTTACTGCCCTTCTTAGGTACCGCACCGCATTTGAAATCCACTAAGGATAGGACGTAACAACTAAAAATCATGCATTGAACTACTTCATGACTACAACTTTGATCTTTTCATACATCTCGAGACGCATACGATGAACCTTATATTTTATAAGAGGACAACCTTCCTTCATCGGTAAATGGTGAACCAAAATGTCACTATCAAACCCTGGCATGTCTTCATAAAACCAAGCAAAGATCTCAACATAGTCATGTAACATCTGGGTTAACCTCTTTTTGACATTGTCTTCTAGGTTGGCACCTATCTTAATTTCTTCCTTGTCCTCTTCAGTACCCAAGTTTACAACCTCGAATGACTCTTCATGCGGTTGTATGGCTCTTTCTTTATGCGCTAACAGTCTAGCAAGCTCTCCGGGTACTTCACCGCCTTCCTCACCTTCGTCCTCGGCTTGGTAGATCGGATTTTTGAAGTCATAATTGGCAATAGAATAATTGTTATCGATGAGACCCAAGGTGGATGTGGATCTGCAATTTATTATATGGGTGTGTGTAAGAACACATAGCTATTTTGAAAGAAATAAAGTAAAAGAAAGACAAAGAGCAGAAAATTTCAATGCAAACATCCAATGATTTATTAAATGAAAATATGCATATCAACAATGACAACCCTAACAAATGGACCATTGTGTCCCGAGTAAGGCATAAGGCTTAAATTTATTATTTTAATTACATAACCAAAAACTTGAGAGCAAGAAAATAGAAATTAGAATTTACTCCTGACTAAAGGAGATTGTTATAAAGTCTTCAGCCTTCCAACTCTTGAGCCCACTGCCGGTAGTAGGGAAAATCCAGCGGTCTACGTCACAGTCGCTATCAGCGTCTTCCACAATGTTGACTTGATTTTTGTGAACTCCATTGTTGTTGATGCGGAATGGCGGTCTCCCAGAATTAGCACGAGCATGACGGACAACCCTCTGAGGTGAAACCTAAACCAAATTTGTCGGACTTGTAGGGAATGTCGGGAAGCTGACCCCAAATTGTGCCACCACCTTCTTCTACCAAAACCTTAGCGTCTTTCAGAGAAGCCATTCTTGGTGGAATCTTGGTAACCTTAGGAATAGTAGGAGCAACTTTAGCAACAGGGTTTGTCTGAGGAATAACTTCAAAGGTCTGACAAGGAGTCTCGAGGAATTCACCATCCATCTCAAAATACTTGAAGGAGTTCAAATGACTCACCAGGTATTCTTCTTCGCCACAAACTGTAATGATTTTTCCTTTAACGGGATACTTTAACTTTTGGTGTAAAGTAGAAGTAACAGCGCCAGCCCCGTGAATCCAAGGGTGTCCAAGCAAACAGGAATAGGCTGGATGAATGTCCATCACATAGAAAGTAGAGTCGAAGACTTGGAAACCCACTTTGATTGGGAGATCAACCTCTCCATGCACCATTCTCTTTGAACCATCAAAAACTCTCACCACAACACTATATTTTAACACAACCCCTTCATAGTCAAGTTTGATTTAAAATAGCTTTTGGCAGTACATTCAATGAGGAACCTGTGTCCCCAAACACATGAGATAAGGTAGTGCCCCCTAAACTCAATAGAGACATACAGGGCCTTAATATGGTTCCTTCCTACGGGAGTTAAATCAGCATCAGAAAAGCCTAGCTCATTATCAGTTGTCAGGCTAGCAACATAATTTTCGAACTGATCAACAGAGATTTCCTGTGGTACATGAGCATATTTCAGAAACTTCACCAAAGCCTGAGCATGGGCTTCAGAGCACAACAACAAAGATAACATAGATATTTTGGAGGGGGTTTGTCCCAACTGTTCAACAATCTTATAGTCACTCTTTCGAATAATTTTCAGTACTTCCTCCATATCCTGCTTTGAAGTATCTTCAATAGTAACCTCTTTCTGTGCCCCAGTCTGGGCAGGCTCAGTTATCTGTTCTTTGCCTCTAGTTTCAGTAGTTGATTCAGTAGCAGTGATATGAATTGGTGTATTGACAGCCTTTGGAGAGATATCTGAAGAAAAAACCCTTCCACTTCTAGTAACCTTACTAGTCCCAGCAATATTGCTAAGATTGGGATCAGTAACTTCAGTATGTTCACCTTCAACCACCAATGGCTCTTGCTTGACACCATGCTAGTAGACATCTGATCCATAATTCCAAGGGATATCCTTGTCAGAGGAATATAGAATTCGCTCAGGGCGATAATGATTAGAGGAGCAACCCTAGGCTCGGCAGTAACCTTTAGAGGACTCTTAGAAGTGATCCTTATAGGATTACTGGAAATTGTAATCTGAGACACGTCTTCAAGCTTCAGGCCTTGAGACATACTTTTACATAAGCTCTTCACAGAAGGAGCCCTCTCAAATAGAATTACACGGTCATCTATCAAACATTGAATACCTTGTTTCAGCAGTACACAACCATTGGATTAGGATTCACAATAGTAGTAGTTTTCAATGCAACCCAGAAATAAACCAACTTGCAACAACTTCTTCTTAACAATCATCAAAGGAGTAGTCAAGTCACTCATAACAGAAACATAAGAAACACAATTAATAGAATTAACACATTTGTCATGATTAGGCATAGGTGCATTGATCACATTAGGAATCTCAGGGGGATCAAATTCAATCTCCTTAGAGTCAATCATATATTGAATCATATTTTTCAATGTCCAACAGTTGTTAGTGTCATGTCCAGGACTGTTGGAGTGATACGCATACCTTGCATTGAGATTGTAACGGGGAGAGGAAGTATTGGGATTCGAAGGAGGATCCTTCAATCTAATCAGATATGCATTTAACATGTGTTGCAATGCTTAAGACAATGACATGTTGATTTTGCTGAACTGTCTCCTGGGTGCGTCTTTCCTATGGTGATTATTATTATTATTATGTTGTTGTTGTTGTACTGGCGCAGGAATAGAGATCATAACTTCCCCCACAGATTGGTTGCGGACACTATTATTACGACTCTTCTGGCTATACACAACATTGAACTCTCTCTTACCATTGTATGACTTCTTCGTAGTATTTGAAGATGTAGCCACCTGAATTTTACCACTCCTGATTCCGTTCTCAACATGTTCCCCTATCAATATCAGTTCAGTGAAACCAAATGAAAAACTTCTAATTAGGTGATTATAGAAAGGACATGTTAGCATACTCATGAACATGTCAACCAATTCCCTATCAGCCAAGGGAGGTTGAACTCTGTCTGCAAGATCTCTCCATTTCTGTGCATACTCCTTAAAGCCTTCCTCAGAACCCATGGATATACTCTATAGTTTCATGCGGGTTGGTGCTAAATTAGAATTATACTGATACTTTTTATAGAAAGTTGCAGCCAAATCTTCCCAAGTATGGATATTGGTACCTTCGAGTTGATAATACCATTCCAATTGTGTTCCAGACATACTCTCTTGAAAGAAATGCAACCATAATTTCTTGTCAGCAGTGTGTGGTAGAATTTTTTGAACATATAATCTCAAATGCATCTTCGGGCAAGAAACACCATCATACTTAGCAAAGGTAGGAGTTTTGAATTTAGGAGGAATGATGAATTCTGAGCCTTAACCTAATTCTTCAAAGTTCAAGCCAGGCATCTTATGGATCTCCATAGCTTTCAGACGCTCTTCTAGCAGCTTATACTTCTCACCAGTAGGGGGATATTGTTCATCCAAATAATCTTCTTCCTCTTCATCAGAACATTTGTCAGAACCATGATTGTTTTTTTTAGTTTTGACACTCTTACCATCTTCATCCCGTTCGTCATCTTTTCCTAATAGGAAATCAAGATCTTGAGCTCGCTTGACCGGGCCTCTGAACTTTCTCCCCATGTTAAGGATACCAATTGGTTTCTTTGTCTTCTTCTCCTCGTTGATGGGAGTCTTCAGTTCTTATTGCCCCTTGGCTAAATTTAGGAACATCTCTTGGAACTGAGTATTCTGAGCCTGGAGTTCTTTGATTGTGTGTTCGAGAGCCATTTTTGCTGAAATAAATAGTAAGAAGATGAGAAACCTGTCTTAGAAACCTGTTATGTAATGATATGTGTGGCATGCAGATGCATATGCAATGTTTTTAAGGACCTCGTGGGATTTAAATTTGTTAATCAAAAGGGAAAAAAACAAAGATTCTTATTAGTGAGTTCAAATTATAACTTCCTTTTAGACTTATAATAAAAAAGGTTACAAGGAAACAAATTATGACTCAAATCTCCCATGGGCGCTTCCTCTTTGTGTTGACATATGAATTAAGGCTCTACTCTTCATGAATTAGTTTTGTTAGCTCCAAAACTTTCTCCTCACTAGCATAGAATTGCGTCTCAAAGGAATCCATTTCTTCTTTCAACGGAATCCAAGACTTGTGTAGCTCTTCAAGGTCAGTATGCATATTTGGATGAAAAATGGTATGAGGAATATATCATTCAACAACAGGCTCCCTAATTATTGGTAGGACAATAGGATATAGCATTGTAATATTATGAGCACGAGATCGCACCCATTTGAGGTAGGGATCCAAAGGAATGTTGTTTTTGTATCCCAAAGTCTTGCTATCAATCTTATTCACCATGCCCCAAGCACATATAAACTTTTGACGGTATCCTTGAGGATCATTCTCGTAGTCGAATATAATACTCTGGATAAGTATATCATGAGGACCGTCTCTTCGATCATAACCTAATTGACGTAGAGCTAGAGAATGATTATAATTAATACCTCCCCTTATGCCAAGGAGTGGCAGATTAGGGAATTCCCCATAACGGTCAATAATAGCGATATCCTCCTGAGATCGGGAACACCAATAGATATCTGAATGAGAGAGTGAAATCATCCTTCGAGACCACCTCAAACCTTGTTCGTTCTTCATCACTGATCGGGGAAGGTGCAAAATAAACCACCTGGATAGTAAAGATATACAACACATGAGAGTCCCTCGCTCTCTCATAGTACGAGTGTCAAGAGAGTGCAAAATATCTCCAAGAAAGGTATGCACAAGATTATGAGTAAGAAATATTTTGATGGTGTTCACATCTATGAGTTGGTATGGATTAGGGAATAGTACCAAACCATAGATCAACATAGCCAAGATCTCCTCAAAAGCATGAAAACTCATAGCATCTAGAAACAACTGGGCCTTCTCTATCAGAAATTTAGCAAGAAGACCTTTAACTCCACTTCTTGTTTCCCAATTAGATACAATGTATGACCGTTTCAAATGTAAGGCTTCTGCAAGGCTTTGGAACTTTCTCTAAACCAGTGAAGGGTGTCTGATCAAGAATAGGTACTCCAAGTAGCTTAGAAAAATCTTCCATTGTAGCCACCAACTGATAATCTAGAATGGTAAAATAGTGATGTTTAGGATCAAAGAACTGGAACATAACACTCATCATCTCTTCTTCAAAACCTGAGGTGATCAAACTGAGTAGATAACCATGCCTCTTGGTTAATTGAGAGTTTTCGGGAACCTTTGAGACTAACTCCTTAAGCTTGGAAGGTATCCTCACAGAGTTGATTCAGATTGTATTTCTGCGAGCGGAGGCCATAACCTGCACAAAAAACAAAGATAAATCCCTAGGTCCTTGAAATGGTTAGTAAAAATGTTATGTTATGATGATATGATGTTATGTTCATGTTAAATAAGTAGTAAACATAAACAAGTCACACAAGAGCCTTAGGTTTAAGGCTTGCATGAAGTCCATAGGTAAATACCCTTCCCACTGAAGTTAAGTTGACTCAACCTGTCCTAAAATAGTAACCAGGTTCTAAGAATCTCATATCACAGATCTTTCTCGCATGCTTTATTTTAGCACGACAACCATCTTGCCACCGAAACATCCCGAAATTCGAATCTCAATGAGCGTAGCCTCGAGTATCAACCAACTTCGGACTGCACCAAAGCTGACTATCTCACTACTTTCTAATGGCCAAGATGGGTCAATTAAGGTTCTAAAAGTAAGTTAGTGTTAACGACACCACACGGAAGCCTAATGTTATCCTTGACTGACTTAAGGAACATTAGTACAAACCAAAGTGTCGCACTAATTGTAGCTATCATGTTAACCATATCGGTCTATGTTGTACAACCTTTATGATATGTTTCTACTTACCTAAGGAATCACTAGATCTGGGTGTGGGATCTTACAAGCAATAACCCAAACAAACCCTTAAATTTAAAGCAAATAATTCAAATAATTAAAGCAAACAAAAGTGATCTAAACTCTAAGGTAACTCCTCTTTTTTAAGTAACTCCCCAACAGAGTCGCCAGTTCTGTAATATGGTGGGAGAACTAAATTTTTGTTTTATCGCAAATGTTGAGGTTAGCAAGAGTCGCCACCGAATTTTCTTTTATCCAATATTTAGGAAAGGTGAAAAGAACAGGAAAGACCTTTGATAGATTTTGAGTTCGGGGGGTAAGTTATGGAAAGGGAAGGTGTTAGCACCCTTTTCACCCGTAGTTATCTACAGGCTCTTAATTGCTTAGCTCACTTTTAAAACTTGCTTTGTGTGTGTGTGATTTGTTTAAAAATATTTTGAAATTCCAATGTAAGGCTAACTTTGTAATAATTCCTGTATTAATCCTCAAGAATGTATACAAAGTGTTTTTTTGTAAATATCTTGTTTGAAAGTGTAGTGTGGAAAATGTTTTGAGTTGTGAGCAAGCATTCAAGAGTCCTACCCACTAATAAGTATTTCTTGTTATTTTCTTTCTCCATTGGAGATAGTACTATTCATACCATTAGTCTATAGGTAGCCCTATCTATTGGATATGAAGGGACAGGCATAGGGTCATCGTATGGTCATCGAAGGCAACATGTAAGGATACTTTAACAATTGTATTGGAGGGAATATCATTGTTTTGCTCGTAGGGTCATTGAAGGGACTAGATCATTTTGTAGGAAACTCGAAGGGTAGTTGAGGGATTATGATATTTATTCGAAAGGGATCATGATGATATTGTTAAATTGAGGGTCTTTTGCTAAAGTATCCCTACTTTCGAGGGACGTGACCAATCATATCGTAAGGAAGCAGGAGAGGTTACCCTAGAGGTGCAAGTGTGAAAAGTGTGTTAATTCAGTTATTTAATCATGGAAATTTGGATTTTCTAGATTGCTTTTGTGAGGGAAAGATTCATGTTTTCATGATGTCAAAACCTCTCCTATCCTCAATGACACGTGTGATACATAAAATATACTTGGGACAAAGTGTGGGATGCAAGCTTGGATGAAAATAACTTTTTGGCAAGAAAACGAAGCCTGCGTCGATGTAAACTAGCTCCGATTGACTCAAAGTATTGTGCTTGTCCCGGGTTGTGTTGCGTCGACCCCTTGGTCGACTCAACCTGATGGTCAAGAAAATTGAAGGCTGCATCAACACAACCCCCTAGTGCGGTCGACGCATTCAAGCTATTTGGCTCATCTTCAAAGCACGGGTTATGTTGTGTCAACCCAAGCTTCTGGAGCGGTCGACACATTCAATCTGTTTGGCTCATCTCCTTGGTACGGGTTGTGTTGCACTGACCCAAGGCTCTGGATCGGTCGACCTCTCAATTAACACAATCAAATTTCTGTTTGCTTTATTTTCATTCTTTCTCAGATATTATTGGTTATTCAGTAACACACATATATATAGAGTTTAGATTCCTTTTGAGCAGTTAACAAGAACTAGTGAAAGATACACATAGTGCTCATTATCTTCATCCTCTCTTCTCAAAATCAACATCTACACATAATCATGGTTGTTGATTCAACAAAAGTGATGTGGTGATAACGTTAAAATCAAGGATTCAATTCATATTTGGGTTGAGCAATTGCGGGTTGTTCTTAAATAAAATCATTTGGATTTTTTCCTCCAAGATTCCAATTGGTGCGGGGGTTTTTGCACAAGTCTTTGCTTCATTGAATTCAGCCGAGTGAAAGGATTAAAAAATGGTGAGTTTTCTTAATCAAGTAGCGGTAACCGGAGGATTGTGAAGGAAGATTTGGGGTCAAATTGCTTGCAATCGAAATCAGCCGAGTGAAAGGATTAAGAAATGGTGGGTTTGCTTAATCAAGTAGCAGTAACCGGAGGTTTGTTAAAAGAATTTGGCATTTGGTTTGGCTCAAAACAAGGAAAGGGAAGAAGATTGTTACATCAAAAACATTGGTTTGTTTGTATTGTGAACTATCTCTTCCCTTGAAACATTTGTAACTTAATATCAAATATCTCAATTCTAGATTCTAGAATTGGGGGAAGACGTACCCTACGCGAGGAAATTAACTATTATAATTTGTGGAAATTAACTTGTTAAATTTGCTTGTACGGAAACTGTAGTGTGTTGAGATCATTTCATAACATTGGTAACAATCCATTTGATTGATACCTAATAAAACTCACCACTACAATTTAGTAAAACCAAACCTAAGGTGCTTTGCACATAAGGTGTTTGACAAATTGACTCATCCACAAATTATTCACTGTGTTTAGCTTTATCTTAATCAACTCATTGGAAGTAATTCATACTCATTGAGGGTGTATAAGTGATTGACCAATTGAATATAACATATTGATCCTTACTTTGTCATCCTATCCCTTACGATTACGCATATCCGGTCTTTTCAATAGAGGATCATTTAGACTATTGGAGATTCCAGGAGCTTTCGCATATATTTCTTAAAAACAATTTTAAAAAGCGCAAATTATTTTAAATGATGTATTCAACCCCCCTTCTAGATTGATCACATCGTCTAACAAGTGGTATCAGAGCACCGTTTTATTTGGTGCTTCACATATTACTTTGTAGAATATGGAGAACGATCCAAAAGGGGCTTATATGAGAGCTCCTGTTTTCACAGGTGAAAACTATATCTATTGGAAAGATTGTATGCGTGTGCATATTAACTTTGTTAATAGAAAGATATGGAAAGTTATCGAGGATAGTCCTATGCAAATAACCATTACTAATGAGGATAACATCACCATACCCAAACCGAAAGCACTATGGGATGAGGAAGACGAGAAAAAGTATAGCTATGATTGGAAAGGTAGAAATATGCTTATTGCTTCTTTAGGTGTTGATGAATATTTTAGAGTTTCACATTGTGTTACTGCTAAGGCAATGTGGGATGCTCTACAAATTTCCCATGAGGGGACAAATGATGTTAAACTTGCTAGAATCAATAAATTGACTCAAGAGTTTGATCTCTTTCACATGAAGCATGGTGAAACCATTGCGGATATGCAAAAGAGATTTTCTCATATAATCAATAGCTTACACACTCTTGGTCATGTTACTCCCAATGTTTTTGCTACTAACAAAATTTTGAGATGTCTTAATAGGGAATGGCAACCTAAAGTTACAACAATCAAGGAAGCCAACAATATAGCTACACTTGACATAATAACATTGTTTGGGAAGCTTCAAGAGCATGAGCAAGAGCTCATAAATCTCAATAAGCACGAGAAAAAGGAAAAGAAAGAAAAACCAAAAGACATGGAAAATAAGTCTATTGCATTAAAGGCTTCAAGCTCAAAGTCCTCCACCAATAACTCATGCGTGAGTGATGCTAGTGATGATGATGAAAGCTCAAGTGAAGACATGGGGTTGTTTGTGAGAAAATATCGTAGATATCTCTGAAAGAATGAAGTTCAACACTCGAACAAAAATCTCATCAATTATAGAAGCCAATCAAGACCTTAAAGACAAGATGAAGGTAAGAAATCTAAATCAAGAGGATCATATTTCAACTGCGGAAAACCCGGTCACTACAAACCGAACTGCCCATTGCTTGGGATAGTGGTAGTGAAGCTTCAAGCAAAAGTGACACTAGTGACAAAGAAGAAAGGGTCAACCTCTGTCTCATGGATCATTAAAAGAAGAAAAACAATGTAAGTCACTCTAAATATGATCATATTGATAAAGTGTCTCACATAGAATTGCAAAGAGCTTTTGGTACTCTACAAAATGAGGCTAAATAATATTTTAAACGATTAGCCTCAAACAAGAAAAAAAATTATACCTTGAGCAAAAAGTGTCTAATTCCCAAAAAGAGTTGGAAGCCCTCAAGGCATCTATGGTAGAGAAAATCAAAACTGATAGCAAAGATGACAAGTTTTCTTGGCATGATTGGGTTGGATGTGAAACGTGTTATATTTGGCAAAGAGAGGTAAAAACTCTCAAAGACAAACTTGACAAGGCTTTACAACCCAAAATTACTTTTAGCATTGATAGATCAAATTCCATAAGTAGTATGATTAATCCTTATCAAAAATACACTTATTAAATAAGAGATCCTCCAAGCAAAAGTAACTTACCTAAAACTCTAACTTGCTTATATTGTTTCAAAAGGGGCCACACCATTGGCAAATGTCGATTTACGAGGTTTTGGTTCCTCAAGGCATTTTCAAATGGTTGCAAAAATGCAACTCAAACATCACTCACACTCAAGTACCCAATAAAAATTGGGTACCTATTTCCATTGTTTAAATTTGTAGGTGGAATGTCTTAAGACTACGGAGAAAAGATGGTTTCTCGATAGTGGATGCTCAATACATATGATGGGAGACATCTCCCTATTTTTTGACTTTATGGCGAAAAAGAAAGGATTTGTCACCTATGGCGACAATAATAAGGGAGCAATACTCGGTAAAGGTAGTGTAGGTAATCCCTCTTCTACTACTATCTCTGATGTCCTATTAGTTGATGGGCTTAAACATAATCTCATTAGCATTAGTCAATTATGCGACAAAGGATACAATGTCTCTTTTTCAAACAATTGTTGCATAATTGAACACAATGATAAGAAAGATGATGTGTTCAAAGGCTTGAGGATAAACAATGTATACATGCTTAACTTGAATACTGTATATGTAACCAGAACTAAATGTCTAGTCACCTTAATTAAGCTCATGGCTTTGGCATAGACGTCTAGCTAACTTGAATTTTGATTTGTTAAATAAAATTGTCTCAAAAGATTTAGTAGTCAGTTTACCCAAACTAAAATTCTCCAAGGATCACTTATGTGATGCTTGCCAAATGGGGAAGCAAACAAGAATCTCGTTTAAATCTCAAAACATTGTTTCTACAACAAGACCTCTTGAACTTCTCCATATGGACCTTTTTGGACCATCTAGAATTAAAAGTCTAGGTGATAACTACTACAGATTTGTTATTGTAGATGACTACTCTAGATTTTGTTGGACAATTTTCTTAGCAAATAAAAGTGACACCTTTCCGGCATTTGAAAAATTTGCCAAGTTTTCTCAAAACAAATTGAACACTAGCATAGTTATTATTCGAAGCGATCACGGTGGTGAATTTGAGAATGACCTCTTTGATAAATTTTGTAAAAAATACGGCATTGATCATAATTTTTCCGCCCTACGTACTCCGCAACAAATGGAGTGGTGGAACGTAAAAACCGTGTTTTAGAAGAACTCGAAAGAACTATGATCAATGAACACCATCTTCCAAAATACTTTTGGGCCGATGCCATTAACACGACATGTTATGTTTTGAATAGGGTTCTAATACATATTATTCTAAACAAAACTCCCTATGAACTTTTAAAAGGAAGAAAACCAAATATTTATCATCTTCACGTTTTCTGATGTAAATCCTTTGTGTTAAATAATGGTAAGGAAAATCTAGGTAAATTTGACACAAAAGCCGATGAAGGTATTTTTCTCGGATACTCTCAATCAAGTAAATCTTATAGAGTATTTAATAAAAGGTTACATATTGCTGAAGAGTCTGTGTATGTTTCCTTTGATGAATCCGATCCAAAATTAGTCGGAAAGGGTAATATTTATGATGGTGCAGGTGTATCTTCGGAAAGCATACCACAAGATCCCAAAGAAAAGGACTCGGAATCTACTAAAATTGAAGAAGAGTTGGATCAAGTATCCGAAGAAAGAGGGGAAGATCATCCAAGTAATAAAAATGATCTTCCTTTGGAATGGAAAACCTCTAAGGATCATCCCATCGACAACATCCTAGGAGATATATCAAAGGGAGTCGCAACTCGCTCTAAGATAAGTAACTTTTGTTATCATTTTGCTTTCGTCTCTCAAATTGAGCCTAAAAACTCTAAAGACACCTTACTCGATGAACATTGGTTTCTAGCCATGCAAGAGGAACTAAATCAGTTTAAAATAAATGAGGTTTGAGACCTTGACCCTCCTCCGTGAGATCATCGAGTTATTGGAACTAAATGGGTTTTTAGGAACAAACTAGATGAAAATGAAATTATAACTCGCAAAAAGGCTCTTCTTGTTGCCCAAGGGTATAACCAAGAGGAAGGCATCGATTATGAGGAAACTTATGCTCTGGTGGCCCGACTTAAGGCTATACGCCTTTTTCTTGCATATGCATGCTCACAAAACTTCAAATTATTTCAAATGGATGTAAAGAGTGCCTTCTTAAATGGATACATTAATGAAGAGGTTTATGTGTATCAACCTCCCTATTTTGAGAATTTTGAGAATCCTAACTATGTTTACAAAGTTAAGTGTGCGCTATACGGTCTTAAACAAGCCCCTAGGGCTTGGTAAAAACGTCTTAGCAAATTCTTACTAGATCAAGAATTTTCAAGAGGACCGGTTGACACAACCCTTCTTATTAAGCATGAAGGAAAACATTTTATGTTAGTTCAAGTTTATGTAGATGACATTATTTTTGGTTCTTCTAACATATCTTTGGTCAAGAAATTCTCTAAGCTAATGCAGGGAGAATTTGAGATGAGCATGATGGGGAGTTAAACTACTTCCTTGGACTTCAAATCAAGCAACTAAATGAAGGGACATTCGTGAGCCAAACCAAATATTTCCTTGACCTACTCAAGCGATTCAACATGACAAACTCAAAAGTAATCGATACTCCTATGCCTACGGCGGTGAACTTAGACCGAGATAAAAATGGTAAACCCGTCGATATAAAAAGGTATAAAGGTATGGTTGTTTCCCTTCTCTATCTTACAGCTTCTCGTCCAGATATCATGTTTAGTTTTTACATGTGTGCTCGGTTTCAATCATGTCCTAAGGAGTCATATTTAAAAGTTATAAAACGCATACTTAGGTATCTTGGTGGTACAACTAAGTATGGACTTTGGTTCTCCAAGGGTAGTGATTATTCTTTGGTTGGCTATTTCGATTCCGACTTTTCCGGTTGCAAATACGATAGGAAAAGCACTAGTGGTACTTGTCATTTCTTTTCAAATTATTTGGTCAGTTGGCATAGAAAAAAGCAAGTTTTTGTTGCTTTGTCAACCGCCAAAGCGAAATACATTGCAACCGGTAATTGTTGTGCCCAAATCTTGTGGCTTAAACAACAATATCTCGACTTCAATGTCTGACTTGATCACATTCCTATTTTTTGTGACAACATAAGTGCTATCAACCTAACCAAAAATCCGATTTTGCACTCTCTCACAAAACATATTGAGATAAGGCATCATTTCCTAAGGGATCATGTGGAAAAGGGTGATGTCATTTTCGAGCATGTTGATAGCAAAAATCAACTTGTCGACATTTTTACTAAAACACTTACTACGGAACCATTCTTTCACATCTGTAGGGAACTTGGTATTCTCGATATCTCGGATAGGTTGTAACTTAATTAAGTTGCATGCTCCTTATTTTATTGCACATATTCCCTTAATGTTTGATGTACTTAATGATAGTTTAGTGAAAACTCTCATCAATCTTCATAAAGGTAATATCCATCTTATCTATCTCCCTTTCTTGATCATATATATATATATATATATATATATATATATATATATATATATATATATATATATATATATATATATATATATATATATATATATATATATATATATATATATATATATATATATATATATATATATGTGTGTGTGTTTATTTAGGTCATCTTCTTGCTCTACATTCATTATATTGTTGATATGCATGTATGATTTATTGTTATTTTCCCTATTACATGACCTTCCTTTAAAATGTAGAAAATCTCAAAATTTCGCAGAATGAGTCGACCCACAACACCAAGACAATGAAAATCGAACCTGCTTTGTGTGTTATTTTTTAGCTTAAATTTCATTTTGCTACAATTCTGTCATGTTTTGCCTAACTTTATTTGCTTTCTTTAAACCTACTTTGTGTTTTTTTTAAGAATATTTGTCACTTGGTATTTATATTACTTTGTGATGATTCTTCATTTATATCATTTTCACTATTATTCATTTGATATGAATGGTATTTAGTGCGTTAAGGTGCAAATTATGATATCTGCTCTGTTTTAGTGTGTTGCTATTAATCAACTGCTTTTATCTTTTTGATGTTGTCAAAGGAGGAGAAGTGCTATGAAAATGAGATAGACTTACAATTTCTGAGTTCTGAAGATGTGCACAAACTCAGGGGGAGTTCCTTCTTCTTATGTCACTTTCTATATTTTTGATTTGTCAATATCTGATTTGTCAATATTGTGTAGGTTTTGCCATCATAAAAAAGGGGGAGTATGTGAGGGCAAGATTCATGTTTTCATGATTTCAAAACCTCTTCTATCCTTAATGACATGTGTGCTACATAAAATATACTTGGGACAAAGTGTGGGATTCAAGCTTGGATGAAAATAAATTTTTTGGTAAGAAAAATGAATCCTGCGTCAATGCAAGCTAGCTCCGGTCGACTCAAAGCATTATGCTTCTCCCGGGTTGTGTTACACCGACCCCTTGGTCGACTCAACCTGATGGTCAAGAAAATCGAAGGCTACATCGATGCAACCCCCCTGGTGTGATCGACACATTCAAGCTATTTGCTTTATCTTCAAAGCACGGGTTGTGTTGCACCGACCCAAGCTTCTAGAGCGGTCAACGCATTCAATCTGTTTGGCTCATCTGCTTGGCGCGAGTTATGTTGCACCGAACCAAGGCTCCGTAGCGGTCGACCGCTCAATTAAAACACTCAAAATTATGTTTGCCTTATTTTCATTCTTTCTCAGATATTATTTGTTTTTCACTAACACATATAATAAGAGTTTAGATTACTTTTGAGCAGTTAACAAGAACTAGTGAAAGATACACATAATGCTCATCATCTTCATCCTCTCTTCTTAAAAATCAACATCTATACATAATCATGGTTGTTGATTCAAAAAAAATGTTGTGGTGATAACGTTCAAATCAAGGATTCAATTCAGATTTGGGTTGAGCAATTGTGGGTTGTTCTTAAATAAAATCATTTGGATTTTCTCCTCCAAGATTCCAATTAATGCAGCGGTTTTTGCACAAGTCTTTGCTTCATTGAATTTAGTCGAGTGAAAGGATTAAGAAACGTTGGGTTTTCTTAATCAAGTAGCGGTAACCGGAGGATTGTGAAGGAAGATTTGGGGTCAAATTGCTTGCGATCGAAATCAGCCAAGTGAAAGGATTAAGAAACTGTGGGTTTGCTTAATCAAGTAGCGGTAACCGGAGTTTTGTTCGAAGAATTTAGCATTTGCTTTGGCTCAAACCAAGGAAAGAGAAGAAGAATGTTACATCAGCAACATTGGTTTGTTTGTATTGTGAACTATCTCTTCTCTTGTAACATTTGTAACTTAATATCAAATATCTCAATTCTAGATTCTAGAATTGGGGGAAGACGTAACCTACCTGAGGACGACAAGGGAAACTGCCTTAAAAAATCGTGTGTTCTTCTTCTTTTTCTTTACTTCCATACTTGACTGTTATAATTTATGAAAATTAACTTGTTAAATTTGCTTGTAATGAAATTGTAGTGTGTTGAGATCATTTCACAACATTGATAACAATCCATTTGATTCATACCTAAGAAAATTCACCACTACAATTTAGTAAAACCAAACCTAAGGTGCTTTGTACATAAGGTGTTTGACAAATTGACTCATCCAAAAATTATTAATTGTGTTTATATTTATCTTAATCAACTCAATGGAAGTAATTCATACTCATTGAGGGTGTATAAGTGATTGACCAATTGAGTAAAACATATTGATCCTTACTTTGTCATCCTATCCCATACAGTTACACATATCTGATCTTTTCAATAGAGGAGCGTTTAGAATATTGGAGATTCCAGGAGCTTTCGCATATATTTATTAAAAACAACTTTAAAAAGAGAAAATTATTTTAAATGATCTATTTAACCCCCCTTCTAGATCGATCACATCGTCTAACAACTTTTAGTCTTTCCATACAAACCCTAGTTACTAACAGGTAAATATGTACAGTAGAGTAAAGTGCGGAATATAAAGTGCAGAAAATTAAACCTAAGATATTACATCCTGTGAGCAGTTACATAATAGAAAAAATACAGGAATGTAAATCTACGTTATTACATCCGTAGTTGCGACCTATACAATTGTTCTAAGAAATTAAATAGCAAAAAGAAATAAGAAAAGATGTTAGAAAAATGTTTTAATGTTTTTATAGAAAATAATTTAGGTTATAATAGTAATAAAAACCTAATTATTTCTAATTAATTTTAATGTTTAAAAAAGGCTAATTAACTTAATTAAATAAAAAATGTCAACAAAATTAATTACTAATTAAAAAACCCTAATCCTAATTTATTATAGTTTTTTTTTGAAAAAAAAAGTTTAAGGTTAATAGTTAATTAAAAGGGAATTAATTAATAAAATAGAAAAAAAATTAGGGTTAGTAAAAATAAGAAAACCAAAATGCATGGGGTGAGACTTGAACCCACACCCTCAGCCTCACGGGATACTCCCTTCACCACTGAGCAAGCGTGTTGTTTGTGTTGTGAAATTAGGAAGGGCTCAATTTAATATTAACATGCGTTGAAATCTGGAAAAAAAAATAATTTTGACAAAAGGCTAGCTCGAGCCCACGCCCTCTACAATACCAGTGTATCACTCACCATTACGCCACACTAATTTTTGTGTTATTAAACACAAATAAATCAAATTATTATAAAAATGCTAGATCAGAGAAGCGATGGAGCCCTAGCTCCTATCGTCTTTTCTGGTGGCCTCAAAACTCAACTTGCAAAAACAACAAGCATCAAAGACCAGGAGGGATCGTGTCCCCCTAATTTGGACCTCTTATTGGTGATCTTATTTTGTCCTGAAAACGCCTGTAGAGTGAGTTTCGAAGAAAAACATTTCAAACTGCCCTAACAATGGCGTTTTGTTATTCATGCACTAAACCTCAAAGTTAATGGTTCAAAAACATTCTAAACATGATTATGAACATATGTGAATGCTTATAAATAATTTGTATCATGCGAATTAAGAGTTTGAAATCAAATAAAATTACCAAACTGGACCAACTTGGTTGGCACATTTTGGGATGCTTCAAGCTTGAGTGATGGTTGGGATGAATTCATGGAGTCTTCAGGAAGCTTGCTTGAGGCCTCGAATGGACTGAAAAATGTTGGAGATAAGGGTTTGAGTTTACCTTAGTTCTTGACAAATTTGAGATTTTTAGGGTTCTTCTTGAGGCAAATTTTTGTATTTTTTGATGTCTGAATATGTTGGGTATTTATAGAAAGAAGATTAGGTCAACAAAAGTGAAAAAAATATTTTGTATTTCATGATCAAATATTTGATTGGAATTTTTCATGAAAACTTTCTTTTTTAGGCCAATCTTGTATCAATCACCCTCACAAGGTTTTGCCAAGTTATCATGAATTTTTTGGGCTTCAAATTTGATCAAAACAAAAAGTCCACACGCCTTGTATCATTTATTTGGTATTTTATTTGATTTATTTTGCTTTTAATTGAATAAAATCAAAATAAAAAAGAAATAAAAATCATAAATATACATGAATGGATTTATAGGTCTTTTATGAGGTCATGAGCACGTTTGAACCTAAAAACATAGGCCCATTAGCCCAAAAATCAAACTTTGCTCAATTTAGGTTTCATGTATTTTCTCAAAATTGCTCAAATTGCACCAATCACATCTCTCTCAATTTTTGTCATATGAAGATGATCTTTGACTTTTTAGAAACCTCAAGATGTCTCCTACAACTTTCATGTTTGTCGTTTTTTCATTTGAAGCCTTTATCTTTAAGTAAATTGTTTTGACGAAAGATGTCTTTTTGTTGACTTTTAAAATGACCTATAATGTTTTGGATCATATCTTTTAAATGAAGCATTTTTTCCTTGATATTAGAGAGACAAAGTTGTAGAGAACTGAATTTCCTTCAAGTTGAGCTTTGGTTAATGAATTTCTGATGAAGTATGTGAAACTTATGCTTGGTCAAAGTTTAGTTGACTTCTCCTTAAGAAAACCCTAATTTAATAACTTTTTACTTTTGATGAATTTTGAGTTTTCTTGAAGAATCATGATCAACCCTTGATAAAATGATGAATGTGACTTCAAAATCTTGATGTTGACCAAAAATATTGAAGTTTGACTGTAGATTGGTCAAAGTTGACTTTTTGTCCAATGTAGTTAATTTTCAATCATCTGACTAATTAACTGAGCAAATTTGTAATGTAAGGCTTGAAATTTGATATGAGGGTACCTTGAGACATATGAGAAGCCATGAAGTCTACTTGAGGCATTATAAACTCAATTACTTTAAGATAAGCCAAACCCTAGTTGTAGGTCAATTGCTTAGGAGGATAGTCTATCTAATCAATTCTTGAGTAGTCTTGAGTACTTGAGACCTTCATGAGCATGAATAGGTATCCTGAACCATTTTGTCTTGAGAATGGGAGGGAAATTTTTTGGGTACAACACATATATTGACTCTTAAAACTTTCCTTTTACACTCGATAGTTCTTTCAGACTTATCTTGGTCAGTCCCATATAGAATTGTTCATGAAACATTTTTTCTGAACTCGCCCAATCATGAATAGAATGGGAAGGGAGGGTTGTGAACCATGTGAAATCACTTTTTTTAGAAAACTGGAGAAATATTTCATCCTTATATTCTCATTGTTAGCAATATCCATCATTTCGATAAAGTATCTTTCCATGTGTTCGACTGTGGACTCGTTGGTGTCCCTAGCAAACTTAGTAAATTTGGGGACTTTCCAACCCCTCGAAAGTTTGATTTTCAATATATATTTCGATAGAGGGGATGAATAAGTATTCCTACGAAGGCCAGTATTCATGCCATTTCGGAATATTATTCTTTCGACAATAGCCTCTAAAATTTTCTCTCTCGCTAAGGCATCTTATCAAACTTAAGGGACAACTTGGTATGCATATTGGTTTTGATTCACTGCCACGACTAGAGGGCGCTTGACTACCCTGGGTACTTCTTGTTCAAAGAATTGGGGCACAAATTACCTCCCCTGGTCAACTGTTTCTTTAAGGACAACTCCTACATTTTGAGCAAGCCTTTCTTGTTGAGGCTGCACAACTGGTCGAACTTGCACTTGAGGAGTGCCAAGGAAATCACCAATTTGATTCACCAATTATTGGTAATTTTGAGTCAAATTTTAAATCAAAGGATTAAGTATAGTACCCATTTATTGAGTAAGCAAATTAACCATATCATGAATACTTTCATCAATCTGCTGCCTCATCATCGCTACAAAACTAGTGATGAAGGTTTGCATCACCTGGGAAGAGAAATTTACTCCCAAGGGTGGAATATTTCGACCCAAATGGTTTCTAAGAAGTCCCGATCCCTAGATAGCACAAATGCAGATGTTGTGTTTTCAACAAATTTTGATGCATTATTATGTAAGCCTGCCATCATTGAAGTTGGCATGCCATAAGGTTATTCACGAACATTCATGGGCATTGTGAAACTCGACACAAAAGGCGTAGAAGGACTAGTACCAACTGGTCTAGGAGTCACACGATGACTCAGTGATACATATGGGGTACTTATTGGCACACTTTAAGCCGTCAACGATATGACAGTAGTGCTTGTTGTCGATGCGGTTGCATCAGTCGCATTCACAGGGAATATGCCTCCTTTTGTTGTATTAGAGGGTTGTTCTCCATTATGGTTGTTCTTAGGGTTAACCATTCTTGTAGCGTTTCTCTTAACTGGTCTTTTAACATAATATTTGGTTATCCTACCGCACCTCAATCTCATGCACACTCACAAATTTGAGTAGTTTTGTTGATGAAAAACATGCAAATTTCTAAAGAAAACGTAAACTTTTAGAACTTTGTCCCACAGAGCGTGCCAAGTTGTTTACCCAAATTTTTGGTAAACAACATCTAGTCTCTTTTTAAAGGTTTCTTGTAGGATCAACTATGGAATCCTAAGACAATAGTGCTAAATTTTGTTTGACTATTTAGATTATGATAAAGTCAATATATCAAATAAGTTTAAAATTAGAACTAAAGTGCAGAATGACACATAAATAAAGGAAAACAATTTAAGGGTAAACTTTGTATTGAAAGGAAGTAAACTGCTTGGAATTTTTAAAACTTGAACGCATACATACATTTTCCAGAAAATCACTCTTTTCCCACTTTGACACTGATACTTTGAGTTTTTTCTCACAACATAACAAATGGAACCTCTACAAATGAAAACAAATGTAGTTTATATAGAAATCCTAAAATAATAGTTTCCAACGGTCCACTAAGAAAAATCGGCCACATCTCCAATCCATGCATGCTTCGTTTTGTAAGCTTCCACGTGTCTCCAAGACACCTTTTGTCCTTTTCCATTTGAAAACTTCCTTCGACTATGCTTCAGGCAACAAAGATGTAACAAATTTTGATAAGTCTTTGCATACTGCATGGTATTGATCCCATATATTAGAGGGCTTCGACCAGGTAACCAAATCTTCCATCTGATTATCCTACTGGGACTTACTTCAACTAGTGACAACCATAAGTTTGTCGAAAACCTTTTCAATAAGTCAAAAACCTACTCTTTGAGAGTCATGACCCTTAAGACCTCTTCTTAATGCCATGTCAAAAGTCCAGGTTAACAAAGACCAAAGTTACTCTTTCTTGGAAAAAGCATGCAATTAGTTATATAATGAATCATACGACTATTTGTGCAAATGTATTCAACAATGAATGGGTTTAGTAAGGGAATGATGGATTTTTTATTAGCAAGGATGCAACAGCCTTGAGACTTAAATTATATCCTTTTTCTCTTGGCTCGAGGACAACGTCTTCATGGGGAAGTTTTATGATATTTTCAAATTCTTCTAATGATAGATATATTGTGTCTTTTCACTTCAAAGTAGGCTATTCCATCATTGAAGAAGTAATTTGAGAAAAAAAATCTTAACCAGTGATGGGTACACCTTACTTTAGGGGTTGCAGAGGAAGGTGGACAAATTTGATTCTTCAAAATCTTTAAAGAATTCACATTCTTTAAAAGCTAGTGAATCCAGAGTGTAAATTCTCAAGACAATTATATTGTCAAAATCTTCGAAAAATATCTCTTCTTGTTGTTGAGAATTGAAAGCATCAGAGAGAGGATTGGAGAAAAATCTTAGCCTTCTGAGAGCTTTGATGATTATTTTGAGAGATTTATCTCACACATGCAACTAGGGAGAATGTTAAGAATGCAATACAAGAAGAGCGAGGAATGAGTACCTTATTATAGCGTTCTTTTTGATGATTTGAGCATTTAATTCTTGCAAGCCAATAATCGCGATTGTGCTAAACTAAAATCAGATCAAAATCATCCAAAAATGGTGTGTCAATCAATTAGCTTGTCATTCCTATCAGTTTGATGTTAGTATTTTTTAAGATATTGAACAATTATCATCAATGCAAGGATCTAATTTCCTTGGAGATTACGTTTGGCTCAAATTTGATTTGGAAATATGTGCGCCAAGCCTCTCCAATCGGTTACGTCAAAGTTCAAATAGATTGTTGTTGTACCCCAAAATTTGCCCTCCCATATTTCTCAAAACATGGCAAGTGAAGTCCCCAAATTGCTCAAGGAAGTTCAAGAGTTGACCAGACAAACTCTCTCCTAAGGCAGTCTACCTCAAATTAGGGTTTCATTTTCCATCAAGATGTTTGAGTCCAAAGGATACCAAATTCTCACCATTGTCCTAATATGTTCTCAAGATCATCCATGTCAAGTTTTAAGCCTTGCAGAAGAAGTTTGCTCAGTCAATTGCCCAGAGGCCTGAAAATCGACTATGCTAGGTCAAAAGTCAATTGTGGCCTACATACAGTCAAACTTCAAGATTTTTGGTCAACATCCTCATTTTAAAGTATCATTCATCATTTGATCAAGGGTTGATCATGATTCATCAAGGATTTCTCACAATTCATTAAAACCCAAAAGTTGCTAAATTAGGGTTTTGTAGGAAAATTCAACTCAACTTTGACCAAGCATAACTTTCTCATACTTTATTATAAATGACCCATTCAAAGATCATTTTTGAAGAGGATGCAATTCCCTACAATTCATATTCATCTCCCAAGTTCAGAATAGGCACTCACAAGAAGATATGAAGTTTGACATTATAGGTCATTTTGGAAAGTCAACAAAAACACCTTTTGGGTCAAAGCTTTATACATGAACATGGAAGACTCAATTGAGATGAGACCAAAAGAGTTGCTTAGAGGACATCCTAAGCTTTCTAAAAAGTCCAAGAACACCTCTCTAGGGTTAAAATTGAGAGAGATATGAATTGTCAAAGTTGGCAATTTTTGGGAAATTGTCAAAAGTCAACATTGATCAAAATTGCATTTTTTCCACATGGGCCCATCTTTTTAAGATTGCATCTCATTCCTAGCATAGTCCACGACCTATGGGACCCTCCATGCTTTATTTATTTATTTATTTAATTTATTTTTATTTTTATTCACTTAAAATTCAAATAAAATCAAATAAATATAAATAAATCTTATAATGTGTTTTAGGGATGATTTTTGCATTGAAGGAAGATCTTATGTGCTATCAATTGAGAATCAATTCGTGCAAGGCTAATTTGGGTGGAAAAATATTAAATTGAAGCAAGTTTGGAAAGATATCATATGCCATAAAAGACCAAATCAAATCTTCATAATGGGCAAGATTGAATTCGTTTTTGTTGAACTAACATGTTGTATTACATATACAGAAGGGATCCAAGGCCAAGAAGGAGGTTGAACAGTCGTGCAGAGCAAGAACAAAATTGAAAAAAATCTCAATAAAAAGTGGTGATCCAATTCCAATTTACAGGCCATCCCAAGCCATCTTCACCTTACCAATAGATTGTTGGACGTCTCAGGATCGTGTTCCAAGCATTAACAAGCCTTCCCACGTCCTGAAACGCATTGTAGCAGTCACATAGTTAGCCAAAAATTTCGTTTTCATTTTCATTAATTTATACATCATTTGCAAGTTTTGATTACATATTCTTGTTCCTTATTGAGTTTGCAAGCTATTCATTCTATTCAATTGCATTTTTAACGCCTGTACAGTATATTGCCATAGCTAGGGTTTTACGTTCTTGGTAAGGGCTTTGCAGTATAGGAAAAATTGGGTTTGAATTCTGGTGCCATGATACTCGTGAGGATGAGACGAATTGATTGGCACCTTTGAATTTCATTTATATTGCTTGTAGAGAATTTTTGTGATGAACAGGCTTGTAGCTACAGTGAGGCAACCGTAGGTAAAAATTTTGTTACCTAAAACGACGGTTGGGAGGAAGAAGATGGATGCGTGTCACTCCCTAGTTGGGTGATTTGAATTTCGCGCGTTTGGGTTTCAACACTATTGTTTTCATTATATTATAATTGGTTTTTATTGTATATACAAATAGCAATGGCAGCATAGATGGCAAGCGTGCATTGGAAAAGTGCATGAGGACCTGGGTTCGATCCCCAGGTCCCAACCTTTGTTCATATTTTTCTTCAACAGGCAATCCATCACGCTACACATCAGGAGGTTCACCGTGTGTGATCAAGATCTGGCCATGCAATTAATCAGCACTCCAGATCCAATGCCCTTCCCTTGGAGGACTACCATTCGTCCCCATTCAACGTGCACACTGGATCAAGCAAGTCAAACGGGCCATCAACCTTGGGCCCAAAAATTCATATTCAAACCCCCCCTTTCAGCAAACACCACCAGGCCCATTTACTTCCCTTTTTTTAATCTTTTATCCTTTTAATTTTCTTTATTTATTTAATTCACAAATTAATTTATTTTCCATAAAAAAACATAAAATCAATAATCCATAAAAAATTAGGATTAGTTTTTTTTTTATTATCAAAATTAATTTAATTTAGGTTAACTTAGGAAATTGTAATTTGTTTTTTTTTCATAAATAAAATCAAAAATAGAAATTAGGTTAACTTTTAATTTTATTTTCTCTTTTTCTCAAATAAACAAAAATACAAAAAATAGGTTTTAGAATAAATTAATTTATTTTTAATTTAAAATTCATTAGAATTATGATTTTCTCTTTAGTTTAATTGTTTCTTTATTTTCTTAAAATAACAAAACAAAACAAAACTTTTTTTAATCAATCACAATTAGGTTTAAGCGAGGGTCAAAACCCTAGTTGTTTCATATTCGATTCATTGCGCGCGTGTTATTTATTTTGGCCTATATTTTTGTAACTGTTCATGGTTTGTAATAGTTTAATCTAGGTCTTTTTACTTATTGCTTTTTCCTGGGTTTTTGGCTATGTAATTAATCCCCCTCCCCGAAGCCTTGTAATAGCGTATATTTACTTTCTCGCATTTTTAATTCCTGCAAATATTTAACTGTTTAGATGAATGCTAATAGGATTGTATGACAAGAATGCATGAAAAATTTAATACAGTTAGAAAACCCTAATGTGCAAAGACAAATAACTGAAAACAGATCACTCGCACATATCACTCTTAGGGTATACTCACACTTCGGTTGCCTTCGGTAAACGATCATTAAGTATAGGGTGTCTTAGTGGTTGCCCTCCTGTCTAAAAATATCAAATATCCCGTTCAAACGTTGCCTCGAAAATGTTGCCTCAGAAATGTTGCCTCGAATATGATCTTAAGACTCTAGGGTTATTACTAAGGTGTCCTAACATTGCTTTAGTGATCGTACGTCCCTTTAGAATTGACCCTTACAAACTCCAACAACGGTGCTACCTATTTCTCAATAGTAGGATAGCGCTGTCTAAAGGAAACGAGAATAGAAACGATCTTTTTTCGAGTAGGTAGATACTAGTAGGTACTTGCTCAAGTCAAACTTTTCGCACTTACCCTTTTCAAACAAATTTTCAAAAAAATTATGTCACACCTTTGAGGACTGATACAAATGTTATCACGAAGTTAAAACTTTTCAAAAACAAAGCACATACACAAGCAATTTCAAAAAGATGAGCAAGTACCTAAGAGCCCATGGAAAACCATGGATAGAAAGGGTGCTAATACCTTCCCTTTCTATAATCTACCCCCTGTACTCAGAATGTCTCGAAAAGGATTTTTCTGTACTTTTTTCCTTTCCGGTTGGATGAAATAAAAGTAGGTGGAGACTCTTGCTTACCGCGACATTTTGCGAACACAAAACGCAAAAATGCAAACCAGTATTAAACAATCGGTTCTGCCACCATATCACAATTGTGCTTACGCCAGTCAACCTCCTTAGTTCTTTTTAGGCCTTGTGTTGGATGTCCTTTTGGTTATTGCTTTTCTTTACCCCTATTCAACTTTATTTACACCTCATTTCTATGAAGAGATAATAGACCCGTCTATTTGGTTAGAAAAAATAATTTTATTTTGATGAACAAAATTAAATCCACTATTTTAAATAATTAATCGGATTTTTTGATCATTTCATCTTTAAAATAGTGTATTATCTCAAATATCAAGGAATCTTGATAAACCTTCCCTTAAAAGGAACACTAACATAATGGGGTGATTTCTTCTATGTGAATCGTTGGATGCGAGAGTTGGTTCAAACAACAAAAGTAATAATAAAACATATCGGGGATAATTTATTCTCTATGAATAGTTGAATCGTTTCCATATATGTTATATCATAATAAAACCACTAAAAAGGGCGCATGAATTCACCATAACATGGCTTGATGGTTTCCAATTGTCGAAACACCCATTCATTTGCATATGGAGGTGAAAAGTTCAACACCCATTTGTAATACATGTTCATAGGGTGGATCATCATTACTATAAATGTAAATTCTCTTATGAAATACAAGGGGTATATGCAACTCAAATTCCATACTTGTCTTACTGATTATCTACAAGAGCCACAAGCGAGGCATAATATTTATTTAATGCATATAATAACTACAAGGCGAGTCCCTCATGGCTATTAGAAAAAACTGAACAACACATATTTTTGTGACAAGTTCATACCTCAAAGTTTCTCAAAACTATATGTTCTATTGAGGACAAGCAACAAGCTAAATTTGGGGTTATGATCGGTCACCATTTTCAGCATGTCTTTGTTACTTGTCTGATGATAATCCAGGTATTATGCATTATTTCATGTCGTATTTTGCTTCTCTTTGAATGATTTCATGTTTCTTGAGTTTCTTCGAATTTTATGTTTTCTTAAGTTTATTTCAAGTTATTTCTCGTTTTATGCTTTGGTTGGTTGTTGTGATTATTTCAGGTTCAGGGGAAGGATCTGAGGTACTCGATACGACAAAAGTAGAGGAATTAGAGCGCTAAAAGAAGTTTCAGCAAGTTACAGCAAGCCTGACACGGCCACCCATGTCGCCTGACATGGGCTGTGTCAGACAGAGGAGCATATGAAGAGCTAAAAGCCAGAGTTCCAGCACGGTCATCTGTGTCACGCGGCACGTGATGTGTAAACCATGCTAGAACTTAAAGACTCATGGGGATGGACAGATGACCAACACGGTTGGCCGTGTCGCCTAACACGGGCCATGTTTGTCCAAACAGAGTTTTTTAGTTTTTTTTATTTTTACTCTAAGTAAGACCCGGGAGGGCATTTTGGACGTTTCAGACCGGGAACAATTGATTCTGACTATTTGAGGCAATTTTGACAACCAAACGAGACACTTTTTGAATTATTTAAGAATTTCACGCTAAGGGAGAGAGTTGGAAGAGTTTTGGAGACGAAGAATCTTTCAGGCGCGAAAGCAATTTAGATCTACAACTCCAACCTTTTTGTAATGTTTAACTCTATTATTATTATTATCGTTTTTGTTCTTTTGAATTCTATGAGAGGCTAAACTCCTCAATGCTAGGGGGTGTCCCTGATTTGGCATCACTATGATACTAATCTCTTTGTTTTATCAACACATTAGTTATTTTTCATCAATTTAATTGTTTCAGATTATAATATCGTTTTGTCCTGTCGGATCAATAGGGTTTACTTTTCTCAACAGAATAGAATTGGACAACCGTGTTAGGGTTTCCTGAAATAATTATATTATAGAAGATTGTACCTAGGACAAGGGTAATCCTATAATGACTAGATAAATTATTGATAATAAAATGCTTGACTTCTTCACTAATTTGAATGGATATTGAAATTTGGGTAGAAGATAAAGGTTTTTCACTAAGGACTTAGGGAAGAATAATCTTAAGAATTGGTAGTTGAGGTTAATGAACTTGTTGAAAAGATCAAGAGTGAAGGTCGTCAGATGGAAAATCATACATTGCCCCTAGCATGTTTCTCCTTTTTATAAAAACTCATAATTTACTTTCTACTCATTACTATATTGTTAAAGTTTAAATCCCTAATCTAAACCCACCATATTGTGTTTGTTTAATTGAACCACATATTCAACTAGGTAGTCGTACTCAGTCCTCGAGATCAATTAGGAAATTCCCACTATTACTACATTGTGAAAATAGTACACTTGCTATTTTTCCAATCAAGTTTTTGGTGCCGTTGCTGGGGACTGCCTATATACAGAGTTAATCGTGGTTCAATTGAAATTTTGTTGCTCTGCAATTAAAATTTTATTTCTTTGTAATTATTATTATTTTTATTTGTTATTACTAAATTTTGCCTAATCTTTTATTTGAGGAAAGGCCTCAGTTGAATTTCCTTTTGACGCAGAGATTGAAAGAACTTTTCACAAAAGGCGAAGAGAAGCGAGATTAGCTAGACTAAAATCCGAAGAAGGATGCAATCCGGATCATTTTAATTCTAATTCGGAACATATTTCAAAGGATAAAGAGACAGATTCAGGGCCAAAAGCTATGGCCAGAAATCCACCTGAGAGACTACTTGGTGACTATGGTGGAACGAATGCACCGGTTGGTCGACTAACTATTATGAACCAACCGGTGAATGTACCAAATTTTCAGCTGCATCCTAGCACTATCACTCAGCCTGAGATGAGATCCTTCTCTGGAAGGGTCAATGAGGATGCCAACAAGCATTTATAATGATTTCTGACAATGATCACCACTTTGAAGATAGATGGACCTACTGAGGAGCAGAAAAAGTTGAGGATATTCCCGTTCACTTTAGCTGATGAGGCTGAAGAGTGCTTGAATTCTCTTCCGACTGGTAGCATTACTTCATGGGAAGAGATGGAAAAAGTGTTTCTAAATGAGTACTTTCCAGCATCAATATTCATGAGAAAAAGATATGAAATCCTAAATTTCAAGCAGAAAGAGGGTGAGTCATTAGAGGATTCCTATAAAAGATTCAAAAGACTCCTAGTGGCTTGTACCACTCACAATTTGGATCAGACTGAGCAGATGCAAATGTTTGTGAATGTACTTAGGATCAAAACCAAGCAGCTAATTAACACAGCAATTGGTGGCTCATCTAGTTTTTCAACATCCACTGGTATCAAGAAGATAATTGAAGCCATTGCTGTAAATGAGCTTCTGGAGTTATATGACAGGGTTGCAAGCAAGCCAGAAGGAGTAATTGATTTGAAGTTGGAAGCCAACAAGAAAATAAAAAATGGAAGAAACAATTGCTGTAGAAGTGGAGAAGAAGCTCAAGGCGATGGACATCAATACTCAACAAGTGACTAAGATTCAACATAGGTCAAAATGTTGTTTGTGAAATTTGTGGCGGACCACATTTGACTGTGCATTGTCTTGCCACTTCTTAACAAATTGTAGATATCAAGTTCTTGAAACAAAATAATCCTTATTCTAACACCTACAATCCTGGGTGGAAAAATCATCCAAATTTTGCATGGAGAGATAAAAAAGGGAATGTTCAGCACAAGGGGCAATTCCAATATAAGAATCAATATCAGCTGAAACAACAACAAGCTCTAAAGAAAGTAGATTGGGAGTTAGCTATTGAAAAGATGACAACTCATAATATTCAATTTCAAGAGGAGACAAGAAATAATCAGAAGAACACTTCCGCCTCCATTAAGAATTTAGAAGTTCAAATGGGACAAATAGCATAACAACTAGCGAATGCTCAAGCACCTGGAACTCTTCCTGGTGGAATCGTTACAAATCTAAGGGAAAATCACATTGAGAATGCAGTTGTGACCAGAAGTGGTAAGTTAGCTTGAAATGTCACAAAAAAAAATAGAAGAGGAAGGTTTATTAGAATTGTATCTAGAAATCAGAGATAATTCGAAGCAAGCTGAGGAAGTGGTGATACAACCAATTATTGAGAAGGAAAAGCAGAAAGATCCTAAGCCAAAAATAATTCTCCCTTATCCTACAAGAACAAGGAAGAAAGATCTCAATGAGAAATTTTTTGAGAAATTCTTGGAATTGTTCAAGAAAATTGAGATTAACATTCCTTTTCCTGAAGATCTAGAATAAATGCCTATTTATGATATATTCATGAAAGACATCATATCCAAGAAGCATTCCATCGACACTGAGCCGGTAATGCTAACTAAAACATGTAGTACTATTTTGTAGGATCTCAAAATTCCTATGAAGAAGAAAGATAGAGGTGCGGTTACTATTCCTTGCACCATTGGTGATAGATCATTCAAGAAGGCACTTATAGATTTGGGTGCTGGTGTAAGCCTGATGCCACTTTCAATTTATAAAAAGCTTGAACTCGGTGAGGTGAAAGACAATCGTATGACACTTCAATTTGCATATCATTCAATGAAAAGACCTTATGGTATTGTAATTGATGTTCTTGTGAAGATTGACAAGTTTGTGTTCCTTGTTGATTTTGTAGTTCTGTGAATGCCAGAAGATAAAGAAATCCCACTAATCTTGGGAAGACCTTTTCTAGAGACGGGAAGATGCATGATAGATATTGAGGAAGGTACTATGACCCTTAAGGTATATGATGAGAAGCTGAAAATTAATGTGAGATACACCATGAAATTCAAATATGAAGAAGATGCAAGTAAAAACATTGAAATGTTGGACACAGTGTTCATTCACTCAGTTCTAAGCAAAGTTCCTGAATTACCGTTGGAGAGAGTTCTTAGCTTATCAATTTTTGAAAACCATGAGAACATATATGAGAAAGAATCTAAAGTGATATCCATGTTTGAAGCAAAAACTTCATGGAAAAGATCAAAACCACAACAGTGGGAAGATTTACGACCACCACAATCTCCTATAGAAAAACAAGAGGTGAAAAAGGGAACAAAGTTGAAACAACTACCTGAAAATCTCAAGTATAACTTTCTTGACACTGAAGAGAAATGTCCAGCTATTATCAAATCTTTCCTAAAAGAAGTTCAGGAAGACTAGCTCATCAAAGTGCTCAAGAAATACAAGGGTGATACAAGATGGGCCATTAAAGATTTGAAAGGTATTAGTCCCACGGTTTTCATGCATAAGATATTGATGGAAGATAATCAGAAACCGATTGTCCAGACTCAAAGAAGACTTAACCCTACTATGAAATAAGTTTTTCGAAAAGAGGTTGTGAAGTTATTGGATGCGGGTCTTATTTACCCTATATCCGATAGTGCATGGGTGAGTATTATTCATGTGGTACCTAAAAAGGGAGGAACAACTGTCATAAAAAATGAGAAGAATGAGTTGATTCTTACTATAACTGTTATAGGTTGGCGAGTATTCATAGACTACCAAATATTGAATAATACTACAACAAAGGACCACTTTCCTTTACCTTTCATTGACCAAATGTTGGAAAGGTTAACTGGTCATGATTACTACTATTTTCTTGATGGGTATTCAGGATACAATCAGATTGCGATAACTCCAGAAGATCAAGAGAAGATTGCATTCACTTGCCCTTATGGAATTTTCGCCTACGAATGCCATTTGGGTTGTGTAATAGACTTTCTACTTTTCAGCAATGTATGACATCCATATTTACAGACATGCTTGAAAAGCACATGGAAGTGTTTATGGATGATTTTTCGGTTTTCAGATCTTCTTTTGAGAATTGCTTAAATAACTTGTCTCTTGTGCTAAAATGATATTAACAGACCAATTTAATTCTCAATTGGGAGAAGTGTCATTTCATGGTGCGTGAAGGTATAGCGTTGGGTCACAAGGTGTTCCATATAGGAATTGAATTTGACAAAGCCAAAATGGAGGTGATAGAAAATTTACCCCCACCAGTGAATAAGAAAGGAATAAGAAGTTTCTTAGGACATGCAGGATTCTACCGTAGGTTCATAAGAGATTTATCCAAGATTGTGAAGCCTCTGACTAGTCTGCTTGTGAAGGATACACCGTTTCTTTTCGATAAAAAGTGTGGTGAGGCTTTTGAAACTTTGAAAATAAGTTGTTATCTGTCCCTATAGTAATTTCTCCTGATTGGTCTGTAACATTTGACATCATGTGTGATGCAAGTGATATAGCGGGAAGTGCTAGGACAGAGAATAGAAAAGCTCTTGCATGTGATCCACTATGCAAGCCATATGTTGAATCCACCTCAGATGAACTATGCAACCACTAAAAAGTAATTGTTAGTAGTAGTGTATGCTTTTGACAAATTCAGGTCCTACCTTTTGTGGTTAAAGGTAATTGTTTATACTGACCATGCTGCTTTGAAATATCTTTTTTCTAAACAGGAATCAAAACCAAGGCTGTTGAGGTGGATCTTACTCTTGAAAGAGTTTGATCTAGAGATCCGGGACAAAAAGGGATGTGAAAACATTGTTGCTGATCACTTATCTTGGATGTCTCTGATAAAATAAATAGAGAAGAATCTCCTAATTAAGGATGAGTTTGTTGATGAACGAATCCTAGCTGTGATTGGTGCTCCATGGTTCGTTGACTATGTGAATTATTTGGAAGGTGGAGTAATACCTGATGATTTTGATTCTAACAAAAATAAACAGTTTTTGCATGATTGCAGGTTTTATTTATGGAAAGAGCCATTCTTGTACCAAAAGGGAATATATGGATTGGTTCGAAGGTGTGTCCTTAAGGAAGAACATAGAGATGTACTAAGAGCTTGTCATGACTCAGAATATGGAGGACATTTTAGTGGAGATAGAACAATTGCAAAAGTCATGCAGTCTAGGTTGTACTGGCCAACTCTGTTTAAGGATGCTCAGAGAACTGTAAAGGAATGTGACAGATGTATGAGGATGGGCAACATTTCAAAAAGGAACCAGATGCCTCAAAATGTCATGTTAGAGGTAGAAATGTTTGATGTATGTGGAATAGAATTAATGGGACCATTTCCACCCTCTTTTGGAAAGAATTACATTTTGGTCGCGGTCGACTATGTATCAAAGTGGGTGGAAGTTCTCTCATTACCCATAAATGATTCTAAAGTGGTGGTAAATTTCCTTAGAAACAACATTTTATCTAGGTTTGGGGTACCAAGGGCTCTAATCAGTGATGATGGTACTCACTTCTTAAACAATCTGATGGAGAATCTATTGAAGAAGTATGATGTGAAGCACAAGATTGCCACCCCGTATCACCCTCAGGCAAGTGGATAGGTTGAAGTGTCTAACAGGCAAATAAAGCAGATACTTCAAAAAACTATTAGCGCCTTGCGGAAGGATTGGACTATAAATCTAGAAGATGCATTATGGGCATATAGAACTACGTTCAAAACCCCTATAGGTATATCCCCCTATCAACTAGTTTACAGTAAAGCATGTCATTTACGCTCAAACTCGAGCATAAAGCCTTTTTGGCTACCAAGTTCCTGAATTGTGATCTTTTGAAAGTTGGCGAATCCCGAACTCTTCAACTTCATGATTTATAAGAGTTTAGGAATCAGGCTTATGAGAATGCCAAATTATATAAAGAACAAAAAAAGGCATGATCAAAAGATCATAAGGAAGGAATTTTGGGAAGGACAACTGGTGTTTTTTGTTCAATTCTAGGTTAAAGATGTTTCCTGGAAAGTTACAATCCAGATGGTCCAAAATGTTTGTGGTTCACAAATTGTTTCCCCATGGATCAATAGAATTGAAAAATCAAGCTAATGGGGACACATTTAAAGTGAACGGACAGAGATTGAAGCCTTATTACACTGGGAAAGCAGGTGAGTTGATTGATAATGTCCGTCTTACAGGGTAAGATGGACGATCGTAGAGCCATGCGATGTTAAATGAAGCACTTTGTGGGAGGCAACCCACACATTTTAATTCTAACTTTCGTCTTTGTTTTGTTGTATTTTTGTTTTACTTGTGTATGTAATCACAGTGTCTTGCAAAGGAACCAAGTACGCAAAAAGGGGAAATTACCGAGAGAGGAGAAAATTCTACCAAAGAGAAAACTTTTCCCAAAAAACATACGTGCAACCCGGTAGACCGTGTCACCGGACACGGCCCGTGTCAGACTCGCTGAAGGAAATGGGTGCAAGTGGAAAAATAGGATCACTCAGCCGAGCAACACGGTAGGCCGTGTCACCTGACATAGCCTGTGTCATTGCCACTTAAGGAAATGTGTGCAAGTGGAAAAATGGGAACATTCAGATATGCAACACGGTAGGCCGTGTCACCGGACATGGCCTGTGTCATTCCTATTGAAGCATTTTCGTGAAAAACAAGATCTTAGGAACTTAGGCGCGCGACACGGTCGGTCGTGTCATCGGACACGGCCCGTGTTGAGTTTATGGAATTTGAATTTTTTTGTATTTCTTATTTTTGTGCGGACCCTGCCTAGTTTTTAACTCTTCTCCCAATCCTCACACTCATTACTTTGATTCTCACTCTCTCTTCTACATAAAACCCTATTTTCTCCATAGCCTCCACCATAGAAAGCTTTGATTTTCACCATTAAAAAAGCTTCAAAACCCCCCATCCACCTTCACAAAATCTTCTCCAAATTACCTCATCTACCACATACCTGTAGCTTTTTACTAATCTATTGATTTCAGTTTTCTCTTCTTTCCCAGGTTTCAAACATGCCCCCAGAAAGGATCGATCGAGGAAAGGTAGTTGCAGATCCAGCAAGGGCAAAGAGGAGAACCATTCGTGCACCCAATGCACACAATATCATTTTTGAAGAATCGGAATATGCTCGAAAGTATGATGTGCTTCTCAAGCGAAAGATGACACCGACAAGGTATATGTGCACTAAAACTCTTGAAGAATTAGGGCTGTAGGATGAGATTGATAGGATGTTTCACAGTTTAGGGATTCTAGAGTTTATGCACTATGAGGTGCCAACCCATGAGCGTATTACTTTAGAATTTTTAAGCATTTTTCCGTTTAAACTAGAAAGCGGTGGGCAAGTACTATAAAAGAGTATTATGGTAATATGAAATTTCGTCTTTATAATTCTGATTATGAAATGTCTATTGAGGATTTAGAACAATGTCTCCATCTCCCATGGGTAGGACATGGAGCTGTGCCTGATACTTTTGCTGCAGGTGATTTTTGGACGGCCATTACAGGTCTTCCTGGGTACATTCCTAAAGGTGCGAAGGCATCATGGATACAAAACATGTGTTTCACATATGCCTATAAAGGGTTAGCTTACACCTTGTTTGGGCGAGGTGATAGTACCGAAGTGGCCTCCAAGAGAGAATTGTTATTTTTATTCTCCATGGTTCATGATTCCCCAGTGAATGTCGCTGCTTTCACGGACGATCACTTGGAGAAGGTTAGGCGAGCAACTTCTAGTGACATTTTTGTTGGTGACATGATAATGCAAATTGCTGACTTTTATGGATGTTTTGTATTATTGGATGAAGAAGCATCAGTTGCTGCTTTAAGAAAAATTGACTTAAATGCTCTTATCCAGAAAAGTATGATCGAGGTTAGGCGAGACTGTTATACTCTGATGAGTCGTAAGAGATGTCTCTGAAGTTCCCTAATCCTAATAAAATTAGTATTGCTGATTATGATAACTGGTTATATGCGATTGTTGTCCCTAAAGAAGGGGTGGTGACCAAGATGATGATTTTGTTGCAGAGAATCATATGGAGGAAGATGCTCTGGCTCAGGAGCAGTTTGTACCTACCCAACAAGGTCACGGGTCCTCTTCCATGTCTTATGATCAGTGGGAGTGGGTGGAAACAGAGATATGATATCTTTGTATCGATAAGCCAGTCACGGGGAAGAGCAAACCCGCCAAGGGAATGCTATTGATGAGATGCATGCTATCATGCAACGCTTGATGTTGTACTTTCCACACCCTCCTCCTCTTCCTCAGTGAGCACTGTAAGTCTCCTCCCTATATTGTGTTCTAAAATATTGCAGCCAATGTATAGTTTATATGTGGGGGGATTTAGTTATTACATTTACTTATTATTTTGGTATTTCTTTTTCTTTTTGCATTGTTGTTTAGCTGTTTTGCATTGTTGTTGAGTTAGTAGTGCAGGATCATGGTATTGTTGTCCAAACAGGTGATAAAAATTGGTGACATTGGATGAGAAGATCACATTATTTACTGTGATTATTGAGAACGACCCCCAGAAGTTGATACCGCCGAGTGAGTGAGTGGACGTAACTATCAAGAGCTGACCGTCAAAAGGTAACATGTGCATCTCGAGTTGAGTGGAAAGTTACACCAAACTGGAAGGTATTATGGAATTTGTCAAGTTTACCCGACAATGTGAGGACATAAAAAGCCAAACACGTATTGATTCATCATGAGATCTAGTCAAGTATGTCTATGTCACTCTGAGTTTGTGTGTGTTCTAGTTGATTATAACTGCATTATGACACACACTGAGGTATGTTGTTTCTATTGTACCCCTGAGCCTTTCTAGCCATCCTGTTGTAATCTTTATCCGTTTTTAACCCCGTTGGGCATGTATCCGATTAATATTTATCACCCCTTATGATAACCCATGGCCAAACACTCCATACCTTGCTCAGTTCAGTTTTTTTTTCTTGAATTTGTGTTAAGCTCCAAGTTTGGGGTAGTAACACCTAGAAAAATAGGTAAGTACAAAAAAAAGATAAGTCTTGAAAAAAAATTATTGAAAACACTTACCGAAAAGAAGAAACTCAGTTAAATTACAAAGAAACGCTCAAAAGAAATAATTGAGTGAAACTGAAAGACCAAAAAGCTTGAAAAGGAGGTGTTCGAAAATCCCATTAGTTAAACCATGCAAAAAGAAGCACAGAGAAGAGAAGGACAACACTGATGCTGAGCCCAAAACCTGTTGTTTATCCTACCGTACCTAAGCCTCGCTACAACCCAAAGACCTCAAAAAGTGTGTGTTATGTGTATGTGAAATTAATTTAGAATTAATTTAAACTCCTGAGTTGATATTGCATATTTTGAACTATGAGTGAAAACACTAATCTCGAGATACTTGGTGAGAGTGAAAGATAGGTTGATAGGTGAAATAGTGTCTTGATTTTAATTTGCGACAAAACACTTGATTAGGTAAAGAGGAGAACTTTGGAAGGAAATTCATAGCATGTTGTGAAAGATCTCAGTGGTATTGTGGTATGTTGATAATTTAGGGTGTCCAATTCTAGTTGTCCTTAACATTTCTTGAGGATAAGCAACGATCTATGTTTGGGGTTGTGATCGGTCATCATTATCATCATGTTTTTGTTACTTATGTGATGATAATATAGGTATTCTGCATTATTTTATGCCATATTTTACTTCTCTTTGAATGATTTCATATTTCTTGAGTTTCTTTGTATGTTATGTTTTCTTAATTTTATTTCAAGTTATTTCTTGTTTTATGCTTTGGTTGGTTGTTGCAATTGTTTCAAGTTCAGCGAAAGGATCTCAGGTACTCGGTACAAGAAAAGTCAATGAATCAGAGGTCTTAGAGAAGTTTCAGCAAGTTATAGCAAGCCTGACATGGCCACCCGTGTCGCCTGACACGAGCCATGTAAGGCAGAGGAGCACATGAAGAGATAAAACCCAAAGGTCCAACACGGTCACCCGTGTCACATGACACGAGCCGTGTCGACCATGCTAGAACTTAAATACTCATGGGGATGAACAAATGACCAACATGATTATCCGTGTCGCTTGACACGGGCCATGTTGGTCCAAACGCTGCGTTTTTTAGACTCTAAGTGAGACCCAGAAGGGCATTTTGGACGTTTCAGATAGGGAACAATTGATTCTGACTATTTGAGGCAGTTTGGTCAACCTAACGAGGCACTTTTTGAATGATTTAAGATTTGCACGCTAAAGGAGAGAGTTGGAAGAGTTTTAGAGACAGAGAATCTTTCACGCGCGAAAGCAATTGAAGATCTACAACTCCATCCTTTTTGTAATGTTTAACTCTGTTATTATCATTGTTGTTCTTTTGAATTTTATGAGAGGCTAAACACCCCAATCTTAGGGGGTGTCCCTGATTTGGAATCACTATGATATTGATCTCTTTATTTTATCAACACATTAGTTATTTTTCATCAATTCGATTGTTTCAGATTATAATATCATTTTTCCCTGTCGGACCAATAGGGTTTACTTTTCTTAACACAGTAGAACTGGACAGTCGTGTTAGGATTTTATGAAATAATTATATTATAAAAGATTGCACCTAGGACTAGGGTAATCCTATAATAACCACATAAATTCTTGATAATCAAATGCTTGACTTCACCAATTTGAATGGATATTGAAGTTAGGGTAGAAGATAAAGGTTTTTCACTAAGGAATTAGGGAAGAATAATCTTAATAATTGGTAGTTAAGGTTAATGAACTTGTTGAAAAGACCGAGAGTGAAAGTCATCAGATGGCGAATCATAAACCGCCCCTAGCATGTTTCTCCTTTTTATAAAAAATCATAATTTACTTTATTCTCATTACTACATTGTTAATGTTTAAATTCCTAATCTAAACCCACCATATTTATTTTGTTTAACTGAAGCAATATTATCAACCAACAACGTTACTTCGTATGCACACGAGTGCAAATTTTTGGGCACTTAAGTGTTCAATCCTCTTCTACCTTCAGATCACGAATGGCAGACATGCCAATCTAACTCTTCAGGTTCAAGAAGATTGAACAGGGGAAGTTGTTGTACCCCAAAATTTTACCTCCCTTTTCTTCAAGACATTCTCTTAGGGTTCTCAAACACTCAAGGATGCTCAAGAATTGATCAGACAAATTCTCCTCCTAAGCAGTTGACCTACCATTAGGGTTTCATTTTTCTCAAGGAATTTTGGGTTCCAAAGGTTTCAAGTGGTTTGCATGGTTCCTCATATGTCTTCAAGAATTCTCATACCAAGTTTCATGCCTTGCATCACAAGTTTGCTCAGTCAATTGCTCAGATGGCTGAAAATCAACTATATTGGGTAAAAAGTCAAATGTGTTCAACATACAGTAAAACCTCAAGATGTTTGGTCAAAATCAGATTTTGAAGTCATATTCATCATTTGATAAAGGGTTGATCATGATTCATCAAGGAAAACTCTCAAATCATCAAAAGTCAAAAGTTATCAAATTAGGGTTTCTTTTGGAGAAGTCAACTGAACTTTGACCAAGCATAATGTTGTACCCCAAAATTTGCCCTCCCATATTCCTCAAGATTTGTCAAGATTGATCTTCAAATTGCTCAAAATGGCTCAAGAGGTAGACAGTCAAATCACCTCCTAAGGCAACAGACAGCTAAAATTAGGGTTTTGGTTCTTTCAAGGAATTTGGGGTTCTCAATGGTTCAATCAAGTCTCATAGGCCTATATACATTCTCAAGCACCTATATGCCAAGTTTCAAGACTCACAGTGCCAATTAGCACAGTCAAAAGCTCCATTTGATCTACAGTCAACTACAAGGGCAAAATGGTCATTTTGCAGTCAAAAGTCATAATTCTTGGTCAACCTCTTATTTTGAGTTCACAATCATCATTTGATCAAGTCTTGATCATGATCCTACAAGAATAGCTCAAAAATCATCAAGGTGCAAAAGTTACTATTTTTTACAGCAGAAAAGTCAACTGTACTTTGACAAGGGCATAACTCTTTCATGGTTTGTCAGAAAAATTCCATCCAAAGCTCATTTTGAAGAGGATGCAATTTCCTACAATAAATCTTCACACTCCAAGTTCAATAAATGCTCTCACAAAAAGTTACCAATTTTTACATTATAGGTCAATTTCAAAAGTCAACAAAAGTACACTTTGAGTCAAAGGCCATAACTTGAGATTGGTAAATCCAAATGACATGGGACCAAAGGCATTGGTTAGAGGACTTCAAGGGATTTCCAAAATGTCCAAGAACATGGTCATGTGATCAAAATTGAGCAAGTTGTGCATTGGAGAAGTTGGGAATTTTCATGAATTTGCAAAAGTCAACTTTGCTCAAAACACCTTCTTTTTGCTAATGGGCCTCAAATCTCTTCTTGAAACTTCACCCATGACCTATGCACGACCCACCAAGTTAAATTGGATTTATTTTCTTAAATTTATTGATTAAATGGATTTTTAATATATATTAATTCATTTAATTAATTTAAATCATAAGAAAATACAAGATTTGATTTTTTAAATCAATTTGTGAACCAAATATGATCCAAATATGCTGACCAATTCGTGCACAAGCTAAAAGATACAAAAAAATCCAATTTTGGCAACTTGTTCAATCATGAAAAATCAAGAATATTTGATTTATCAATCAAGGATTCAATCATCAATGCACATGGATATTGGCCCAGCTCTTGACCTAATTTGATTGCCTTATACATAAGCAAGCCAACCATACCCTAATACACGACTGAAAGCTACAGAAACGACCATATCAAATTCATGAATTTTCAAGAAAACTCAAAACTGGTTCTTGCATTCTAGGCCAATTCAAGGCGTTTCGTCCATCCAAACACATTGCAGGAGGTACCAGGATTGATTTGCAATCAAATTCAAGCATCAAAGCTCAAGGAATCGCTACCTACCATCTCACGGTTTGCATTTATAATTCAAAACTGTACCTCTTAATTCATGCGCATTTAACATGTGTTTGTGATTGATTTGCATTGCTAGAGATCATACAAAGCTAATGGAATGATTGAATTGAACCATAGTGCCATGAATCGAGAGATGCCATGATTGAATTTCTAGGGTTTTCAAGCTTTCAAATAGGGCTTTTCAATCCAGGAAAAATTGGGACCAATGGGATACATGGTTGAAATCGTGAGACCAAGACGATTGGAACCCATACCTCGCGAAATATTTATGTGTACTGTGTGCCTATTCGGTATTTTTCGTGCAGGAAGGTAGTGGAGGTTGAAAACCCCCGCTATTTGATTCTGTTTACACAGAACCAAGGTTGAAGATGATGATGTGTTGGCATATGGTTGGTCCATTTGAAAAACGCGCGCGTTATTTTTTATTTACAGCATATTGATTTGTTTTCACATATAATAATTGCCTCTTATTCCACTAACGAAAGATGCAGGTGGTTGAGTGGTTGGGACGCTGGCCAATGAGCATTGGGACCTGGGTTCGAATCCCAGGTCCCCCAAAACCTTGTTATTTTTATTCTTCAGGTATTCTTGTGCAGTTTGCAAAGTGAGGTCCACCATACACCTCACATCTTAGTGCGCCAGATGTCTCCACACCTAGATCCAGTGGCCAAAGCTGAGTCCTCACCATAGTCTTCAGTCAACACGCGTGTGGACAAATCAGAAAGTCAACAAGGCCTGGAATGTTAATGGGCCTTCAGAATTGCCAATTACACCACAGAATCAGGCCCAACACCCCCCTATGATTTTATTTCTTTTCTTTTCTTTTTTTATTTTTTCTTTCATTTAATTATTTTTATAATTATTATTTATATCACTAGCAAATTAATATTTTCATAATAAAATCAGAAAACTAAAAAAATATAATATTTTTATTTATTAAATTTAATTAGTTTATTTTTGTAAATAAATAAATAATTAATTTGTTTAGTTTTAATTAGGCATAATAATAATATTTTCACAATAAATAAAATTAATATAGAATTAGGTTTTTTAATAACTTTTAATCATTTTTATTTTTATTTTCCTTAAAACATTAAAAAAAACCAAAAAAATATTTCTTTTTATTAATTAATTAGTTTAGGTTTAATTTAATTCATAAATAATAAAAATCTCCCTCTTTCTCAAAAAAGGGTCAAAACCCTAAGAAACTCCCCGATTCAATTTTTCTCGCGCGTGTGATTTTTGTTGATTCATATTTTTATCCATATAATTGTATTTGCTCCGAGGATGTAATAGTTTTAATTAGGACTTTTTACCGCTTTTATTTACTTTTCCGCATTTACTTTTCAAGGGTTTGTTTTTGGCGATGTAAATACCCGACGCCTTGTAATAGTTTAGTTTTATTTTCTGCAACTATTAACTGCTAGATGTATGCTAACTAGGCTATGCATGACAAGATCTCTCTTAACTTAAAATCAATCGTAGATCACCATAACATGTACAAAGATAACATAACTGAAATTGACACATTTGCACATGCCACTCTTAGGGTACGCCTCACTTGGTTGCCTCGACGTGGTCATTGAGTATAGGGTGTTTTAGAGGTCGTCCTCCTGTCTAAAGATCAAAGTTTCCTCGAAACGGTTGCCTCAGATAAAATGATCTAAGACATTAGGGTTACCACTAAGGCGTCCTACCATTGCTTTAGTGACCACATGTCCCAAAAATCGAATTGACCTGAAAACTCCAACGACGATGCTACCTACTCCTTCATAGTGGGATAGCATTATCTAAAGGACATTTACACAGCTTAATTCCTTTTGAGTAGGTAGAGGTTCTCAGGTACTTGCTCTTTCAAAACAAAACAACTTTTTCGCACTTACACTTTTCAAACAAAGTTTTCAAATAACACTTCATACACTCTTGAGGACAGAAACAAGAGTTAAATCGAAGTTTTCAAACAAAACATTTTTCAAAACCCATGAACACAAGGAAAGCAAAACTTTTGAAAACATAGTGAGCAAGTACCTAAGAGCCCGTGGATAACCACAGATAGAAAGGGTGCTAACACCTTCCCTTTCTATAATCTACCTCCCGAACCCGAGAAACATCTCAAAAGGGAATATTTCTGTGCTTTTGTCCTTTCCCTGTTGGATAAAATAAAAGACGGTGGCGACTCTTGCTTACCGCGACATTTTGCGAAAACAAATGCAAACGCGAACCAACATTCCAAAAATAGTCAATTCTCATTCCCACCGATCACACATAACTTTCACATGTTTCATCAACTTTTCCCCAACCAAAGCCCATTTTGAAGGGAATATAATTCTCTACAACTTTGTAGCTCTATGCTTAAGTCCAAAAAATACATCGTTTGAGAGATATGAGCCAATACATTATAGGTCATTTCAAAAGTAAACAAAAAGTTACTTTTTGTCAAGGCAATTTACATTAAGATAAAGTCCAATATAACCTTCAAAAGATGCAAATTGAGAGAGTTATGACCAGTGCAAGTTGGGAAATTTTGAGCAAATGCATGAAGTTCAAATTGAGCAAACTCTATATTTTGGGCTATTGGGTTATTATTTCGGAGTCCAAACATGTATTACACTCTTCATACACCTAAAATATTATTCATACACCCCTTGACCCATTTTTATTTTAATTATTTTGATTTATTCATTAATATTTCAAAAATAAATAAGATAAAATATAGGCCTTTCTTACAAAGACCAAGCCCATATCCTTGCCCTAATTTCAACCTATAAATTCTCTCATACATTCTCATACAAGGACATGAAAAACCCTTGCCTCAAAAGTTGTCAAAATTTCCAAATTTCAAATAACCCTAAAAAGCTTCAAACCCCACTTATATTGTCGTTCATCACAAAGTAATCATCCTATTCACTCTCATGAAGGTTAAAGGGTAAGAACATATCAATGGAAACGATCTAAAGGGCTCGAAACACAACACCATGTTATCATTATTCCATGCATTCATAATTTTGTTTTCATACTATTTTGATTAAATCTAACATTACTAATGTGTTCCTGAGATTCATTAGTACAGGTTTGACCCATCAGGGAAGCCCCATGCAATCAAAATCTTGAACCACCATTCTTACACCGATCTACCTTGTTTACACCATAAATAAAAAACCATTGAGTTTTAGCCCACAAAAATCATTCCATCGAACTCGCAGCCCTCGATTTAGATGGGGTAGGACATTTTTGGATCACTGATTCTTTGTATTTTGCAGGTTTAATTGAGGAGGGAAACTGGAGAAGACGACCAGAGCTAGGGCTCCGACGCCTCTCCAGTACATGAAGCTTATTTAAAATATATATTTATGGTTTAATAAGAATAAACAGATGTACATCCGCCCGAGCAGTAGAAGTATGCGTGATAAGTCATTGGTGTCAAAGGGCCTGGGTTCGATCCAACCTTTTTCCACTTTGATTTCCTAAAATTCTCATATTTTTGCAGGATTGAAAAAAACGCGTTGGAGTTGTATCTTAACACAAAGGCACGCTTGGCCTGATGGTGAATATGTTGTGTGAAACTACTAAGGGCGTGGGTTCAACACCCACCCCTACTCCTTTTGGTTTATTTCTTCCAATTCTCTATTAATTTTACTCTTTCCCCCAATTTTCTTTCAAATTAACAAAACCCAAACCCATTTTTTAAAACTCTAACATAAAACATTTTTTTAAATAAACTCAAATAATTAATTTTAGGTTTTATATTTAATCAATGAATTTAGGTTTTAGGTTTTTCACTAATTAACTATTTTCTTAATTAAAATCAACTTAGATTTTAGGGTTTTGTTTAACTTAATTAACTATTTTTTTTAATTAATTAAAATCAATTAGGTTTTAGGTTAATCGTCGAACTTTTTTCATCGAATAGTCACAAAACAATTTCTTTTCCCGTTTCTCTTTATTTTACTGCTTCACGTATTTCATTATTTTTATCATTATGTAACTGCTTACGGTTGTAATAGTTTAATTATGGTTTACTATTTCCCCCCGGTTTTATTGTTTGTACCCCATTTCCTGAAGCTTTGTAATAGCGTACGGCCCTTTAATTTTTGCCTTTACTTTCTGCATTTACCGCTTTCCTTATAACTGTTTAGCTTAATAGAATTTTATGGCAAGACATAAAAAACAATTGTAGAAAACCTTAATTGCAAGACTAAAATAATTGAACACGAATCACTCTTCACACACGTACCTCACTCATTGCCTCAGAAGACATTCATGTCCCTCGAACGTGGGGATGCTTTAGCAAAGACCCTCGGTTAAAAAGATCGTAGTCCCGCGATGACCCTTTGATGTTGCCTTCGATAATCAATCTTAGTCCCTTACGATAAATTACTAAAGCACCCCTACTAGTTTCCTTTATGACTGTATGATGACCCGCGCCTGTCCCTTCACATCCAAACGATAAGGCTTCCTACTAACTAATGGTAGGATAGTACTATCTAAAAGAGGAGGAAAATAACATGAAAGACTTTGAGAAAGGAGTTAATCGCTTGCTCACAAAAACAAAACATGTTTTTCAGAAAACACTTTCTTTGAAATATTTTCTAAAACAAACACATTGTACGCATTCTTAACTGATACAAGAATCATTACAAAGTTGTCGTACTTAGGCATAACCTAGCGGATGAAAAGGGTGCTAATACTTTTCGTTTCATAACCTACCTCCATAACTAAAAAATCTCAAAGGTTTTTCCTGTTCTTTTCACCCTTTCCTTATTGGATAAAAAAAGTCGGTGGATACTCTTACTATCCGCAACATTTGAGATAAAACGCAAAACAAGTCAGTTCTCCCACCGTATTACAATAACCATTAGAGGTACTACAACCCAAGTTACACCAAGAGGTATATCTATGATTCATATCCATAGCCTAGTTATTCAAAGATCAATTATCAAGTTTCAATTATCAAGTTCCAATTATCAAGTTTGACTTACCAAATTTTAAAAATCAAATTTTAAATGTCAAACTTGAAACTCGTATTATTTAACCCCTAGGTTGTGATAAATATGCAAAATCTGCGATACTGTTGTACCCTAATTTTTGCCCCTAAGATCCCTTCATCATACCATGTTGATTCATTCACAATAAGATCACATTAGGATTATTGGTTCCCCTCCCTATATTTAGCTTTGCTCTTTGAGGAATCACCAAGCACCTTGACTTGTGTTCTTTTGTGATCATGAATATTTTTGTCTTGATTTCTCCTCTTAATTAATAAAATGCAATGTTGGTTTGTCTTGCTTGTTAATAATATAGGTAAAGGAAATGAGATTTAGCAAGTTGCTCCATGGGTTCATTAGTTTATTTCCATGCCCTAGTCAATAAAGCTTGAGAAGTTCAAGCCTCACCATTGGATTTTTTTTTGTTGAAGAAATGGAATGGAATGGTTATTTTGGTTCACCACATTTCAAGGTTATCAAATTTGATTCAAAAGTACAAGGGGTTGATTGGAGAAGTTGTCATGCTTGGACAAGGCTTTGTTCCCATTGGTCACAAATGCATATTTCTCTCAATTCTCAAGATATGGAAGTGGTTTTAGTGGCTATGAGTTCTCATTATCATCCTCAACAACTTCTATTTACAAAGCATTTGTGTTGGTATAAGAAGTTTGTTCAAAATTGTCAAAGTTCCTCAAGGCATTTTTCTTGATCTAGGAGCTAGGGTTTTGAACTTCAAAGAAGTATATCTTGCTCATATTTTGGTATTTTTGAGTGATTCCAAAGACATCCTTATCTTCAAAGTGTTATCAACAAATCACTTCAAAAGTTCCAAGGAGTTTTCATGTGGAAGAAACATGATGAAGAAGAAAGATTACAAGTCCTCCAGATGAATCCCCAATTTTTCATGTGTTACTTCAAATGATCATAACTTGGTCAATTTGTATCACCTTGAGCCTATTCTTTTTCCAAAATGATCTTAAGTATGTGAACTTTATGCCTTATTTTATGTGCAAAGTGAGAAAATGGATGGAAGTTTCCTTAAGGATACAAAATATTATAGGTCATTTCATGATTTTTTTGCCAACTTCAACAATTCATAACCCTATGAATTTTTGGATATTTTGAATGGTTCAAGTCCCAAAATGTCATTCAAGAGGTATATTTCATGCCATATTTTTTGGTCAACAGCAAATTCCAAGAGGAAGCCCATGTTTGGATGCAAAACATTATAGGTCACTTTTGAAGAAAAATTTGAAATTTTTCTAAGTATGGAAAGTCAACCCTTTTTCTCCAACTTTGACTCAATGCAAATTTCAGCTCAAGCATCCATTTGATCCCATTCTTTTTCCATTGAAAAGCTTGTAACCTCATCTTTCTAAATCATCAAGAATCATGCCCTAAGACCCCTTGAGCTGAGAATGCCATGATTTTGAAGTTGGTAACTTGGAACTGAAGTTTCATCTCAAGTCAGAATTTGAAATCTATGTTTTCGCTTCTAATCACAAATTTTCCACGCGTTTATGCCTCTAAACATGTTTAATAAAGTTCCAGAATTGATTAGCACAATAAAACGCGCGTTTTGGATTAGTTTTGATCAAATTAGAAGTCACACTTTTCTTGTTTGCAACTTCACGCGATTTCCCTCCAAACTACATCATTCAACACGCTTGGACATTCCATTTGATTCCCTATAAATAGAGGGTCATCCCTCATTCATTTCCTCAAGCTTGGATAGCCAGAATCACCCTGCCAAACTTGTACCATAACTCAAAATTCAGCAACTTCAAAATCCATTCTCAAGCCTTTTTCAATCCAATTTTTCCATCAATTCACCTTCCTTGATCTTCCCCTAAGCTAACCATATAATTACATTCAAGAATCGTTCCCTATATTGCTCCATAGAAGTCCAGTTTCAGAGCTCTGCAACTCAAATTCAATAGGTAGATTCCTTCATCAATTCTTCAAAACTTTGATATCATTGTGATGCTCTCATTGCCCTGGTTCTAGTCGCAAAACTTGTTTTTTACTGGAAACACGTTTTGACCATGAAATTTCAAATCTCTTTTCAAAACTTTCCTTCTAAATTGCTTGAGCTATAGTTTATATAAATTTGTCGCGAAGGTGTGGCTGTCTTCGTCTTGAAGAGACGAAGCGAATGGCATAGGTCCCGTGCTCTAATTTTACAGATTGAGTAACCTGGTTTTGGGACTGGCTGGAGGTTGAAGATGGCCAGTATGTCATCTTCAAACCAATGAAGGCGCGTCATCTGTGTTTTTCAAAAATCTGATTTAATTAATGATGATATGCATTATTCACTAAAGTCTATAACATGCCCAGCGCGCCAGGTCCACTTGATCTGTTTACTAAAACGCGTTTTGACATTGATCAGATGGCCCATATTTTTTTGGTTTTTATTTTCTTTTCTGATTTTTATATTTAATTGTTTTAAACTTCAAAAAATCATAAAAAATACATTTTTAGTCCAAAAAATCTGAAAAATTTATGAAAATTATTTTAGATTATTCTCTTTCTGATTTTTATTTTATCAAAATTTTATTTTGTGTTTTGGTATTTTTTATAAATTTTCACTTTATTTGATTTGTTTTAAATCTTTAAAAATACTTTTATGCATTTTTAAATTTTAAAAAAATTATGGAATAATCCAATGATATTGTGACAAATATTGGTGACCTCACTTATTTTTTATTTTTGACTTTGGTATTTTTTTAATCATTTTTAGTTTATTTTACTCATTTATTTTAATTTTAAAAAATAGTTTCTGACTTTAAAAAATTACCAAAAAATTTATAAAATCATTTGAGTCCTTTTCTGATTTTTCTATGGACTTACCTTTTATTTCTTGATCAATTTGAACATAGTTGATATTTTTCTCTTTTATTTCTATTTTAAAACATTTTTTTAAAACCTTTTTTTATATATTAAATGTAATATTATATTGTGACTATTTTCTGGCTGATCTTGGGTTAAATTTTTTATCATGAACTTTATTAACATCATTGGATCCATGGTATTGAGTCTAACTCCTTAAAAATGGATGAATGATTTTAATAATAGTTTGATTAAATTTAATTCAAAAGTGGTTTGTATATTCTCTCCCACCACTCTTCATCTCATCCCTTTCTTATTGCACTAAGTGTTATTGGATCATGATCTCTATATCATGTCTCAAAATAAATGGTGTATAGATTGCTATTGATCGGCCTCAAAATATGTGCGACTTCTATATAAGTCCACTTATGATTGCTTAACATAGCGCTAAATTTTGTCCCAATTTGAATAAATGATCATTTGTGGCCCAAACTTATGTTTGTAAGCCCAAGTATGTTAATTTGATCTCTTTGATCCAATAACCTTGAGATTCATTGTGTGGAGGCTTTGGTTCTACCAATCCTCTAATGGATCTACAACACCTTTGGTCAACGCGGATCACTTAAACATCGTTGATCATTAAATGGTACTCATGAGGATTCCAAATGGATGATATACTTGACAAAAAGCAAATGCAACTTGTTGTGTGGAGGCTTTGGTTCTATCAATTCTCTAATGAGTTCCAAATTCAAGTTTCAAGATAATCATCCAACTAATCACTAATAACTAATAATTGACTTTATCCTTTATTTTTATTATATGCCCCATTTTATTTTTATACACTATTTACTTTTAGCATTTACATTTCATGCAATTTTCATCTTTGCTCATTTGAGTATTTACTTTCTTGTCATTTTTATTTTTGCTCACTTGAGCTTTACTTTTCTTTCTCAAAACACCTAATAATCAACATAAACCCTAAAAATCTTTAATGATACTTGAACTATTTGGTTAGTATCCTTGGCATTATGGAGCATTGGACTTTTTGGACTTAGGATTAGAAACCTTGGCCTATGATTGGAGACCTTGTGACCTTATCTGATTATTTTGTCTGGAGCTCTTGAGGTTTACCTCAAGGCATTGGGTTGTTTGTTTATTTTGTGTGCATGTTATTATGATTACACTCTTCGTTTGTAATCTGGAATTCACCTGTATACAGCCGTTACTCAGCCCAATTTTTATGAAGACTTAATACACTTGAAGTTTGGTTCTTTCAAGAGGTTTAGTATCATTGCTTGTTTGGTTTCAATCCAAAGAATGTGAATTCTATCTTGGCTCATAGTGTCAAGTATTGGCTTCTTGTTGGTTAGATAGTTATTATCCCTAGCTTTTACCTTATGCTTTAGGATAGTCCCTTCTTCTCCTCCCATCTTCTTTAGTTTCAAAAATTTTCTTTCTCATTTTGAAAAACTCTTCTTGTTTTTTTAACTTGAACCACTTTCATAATAAACTTGGACTTAGGTCCATGCATTTTCAAAACATTTTCATAAATAAACTTCAATAAACTTAATAATACTTTGACATTTTTTGTGAGAAAACTAAAAATCAATCAATCTCATTTCAAACAATTTTGCCACTTTGGCTTTTATCTTTAAACTTTTTCTCATAAAGATTAGACTCTTGTCAATCCTTGTAGTGATGCAAACAATTATACTTCTACAATATATAGTGAAGAGAGATATTTTCCACTTGGGTGTTGATTGAGGCATTGTTGATTTTAAAATCCAAGTCATATCCTCTACTTTGAGATGAATGCAAATTCTCCTTTCTCATGATTGTGGGTACTAGGTATCTTTTCCACACGGACAATGACGATGATGTTTTATCTCATAAAAATTAAATAAACACACTTACATTTTAAAAATTTTAAAAGAGGAACTACGTGTACCCTGATCCCCTATTGCATAGAAGGTGGTACGTAGGCACTAAAGGTTCGCAACCGCGGTGAGTGAAAAAACCATAAAAATATATTTCTTTTCTCACCTCCACCATCCATTTTTATACAACATTTTTATAGCCAAAATATATAGATTTTACAAAGAGGTTCCTGTGGAGTATTGTAGATGTTTAGGGTGCTAATACTTTTCCTTTGCATAACCAACCCCCTTACCTTGAATCTTTCCCCTTTTTTTGGGTTATTCGCTCTTTTACCATTCCTTTGGAAATAATAAAGTGCCATGGCGATTTTATTTTGATTTGTACAAGTCTAGTCAATCTCATGGATTAGTCTTAAACATTTCTACCGCTACAGATACAACTTACTATGTTAGTCCAGAAGTGTTAGCAAGTTGTGTTCAAACCTTTTCAGCTCTATTGGTCTAGTCTCTTGGGATAAATAAAGTTAATACTCACATTATTTATCCCCTAGGTTGTGTTAGATATGCGAACCAAATACAATTATTCATATGGATCCTTGAGCAATGATAAGTTATTATTCCAAATTTTTTATCTTATTGGTTTAGTCCCTTGTCATAATTAAGATTCATATTGTATCATTTATCCCCTAGGTTGTGATAAATATGCAAAATTTACGATACAACTTACTATGTTAGTCTCGAAGCGTTAGTAAGTTGTTTTTAGATCTTTTTCGACTTCATTGGTTTAGTCCCTTGGCATAAATGGAGTTAACACCTACGTTACCTACCCCCCATAGGTTATGGTAGGACAACAAAATCTATGATAGCGTCCTTTTTCATATCTATTGGTTTAGTCCCTAGGAAAAAGTAGATATGTTAATTCATGCTCCAGATGTTGATGAGTTATCTATGTCATCTTCTCTTGGTTACCTTTGATATTTAGGAGTTATCAACGTCATCATATCCAAGTTATCTACAATTACTTTTTCTCAGATATTAACGAGTTATCCATGTCGTCATCTCCTGATTATCCATGTTTACTGTTTCTCAGGCATTGATGAGTTATTCGCGTCATTCTTTCCCTTTTTATTTTTACTTGCCTTATTTTTCAAATGTTTTCAAAAAGTCTTTTTGTCAAATCTTGGGGTCATCCATTATTTAATAACCCTCTGATCTGAACATGCAAAAGCTTCATATACTCGCACGCTTCTATCGAAGAATAATTAAATATGGGCAACTGTCATACCCCAAATTTGTCTGCCTTAATTCTAATAGTCAAATTATTTTTAACTTGGGCTTTATAAAAATTTTAGTTTACTTATACTAATATTTTAATATTAATTTATTTTTCTTTATTTTAAATTATTTGTATAGCGAATTTTTTCCACCCTTCATATAGTTTCAAGTGTCTTCTTATCACAAATGAATGAGTCAACACAATTGGTAAAGAGGTATGACTTTCAAGTATAAGGTCATGAGTTTGAATCTCATTTGTTATATTTTTTTAACATTTTTCCTTTCATGTGTTACTAACTTTATTTATATTTTTAATATCATAAAATTGCTTTTTTTATTATTTTAATTTCAATTTTGTTTTTTATTTTTAAGGCATTTTTAAAAATAATTATTTTTATTTTATTTTATGTAATTTTATCAAAAATGAGTGCAAAAAAAATACCAAAAATATTTTCTTTTCTGATTAACTATTTCTTATTAGTCAAGGTGTATCAATTTATGTCAAACTCACTTCTAATTGGTCAGCTTGCTGACCAAGATATAGTCAGAGATTTTAGGCTTTTTAGTGTTTGTGTAATTTTCTTTTCTAATAATTTAACTTAATTTTCCAATCTATAAATTGTCCTCTATTTTAAGAGTTTAGACAACCACAATTTTACAGTTTCACTTTTTCACAAACTCATTCTCCCTTACAAAATATTTTTGCAATCTCTTTTAAAAGTTTCTTTTCAAAACTAGTGGTTTATTTTGTTTTGAAAAATAATTTTCATACGAGGCCACCCTCTTATTTTCAATTTTATATTTTAATTTGTTTAAACCAGATGATAATAATTCTAATGCTTATGTTTTTTTTGAAATTTATTATCATATTAACAAATTGCATAAGAGGCCACTTTTTTACATCAACAATTTTCACTCACACACTAACTGATACAAAACCACACGTACAATAACAATATGATCCACATTATACATTACACACTATCCACACACGTTTGTATAAAACCCATTTTTTTAGAATAATCAAACTCTTTTTTTAGAATCGAAAACACTTTGCAATCCTTCATTTTAGCCAAAACCTTATTTTCAAGAGAAAAACCAAAATTATAACCAAAATCCTGACACTAGTCAACCACCCTATTTATGATCAAATCTCATGCACAAATAGGTCCATTCTACACCAGTGTTCACCATATTTTTATGGTATTAGTCAAAATCCTATTTTTTTTTGTAAACAAAACACACAAGTCAAACCTTGCTTACATTTTTATCAACCCATAACAAGAAAAAGACTCTTTCACACGAGATTTTCAGTAACCCAAAACCAATTTCTTCACTTCACAAGTCTTAAAATAGGATAACACAAAAAATTAACCATATCTACCATAATCCACACAAAACATAGCCTTCAAGTGTTACAAAAATGGCACAAAAATATTCACAGTACAACCTGTAGAATCTCTTCTTCATTCCCTTAACTCAAAACAAAATAAAACACCATACAAGGAAGAACACAACAACACACAATCCAAAAAAAGGAAGAAAATATGAAAAATGGATCGAGTAAGTAGCTGCAACGCCCATCCTCTAATCGCGCCCTCAGCCTCCTTACACAACAATTGACACCAGCCACACTGAATCTTTTGATGTATAAGCCATGTAAGTTTCCCTACATCCATTGTCGCCATGCAAGACCTCACAGATCCGGCTGCACCTTCATCGTGAAACAACACACATGTCCCAACACATAACAACCATACCGCGCATGGAGCATGCAAGAACACACGGAACCTTCATTGTTTTAGACTGCGGCCAACATACCATCAACATCACGCTCAAAACAATCTCCGACATGAATCAAGTACAACCCGCGACGATAATACTTTCTTTTGGCTGATTCAGCCACCGCCCCCGACCTTGGTATGTCCCTTTTCTTTCTTTTTGTTGAAATATTAAATTAGATTAGATTAGATTAGATTTAATATTTAATATAATCCAAGTTGTGTTAGCCCAAGCCCAATTAGGATTGTATATAAATAGTCATAATGTGTATCATTATTTGTACACTTGAATAATACAAATCCTTATTTCCTTTATTATTATCTCTATCTCCTCACTAAAAGTGCCTCACGCACTAACAAATTGGTATCCAGAGCTTTCAGGTATTGTTCTTGATCAAGTCTTCAAGAATTTCACGTCAAAGACCGTTTTTCTAGGGCAAGTAAATCAACTGCTGTGAAGATGGCTAGTGATAAGGGAATTCCAAATTCTCTTCCAAAGCTTGACGGTAAAAAATTTATCCGATGGAAAAAACAGATGCAATTCTTATTTGGCTTCCATGAAACCCTAGAAGTGGTTACCGACGGTGTTCCGACATTGGCTACAAATGCAACCAACGAACAGAAAAAAGCCCACAACAAAGTCAAGAAAAAAGATTGCAAGGCTTCTTATTGCATTCAAACGACTGTCGATGCTGCTAACTTCGACAAAATCTCTCATGTTGAAACAGCGAAGGATGCATGGGATATTCTGGTAAAGTATTTCGAAGGAGGTGAGAAAGTCAAGGTTGTCAAATTACAAACCTTGCATCGACAATATGAGTTTTTGTCGATGGGAGAAGATGAAAAATTTGCAGAATATGTGTTGAAGGTTCAGAAACTCGTCCATCTCATGAAGGGTTATGGTGAAACCATTAGTGATAAGATGATAGTTGAGAAGGTAATGAGAACGTTGACCTCTCACTTTGATCATGTTATCGTAGCTATTCAAGAATCCAACAATCTTGAAACCACTAAAGTGGAAGATTTGGTTGGTTCGTTGGAGGTGCATGAGATGAGGATTTTCGAAAGGAAAGGAGTTCAGGACTCAACACAGGAACTGCAAGCTCAATCATGGAAAAAATATGGTGGTTCCAACAAATTCAAAGGCAAGTTCGACAACACTCATGGCAAGAAGTCTTGGTCGAATTCTCATAAGAATAAGGTCAAAGATAGATCTTCTGAATCCTCGAAAAGGGGAGGAGGAAACTATCAAAAGGACAAAGAAGATAAGAAAGGTATGCAGTGTTATAACTGTGAAAAGTGGGGAAACTTGGCCAAGAATTGTTGGTATAGAAAAGACAAGGGATCGAAAGGCAAGGACGAAGGAGCGGACCTTGCACGCCAAGATTCAGATGATTCTGAAGGTGGTATGATGGTTAAGGCTGGAGTTGCAGATAACCATGTTGAATCTAATATCTGGTTTCTTGACTCAGGTTGCTCGAACCACATGACTGGTCGAAAGGAGTGGTTGGCAGATTTTGACGAGTCGAAGAAGAGCAAGGTAAAACTTGTTGATAATAGTTCGTTGCAAGCAGAAGGTACTGGCAACATAGTCTTTCAAATGAGTAATGAATGGAAAGCTATGATCAAAGATGTGCTCTATGTAACTGGAATGAAATGCAACTTGTTAAGTGTTGGATAACTAGTTGAAAAAGGATTCTCAGTTGTCATGAAAGATGGAGTTTTGAAATTGTTCGACACTAAGAACAATTTTGTTTTAAAATCTCCATTATCGAAGGACAGGACATTTAAGACTATGATCAGTTCGACAGAAGTTCGATGTTTGAAAACTATTTTCGACCACAATGATAGTTGGTTGTGGCATTTGAGGTTTGGACATTTGAATTTTCGATCACTTAATCAACTGATTACTCAAGATATGGTTATTGGTATTCCAAGTCTTGAGATTCCTGAAAAACTTTGTGAAGGTTGTTTAGTGGGAAAGCAATCCAGAAATTCTTTCGTTTTGACTATGTCAATGAGAACATCCTGCATTCTCGAAGTGGTGCATTCAGATGTATGTGATCCATTTGAAGAATATACAATTGGTGGAAACAGATATTTTGTTTCCTTTGTCGATGAGTTTAGTCGAAAGTTGTGGATCTACGTGATCAAACGAAAGGACGAAGTATTCGAAATCTTTAAGAGATTCAAGATACTTGTAGAAAACCAGAGTGAGAAGAAGATCAAAGTTCTACGAACAGATAGAGGTGGCGAATACACATCCAAGATGTTTGAAGATTTATGTGCAGAACCTGATGTTGATCATGAGGTAACTTCTCCTTACACACCTCAACATAATGGAATTGCTGAAAGAAGAAATAGAACCATATTAGATATGGCAAGATGCATGCTGAAGCAAAAGAATTTGCAAATTTTTTTATGGGGAGAAGCTGTTTCGAATGCAGTTTATATTTTGAATAGGTATCCTACTAAGATATTTAAGAACAAGGTTCTTGAAGAAGTGTAGAGTGGCAAACGACCATCAGTAAGTCACTTGAAGGTGTTTGGATCTATGTGTTACAAGCATGTTCCTGATGCAAGGAGAAGGAAGCTTGATGACAAGAGTGAACCTATGATTCTGGTAGGATATCATAAAACTGGTGCATACAGACTATTCAATCTAGTTAATAAAAAGATTGTGTTGAGTCGAGATATTGTGATTAATGAAAATTATGCCTGGGATTGGAATTCTAGCAATTCAATTAACAAATCATTAATGAACTTTGATTTCGACGAAGAAACTAATGAAGTAGAGGTCGAAGGAATTATTGAGAATCCAATCGAAATCGAAGAAGAAGAGGTTGCTGACACTCCCGTCACAGTCGAAGTTGAAGAGGTTGTGGCTGAAACAAACCAAAGACCTCAAAGAAATAGAGTTCTTCCTACAAGACTTCATGATTATGAAGTGATGGGTGATGATGAAATCACACCAGATGGAGAATTAGTTCATTTTGCTTTACTTGCAGGTGCTGAACCAATCAACTATAGCGAAGCTTTGAAGATTAACAAGTGGAAGCTAGCTATGGTCGAAGAGTTACAGGCAATCGAAAGAAACAACACATGGGAGTTAGTCGAATTTCCAACACATACAAAAGCTATCGAAGTAAAGTGGGTGTTCAAGTTGAAACACAATACAGATGGGTCAATAGCAAGACATAAAGCAAGATTAGTAGCTCAAGGTTTTCTTCAAAGAGCAAGACTTGACTACTCTGAAGTATTTGCTCCAGTAGCAAGATTAGAGATTGTTCGATTAGTAGTAGCATTGGCATACAACCAAGGCTGGTCAACATTTCATCTAGATGTGAAATCAGCATTTTTGAATGGTCCTTTAGACGAAGAAGTTTATGTCACACAACCTCCTGGGTTTGTGATTCAGAAGGAAGCGAGTAAAGTATATAGATTGCACAAAGCGCTCTATGGCCTCAAGCAGGCACCTATGGCATGGAACAAGAAGATCGACTCATACTTAGTCGAATTAGGATTTGTCAAATGAAAATCAGAGTATGGTGTCTATGTTCAGGTTGTATCACGTGATATAACAATCACCTGTTTGTATGTTGATGACTTGCTAGTAACTGGAAATAGTTTGGAGAACTTGTCGAAGTTCAAAGAGTTGATGAAGAAGGAATTTGAAAAGTCGGATCTAGGAAAATTGTCTTATTTTCTAGGCATGGAATTTCAAATTTCGAAGCAATGTATGGTGCTACATCAATGAAAGTATGTCAAAGAAATACTTAAGAGATTCAGAATGGATGATCCGAATCCTGCATCCTCACTTGTTGAACCAAATGTGAAGTTGGAGAATAATGGAGAGGAAGACAAAGTCGATGCAACTTTGTTCAAGCAAATTGTGGGATCTCTGAGGTATGTGTGCAATAGTCGACCTGATATAGGTTTTGCAGTCGGATTAGTAAGCAGATATATGGATGAACCAAGAGTGTCACATATGAATGCTACAAGAAGAATCCTTCGATATTTGAAGGGTTCAATAAATTGCGGAATACTATTTCGACGAGATTCTGAAAGCAAAGAAGCAATAGTTAATTGTTTTTCAGATGCTGATTGGTGTGGAGATAAGGAAGATCGAAGAAGCACAACTGGATATTTCTTTCAAGTATTTGGTGCCCCAATCTCATGGTGTTCGAAGAAGCAACTTGTGGTGGCATTGTCATCGTGTGAAGATGAATATATAGCGGGATCCTATGCTGCATGTCAAGCAATTTGGATCAGATCTGTACTTGAAGAAATGACTGTCGAAGTGAAGAAACCTCTAGTATTGCAAATCGACAACAAGTCAGCCATAAATCTGGCGAAGAATCCAGTTCTGCATGGAAGAAGTAAACATATTGAAGCAAGGTTTCACTTCTTGAGGGAAAAAGTAAATCAATGTGAACTTGAAGTTAGGCATTGTTTAAGTGAAGCACAATTGGCCGACATTTTCACCAAAGGATTGAAGATCGACAGATTTCTGAATTTGAGAAAGAAATTAGGAATAGTCAGATTGACTATTTTTGAGGATGTTCGACAACTTGGATTATGGGGGTGTGTTGAAATATTAAATTAGATTAGATTAGATATGATTAGATTTAATATTTAATATAGTCCAAGTTGTGTTAGCCCAAACTCAATTAGGGTTGTATATAAATAGTCATAGTATTTGCACACTTGAATAATACAAATTTTTATTTCCTTTATTATTCTCTCTTTCCCCCTCACTAAAAATGTTTCACGCACTAACACTTTTGATATCTTGATCTTGAAAGCATGATTGTTTGAATGTTGGATTGTGCCTGGGGTAAAGGTGAGATTGTATGAAATATTTGGGAAATAGAGAAAAAGAGATGACGAGTGAAGCTTTGTGCATTTTTTTACCTTACTTTTGTTTTGGTTCAATAAGATAGAGAAAAAGGGTTAGAAATAAATGAAGGTCTGGATTTCTCTCAAAGTGAGAAAATATTGTTATTACTTTTATTTAATTTTTTATATAAAAATAAGCATGTGTCAATTTCCTATTAGTGGTATGAAGTTGGAAAGATCTATATCTTAAGCTTTTAAATGTTTGTTGAATACTAAAGCAATAATAGCGGCGCCCCATCCCAACAAATCCCTTTTATTATTATAATTTTGTAGAATTATTTATAATTAAAATTAGGGTTAGAAATGTATTGAACGTGGACTCAAAGTTTCTACGCTTTTACTAATAACCAACTCTAATTACTATTTGCATCCTTAACTTTTTTAAATTAATTTTATTTAATTAGTTTTAATTTTAGTTATTTATTTGGATTATTTAAATATAAAAACACAAAGCACTAAAAGTATATTTTTAGATCATTAATTTCGTACATACTCAAAAACTTTTCCTAAAGTCAAATTAATTCAAATATTTTTATAAATAAAAAGCTTTCACTTCTTCGAGTAATTAGTAGGTCGGTTTAACGCCTTACCAATTAATTTTTAAAATCAAAATATCTAAAAATCATCAACAAATCAAATGAATTTCTTCGCTCCGCCCAATTTAATTCGAATAAGGATCAAATTCTTATAAAAAATCAATTTATTCGCCTAGAGTGATCTAATTCTAATGAACACCGACTCTTCTTCAAAACTCTTCAAAACTCTTTATTAAAATATTAAAACAAAAAACAGCAAAAATAATAATAATAATAATAATAATATCTCTTCTTATTCTAAACATCAGATGAGCCATCTTAATGGGCCTTAACCACACCTTCTTTTTGCTAACAACAACCAAAACATTAATGGACCAAATTCTAATGGACTTGCATTATTAGTTCTATTATCAGTCCAACAACTTTTTTTTCCCCAAAACCACAAATCTTAATAAATAAAAATTTATGCAATGAAACATTGTTAAAATAAATAACAAAAATCTTCAATAATAGAAGAGATTTTTTTTAGTAAGATATTAAACAGTTTTTTTTGTTTTTAATGAAATAATGATTTTTCTCTACAGTAACATGTTAAAAGGGCCAGAAACTTGATGGGTCGGTAGCTAAAAACAAAACAAATGATTTTTGTAAATATTATTTAATAAAACAAATTACCTCTTTTTTAGCAATAAGTGCAATAAATTTCTTTTAACAAATTGTAAAGGAGAGTTTTCTTAGAAAAGTAATAACAGCAAATGTTTTATAACTGTCTAAAATAAATCAGTAACAAAAATGACAAATGGACCGATTTTAACAAAAATCCCAATGGGTCTGCAATGTGTAATCATACCTCCCTTTTTACTAATGACAAAAATGGGCTAAGTTATTTAATTTTTAATTAATAGCAACTTAAACTTAAGTCGCCTTAATAATTTAATAACTTAGTAATTACTCGAATAATTTTTATTTTCGAATTGCATGGGCCATTGATCAACATGCCTCACAAACGAATTTATGAGTCTTTCCGATTTAGAAAGCCCCATTTTCCTGAATTAAAATACACCCCCTAGTCTTGGATAAAGATGGGCCATCAAATACTACTGTACCATCTTTAATTAAATATTTCTTCTATTTTAATCTCGAAAAAACAAAATCATCGAGGTAGGATAAATTTGGGGTACAACATTTATCCCTATTCAATTATCTTCCAATCGAATAGCGTGAGAAAATGCGAGTCTTGTGCATTCTGATTGGGAGTTTATTTAATACTTGGAATACCCCAAAATTTGTCCGACAAACGTAAGATTACACTGAGTCCATGGGTTATGTTTGCAGATCATTGGGTGAAGTCTGAGGTGATAGGCTAGATTTTGGTTTTCAAGCATCATTGCATGAAGTCTGAGGTGATGATCTGTGTCGCAGAATAAGGGAACGCACTGCTGCATAAACACTTAGGCAATGGGTTAGGTTCGCAAATCGCTGCATGAAGTCTGAGGCTATAAGCTAAATTTGTTTTTGAGCATTGTTGCATGAAGTCTGAGGCGATGGTCTGGAGCTTGGAATAAAGAAACACATTGATGCATGAAGTCTGAGGCAATGGGTTAGGTTCGCAAATCGTTGCGTGAAGTCTGAGGCGATAAGCTGGGTTTTTTATTTTTCGAGCATCGGTGCATGAAGTCTGAGGTGATGATCTGTGTTGTGGAATAAAGAAAAAAATTGCTGCATGAAGTCTGAGGTAATGGGGTTGGTTCGTAAATCGTTGCATGAAGTCTGATGTGATAGGCTGGATTTTATTTTCGAGCACCGCTGCATGAAGTCTGAGGTGATGGTCTAGAGCTTGGAATAAAGAAACACATTGTTGCATAAAGTCTGAGGCAATGGGCTTGGTTCGCAAATTGCTGCGTGAAGTCTGATGCGATAGGCTGGATTTTGTTTTCGAGCACCGCTGAATGAAGTCTGAGGCGATGGTCTGGATCTTGGAATAAAGAAACACATTGCTGCATGAAGTCTGAGGCAATTGGTTAGGATTGCAAATCGTGGCGTGAAGTCTGAGGCGATAAGCTAGGTTTTGTTTTCGATCATCGCTGCATGAAGTCTGAGACGATGGTTTGGGTTTTGCAAATACATTGCGGCTTAGAGGAAATGTAATAAGTTTTGCAAATACATTGCGGCTTAGAGGCAATGTAATGAGTTTTGCAAATACATTGCAGCTTAGGGGCAATGCACCAAGTTTTGAGAATACATTGTGGCTTAGAGGCAATGCACCTGGTTTTGAAAATACATTGCGGCTTAGAGGCAATGTGCTGAATTTTTGCGAATACATTGCGGCTTAGAGGTAATGTAATGAGTTTTACGGATACATTGCGGCTTAGAGGCAATGTGCTGAACTTCGTTCATTACTGCATGGAGATTTAGGTAATGGACTAATTTATTAGAAACTCACCACTGTATGGAAACTTAGGTGATGGGATGAATGCGTCACGGCTTGAAGACTTAGGTGACATGAGGAACATAGGAAAAGTATTTTGTTGGCTAACCCTTAGATAGTTAAATCTATGGTGAGGCTGTTTGCTTTCTATGTGATACATGTGTATGCATGCGTATTGAATGTTGTATGTATGCGAAATGTATGATGTTTGATGTGTGGAACCCTGAGCGTATTCGTATTGTATGCAAAACTGTATAGTGTATGTATGCTATGTAAATTGTATGTATGAATTGTGTGTAAAATGCGCGTATTCCTTGAAATGTTATGGAGACTATTTCTAGTATTCTCTCCTTTAAACCATTGGCTTATAGTTACCAATTCCCTGGCGTCGTATGTTGTGTTGTCCCAGCTTTGTTTGAATTTGAACGCAGAGAACAATGTTAGCAAAAATGTGAACATTGATTTTGTATTGTGAGCATAGGTGTAGGCGTAAGCATAGACGTATGTATTGGCATATACGTAGATTCGTATGTTGCAAGTGCAGGCGTAAGCGTAGACGTATGTATTGGCATATGTGTAGACTTTTATGTTGTAAGCGTTGGCGTAGACGTGGATATGTGTATAGAATTTGCAGGAGTACACATGTGCGTAGACGCATGTGTGGACGTAGAATTTGTGTTGCAAGTGTAGGCATAGGCGATGACATGTATATGGACGTAGACTTTGTGTATGGACGTGTAGACGTAGGAGTAGATATGCATAGATTTTTGTGTTGTAAGCGCAGGCGTAGACATGGACATGTGTATAGAATTTGTATTGTAGACACATGAGTAGACATGTTCATGGACGTAGACGTGGATTTTCTTTTGATGTTTTTCTAACCCAAAATGCTTTTTCGATGTTTTGTCAAATGCTTTTATTTTGTTAATCCCCCGAAATGATTTCCAGATAATATTCACAAGTAATCATCATAGTATTTTGTAAACAAGTCTGAGAAAAGAAAAAACACAATTTGAAAGATGCAAAGAAAGCAAAAGTTTTATTGATATGCCTCTGAATAGGCGAGAATACAAGATGCAATTCCTAGAAAGAGGTAATTACATAAGGTTTTAAAACTTTAAATGGCAATAAAAATGATAATTGCTATTGTTGTTCCCCAATATCCTTTTAATGATATTATCTCCTTTGCTTCTGAGTTGTATGATTCAGATCTATCTCTCCTTTCGTGGTTCGTAGTCGCAGTTCTTAGATCGTAGTATTTTTGTTCTTTATTTATTTTTGAATGATCCCTAATTTTTTCCTGGATTGCCCTTTCGGGTTTTCAATCCACCGGGATAATTTTTGTTATATGCCCCTAATTTTTGCCTGGATCGCCCTTTAAAGTTTTCGATCCACCGAGACGCTCCTTTTTGCCTAAGTCGCCCTTTTAGGGTTCAAGCTTAGAGAGCTTCTTATACATAGTATTTTTTGACTGCTCTTGAGTTTGCCGGATGCAGTAGTTCTTCCCCATCCATTATTGTGAGGATGAGACTACCACTGGAGAATGCTGTTTTTGCTACGTATAGACCTTCGTAGTTGGGTGTCCATTTACCACGTGAGTCGAGGCAAGGTAGCAGAATCTTCTGGAGTAATAGACCATGTTATGGTTCATCTTGTGCAGTACACCGTTACTCAGAAAGAATTTTGAGGCTAATTTCCGTAGAGTTCGTTTGTCGATGCTGGAGGCATTTTCTGAATGTTCTTGTTTTTTGAGGTATTTCTTGATGCCGTAAAACCAAGGCTTGTTGTCTGGCCCTTCTCTAATAGCAAGGCAATGTGCGGGCTCTTCGAAGTGTCTGTTTGTGATGCACGGTTCATGGTTTTACTAAGTTACTTTGAACATAGCTGATATAGTTGCCAGAGCGTCTGCCATTTGATTTTCTTCTCGTGGGATGTGACTGAAAGTGATCTTTGTGAATTCCGCTGTCATTTTTAAAACATGATCCCAATATGGAATCAGTTTTGGATATTTAGTATCCCACTCGCCATTGACCTGTCATATGGCTTGTGAGAATTCTTTGGAGAAGTAAAAATTGCCCCTATATCGTGCCCAATGTATTTGAAGCCCCGTCGAACGTGAATGTCCAACGTGCCCCTGGCTCGGGTTCTTCGTCAGATCCTGGTATTTCATAGTCGCTTATTTTTTCCTAACTGGCGAACAACCTTCTTTGAAGAGGTAATCTGTCCACCATCATGTCTGTATCTAACCTTGGCCCGTTTTTGTAGGAATAAGCAAATATGTGCAATAATTTGATCATCTTCTTTGTGACTCCTCTCTAACATTGCCCCGTAGCTTTGTTTCTTTCGGATCTTCCCATGTGTCCAGTTTAATGGTCTTAATAGCCTCTTGATACAATTGTATATTGTCAGCCTTTCGTTTTATTTCCCTCGCCATTTCCTCAGAGAGTTCAAGATCTTTATCATCTTTCTCTTTATCTTGGTTAATGGGAGCATCAAAATTATATCGGGTCGCAGCAGTAACATTATTGGTGGTTCTGGGCATGAATTTGCACACTTATCGTGTTTTGGTGCAGATTTAGTATATGAAATTTGAAAATGTATATGCAGAGAAAGTATTGCCATTTTTAAATTTACGGAATAAATGCAAGAGAAAAACAAGGATCTTAATTGAAAACAAAATATAAATTTTATTAATTGCAAATATTGTCTGGAACAAAACGGGGGAACCCTTACAAGCAACCCCTATGCCCTGGGCTTGACATAGGTTCTTTCAAAAAACAAGAAAAATTACTTAGGAAAGAAAAAAGATCTCAGGAATCTCCACAACCGTCCATCTTTTGAGTTCTTCTCCTGGGGTGCATTCTCGAATGAAGTCATTGGCCCCTTTTGGTATTGACTTTGTTGGATATATTTGCCACATGTCCGCCCTGCTCTATTCCCTTGTTAACAAAGGTTTCATGGATTGGAGAGACCCATGCTTTATCCCTTAGAGTAGTTACGTATTTCTCTTCTGGGTATTGTCCAAACTGAACTATCCCCTGGTCCACTAGCTTTAGCAGAGTTTTCTCGAAGGCTTCATTATGCTCCAATAGGAATCCATAATCCCATAGATATTCCTTCAACAAGCTTATTGGGGCTTTTGCTTGTCTGGTTGCTCCGCAGTTTGTGACTACTTCAATTGCCTTTATTGTTGGTCCACCGTGTGGAGGCGTAGGATTTGATTTGATGTTAGGTCCCTCAAAGATGTCTTTGAGATTATAACAAGTCTTGTACCTTATGTTTAAATGCCCAACATTTTTCTATGTTGTGCCCCAGAGAGTTAGCATGGTATTCGCATCTGGCGTCGATATTGTATCTTTGTAAGAGTGGCCTGACTGGAGGAGCTAGAGGCTTGATTTCCACCAAGGATGCCTTAACCAGCTGTTACAATAACTGGCTAGGTGGCATAGGGAGCAGATCAAATTTTCTGTGTGGCCTTCTGCCTTGCTGCTGTTCTTGTGGGATCACTAATGGTCGTGGTATCCTTTCTTGTGAGGCTATGACATTAATTTCTCCCTCTTGTCTCTTTCGGGGTCAGAAACAGGCCTTTTTAGATTGAGGGGTCCTGCTTCTGGATCTTTTCTTAGTTTGTGGCCGCTTGATGCACCAATCGTTTGAGCTAATTCTTTGAAAGCTACCCTGGGGATCTGGTCTTGTTTGTCAATGAAGTTCTTTAAGGCTAGGAGAACTTGACTCAAATCTCCTTTCATCGAACTCACATCACCTTTGACTTGGTCTAGATCTTCCTTGAACGCAACCTGGTTTTCCTCGATCTGTTCCAGGGTTCTTTGTTGATAGGCCCTTACTTGATATGGAGGCCAAGGTGTGGTGATCTTCTTCTATCCATGGCTTAACTGAAGAGTTTTTTTTTTCAAAAAATGAGTTTTGATATGATATGCAGGTGTTTATGAATGCATGCATGCGAATGAATATGAAATGGTTACTTGTTTTGAATGTCTTTTTCACTTGGGTATGTATTTGTCTTTCGCTTATTTTTTATTCAGTGACCAGCTTAAAAATAGATACACCAATGAGATAGGGAACAAAATGCCGTTATTGAAGGTAACATAATTCAGATATTGAAAAATATTACAATCTTAAACCAAAACTTTATTTGTGTGAAATTAAGCAAAGGAAAATAAGTCTTCTAGGTGCGCCTGCATATATCTTCTCTTGAAACCATCCACCTTTTCTTGACAAATCTTGAGAAAGTCTTCACCACATTATTTCCCTTTTGTGGCTTTGATTTCAGACATGTTTGGCGCACTGACGCGGACAATTTGTTTCCTTCGGTATCCATTTTTAAAGACAGTCACTGATATCTTGAGTTTATTATTATTATCTTTTATACCCCATGTAAATAAGACAAATAGAAAGAAACGGGTGACGAATATATGAAATGTATGACGAATATATGAAATGTATGAAAGCATAGGTGTAAGGTTGAGTGACAGGATTTTTGTAATAAGTACCCCTATAAGGTTGGGATGTATGGTTCAGTGACAGGGTTTTTGTGATAAGTACCTTTAGAAGGTAGGATCCTTAATTTTGACCTATGGTTAGTCTACCCTCCCAAAAGGTGGTTTGCTTAAAGGTATCATGAATAACACCAGAGGGAAAAGGAACAAGGGCCTCCCTTAGGTGGAGCCTCTTTACGGACCGAAACTTTTGTCTCAAAGTCGTGAAAGGTATCGTCATGAGATTTCAGGTTAAGGCTGTTACAAAGACTCATGGGTGACCTTCCAAAGTCCTACTGGTCAAGAGGATATCTCTCGATAAGTATTCCTTTTTCGGAAGTTCACCGACTCTAGGCGAAGTCGTCACGTAAACTCGCAGGGATGATGCACCCCCTAAGCTAATAGACGAACCTTCTTTCGAAGGGTTATCGAAAATACTTTTTTGAAATAAAAACCCGCCACATAGTAAATATATAATAATAAATAAAAATAGACAAGAAAATAAATAAATGAAATAAATAAATTAATGCAAATAAATAAATAAAAATAAAAACCCAAAAGAGACCTAAAACCTAGGGTTAAGGAGAGTCCAGCAGAGTCGCCATCTATTGCGACTTGTTTTTAAATCAAGAGTCGCCACTATTATTTTTTATCTTAGGGAAGGGAATCTAACAGAAAACCCTAATTCGCAAACAAATATTCTAGGTTTCAGACTCAATTAGACGAAATAAAGGTGTTAGACACCTTTCATCTACCTTGTTCACAAGGATATTAGGTTTTAGGTTTAGGTTTGGGGCAAACAAGGTTTTAAGTTTTAATTAAGAGGAAGGGTTTAATTTTTTTTATAGGAGAAAAAGGGGTTTGAATTTTTTATAGGAGAACTCGCTACAATTTTTGATCGTATGCCTACGTATCCTCTTATGAGGAATCAGAGTCCCAATTCGTAGTTCGTATTGGGTTGGTGTTTTTTAGGGGTTTGAAAACATATTTTGAATCACCTCGCACTTTGGTCGGGAGTGGTGATTGGGGAGATTTTTACTAAATGCGCGACGAGTCAAAATCTGTTTGAAACCCTTTTGCAAAAAACAGTTGATTAGTTTAGTTGATTGCGAAAAATAGTTTGAGATTGGTTAGTATTTTTTAAATGTATTAACTGCGAAAATATCTTCATTAATGCATGATAAAAAATATATTAATGCAATAATAGAAAATAATGTTCATAAAAATAATTCATATATTAATATATAAATAATAATATTATTCATACAAGGGTAAGAAATAAATAATTTTACATATCAAATGAAATATAATAATAATAAGTGGAAAATAAAATTTATAATAATAATAAGTTATAAATAATAATAAGAAATTAAGTAATTATAATAATATATAATAAAAAAATATTAAAATATAATTATTATAAAAAATAGAAAATAAGTGATAATAGAAAAAAATGATTTAATTAAGTTAAACCTGGGGGTGCGATTTTGAACTAACAAGCAAATCAGCGAGGTGCCATTAGGAGGATGGATTACGTGGACGAGGGTGTATGTAAAATAAGGTAGGACTTGGCCTACGACCGTCCGATCACGATCACGAGGAGGATAACGAGGGAGTATGATAATTATTGTGAGCCAGCGTGCACGGAATTGAAACGAATTACATTTTGTTTTTATTCATTTACATTGTTTTGTTGTTACAGAAAATTTCACTTATTCATCTTCCTCTCTCTCTCGTACACACAAACCCTTTCACTCTCTCTCACTTTAACCCTAATTTCCAAACCACCACCGACGGCGCTCTACCAAAACCCCAACACGAATCTGACCCCCAAAATCCCAAAAAATAACAACAAATCAACCAAATAAAAACGCTAAGTCCAGTTACCCTTTCGCGATTTCTCTTGCTCTATGCCTTTGAATGTTCTGGATTTAGTATTGATCCCTGCTCTACTTCGCTTTTGCATGTTACGGTGGAGCTTGAAGGTGGTGTGACGGCGGATCAACGGAGATTGTGGTTTTAGATGATAAAACCCCAATCGTCCTTCTCTCAGATCTTCAACAAACAACAAGGTTATTTGTTCTTCGGGGTTCTTCATGCAATCCCTTATCTGTTCTTTTCTTTTTCGTCTTCTCTGTATCCTCCCCTCCCCCTGTTAATTTATGTTTAGTTATTTATAGGGTGATTTTAGTTCTAGGGATTGTGAGTTTGTTGTTAGAAATTGCATAGATTTAGGAAGATTAGGGATTTAGGATCGTTGTTGATTGATTCTTAAAATATTTTATTTGGTTCTATGTTCTTGTAATGGATTTTATTTACTGTAATTGATTTGATTTGTTGTATAATTCCATATTTGATTTGTAATTTGTAATTTGAATTTTGATTTTATTTTTATTTAATTTGTTTCTTTCAATTTAGGATTTGATTTAGTGAAACTGATTTTCTAGATTTGATGTTAAGGAAGATTGAGATTGGATTTGATTTAGTATAAAATTTAATTTGTGAATTTGATTGAGTTTTTGATTCTGCAAACTTACTTGAATATTTAGTTTATAGAAAGATTTAATTTTGTTTCAATTTCTGGATCTGTTAGTGATTTAGGTTTTAGATTTATTTTTAGTTCTTCGGCTGATTTCTACAGTAACTCAAAAACAAGTGTTAATTTTGGTTTCAATTTGCACAGTTGTCGTTTTTAATTATGGGCATGCGCATTAGTTTTGCTAAATTGGACTGCACTACTATTTTGCCTCGCGCATTTTCTTGTTTACAACAAAAACACAATTTCAAAATTCAATTGGGCTTTGCGCGGATTTTATTGAATTAGGGTCTAGCTAATTATTTGGAAAAATGGGCCCGTGCTTTTTTTCTATCAAGCAGTATTACTTTTATTACAGCAAAATCTTTTTAAATAAAATCAGGCCCAACTGGCCTCTTTTCCCGAAACAAACAAATTTAAAAAATCAATTTTATCAGTAGTAAAAAACATTTTAGTTTACTTTAATATATATATATATATATATATATATATATATATATATATATATATATATACTTTATTTATTTATAATAATAGTAATAAATAGTTTTTTAATATTAATATTTCTTTTATATATATCCCTTTTTCGTTAAAACAAAAAACAACAAAAATAATAATAATATCTCTTCTTATTCTAAACATCAGAGGGACCGTCTTAATGGGCATTAACCACACATTCTTTTTGCTAACAACAACCAAAATATTAATGGATCCAATTCTAATGGACTTGCATTATTAGTTCTATTATCAATCCAACAACTTTTTTCCCCAAAACCACAAATCTTAATACATAAAAATTTATGCAATGAAACATTGTTAAAATAAATAACAAAAATCTTCAATAATAGAAGAGATTTTTTTTAGTAAGATATTAAACAGTTTTTTTTTGTTTTTAATGAAATAATGATTTTTCTCTACAGTAACATGTTAAAAGGGCCAGAAACTTGATGGGCCGGTAGCTAAAAACAAAACAAATAATTTTTGTAAATATTATTTAATAAAACAAATTACCTCTTTTTTAGCAATAAGTGCAATAAATTTCTTTTAACATATTGTAAAGGAGAATTTTTTTAGAAAAGTAATAACAACAAATGTTTTATAACTTTCTAAAGTAAATCAGTAACAAAAATGACAAATGGACCGATTTTAACAAAAATCCCAATGGGCTTGCAATGTGTAATCATACCTCCCTTTTTACTAATGACAAAAATGGGATAAGTTATTTAATTTTTAATTAATAGCAACTTAAACTTAAGTCGCCTTAATAATTTAATAACTTAGTAATTACTCGAATAATTTTTATTTTCGAATTGCATGGGTCATTGCCCAACATGCCTCACGAACGGATTTATGAGTCTTTCCGATTTAGAAAGCTCCATTTTCCTAAATTAAAATACACCCTCTAGTCTTGGATAAAGATGGGCCATTAAATATTATTGGACCATCTTTAATTATATATTTCTTCTATTTTAATCTCGAAAAAAAAAAATCATCGAGGTAGGACAAATTTGGGGTACGACAGAAGCAATAGCAGTGGCACCCCATCCCAACAATTTCCCCTTTCTTATTCTAATTTTATAGAAATAATTATAATTAAAATTAGGGTTAGAAATGTATTGGGCGTGGACTCAAAGTTTCTACACGTTTACTAATAACCCACTCTATTACTATTTGCACCCCTAACTTTTTTAAATTAATTTTATTTAATTAGTTTTAAGTTTAATTATTTATTTGGATTATTTAAATATAAAAAACACAAAGCACTAAAATTATATTTTTAGATCACTAACTTCGCACATACTCAAAAACTTTTCCTAAAGTCAAATTAATTCAAACATTTTTTTAAATAAAAGGATTTCACATCCTCGAGTAATTAGTAGGTCGGTTTAACGCCTTACCAATTAATTATTCAAATCAAAACATCTAAAAACTACCAACAAATCAAATGAATTTCTTCGCCCTGCGCGATTTAATTCTAATAAAGATCAACTCCTTATAAAAAATTATTTCTTCGCTTAGCACGATCTAATTCTAATGAAGATCAACTCTTCTTCAAAAATATTTATCAATTAACTTAATTAAAAAATAGCTAACCAAGTCAAACTATTTTTCAACTAACTTAAAAAACATATTTTTCCCATTCATTTTCCTACATGATAATATGAGAATATATAAAGAAATATCCCAAATAAGTCCTAGATCTAAAAAGGATCTCCTTGAGTACAAGGGCGGTAAATAGTGCCTAACACCTTCCCTTTATCTAATTAACTCTCGAACCCATCGATCTCTAAACACTTAGGGTTTTTTCGTTCATTTCCCGTCCTTAGGAAAAAAAAGTAGCGGTGGCGACTCTCATATTTTTTGTTGGTTACGACACTATGGCCACCCGTAGAGCTTGCTAAGGACCGTAGTAAGAGGCCTGAGAGGAAAATTTCTTGAAGACACAGAAGAAGGGAGCGATATGGCCACCCGTGGTAGCTGCTATTGGTCGTAGCACGCATGCATGCTGACACCAAATCTTTTCTTTTTCAATGATTTTTGACACCTCGTGGAATTTTGGGCCATTCTAAACCTAATTAGAGAAGTTATTTAGATCTAATTGATGAGAGAGAAATACAAAAGAAAGTCTTTATCTATTCAATCAAGTTTTAGAAATACAAAAGAAAGTTTTAAATACAATAATGCTTAATGTCATCAGTAATTTCATATGGACATAGAGATTATGGGTGAATGATTAAAGGTTTTCTCACTAAGATGTTAGGAGAAAACATCCTTAAGAATCAGTAATTGATTATGTAAAATAAGTTATTATAATATTAAACTCAAAGTTGTTACAGGGATAATTCACACACCTTGCCTAGCATGTTACTCATCTTTGTTAAAACCACTTAGTATTTTTTTCTTAATTTATTCGTAATTATTTTTATTTTAGCAAATCAAACCCAAACACTAGTTTTTGTTTAATTGAGAGACAATTTGAACTTCATATTTACACGCAATCCTTGATATTGATATTTGAGGAATGTTGTACCCAAAAAATTTTCCCTCCCATTTTCACACAAGACATACTCCTAGAGGTCCTCAATTGCCCTAGGATGAGTAAGAATTGACCAGACAAATTCTCCTCCTAAGGCAATGAACCTCAACTAGGGTTTCAATTTTAAGCAAGATGTGTGAGTCCCAAGGATCCCAAATGTTCTCTATTGTCCTAATATGTTCTCAAGATCATCCTTGCCAAATTTCATGCCTTGAACAACAAGTTTGCTCAGTCAACAACTCAAATGCCTAGAAATCAACTGTACTAGGCCAAAAGTCAACTGTGGCCAAAATACAGTCAAACTTCAAGATTTTTGGTCAACATAAACATTTTGAAGTATTATCCATCATTTGATCAAGGGTTGATCATGATTCCTCAAGAAATGCTTATAACTCATCAAAAGTCAAAAATGGCAAATTAGGGTTTCTATAGGAAAAGTCAACCAAACTTTGACCAGGCATAACTTTCTCATACTTTATCAGAAACTTTTCCTCCAAGGATCATTTTGAATAGAATAAAATTCCCTACAAATTCTCTCCAGTCCTCAAGTTCAAGAGATGCCTCAATCAAAAGATACAAGTTCATACATTATAGGTCTTTTCAAAAAGTCAACAAAAACACCTTTTAGGTCAAAGCTCCTTACATGAACATGGAAGATCCATTTAAAATGAAACCAAAAAGGTTGTTTAGAGGACATCTTAAGCTCTCTAAAAAGCAAAGAACACCCTCTTAGGGTTAACATTGAGAAAGATATGCATTGCTAAAGTTGACAAATTTTTGGAAATATGCATGAAGCCAATATTGACCAAACTTGAATTTTTTTCCAAAGGGGCCCATGTTTTCATGCTTGGAACTTGTTCTTAACATGGCCCAAGACCCTTGACCTCAGTCATACATTATTTTATTATTTATACTATTTAGTTTGACATTTTATCCATTAAAATGCAAAATTAAATAAAATAAATAATAAAAATAATAAAAGATTTGATTGTGAATCTTTTTCTTATCAAATGAGGGACAAAAGAGGCTGGCATGACCAAGAAAAAATGCGTGGGACAAAAGGAGAGAGAGATTTTCTTGAAATAGCAAGTTTTAATACAAACTAAAAACTCATATTCTTGCACTCAAAGCATTGTATTTTTTACACAGTTGTTAACCTATTATGATTCACTACATAAGCATAACAAGTCCAAACCTAAGGGAGAGGCGCAACAGCCACAAAAAGAACCCTAGAGAATTTTCAAAATTTCAAGAAAATGTGAAAATAAAAAGCACTAGTTCCAGGCTTTATTGATCAAAACAAAGGAGCCAATCTTTCTCCTGAAGGTCCCATAAGTCATCCTCACTCATTAGCCAAGCCAAATCGTGCCCAAGACACATCCTTCAAGCATCATCGATTTGGTATAATTTCTTGAATTCAAATCCTCTTATTACACAATATAAATGAGTTATGTGTGTATATATGTGCTCATATTGATCATTGTAAATGTTTTGACGTGCTTCATGTGAGTTTCAGTGCCAAAATTAAAGCTTGCCATTGTTAGGGTTTGAAAACACGTGAGCTTCTTTTTCAGAGATGAAGACATCTTTAGACCAAACTAATGCCATGGTTGAACTCGCAGCCTAGGTTTTAGGGGGTGTAGGCAAAATCCAAGGCATCAAATCTCCCTATTTTGCAGGTTAGGTTTTTGGCCGATCGGAGAAGATGACCGGAACCACCATCCAGGGTGGTTTGACCGACCAAGGGCCTTGTGTGGCAGTTTCATATGTTTTGATTGGTTTATTTAAATTTCAGTGGGAACACAAGTGCGCGCGTGTTTTTGATGACTTAGCCATGGCCTTGTTTTCCTTTATAATATTATTTTGTTATTATATGAATGAATGAGCAGGTAGCGCAGATGGCAAGAGTGAAGGGTTTAAGGCTTTGTATGTGTGCAGGGGCAGGGGTTCGACCCTTGCCTCCTGCATATTATTTTTCTGAATTGTTCCTTGCAGATCAAGTATGTTACACTCCTAGGCGCACATCATATGTTCGATCATCATAACCATCAGATTAATCACCCTCCAGATCTAACGCCCAAAAACGTTTCTCCATGGTGGACCTCCCTACCACAACAACACTGGATCCAACGTGAGCATGGGCCACAAGATATGGGCTTTGACAAATTCCAGAAGCCTACCCTCCAATTGGGTTTTCACCTCCTCAGGCCCATTTCACAATTTCTTTTTATTTAGTTTATATTTTTTAGTTTATTCTTTTTTTCAAAAATTATAAAATCAAAAAACCACAAAAAATAGGATTTAGAATTTTCTTAATAAAATTAATTTTTACAAATTAATTTAATTAAAATTTTAAATTTTTTCTTTAATTTAAAGTTAATTAGAGAATTAGGTTAAGTTCCAAATCTTTTTCATAAAAATACCAAAAATATTTCTAATAGGCAATTAGATTTTTTAGGGTTTAGAGCTTTTTCCCGTCTTAATTTTTGTGCATTATTATTTTTTCCATACGACTATTTTTATAATTTATGTAACTGCGCCCGATTTATAATAGCTAAATTAAGGTGTTTATTTCTGCACTTTACTTTTCGTCCATTATTTATGTATCTACACCAAGGCCCTGTAATAGCGTAGGAGCTTTTATTTCTCGCTTTATATCTTCTTATATGCCTGCATGACAAGATTAAACCAAATAATCGTTAGGTCACTAATTGCAAGATAAATATAATTGAAAAAACACACTGTTGCACACTTGCACCCTTAGGGTATACCTCACTTGGTTGCCTCGGAAAATAATGGTTATGTCCCTCGAACGTAGGGATATCTTAGCAAAGACCCTCAATCTAAAAGTCATCATAAATATCATGGTCCCTTAACATCCCTCGAGATGCCTACGAGAAATTATCTTGTCCCTCGATGTTGCCTATATGATGACAGTCCCTTCAAATGCTAAGATATCCTTACATGTTACCTTAATTGACCATAACGTCCCTTTCGATAGTCCCTCAATATTCGACGATAGGGCTACCTACTCACTAATAGTAGGATAAAACTATCTAAAGTAAAGGAGGAAAAGAACATCCTTTTTCGAGTAGGTAGACAATTCTTAAATACTTGCTTAAACCTAAGTTTTTACACTTACACACTTTTCAAACTATTTTCAAAAAACTCTTATCACACTTTTGAGGACTGATACAAGAGTTACCATAAAGCAAACAAAATCTTTCAAAATGCACAAACACGAAAAGTTTTCAAAAATGAGCAAGTACCTAAGAGCCTGTGGGAAATCACGGATGGAAAGGGTGCTAACACCTTCCCTTTCCATAATCTACCCCCTTACTCAGAAAATCTCGAAAAAGGACTTTTTTTATTCTTTTCACCCTTTCCTTTGTTGGATAAAAGAAAATTTTGTGGCGACTCTTGCTTACCGCGATATTTGCGAACAAAGAACACAAACCAGTATTTAACAGTCGGTTATGCCACTGTATCACATGGAACTTTCCTCATTATTACTACATAGGAAAAATAGTACACTTGTTATTTTTCCGATCACCAAGATACCTCAAACAAACTTTCTCAAGATTAGATCGTCACAAAGGATCATTTGTTGGACAATATTTTAGGAGATGTTAAAAAGGGACTAAGCACATGGAAACTGTGCGGGGTATACCGACACAGTTGAAGCGATGGCTACGTTGATGCGATACTTTGGTTGGTACCGGTAGTCCTTGAGTTAATCAAGGAGAATACGGGGTCGCTGCATGGTGTAATAAAGCGTTAACTGACCTTAGAACCTTAATTGAATAACTTGGCCATTAGGACGTAGTGAGATGGTCGTCTTTGGTGTATTCCCAAATTGGGCAGATACTCGATGCTACACTCATTGAGATTTGACTCCCGAGTTTTATTTAGTTGCAAGTAAGCTTCCTAACGAACAAAACTTGTGGGAAAGATCAGTGATATTGAGATCCCTTAGAATCCGATTACTATTTATAGGACACGTTGAACCAATCCAAACTTCAAGAGGGTATGACTTTAAAACCCATGTGTGATCGGTGGATCTGGAACTGACTGTTTAACGTTGGTTCGTGAAATGTCGCGGAAGCAAGAGTCGCCACCGTCTATTATTTTCTCCAAATGGAAAGGACAAAAGCACAGAAAAATTCCTTATAGAGATTGCTCTCGGTTCGGGAGGTAGATTTATAGAAAGGGAAGGTGTTAGCACCCTTTCTATCCATGGTTATCCATGGGCTCTTAGATACTTGCTCTTTTGTATTTTCAAAATTGTTTGTTTGCTTTTCAATTGTGGGTTTAAAAAGTTTCTTTGAAAATTTCAGTTCGACTCTTGTATCAGTCCTCAAGAGTGTTTGAAAAGTTGCTTTCGAAAGCTTTTTGAAAAGTGTCGGTGTGAAAAGTATTTTTTGATTTGTTTTGAAATTAGAGCAAGTATCTATGAGTTCTCTACCTACCCTAAGGAATTCGTCTGTGTAAATGTCCTTGAAGTAGTGCCATCCCACCATTGAGAGGTAGGTAGCACCACCGTTGGAGGTGTTCGGGTCAATTCGAGGGTTCGGGACATGGTGATCACCGGAGCAATAGGAAGACACCTTAGAAGCTACCCTCATGCCATGTTCATGGACATGAGGACTTACTAAAACATCCTCTACTCGACGACCACCTTTCGAGGGGCAAGGCAACAATGAGGCGTACCCTAGGGGTGGTGTGTGATTTGTGTGTCATGTTCATTTATGTTTATCTTGTTCATACATTGGTGGTCTACGCGTTATTTTTATTTTTGGCATTCATTCTTTCATGCAAATTAATTAACAGTTAAAAGATGCGGAATTAAAAGTCCTATGCTATTACAAAGGCGCGGGTCTACATTGCCAAATTAATCCAAGACCCGATTTGAAATAAAACAAAATGCGGAAAATAAATACCCTAATTGATCTATTACATAGCTTTGGGAGAATTACATGAAATTTATAAAAAGGAAATAAAATAAGCGCGCGAAATAGAATTACGATCGAATGCGAGGGCGTTGGACCCTTTTAAGGAAATTAAATTGGAATCATGAAATTGATTAAAAGAAAGTAAAAGAAAGAATTTTTGGAGTTTTTGCATTTATGGAGTTTAATGAGAATTAATGGAATTAAAACCTAATTCTAAACTATTTTTAATTTATTAAAAAATGTTTAAGTTTGTACCCTAATTTAAACCTAATTATTTACATGGCAATTTATTTATAAAATAAATAATTAATTATTAATAATGGTAAAAGAAAAGAAAAAAAGATAAAAGTAATTAAAACCCTAATTCTACATTTTTTAGTTTATTATTAAAAAAACATTAAAATGGAACCTAGAATTAAAAACCAAATTAATTGATAAAATTTATTTACAAAAACATTTAAATAAAATATATTTATATTTGTTGTCTTTCTGTTTTTTTTGTTATTTTTATATTAAAGAAAAATTAATTTAAAGAATTAAAATAAATAATGTAATTAAAGTAAATAAGAGAAAAAATAAAAAAGAGAGAAAATGCAAACATGGGGGGTTTGTTGGCCCTTTGGAGGTATTTTGCCAGCAATTAGGCCCAAGAAGCTTGGCCCTTTCTGACTTCTCAGTGATCATGTGCGTATGCGTTGCCTGAAGCATTCCATAGGCTTTGGATCTGGACCACTGGACTGATGCTATGGGACGTGTGGCAAGCCAAGATATGAGGCTGCATGGTAGGCCTCAGGAAGCAAGCTACACAGAACCACGTTAGGAAGAAAAATATGAAATAAAGTAGGGGGACCTGGGGTTCGAACCCAGGTCCCAAGGCTTACCAATGCTCCTCCACCAATTGTGCCATTTGCGCGTTTGTAACATAATATGACAAATAAACAACATAATGCAAAACAATGGTTAGTGGTGTATTTCGCGCGAAATTCAAACGCGCCTGTAAGCCATGGACACGTCCTCCATCTTCCTCATGCTGCCTGCAAAATAAAAAGATATAGCGGGGGTTTTAAACCCCCACTAAGTGGTAAACGTGAAAATAGCGAATAGGCCCTGGTTGCTCATAAATTGAGCGCGACCTGTGGATTGAGTTCGCGTGAAGCTTCTGGTTCTAATGGTCCTGGTCTTGTGTCTCAATTTTTCCAAAATAAGGAAACCCCAAATTTACAGTTTAGAAAACCTAATGAGCTCCAATGGAAACTTTGCGTATAGGCTATAAAAACTCAATTAAACAATATCAATAGACTAAGAAGGTCCATGTTAGTACAAAACAACAATCATAATGTATGGAAAATACCCAGAAATTCAAATACGATTATGCATAAAGTATGAGAAATTTTGAGTTCTATATACCAATTCTCGATGCGTGGGGACTGGAAAAGGATGCAGTTAGGTTCCTTGAAGCCTTGGCAAGCTATTGAAATTGGTTAGAAGCTTTGAATCACGCTCTATGTGTGAAATCAGTTTTCAATTTTTTCACAAAAATGCCAAGTTTGTTCTTAGGTTTGGGCGCAACTTCAAGGTCCTTAGCATTAGGTTTTGCATCTGTATATGTATGCCACTGGATTAGGGTTGAAATTTGAGTCCAAAAACCCTTGTAATCATGAATCAAATATTTGATTTTAATGGCATATTTATTCAATCTTTTTCATGTCTTTTGGTACCAATCATGGCCAAATATTTCCTTTTTTGATGTGCACGAGATCTTGAGGTTTTGATGAGTGATTATACTGCATAAAAAGATTCAAACACATTTGTTTAGTATTTTTTTCATATTTTAATTAATTAAATGAATTAATGTTGATAAAAATTCAAATAAATAATAAAAAATGATGAAATAAATCCCCTTTGGGGCAAATGGTCGTGCATAGCCTTTGGATAATGATTCTTGGAAGAAAATGTGGCCCATTAGCAATTTTGAGGCATTTGAAGCAAAGTTGACTTTTCAAAATTCCCAAAAATTTCCCAACTTTCACAAGGCATATCTTGCTCAATTCTTAAGCTTTGATCATGTTCTTGGACATTTTGGAAAGGTCTTGAAGTCCTCTAACCAATTCCTTTGGTACCATGTCATTTGTATTTACCAATATCAAGTTATGGTCTTTGACTTAAAGTGCCTTTTTGTTGACTTTTGAAAATGACCTATAATTCTGAGATTGATAACTTTTTGTGAGAGCATTTCTTGGACTTGAAGTGTGAAGAGGAAATGTAGGAAATGTCTTTCTCTTCAAAATGAGCTTTGGATGGAATTTTTCTGATAAACCATGTGGAAGTTATGCCTTGGTCAAGTTACAGTTGACTTTTTCAACTGTCCAAATATAGCAACTTTTGCATCTTTAGGCTTTTTGAGCCATGCCTTGAGAATCATGACCAAGAATTGATCAAATGATGTTTGTGGCTTCAAAATAAGATGTTGACCAAAAATTTGAACTTTTGACTGTCAAATGACCATTTTGCCCCTGCAGTTGACTGTAGGGCAATTAGGGTTTTTGACTGTGCCATTTTGTGCTGTAAGTCTTGAAACTTGGTATGTGGATGCTTGACAATGTTTATAGGCATGTGGGACTTGATTGGACCCTTGGAAACTTCAACTTCTTTGCCAGACCCAAAACCCTAGTTTTTGACTGTTAGGAGGCCCTTGAACTGTGCAACCCTTGAGAGATTTTGAAGCATGCTCTTTGCAAATCTTGAAGAATATGGGAGGGCAAATTTTGGGGTACAACAGTTGCCCCTGTTCAATCTTGTTAGACCTGAGGATGCAGATTGGCTGACGTGCCTTTCGTAATCCGAAGGTGGAAGATGATTGAACACTAGAGTGCCCAGAAATTTGCGCTCACATAGTAGTGTGATGTGGGGAATGGGCTTACAGATGCCATTTGGAGATTAATGGATAGGATGATGGGCTTATAGATGCCATGCTAAGAGATGATGGAAGGTGGATGGGCTTATAGATGCCATCTGGGTGTTGATCGCGTAAGAGATTCCTTAGCGAGAACTTGCGTACCTGAAAAAGAAAGATGATTACCTGGCCTGTTACAGGAGCTGGTCTTCAAACTCTTTGTGTAGATGTGCCCTGACTGGTTACAGGAGCTGAATCTGGAGTTTCAAACGGTGATGAACGAATCAGGGATGGTTACTACCTCAACGGGATGGTGAGAGAACCTTGGACGATTACTACCTCAACAGGAATGCTGAGAGAATCTGGGGCGATTACTACCTCAATAGGAACGTTGAGAGAATCTTGGGCGACTTCAACCTCAACAGTAACGCTGAGAGAATCTTGGGAGACTTCAACCTCAACAGTAACGCTGAGAGAATCTTGGGCGACTTCAACCTCAATAGTAACGCTGAGAGAATCTTGGATATCTTCTACTGAGTCTTCATCAGGAAAATCTTTTAGGGATCGATTTAACTGGACTAGAGAAGGCCTTTGATTGGATAAGAAACAGGAAAATCTTAGGGTCGACTTAACTGAACCAAGCAAGGTCTTGGAATCTTCAACTGGATAAGAAACAGGGAGATCTTAGGGTCGATCTGACTGAACCAGAGAAGGCCTTTGACTAGATAAGAAATAGGAAAATCTTAGGGTCGATTTAACTGAACCAGGCAAGGTCTTGGAATCTTCAACTGGATAAGAAACAGGGAGATCTTAGGGTCGATCTGACTGAACCAGAGAAGGCCTTTGACTGGATAAGAAATAGGAAAATCTTAGGGTCGATTTAACTGAACCAGACAAGGTCTTGAAATCTTCAACTGGATAAGAAACAGGGAGATCTTAGGGTCGATCTGACTGAACCAGAGAAGGCCTTTGACTGGATAAGAAACAGGAAAATATTAGGGTCGATTTAACTGAACCAGACAATGTCTTGAAATCTTCAACTGGATAAGAAACAGGGAGATCTTAGGGTCGATCTGACTGAACCAGAGAAGGCCTTTGACTGGATAAGAAACAAGAAAATCTTAGGGTCGATTTAACTGAACCAGACAAGGTCTTGAAATCTTCAACTGGATAAGAAACAGGGAGATCTTAGGGTCGATCTGACTGAACCAGAGAAGGCCTTTGACTGGATAAGAAACAGGAAAATCTTAGGGTCGATTTAACTGAACCAGACAAGGTCTTGAAATCTTCAACTGGATAAGAAACAGGGAGATCTTCGGGTCGATCTGACTGAACCAGAGAAGGCCTTTGACTGGATAAGAAACAGGAAAATCTTAGGGTCGATTTAACTGAACCAGACAAGGTCTTGAAATCTTCAACTGGATAAGAAACAGGGAGATCTTAGGGTCGATCTAACTGAACCATAGAAGGTCTTGAAATATAGCTGAGAACTTAACTGGATCTTTTCTGAAAGGTAAAGGTCAGTCATAGGCAATGCATGATATGAATCAAGCAATGATGTTCTCAACATAAATGAGATTTGTAAGATATGATGCATATATGCATGCTATAATGTATGGAAATGCGATGTTTATGAACGTGTCTTTTTGTCTTAGGAAAATAAATCCTTGACGGGTTCCGGGAAGTCACTCCTGGGCTGATGTTGAAGAATAGAATATTTGTTTCCGCTGGGGATGATAGTTGCAAGAATACCGGTAGGAGAATATAACTCCGTTGGGGAATAAACTTGGCGAATGGATTAGTCTGCGGGGAGAAAATTATTCTAGCGATCTTGCTGGGGAACAGTACTCTGTGGGGAGAGAGGTACTTTGCTGGAATGTTTGATGGTAACTTCGCTGGGGATACCGTTGTTATGTTGGAAGTGTTAATAGACTTCGCTGGAGATAAGAAGACTTTGTCGAGGACGATCTTTCCGTGGCTTTTGGCTGAGGATAACCCAGTTATATCCTGGTAGGGAAATAACCTTTGAATAAAGCCGGGGGACTCGTTCGTGCTCTGCGGGATAAGCTTCCAGAATCTACTGGGGATAAGCTTACTGCTTGGGGAGATGAATTCTAACTTTCCTGGGGAAAATGGATTGGACTCTCCTGGGGAAGTTTTGAACTGTACCAGGGAAATGACTCCATTGAATGTTTGGTATACTGCCGGGGAACAATCTTTAGGTCAAGACTGCCGGGGATGCTTGTTAAGAATGTTTGTATATTGCTGGGGAATGTTGAGATCTGCGGGGAATAATCCAACTTCCTTAAGGCTGACAGTAAGCTAACTCTGCTTGGGGAGAGTATCGCTGACTTGCTGGCTCACTCTCTGGGGAATTAAGATATCTTGGTCATGTTCTTCAGCCGAACTTATCTTAGTACCTTGGTGGACAGAGCAATTAGATTGTTTGGACAACTCCTCATTGCCCCTGTTTCTGAGGTGGGAGAGGAAGACCTATGAGGTGCTTGATAGTTGTTGATGGTCAAACCTTCTTCAGGTAGGCAGGTGACAAGATGACAGGACATAGTCGTACGCTTTGATCCCTAACTTTTGCCTGGACCGCCCTTTCGGGTTTTCAGTCCACCGGGATACCCATTTTTGCCCAAGCCGCCTTTTCAGGTTTTCGACTTGCCGGGTGTACAGATTTTTTCATTTCATCCCTTCATTTTGCCCGAACCCTTTTGGTTCGCTGGGAAGCCCTTATTTTTGCCTAGGTGTGTCAACCTAGCGGGTCTTTGATTATGCGTAGTATTCTTTCGACTATGTCCATGCTCTTAGAATGCAGGGAGGTGCCCCTGGCTGTTTGTGTTGCCATGCCACCAGAAGATGTTTGATCAAGCAAGATTCGTTGCTGGAATGCCCCAAGTGGCTCAGGCGGAGATTTGCCCCAGGCTGTTTGGCCTTTGAGAGACTCTCTGAATCTTGATTGGACTGCCCCAGGTGATGGACCATGATCATGCCGTGCCCCTTGATTGGAAATGCTTTTGTTCATTAGGTATTCATCGTGCGAATTTCCCTGCTGCTCAAACAAATATTCATATGCAAACAAAGTTATGTTAAAAGTGCAAAGCTTATGTCTGTCTTGAAGATTTTGAAAATGCATTCTCTTTCATAAAACAAGTGAATGTTTGTAAAACATGATGTCAACTCCGTATTTACCGTAAGCCTTAAGGAGTCAGGATACCTTTCGTAACAGTATGCTTTCGAACTAACCCATGCTTCAGCTAGGACTTTTAAGGGTTATAACGTGGCCTGGTTCACGGTTTAAGAAACAAAGGATAAAGGCTCAAATTATTTGTACCCACCCGCTCTTCGTGATGTTCTCCAAACCTAAACTCAGTTGATCATACGTTAGACCTTGTTTGAGTCTTTGCTCTGATATACCAGTGATGGTTCGGATACTGACGGTTTATTTTGATTAGGCAGTCATTTTTTTTTGTTGAGGGTTTGTATGACCTCTTTCTTTTTGATTTCGCTATCCCTAAATTTTGCCTGAACTGTTTCTTTCGTGATTGCAGTCAGCGGGATGCCCCAGTTTTGTAAGTCTCCTTCCTAGGTTTTGACTTAATGGGTTCTTATTTTGAAAGATAATGACTGCCTTTCTTTATTGATTATTCGGAACCATCACTGTCTTTCTTTGTTTTGTAAGGACCTCTTTGGTGCCATTCTTTATGCACTTGGATCAGCTGAGAGAACTACCCTGCCCCAGGTTGTGATTAAGGGTTTTAATTTTCGAAAAGAAAAACTCCTACTTCTTTGGCTCAAAGGGGTTGACGAGGGATTATCTTCCTTATAACTCCGGTGTTTAGGAATTGAAACAATGCCTGTACCTCATCAGCGGGGTCTGTTCAAAAGCATACTGTAGATTGTGGTATCGTTTTCGTCATCCTCTCTCAAGCGGCTTAGAATTATTAATCGAGCGTTGATCATCAGAAAAAATATGAAAATAATTTGCATATAGTGAATACGAATATATTGCTTCAAAACAGACATATGCGATGCATTAATGAAATAACAACATTTTAACATGAGTAAATGTTTGAACAAAAGAACATTACAACTTGAAAATCCTAATGAACAAAAGTCTTTTCATCTTCAGGGCTTGTTACTTCAACTGGTGAGCCTTGGAGGGATGGTAGAAAAACTCAGCCTGCCCATCTTGTGTGAACTCCAATGCTCCTTCATCAATCAGGTCCTGGATCTTGTTCTTCAGAGCCCAACACTCATTTGTATCATGTCCTGGACTGGCAGAGTGGTAAGCACACCTTTTATTGGGATCATAGATAGGAGATGCTGTATTGGGGTTCCGGGGATGAGCCCTTAATGTGATCAGATTCAATCTCAACAGGCGTTGTAGAGCTTGAAACAACGACATATTGAGCTGGGTGAATTGCCTCCTGGGCTTGTCTGGCTGAAGCTGGTGAGGTTGATGCTGAATTTGTGACACTGGAGCCATTTGAGGAGCTCTTCCCTTGTCTTCTTGTCTCAAAGGTGGTTGAATGATGACTGGATCTTTAACCTTAGATGTTTTCCCCAGTTGGTTACCCCGAAGCAGTTGGTTGACGAGAACCCCGAGCTCTTCTTGTATTTGAGCTAAGTCTTGAATGATAGTCACCTGCCCCAGCATCTGGGCTCTCATTGCATCTACCTCAGCTTGCAGATGTTTCAGCCGTTCGTCTTTATCATCCTCAACACTGTTCCTGACCAAAGTCCCCATGAGAAGTGTTCTCAGCTCTTCCTGCCCCTTGGATAGATTTAGGAGGATTTCCTCGAACCGAGTCTCTTGAGCATGAAGGTCCTGGTTGTATTGTTGGGAAGCCATTGCTGAAATAAACAGTGCAGAGGGTAAGTGACCTGTAAAAAAAGGGTACCTGTTATGCAATGATGTGTATGTATGCATGCGATATTTTCAAGGATCTCGGGGGGTAAACAGAGAAACTTGTTAGAATTTGCATTTTGTGGCTTGATTGAAGGAACTGCATGTTATTGAGAGTCCTTCTTCAAAGGGTCAAAGGCTCACCATATCCAGTGGGTCATAGCCCCTGACTTCCTTGGCTAGAGGAACATAAATCCCCTTTGCCCCTTGCCAGACATGTTGGTTCATCATGACCTGCATCACAAGCCCTTGAGATCCTTGAAATGGGTTAGTCCTTATGCGGGATGCATGCAATGGTATGATGTTATGCTATGCATGGGGTAATGTAGGTAAACCCTGTTATGAGTCCCAATTAAGGACTATAAACAAAACCTGCAAGAAACTCAAGTGTCAGATAACAAGTATGCAAATAGTCAAGTTAGAAGGCACACAAGTCACACAAGAGAACCCTTAGAGTTTAGGCCAGCATGGGGTCTAGGTATTACCCTCTTGAAGTTGGTGGGCTCAGACCTATCCTATCAGAAGTAATCGGGTTCTAAGGGTCCCAATATCACTGGATTGCTTTCATTGTTCATCGTTTCGATTTAGCCACTGAACTGGCGACCGAAATATTCTAGGAAAGCAACCCTCAATTGAGTGTAGTATCGAGTATCAACCAACCTCGGACTGCACCAAAGTCAGTTATCTCACTACCCTAAAGAGGCCAAGATAGTTCAATTAAGGTTCCTAAGGTCAGTTGATGCTTCACGACACCACATGGAGGCCTCGTACTCTCCTTGACTGAACTCAAGGGTTACCGGTACACACCAAAGTGCCACATCAACGTAGCAGACTATTTCAACCATGTCGGTATACCCCGCACAGTTCCCTCACAGCCTTGTTGCTACTTTCTAAGAAGGTATCCCCAGATCCGGGTTAGGATCTATAGAACTCCCAAGACAGTCCCACAATTTAAAGCAAACAAGTCAAAGCAATTGAAAACACAGTGATCTTAGTCCTAAGGTACACCTCACTTTAAAAGATATCCCCAGCAGAGTCGCCAGTTCTGTGATCGGTGGATCTGGAACTGTCTGTTTAACGCTGGTTCGCGAAATGTCGCAGAAGCTTGAGTCGGCACCGTCTTTTATTTTCTCCAAATGGAAAGGACAAAAGCACAGAAAAATTCCTTATAGAGATTGCTCTCGGTTCGGGAGGTAGATTTATAGAAAGGGAAGGTTTTAACATCCTTTCTATCCATGGTTATCCATGGGCTCTTAGATACTTGCTCTTTTGTGTTTTCAAAATTGTTTGTTTGCTTTTCAATTGTGGGTTTAAAAAGTTTCTTTGAAAATTTCAGTTCGACTCTTGTATCAGTCCTCAAGAGTGTTTGAAAAGTTGCTTTCGAAAGCTTTTTGAAAAGTGTCAGTGTGAAAAGTATTTTTTGATTTGTTTTGAAATTAGAGCAAGTATCTATGAGTTCTCTACCTACCCTAAGGAATTCGTCTGTGTAAATGTCCTTGAAGTAGTGCCATCCCACCATTGAGAGGTAGGTAGCATCACCGTTGGAGGTGTTCAGGTCAATTCGAGGGTTCGGGACATGGTGATCACCGGAGCAATAGGAAGACACCTTAGAAGCTACCCTCATGCCATGTTCATGGACATGAGGACTTACTAAAACATCCTCTACTCGACGACCACCTTTCGAGGGGCAAGGCAACAATGAGGCGTACCCTAGGGGTGGTGTGTGATTTGTGTGTCATGTTCATTTATGTTTATCTTGTTCATACATTGGTGGTCTACGCGTTATTTTTATTTTTGGCATTCATTCTTTCATGCAAATTAATTAACAGTTAAAAGATGCGGAATTAAAAGTCCTACGCTATTACAAAGGCGCGGGTCTACATCGCCAAATTAATCCAAGACCCGATTTGAAATAAAACAAAATGCGGAAAATAAATACCCTAATTGATCTATTACATAACTTTGGGAGAATTACATGAAATTTATAAAAAGGAAATAAAATAAGCGCGCGAAATAGAATTACGATCGAATGCGAGGGCGTTGGACCCTTTTAAGGAAATTAAATTGGAATCATGAAATTGATTAAAAGAAAGTAAAAGAAAGAATTTTTGGAGTTTTTGCATTTATGGAGTTTAATGAGAATTAATGGAATTAAAACCTAATTCTAAACTATTTTTAATTTATTAAAAAATGTTTAAGTTTGTACCCTAATTTTAACCTAATTATTTACATGGCAATTTATTTATAAAATAAATAATTAATTATTAATAATGGTAAAAGAAAAGAAATAAAGATAAAAGTAATTAAAACCCTAATTCTACATTTTTTAGTTTATTATTAAAAAAACATTAAAATTGAACCTAGAATTAAAAACCAAATTAATTGATAAAATTTATTTACAAAAACATTTAAATAAAATATATTTATATTTTTTGTCTTTCTGTTTTTTTTTGTTATTTTTATATTAAAGAAAAATTAATTTAAAGAATTAAAATAAATAATGTAATTAAAGTAAATAAGAGAAAAAAATAAAAAAGAGAGAAAATGCAAACATGGGGGGTTTGTTGGCCCTTTGGAGGTATTTTGCCAGCAATTAGGCCCAAGAAGCTTGGCCCTTTCTGACTTCTCAGTGATCATGTGCGTATGCGTTGCCTGAAGCATTCCATAGGCTTTGGATCTGGACCACTGGACTGATGTTATGGGACGTGTGGCAAGCCAAGATATGAGGCTGCATGGTAGGCCTCAGGAAGCAAGCTACACAGAACCACGTTAGGAAGAAAAATATGAAATAAAGTAGGGGGACCTGGGGTTCGAACCCAGGTCCCAAGGCTTACCAATGCTCTCCTCCACCAACTGTTCCATTTGCGCGTTTGTAACATAATATGACAAATAAACAACATAATGCAAAACAATGGTTAGTGGTGTATTTCGCGCGAAATTCAAACGCGCCTGTAAGCCATGGACACGTCCTCCATCTTCCTCATGCTGCCTGCAAAATAAAAAGAGATAGCGGGGGTTTTAAACCCCCACTAAGTGGTAAACGTGAAAATATCGAATAGGCCCTGGTTGCTCATAAATTGAGCGCGACCTGTGGATTGAGTTCGTGTGAAGCTTCTGGTTCTAATGGTCCTGGTCTTGTGTCTCAATTTTTCCAGAATAAGGAAACCCCAAATTTACAGTTTAGAAAACCTAATGAGCTCCAATGGCAACTTTGCGTATAGGCTATAAAAACTCAATTAAACAATATCAATAGACTCAGAAGGTCCATGTTAGTACAAAACAACAATCATAATGTATGGAAAATGCCCAGAAATTCAAATACGATTATGCATAAAGTATGAGAAATTTTGAGTTCTATATACCAATTCTCGATGCGTGGGGACTGGAAAAGGATGCAGTTAGGTTCCTTGAAGCCTTGGCAAGCTATTGAAATTGGTTAGAAGCTTTGAATCATGCTCTATGTGTGAAATCAGTTTTCAATTTTTTCACAAAAATGCCAAGTTTGTTCTTAGGTTTGGGCGCAGCTTCAAGGTCCTTAGCATTAGGTTTTGCATCTGTATATGTATGCCACTGGATTAGGGTTGAAATTTGAGTCCAAAAACCCTTGTAATCATGAATCAAATATTTGATTTTAATGGCATATTTTTTCAATATTTTTCATGTCTTTTGGTACCAATCATGGCCAAATCTTTCCTTTTTTGATGTGCACGAGATCTTGAGGTTTTGATGAGTGATTATACTGCATAAAAAGATTCAAACACATTTGTTTAGTATTTTTTTTCATATTTTAATTAATTAAATGAATTAATGTTGATAAAAATTCAAATAAATAATAAAAAATGATGAAATAAATCCCCTTTGGGCCAAATGGTCGTGCATAGCCTTTGGATAATGATTCTTGGAAGAAAATACGGCCCATTAGCAATTTTGAGGCATTTGAAGCAAAGTTGACTTTTCAAAATTCCCAAAAAGTTCCCAACTTCCACAAGGCATATCTTGCTCAATTTTTAAGCTTTGATCATGTTCTTGGACATTTTGGAAAGGTATTGAAGTCCTCTAACCAATGCCTTTGGTCCCATGTCATTTTGATTTACCAATCTCATGTTATGGTCTTTGACTTAAAGTTCCTTTTTGTTGACTTTTGAAAATGACCTATAATGTTGAGATTGATAACTTTTTGTGAGAGCATTTCTTGGACTTTAAGTGTGAAGAGGAGTTGTAGGAAATGTCTTTCTCTTCAAAATGAGCTTTGGATGGAATTTTTATGATAAACCATGTGGAAGTTATGCCTTGGTCAAGTTACAGTTGACTTTTTCAACTGTCCAAATATAGCAACTTTTGCATCTTGAGGCTTTTTGAGCCATGCCTTGAGAATCATGATCAAGAATTTATCAAATGATGTTTGTGGCTTCAAAATAAGATGTTGACCAAAAATTTGAACTTTTGACTGTCAAATGACCATTTTTCCCCTGCAGTTGACTGTAGGGCAATTAGGATTTTTGACTGTGTCATTTTGTGCTGTAAGTCTTGAAACTTGGTATGTGGATGCTTGACAATGTTTATAGGCATGTGGGACTTGATTGGACCCTTGGAAACTTCAACTTCTTTGCCAGACCCAAAACCCTAGTTTTTGACTGTTAGGAGGCCATTGAACTGTGCAACCCTTGAGAGATTTTGAAGCATGCTCTTTGCAAATCTTGAAGAATATGGGAGGGAAAATTTTGGGGTACAACACCATGCAAGCCTTAAACCTAAGGTCTTTTGTTTGATTTGCTTGTGCTTGCTATATCTGTGATTTCTTAGCATAATCATGACATCATAACATGGCATATCATACTAACCATTTCAAAGATTTTCTAGGGCTTATATTTGTCTTGTTTGGTAGGACATGACATCCGCTCGCAGGAACACTATCCAAGTCAACCTTATGAAAGTACCTCCTCAGCTCAAGGAGTTAGCATCAAGGATTCCTGAAAGCTCTCCCTTCACCGAAAAACTTGGTTGACTTCTCAACTTGGTCACTTCAAACCCTGATAAAGAAATGTTAAAGGTGCTCTTTCAGTTCTTTGACGCGTTGCACCACTGCTTCACTTTTTCGGATTACCAGTTAGTCTCTACTATGGAGGAGTTTTCTCAGTTATTGGGGGTACCCATCCTAAATCAGTTACCATTCAACGGTATGGAAGGAGACCCAAAACCTGAAGAGATTGCTTAAGCTCTGTATTTACAACGGTCTAATGTAGTGGAAAATTGGGAAAACAGAAGAAGTGTCCAAGGATTTCCGGCTAAGTTCCTATTTGAGAAAGCTCACTATTTTTGGGATACCATGGATTTACAAGCTTTTGAAGAAGTGTTGGGCCCTCTCATATATGGGATGGTACTATTCCCTAACATGGACCACCTCATAGATGTGAATACGGTTAAGATTTTTCTGTCTCATAGTCCGGTACCTACTTTACTTGGGGATATTCTACACTCTCTGCATACTCGCACTCTAAAGAGAAGAGGGACCCTTTTGTGTTACACTCCTATATTGGCTAGGTGGTTTATTTCGCACCTACCTCGGTCTGTCTTGAGAAATGAGCAGGGTATAAGATGGTCTCGTAGGCTGATGTCCCTTACACATTCGGATATTCATTGGTGTTCTCGATCCTTGGAGAGCGTCACCATTATTGATCGCTGTGGGGAATTCCCTAATGTCCCTCTCTTAGGGATTAGGGGAGGAATCACTTATAATTCTTGTTTGGCGTTGCCACAGTTTGGTTATGCTAGAAGGGATGGTCCTCACGACTCACTCGTCCAAGGAATCACATTTGACTATGAGAATGATGTTCAGGGTTATCGTAAGAGGTTCATTCGAGCTTGGGGCATGATAAACAAAGTTGATAGCAAGACATTGGGGCAAAAGAATTCCATCCCTCTTGAGCCTTACCTCAAATGGGTACACGCCCGTGCTCAATGTCTTATGATGTCTTACCCCTCCATCTTACCTGTGATGATGGAGCCAATTGCTGAGGGAGACACTCCTTACATTGTTCTCCATCCTGACATGCCAACTGATCTTGAGGATATACGGAAGTCTTGGATCCAACTCAAAGAAGAACAAGATACTTTCGAAACCCAATTATACGCCAACGAGAAGAAGGTTTTAGAGCTCACCAGTTTACTTCACGAAGAGAAGAGTATAAATGCTTACATTGCACCAAAAAGGATACGCTTGTGGGAAGCTTGAGTCTTCTTTTGCTTGGAGAGTTTTATTTTTTCAATGTTCCCTTGTGAGCCCAAGAGGCATTATTGTGATCAATAAAACATCTTAATACAATTAACGTTTTTTCTCTTTCATTTTAAGCAAATTTAAGCTTTAGAAATTCTTGAAAACATTGCATACATATATCATGCATATCATTGCATAAGCAGGTTTCAAAGCAGGTTTCTCATCCTCTTCGTTGTTTATTTCAGTAATGGCTCTCGAACAAACAGTGAAGGATCTACATACTCAGAATGCTCAGTTTCAATAGATGATCATGGCTCTAGCCAAGGGGCAAGAGGAACTGAAAGCCCTGATTGTTAAAGAGAAGACTAAGAAGCCAAGGAAGACAGTTAGTGTGGTGAGCATGGGAAGGAGGTTCAAAGGACCGCTAAGGAAAGTGGTCGAGCTGAAATCTTCATCAAAAGAAGGAGATAATCAAGAAGAGGAGACAAGAGAGAAAGACCCAAGTACAAGGGAATCTGATAATGAGACTGACTACAATGAAGAGCAGTACCCTCCGGCCAACGAAAAATAAAAACAGCTGGAAGAGCGTCTGAGTGCAATGGAAATCCAGAAAGTGTCGGGGCTGGATTTTGAAGAGTTTGGTTTGGTCTCTAGAGTTGTCATCTCGCAAAATTTTAAGGTGCCGGTGTTTGCCAAATATGATGGGGTTTCATGTCCCAAGATGCACCTCTGATCTTATGTGAGGAAGATTCAGCCTCACACTGCCGACAAGAACTTATGGGTCCACTTCTTTCAAGATAGTCTATCTGGAACTCAATTAGAGTGGTTCTACCAGCTAGAAAGGACCAACATTTGTAATTGGAAAGACCTGGCCGCTGCTTTCTACAAGCAGTATCAATAAAATGCAGACCTTGCTCCCACCCATACACAACTCCAAAGTTTGTCTATGGGTTCGAGCGAGGGCTTTAAAGACTATGCTCAGAAGTGGAGGGACTTAGCAGGAAGAGTCCAACCTCCCCTGTTTGATAGGGTGCTAGTGGATATGTTTTTGGGTACCCTATCTGTTCCATTTTTTAATCACCTGATTGGAAGCTCCTCAGCCGGCTTTACTGAATTTATCTTGACGGGAGAAAGAGTGGAAGATGGAATTAGGAGTGGTAAGATCCAAAAGGATGCGTCCTACAGTACAGTAAGCAAGCCATTTTCTGGGAAAAAGGAAGTCAGTGCCACTTATGACCAAAGGAATCAGGACAGAACTGAGCACCGTCCAACGGTAGGGGCTGTTATGATCTCTAAACTTGCACCTGCTCAACAAAGGAACAATCAACCTAGAGCAGAAAGGCCGGTAAGACAGTTTACCCGAATAAATATGAATTTGTCTCAAGTGTTGCCTCATCTATTGAAGTCTAATCTGGTAACCTTGCGGGAAGCTCCGAAGAATCCTAATATTACCTCTCCCCGCTACAATTCAAATCCTCGCTGGGCTTACCATTCAGAAAGTCCAGGTCATGATACAAACGACTGATAGGCTTTGAAAAACAAGGGGCAAGACCTTCTCGAGGCGAAGGAAATTGAGTTTGACGCCCCTGAGATTCCCAATGTTATCACTGCTCCTATGCCCAAGCATGGCCTCGGTTTTAATTCTATTGAAGATGATATGTTTGTTACTTCTGTTTAGGAACTTGTTACTCCTCTCACGACCATTAAGTGAAACTTGTTGAAATCTGGTTTATTTCCGGGTTGTGGCGAAGGTTGCCACTTATGTTTATCTCTACCGAGTGGTTGTCATTTGTTAAAGGCAGGTGTTCAGCGCATGATGGATGATAGAGAGGTTTTGTTAGAAAAGACTCCTGTTCCGACTGTTTCTTGCAAGGATGTTTCAATCATAATCATTTACGCCAATCCTCCCAGGGTCTCCACCAAAAGACCCGTCAGGATTACATCTGCTCCGATGTTGGCTCCACTGATTATCACTATGCCAGGGCCAATCCCATACTCCTCGAACAAAGTTGTTCCATGGAACTATAGGGCTGACGTCTACTACCATGGCTTCAAGCAAGACCTGCTGGTTGTTAAAGACCAGATTTCTGAAAATGTTGATCCCGACATTGGCAACATTGTTGGAACCAGCAAAATAACAAGAAGTGGAAGAGTATTCTCCCCTGAGATTTCTCCTCCAAAAGTTATTACTAGTCCTGTGAACATTCCTACTTTTGTTCATGCTGAAACTACTACTGCAATTCCTGTGATTACCCCAGTTGCCAACCCTATCACCGAGTCAACCATCATTTGATCAAGGGTTGGTCATTATTCCTCAAGAAATGCTCATAACTCATCAAAAGTCAAAAATGGAAAATTAAGGTTTCTATAAGAAAAGTCAACCAAACTTTGATCAGGCATAACTTTCTCATACTTTATCAGAAATTTTTCCTCTAAGGCTCATTTTTAAGAGAATATGATTCCCTACAACTTATCTTCAGCCCTCAAGTTCAAGAAATGCCTCAATCAAAAGATGCAAGTTCATACATTATAGGTCTTTTCAAAAAGTCAACAAAAACACATTTTGGGTCAAAGCTCCTTACATGAACATGGAAGATCCATTTAAGATGAAACCAAAAAGGTTATTTAGAAGACATCCTAAGCTCTCTAAGAAGTCCAAGAACACCCTCTTAGGGTTAAAGTTGAGTAAGATATGCATTTGTAAAGTTGATTGTTGTACCCCAAAATTTACCCTCTTTTCATACACGCATATTATTGGTTTTATGGTTATGGAATAAAGGTATATTTATCAAGCTTCGTCAGGTTACAAGTGACGTTTATTTCGCCAATGGATGTTCTCAGATTATTTTGTGTTGAAGATCGGTTCGCTGTTTTGCAACGATTCAGGGTTCAAAGATTCATAAGTCCAACCCGACGCGCATATTCAGGTGTTCTTTCGCCAAGATATCTCTGATAACGTATTCTCAAATTCAGGTTTGGCTTAAGAGTCAATTCTTTAAAGAAGGTCTCCGAATGTGTGAGTTTTCTCGAAGAAATATGGTGAAAAAGTGTGCTGAAAGTGCAGTTTTTACGCACTAAAAAATTCATAACTTAAAGATCGTGGCTTATTTTGAACCCGTTCTGATGTTCAAAATTCCGTCTTGACGTCATCTACATTTTCATATCTCACGGTTGGAATCCAATTTCGATCAGAAGGTCTTCCAAAATGCGAATTTATCAAGCATTTTCGTACATAAGATTTGTGACAGAAGTTTATTTGCGTCATGTTCAGAAAATCATAACTTGGTCGATTTTCATCGTATCGAGCTGGTTCCGGTGCAAAATTTCACAAATTGAGTTGGCTAAGTTTTCACAAGAGGTATCGAGTTTGAACGGTATCCAAAATGCCTTCATTTTTTGCTCAGAGTGCGCGTGACGCACCAAAAATCCTAAATACTGAATATTATTTCATCTGGGTCGAAACTTCAAAAATTCATAACTCGGTCAATTTTTATCGGATCGGGCCCATCTTTTTACACAAGGTCACTGACTCATAGATCTACAACTTTGTTTCCAAGGTCGAGACCGGGCTCTGCACCGATCAATACCAGTTTTTTATTGTAGAACGTGTCAGAGTTGACACTGGAGCCCAAAATAAGTATGTCTGAGGCGAAAGTTCAAAAATTCATAACTAATTCACCTTTTATCTGATTGAGCCCATTTTTGGACAGGAGTTATTTCACGATGTCGGCTACATTTTGTTTTCACATTTCAACTTCAAAAATTGCACTTAAGCTCATGCAATTTAGCTTGGAACGTGACGAACTCAAGTAAATAAAAATCTGCACTATTGCTTGTGGTTATTGGAGGCTCAGTTGCACATTCAAAGCCCATATTTTTTCTCTAATTTCCATTATATAATCTCATTCTTTTAATACAAACAACACGAAAAAAACCTTTGCCACAACCTTGTCAAGATATCAAATTCCTTCAAGAACTCTAAAAACCTTAAAATCCTTGTTACAAACCCCCATCTCACTACAAACAAGTCATCCTTGTTAGAAACCCCATCTCACTACTTCTCCAGTAAGGGTAAAGTTGGTTTGATCTCCATGATTAAAAGTATGTAGAAGCATTCATACATGCCATATCGGTTTTAACATTACAAAATTTCATATATTTGTCTTATTTGTATTTCATGATATAGTAATTTATTTAATGTATTCATGAGATTCAACACTGCAGATTTAGACAGGGTCCCATGCAGGGTTATTACAAAATACTGAGGCCAAAACAGAACAATCACCAATGCATGACTCATGGCAAGACAGACATCCTGAGGAGGTTAAGGGTTGGGTTCAACACCCACCCCTATTGGTTTTGGTTTTCTTATTCTATTTATCCTTATATCTATTTTACCTATTTTCCTTCTTTCTATTTAAAACTTTTTCATAAAACCTAACATTTTTCATAAACCCTTGATTTTTCCTAATAAACTCAAATAATTAATTTTAGATTTTTAATTTAATTTTAGGTTTTAATTTAATTTTAAGTTTTTAATTTCATTGTTTGTTTTTGGTTTCTAAACAATTTGTCTTTTTCAATCTTAAATTCACTTAACCACAAAACTTTTTTCACAAACCTTTTTTTTACAAAAAAATCTAATTTAATTTTTAGGTTAATTAATTTTAGATTAATTAACCTTTTTTTAAAAAACTAACTTTTTTTTAATTCAAACTAATTAGGATTTAGGTTTTTTTTCAATTAACTTTTTTCAAAATTAACTTTTTTTTATTATTAATTAAAACTAATTAGGATTTAGGTATTTTAATTAACTTTTTTCAAAATTAACATTTTTTTATTAATTAAAATTAATTAGCTTTTTTAGGTTTATTTAATTAATTATCATAAATTATTTTTTTTTCATAAAAATTCACCAAAACATTTTTTTTTGCTATTTTCATCTTATTTTTATTTTCCTAGATAAAGTGTATAGGGCGCATTCAACTATAATAGCGTAGCTTTATTTTCCCCGCTTTTTTTCATCATTATCATGTAATTGCTTCCGGAATGTAATAGTTTTAGGATTTCTTTTTCGCACTCTTAACTATTATGTAACTGCCCCAAAGCTCTATAATAGCTTAGGTTTATATTTCTGCCTTTACCTTCTGCTACTATATTTTATGAAATGCTTAGATTAATAGGATTGTACGGAAAGATAAAAATGAACGATAGAAAACCCTAATTACAAGATAAATATAACTGAAAAAACACATTGTTGCCCACTTGCACCCCTAGGGTACTCTCCACTTGGCTGCCTCGGAAAATAATAGTCATGTCCCTCAAACGTAGGGATATCTTAGCAAAAGATCCTCAATCTAAAAGTCATCATAAAGATCATAGTCCCTTAACGTCCCTCGAGTTGCCTACGAGAAATGATCTTGTCCCTCGATGTTGCCTATATGATGACAGTCCCTTCGAGCTTCTAAGGTATCCCTATATGTTGCCTTCTATGACCATAAAGATGACCCGCACTTGTCCCTCATACATCCAACGATACGGCTACCTACTCACTAATAGTAGGATAACACTGTCTAAAGGTTAGGAGGAAAATAACGACCTTTTCGAGTATAAGTAGATAAGTTCTTAGATGCTTGCTCAAAACATCTTTTTGCACCTACACAAAAATATTTCAAAACACTTTCAAAAACATTCACCTTGTCAACACTCTTGAGGACTGATACAAGAGTTATCACAAAGCGAATCGCCGCACTAAGGCATTTTCAAAACAATTTTCAAAACACACAAGCACAAGAAATTTTCAAAACATGAGCTAAGCATCTAAGAGCCCATGGAAAACCACGGATGGAAAGGGTGCTAACACCTTCCCTTTCCATAATCTACCCCCTTACTCAGAAAACTCTCGAAAGGTCTTTTTCTGTTTTTTTCACCCTTTCCTTTGTTGGATAAAAGAAAAGTCGGCGGTGACTCTTGCTTACCGCACATTTGCGAATAAAAAATACAAACCAGTATAACAGTCGGTTTTGCCACCGTATCACAGAACTGGCGACTCTGTTGGGGACAAAACTTTATAAAAAGTGGGGTTTACCTTTGGATCTAGGTCATTTTAATTTTCTTCTTTGGCTTGTCTTACTTGATTTATTTTAAGGATATTTGTTTGGGTTTGTTTGGATCCTAAACCCGGATCGGGGAATTTATTTTAGGTAAGTAGCAATAAACTGTGAGGGAACTGTGTAGGATATACCGACACGGTTGAAGCAGTAGCTACGTTGATGTGAAACTTTGGTTGGTACCGATAGCCCTTAAGTCAATCAAGGAGAATACGAGGCCGCTGCATGGTGTCATAAAGCGTCAACTGACCTTAGAACCTTTAATTTCACAACTTGGCCAGTAGGACGTAGTGAGATGGTCGGCTTTGGTGTATTCCCAAGGTCGACAGATACTCGATGCTAAACTCATTGAGGTTTGACTCCTAAGTTTTGTTTGGTTGCGAGTCAATCGCCTATTGAACGAAGCTTGGGGGAAATATCAGTGATATTGAGATCCCTTAGAACTCGATTACTATTTATAGGACAGGTTGAACCAATCCAGCTTCAAGTTGGTACTACCTTAAAACCCATACACGCCTAAATCTAAGGCTGTTTGCGTGACTTGTGTGCTTTCAACTTGAACTACTTGCAGAGTTTTATTATCTGACAACATGAGTTCCTTGCATGTTTTGTTTACAGTTATTATCCAATAAATTGGATTTCTTGAAGGGTTTACTTGCTTACATCACTTCGCACCTTTGCTTAAAAACATGGCATACACATCATAACATCATGCCTTAACATTTCCTTAACCATTTCAAGGATCTCGAGGGCCTGGGATGAAGGTTATGATGAACCATACGTCTAGCAAGGGGCAAGGGGATTTATGTTCCTCTAGCCAGTGCTGTCAAAAGACCAAAACACGACAACTTGAGTCAGGGGCTATGACGCACATGATATGGTGAGCTTGACTCTTGTAGAAGGATCTTCAATGATACAAAGTTATTCAATCAAAGCTGCAAAATTCAACTTCTAACATTTCTTGTTTACCCTGCAAAGTCCATGAAATCATTGCATACGCATATCATCCATGACATTACATAAACAGGTACCATAACAGGTCTCTCATGTTCTCGCTATTTATTTCAGCAATGGCTTTCCAACAAGACAACAAAGATCTTCAAACTCAAGAAGCTCCGTTAGGGAAATGTTCCTAAACCTATCCAAGGGGAAGGAAGAGTTGAAAACACTCCTCGCTGGGAACTTGGTCAAGAAAAGTCCTAAAGACAGTAAGGACGAACGGCTGGAACAACTGCAAGCTGAGGTAGAGGCAATGAGAACCCAGATGCTGGGGCAGATGGCTCTTATCCAAGGCCTAGCCCGGGGACAAGAAGAGTTGAGAGCCATCATCAACCAACTTCATCAAGACGAATACAACCGTATGAAGCAAACAGTCGAGGTTGGGGACCAGGTCATTGATCAACTTCCGAGAAGACAAGAGGATGGTTTGGTGAAGATTGGACTTTTCCAAATCTCTACCACATCACGGGTCCAACAATAACCTCACCAAAAACAACGGGTTAATCAGAGTAAGCCAGATATACCCAAAAAGCAGTTTACCAAACTCAATGTGCCGCTGTCTTAAGCTTTGCAACACCTGTTGAGGATGACTCTGATCATGTTGATAGGACCTCATCCAAACCCTAAGAATTCCTTTCCTAACTACAATCTGGATGCAAGGTGTTCTTATCATTCTGGAAGCCCAGGGCATGATACAAACGATTGTTGGGCGCTGAAATACAAGATTCAGAATATGATGGATGCCAAGGAGATTGAATTCAACCCTCATGAGGCTCCCAACGTGATCACTACTCCCTTTCCAAAACATGGCTAGGATTGAAAGCATTTTTGTTCATTAAATTCTCAAGTTGTATTTTCTTTGCTTATTAGAACAATTATTGTCATGTCAAAACTTTGTTATTTCATTAATGCATTACACATGTTTGTCTTGAATTAATCTATTTTCACTATGCTTAAATTTCTTTATACTTTCTTTTCGTGATATTCAACTCTTGATTAAAAGCTCTAAGCCTTAGAGGGAGGATGACGAAAATGATACCGCAATCTCTACAGTATGCTTTTGAACATACCCCGCTGACGATGTATAGGCATTGTTTCAAATCCCAAATAGTGGAGTTATAAGGAAGATAATCCCTAGTCAACCCCTTTTGATCTAAAGAAGTAGGAGTTTTTTCTTTCACACAAATTAAAACCCTCAATCATAACCTGGGGCAGGGTAGTTTTCTCAGTTAATTCAGAGGCGCATTCAGTCGCAATCTTCCGCTTTGCACACAATTAATGGCATCAAAGACACCCTTCCAAATCAAAAGACGATGATGGTTTCGTATAATCGTCAAGACAAACAGTCATTATCTCTCAAAATAAAAGCCCGTTAATTCAAAACATATGAAGGAGACTTAAGAAAAAATTGGGGCATCCCGCTGACTGTAATCATAAAAGAACCAATTCAGGCAAAAAGACAGGGATAACGAAAACCAAAAAAAAGAGGTTACTACAAATTCTCGACAAAAAAGATTACAAAAGGACTGCCTCTTTCAAATAAACTTTCAGTATCCGAACCATCACCGAAAGATCAAGGACAATATTCCAGAACTTAACACGCAATTAACAGAGCATATGACTGAAGAACATCATGAAGAACGGGTGGGTACAAATAAAATTTGAGCCTTTATCCTTTGTTTCTTAAACCGTGAACCAGGCTACGTTATAACCCTTAAAAGTCTTAGCTGAAGCATGGGTTAGTTCGAAAGCATATTGTTACAAAAGGTATCCTGACTCTTGTAGGGTTCGCTATAAATCCCGAGTTGATATCACACTTCTATAAAATTTGTTTGTTTTACTAAAAAAATGAATTTTCAAACTTCAAGACAGACATAAGCTTTGCATTCTTAAAATACGATTGTTTGCATATGACTATTTGCTCAACAACGGAGAAATTCGTATGACGAATATCTAGTGAACAAAAACCTTCTCAATAAAAAGGATCACCTCAAGTGGAAAAACACTTCCAACCAAGGGGCATGGCAGGATCATTGTCCATCATCTGGGCAGTAAAGTAAAGATTCAAGGAATCTCTCAAAAATGCCAAATAGCCAGGGGCAGATCTCCATTTGAATCACTTGGGACATTGGGCATGAATTCCAGCAACGAATCTTGTACGATCAAACAAACATCTTCTGGAAGTCTGGCAACACTTACTACTATAGAAAATGACAATTCTCCGTACCTAGTGAACATGGACATAGTCGGAAAATAATGCGCATGAACAAAGACCCGATAGGTTGACTAACCTAGGCAAAAATAAGGGCATCCCGACGAACCAAAAGGGTTCGGGAAAAAATTAGGGATAAAAACAAAAAAATATATACGCCCGGCAAGTCGAAAACCTGAAAAGGCGGCTTGGGAAAAAAAGGGTATCCTGGTGGATTGAAAATCTGAAAAGACAGTCCAGGAAAAAGTTAGGGATTAAAGCATACGACTACGTCCCGTCATCTCGTCACTTGTCTAATCAGTAGAAGGTTTATTACCCTGATATACATCCACCAAGGACTCCAAGAGTTGGGATAATAGCCAAACCATCTACAAAAGCTCCGGTTGATATTTCCTACAACAGGTATCGAGACATGGGCATTCTAATACAAGGTCACCGCCATACTCTCAGCTTACAACCTATTGATGTCAGGTGTTCTCATACCCTCGGTAGAGCAAAATCTCCAAATTACTACTCCAACAAAAAATTCCCCAATGAAGTCGCCAAGCTTCTCGGGATTCCCCAAGAAGATTACAGAGTTTCCCTTCCCCAACAGAAACATTCTGAATAAAGAAGATTCACATCTAAAAACGGTTCAGGTACGATCCAAATACAGATGTCATCCTGACACTCACTCTAGATTCTCATCTAGAAACGGTTCAGGTACGACCCAGAGACGGATGTCATCCTGATACTTATTCAGATTCTCTTCAAATACAGTTCAGATACGATCAGGAGACGAATGTCATTCTAACACTTATTTCAACACATAGATCCATCCACAAAGCCTCCGCAGGTACTTTCTCCAGCAGGGGCAGGGGAAACTTTGAAACAAAGTCACCGTTACATGCGCCCATGTGACATCTACACTTCCCAAGAGTAGAGGCAACCAAAGCTTTATCATCGGCTTCCCCAAACAGGAGTTACTTTCCCCAGCAAAGTTCCTTGAGAGAGCTGACATCTATATTCCCCAGCCAATTTTTATAAGTCGCAAGCGGTTCATAATGTTTTCTTCCAAGCAGAGTTTATTGCTCTGAATACAGAATCTCAATCCCCGACAGAGTTTATCCCTTCAGCTACAGAAGTTTATCTTCTAACATAGTCATCCTCCCGCAGAGTTTTTCTCAAACAGAGTCTCTCTCCAGCAGAATATTCACAAACAAAAAGGAGTAAATCCACAACATAGTCATCTCTATTCACCATCCCTAGCGGAGGTAGAAGAACCACTTTTTCTACGACGGTCAGGAATTCAATTTTCAGTACTCTCCAGCAGTAGTCAGGGATTTATTTTCCCAGACTCGGATATGTCACAATAGCATTTCATGTTCATACATCATGACGTGCGCATACATATTGCATACAGCATAATCTCATTTATTTTGAGAACATCATCACACAATACATTTCATGCATCACATATAATTAATCATGTACCTTTTCAGGAAAGATGATTATCATAAAAAATTCCATAGTTCAAGATTAAATCCATGAAGCTATACATGTCATATCTGCAGGCAACTAATGGAAAATCAGTTCCCGGAACCAAACGGGTCAACTAATATACGTGATCAAATGAAGCAGCCCTACCATCTAGGCTTTCATTCTGAAGTAACCCTACTATCCAGGTTCCTTCTCAACAGCCCTACTATCCAGGCATTCATTTAGAAGTAACCCTACTATCCAGGTTCCTTCTCATAGCCCTAATATCCAGGCTTTCATTTCGAAGTAACCCTACTATCCAGGTTCCTTCTCACAGCCCTACCATCCAGGCTTTCATTTCGAAGTAACCCTACTATCCAGGTTCCTTCTTATAGCCCTACTATTCAGGCTTTCATTTTGAAGTAACCCTACTACCCAGGTTCCTTCTCAGCAGCCCTACTATCCAGACTTTCATTTTGAAGTAACCATACTATCCAGGTTCCTTCTCATAGCCATACTATCTAGGCTTTCATTTCGAAGTAACCCTACTATCCAGGTTCCTTATCACAGCCCTACTTGCTAGGCTTTCATTTCAAAGTAACCCTACTATCCAGGTTCCTTGTCACAACCTTACTATCCAGGCTTTCATCTCGAAGTAATCCTACTATCCAGGTTCCTTCTCTTTTATCTACGGATAACAGTTTACAACACTGTAAAACCTGGACCCGAACAGATACGATCGATTTCACATTTCCCCAGTAAGTCGCTCTGAAGCCTGGAATACGACCAAATAGCAGTCAACCTTATCATCCTCAACCAGTCACTATGAAGCCTAGATCCTAACTAGATAAGCAGTTCACTTCCGTCTCCTCAATCAAGAGATGACTCCCTAGTAGAATAACTGACAACTGAAGCTCCTAGACTCTATTCCCCAAGACAGAGACCAACATTCCTCACCGAAGTCCTCCCTAACAACAGGAATAGGAATTCCCACGAAGTAATATCTCACGAAATCATCATTATTCTGGATGGCATCTTTAAGCCCATCGCCGACGACTCTCCGTCACATTCTCAGGATGGCGTCTTTAAGCCCATCTCCGACGACTTTCAGTCATCTTCTCCAAAGGGAATCTATAATCCCATTCCCGACTTATCTACATAGTCAAGCATCATTACAGACGAGTGCAAATTTCTGGGCACTCTAGTGTTCAATCATCTTCCACCTTCAGATCACGAAAGGCAGACAAGCCAATCTAAATCTTCAGATTTAAGAAGATTGAATAGGGGCAGCTGTTGTACCCAAAAATTTACCCTCTTTTCATACACGCATATTATTGGTTTTATGGTTATGGAATAAAGGTACATTTATCAAGCTTCTTCAGGTTACAAGTGACGTTTATTTCGCCAATGGATGTTCTCAGAGTATTTTTCGTGTTGAAGATCGGTTCACCGTTTTGCAACGATTCGGGGTTCAAAGATTCACAATTCTAACCTGGCGCGTCATATTCAAGTTTTATTTCGCCAAGATATCTCTGATAACATATTCTCAAATTCAGGTTTGGCTCAAGAGTCAATTCTTTAAAGAAGATCTCCGAATGTGTGAGTTTTCTCGAAGAAATGTGGTGAAAAAGTGCGCTGAAAGTGCAGTTTTTACGCACTAAAAAATTCATAACTTGAAGATCGTGGCTTATTTTGAACCCGTTCCAGTGGTCAAAATTCTTTCTTGACATTATCTACGGTTTCATCCCTCACGACTGGAAGCCAATTTCGACCAGAAGGTCTTCAAAAATGCGGATTTATCAAGTATTTTCGTACATAAAATTTGTGACAGAAGTTTATTTGCGTCATGTTCAGAAAATCATAACTTGGTCGATTTTCATTGTATCGAGCTGGTTCCGGCGCCAAAATTTAAAAAATTGAGTTGACTAAGTTTTCACAGGAGGTATCGAGTTAGAACGGTATCCAAAAGGCCTTCTTTTGTTTCTCAGAGTGCGTGTGACACGCCTAAAATCCGGAATGCTGAATATTATTTCATCTGGGTCGAAACTTCGAAAATTCATAACTCGGTCAATTTTTATCGGATTGGGCCAATCTTTTTACACAAGGTCACTGACTTAGAGATCTACAACTTTGTTTCCAAGGTCAAGACCGGGTTCTGCTCCGATCAATATCAGTTTTTTATTGAAGAACGTGTCAGAATTGACACTGGAGTCTAAAATAAGTATGTCTGAGGTGAAACTTCAAAAATTAATAACTAATTCACTGTTTATCCGATTGAGCCCATTTTTGGAAAGGAGTTATTTCTCGATGTCGGCTACATTTTGATTTCACATTTCAACTTCAAAAATTACACTTAAGCCCTTGCGATTTAGCCTGGAACGTGACAGACTCAAGTGAATTAAAATCTGCACTATTGCTTGTGGTTATTTGAGGCCCAATTGCACATTCAAAGCCCATATCTTTTCTCTAATTTCCATTATATAATCTCATTCTTTTGACACAAACAACATGAAAAAACTTTTTCCACAACCCTGTCAAAATATCAAATTTCTTCAAGAACTCTTAAAACCTTAAAATCCTTGTTACAAACCCCCATCTCACTACAAACAAGTCATCCTTGTTACAAACCCCCATCTTACTACTTCTCCAGTAAGGGTAAGGTTGGTTTGATCTCCATGATCAAAAGGATGTAGTAGCATTCTTACATGCCATATCGGTTTTAACATTACAAAATTTCATATATTTTGTTTATTTATATTTCATGATATAGTAATTTAATTAATGTGTTCATGAGATTCAACACTGCAGATTTAGACAGGGTCCCATGCAGGGTTATTACAAAACACTGAGGCCAAAACAAAACAACCACCAATGTATGGCTCATGGCAAGGCAGATATCCTGAGGAGGATAAGGGTGTGGGTTCAACACCCACCCCTATTGGTTTTGGTTTTCTTCCATTCTATTTATCCTTTTATCTATTTTACCTATTTTCCTTCTTTCTGTTTAAAACTTTTTTCATAAAACCTAACATTTTTCACAAACCCTTGATTTTTTCAAATAAACTCAAATAATTAATTTTAGGTTTTTAATTTAATTTTAGGTTTTTAATTTAATTTTAGGTTTTAATTTAATTTTAGGTTTTTAATTTCATTGTTTGTTTTTGGTTTCTAACCAATTTGTCTTTTTCAATCTTAAATTCACTTAACCACAAAACTTTTTTCACAAACCTTTTTGATAAAAAAAAAAACTAATTTAATTTTTAGGTTAATTAATTTTAGATTAATTAACCTTTTTTTCAAAACTAACTATTTTTTTAATTAGAACTAATTAGGATTTAGGTTTTTTTTTATTAACTTTTTTTAAAATTAACCTTTTTTATTATTAATTAAAACTAATTAGGATTTAGGTATTTTAATTAACTTTTTTCAAAATTAACATTTTTTTATTAATTAAAATTAATTAGGTTTTTTAGGTTTATTTAATTAATTATCATAAATCATTTTTTTCATAAAAAATCACCAAAACATTTTCTTTGCTATTTTCATATTATTTTTATTTTCCTAGATAAAGTGTATAGGGCGTATTCAATTGTAATAGCGTAGTTTTATTTTTCTCGCTTTTTTTCATCATTATCATGTAATTGCTTCCGGGATGTAATAGTTTTAGGATTTCTTTTCCGCACTCTTCATTATTATGCAACTGCCCCAAAGTTCTGTAATATCTTAGGTTTACATTTCCGCCTTTACCTTCTGCTACTATATTTTATGCAATGCTTAGATTATTAGGATTATATGGAAAGATAAAAACGAACGATAGAAAACCCTAATTGCAAGATAAATATAACTGGAAAAAAACACACTGTTGCACACTTGCACCCCTAGGGTTCTCCCCACTTGGTTGCCTCAGAAAACAATGGTCATGCCCCTCGAATGTAGGGATATCTTAGTAAAAGACCCTCAATCTAAAATTCATCATAACGATCATAGACCCTTAACGTCCCTCGAGTTTCCTACGAGAAATGATCTTGTCCCTCGATGTTGCCTATATGATGAAAGTCCCTTCGAACTGCTAAGGTATCCCTATATGTTGTCTTTTATGACCATAACGATGACCCGCGCTTGTCCCTCATACATCCAACGATAGGGCTGCATACTCACTAATAGTAGGATAACATTGTCTAAAGGTTAGGAGGAAAAGAACGACCTTTTCGAGTCTAAGTAGATAAGTTCTTAGATGCTTGTTCAAAACAACTTTTTGCACCTACACAAAAATATTTCAAAACACTTTTAAAAACATTCGCCTTGTCAACACTCTTGAGGACTGATACAAGAGTGATCACAAAGCGAATCGCCGCACTAAGTCATTTTCAAAACACACAAGCACAAGCAATTTTAAAAACATGAGCTAAGCATCTAAGAGCCCGTGGAAAACCACGGATGGAAAGGGTGATAACTCCTTCCCTTTCCATAATCTACCCCCTTTACTCAAAAAACTCTTGAAAGGTCTTTTTCTGTTCTTTTAACCCTTTCCTTTGTTAGATAAAATAAAAGTCGATGGCGTTTCTTGCTTACCGCACATTTGCGAATAAAAAACACAAACCAATATAACAGTCGGTTCTGCCACCGTATCACATTGACCAATTTTTGGAAATATGCATGAAGCCAATATTGACCAAACTTGACTTTTTTCCAAAGGGCCCATGTTTTCATGCTTGGAACTTGTTCTTAACATGACCCACGACCCTTGAGCTCAGTCACACATTATTTTATTATTTATACTATTTATTTTGACATTTTATCCATTAAAATGCAAAATTAAATAAAGTAAATAATTAAAATAATTAAATATTTGATTGTGAATCTTTTTCTTATTAAATGAGGGACAAAACAGGCTGGCATGACCAACAAAAAACGCATGGGACAAAAGGAGAGAGAGATTTTCTTGAAATAGCAAGTTTTGATACAAATTAAAAACTCATATTATTGCACTCAAAGCATTGGATTTTTTCCCATAATTGTTAACCTATTCTGATTCACTACATAAGCATAACAAGTCCAAACCTAAGGGAGAGGTGCAACAACCATAAAAAGAACCCTAGAGAATTTAAAAATTTCAAGAAATCATGAAAATCAAAAGCACTAGTTCCAGCCTTTGTTGATCAAAACAAATGAGCCAATCTTTCTCCTGAAGGTCCCAGGAGTCATCCTCACTCATTAGCCAAGCCAAATCGTGCCCAAGACACCTCCTTCAAGCATCACCAATTTGGTATAATTTCTTGAATTCAAATCCTCTTATTACACAATATAAATGAGTTATGCGTGCATATATGCGTTCATATTAATCATTATAAATGTTTTGACGTGCTTCATGTGAGTTTCAGTTCCAAAATCAAAGCTTGCAATTGTTAGGGTTTGAAAACATGTGAGCTTCGTTTCCAGAGATGGAGACATCTTTAGACTAAACTAATGCCATGGTTGAACTCGCAGCCTAGATTTTAGAGGGGGTAGGCAAAATCTCAGGCTTCAAATCTCCCTATTTTGCAGGTTAGGTTTTTGGCCGGTCGGAGAAGATGACCGAAACCACCATCCAGGGTGGTTTGACCGGCAAAGGACCTTGCGTGGCAGTTTCATATGTTTTGATTGGTTTATTTAAATTTCAGTGGGACCACAAGTGCGTGTGTGTTTTTGATGACTCAGCCATCGCCTTGTTTTCCTTTATAATATTATTTTGTTATTATATATATGAATGAGCAAGTAGCGCATATAGTAAGAGTGAAGGGTTTAAGGCTTTGTATGTGTGCAAGGGCAGGGGTTCGACCCTTGCCTCCTGTACATTATTTTTCTGAATTGTTCCTTGCAGATCCAGTACGTCACACCCCCAGGCACGCATCATTTGCTCTATCATCATCACCATCAGATTAATCACCCTCCAGATCTAACGCCCAGAAACGTTTTCCCATGGTGGAACTCCCTACCACAACAACACTGGATCTAGCGTGAGCATGGGCCACAAGATCCGGGCTTTGACAAATTCCAACAGCCTACCCTCCAATTGGGTTTTCACCCCCCCAGGCCCATTTCTCAATTTCTTTTTATTCTTTTTATTTAGTTTATATTTTTTAGTTTATTCTTTTTTTCAAAAATCATAAAATAAAAAAACCACAAAAAATAGGATTTAGAATTTTCTTTATAAAATTAATTTTTACAAATTAATTTAATTAAAATTTTAACTTTTTTCTTTAATTTAAAATTAATTAGAGAATTAGGTTGAGTTCCAAACATTTTTCATATTAATACCAAAAATATTTCTAATAGGAAATTAGATTTTTTAGGGTTTAGATCTTTTTCCTGTCTTAATTTTTGCATGCTATTATTTTTTCCATACGATTATTTTTATCATTTATGTAACTGCGCCCAGTTTGTAATAGCTAAATTAGGGTTTTTATTTCCGCACTTTACTTATCGTCCATTATTTATGTATCTACACCAAAGCCCTGTAATAGCGTAGGAACTTTTATTTCTCGCTTTATATCTTCTTATATGCCTGCATGACAAGATTAAACCAAATAATCGTTAGGTCACTAATTGCAAGATAAATATAACTGAAAAAACACATTGTTGCACACTTGCACCCTTAGGGTATACCTCACTTGGTTGCCTTAGAAAACAATGGTCATGTCCCTCGAACGTAAGGATATCTTAGCAAAGACCCTCAATCTAAAAGTCATCATAAAGATCATGGTCCGTTAACGTCCCTCGAGTTGCCTACGAGAAATGATCTTGTCCCTCGATGTTGCCTATATGATGACAGTCTCTTCGAATGCTAAGATATCCTTACATGTTACCTTCAATGACCATAATGTCATTTTCGAAAGTCCCTCAACATCCGACGATAGGGCTACCTACTCACTAATAGTAGGATATCACTATCTAAAGGAAAGGAGGAAAAGAACATCCTTTTTTCGAGTAGGTAGACAGTTCTTAAATACTTGCTGAAACCTAAGTTTTCACACTTACACACTTTTCAAACTATTTTCAAAAAATGCTTTATCACACTCTTGAGGACTGATACAAGAGTTACCATAAACAAGCAAAATCTTTCAAAACGCACAAACACAAACAATTTTCAAAAATGAGCAAGTACCTAAGAGCAAGTGGAAAACCACAGATGGAAAGGGTACTAACACCTCCCCTTTCCATAATCTACCCCCTTTACTCAGAAAATCTCGAAAAAGGTATTTTTCTGTTCTTTTCACCCTTTCCTTTGTTGGATAAAAGAAAAGTCGGTGTCGACTCTTGCTTACCGCGACATTTGCGAACAAAAAATGAAAACCAATATTTAACAGTCGATTCTGCCACCGTATCACAAAGAACTTTCCTCATTATTACTATAGAGGGAAAATAGTACACTTGCTATTTTTCCGATCACCAAGATACCTCAAACAAACTTTCTCAAGATTGGATCGTCACAAAGGATCATTTGTTGGACAATATTTTAGGAGATGTTAAAAAGGGACTAAGCACATGTTTACAATTATATAATTTCTCTAATTACTTTTATTTCATATCACAAGTTGAATAAAAAAATTAACAGTGATATGCTCTTATTGATGAAGGGTTGTGTTATACTCCAATTTTTGCTCCTAAGATTTCTCACCATCTCATTTCACATTGCATGAAGACACACACATTAGGGCTATTTCTCTCTTTATCTTATCTTAAAATTTGCTCTTGAGGAATTACCAAGCACCTTTAAATATGTGTCTTATACACGTGTTCTATTATTTTACACCCATACGTGTATATATGTTCTTTGAATGTTCATATTGTAGGTGATCACAGTTGCATTCATATCACCATCTAACCTAGGGTTTTGAGGAGTGGTTCTCATTCAAATGATGCTTCAATGGATTACAAAAGCTCAATCTTCAAGGTCATGTCTATGACATCAAATATTTGTGGTTCACAGAGCTCTCTCTCACTTCATTTAGGTCAGTACCTCCTCAAAGTTGGTGGTGTAAGTCATCAAGAAGATTCATAGGTTCATATGTTTATTTTTATACCTTCTTCAACAAGCTTCATTGAGACTTAGGCTCCATATTTGAGTGTACTTCAAGACAAAATCATTTCAAGGCCTCTTATGATTCATCAAGTTTTATTTTTCCAAAAAAAACTCCAAAAGATTCAAGGTTGATTCAACAAGTTTGACCTAATTGGGAAAATAATAGATTCAGTGATCACAAGTGCATAAGTCTCTCAATTTGCAACATTTTGAGTTGGTTCTTTTTGATATGGATTCTTATTATCATGAAAAATAACCTCTCTTCACACGACAAGATCCAATTGTGCAAGAAAAAGCATCAAAAGTTGAAAGGGGTTTTAAGTCATTTTGACACTCTCTGAGCTAGGGTTTGTTGACTTATAAGGACCATATCTCGCTAATTTTTTGAGATTTTTGAGTGGTTCCAAAGTTATTATTCTATTTAAAGGGTCCTTAACAAGATCTCTTCAGATGTCTAAGGCTAATTTTGAATGGAAGATCATTAAAAGTTGATAAAGATTACAAGTCTCCTTGAAAGGCCTTTGAGTTTTAGGGTTTGACTTCAAATGATCATAACTTGGTCAATTTTTATCTCCTTGAGCCCATTATTTTTCCATAATCATATTTGGGGTGTCTACTACAACTTTGTTTTCAGATGTCAAAATCAAATTTGAATTGGAAGGTCATGTAATTTTGAAGAACATTATAGGTCATTTTGAAGTTCAACACTTAGAAATATTTCGAAGTATAAAAATCTGTGTGTTTTTCACGATTTCAATTGATCATAACTTTTTTATCAAAGATTAAAATGATGTGTTTCTTGGCATATTGTGAAGTTTGTTGTGAGATTTTTCTATTGCAAAAAGAATGAGATCATAAAGCCTCCTACATTGTGTGCCCCATGCTCTTGAAGTTGCTTCCATGAAACTGAATTTTTGCTGGAAGTCAGTTTGCAATTTCCATATTGTGGCTTCTAATTACCATTTTTTGCATGTTTTTTATGTAAACATGTTTAACAAAGTTCCAAAGCATGATTGGAGCATTGAAACACAAGAATAGTTGAGTTTTGAGCAATTTCAAGTCACACTTTTCTCATTTTCTGGCTATACTCAATTTCCCTCCAAACCTCACTATTTCTTCCAATTATTTTCACCATTCACTCTCCTATAAATAGAGGGACATATTGCACTCATTTCCTCAAAGCTTGGATAGCAAAAATCACCCTGCCACTTTCTCTCCATAACTCACTTTTATGAGTTTTTGAATTCACTCTTTTTATGTTTTTCAATTTGATTTCTTGTTCTATTCTTCTTCAGTGAACTTGTGTGGAGCTTCTCAAACAAAAATCAAGCCAAATTGTTCCTTATTCAGTTAAAGCAAAGTCAAGTTTCAAATCAATCCCAGTGGACTTCATTCAGGTAGATTAAGGCACCAATTCTTCTAACTAAAATTACTTGAGTGATCTATGATGTTATTTAATGCTTTCTATTAACTTAATTTTGGTGAATCAATGCATTTAATGCTTCTATTTTTTATTTCAAAATTTTCAAAAACTCTCTTGTTTTTTCCAAATCGAGTAAGTTGTTATTTATATAAATTTGGCTTGAGGATATGGTTTGGAACGTCTTGAAGAGACGCATCCAATATACCACTATGAGCATTTAAATTTACAGATTTAAGAATCTTGATCTCACCCTAGTTGCAGGGTAGCTAGAGGTTGAAGATAACCTACATGTCTTCTCAAACAAATGAGAGTGTGACAATTGAAATGTTGTGATTGGTCTGACTTTTGTGACTTCAGTACGCGCTTGTTGATCATAGATCACCATACATCATCACTCATGAGCCATTAGATGTGCCATCATGTTTTAATGGGCCACATCCAATGCTCATAGATCATCTACGTCTCTTATTTTATATTAAAAAATTATGAAAACAAATACAAAAATACTTTAAATTATTTCTGACTTCGAGAATATTCTTTCATATTTTTATTTGATGTTTGATATTTTTTATAATTTTTGTATTGTTTTCCTTATTTTAATTGTTTTAAAAATACTTTTCTTGATTTTAAAATTTTGGAAAAATTCTGGAAGGATCCAATGACCTCTTGATAAATATTGGTGACCTTATTTTATTTTTATTTCTGATTTTACTATTTTTTATAATTTTTGGTTTATTTTTTTATTTCTTTGAATTTTAAAAAATAGTTTCTGACTTTAAAAATTTCTGAAAATTTTTGTCAACATTTGTTGACTCATGTTTGACCTCTGACTTTTTTTAAGGATTTTTATTTGGTTTTTAATACACTTTGTGTATTTTATCAATTATTCCCCTTTTATTAATCATTTAAATATTGTTTTATTCAATATTATTTAATATTTTTGTTTGGTCCTGATTTGAGTGTTATTTTGGGACAAGTTCCTCAACCTCATTGGATATTGGGTGTTGATAGGTTGAAAAACCAAATCTACCAAAATGGATGAATGATGTTGATGATATTTGAAATCCTAATTTCATCTGATACATCCCCTCCCTCTTCATCTTATCTCTTTCTTACTTGTGCTACATGTTATTGGAGAATAATCTACACATCATTTCTTTAACATGTGGTACATAGATTGATATTGACCGAACTCAAAATAGGTGTGACTTCTACATAAATTCACTTACGATTGCTTAACATGGCGCTAAAATTGTCCCGACTCGAGAAATAATCATTCGTGGCCCAAATCTATGTTTACAAGCGCAAGTATGTTAATTTGAAACCTTTGATATAATAACCTTCAGGATCATTGTTAGAAGGTTTTGATCTTATCAATCCTCTAATGAATTTTCATGAATTTTTGTCTTAGTAAGTCATTTAAACATCGTTGATCATATATGCTTGCTTTGAGTACTTGAAATGAATGATATACTTGACAAAAAGTAAATGAAAGTTGTGGTTGAGAAGCTTTGATTTTATAAATCTTCTAATGAGTTTTCAAATGCAAGTTTCAAGATGGTCATTCAACTAACCTCTAACTTCTAATTCATTGACAATTGACTTTATTTTTGTGCTTTTACTTTGTGTTTTTACTTTATGCCCTTTATTTTTATGCGTTTACTTTTATGCATCATTTACTTTAGCATTTACATTTCATTCTATTTTTCATCTTTGCTCATTTGAGCATTTATCTTTGCTCATTTGAGCATTTATCTTTATGTCCTTTTTATTTTACTCACTTGAGCTTTCTTTTCTTTTTGAAGGCACTTAATAACCAACTTGAACATTAAAACAATTTAAGGTTACTTGGACTATTTGGTTACTATCCTTGGCATAATGGAGTTGTGGATATCTTGGAATTAGGATTATAAGCCTTGATTACCCTTAGGACCATGTGATTCAGTTTCTATTTTGTCTGAAGTTCTTGGGGTTTACTCCAAGACATTGGGTTTATTTTCTTTATTTGCATGTTATTCTGATTATGTATTTAATCTGTGATTGAGAATTCCTCTGTATACAAATGTTACTCTGCTTAATTTTTGTGAAGACTTAATTCATTTGAAGCTTGGTATTCTTGAGAGGTTTAGTATCTTTGCTTGCTTGGTTTCAATCCAAAGGATGAGAATTCTACATTGACTTCTTTATGTCAAGTGTTGTATTCTTGTTAGTTAGATGGTTCTTTTCATTAGCTTTTACCTTGTGCTTTAGGATAGTCCCTTAGTCTCCTCCCATGTTCTTTAATTTCAAAAAATTTCTTTTTCCTTTTAAAACTCTTCTTGTTTTCTAACTTGAACCGCTTTCATAATAAACTTGGACTTAGGTCCATGTATTTTCAAAAATCTTTTCTTAATCAAACCTTAATCAATTTAATCATACTTGGACATTTTTTTGAGAAGACTAAAAGTCAATTAACCTCATTTAAACCATTTTGCCACTTTGCCTTTTTACTTTAAAACTTTTCTCAAAAGATTATACTCTTGTTGATTCTTGTAGTGATGCGAGCTACTATACTTTTATAATATGTAGTAATGTGATATATTTTCCACTTGAGTGTCAAGTGAGGCTTTATTGATAAAATCCAAGCTATATCCTCCATTTTGAGATGATGCAAATTCTCCTTTCTCATAATCGTGGGTAGTAAGTATGTTTTCCACTGGAATATGACGATGATGTCTCTTCTCTTAAAATTAACCAACACACTTGTGTTTTAAAATTTTTAAGGTGAACTACGAGTACCTTGATCCCCTATTACATGGAAGGTGGTACATAGGCACTAAAGATTCCCAACCGCAGAGGATGCAAAAATTGTAAAAAGCACTTCTTTTTTCATCTCCACCATTTGCTTTTGTATACATCTTTTATAGTTAAAATACAAAAATTTCAAAGAGGTTCCCGCAGAGTACCGTAAATATTTAGGATGTTAATACCTTCCCTTTGCATAACCAACCAACGTACCTAGATTCTCTCCCCATCTCTTTTGGGTTTATTCGCTCTTTTCCCATTCCTCTGGAAACAATAAAGTGCAGTGGCGATTTTTTATTTGATTTGTGCGAGTCAAGTCAACTCAATGGTTTAGTTTCAATATTTCTACCGCTATTGATGGCTTATTTATATGCAAGAAAAACTTAATAAATTTAAAACAAATGATGTATGAAATCAAGTCCAACTTCCTAAAAATAAAATAAAAAAATCATAGGAAAAAATAGATTTTTTGGTAAAACTCGTTGAAAATGAAATAAATCAAGACTTTTGGAAAAACAATATAATAAAATTGAAGAGATGGACTTTGAGAAGATCTATGCTCCAGTAGCTAGTCTCGAATCTATTAGATTTATTTTTCCATTTTCTTGTTTCTTAATTTAAAATTATATCAAATCGACCTTAAGTCCTCTTTTCCAAACAATTTAATAAAAGAAGAGGTATACATGTCTTAACTTTTGGGTTTTGAGGATCATGAAAATT